>OX327016.1:36692482-37998315 GCA_946800695.1 Geum urbanum
ATCGAGGCTGCTCGAAAGAAAGAAGCAGCAACGGCCTTAGAGCAGAAAACTCACAAGGAGACAGAGAGAATCGAGAAATATCTGAAGGAGTTGCCTTCACAGGAGGAAAATCTAGCAGCCAAACGTGTCAAGCTCCTTGCTCTTGAAGCTGATGTCGCTGTACTCAGAACAGAATTAAATGCATTGGAAAACAACATCCCCAACTATAGGGATGAAATGCATAACTTTTTGGCATAAGGCGAGGCTCGAGCCCAACTCCTGCAAGAAGCACGTCAGGAAGCCATCGAAGCTCGCAAGGCAGCTTATCAAGCCTGGAAGACTTCAGAGATGATTAAGATCTCGATAAAGAGTTTCCTCGATATGTAAAAATTTTGGGCCTCTAGTGTAGGCTTCTTGTAATCGTTATCAAACACTAAAGATTTTATATATCCACATTGTTCTGACAACAAAGTCTGTATTGGGTTTAAGACCTAATTGGGCCTCTATAATAAGCCCTTTTCCTAGTTCCGATCCAACCTCGTTTTAGGCTGTAATTAATTTTAACTCTTCGATTGTCCAGCAATAACTAAAATTGAATTGTATACTTGGAATCCGTATCACGTCAAGCAATCGAAATCTTTGAAAATCTTTAAAATACGTTTTACCTGCCCCAAAGATCTTTTCATTTATCATGCACTTCTTGCGAGAAAATAAACCGCTTCCATGATCCACTGTAAGTTGGACACCTATTCTCTATTGCTGGGTGTAATTACTCACGCGAAACCAAACCGTTGTGTTTTCTGGCTATAAAAGGTTTCCTCTTCTCTGTGTAAAATGAACCAAGTCCCTTGCGAGAATGAATCAAACCCAACTTTATTTGCTCTGGTCTTACTATCCAAAGAAACCTCCAGATAAATCCTTCAAAGTTATATTCCTTAGATAGCAATATCCATGCCCAAACCTGGACTAGATAGCAATATCTATGCCCAGGCGTTGCCTTGGCTCTCCCTGATTGAAGGAATCAACAAGGGAGAAACCACAATCCCGAGGTGACAATCCTCTTCGTCTTCCACCGTGCACCTGTTTGGTGCCTATGTGCATTGGAGGAGAAAGCACTCTTCAACGCCTCCTGCAATAGATGGGGAAGGCCAGGGGCGTCACCTTGGGAAGAAGGCGACAAGCGTCAAGGTAGGTGTAACTCTTGTTGTGGTGCACCTTTTCTGGCCTTGACTCTCCCTCTCCATCACCGAGATCGATCTGCAGGCTTTTAAATTTATCTTCTTGGGAGATGGAGAGCAACGCAGAGTATCTTGTGAAGAATGAATCTGTTTTTAATTTCTTGAGTTTCTTTGTTGCAATTGTCCCAGATTCATCTTCACCATATGGTATCAGAGCCTGAGGCCGCAAAGCCTTTGTATTTTCCAAGTAGTTTGAATGTAATACTTATTTTGAAGTGTAAAAGTTCTTTGTATTGATAAACTCGTATATAGTTTGCTCAAAAATTTAATCCACAAAGACTGGCCTGCATCGAACTTTTGACTTGGAATAAATAACTACTCTGATTACAAAATTTGGCCTCGACTATAGGCACTAACTATTCAACCCCATTAATAGGTTATTTGATGTTCATGATCCTCGATGTGTATATGTGTTGCCCCTGTAGTTTATTGATGCGAAGACATGAATAAACTAGATTGAAGCAGTAGTAGGAGGATCATCATACTCCCAAACTGGGTGTATATACTTCTTGAGGTAACGACCATTTATCGGTTTCGCGTGTATAGTACCATCCCGATCTCTCAGGCGAACTGCTCTTTTACCTAACAGTCGATCGATGATGTATGGTCCTTCCCATTTTTCTGACCATTTTCCTCGTCCTTCAGTTTTTTCCCCAACAGGCAAAATTACCCTCCAGACAAGTTCTCCTTCTGCAAAACTCATGCCCCTTGTTCGTTGGTCATAGGCACGAGCCACCTTTTGTTTCTCAGCACGTAGACTTTCATAGGCTTGTATTCGATGCTCATCGAGGTCTTCATGCTCTTGCCACATTGCTTGGACATAGTCTTCACCGATCAAATTGTGTTGCTCCATCACCTGTAAAGACTGAACATTAATCTCCAGAGGCAAAACAGCATCGTGCCCAAACATCAGTGCATAAGGAGTTGTACTTGTGGGTGTTCGCTTACTATTCCTGTAAGCCCATAAAGTATGAAAAAGTTCTTCATGCCACAGTCTGGCATTGCCAGCGAGCATCCGTTTTAGGATATGAATAATGATTTTATTGCTCGCTTCAGCTTGACCGTTGGACTGGGCATAGTATGGAGAAGAGTGGAGAAAATGGATCCCAAGATCCTTCATTAAAGTATCTACTTCCCCAGACATAAAGGCTGCCCCTCGGTCTGAAACAAAACACTCAGGGATGCCAAACCGACAAATAATATCTTCAAACAAAAATTGACGGATGGCCTTCGCTGAAGATACCCGGAGGGGTCGAGCTTCGACTCACTGTGTGAAGAAATCAGTAGCCACTATAATGAACTTATGCCCCTCAGATGAATGAGGATGAATCATTCCAATTAAGTCCAAAGCCCATCCTCGAGCTGGCCAAGGCTTGATTATAGGCTGTAATGGTATTCTGGGCATATGGTTGACTGGACCATGTCTCTGGCATTCTTCACAACCTTTAGCGAACGTGATGCAGTCTCTGAGCATTCCTGGCCAATAAAAGCCATGTCTCCTTAATAACCATCTCATCTTGGGACCAGCCTGGTGAGCTCCTGCAATCCCAAGATGGACTTCTCTCATTAACCGCTTAGCGTCACGTCCAAAGACACACCTCAATAGTATGCCTTCTTCTCCCCTTCGATACAACTCAGCATCTTTGAGCAGATAGTTGGGGGCTAAAAATCGAATCCGCTTGTCAACCGGATTATTAGGATTCTGGAGATAAGAGATGAGTTCCTGTCTCCAGTCTTTGTCGATGTGATCAAGTGTAGCAACGTACCATTCGTTTTTGTCTTCTTGTCGTGCAAGGAAAGATGGAAGGTTTCTTCTTTCCACCTTAAGTATTCGTTCTCGTACTCCATCTTGCAAGCTTACACCCGTTGCTAGTTGAGCCAACTCATTAGCTGCATAGTTCTTCTCTCGAGGAACATGACTCAACTCCACTTCTGTAAACAACTTCAATAAGTCACAGGCCCTCCTCGCATAAGGTTCTAATATTGGACCTGCCTTGTATTTTGTCTCAAGTTGTCTGATCACCAGTTGGGAATCTCCAAGGACATGCACATCAGTGATCTCTATATCTAATAGAAGTTCTAATCCAATGATTAAAGCTTCATATTCTGCTTGATTATTTGTGCACTTGAAGTCCAACCTGAAAGAATAAGAATAAGTTTGGCCGCGTGGAGAGATTAAAGCTACCCCTGCCCCAGCCATAGTACTCGTACTGGACCCATCGAAATACAAACACTAAGGGGCCAAATCAATACGAGCGAGATCCAGTTCTGGCCCGTCAACCATTTCTTCCATGGGATGATGAGCCAAAAAATCAGCCACTGCCTGGCCTTTCACCGCCTTCTGAGGGACATATTGTAAAGAAAATTATGAGAGAGCCAGGATCCACTTTCCAATACGACCATGGAGAATTGGTCTGGATAACATATACTTCACCAAATCTGTTTGTGCAATGACACACGTAGTGAAGGATAACATATAGTGCCTCAACTTACACCCTGAAAAGTATAAGGCTAGGTATAACCTTTCCATTGGAGAGTATCTTGTTTCGCAATCATTCAAGGTACGACTTAGGTAGAAAATAGCATGTTCAATCCCTGCTGTGTCGTCCTGAGCCAATAGACTTCCAATGGAGAGCTCGGTAGCTGATATATACAGTTTAAGGGGCACCCCAGGTCTTGGAGGAACCAAGACAGGTGGGTTCGTTAAGTATGCTTTGATGGTATCGAAGGCCTCTTGATGTATAGGCTCCCATACAAAGTCTTTCTGATTTTGAAGCTTGAGGAGAGTAGAGAATGATTGTGTCTTCCCAGCAGCATTGGCAATAAAACGTCGTAAGAAATTGATTTTTCCTAATAAACGTTGTAGTTCCTTCTTACTCTTTGGTGGGGCTGCATTGATAACCGCCTGTTTCTTATCATCCGGTATTTCAATCCCACGCTGATGAACCAGAAAACCCAGGAAGTCACCTGCCTGAATGCCAAACACACATTTGGCTGGGTTCATCTTTAATTGATGCTGCCTCATTCTGAGAAACACTTGTCTCAAGTCTTCAAAATGGTCACTTCTGCGTTTCGTTTTGACTACCACATCATCTATATATACCTCCATGATCTTGCCAATAAGATCATGAAAGATCAAGTTCATTGCCCGTTGGTAGGTTGCCCCTGCATTTTTAAGTCCAAATGGCATATCTACGTACTCAAAAACACCGGCAAAGCCTGGGCATCGAAACGCTGTTTTATGTCTATCCTCCTCAGCCACTGGTATCTGATGATATCCTGCAGTACCATCCATGAATGTCAACATCTCATGGCGGGCAACTGAGTCAACCAACAAATCAGCTACTGGCATAGGATAAGCATCCTTAGGGGTTGCATTGTTCAAGTCTCTGTAATCGACGCATACTCGCATCTTCCCATTCTTTTTCTTGACTGGAACGATATTAGACAGCCACTCATTATATTTGGCTACTCGGATAATCCCTGACTTGAGCATTTTCTCAACCTCCTCTTTGACTAGAATTGCTGTCTCTGTGTTCATGCGACGCATTTCTTGTTTTACAGGCTTTTTTCCCTCGATAATGGGCAAGTTATGACAAACTAGATCTGGTGAAAGACCAGGCATGTCCTCATATTTCTCTACAAAACAATCTGCGTATTCTTTCAGCAATTCGATCATTTTGAGCCTCTCTTCAGGCTCCAAGAAAGTACTTATAGCCACAGACATTGGCTCTTCCTGTGTCCCAATATGAATGTGTTCGATGGGATCCTTGACTTTAGGAGGTATATCATCTAAGGCTGCTGGAGCTAGTTGAATCTCGTCCTCCTCTTCTAAGTCTTGTAGAACGTCTTCATCCACATATTCCAATGCTGCAATTATTGGAACCTTCTCAAAGGCTTGGCTTTCTAATATAAAGTTATGAAAGCGTTCGTGCAGCGAAAGACAAGCCTCGGTCTCTATTTCTGATAGAGACCCACTCATGGAGAACGTTTGGATGGTAGCTCGATGGTGTAGGGTCTTTGACTATCCTGATTTGCTTGAATAATCCCCCATTGAGCTAATTCAGAGGCCGTGACACCCATTGGGCGGCCTTTACTGTCAACGCCACATACCTCCAATGGCCTAAGGTCACTGTGGTAATACCTGGCTTCTAGTGCATTAGCAGAGACGGAATATGGGCGAGGGTCAGCGTTGACCAGTTCTGCTTCGCCTGACTCCATATTCCACAGTAGCATCTGCTGATGAAGTGAGGATGGTACACAATAGCTTCGATGGATCCAGTCGCGTCCCAGGATTGCACTATATGGTGATGTACATTCTACCACAAAGAATGTGTAAGTGCCTGAAGCTATCCCGATGTGTACCTGTAGGAAAACAATTCCCAAGGTCTTCGTTATGCTACCCTGGAAGTTCCTGACGCTCAGCGAGGTCTCTTGGATAGCTGACTTGGGAACACCTATAAGGGCCAATGCCTTAAAGGTGATGATGTTCACTGCTGCCCCTGAGTCCACCAAAAGTTTATTTAATTGGACTCCTTGGACCTGTCCTGTGACATATAGTGGCCGCATGTGCATGGCCATGTCGATGGTGGGTTTAGAGAACATCATTTTTCCTTTCATTTCTGATGAATCCAGTTCTGGTGTGTCATCCAATGTGGGATTGTCTGGCACTTTTGGTCCTTCGTCCTGTAACATCACACTACTGATGTTCCTGGATTCATCTCTTGGTGCTGGTGAGGGCAAAGCATATTTGGAGGATAGAACAAACACCATATTAATGGCTGTAATGTCCTCCTCGATGCAATCTTATGCCTCTTCGTCCTCATCCTCGCCATAGTCCACTAATTCCTTGTCGTCGTTGTAGCTATCTCCGTCAGCTAACAACTGACCAACCTCGTTAGACCCTGTAGTCACTTCAAGGTGAGCGACTTGCTGTATCACATCCTCAGGAGTAGGATCGATAGCTGGTGGTGGTGGTGTAGTCGTTTCCTTGGGAACCGGGACTACCTTATTGGCCTTTGCCTGCTCTTCCACAACTAGAGGCCTTGATCTCCATTGTAAGACTGGTGGCTTGCTTGGAGTACTTTGTTTCTGTATATCCTCTGTTCCCTTTGGAGGTGTCTCCAGTCCTACTTGCTTCATCGTGTTTTCTTCAAAAATAAGGCGTCTCCTTACAGGTTGTCGTTTAGGACATACACGGTGAGCCTCTTGAGTAGGTTCGGGCTCTTTTCCTTTGTTTGCTAGCTCTGGGTTTCTTTCGAAAACCCCTGGTCTTTGGGCTCTCACTTTGGGCTCGCGAGATTTCTTCCCAAACACCACTAACGGATTTGCTGCGAGGGTGTTCAATCTCCTCTGCAACACTTCTGGAGGAAACTCCAGGTCTTCTTCCTTGATAAGACCAGCCTCGTAAGCATCCAATGCTCTCTTGGCCCTACCAAAGCGTCGCTGCAGGTTTCTCCTCTTACTCGGAGTTACCTCGATAGTCTTTCCCTTCTCCCTTATATACCATACATCCTCCTTCGTGATATTCCTTGAAGCTGGAGGAACATATGGTTTGGTGAGTGTATCAGCAACCTTAGAAACATGTGTTTTATCCGCACTGGCCTGGTTTGTTGCTCTTGGTCGCTTGGGAGCGGGAGTGTCCCTTTGTTTTGATGGTGGGGATTGATGATCTTTATTGGAAAATAGTTCCGGGAAGGCTTTGGCTGCCTGAGCCAGCTCTTCGAAGGAGATCTTCAAACCACTCCTCAATTTGCAGTGTGCACAAAGGGCCACTGGCGAGTCTGCTTTAGGGTCCACCTTTTCTTTTCCTTTATTCTTTGGTGTACGAGGTGAATTCTCGCCAGCAGTTGGTTGGTCGTTGGATTGCTTCCTCTTATTTATTTTATGTCCTGTTATGTCCAGCATTCCAACGATCATGGGGGTGGGAGTTGTTAAATTAAGCGACGGTTTTTGTTCGATCGCTATTACTCCTTCATTGATCAGCTGCTGAATCTTATACTTCAGATCTCTACAGGCAGCTGTAGTGTGACTTCCCCACTTGTGGTGATACTGACATTAAGGGAGGCCCCTAATATTATCAGGATGTGGGTCTGGAGATCCCCAATTGTCGGGTACCACTGCTATTCCTTCTAGGCATAGCTTTTCAAATATCTCTTCCCGCCAGGACGCGTCATATGTGATGCGTGTCCGCTTGGGTCTGATAAAGGCTATATTTTGCCTGGTCTTTCGCTTGGACTTCTTTTTCACCTGAGTCGGTGTATCTTGATTATGTTCTGAAGAAGTACCACTGACGGGAGGTTCTGTGACTGGAGGAGATGGCGTCCTGTGAGGATATTTAGGGTGAAAATCCATCTCTCCTTCCTCGGTGATCTCAATCACTTGCCAGTTAATCAAGCCCTGGATCTTATCTCTCAGGGTCGAACACATCGATGTTCGATGGCCGAAGTGATTGTGGAATCTACAAAAGTGTCGGGCTGGCCCTTCATACCGTAGATGTCTAAGCTTATAGACTGGGTAGAAGAAGATCAGCCCCATGTCCCTTAACCTGTCCAAGTATTCATCCACCATATCTAATTCGAACGAATAGGTTGAGTAGGCTGGTTGATTCCAGGCCTTTTTGTCTCCAAGGATTCTATTGGGTGATGGCCAACTTATGTCAACCATGCTCACCTGTGGATCAGGGAATGGCTCAGAATCTACCAATGCTGCTGACTTGGACGAACCTTCCAACTCCAGCTTTCCTTCATTGATCCACTTCTGGATCTGGTCCTTCAGCTTAATACAGTCTTTGGTAAGGTGGTTCCATGCTCCATGGAACTTACAGTACTTTTTACCCTTCAACTGTTCAGCTGTGGGGAGCGGTCCGAAGTCTGCCTTGACCACGCGTAGACCGTATAGCTCGTCTAGTATCTCATGAGCCATGTTGTCATCATAAGTGTACTTCTCGAACTCTGGCTTAGTAAAAGCCACTGTCAAGAGTTTGATGGGACCCCTATTCTTCTGAAGCTTGCGGGGTTTTAGCACTTTACTTGTCATTAAATCAACAGCCTCCACTCGGTCGTCATCAGAATCTGTTTCCTGGTCGTCCATCTGTTCAACATAAGCCACTGTTTTTGGCTTTAACCTATCATAGGTTCTATTGTTGTACGTCCCTTTGGACGCATTCTTCCTGTTATCTCTCTCTTGCATATTGCTGTATGCTCTGGTCACCGCAGCGATGAACTCGTTCAGAGAGAAATACTTACTATTTAAGAATAGCTGGTGGTACGTGTCCTCCAGCCCATTCTTGGCCATCTCAACCACCTCTTCCTTGCTTAGAGGGGTCTTACATAGGTTATACTCTGAACGGAAACGATGTAGGAAAGTGACCGGACTCTCGATCAACGACTGGCTAAGAGAGGCCAATTTTCCTACGGTAGTTTCTGGCCGTTCTGTTCCAAAGTGGTCTATGAACAAGGCCTCCATCTCCTTCCACGTACTGATCGAGCCCTTCTCGATGCCAGTGTACCACACGAGGGCTGATCCTGATAATGATGATCCGAAGACCCTTAGTTTGAGTCCCTCGTCCTCAACAAATTGGCCTAACTGCAAGGTAAAGGAAGCCAAATGTGTTGCCGCGTTAGCATCATCATCACCAGAGAATGTCTGGAAGGTCTGGTGTTTATAGAACTTTGGCCAATGCCATTCATTAGGATCGTCTTTGGTCAGAGGAAACGGTGCTTCGTAAGACTCATGCATCTTGGATAGCTTTATTTTGCAATCATCCATGAGCTTATTTATACGTGCCTCCCACTCAAAAGAGAAATCCTCTGTTCGCCTGGTTTTCCTAGCCAAGTCCGATACGGTTTTGGTTAGAGAAGCCAGGTCCCTATCAACTCTTTGAGTGTTAGCCGCCGCTGACCGGCGGTATTCTTCCAATCCTTTGTCTAAAAGGCTCTGGACATCAGCCCGTAGGCGTTCTTGACCCTCTGCCAAACTAGCTACCTGAGCGTTTATGGATTCTTTATCCTCTTGTTCCTGATTCAAATCTATCTGTATATTCCGGATACTACTCGCTATCTCCTTTATGGAATCAGTCTGAGCAGCGAGATGATCTGTCTGTTGCCCAAGTCTATCTTCGAACAATCGAAAACTACTAGTGTGGTGTAAGTCCCGCCTTATTGCATAGGCCACGTATTCTTCATACGTGAGCGCCTTTATCTCCACTTCACTTGGGGGTACGAACTCCATAGTGTTGAAGTCGCTAGCGAAGATAATCTCAACCGCTTGATTACTTAGTGAACGACACTGACTAGAAGTGTGTTCACGGTATACCGGTTGTGGATGTTTATGACACTGAGGATAAACCCTTCGATAAGGGTCTCCAATTGTCGTTTAGAGATGTAAAGAAGTATTGACAGTCCCACTGGGCGTGCCAAAATGTTCGATGCAGAAATATCTCTCGGGAGAGACCTTTCCCGCGAAGCAGTCTCTTTTATCTCGGATGTCTTAACCGCGTGAACCGGTCTATCCTGCTTGTGCTTCGTATGCTGGCGTGCCACCGTTCTTCAACGGAATATAGACTGATTACAGCCGCCTGACTTCTTATGTAAGCGATTAGAACAGGGAGAGCACCAACCCTGCTTGAATAGGTTCTTTTTGCCTAGAAACCTAGGACTTTGATATGTGTATCTCTTTGCCAAATCTTGAGATCGATACTCCCACGTCTCTCGTGTAGAGCAGAGCAATCTCTTGATAAAGTGTTTGAGAACACTCGCTTCCTTTGAGTATTCAAGCTCTCAGCATACAAGTGAGCCGCTCTTCAACCTTCAGGTTGCAATTGCTTCCTTGGAGTCGTAAATACCTTCACTCGATAGGTGAACAGCACTCAGACCTTCTGGTTGCAAGAAGATAGAAATCTCGAGGACGAGATAACCGTCTAGGTTTGTTTGCGTATAGCAAGGATTGTTTGATTGATTGTTCGTGTCTCGCTACGTAAGATCCTTGCATTCCTTATATACTCGCTTACAAATCAGTCATTGATTCTATTTCTAACTCCTTTGCTCTTGTAATCTTGTCTGAATCTTCATACCAGCATACGAACTATACCACTCATAGGTATTCTAATTTCACCATAACTCTTCTAAGAGCCCTGTAAATATCAACCAGTTATGACAGAAACTAAGCCGCGTGGAACCAGCTCA
Source organism: Geum urbanum (assembly GCA_946800695.1). NCBI lineage: Eukaryota > Viridiplantae > Streptophyta > Magnoliopsida > Rosales > Rosaceae > Geum > Geum urbanum. Next base: position 36,702,885 of record OX327016.1, read on the forward strand.
ACAAGACATAGTTCTAATAGAACTCTAAGTCTTCTTCCAGCGAAGCTCGATACGAAACCCACTAGACACTTTATACTTAACTTCCTCGATAGGAACTTATAACATGATGGGCTGCTCGCTAGACCTCGGCCATCCAGGCCCAAAGTAAATATTTTATTTAGGCCCAAACAGATGGATATGTTCCGAGTTTAGAAGGTGTCCGACATGTCGCAGAAGTGTCTGACACGTTGAAAGAAGACGAATTAGTTAGTAATCAGCCACCAGTTGTTGAAAAGGTACATGCAAGTCCAGTCTCTCCCTCTTCACCAACAGTCTCTCCTGGCCTGACACAGCCTGAGGTATGTAGTGGTGTTCGTTTGACAAGTTCTAGTGTACCTGAGTCTAGTATTGAGTCTGGTAGAGCTATTTGGTCAACCCGTGGCCAATATTCAAAGAAATATGAACCTCTCTTGATAGCCAAAGCCAAGTGCCTTGTATATAATTATGTGTGAACATAGACTGTATAAGGCCTATGTGTTCTTTGTGAATCAATTACATGTTGTGTCTCTTCCTAGTAAAGTGCAGGAAGCAATCAAGGATAAAAAGTGGGTTAAAGCAATGGAGGTTGAGATGGATGCTCTCAACAAGCATGGTACTTGAGACTTAGTACCATTACCACCTGGAAGAAGACTGTTCAATGTAGATGGGCTTATATCGTGAAACATAATGCAGATGGATCAATTGACAGATATAAGATAAGGTTGGTTGCAAAAGGATATACTCAGAAATATGAAGTAGATTATGATGAGACGTTGACACCAGTAACAAAGATCAATACCATTCGAGTTCTCATGTCTTTGGCAGCTAATCCGGATTCACCCCTGCAACAGTTTGATGTGAAGAATGTCATTTTTTATGGAGATTTGAATGAAGAATTTACATGGATCTCCCTCCGGGATATGGTACTTCTACATCTGAGAAGGTGGTGTGTAGATTAAAAAAAATATTTGTATGGATTGAAACAACCTCTAAGAACTTGAATTGGTTTGGAAGGTTCACAGCTTTCATGAAGAAAATTGGGTATAAGCAGAGCAATTCAGATCATATTTTGTTTCTGAAGTCCCGATGTGGTAAGTTGGCTACTTTGATCATTTATGTGGATGACATGGTTGTGACAGATGACTGATGAGATGAAGAAATTGCAACTTCAGTCATCTTCTGAATTTGAGATAAAGAACCTTTGGAACTTGAAATATTTCTTGGGGATTGAGGTATCCCAGAACAAGGAGTGTATCATGTTGAGTCAAAGGAAGTATGTGCTAGATTTGTTAGCAGAAACTTGTATACATGATTGTAAACTAGTTGATACACCTATAGAGCAAAACCATCGAATTGCAGAATATCTTGGTCAAGTTCCTACACACAAGTACCGGTATCAGAGGTTAGTTGGAAGATTAATATTCTTGGCACACACTAGACATGATCTTGCTAATTTTATTATTATCATTTTCAAGAATTTTGTGCATATTGACCCCTCTGGGAATCTCTACATTCATTGTTTTACTTATGCTCTTGTATAGTTTTGTATTGCTCTCAATAAATGGTGATGATTCTTCTCTTAATAAATGTTAGAGTTTCTATACAGAGAGATATATCTCATGCATGCTAATGGATTATGATTATGCTTTTCATTGAAAGTATGAAGAAGAGCAAAAGTCTTCCACTCTCCAACATAATCCTAACGACTAGTAAATTGTTTGGTTATAAAAGGACTCTACACTCTACAGATTATTCATCTCAAACAGTTTAGAGACCAAATCAAAGAGAAAGTGAGATTACCAAGATTTCAGGCTTTCCAGCATCGTCCTTCATCAAAGAGAAGGTGTTGAAGAGAGTTTAGAAAGTAAGTAGATTAATCAACTCAAGTCTCAAACTCATCTATATCAATCTATATCGTTTAGAGTTTAGGCTAGAGTTTACATATGTTCTATTTATTATTGTTTCTGATGTTGTATTTTTACACTTATTGTTCTTGTGAATGTAGATTCGTTAGAATGGGCAAGTTGAAAACAATTGATTCATTCTTCAAAAGAAAACAAGTGGATGCTGGAGAATGTATATGCGGTACTGCTCCGTCTAGTTCCACTGAACCTCATTCAAATCCTCCAAGAAGTGAACCAGAGAAACATGTAGCACATGAGTTTGTGAATCTTGGACTCATTAGCGATGAAGTTGATATTACTAATATAGAACGAGATCCAGGCAAACGTCCAAAAATGTGGGAATATCCAGTCAATAAGCGCGATGAGATTAGACGTGCTTATTTGAAATTCCAACCATATCAGATCCATCTTGTAAAAAAAAAATTCAGTCCAGAAAGAAACATGGTCGACGATTTCAAGCATCATGGTACACACAGTTTTCTTCATGGCTTGAATACTCTCCCTTTAATAATGGAGCATATTGTTTACCTTGTTATCTGTTTACAATGAAACCAAGTCAGCATCCTGGTTGGGATGTATTTTGTGTGAAAGGTCTCAGAAATTGGAAGAAGGTGAATGATGGAGATAGATGTGCATTTTTTAATCATGTTGGGGAGGATCCTTGCTCACCTCATAACATGGTTGTTCAAGCTTATGAGGATTTGTTAAAGCAATCAAGACATATAGACAAAGTGATCAATTTACAAGAACAAGAGAAGATTGTAAAGAATCGGCTGCGAGTGTAGGCTTCAATTGATGCAGTTCGTTTCCTTGCTAGACAGAGATGTGCTTTTCGGGGCCATGATGACAGTGTTGAGTAAAAAAATAAAGGTAACTTTATTGAGTTGATTAAACTTTTGGCATCTTATAATGAAAAAGTTGCACAAGCAGTTCTGGAAAATGCTCCTAAACATGCCAAGTATACGTCGCCTGCAATTCAAAAGAAAATTTTGCAAGTAATGGCAAGCAAATTGAGGATCAAGATTAATGAAGATGTTGGGGATTCAAAGTTCTGTATTATCGTTGATGCAGCTCGTGATAAGTCTAAAAGAGAGCATATGGCTTTTATTTTGAGATTTGTTGATAGAGAAGGTTTTATAGAAGAGCGCTTCTGTGATCTTTCTCATGTTAAAGACACTTCAGCGGCAAGTCTAAAGGATGAAATATGTGTCATTCTTTCTCGCCATTCACTTGATGTACAAAATATTCATGGACAAGGGTATGATGGAGCTAGCAATATGTGTGGGGAATGGAAAGGATTGCAAGGTTTGTTTGTCAATGAATGTCAATATGCATACTATGTGCATTGTTTTGCTCATAGGTTATAACTCGCCTTAGTAGCTGCATCTCGAGAGGTGATTCCTGTCCATCAGTTTTTCTCTCATTTAAGTTCTATTATCAATGTGGTTGTTTCTTCATGTAAACGCCATGATCAATTACAAGATGCTCAAGTAGAAGAAATTGCACATTTGTTATCTATTGATGAACTTGAAACTGGAAAAGGAGCAAATCAAGTTGGCACTTTAAGAAGACCAAGTGATACTCGATGGAGCTCACATTTTCATTTTCTTTGTAGCTTAGTGAGGCTGTTTGGTCCAACTATTGCAGTGCTTGACAATATTGAGAAAGAAACCTCTACTTATCAGCAAAGAGGAGATGCTAATGCAGCTAGCAAAATGATTACATCATTGAGTTTGTTTTCATTCTGCATTTGATGATGGAGATTATGGGTATCACAAATGGTCTTTATCAAGCCTTGCAACAAAAGAATCAAGACATTTCGAATGCTATGCATTTGGTTTCTGATACAAAGAAAATGGTTCAAAAGTTTAGAGAAGATGGTTTGGTCACCTTCCTTGACCAAGTCGTCTCATTCTCTAATAAATTTGAAGTTGGTGTTCCTGATTTGAATGCTCCTTATTTTGAAGGTCGAAGTCGTCGTCGAAAAAGAGATATTACATTGGAGCACCATTTTCACTTTGATATATTTGTTGCTGCCCTAGATGCTCATTTATAGGAATTTGATTGTCGTTTTGGTGAATCTGCTATGGAGCTTTTAACACTCAGCAGTGCTTTAGATCCAAGAAATTCATATAAGACATTTAATGATGATGCCATATGTTTACTTGTGGAGAAGTACTACCCATGTGACTTTACAGAACAAGAGAAGATTGATTTGAGGTATCAACTTATCTCTTTTGAGATTGATGTGCGTAGTAATGCAACACTACAATCATTGTCTTCTATTCCAGAATTATGCAGAAGGTTGGTGGAGACAGAAAGGGCAAGCAGGTATTATGTATTTGATAGATTAATTCGTCTTGTTCTTACCCTTCAAGTATCTACTGCTACTAGTGAAAGGGCATTTTCAGCAATGAAAATCATTAAAATAAAACTGAGGAAAAAAATGGAAGATGATTTTTTAGCAGATAACTTGGTTGTCTACATGGAAAGGGAGATTGTTAAGAGCTTTAGTTCAGATTGTATTCTTGATGTTTGTAGTTCTATGAAGGAACGTAGAGTACTATTAAAATAGCTTTTGTATTGAATTTTGTTGTAACGTCATTGTATGTGGAGTATAGGTGTCAAGTCCCCTCCGTTGTACTTTGTTTTTTCGAATTAATGAAATGATGTGGGGATGAGTCTCCTAGCTTGACTAGGTTCTAAACCCTCCAAAAAAATACGTTGGAATATTTATTTTCGGTCCCTCTGGAATTCCACCACCACCGAATATAAGTATGTTAATGAAGACTTAAGTAACCAAGTATGTGAGGTCTTCAACCAATCAGAGGGCGCGCGCACATTAACCAATTTCTTATAACGCGTATCTGAACAATAATGTTCTAGATTTTGATAATACTAGTAAATCAAACCCGCACATTGCAGCGAGCAGGGATGATTTTCACACTTGAAAGATGACTAAGATGACTTTGTTTCTAGTTTTCTAAATTTGGTGACTTGAGGATGAGGATTTTAGGTAAAATATCAGGGTCAGGGGAAGTGCCTGAGTTTAACATGCTTGAACTAAAGTGTGAAATTAAAAAAGTTCTGAGGTGAATCCATGAAATAATTTGCAGAATGCCAAAAGATTATCAAAGCTTAATTTCAGCACTATTACCACACGTACAAGAGCTAGGGATTGTACGGTTTGTACCAAGCATTACGGTCAATAGTTGGTAGAAGTGAGAACAACAAAATAGCCAAATAGGTAAAATTCAAAGTTTATGTCGAATGAAATTCAAATGTGACTAGTTATGAAACAATTAGTAGTACCGATGTAACTCATGTTATCATTGTACATTATGTATTTGTATATAGCCCATGAAATAGTTTGTGATTGATGTAACGGCTATCTGCCATCATTCTTGCCATCATCAAAGATTCATCATATCCTCCTATAAAAAGGACGTGAAACCTTGCAATAACATGAAGATTTGCTTACCCATACTTTCTCTCTAGCTTTACAATTTTCTAAAATACGTTATCGGCATGAAATTTTACCGGTGCTCGTTATACATGTGAAAATCTCAAACACACCTCGGCCCGGCCTCCACTATGTGAGCATCCGCACCCATGAAATGGAGAGAAAGTCCTATTTTGAGGAATTCCTCATCCATTTGAGGAATTCCTCTTCAATAAGAAGTTCTACTCCTGTTTTTCGTGCAGCGGTGCCAAAAATAAGACTTCCTATTACTATTCATTATTATTTAAAATTTTAATTTTTTATTTTCGGGTAATATTTTCAACCAATTTCCAGGTAATAGGAAGTTCTATTTAGACGCACGTTAATATGCTTTGAATCAATTTTGTATGCCGGTAGCATACAGGGGTCTCACTGAAAATACGCCCCCGGAGCTAAATGTAATCCGAGTCATGTTGGACTTAGGTTTTTTGTTGAGCATACATTCGTTATAACAACGTATTTATTATGATTCTTTATTTCGTCGCGATTCAAAATTGACATTTTTTTAAGTTTTGATTTTTGACTCATTTTCTTCACGAAAGTTATAGAGTACATTAATATGAACTCGTCCGTATTTTTATTGAATTTTTCAAAAGTCCGAGCTATTTATTATGATTTTTTTAAGTTTCAGAGTAAATAATTTATTTAAAATATTACAAATGATTAATTTTTCTCAGCCGTCGGATTGATTAGATCTGTTTGAAATGGATGGCCCAGATCAACTTAATCGTTGATCTTTCCGTGGCCCAGGAGCTGCCACGTGTCGCCTTCCCATTCGCTCATAATTTTTTTTACTTTTTCACCGGCGTGTATGTTACACGCGCCTGGTAGAAAAAAAATTGCGTCAGCCTGGCGTCACCCACATGCGTGGGGCCCACCAGGCGGACGTTCCCTCCTTCTTCCTCAACGGAGGACGCTGTCGAGGACGTCCCTCCGGTCAACGATCAGTCGCCTCTTCCTTCCCTCCCCGCTGCACCCGTTTTGCCGGAGAATGTCCTCAAATAGTGGGCCCCGCCGAACAACTTCCTTGTCGTCCCTCAACGTTGCATATGCTCTGATAGACAACTTCGTCGCCATTACGCGCATCAGCTCCAAACGAACCAAACACAAATGTAGCGTGCGACAAGCAACCAGCCGGGCCTCAGCTCGTCACGACCCACGCTCAATTCTCGCGCCAATTAGTCGCTGACTTCGGTCAACTCCTCGCATCGCACCAGCCAGCGAGCTCCCGCGTGCCTTCGACCCAAAACAGCACCTCCATGGGCCTCATGCCTCTGCGTCGCTCTTGCCCAAACGCGCACGACCGACGTCGAGTGCACCACTCCACGCACCATGACTACGCCTCCTCGCATCGTCGTAGCCATCTGGATGCCGCCACCACATGGCGATCCATTTCAACCTTCGTTGCTCATCAACGACGTTTGCTACCATCGGCTCAGTCTAAGCCGTTGCTTAACCAGTCGCACCGCTGAGATCCAGGCATCGGGCGCCTGTTGTCTTCACTCGCGCGCAGCACGCTCAATTTGAGTCGAGCCAAACTTGGAATCCAAGGCAACCAGCGTGCACGTGCTTTCATGCCTTCTTCCAAGTGTTTTGAACGCACGTAAGTATAGTCTGAATTCTTATTTCACTAACGGTGCAATTTCACAATCTGAAATACCATTTCGAAAATAATCGGGATGTATTTAACCATGCTTTAATTAAATTTACGTTTGGTTAAATATAATATTAGAAAGTGCTACATTTAATTTTGTTGTAATTTTATGCATGTTTGATCGATATTCGAAGAATACGTTAGAAACAACGAGAGACCAACAAATCAGGCGTGTACAATGCAAGGAACAAAAAAGAGGAAAAAGAAACAGTTGGGTATTCTAAACAAGTAAGATTTTATAAGAGATCATGCTTTCGATTTAAATTCAAATAATTACTCTTTTTGCAACTTCTTTTTACCCAGGAAATTTGGAGATTCCTTCCCATTTCTTCATCTTTGAGATAGAGTTCCTAAATGGACAATGAGAACCCATGTGAATCAATAGAATTCAATTTCAATTCGAACAAAGAAGTTCGCAAAAGCATCGATAACGAACAAAGAGAGTTCGTATGACCATTAACATCTTGATTTTGGTCTAATCCAAATTTCTTGAAAATATTAGTTGTCGAGGAAGTCTTTAAGACTACGAAAGTAATATATGTTCTTGTTTCTCAAGATGTCACATGCAAATATTGTAATTTTCTATACTTGACTATAATGACTTAGAGTATCAACAGTGAGTGAGTAACGTTGAGAATTTTCTCATAGATTGTGATGAAGTATGCTATAGATGTTGATCTAATTAGCATTGTTTGGACATTGCAAAGGAATGTCAAACTGGTTGCAAAATACAAATCATATAAAAGTGCAAGAGACTCACCATGTAACTAAAAAAGAAGATGATGATAACAATGACACTAATCTCACAATTGCAAACTTTAAAATTGGCAAAGACTCATTGGATTTTGCAGATTTTGATTAAAGCATATATTTTCCAAGAATATTATGTAAAGGCTTTAATACCTTAGTTTAATGGCTGATGATTGATCAATGTTGTTATTTGGATTAGAAAAACTTTTGATGTAATTCGTTGGCAAATGATTGATAAAGGCAATGTTGTATAATACAAGCTTGACTATATTTCTATATAAAGTACTCGATTTGTAGTCTTTATGATTCTATTTTCTCATAGGGCTCACCTTAGTAACTCATAATGTCTAAAAAAAAGACTTTCAATAATAATGTACTTAAGCAGGCCTCTCCCCACCTACATCGATTCTCTTACCCTGGTTATGAGTGAAAAGAGCTACCCGAATGATAATAGATAACATAATTACTAGCAAATTCGTCCATGTACTATTTGGGATTACAAAAGTGTTTGAATCCTTGAAATCACTATAAAATAGAAACAAATCGCATTAAATGTGAAACTAGATTTTGCACGTGCCGATCAATCAACTTCGATAGAGCTTTATGAGTGAAGTTATGCTTGTTTCAGTACATAAAGGACAAAAAATGATTTTTTAAAAATCACATTTTTTAATACAAAATTTGTATGTATGTTTCCAAGAGAACATGAGTTTCTCATTAATAATGGAGCTACTTAGACTATGTTGTGATATAGACAACTATTTATCGACTTTGTGCCTTGTCGGTCATATGTGACAATGTCTCTTGAGTTTTAGAGACATACACGCCAACAGATTTAATTTAGAATCTCATTGTAAAAATGGAATTGCATTATTATGCATCACCTTTACTGATTATGGAAGAAACCAAATATTAGAGAAATATGTATCAGCCAAATGGGCTATGTATAACAACAGTTTAAGTTGTTGAATCTAACCATGTCATAAGGATGACCTCTAGATTCCGACACATATAGACTTTGATACGATAAACTGGGACAACTAGATCATGACATGATGATCCGTAATAGACATCCACTCTTTCAAGTGAAAAGAAGTAAGAACCAAGAAGTCGGTTCGAAAAGGAATGGCGATGGACACCTTGAGTGGTGGCACTATCAACCATCGTAGGCCATAGGTAGTCGGTGTCATTCACCCCTAATGACTACGACTTGACACAAAAGGTAGTGTCACAGTTCTCATGCTTCTCGAGTCATTGATGACCTCTAGATTCTGACACATATAGGTTTTGACACGATAAACTGGGACAGCCAAGTCGTGACATGATGATCTGTAATGGACATCCATTCTTTCAAGTGAAAAGAAGCAAGAACTATGTCATAAGAGATGACCTCTAGATTCCGACACATATCGGCTTTGACATGATAAACTGAGAGAACTAGGTCGTGACATGATGATCTGTAACAGAAATCTATTCTTTAAAGTGAAAAGAAGTAAGAACCATATCATAAGAGATGACCTCTAGATTCTGACACATATAGGCTTTGACACGATAACCATGTCATAAGAGATGACCTCTAGATTCCGACACATATAGGCTTTGACACGATAAACTGGGACAACCAGGTCATGACATGATGATCCATAACGGACATACATTCTTTCAAGTGAAAAGAAGCAAGAACCAAGAAGTCGGTTCGAAAAGGAACGACGATGGACACCTCAAGTGGTGACGCTATCGACTATCGTAGGCCAAAGGTGGCCTGTGTCGTTCACCTTCAATGACTACGACTTGACACAAAAGGTAGTGTCAAAGTTTCCATGCTTCTCAATTCATTGATGACTCTAAGTCTAAACCAATATCCTCAATGGTTGTGACAGACACGTCACTCATTTTTACAAAGCTTGATTTTTAGCAATGGTAAGATTGAGACCATTTTATGCTAAAGACACCAAAGAAAATATTTTATTCTTGCAACGAATCAAATGAGATTCTATGAAATGATTCAACCAACTAGCTAACCACATTTATAAATTATGGTGTTGGTTGATATGCATACAAACTGGCCATGTGTTGTGTAATTGTCCACTGGTAATGTTGCTAATGAGTTTTTAGCTCTGATTATGTAATTGCGGGCTCACTACCCGGATCATCTCATACAGTTAATTTGACTTGATAATGCTAGAGAATTTACATCAAAAAAGTTAGATGATTATTGCTAACGGTTACACAATATCACATGCAGCTATATAAATTTGTCTACGACCTACCACAACTTAATTTTGCGTTATAGCTAATGACTGTGTATGAATTATGATATATTACACTTACGCACTTACGTGCTAAATTTGTGTTTCCACAACACATCATGTGGGTTCATTGAGACAAATAACTATTAATGTTGGAAATGAGTCTCCAACTATTGTCCACTATGTAAATACCTTGACATGCGATCTCTTTACTGCTAGTTTTGTGGATTGTCACTTTGATGAGACAGTCTTCCAGTCATTAGGGGGAGATACGAATAAGCATGTTCAACAGAATGACATGAGTTGTCATGGTCTATTCCCACTCTGTCTCATCTTGATCCCCAAATGACTAAATGTAGTAGTTTCGATGCCTGATGCATTTTTGATATCGTTAAAGTGATGAAATCACATATAACTTGCTGCAAGTATGCATGTAAGGATTCATGTTATTTCAAGAGGACATGGCGCCCCCCAATGGAGTTGGGCATGGTGTTACCACCATAGAAGGTGGCACAATGACATCACAAAAGTGGCATAGTGACGTCACATGCCATGGGTTCCGCTAGAAGAGCGAAGGAGACCCATAAGTTCAATAAGTACTCATACAAGGAAGAAAGAAAGTTTGGCACAATCTGATATATTGATCATTAATATTCAATATCCGTCTCATGAGAATATTTGTGGATTATATGGCTGTTAATCGGTTCAAACGGTTCGATTTTTAGGCCGAACCAAAAATTGAACCGAATTTTTTAATCGGTTCGATTTTCCTAATTTTATAACAAAAAATGAATTAAAACGGTTTGGTTTGGTTTGATTTTTTTTCGATTTTCTTTTTTTCTGAAAAAAAAACTGCATTTTTTCTTTCTAACAATTAATTAATAACCATGCTTGTTACTACTCTAGCTAACAACTTGACACATAACCATTGATACCCACCAAAGCAAATAATTAATAAAGATATCAAGATAACCCAATACACGACAACACTACTCCCTTAAGCAAATTTTTTGATTCTTAGTCCAGCAAAGATAACCCAATACATGATAGAATCCATCAAAGACCAAACAATGATCAATACTTAATACTAAATAATCTAGTCAATCTACCTTCGAATTCAAATAACAAAATATACACATTGATTATAGTCCTATACTAGTTCATGAGCCGATTCATTCATTGTTCCACAATACCCATGATAGATTATGATCCATAAACGAGTCCAACATTTTGGCCTTGAATTAGCCACATCTTCATGATTCAGAGTTTGTTTTTTTTTTCCTTGCCCAGAGATAGGTGATACATGATGTAGTTGATAGTTGCATTTTTATGCAACTAAATTATGCTTAAATAATCATGATATTTGGTCTTATTGTTATGTTTTTGGTTAAAATACTTATGTTTATTTATTTTGGAAGGTTTATGGAGGAAATAAAGAAAATGAGTTAAATGGAGGATTTCTGGTGCAAAAAGAAATAAAGATGTGGAGTCTCTTGCAAATAAAAGAAGATAAAACCTAAATGGACAAGGTCTAGCCTAGGGGTCATCATTTGGCCCGTGGGCCTCGTGGGCCGGTGGAGGCCCGCAAGCCCGTGGGCTAAAAGCCCGGCCCGGCCCGTAAAAAAACCCGCAAAAGCCCGCCAAGGTGGTTGGTGGGCCGACCATGGTTTAGAGATCTAAAGCCCGGCCCGGCCCGCGGGCCCGGCCCGCCAAAAGCCCGTCAAGGCCCGTTAGGCCCGGCCCGTCAAAACCTGTTAGGCCCGGCCCGTCAAAGCCCGCACACATATTGACATATATCATTAAATTATTTAATGAATTTTAATCATTATACAATTTATACCTAGTTAATGTTTACCTACACACATATTGACATATATATATATAATATAGTGACTAGTAGTCTAATAGACTAATACTATATAGATATATATTTTACATTTGTGTATATATATTAATATATTACATATAGATGGATAGATTGAATATTTGAATTCCATATATAATTAAATTTGTGTATCTATTTTACTATTAAGTCATTATTTAAAGTTTAGCATAAGTTGGGGTTTAGGTTTAGGGTAAATTAGGGTTTAGGAGATTAAGATTTATGGTAAGTTAAGGTTTAGGAATTTGAGGTTTAGGGTAAGTTAGGGTTCCGGTTCTAGGATTTTATTGTAATTTTTTTAGGGTTTAGGGTTTGGGGTTTAGGTTTTAAGGTTTAGGGTTTAGGTCCAAAATTTATAAAAATTAGGGACGGCCTACTTAGAATATTATGAACAACCAATCCGACATTCAATTTTTTATATATATAAGATAGTAGTACGTATATCATTATACCTACACTTATATATATAATATAGTGACTAGTACTATATATATATTTTTTATATTTGTGTATGTTTATATTAATATATTACATATACATATATTGATCAAATATTGGAATTCCATATATAGTTATATTTATGTATCTATTTTACTATTAAATCATTGTTTAAAGTTTAGGATAATTAAGTTAGGGTTTAGGTTTAAGGTAACTTAGGGTTTAGGGGATTGAGATTTAGGGTAAGTTAAGGTTTAAGAATTTTGAGGTTTAGAGTAAGTTAGATTTTAGGTTTTAGGAATTTTGAGGTTTAGAGTAAGTTAGGGTTTAGGGGTTAGGGTTTAGGGTTTAGGGGTTAGGGTTTAGGGGTTAGGGTTTAGGGTTAGGGTTTCATTGTAATTTTTTTTATCGATTTACACTGTAAAACAGTAAATATAATAGATGGTTCAGATTAGATTTTGTAATTTTTCAATGGTGAGAGTTTAATTGAAAGTGTGTGAAATGACATCAATACCCTTCTCTTATATATTACTTATTTTTCCATGGAGAAACTTGATAAATTAAATTTTTATATCAATTTTTTTGACACTATGAGATAGATATGTAATTTACAAGAATGTGTGTTAAAATTTTTATCTTAAAAAATTCCTTTAGGGATGGGTAATTTATGTTTTAGTTGTAAGGGTACTACGGTCACATTTAGCGAAACTCATAGATGTAGGTCTAAATCAAGTCCAAAATTTATAAATTTTTAACGGCATGCTTAGAATATTATGAACAACCAATCTGACAGTCAGTTTTGTAAAATGATGATACATGATCGATTACGTTTCACAAAGGACTTTCAACCCATATAACCAAGGAATAAAGGTAAGAACATTAGTGTGCATGTAGAGAATTCAAGCAATATAGGAATTAAAAATGTTTTAACAATAAAGAAGGCCATATATAATAGTTCACCTTGTAATAAAAGACACCGTACGTAAAAATTAGCCTAATCGAAGTACGTTTGGATCCCAGTCAATATAATTAAACAAAATTTGTGAAAACACTAAAATACACTCATCTTATTTTCCTTATTTTCCTATGGGGGGAGTAGATAAATCAATTTTTTATGTCAATTTTTTTGATACTATGAGATAGATATGTATTCCATAAGAGTATGTGTCCAAAATTTGATGTTAAAAAATTATTTTCGGGAGGGGTAATTTCCGTTTTAGTTGTAAGAGTACTATGGTCACATTTGGCGAAATACATGGATCGATGTCTAAATCAAGTCCAAAATTTATAAAATTTTAAAGGCATGGTTATAATATTCTAACCAATCAATCTAATGGTCAATTTTATAAAATAATTAAACATGTCCGATTAAGTTTCACAAAAGTATTTCATTCCATATAACAAATGAACAAACGTAAGAATATTAATATACATATGAATAATTCAAGCAATATAAGAATTAAATATGTTTTAATAATAAACGAGGACATGTAGAAAACTCCATCTTATAGTGATAAACATCGTACGTAAAATTTAGACTCGTCGGAGTACGTTTAAACCCCAGTGCATGGATAAAGGTTACGTTTATTTTGAAATGTCTTAATTTTTTAATAATTAAAGCCCGATAGGCCCGGCCCGCAAAAGCCCGCAAAGGCCCGGCCCGCAAAAGCCCGCAAAAGCCCGCAAAGCCCGCTTGAATGGGCCGGGCTCGGATCCTTATATAAAAGATAAAGCCCGGCCCGGCCCGGCCCGCATATATTAAAATGTTGTTGAGGCCCGGCCCGGCCCGGCCCGTGCCGGCTATACATGGGCCGGGCCGGGCTTTTGCCGACCCCTAGTCTAGCCCAATCAAGCAAGTATATAAACTCTTTTTAGGGTTTTTGAGAATAATAATCAGCAATTTTGGGTGCAAGAGATGAGCAAGCAAGAGCATCCAGCCAAAGGTATTTCAGCCGCCCAGCTTCGGCGGCCAAGAACGTTTCTCGACGGCCAAGAACTTTTCTCGACGGGTCGAAGTCGATCTGTAACAATTCTTCTCTTCCTTGTTTGTATTAGTTTTTTCCATGGATTGTTTTGATTCATTTTCATACACTATAAGTAGCTAAATACTTTGTTAAGAGGTTGTTTTAAAGTCCTGTACATGAAGTCTAGATAATATATACACTTTGACCTAAATTTGTTGTGTTTTTGGATGGGTTTCTTTGTTGGTTTTCCATTGATGATTTCTATCTTGTATGATTTGAGTGCACGCTTAGTATGCATGTTTAAGGATCTAATTCTATGAGGGTTTGATGCTTGTTGATTGTTCTTGATCTTCCTCTATCTCTCTTTCGTAGAAACTAAGTTTTTTTGTTATAAGAAACCCTAAGAGCAAGACATGCCCTTAGTGTACTTGTGAAACTTTGTAGATTCTCATACCTTTTCTAGATTATAATGCTTATCTCTTAGTAAATCCGAGTCTACGACTTTTGGGTTCTTTGAGGGATAGTCATCGGTGATAAGCTTACCTTTACTGATGTAATCATAAGGATTAGGTAATAAGTTGTGATCATAATGATTGAATCTTTCTGGGAATTTTCATCAATAGGCATGAAATTTTTAGTTTGAGCATATGTTTTTTAGATGGAATGACGGGGGTGAAAGGCAAACCCCTTAGCTCATTTGTTCATTGATTTTCATCATAAATATTAATTTATTTTTCTACATTCATCTGTTTTGTCAAATTTCGTTCACATAACAAATCAACTCCGAATTAAGTGAAATTTTGTGTGGTATTCCATCACTGTGTTTAGTGTATTCAATATTAATTTAGTATTTTTTGGTTGAGTCTAGGTTATATAGTGAATTAGGTTTGTGTCTACAGGTCGAGTCTGCCAGGAAACTAGTTTTAGTGTTTGTTTGTGTCTCAATACTTAGTTTCATCAATCTTCAGTAGGTAATGAGCCCTATTTGCTATACTACTACATTGACATACATTGTAAAAGAATAGGAATATCTTTAAGGGGTGTAAAATCCTATCAGTAGTAAACAAAAGTTCTACAATCAATGCCAAGAGGTTGTTGAAGACTGTTGATGATGGAATGCACATGAATGTTGTCAAAAGCTAGATCTGATCTTTAACTCGCTGAATGCTTTTGCGCTCATTTTCGTAGATTGGGATTTTCCTCATCATCAGTTCCTTGTTGGTGTTCTGAGAGTCATTTACCAACATTTGAACATCCAGTGATAACATATCATCACTTACATCCATGACAGAATTCATCCACATAGACACCAAACGAACTTGCATAAATACAGTAAACAATTTGTCAACCTATCTGTAAACTGTAAATACTAAACATCCGGAAAAAAAATAGGAAGAGAGAATAAACATTACTATTTTTAATGCCTCCCGAAAGTGCTAGTTGTTTATCGACTTTGCATTCCTTCTTAGTGAATCATAATGAGACCAGCATGGCACACTTTTATCAAAGACTAGAAGGTGAAAATGTCCATGAGAAAAGATCGGGAACAACAACTTGCCATTGTTGCCCAAAACCTTGAACAACTTCTCAAAAGACGTTCATGCATCATCTTTACTTTGAGCTTTAACCCAGAAACCTGTCAAAAGCAGCACACAGAAATTAAAGATACACATAGGCTAAAAAACACATTGCAGAAACACACAAAGGCTAAAAAAATAAGAACATACATAAAAAAAAAATTACATGAGCTAATGTGCGAAAAGCATAGCTACTTTCAATCAGCTCCCATATCATCCATTGCTTCACTAATAATAGTCGAATAGAAATCCAAAATAGAGTTTGAGATTTCTTTGCCATCAATAATAGACTCCACATCTTCCCGATCAAAAAACTGAAAAGAAACAATAACCATTCCAAAAGAAATATCTATCCAAAACAGCAGCAGAGCACAAACAAAAAGTTATAAACATAATTTGAGAGACTTGGTTTTTGCAGTTTTCATCTTGTACATCACCAACTTGCTCTGGTAGTGCTCTCCCATGTACTGAAAAACATCACGATTAATAAACGGTATGGCCAGCTTCTCCTCATCAGTCAAACTCACCCTGATTCTTCCTGGCTCGTCCATGTTCTTGTTGAACAATTTCACTACCAAAGGTGAAGATACTTCGACAATTGCAAACTCTCCAGTTGGCACTACTTCTGCCACATCAACATTTTTCTTCTCTCTTGTACTCCGGTGCTTTCCCTTGACATCATTATCGGCCAGATACCAGTAGATCTCGTCTCTATTCAACGATTTCCTGGCCTTATCCTTTAACCTCTTAACATACAAGTATATATAAATATTTTCTCTATTGAGTCTCTTACCAGGCCTAGGAAGTTCCTTGAGATGCAAATGGAAGATCTAATGTCCTCTGCAATTTCTGCTTTGCATCTTCAAAATCTTCCTTTTCACGTTGCAAAACATCTAATGTCCTCTGAAGCTCCTCATTAGCTGCTTGAAATGATTTAATAGCTTCAACACCATCTTCAACTTGCTTCTCCAGCTTACTTTTCTCTTCAGCAACTTGTGTCTTCACTTGAGCAGTAAGTTGCAATTGTGCTCCCTTGAGTTGCTTCTTCAAAATCGTAATCTCTTCAGCACTAACTCTGAGAGAAGCTTCACCAGCATACTTTACATCCCTTAATCTTGACTCAAGCATAGTCTTCTCTTGGGCAGTTGCAGCAAGTTCTCTCTTCGCTTCCAGCAGTTTCTTCTCAGAATAAATATTCTCTACCCTCAATGTTGCAATCTCATATATAGCATCTACAAAAGTTGATAATTGGTTCTTTAGAACTTCATTCTCCCAGTCCAGATTTTCCATTTTCATCTGAATGTATTACTTCTGCCTCTAGAGACCATCAACCTCCATTCGCATTTCAACCAGTTGATGATGGTTGGGAGCATATGGCTTTGCTTTCAAGTCTGCATTTTCTTGTTGCAAAGACTTGAAATCTTTTTTCAAAACACCAAGTACTTGCCCAAGGACTAAATTGATTTTGAGCAATTCCTGATATTGAGAATTCTTAATTGAGATCTGCTCATCCTTCTCCATAATAATGTCTTGCAACTTCTCACCGTAGTCTTCACTATCCTTCAACTCATCTTGCTTGGCACTCAACTCGGCTTGAAACTTGGCATAGTCATCTTTGGCCATATCATTGAACTTATCAGGACAGGACTTATATCAACATCATCTTGAGTTTTCTTGGTCCTCGTAGGCAAAAAGTATTTGGTCTATGAAAAAGAGATCAATCATATTAACAAACAGATATTTACACAGATATCCAGACAACTATTTAGACAGATATCCAGACAGTATTTAACAACAACACACAGTTAGATAGATATTCAACCTCAGCATATTCAAGCTTTTGATGTTTCAGAAGTAGTCCAAAATATAACTGAGGTTGTACTTGACCATGCCCACCTTTGAATCCTCCTTGCCAGCTCTTGGCTTAGAAATGTTAAGGATTGAAGCAAGATAAAACTGATGCAAATAACAATAATGAAACAACAAGTGATACATATAGAAAAAAAGAATAATTGACTAAATAAAATCAAGGGATCAAAAGGGAAAAAAATTCAAGAAAATTTACTGGATTAATAATGGTAAAATCACCGATATTCTTCACAATGCTTCTATCATACCTTTTCTCCTCCTCCTCCTCATCATCATTCTCCTCCTTCATTTTCTATGCATTCTCCATCTTCTACTTCTTTGCTTCCTCCCTCTTCTTTACTATTTCATGATCAAAGTTCTTTGTGTAAATGTTCAATGCATTGAACAGATTGTCATACACAACAATTATCCAAGCATCATCTTTCATTCCTTCAATGTTGGTCAAATAGTTTTCTAAACCAATCGTCAAAGATCTTTTGGAAGTAGGCAGCATAACAAAGTCCAGAAGAAGAAAAATCAAAAGACGAACACAGTCGTCAACCTTATGTTTGTCAATAATTATTTTCTCCAACATCTTGCTAATATTGGTCTTGTTGATTGCCTCACCACCAAATAAGTTACTCAGCCAGTCTGACAACTTGACACTCGTATCACTTAATGTAATTGGTCTTCCAGAGCAGCTGAGACCCAACACAGGTCCAACAAAATCAGGAGTGATATGGTGAACACACGTCGAATGAAACTGAAATTCCCTCTTATCCTTCCTGTATGCGTCAACCATAATAGCAATAGTATCATCTGACTTCAGGAAATCCCGTTGATCAATATTACAGTCGATGAATGATCAGATTAGCTAATTAAACGGTGTATCATTCAGCCTATTCTTTACAACTTCGTTGATTTTGTTCCAGATACACACAATGAACTTCTGGAAGTAGTATAACGAGCAATAGAACTAACACTTCCACGTCCGTTCCACTGGAACAATTTCCTACTCAAGTAACTTATTTGTTCCTTGCTGTTGTTTAACATCTACTTCATCATCACTCTCAGTCTTTGAATCACTATCAGACGGTGATTCAGAAGACTCCACTTTCTTCTTAGCCTTGCCCTTGATCTCCAACTTCTTGATACTCGATCTTAGTCTTCTTCTTCTTCTTATTCTTCTTCCATGTCTGTTCCATTGGAACAATTTCCTACTCAAGTAACTTATATGTTCCTTACTATTGTTTAACAGCTACTTCATCATCACTCTCAGTCTCTAAATCACTATCAGTGGTGATTCAGAAGACTCCACTTCAGAAGACTCCACTTTCTTCTTGGCCTTGCCCTTGATCTCCAACTTCTTGATACCCTTAGTCTTCTTCTTCTTTTTCTTCTTCTTCTTCTTCTTCTTCTTCTTCTTCTTCTTCCGAGGAGGAGGAGGAGGAGGAGGAGGAATTTGTTTTTAAAAAAAGGAACAAGGGAAGAAGAGTGGCTTCCTCTTTATCCAGTCCTTCTGTTTCTGAAGATCGTATTGTGCAGATTATTAGGGAAACTCTAAAGAAGGAAGGGAAGAAGAAAAAGAAGAAGAAGAAGAAGAAGAAGAAGAAGAAGCCACCACATCAGATTATGAAGATTCAACATGCTTTTCTTTCTTTCAGATTCACTGTATGAATTTAAGAGTGCTCTTTTTTTTTCCATTAAAT
Organism: Geum urbanum; assembly: GCA_946800695.1. Classification (NCBI taxonomy): domain Eukaryota; kingdom Viridiplantae; phylum Streptophyta; class Magnoliopsida; order Rosales; family Rosaceae; genus Geum; species Geum urbanum. The sequence continues at coordinate 36,722,380 of OX327016.1, forward strand.
ATAGAATAAATGGAAATAATAAACACACAGATAGTTAGACATATATCCAAAATAGATATCCAATAGTTAGAGGCAAAACACACTAAAAATAAAGTAAGCAAAAGGAAAGGATATCCAAACAGATACTTGAACAGATACCCAGACAGATACTTAAACAAATATTCAGAAAAAACCTTCTATTACAAATACAACAACAACAACAACTACTACTACTACTACAACAACCAAAAAACCTTTCGAACACACTACATAACATAGAATCTACAAACAATCAAGAAAAAAGATGCAAAAAATACCAAAAATCAAACTGAAAACCCTAGAAAAATGTCAACAACAATAACATTTCAAAAATTCATAAAGCATAGATACGAATGACAAAAAAGAATATGCAAACTGCTTTGAAACAATGAAAATGAACAACTGAGGATACTCAAACAGATATCCAGACAGATACATAAACAAATATTCAGACAGATACTTAAACAGATATCCAGAAAAAAGTCTTCTATCGCAAACACAACAACAACAACAACAACAACTAACACAACTACCAAAAAGTCTTTCAAACACACTACATAACATAGAATCTACAAAAAAAATCATGAAAAAATATACTCAGACAGATACTTAAACAAATATATAAACAAATAACCAAACAGATACTTAAACAGATATCCAGAAAAAAAACCTTCTATCACAAACATAACAACAACAACAACAACAACAACAACAACAACAACTATTACAACAACCTTAAAGCCTTTCGAACACACTACATAACATAGAATCTACAAAAGAATAATGAAAAAATATGCAAAAAATACCAAAAATCAAACTGTCAACCACACCAACATTTCAAAAATTCAAAAAGCATATATATGAACGACGAAAAGGAAGATGCAAATTGCTTAGAAACAACAAAAATGAACTACAAAGGGTTTCAAACAGAGATTACTTACGTAGAACGATAACAAAGGCGAGGACGATGAAAACCGAGAAGGCAACGAAGAGAACAAACTCAACAGCAAGCATGCGAACACGATGGCGGCGATAACGAATACGACAGTGGCGATTTTCAAACGCAAAGAGAGAAAACGAAGACATAAAACGAGTAACATATTTGAAAACTAACAGTGAGTGACAAATAACGTAAATATGAGGAAAACTCTGGTATGTTACATACTTAAAAACAAAATGAGTTTTTTTGGAATTGAAAACTTATGATGAGTTTTTTTAGGAAATATAGTGGTGAAACTGGTTTTTTTTTCTTTTCATTTTTCCAAAAAAAAACACAAACAAGTCTGACTGGGTATAAACAGAAGTATCTACATTGGTGTAAGAGATTAGGCTGGATTGCATCCCAAGTCTAAGCACCCAATAAACGTTTATCAAATATGACACGTGGTACAATCCCAAACATCACACGCTGGGCATTGACTTGGATGCGGACGTTTGGCGGTGGCTTGAAGGACGATCAGCAAAAGTTAACTGACATTTTTGGTTAGAGAGAGAGAGAGAGGTTCTGATCACTTGAGCTTATCATAAGCTCAATTAAACATGATAAAAATTAAAAAATTAGAAGGCTGCGATTGTATCACACATTATGTTTGATAAAAAAAAAACTATTAAGTGCTTAGACTTGAGTTGCAGTCCAATTCTGATGCAGAGGATCTATCCTTTTAATCCATTTACAAAGCAAGTGGATTCAAATGTAACACCTCTGTATATATGTAAAATGACAGAGAAAAGACAAGACCAAGAGACAGAGACGGTCAGTGGGTATAAGATATGGAACAATAAGAGGCCCATGGAGATGCCTCCAAATAATGCAGCCGCTGCAAGTCTGATCTGATTAGGTGGCCAACAAATTAACTGCTTAACACAAAAAATATCACCAGAAAGCACACTGTACCCGCCAGAATTTAAACTAACAAACATGCCTTAAACAAAGAATTAGCAAACCGTAATCGCAAAACCCATCACTTCATCTCTTATCCAATTAACTTCCATAACCAGGTTAATTTAGCAGCTTTTAATTCCAAACCAAGTTTGTTTTGCTTTTATCCCAATCTTTGTACTTGAAAAAAAAGGATAAAGATGGTAGAGAGAAAAAGAGAGAGGTTTGCAGTGAAGAAACCCAGCAGCTCTCTATCTCTCTCAGCTTTGCTTTGCTTGCTTAATAAACAAAAGCAAGAGCCAAGTTAGGCCAACAACAGTTTTAGTCTCCCTCCAAACGTTTGTGTGATTAACTTCGAAACAAAGCAAAGCCTTCTCTCTCTCTTAAGTAGCTGATTTTTGGTCACCATCTCAGACCCAACTCCTCACCTTCCTTGACATACTCTTCACACCTATTTTGCCCCAAAAATCCCCTTTTAAACACTTCACTTCGTTTTGTTCTTGGTTCATATCCTGTCTGCTTCATCCTCCAATACCCAATTCAAATTTAGCCCGTTTTGGGGTTTAAAAGGGTTTTAAGTCCCATGATCAAGTTCTTGGAAGTTTCTGTCTTTCTGGGTTTTTGGCTAGGATTCCAATAAAGATACTCAATTTGAGTGAAAACCCATAAAGGGTTTTGCTTGGAAGGTGTTTTATAGTGTAAAGGTCCAACCTTTATTAAGAAAGAGAGAGACTTTCATAGTTTCTGTAATGGTGTTTGGGTTTTTGCTGTGGAGTTGTTGATTTACAAGTTAAAGATTGAAGCTTTGTGATTGTTGCTACACACAACCCATTTGGTATTTTTCACCCTTTTGCCTCATTTAGTTTTCATGACCATTACTATAAACATGAAGGTTACATGAGTATTATATTACAAGGCTGCTCTGTCAAAAACCAATAGCATGCACACCACCTATTTGTGAAAATGCCAGCACAGTTTTTGTGATACAACTCTCATATATATCATGTTAGCTTCCCCAATCCCGCTCACTCCATATATATAGTTGTCCGAAGATTTGTATTCTATGCATACCCGTTACCTTTCTCCATCAGATTCCATGTGTAACTCTGCCACTGCTGTTTCGTTTTCGTCGAGTCCTTCAGTAGATAATCGAATGGCTGTAAATCTGAGGACCAGGTCTCCTAGACCTCTTCCTAATTCGTTTTTGATGAGAATGGCTATGAGGATATCTAGAGCGAGGTGGTTCACATTTTTGAGGAGAGTGTTTCATTACCAAAATGGATCAAGGTCTGATCTTGGTTCGAACCCTTTTAACTCTAGCACTTGGATGATGTTGGAGTTTATAGCCTTGGTCGTTCAGATAAGCATCACGACCATTACTCTGGCTGTTTCGGAGAGGGAGAAGCCGGTTTGGCCTATGAGGATTTGGATTGTTGGGTATGATATTGGGTGTGTTCTCAATTTGCTGCTACTGTTTGGTCGTTACAGGCTACTGTATCTCACACAAGGAGAGGGTCTCAACCTGTCTGATGTAGAACAACAAAGAAGCATTGAAGAATCTAGGTACTTCTAATAAGCCTCGGTTACTGCTTTTGGATCATTATGGTTGTGAATTGTGAATAGTAGCTGTAAATATTTGAGTTGTTATATTGAACTTTTGCACCTCTTGCAGGACCACACATTTGATGAACAGGTGTAGAACCTCACTTGAGCTGTTCTTTGCAATATGGTTTGTGATGGGTAATGTTTGGGTGTTTGATTCTCGGTTGAGCTCGTTCCCTGGTGCTCCGAAACTCTATGTGCTCTGCATCTCTCTGCTTGCTTGGAATGCAATCTGCTACTCTTTTCCATTCCTATTGTTCGTGTTGCTATGTTGCTGTGTTCCTCTAGTTAGCACCATGCTTGGATACAACATGAACATGGGCTCTGTTGATAAAGCAGCATCTGACGACCAAATTTCTCAGCTCCCGAGTTGGAGATATAAGGAAGTTAACACCACAATAGACCTTGGAAATGATGGAAATCCAGACACTGCGAGTGAAGAACCAGTAAGTCACAGCTAAACTCTTTTGTTGTTTAACATGTTATCACAGTGCTAGTCCTTAGAGGCTTTGATATCAAAATTGCTACTACCTATATGGTCTTATACATGCATTGAACTTTCCTGGTTTAGTGATTATGTGTTGAAAAAATAGCCATATGGACTCAAAATTAATCTATTTTCTTTCTTTCTCTTGTATTACAGGAGTGCTGCATTTGCCTGGCCAGGTATAGGGATAAAGAAGAAGTGAGGCAGTTGCCATGTTTGCATATGTTTCACCTCAATTGTGTGGATCAGTGGCTTAGGATTATATCCTGTTGTCCTCTTTGCAAGCAAGAACTGCAAACATAGGAAACAGACCAACAACCTGGCAGAATTGGTGAATAGGAAACAGGACAACAATATGGCTGAGGTCTTTGTCTTTGTTGCTTTTGTCAATATATGGTGTGATTTATACATGGTTACTTGAGTGAGTTTATTTGCTTGTACATTGGAGCTCACCAGTAACCAAACTTATACCAATTAAATTTTTAGTCTTTGAATATACACACGGAGAAAAGAGAATGATGTGTGTTTGGTATCCTTGCAAATTTTCTCCAATCTTCTACCATTATAGCTTGATATACAGGTACAGATGTAAACTTACACTGACGAAACAATATTTGTAGTACACATCAATAATGGGTTCTCAGCTAGATCATTTGTCAGGGTTCCAGCTAGCGTTGAGCCTTTGACAATGATCACACTTCAATAGGGCTAGACTTGAAGGCTTCAGTAAAACAAAGTTCTATGTACAGTAGTATCCATATGAACTTCAATTCTTTCTTACGTTTTGGGATGATGACTTCATTCCATTTTGTATTTCTTCAAGTTCACAGGATTTAATAGGTCACTGATGGTCGTATTTTCCAGACTTGGTCTGTTGGCTCGTTACTTTGTGGTTCTCTGGTTTCAGGCCTAATTATAAGTAGATGTCGACCTTGCTCTGACTCTCACCTTGGTTGAAGGTCGGAGTTTTCTCTTCTTCATATTGTAATACTGTAATTAGTACTTTTTTGGAAGTCAAGAACGTCAATCCACAGAGTACAACTTGTCTACAATGTTACAAAATAATCATCCTAATATAAGGCTACGAGGATAACTCATGTGTTGGCTAAAACAAAACTCACACAGTATCACTGTAGCACTATACGTTCTTCGAACAAGAAAGTAACCGGACGATGTCAAACCAAAGGATCAGATAAACCGAGGCAAAGGCTTGATATATGAAAGGCGGGCTCTAGAGGAGCCGCCCTTGTATCCACCACCGTAAGAGTCAAAACCACATCCTCATGACCCTCCAAGGTTTTGGACAAGTTCTTCTTTGCCAGCAGATTAACGCTCTTCCTTCTTATTAGTGGCTTCACCTGAATGGTTTCTCTATACCACGTTATTCTTAGAACCTGCATGCAGGAAGAACTTGCTTACGCTTTGGCGGTGTCACAATCAGCTGCTCGATCATATTCATGGGGCAGAGCAAGAGATGACTCAAAGTCAAGAGCCAGAATCTGATCGACTCGGAGCAATATCGTCCATAATCCACATGCATGCACAATAGCCAGCGACCTACGTTGAACTAAACTAAGGAGAAGCACCAAGTTTCTTGCCAAGTTAGTGGCCGACGTTGCCATGAAAGCCTTGTTTGACATCAAAATCTCCCCAGCGAGGTAAGGCATAGAGTCTTTCCTAAACTGTTTCTTTTACTGACTTGGGATGTTTTAATCGGAGTTATCGGTTTATCCCGGTGTACTTCGTGTGCTGGCGTGTCACCTTCTCTCGACGGAATATGAATGTAAAGCTGTTTGACTTCTTAATTAAGCGATTTAGACGAGGAGAGCACCAACTTTGCCTAAATGGATCATTCTTGCCTAGTGTCTTAGGACTTTGATTTCTTTGTGTTTCTAGCAAAGCCACGAAAATCGATACTTTACATTAATCTGAAAGGGAAAAGCAAAGCAATCTCCTTAATGGTGTGTTGAAACACAGCTTCCCTCGAATCTCCAAACTCTCACTCGATAGGTGACAAGCCCTTCGATCTTCCAGTCGCTTTGTGTCTTTAGATCTTAATACTCTCACTCGATAGGTGACAATCACTTTCAATCGTCTGGTTGCAAGGGATTTTGCATTCTTGAATCGCAAGATACTCACGTTGTTTGGGTGAATGCTCTCTTAATTGTTTGGTTGCAAGGTTATCTCTGGCGAGATGTATTTGCGTATAGCAAAATTTGTATTTGATCGATGATCCTTTCTCTATTGTTGTCACTCTCCTTATATAATACTCAGTACGCTTATCAGCACACGGTCTTATCTCTACGTAGTTCAATTCCATCCTAACTCCGTAGTCTAATTCTATCCCAACTCATTCTCCAAAGGAATCATAATTGAAGCAGAACAAGTTGGATAATGCAAGATTAGGCCGCATGGATCAGCCATCTAGATTCTTAGTATTAATCCAACACAGAATTAAATTCTACACGAGCTGTTCGCGAGATCCAATCCTTGAAATCCAATATAAGATATTTTATCTCGAATCCAAACAAGCCTCCCAATTTTCCCACCGCTATTATGCTCCGCCCTCACCAACGCCACTCGATGCGATCAGAGTGGTTTGAGTCAGATTACCCACTTGTGATTTGATTTAATTAACTGCTTCATTTGCCGATCAATTGCGTCGAGGTTAGTTAGTTAAATGACCGAATTCAAAAACATAAAAAAAAAAAAAGTAAAATAGTAAAATATGTTCGACACAAACTAGAAGTATAACTAAAATTTGCTCCTTAAAACAAAAAACTTAATAGTCGTGGTAGATTGGTTCCAATGAATTCGGTGACGTCCTTGCTTATAATTATGGCCGTGTACGTACGACGATATTTCGGAAAAATCTGGATCCCAGCAAACGCCCTTAATTATAAGCAAGAGAGAGCTAGCAGGAGTAGCAGACATATATATTTGGACAAAGCCCCCGGATTTGTCTTTCATGCTTATAGTGCTCTGATAAATACTCATAAACATGTACTAACATAGTAACATATCCTACTAAAGTAATTGACGTTGGCAACAAGCTAAGAACCACCATTGCATCCCTTCATGTCTTCATGTTAGTCAACGATGATGTTCCACATAACCTGACGTACAAAAATTACATCCAACCATTCCAACGGAATGCTAGTACGTACGTAGTAGCCGATCTTTTAAGTTTTGATAATTAAATTAATCAACTCTGTGAGAACCAGAGCTCTTCCACATAATTGCCTCTTCTGCTTCCGATTTTGCTTAGCTGAGCGTTCAACCTCTAAATCAAGCAATAAAGGCTCAGTTCTCCTTGACCTTCGAGTATGCATGCACTAAGTACCTGCACACAAGAGACACGTTACACTACAAAATAAATGAAACAAAACAAAACAAAACAGAAACAAAAGACACGTTAGAAAATAAAGACTAGATCTCTCCCTTGCAACGGCGCCAAAATTTGATCGATGTTTAACCACCCTCAAAGTTACCCTATAATGAAATCAATATGCTTGTCAATGCAGTACAATAGTATAGGGGTCAATCCACAGGGAAAGATAAGACTTAATATTCTAAACTACAAACAGATGCGAAAGTCAGAAATCTGACAGACTCGACCACTGAACATTAATGTAATTAATTAAAATATCTAGACTCAACCTAAAATCACGAAATTAATACAGGACACTATATACACAGTGGCGGACTACCACACAAATTTTCAATTCAATCGGAGGTGGTTTGGTTGTTGAAATAACTTCTACAAACTAGATTACGAAACTGAAACAGAAAACAGAGTAAGAGTAAAACGAGAATTCAATAATAAAATAGGTTAAGAGAAGTGTTATCCACAACCGTCACTCCATCTAAACAACAAATGCTTAACTAAACAATGCAAATGTTATGAATGAAAGATTCCCAGGAAGGCCCCGAGCTGTGAACACAACCTATTACTCAATCATTATGTTTACAATGTCGAAGGTTTGCTTATCAACATTGTCTATCCCTCAAAGAACCCGAATTCACGGACTCGAATTTACCAAGAGAAAAGTATTACGATCTAGAAAGGGTTTGAGAATCTACAAGGCTTCATAAGTACACTACGGTCGTATCTTACTAGACCTAGGGTTTCTTATACCAAGCATGTATGAGTTCTACGATTGAAATTTGAGGAAGGTAATAATCACCAACAGCCATCACTTTTCTTAGAATTAGATTCCTAAATATGCATACTAAGTGTGCACTCAAAGCATACATAATCAAGAATCATCACCGTATAAATAACAAAGAAACCTCATTCAAATAACAAAAGCAAAACTTAATTAACGTGCATAAGCAATCTAGATATCATGAACGGGGCTTCAAAACAGCCCCTTAACAATGGAGTTTAGCTCCTCATGGAATTCATAAAAATTTAGAAAGAAGAAGAAAATTGATACAAACTAATAATAAAAGATGAAGCTTCTTTTTTTCTTTTTTTCTTCCTTCCTGTCTTCTCCCCAAAAACTCTCGGCCTCCCCTCTAGCTATATATCAAGCTAGATATATATATATATATATATATATACAGGGTTTTTCAAATGCGGACGTCCACACCGTACGGATTTGGCTTTTCCGGCCACTTCCCGGCCTAATTTGGGTAAACTTCGTTCTAGACATATGTACATACACCTGTGTAGATCATTTGTCTAGAAGAAACTTTTGGCTAATTCGATTTCTAAGGCACTCAAAATCGAGTTTCAAAAAAACTGGACATAAACCGGACAGATTTATGTCCAGTTTTTTTGAAACGCGATTTTGAGGGCCTTAGAGATCGAATTAGCCAAAAGTTTCTTCTAGACAAATGATCTACACAGGTGTATGTACATATGTCTAGAACAAAGTTTACCCAAATTCGGCCGGGAAGTGGCCGAAAAAGCCAAATCCGCACGGTAAACAGTACGTGCGGACGTCCGCACCGTACGGATTTAGCTTTTCCGGCTACTTCCCAGCCGAATTTGGGTAAACTTCCTTCTAGACATATGTACATACACCTGTGTAGATCATTTGTCTAGAAGAAACTTTTGGCTAATTCGATCTCTAAGGCCCTCAAAATTGCGTCTCAAAAAAACTGGACATAAATCGGACCGGTTTATGTCCAGTTTTTTTAAAACGCGATTTTGAGGACCTTAGAGATCGAATTAGCCAAAAGTTTCTTCTAGACAAATGATCTACACAGATGTATGTACATATTTCTAGAAGGAAGTTTACCCAAATTCGGCCTGGAAGTGGCCGGAAAAGGTAAATCCGCACGGTGAACAGTACGTGCGGACGTCCGCATTTGAAAAGCTCCGTGTGTATATATATATATATATATACATATATATACATGCCACCACTTCCGTACGTTTCTCCACTTCCTTCTTTAGCTAGCTAGGTGAATATATATATATAGCTAGAGTCACCACCCCTCACGTCTCTTCTAGCTAGCAAAGGTGTATATATAAGTCAATTAGCTAAGTTAATTAACCAAGTTGTTCACGTGCCAAAGACCAAATTCTATTACAAATAGAATTCTTTGTTTCCTTTCTTTTAATCCAAGTCCAAGTCTTCTTCTCTCTTCAATTGCTAGCCCAATTTTTTTCTTGTTATACTAGGAAAGCTCCTTTTAATTTATTTTTCTTTATTTTCTCCAAAAGCCTATAAAACAAATCAACATAATTAATTTACTTAAAAACGTAACGAAAGAACTAAATATAGGATAATATTACACATAGAAACATCGCATAATTATGCACCTATCACTTCTCATTCCAGTTGGACCAAATTTAGCACGACCATGCAAATAACTTCATTTCATGCACCAACAAGTCAGCTAGAGCTCGATCCATGAACGAATCATACTTAACTTCTAGACGTACGCCAATAATGAATAAGAGCACACCCTTGTTGAGAATCAGTCCTCAGTTGATACTAATCAGTTGCGCTCGTTGCGGAAGCTAACACACCAAACAGTACGAGATCGAAAAACACACACACAAGTTTTAACGTGGTTCCACAAAAAGATTGTGTACATCCACGGGGAGAGTATCCTGAATTCACTATGATGAATAAGAAGATTACAAACTTACTTGCTCACCTAAACAAGAATTCCCTATACCTCACCAAACCTCTAGCTCTCAATGCTAGAAAGAAGAACAACCTCTAGCTCTCAATGCTAGAAAGAAGAACTCTCAATGCTCTTCAACTTATGTTCTATAACTTCAACTTGTGATCTATCTATCCCTTATGCCTACATGCTCTTTTATAGACCAAGGCATGTAGACTTACATAATCCAGTTAGGAATTGGATTCCCCAAAGAAACCAAAACTGTTTATGTATCGGTTTCCTTCTCTGGTACATATTGACTCATCGAAGTCAACTAACCCATCGAAGTCAAAGCCTTCCTCTAGCGAAGCTCGCTAGACGCTTTATATCGATGACTCTTCGATAGAACACTATTGATCGAGATGGGCCGCTCGCCAGACCTCGATCACCCAGGCCCACTTCTTCCTTGATCTCCTCCATCGAGGGATCCCAACAAATCTCCCCCTCCCGAGCCATGGAGGAGAGGGGATTTCCTTCACATCTCAATGACAGGGAGAACGCACCAAACTGAGACCAGCTTTGGTGCAGCACACTTCATGTTTGCTCTTTGGCAAACCCTTGGTCATCATATCTGAGCCATTTTCATCCGTGTGAACATTCTCCAAAAACAGCTCCTTGTCATCGAGAACTTTGCGTATCCAATGATAACGAACTTGTATATGCTTGGACCGAGAATGGAAACTTGGATTCTTACTCACATGGATAGCGCTTTGAGAATCGCTATAAATCACATACCTTCCATGTTTTAATCCAATTTCCCCGAACAATCGTTTCATCCATAGCATTTCCTTGCAACCCTCAGTAATTGCAATATACTCGGCTTCCGTTGTAGACAATGCAACACACTTTTGTAGGCGTGATTGCCAAGACACAGCTCCCCCACCAAAAGTGACCAAGTACCCAGACGTAGATCTTGAACCATCCACATCTCCCGCCAAATCGGAATCAGAGAAACCTTCTAGAATTGGTTTCGATCCACCGTAGCACAAACATAGCTTGGAAGTACCTTTTAGATATCTCATTATCCATTTCACGGCCTCCCAATGCTCCTTCCCCGGATTAGCTAGATATCGGCTTGTAACACCCACTGCATGAGCAATGTCGGGTCTTGTGCAAACCATAGCATACATCAAACTCCCTATCGCCGAAGCATAAGGAATCTTGTTCATCTTAGCTCTTTCTTCTTCACTTGTAGGACACATCTTCTTGCTTAACTTGGTTTGAGGAGGGAGAGGGCAGCTAACCGGCTTTGCTTGATCCATGTTGAACCTTTTGAGAACCTTTTCAACATAACTCTCTTGAGATAACCATAGCTTGCCTTTCTTCCGATCCCTAGTAATTTGCATACCAAGGATTTGTTTTGCATGTCCCAAATCCTTCATCTCAAACGCCTTCGCCAAGTCTTCTTTCAACTCGGTGATTCTCATCATATCCTTTCCAATGATGAGCATGTCGTCCACATACAAGAGAAGAACAATGTAATCTTCCGGAGAAAAATTCTTCACAAACACACAATGATCCGAACTTGTCCTCTTATAACCTTGACTCGTCATAAAGGACTCAAATTTTCGATACCACTGTCGAGGTGCTTGCTTCAATCCATACAAGCTTTTTTCTAGCTTGCAAACCTTGTGCTCCCTTCCTTTGGCGATAAAACCTTGAGGTTGTTCCATATAAACATCTTCCTCAAGATCCCCGTGAAGAAATGCCGTCTTCACATCCATTTGTTCCACCTCTAAGTCTTCACAAGCGGCTAAACCCAATAACACTCGAATTGAGGTCATCTTCACCACCGGAGAGAAAATTTCATCATAGTCAACACCTTGTCTTTGTCCGAATCCTTTCACCACCAGTCTTGCCTTGTACCTAGGTTTAGACTTTCCATCCTCTTGTTTAATCTTATACACCCACTTATTCTTCAGTATCTCCCTCTTTGGCGGCCTATCAACAAGCTTGAATGTGTGATTCTTGTAGAGAGAATCCATCTCCTCTTTCATAGCAATACTCCATTCTTTCTTGTGATCATCATTAAGAGCCTCCTCATAGCTTAAGGGCTCACCACCATCGGAGAGTAGAACACAGTGTGTGTACGTACTTGCCGGATACCTTGTGGAAGCAATTCGGTTCCTTGTTGACATTCTCAATCCTTCGACTTCCTGAGGTTCATTATCGAGCTCTTCATGAGCTTCATCATCCGATCCTTGACCGAGGTATTCACCAACCACTTGGTCTGCAATATCGTCTTGATCGTCACCAAGCCCTTGAGCACCCACATCATCATGCGGCTCATGATTTGCATCATCATCGGATTCAATTTCAGCTTGCTCCCCCGTAGGAGCAATACTTGGCATGACCGGTTCCTTGAAGTTCACTAGATCATCAACATAGTTATCTAGTTCCTCACCCTTCATAAAATCATGCACCTTCTGGTCCACATCACGGCTGCGACGAACCTTCTTTGCAAACCCATCGAGTTCTCTTTTACTTATGTGCCCAAGCCTCTTGTGCCAAAGCTCCATAGGGGGCTCCCCCTCAATGGTATTAACCGCTTCAACACAAATTTTGGCACTAGTCTTGTAAAGAGAGCAACACTTCTTTCCTCTAGCAACGACTAGGGAACCTTTGCAAAGCTTCCAAGCTCCACCACCGAGAGTGCTAACCATACCTTCGTCATCAAGCTTTCCGGTAGAAAGTAGATTAAACCGGAAATCTTCCACATGTCTGACATCCTTCAACCTTAAGGTTCCACCAACCTTAGTCTCTAGGAAAATGTCACCTATACCAACAACTTTTGACGATCCGTTGTTGCCCATTCTCACTTTACCATAATCACCGGCTTTATAAGTGGAGAAATATTCTTTATGCGGCGTCACATGAAAGCATGCACCTGAATCCACAACCCATTCTGTACCTTGTGAGGATGATGTACTCAAGCATGAGTCACCACAGTCTGATAAACAATAGATATCGCCATCCGAAACTGAAACTATATTCGCAGTTTCCTCATCATCTTGCTTGCCCTTTTTCTTCAAGCAACCGTTGGCTTTATCATTCAGAAACTCGTGACACTTCTTCTTGAAGTGTCCTGTCTTCCCACAATAGTAACATGCGAACGTCTTCCCGGTTGGATTCCGTGACTTGCTTCTTGACCTGCCACGACTGGAGTTACTAGTCCTCCTTCTATCGGAAGTCACCAAAGTTTCTTCCCTTGACGAAGAACCGCTGCTTTCCCTTCTTAGCTCTTCCCGTAACAATGCGAATGTGACGATCGACATTGTTACCTTTCCACCTGGAGCGGAGTTACTTAGAGAAACGCTCAATGTTTCCCAACTATCCGGAAGATAACCAAGAACCAACAGCGCTTGTACTTCGTCATCAAAGGTAATTCCCAGTTTTGTGAGTTGAGATATTACCTTTTGAAACTCATTGAGATGTGCGGGAATCGTTGAACCATCACTATAGCGCATATGAGTGATCTTCTTAATCAACTGGACTTTATTCCCTGCTGTCTTTCCTGCGTACATCGTCTCCAATTTACTCCAAACATCATATGCCGTGGTTTTATCTTGTACCAACCCAATGATGCTATCGTCAATCCAACGACGTATGTAGCACATAGACCTTTTCACCAATGAATTCCATTCCGCGTCTTTCTCTCTGTAAGAGTCAGGTTGATTGCCCTCTTCTTGAAGAGGCAAGTCCAAATCTTTGCATACCAGCAAATCCATCATCCTGCCCTTCCAACTGTTGTAATTGGTGCTATCCAGTATCAACATCCTAGACTTCTCTCCCATGACGATCGACTTCTTAACGAAGCTCTGATACCACTTGTTGGGAATCAGTCCTCAGTTGATACTAATCAGTTGCGCTCGTTGCGGAAGCTAACACACCAAACAGTACAAGATCGAAAAACACACACACAATTTTTAACGTGGTTCCACAAAAAGATTGTGTACATCCACGGGGAGAGTATCCTGAATTCACTATGATGAATAAGAAGATTACAAACTTACTTGCTCACCTAAACAAGAATTCCCTATACCTCACCAAACCTCTAGCTCTCAATGCTAGAAAGAAGAACAACCTCTAGCTCTCAATGCTAGAAAGAAGAACTCTCAATGCTCTTCAACTTATGTTCTATAACTTCAACTTGTGATCTATCTATCCCTTATGCCTACATGCTCTTTTATAGACCAAGGCATGTAGACTTACATAATCCAGTTAGGAATTGGATTCCCCAAAGAAACCAAAACCGTTTATGTATCGGCTTCCTTCTCTGGTACATATTGACTCATCGAAGTCAACTAACCCATCGAAGTCAAAGCCTTCCTCTAGCGAAGCTCGCTAGACGCTTTATATCGATGACTCTTCGATAGAACACTATTGATCGAGATGGGCCGCTCGCCAGACCTCGATCACCCAGACCCACTTCTTCCTTGATCTCCTCCATCGAGGGATCCCAACACCAACACCACAACGTTGAGAACAGACTTACTGGCGACGTAGGCTCAAACTTGAATTGGGGGGATAAATTCTAAGTACGTTGTTTTAAAAACAATATCAAAATCTTGCAAACCAACCAAACTAGAGTTGACAGAGCGATCGAATAAGTATACTTTCAAGTTTCAAAGCTTGCGGTTATAAATGAAGACAACCCTAGCCTCACGTTTTAACTCCAATGCAAAGCGCCCAAATCTGTTTCTTCTTCTTACTCCTTCTCTTTCTCTCTCGGAAAGTCTCAACTGAACAAGAATAATGAACGATTTGAGGTGCAAGTTCTTGAAGGTCTACTCTGTTTTGAAATCGGAGCTCATCAATGACCCGCTTTCGAGTTCACAGATGATTCTAGTGAAAGGATCAAGCAGGTATTGTATATTCCAGGCCATCTCTATCTTTTCTTGGTTTGTCTTCATTAATTACATGTCTCACTGTGTCACTGTCGAGTCTTTTTCTTGTACGTTTTACAGCATTGACAACCAAAGGTACAGTGTGAGCTTCAAACGAGGGTGACGTCGCGGAAATAGAAGGCTTACGAGCAGCAACCCTAAAAGGAACAAGGTAATTTACAAAGGCACGTTTCTCCTTGTGCAGTTCTCTAGCTTTCTGATTGTTTTGTAAAGTCTGATTAACATCCGTAATTGTTTGCACTAGATTGGCATGATTACGATAAATGATGGAATTATATATTCTTTGTAACCATGCTCGGAAAATTCTCAAAAATCATTTTAGGGTGAAGCCATACTATGTGGATCTGCTAGATATATTTGATGAGGTACTCTTGTATTTGCACTGACTGTAGACCAGCATCATTGATCTTGTTTTTTCTACCAACTTCTTATATATGAATCCATTGTCAATGTTTGTATGCAGGTCGAATTTCAAACAGTCCATAGACAAATGCTCGACTTAATCACCACTCTTCAAGGAGAGAAAGATCTATCTAAGTACTCGGTCGGACTGTGAGTAATTTTTGACATATATGCATGGTTAAATTGGATAGTGCATATATAAATGATTCTCGATCAATATTATTGTCTGTTTTCAACGCTCAATTGGTTGTGTTATCATGCAGCCACCGCTGCATTTTTCAGTACAAAACTGCTTACTACTCCTTTTACCTTCCAGTGAGTAAACCAAAACTTCAGTTTTATGCGTTCATAACTCATTGTTTGTGCCAGGATTTAGTGAATGTTCTCTGGTACGTTAGTGATGACATTCTTCTGACTATTATGAAAGTATAATCTGAAGTCTTCAATTAATGGATCATGCACAAGAACTCAAATACATTCTGCATACAACAAACACTCCATAAACAACAAAGAACTCTAGCTACTGTGGTCTGCAAACATACCTGTTGTGTCATTGCTGAGTGCCATTGTCTCTGAGCTCAAAGGTTGAATGCTGGAAGCAAAAAATCTTCTGCAAATCACTACAGTTGCACTCCTGGATGGGGCAGGGCTTGATGTGTTATTTTCGTAGTGATTGCAGGGACTCTTGCTCTCATATATATACTGTCTGTAACAACTCTTGTCCATCATAGAGTAGTAAACGAATCTGTATCCAATTAGAATGAGAAATCATTTTCACTTATGACAGCTCTTACAGCTTGCTTATTGAATTCCTAAGCTGATAAGGAATGTACACTTATCAGTTTACAAGGAGTTGCAATTCCTCTATACTTCTTATTAGCATTCAAATACAATCCCATTGTTATGTAAACTGCAGACAGCACAGCTTAGTGGCAAGTTCACCTAACAATCTCCCACTGAACTGTCACTTACTGTTTATAACAATAGAACAATGTATTTTCATACAAATAGCTGAAGTGTGCACTGAAGTATAGATTAGCATAAAATCCAATCAGTTCAGTCTTTGTACATTTCCTGATACAGAATCCAAAACTTAAACATGCTTATCAAAACATGCCAGTTATAGATCACAATATCCGAATCAGTACAACACATGAACTAGTGAAAAGTAATCAGAACAATGTGTAAGTGTACATTTATATCTGCAGTACATAAGTTCATTTGTCCAACCAAATGCTATACCAATGAATAGCTCAAAATCAAACACAATGCTTAAACACTGATGGATCTGTGTTTGTAACCCAAAATATGTATATACAAAACCAAAATCTGTACACTGAATATCCATCTGAATAAAAAGAAAACTGACAGACTATAACCAAAATTCACAGAAACTAAATACATCAACACAGTACTTCAAAATTTCTGAATAATCAATGTATTTCATTTAAACTGTCAAGCTTACAAGAAAATAAGAAAATTCAAAACAAAACTACTAAACTGAAGCCAAGAACTCATATCTCAAAATTTTCATTACAAACTTTAGCTCCCACAGAATCTAAGAACTGAAATCTGCTAAAACTCCCAGATTTGAACAATGTTTCTTGAACAATGCTACTGGAAGAGCTTTGGTGAAAGGATCTGCCAACTGGTTTCCTGTGTCAATGTGAACAATCTCAACCTCCTCATTCTTAACTCTCTTTCTTACACTATAGAACTTCAGGTCCATATGCTTAGAGTTCATTGATCTCTTGCTATTTTTACTAAAGAACACTGCTGCCTCATTATCACAGTAAACTTTAAGTTTCTTTGAGATAATATCACTTAATACTTTGGTTTCCTTTAGAAAATTTCTAATCCAAAGGCCCTCACACACACCTTCATAAATGGCTATTAGTTCAGCCTGCATTGTGGAGGTGGCAACCAATGTTTGTTTCATGGTTTTCCAGGCTACAGCTCCTTCTGCAAGCATGAAAACATATCCAGATGTTGATTTTGCTGAAGCTGGATAGTTTCCTGCAAAATCAGAGTCTGTATACCCTATAAGCTCTAGATCCTTTGACTTAATTTCTGTAAACAAGCATATGATTTTTGGTTCTTTGTAAGTATCTTAAGACCTTTTTACCAGCAATCCAATGTTCAGGTGTAGGATTTGACTGGAACCGTGAAAGCATACCAACTGCAAAAGCCAAGTCTGGCCTAGTGCAGACTTGGGCATACATAAGACTACCAATCAGCCTTGCATATGACTTAGTCTTCATGTCTGCCTCTTCTGTTTCACTCTTAAGACCTGAATTTTTGCTCAGTTTGTCTCCTTTAGATATAGGGGCCTCACCAGGTGCACAAGACTGCATTCCAAATCTTTTAAGAATTTTGGAAATATAATTTTTCTGAGATAGTCCCAGAACACCTTGTGCCCTATCCCTACTGATCTCTATGCCTAATACATACGATGCTTCCCCCAAATATTTCATGTCAAAGTGCTTTGACAGAAAGATTTTGCATACCAACTGCAAAAGCCAAGTCTGGCCTAGTGCAGACTTGGGCATACATAAGACTACCAATCAGCCTTGCATATGACTTAGTCTTCATGTCTGCCTCTTCTGTTTCACTCTTAAGACCTGAATTTTTGCTCAGTTTGTCTCCTTTAGATATAGGGGCCTCACCAGGTGCACAAGACTGCATTCCAAATCTTTTAAGAATTTTGGAAATATAATTTTTCTGAGATAGTCCCAGAACACCTTGTGCCCTATCCCTACTGATCTCTATGCCTAATACATACGATGCTTCCCCCAAATATTTCATGTCAAAGTGCTTTGACAGAAAGATTTTAGTATCTTTAAGCAACTTAACATTGCTACTAGCTAAAAGGATGTCATCAACGTATAGGATCAGAAAAATAAAATCATTTTTCACTGTCTTAAGGTAGACACATTCATCTACTATATTTTCAGTGAAACCAAAAGATGAAATTACTGAGTCAAATTTCTTATACCATTGTCTAGAAGCTTGTTTCAATCCATAAATGGATTTCTTAAGTCTACAGACTAGACCTTCTTTTCCTGGTTCAGTGTAACCCTCAGGTTGGCTCATATATATGATTTCCTCAAGTTCTCCATTTAAGAAGGCAGTTTTTACATCCATTTGATGTAATTTCATATTGTAATGAGCCACAAGAGCCATGATGATCCTAAAAGAATCCTTACTGGATACAGGTGAGAAAGTTTCAGTATAATCTATCCCCTCCTTTTGTGTGAAACCTTTCGCAACTAATCTGGCTTTAAATCTTTCTATCTTGCCCTCTGCATCTCTTTTGGTTTTATAAATCCACTTGCAACATATTGGTTTCTGATGCTTATCTGGTTTGACCAATTCCCATACTTCATTTTGCTTCATGGAGTCAATCTCAGCATCCATAGCTGCTGTCCATTCTGCAGATTGTTCAGATTCTAAGGCTGCACTGAATTTTGTGGGATCAGTGTCATCTGCAAGTGTGTCTTCAACCTCTTGCAGATAAACCATGTAGTCATCATGTTATATCCCCCCCCCCCCCAAATTTTGGTTTTCTCACTCTTTGTGATCTTCTTAGAACAGGTTGATCAAGGACAGGATTTGGTTCAGGTACTTCCTCATGTTGATTTTCAAAATTTTGTTCCAGTTCAGCATGATTTTCTCCATTCAACTCTACTGTATCTTGTTCAGTTATTGAACCTAAGTTTTGAGCTGAAGGTAAGATGGCTGTCAAATCCACATTTTCTGCAATTTCCTCAAAATCAGTAGATAAATCTTCTAATTCTGTATTGCAGTGTGATTCTCCTAAAAATTTGACTTGGTGTGTTTCAAAAATTTTAGGTGAATGTGCAGCTGAATAGAGTTTGAAACCCTTGGATTTTTCACAATAGCCTATAAAATTGCAGCTGACTGACTTAGAGTCTAATTTTGAAATATTTGGCTTGTATAGTCTAGCCTCAGCTTTACAGCCCCATACATGACAATGGTGAAGACTAGGTTGCCTGCCACACCACAATTCATATGGTGTTTTAGCTACTGATTTACTGGGAGTTCTGTTGCAAAGATAATTTGCAGTCTTAAGGGCTTCTCCCCACAGAAACTTAGGCAGTCCAGATGCACTCATCATGCTTCTTACCATGTTCAAAAGAGTTTGATTTTTCCTTTCTGCTACCCCATTCTGTTGGGGATTATATGGAGTAGTGTACTGTGCTTTGATTCCACAGTCCTGTAGAAACAAAGCAAGTGGCCCTTTTACTTGGCCACAGTCTGTAGTCTTCCCATAAAACTCCCCTCCCCTATCAGACCTCACAGCCTTAATCTTTTTTCCTAACTGAAGTTCAAATTCTGTTTTAAAGATTTTGAATGCCTCAATGGACTGTGACTTCTCTGACAGTAAATAGATGTAGCAATATCTAGAAAAATCATCAATAAATGTGATGAAATAAACATTTTTACAGATTGTTTGATGCTTAAACGGACCACAGATATCTGTATGAATCAACTCTAACAACTGTTGTGTTCTGTAAGCTGTTTTCTTTGTCATGTTGGTCATTTTTCCTTTATAACATTCAACACATTCGTTAAGTTTTGAGAAATCAAGTTCTGGAAGTATTTTATCTTTTACTAAAATCTATAATCTTTCTTTTGAAACATGGCCTAGTCTTCTATGCCATAAACTTGCAGAGTTTTCATTGAATCTGGTTCTATTAACACCTGTTATAGTGTTATTCACAGATGTGTTTTTATCTTCAACAAGACAGATCTCTTGTTGAGGAAGAGAGCAATTCAACTTTAAGTAATCATTCTCATAAACACCAGAACCAATATAAGATGAACCAGAAAATAACTTTATTTCATCAAAGTCAAGAACAACTCTTGTACCAGTTTTAATCAAAAGAGCAACATAAATTAAGTTCCTTGTCATAGCAGGAACCAGATAGACATTTTCCAAAAACAAAAAATTTCCTAAACCTAAGTCTAACTTCAGAGAACCTATGGCCTTGACAGAAACCTTCATGTCATTTCCTACTCGTAGGTGGTCCTCATTAGTCCTTGGACTCCTCTCCCTTATGAGTCCCTGTGTTGAATTAACAATGTGTAAAGGTGAGCCAGAATCTAACCAAAAACTTTTAGGGTCAACATTTACCAAGTTAATTTCTAAAGGAAAAATGTGAGGAGAGTTCTTACCCTTTTTAACCAACCATTCCTTAAAGCCTGTACAATCCTTCTTCATGTGTCCCATCTTTTTACAAAAATAGCACTTGAATTTGAACAGCTTCTTAGCCTCAGATGCATCTCCAGCAGAACCTGTTGATGATTTTGCTAAGGTTTTCTTTGGTTTCAGGTTTTTCTTCCAGTTCTTTCCTCTGTTAACCACGTTGACAGTAGCACTGGAGGGTTCTCTCTCTTTCTTAATCCTGGTTTCTTCATCTACACAAATGCTGATGAGTTCATTCAGGGTCCATCTTTCCTTCATTGCATTATAGGAGGTCTTAAGTTGACTAAAAGTATTTGGTAATGAGTGCAGTGCAGTATGCACTACATATTCATCAGTTAAGGGCATCTCTAGTTCCTTAAGTCTTCTGGAAATATCAATGATCCTCAGAATGTGCTCTCTTACGTTTCCTGTCCCACTGTACTTAGATGAATTAAAAGCCTGAGACAGGTTGGCAGCTTCAGATTTATCACTCTCCTTGAACCTGTGGGAAATTTGTTCTAGGTAATCCACTGCAAAATCTGGTTCCTCAATGCTCCCAGCTATGGTATCTGAAATGCTAGTCCTAATCACATTTTTAGCCATTGCATTCTTATGGTACCACTTCCTATAGTGTTTCTTTTCTTCCTCAGTACTATCAGAATCTAACCCTTCTGGAGCTTCCTCAGTCAAACAAAAATCTAGTTCATTTGTCATGGATAGATAAAACTCTACTTGTCTTCTCCATTTCTTATAGTTAGAACCAGTAAGGAGCTGAATGGTTCCTAAGTTCACACAAGGCAGACCTAGAGAGCAAAACAAAAAAGAAAATAATGAGTTCTTGTTCTGTAGATTGTTAAACGTAAGGTTTTATTTCTGTTTTCTGTAGATTATGTACTGTTCTTAACAAGAATTGAACTAAAACGCAAGCATATCAGAAAACACAAACCAAAATTTAATATGTAACCCCAACTGTAATCAATGTCCAGCTACACCTTTGTGGCAGTAGACAGGTCATTCTGAAGTTCTAAATATCAACCTATGAAAAACTAAAATTCACATTATAGATAGAAACAGTCAACATCTTTGTGACAGAAGAAAAGTTTCTAAATATCTGTAGGTGAATCCAGAGTCCACATTTGATACTGTTCCGAAACTAAATCATGCATAAACACTTCTTTGGAAGACACAAGATGCATAATTTAAATCTCAGTCCACAAGCTTCTTGGTTTGTTACTGAATTGATGATTCATAAGCTTAAAAGGATTTTGCTTTATGCAATATATCAGTCTAAGATTACAAGGCATCACACACCAAGACAATGAAATTTGACTTCATGTTTCCTTCATACAAGTCCTAATTGTCTTGTTTTTGAAACTAAAATTTCACATCTCTTGATTTTATGTACAAACATGAGGTTTGGGAGAAAACCAATTCTTGTATAATCAACCAGATTGTTGTACAACACACATACAGTTCATAATCAAACCAATTCATTCATGTTATACATAATTGATTCAGACAATACCATCAATCAAAACATGAAGTCATCCAATCATGCTTTATAAATTTAATCAAACTACAAGAGGTGATCAATCAGAACATACCTTGTTCTGCTACAGCGCTGCATGAGAGGATTAACGGAAACAAATCTCACACAGCAGTTAATCACACAATTTTACTAACATGGATTGTTTGTTGTTACTAATTTTCTTTATCGATTTAAGGTCTGATACATGATGGCTCTGATACCAATTGAAAGTATAATCTGAAGTCTTCAATTAATGGATCATGCACAAGAACTCAAATACATTCTGCATACAACAAACACTCCATAAACAACAAAGAACTCTAGCTACTGTGGTCTGCAAACATACCTGTTGTGTCATTGCTGAGTGCCATTGTCTCTGAGCTCAAAGGTTGAATGCTGGAAGCAAAAAATCTTCTGCAAATCACTACAGTTGCACTCCTGGATGGAGCAGGGCTTGATGTGTTATTTTCGTAGTGATTGCAGGGACTCTTGCTCTCATATATATACTGTCTGTAACAACTCTTGTCCATCATAGAGTAGTAAACGAATCTGTATCCAATTAGAATGAGAAATCATTTTCACTTATGACAGCTCTTACAGCTTGCTTATTGAATTCCTAAGCTGATAAGGAATGTACACTTATCAGTTTACAAGGAGTTGCAATTCCTCTATACTTCCTATTAGCATTCAAATACAATCCCATTATTATGTAAACTGCAGACAGCACAGCTCAGTGGCAAGTTCACCTAACATATTATGCTCTCAGGTAGCATGTGCATTGATATTGACTGGAGAAAATGTTAAAGCCGATCCTGATGTGAAGAATGTTCCTATTGAGATGGGAATCTATTTTCAAGTACATGCAGGTAACTGTCAACTTGTCATGGAAGTGTTGAGTGTAGGAAAGCTAGCTAGGTATGACATGCCACCAATGTATTTTGTAGGATGATTACTTGGCCGGATTGTTTGGTGATCCTGAAGTGATCGGAAAGGTGCCATACTCGATTAGGTTTCGGTGATCAAGTAGAAAATTCCTCAGGTACTTTCTTGTGACACTTTCTTGTGACATGAAGACATTTACTTTTCTAATGCCTAAACCACCTACAGACTTTGGAGCACAAACATCAGACCAGGCGATAGGAGCAGCATTAGAATTGGAGTTCTGGAGAACGCTCCTAGCCTCCTTATCAATGTCATTAGCAAGCATTGCACGACACTTTTTTTTTTTTTTTGTAAAAAAATCGATCTATCCCGGAAATCATTTTTATGGAGAATTGAACCACTCACCTGTCAGCCTATGAAAATAATATCAAGATAACCAACCACTTGACACTTAAAACAAGAAAACACATAGTTAGAAATACCAACAAAATTTGATTTAATAAATTTTGGTCTACCACCTCTAGACAATGAGCCTTTTTTTCCAACCTCTAAGCTTTTTGGCAACTTTCAACTTGAGTTTATTGGCATTCCCAGGATCCTTCCGGTGGATCACATTAATTTGTGTATATATACCTAAGTATTAAGTATTTGTCAATAGTATATTTTTGCTGTATTCCAAGGATATTAACAATTCATCATTAAGATTACCATACAACATCATGCTTGTAAAAATTCAACTTGATCAGAAATTATTTGATTATTTAATCATTACATAATTTAAAGATTAATTAAAAATTTATAAAATATAATTTAAAAATTGAATGCAGTGCTCAATGACTAAATTGTCTCTGATTTGGTTGATCTTAACAAAAGTTGCAACAGAATTTAGGAGTGGAATTACGTAATTGATTTAGACTAGCATAAACGTACAGTAATTTTCATATGCTTGGTGCTCATAATGTGTGGGTTTATTGTTGCTCATAATTTCCATAACGTAATGACACCATTACAGTTTGACACATTGTTTACTTTCAACAAAAAGAAGGTTGGTAAATAACTCAACATCAAGTCAAAGATACTAATTTGGTAACTAATCAGTAAGTCATTTTTTGTGGATAAAATGTACAAAAGAGTTCGTTGACGTCCTTGCTTGGAAGTTGGAACAAGCAGACGATTTCGACGTGCGCTGGAGCTGCCATATTTGGTGAAAGTCAAAAACTTTGTCTTTCATGACATGCTATGGTAAATTTATATTGCTCTTGGTAATTAACGTTGGCAACGATGACCCAATTATTGGGCACAACAAAATTAAGGAGGCACACTCTTCTTTTTTCTCAACAAAAAATTAAAATTAAAAAAATTAAAAAAATAGAGAAAAAAGTAAAATATGAGAATAAAGAGGCGAGAAAAAAAAAGAGGGTAAGAATTACTCTCAAAATTAATAATTCTTTTATTTTATTTATGATTCACTAACTAATCGCCGTCTACTAAGTTGGTTTTGTATCACTTCATTTTAGTCAATGGTGGTGTCCCGTACTTCATTTTTGACAATTTGGAGTTGGTATTTGTTTAAGCAAAGAGAACATAAAGTTTTTCATCAAAATTTTACAACGCAATAGTGCGGTACCACATCGATATATAATACTGTTGCCTCAGAATCGGGGTACAAACGAATACTTCAGTGGACAAATTCACAACTTCCGTTTATTTTATGCATAGTTGACTAATGTATTTTATTATATTCCGTGTATTTCATGTAGGTGATTAATGCAACATAGAACGTCCCTACACAGTGTGACCTAAACGTGCAACTTGGCTGAGATGTTAGTTGCCTTTAGAACCTGAATGGGGTCGACGAGTTCTAAGTTGGTGATAAAAGAGAACATATTCAAAGGTAAACTCCAATCTGTGCTTACTTTTCACTAGTACAAAGATCCATTTTGGTTTTTTCTATTGGTAATTATTTTATGAGAGAAAACATGAATGAAATCCCAACAGACAAGAGCCACCAGAGAGGACTAGTTACGTCCAGTACTCTTTGTCTATGTTTAAGTGACTGCTTTCCACTCGTTCAAACTTGAAAGCTTGCGGCTATTTTAGTTCCAAACCTCCCTTCACGTTTACAAGCTCCAAAGCTCACATCTGTTTTCCGCACTCCTCCAACTCTCTCTCTCTCTCTCTGAATCTCTCTCAACTGACCAAAGAAAGAGAAAGAAAATGAGCAATTTGAGGTGCAAGTTCTTGGAGGTTTACTCTGTTTTGAAATCAGAGCTCATCGATGACCCTGCTTTTGAGTTCACAGATGTCTCTCGTCAATGGATCGAGCGGGTATTGTACATTTCATCTCTATCTTCTTTTTGGGTTTTGTTTTTGGATTCATGTCTCTAAGTAATATGTTACTCTCTCGTTTAAAGATCGAGTCTTTTTTACTAGTTTGGTTTTGACTTGGTTCGTGCAAATCTTGTTTATCCAGCTTTGATTCTGAGTTGAAATTAGTTTGATGGTTTACTATGCTGTTGGATTGTTTTAGAATGTTGGATTGAGAGAGTATTGCTGCATTTCGTTGTTGGGTTTTGATACTCGATGTGCTGAGTTGACATGACCAAGTTGAGATTCTAAGTGTTCTTGAACATCTGTTTAGAAGCTTCACTGATTGAGAATGAGGCTTGTAGAACTGTAAAAGAGCCAATTCTGCAGGCTAACAAGTAATGAGATGACAGTTGAAAAACTATGTACTGCATAGCATAGCATGAATGTGATTTAGCAACTATAGTCATTCATACATGGTTTCTTTGGTCTTGTCTAGCTCCACTTGTGCAACATTTATCTCCTTTGCTATGAGTTTGTGGCAACTACGATAGCAGTGTAAGACCATTTATTTGTCGCTTGATCCACTATTTTTCCTCGTTTCTCTCGGTTTAGTTTATTTGTTGCTCGCATCCACCCTTTTTCTTTTCTGTACTGATATATGTACTTCACACTGGAGTATTTGTGTAATTGTGTTTTTTTTTTTTTTGCAGATGCTGGACTACAATGTTCCTGGAGGAAAGCTGAACCGAGGACTATCTGTTGTTGACAGCTTGAAATTACTCAAGGAAGGAAATGAACTAACGGATGATGAAGTTTTTCGATCTTGTGCACTTGGTTGGTGTATTGAATGGGTATGGCTACACAATGATTTATGTTTTGCCCAAGCTTTTCTGCTCTGCAGTGATCACAACTTGACCCTTTCCTTGTTTGAAATTTACAGCTTCAAGCATATTTTCTCGTTCTTGATGATATCATGGATGGCTCACATACCCGTAGGGGACAGCCCTGCTGGTTCAGATTACCTAAGGTGTGACCTTTTACGAGGGTTAACCTTTTCCTTGTCCTGTTGTCTTTTATGTTTTTGAATGCTTTGGAAATTCTGACACTCGTAATTGTTTATACTAGATTGGCATGATTGCTGCAAATGATGGAATAATTCTTCGTAACCATATTCCAAGGATTCTCAAAAAGCATTTTAGGGTGCAGCCATACTATGTGGATTTACTGGATCTATTTAATGAGGTACTTTGTCTTTACACAGACTTTTGACCAGCATCGTTCATTTGGTTGTCTCGATTTAACTTCTGATCAATTGTCAATTTTTGTATGCAGGTTGAATTTCAAACAGCGCATGGACAAATGATCGATTTAATCACCACTCATGAAGGAGAGAAAGATCTATCAAAGTACTCGGTGGGACTGTGAGTATATTTTGACATGGTTTAGATTCTACCTAATTGATTTTTAATCTGCTTGTTTGCTTTGTGTTTTCAACTCAACTGTTTGTTTTATCATGCAGCCATCGGCGCATTGTTCAGTACAAAACTGCTTACTACTCCTTTTACCTTCCCGTGAGTAAAATCTATCTCTCTCTCTCTCTCTCTCTCTCTCTCTCATTTTTTTTTTCATTCATAACTAATGGTTTGTCCCAGGGTTTAGTGATTTCTTCTGACCTTTCTATGCTCTCAGGTAGCATGTGCATTGTTGATGGCCGGCGAAAATCTTGAAGCCCATCCTGATGTGAAGAATATTCTTGTTGAGATGGGAACCTATTTCCAAGTACAGGTAAGTGTTAAAGTGTCATTGGAATCTTCTGTTACTTTGTTCATTAGAAACTGTAGGGAAGCTACAAGAAACTTCATATACGCAGTCAAACTAGCTTGTATTTCTTGTAAATAACATGCCACCGATGTTTTTTGTAGGATGATTACTTGGATTGTTTTGGTGATCCTGAAGTGATTGGAAAGGTATGTCGAACTCATTTAGCTTTTAGTCAAGCTTCATACACTCTATGAGAGACCTAAGTGTTTGTCATTGAAACTATTAGGTTGGGACTGACATTCAAGACTTCAAGTGCTCGTGGTTGGTTGTTAAAGCACTAGAACTTTCCAACGATGAACAAAAGAAACTCTTGCATGTAAGCAAGAAAATTTATTCCATATATGCATCAGCCTATTTGACATCCCGGTATTTGCTAGTTTGCATATCTTGATCTTATTAATGATGTTATGTTACCAGGAAAACTATGGGAAAGACGATCAAGAGTGTATTGCGAAAGTGAAAGAGCTATACAACGTCCTCAATCTTCAGGTTAGTGTCCTTCCCTGCTTGTTCTGCTTTACGTTTGGCACCACAGTAACATGAGTTTTCTTCATCCTCTGTACTCTAGAATTGAATTCAATCCCTTAAACATGTTGCTGGTGTTTGTAGGGTGTGTTTGCAGAGTATGAGAGCAGCAGTTATGCGGAACTTACAAAGTCCATTGAAGCTCATCCAAGTAAAGCAGTTCAAGCCGTGTTGAAATCATTCTTGGCAAAGATATACAAAAGGCTGAAGTAGAGACAGACATACCAATCCAGCACTACTCATTTTTCAATAAATAACCGCAAAAAAGAAATATAATAGAATGCGTAAAATGTTCTATCCTCTTGTATTTTGTTTTCAGCTTAGGCCTTCATACAGATCTAACCTGCTATCCTTTGCTAATTTGTGGGTTCAATACATTTTTATCTCAGTCAACATTAGTACCTCATTTTCATCGATCAAATCCAATTCTTATAATCTTCAAGGATTATTTCTTTTTATTCCACCCTTTATTCTGTGTAAATTCAGAATCTTTATTCTGTAACGATTTTGGTTGGTTCTATACCAAAGTGAAGGTTCCCTGCCTAATTTTTTCATTTTCATAATATTCAGTTTTTTGAAATCATATTAGCCAATGATAGTTTTAGTTCAAATGCAATACAGATATTCTTGGACTATTATTGGATGGTCATTCATGTAACTAGTCAGATTTAGAAACAAGAACATAAGTGGTGCCAGAAACAATGGAAGCTAAGTTTGTGGCTGTTAACTTCAGAGGAAGGTTTCTACCACAAATTTATAACTGCAAGGATGAGGTAGTTGAAACTTGAAATCCAAAAAATCAGCTACTAGTGACTGCTGTCAAATATTGTTGACATTTCACATTAACAATATCTTTCCCTCTTTGTGTTGGAGGTTGGGTAGAAAGATAAATTTGAAACACAATCCTCACAAAAATCTCATCCTTCTTCCTTGCTCTTGCTCAAAGCCAGAAAGAAAACACCTTGCTGGCGATTTGGGGTTGAATATCTGCCAATTCCAAGTACATAATCTTTAGGTAAAACATAATACATTTCTTGTTCTTTTGACATTTTTGTTTCATCAATATGAAAATCGTTTAGCCATTTGGTTACTGCCATGAGATTAATATGAACCCGAAATGGGTAAACATTTCTGTCTCGCGGCATATGAATTTACATCGGATTGTTTTATGTCGAAAAAGTAGATTTTTTGTACACAGTATACCCTAGCACTTGAGCTTGAATTGATTGACTAATGACATTGTTTCCCTTTTGGTAAAGATTTGAAGATTTGAAGAGAAATGGCTGAAAAGGTGGATAAGAAACCCCAAACCGCAAAGATCAAGTGTAAGGGCCCCAATCTAACCATTCCATTACCAGAATTTACTTTGGAAGATTTCAAGAAGCACTCCCATATAGGCTCACCAACATCTGCAAAGCCTCAAAGTGCAAGGTGGAAGAATTGCCTATGCTCTCCCACCACACACGTCGGATCCTTCCGTTGCAAACACCACAGGAAGTCTGACCTGCCTCGAAAGGGCTCTGTTGGCTCCAACCTCTCCAACTATGCCGAGCTCTCGGCGTCACGACTCCGAGTCCCCTTAACGGCTCAGTTGAAGCTCGGTGACGTTGAGAATGTAGGGATCTTTAAGCCTCCGTGTTCATCTTTTTCATACAATTAAGTTGAGTGATTGTGCAGAATGTTGTTTCAGAAACTGATCGATCAGAATTATGACATCCTAGGTGTGTGATGTCATAAATTTGTACCTGTATTTGGTCTCAACTGCTAGATGTTTAATATACGACACTATATCCAGGTTTCCTTCTTGCATGAGGAATGTGATGTTCCATAGTAATCCTTAGAATGTTTACTAACTGGACCATGAACGCTGATAGTGTGTGATAATTACATAAACTAAAAAGGATACCAAGTGAGACATTTGTCAGACGCTTAGCAAATTAAGCCAAACTGCAGAAAGAGGACTAATAAAAGTTAATCTCTTCAATTTCGATAGTTTTGGCTCAAACTCTTCATATCTAACCAGAATGCATGTTATCCATCCATTCTTCACAAACTAGCTAGCTATCTTAGTCGAGTTGGGTTTGCGACATGTTGATGGAAGGAGTACATGTTAACACCATTGATACCAACCAAGTAAATCAAATTTCATTGATCTATTATGCTGTTACATATTGTCACCAAGAGCCAAGGTTCTGGACTTGTGATGTGGATAGTCTTCATTTATATTAGGTGCTTCTCTCTGACCTGTCTCTGCACAAGATATAAAATCGTCGTTTAATTTTTCGCTCATGAACAAGAATTCATAAAGCAGAAATGAAAAGACTTGACAGAACAGCAAAGAAAGATAAAGTATGTTAATGACTCATAGCGACATACCTAGGGAAAGAATTGGAACATTCAACTTCATCAATGTGGTTCTAGCTGGAGAGCGGAAATTCGCGCAGCGTTCCACCTTCGAACATTCCAATGAAGGGAACTCAATATTTTCTTCATCAGTTGTAGCACTTCCAGTACTACCATAGAACCTTTTAAGCTCTGTGAGTTGTACCAAAGTTAACTTCTTCAGATTTTTCAAACTTATTGTGGTGTTCACTGTTTCTTCGCTTGCTTCAATAACTCGCTGCAACTCTGTGCAGAGCTTCACCGAAAGATCTTCCAATTCACCAAGACATCGAGCTACCTCAGATGTGAAGAGATTTTCCAGCTTCAAGCATCTATATACAACCAAAACTTTAACATGACAAAAGATTGCACATGGAGCTGGACCATTCCATATCTGAATTAGATTATCTAGATCCAACAATCTCATCTCAGTCAGTTTCGTCAAAACAACCTGTTCTGGCTTAAGCCCTTCGGATGCAAATACATACTGTAACAAACCCATATTTACACAAATTAGTGTCTCCAGACGTTCAAGTCTCTGCAGCATATTAGATTGTAAGAGTGCATTCTTCAATCTATGAGTACCCATCACCTTTAGTAACCTAAGATTGCACAGAGACCCGGTTGGTAATTGACCAGCACATAACTTCAGGAAATCCACTTTTTCGAGATGCAACTCCTCCAACTTCTGAAACACAGATTGATTTTGTACTAGACTTGATGCATTCATCAACTGTTCCAAGATCTCACTGGGCCCAGTAACAGACAGATACTTCAGTGCATGTAATTTCCCATGGTCATATTCAACAAGAATGTTACCTAGACTTTGACATTTGTTGTACTGTAGCTTCTCTGTTTTCTCCGTCACAGCATGAATAAACCACTTCGGTAAGGTATTGATGGCTGTGTCAAGAGTCAAGGCTCTTGAATAATAGGGTGAAGCACTTGAATCCAGAGATGACTTTATGACATCCTGGTCTCTGCTGATACATATATCAAAGTTTACCCAATTCGGGCTAGGCTTAACATCTCCGGGCAAGCATCTTGCATCAGATATGACAATCTTCAAAATGTGCAGACGTAACAGGCCAGTTAACTCAACAAATAGAGCTTTAGTATTCTCTCCAGCTCCCTCAGCTTTGCTCGCCTCAACTATGTTTCCCTCGACTTCAATCTCCTCTGCTTTACTCCCCCAGTTCAGATATTTGCACTGCATGTACAGTTCTTCTAATTTACTGAGGTTGCACATCACTTTAGACGGAACTATAAAAACACATTCACTAGTGAAATCCAGCATCCTTAGTTTGGTCAACTGTCCTACTTCATTTGGCAATTTCTCTAGAGGAAGATCTCGCATACTAAGAACAACAAGCAATTTCAAGTTTCCAAGTGGTGATACGTTACTTATCGATGATAAGCCATCTAGATATAGGGTGTGGAGGCTGGTTAGGAGATCGAATGATGAGGGTAGTAGTGAAATGCTTGTCTCGCTAAGATCTAAGACCCTTAACGCCTTTGTACTTTGAAAAAAATCTCCAGGGATCTCATTAAAGCTATTAATTTGTAACAAAAGAATCTGGAGTACTTCTGAAAGTACCAAGTCGTTTGGAAGCATGCATATGTCGTTCTTCATTAGTGAGATTGCAGTGTAGCATTCATGTGCGTCCGTTGGCCATTCCTGTAAATTCCAACCAGCTCTTACCAAATATTGCTGGTTGTTATCCTTAGATAAGGATATTGATATGGCAACATCTCTGATGACATCATGCATCCTTACGCATCCCGAATCTTTTTTAGCATCCAAAAGCAGGCTAGAATCTTTAAGGAACTTGACCGCAGTATGTACTGCAGCTCTGGATTCTTGCATATTGGACGTTTTAAACAATCCTTTCCCGATTCCATACTTCAACAAGTCTTCAATTTGAATGTCGTAATCTTCAGGGAATAGGCAGCAAAGCAAGAAGCATGATTTGTAGTCGTTACATTTCAAGTAATCATAGCTTAACTTAATGCATTTGAACACATCTCCCTCGTCTTCAGGGTTGGGAGGTTTAGACTCCATTAGCTGCTTAGCAGCTTGCTCCCATTCGACCAAGTCTTTATCCCCAAGTGCATTTGCCACTGCTATCAAAGCAACTGGAAGACCAGCACATTCTCTTACTACCTTTCTTGCAACGACATGGAAATCAGTAGCTTCATCAAAAGACTTTCTTGCTGTGTTCACAAACAGCTTCCAAGAATCATCTTCGTTCAAAATACCAAGGCGAATTTTTGCTTGGCATCTCATAGGATGGCAAACATCCTTCCTCCTTGTGGTGAGTAGGATCTTAGAATTGCGTTCCTTGAGCTCGTCTAAGCTGGGAATTCCTATCATTTTCAAGTCTTTCATGACGTTCCAGATGTCCTCCAAGATTATAAGGATCCGATTTTCGCATTTTATTTTCTTCACCAATGTACTGGCCCTTCCAATCTCAGTGTCTTCCACCAGTTTGACACCCAACATGTCTGCAAATGTGCCTTGAATATTCCAGATGTTAGGCTCTTGAGATACGACAGCCATAATCACCCGACGGAAGAGCCCTTTCTTCTGGGCTTGTACACCAACCTGTTCCACCAAGGTTGTTTTACCAATGCCTCCCATACCGTAGACCCCAACAACAGTGATCTTTTCATCAATTAGCTCCTTCATGACATCATCCATGGCCTTACGTGTTGCTCCGAATAGTTCAAATTCTCTTGAAGAAACAACAAACTCAAATTCAATAGGCCGTACTTTACTGCACACAGATTCCACAATGGCTTTGACAACTTCTCTTTCATTCCTGCAAGGAAAGTTATAGTCAACAATCATTATATGAGCTAATACTAAATCTATAAAACACGTCTTATGATGCTTACATATAATCCTTTGAATTACACCCAGAGAAATTTGCAACTTTTTTCAAAGCTTCTTTCCACTGCTCCACCTTCTTTAACGTGTGTCGTCCGGATGTCTCTAGTTCAGTGAAAGCATCTCCAAACTTTCTCTTCCGATGTCGCACATCAGATGGTTCCACCTTATAAAACAGCGGCAGAATCCTGCTCTTGTCTTGCATGCATTGGCAAATCTTTGC
The DNA here is from genome assembly GCA_946800695.1 of Geum urbanum. Lineage (NCBI taxonomy): Eukaryota > Viridiplantae > Streptophyta > Magnoliopsida > Rosales > Rosaceae > Geum > Geum urbanum. The sequence goes on from OX327016.1 coordinate 36,755,571, forward strand.
AAGTTCCTCCAAGCACCATGGAGAAGAAGCATAGTTTTCTGACAATACAACAACTGCAACACTCGATTGTTCGATTGCCTTGAGCAGGCTTGGAGAGATAGGGTCCCCTATTCTAAGCTCTCTGTCATCCATGAACGTTTGAAGTCCTCTCACAACTTTTAACTCATGGTATAAATGGGACATAAACTCATGGCGAGTGTCCGATCCCCTGAAACTCAGGAAAACATCATACTTCTGCAGCAAAGGAGGTGATGGACGATCGAGAATATGTTGTTCTTGCTCATCCTCCATTTTTGGCTCCGGCTTTCCAAATTTAGAAGTCAACTATACAGATTGCCGTCATTTATTTCGTTACAAATATGCAAGAGTGAAATGGAGTAACAATTAGAGGAGAGAGTCAAGAACTTGAAACTTGAAATGTTAAGGCCTGATCCATACAGTAATACAGATATGTACCGAGGAAATTACGAAGAGAAACAGTAAATCTCACCTCGAGGGAAGACAAATCCACTGGGCAGATATCCGGGAGCTCTTTGAACGAGAAATGTTAAGGCCTGATTGATCCAAGCAAGGGAGGTCTACGTGCGAAGTGAATCTTGATAATATGATATTGAGGAGAGGAGACTTTTGAGACTGGGAATAGCAGTCAATGGTGCTTTTCTAAATTAGTTATAAAAAAAATATTACAAAAAATATATATTTATAATTTAAATGAAAAAATTATATAATTAATAAAGAAAACTAGTTTATTTCAATTTTTTCTATTGACATTATATTTTCTAATCGTTTTACAATAATTTGTTGTCTATAAATAAAGGTATTGCATGTGTTAGTTGTTAGTCAAACTCGATCAATTAAAGTACTCAAATAATTTCAAGTCAAACATGTCGCCGCGAACATGTACAGTTAACTAAAAAGATACGAATTCAGATGTGCAAGAAGAAAGAATCAAATCTCAGCTAGATGCAAAAGAAACTTACGAATTGGATAGAGAAAGATTATAACATTAAAGTTTCTCAAGCTAGCAGCAATATCTAAGACATTTAAGTGATTATTCCATGGTCTTCAAGAAAATATGTCGTTGAAACCAGATGCAAAACGTGTGAAGATGTCAATATACCCTTTAATGGAGACTGCTCTCCATGAATGGTTAACGTGTAATTAAGGCTATATCGATATGAATGGAGATCTCTTGAAGGAGAAAGACAGCGTATTCCTAAAATCATTTTATCTTGAAGCTACCACATTTCAAATAGATGGTTGGGAAAATTCAAACAACACCATGTCATTTAAATGAATAGAAGCTTGAAGACGTAATTGTAATAATCAAGTATAAATTATTGTCTCAAATTAGTATAGATAAATATTTTAATTCTTCTTGAATAATATTTTATATATTATTATTGACAATTATTACTATATGGAGGAAACTTTTCTAGATATGAGACAAAAAATCTTATAACTTATCACAATGTGAAAATTATTCCTATTTATAATCGGTCTCGAGTTGGGACCGAAATTTTGTATCACTATAAAAAGATTATTTCTTTATAGAGTATTCTTAAATTGAGTTATTACTGTACATTACTTTGAAAACTTAAAATATCAGTTATGTATAGAGTGAAAAAAAACTGATGCCCAGAGAACGGAGGAGAGAAAATAAGAATTTTTTTTTGTGTGAAGTTTTTAATATTATTTTGTAAATTACCAATATATCTTGAAATATTTTTCTAAACTATAAATGGCTAAATTGGAAGAAATGAAAAGGAGTGAGATACAAAGACGCTTTTCTTAAAAAATAATATAGATATCAAATTTAGATTAACTATTTCCACCATACCTAAATTAATTGAATCCAAAATTATAAGTCAAAAAATCAATAGGAAATTATACTTAAGGTCACTTAGAGACCTTAGGTTACACATAAGGTCATTGTATAAGTTTTACACACATAAGGTCATTATACAATCCTTTAAAAAAAATAGTTTCCAATTTTGCCCTTGATATATAAATTATCTATTGAATTCAAATAATAATAAAAAACGGCCGAAACGAAACATAAGGGAGGGAGAGCGTTATCTACAGAGAGAGAGATTTTGAGTTCTAGATCGAATCAGCTCTGTGTGTATGTGTTAGAGAGAGAGAGAGAGAGAGAGAGAGAAGATTCCGGCGAATCGGTATTCTACTTCAAGGGCTGATCTACGTGTGGATGTCATGTTTAGCAATATTAAACATGCATTTTTCCAGCCAGCAGAGAGGGAAATGATTACCTTGCTGCACTTTCATCTGCACAATCACATTATGGTGGGAAACAAAAAGACCAAGGATGTGCAATTTTATACGAAAGTGATGGATGTTGTCCATACATTGGGTGGGGGAAAAGGTCTGCCTATGATCCAGATGAGAATCATGAGATCGAGGAAGAGCAGCGTGAGAGACGATGAAAGAACAAAATCAACCATAAAATCATGTTCGATCAAGTCCCAGTAGAGTATACTGTCCAACAACTAGAGTAGTACATTCTAAAAACTACAGTAGTACTTTCAACAAACTGTTGCAGTGTTTTCTATGTGATAACATAGAAAACATACAATATGATTCTTCATTGTATAATACATACTACTTTAACGTAATTTTTCCTTATGTAATTGGTTTAACATACTAATTTGAGTTTGTTGTTCTTCGATTTTGCAATTTTGGGTTAGTCAATTGTGTGTTTTTGTATGTGACAGCGCTTTGTGTGTAAAACCAACTACATTAGTACTATCCAACAACCGTAGTAGTACACTCATCATACAACAAATTACTCACAGTCACATTACAAACTACTACAGAATACACTACAAACTACTCACAGACAAACTACAAACTACTCACAGTCACACTACAAACTACTAAAAGACAACACTACAACAGAAAGTACTACTTCACAAAAATTTAGTGTATTACTAACACTACATATTACTCACAGAACACACTGCAAACTACTCACATTCACACTACAAACTACTCACAGAACACACTGTTAGTATTATATCATTAGTCGTACGATTAACATACTTATCCACTTAAGCAGATTAGCAACACCTACCACACCACACGCAAGACCACCAAGGAGGCTCCAACTTTACTCACCAGACCCACCCCCTCCGGGCACGCACGCGCCCGTGGGGGGCGCGCCCGAACATGCGGATCACACACCAGCAAGTACACCAAGTCCCACATCGAAGAACACCACCAGGTTCCAAACTCAACCACCTATATATATCAGGTATTTATTACAGGTAAGACTACAAATTCACGTACCACCACACTCATTCACAATCACTAATTCACACTTCCACGACCAATTCACTCAACCAGAACACTACTCGCACGTTCGCTTGACTGTTATATCCAATACATCATCTGACTTAGGCATCGGAGCGTTGAAGGCGGGCCACCCCGTCTTGACCCCTGACCGCCTGTTCATTGTTGTATTCTTCTAACAGCTGCACCCGAACGCCCGAGAGAAGAGAAGGAAGCGCCCGCAAGGAGAGCCCGCACGCACGAAGAGAGGAGAGAGCCCGCCCATCCGAACAGCCCCAGCGTTCGGACGTACCAGGAGGAGGAAGTTCACCGCACGAAGGAGAGTAGGAGGGAGTACTCGTGGAAGCTTATTCGTGTTGCTTCTGCCCCGTTACGCCCCCGCGCGTAATTCGGTAGAAACACACACTACAACAAAAAGTACAACTTCACAAATGTGCTAGTGTATTACTACCACTACTGTTGTATCCATTAAGTAGTACCAATATCCAGGGTACAATGCAAGTACTATTGTTCAGTAACATCAGACGCTAACAGAAAAGAATGTATTACATCAGACCTAACACAACATATAATCACTACTTGGACTTTGCTTTGCTTTTTCTTGTAACTCGGTAATCAAAAAGTGGCTCCTTTGTCGTTGTTTGTATAGCATTAGTTGTCCGATTAAATATACTCATCCGCTTAAGCAGGAAAGCAACACCTACCCGACCGCCCGAAAGACCACCAAGGAGGCTTCAACTTCACTCGCAAGACCTACCTCATCCAAACGCGCACGCGCCCGTAGGGCGCACGCCCGAATGCACGGATCACACACCAGCAAGTACACCAGTCCCACATTGAAGAAAACAACAGAGCACCAATCTCAACCACCTATATATGCAAGGTATTTATTACAGGTAAAATATATATCTCAACACCCCAAACACCATTACTTGCACGCACGTTCGTTTGACTGTTATATCCAATACATCATCTGACTTAGGCATCGGAGCGTTGAAGGCGGGCCACCCCGTCTCGACCCCTGACCGCTCGTTTGTTGTTGTATCCTTCTAACAGCCGCACCCGAACGCGCGCACCCGAGCATCTGTTCACCCGAAGAGAGAGGAAGCGCCCGCCCATCCGAACAGCCCCAACGTTCGGACGTACAACAAGGAGGAGGAGTACTCGTACTTGCTTCTGCCAGATTACGTCCCGCGCGTAATTCGGTAGAAACAGTTGGCGCCGTCTGTGGGAAACTTACAAATTGTAAACCTCGTATAAACACCACAAAAACCAAAAGTCCACATGCTCAACCCGGTGACTAACGACAGTGACACGCCCGACGGGGAGACGCCGCCAGACTCGCAGGGGCGGTATGTATTAGAAATCAACAGGAATGATGGCGAGGAACGCGTCAACAGTCTGGTCCAAGAATTACGGGAGGCGGCGCTCGAGAGAGCAGAGGAGCGCCAAATCCGTCAGAGGTTGGAGGAGCGGTTGGACGCGCTCATCAGCCAGCAACTGGGGCAGCACGAGGGGACCCAGGAGACCACCAGCGAAGGGCAACACCCGTTCGGCGGGACCAGCGCCCGGGCGACCCGAGCGCCCTCACCGGTGGAGGAATCGGCGCCCTTGACAAACAACACACTGATCCTCCGGATGGAAGAACTGGCGGATGAGGTCTCGCGCTTGCGCAAAGACAAGCTGGCCGGACAGGGCGGGACGTTCGCCCCCCGGGTCAGCCAGTTCTCGACGCACATACTGGAGAGGGGAAGGAACCCCCATGCGAAGACGACGAAGATCGCTCGGTTCGATGGGAGCGGAGATCCCCGCCCGCACGTGGACGAGTTTCGATCCACCACGGACGGAACCCGATATTCAGACCCGACCCTATGTTTCCTATTCCAGGAAACGCTGGCGGAGGAGGCGCGGAGCTGGTTCTACGACATCCCGCCAGGGTCCATACATTCGTTCCTCGAGCTGGCGGAGAGCTTCCAGAAGCGTTATCGGCTCCAAGGAAAATACAACACCACGGGCATCCTCCTCAAGGTCTGCCAGGGGATGGACGAGAGCCTGTCGAGCTACATCAATCGGTGGAGGACGCTCGCGAGTACATGCAGGGACCTTGATAAGCGGGTGGCCAAGGTAGCCCTGATGGATAATTTTCTCGCCACCCCGTTCGTAGAGAAGCTGGTAAGGAATGAGCATCTCGACTACGACGAGATCATGGACCTGGTCGTACAGAAGGCGTTGGTGGAGACGCGAGTGCACGAGTCTGCCTCCGAGTCTAGCACCAACAGACAGGAGGAGAACGCTCAGCCTCGACGACCCTCAGACGGCGGAGGGGAACTAACCGGGGGACACAAGAGGAACCGGGACGCGCAGAGACAGAATCACCAAAGGCTGTTTTCCCACAACTACCGGGGCAACCACTACAACCAGGCGAGGGGACCGGCGCAGCAGGGCGCCCGTCTACTGCCAGCACCGCGCTATCGGCCGGCGGGACAGGAGGTCTATGCGGTCGACCAGCAGTCGCCAGAGCAGCTTCTCCGCCTGCATCGACACCGGCTTCCGCCACCAAACAACATGACGGCAGCAGCGGCCCCGGTCGGCCGAATGTCGAGCATCTGGTGTGAATACCACAACGCCGCCACCCACCGCACCAACAGCTGCCTCATGTTAAAGAAGGCCCTCGAGGATATGAGGAAGGACGATCGGGCCACCCCTCCCAGGGCGGAAGGACAACAACGCCAGGCGAACACCGGGACCCATGGGACTATCAGCACGATATCCGGGGGCAAGTGCAAGGAGGGAACGTCATCGCCCGATCACTCGAGCAGAGAGGTACTGGTGATCGGGTAGGGGAGAGCGCCCAAGGTAGGAAGGAAGGAGGCGCCCACCGTTAGTTTCACGGCGAAAGACGAGGAAAAAAGCCCGAAGGATAGCACCCTACCGTTCGTGATCGACGCAATCATCGACCGATTCCTTGTGAAGAGGGTGCTGATCGATAGTGGGGCATCCGTGAACGTGATCTACTTTGATGCGTACACGGTGCTCGGTAGGCACGCGCGCAAGATGACGCGGGATCATGAGTGCGTCGCCAACTTCACGGGCGAGACATCGTATCCGATCGGAAGTGACAGCCTCCGGGTTGAAATTGGCGCGCCCGACTCTCCGCACAGTGAGGTTCGGACAGATTTCATTGTCATGGACACCCCCTCCCCCTACAACGCCATACTCGGGAGGCCAAGGATCTGCAAGTTAAAAATAATCATCGCGGGACACATGCTCTTGGGACGCTTCCCAACCGAACACGGAGTCGGATACGTCCGGGGATACAACAGCGAGGAGGCAGCGAAACCCCGGGACAGGCATGAGGTCCTCGCCCTGGAACCCACGCCAGGATCAGAAGTACCAGATGGCCCGCACGACGGGCTAATGGCTGTGTCGCCCGTCCCCGAGCGCGAAGATCTGAGAACAATCCAGCTATCCTCCGAACACCCGGAGAGAATGGTCCAGATCAGAGCATCGCTGGCTCCCGCGATAGCCGAGCGGCTGATCGTACTACTGGAGAAGAAGCAGGAGGTGTTCGCATGGTCATACAAAGACATGCCCGGGATCAACACGAACATCATATCCCATCGGTTGAGCGTCAGCGCCAGCGCCCGGGCAGTGAAGCAGAAGAGGCGGGCGTATAAGGCAGAGCATTACGCAACAATGCATGAGGAGGTGGACCGATTACTGGGCATCGGTTTCATCCAGAAAGTGGATTATCCAAAGTGGATTTCCAACGCAGTAATGGTGCAAAAGAGCAACAAGAAGTGGAGGATGTGCATCGATTACAGTGATCTCAACAAGGCGTGCCCGAAGGACAGCTTCCCGCTGCCGAGGATCGACCAGCTGATGGATACGACAGCGGGGCACGAGCTCCTGTCAATGATGGATGCGTACTCGGGCTACAACCAGGTCTTCATGGATCCCGAAGACCAGGAGGCGACGATGTTTATCACAGACAAGGGCCTTTATTGCTACGTTGTCATGCCTTTCGGGCTGAAGAACGCTGGCTCCACGTACCAGAGGCTCATGAACGGGATGTTTCATGGCCTGATTGGCAGCATTGTGGACATGTACGTGGATGACATACTGGTGAAGAGCGTTCAGGCGGTCGACCACGTCCAGAACTTGGGGACTGTGCTCGCCGTCCTCATCAGGAACGGCATGAGGTTGAACCCCGCCAAGTGCACGTTCGGGGTCACTAACAGCAAATTCCTTGGATATATTGTCAGCCAGCGGGGGATCGAAGCCGCGCCCGCCAAAGTAAAAGCGATCATCAACATGAAGCCGCCCGTCAAGATGGTGGACTTGCAGAGCCTCACGGGAAAACTCGCATCCCTGAACCGATTCATCTCGCGCTACTCGGACAGATGTGCCCCGTTCTTCAAAGCCCTACGAACGAAGAACAAGCGCGATGTTGTGTGGACGCCCGAGTGTGAGGAATCTTTCCTTCAGATCAAGGAATACTTGGCGTCCATCCCACTCCTCTCCAGACCCATCCGAGGGGAAGTTTTGTACCTCTACCTGGCCGCTTCCCTCACGGCCGTCAGTTCTGCCCTCGTCCGCAGGGAGGACTGCACGGAGTTGCCCGTTTTCTTCTCAGGGAAGGGCATGACGGGCGCTGAGACCCGATATCCAACGATCGAGAAGATGACGCTCGCGCTCGTAACCGCCGCCCGACGGTTGAGGCCATACTTCCAGGCGCACAGCATCCACATCCTAACCAATGTGCCCTTACGCCAGATACTCCAATCGCCCGACCACAACGGTCGCCTGGCGAAGTGGGCCATTGAACTCAGTGAATTCAACCTCCAGTATAAACCCCGCACGGCAATCAAGGGACAGGCAGTGGCGGACTTTATTGCCGAATACACGGAGGCAGAGGGGGCGCCAGTCCGAACACCCGACGACTCGACGGTGGAGGCGTCCGAAAAACCGGAGGTCAAAGAGCGACCGTTGTCGAAGTGGAACCTCTACGTCGACGGTTCCTGTACAAAGAAGGTGAGCGGCGCCGGGATAATCTTGACCGGGCCGGGAGGGGTAAACGCGGAGTACGCCCTCAAGTTCGAATTCAAGACGACCAACAACGAGGCCGAGTACGAGGCGCTCATTGCAGGCCTGCAGCTGGCCAAGAATTCAGAGGCGCCCGACCTCAACATATTCAGTGACTCGCAGTTGGTGATGAGCCAGGTCGGAGGAGAATTCCAAGCGAAGGGAGAGTCCATGATCGCCTATCTGAAGCACGTAAAGGCGCTGATTAAGGGATTCAAATACGTCAACATCAACCTACATACACCGAGGGTTCAACGCGAAGGCAGACAAGCTGGCCCGATTGGCCACGGCGCCCGTGCACACGGGGCCAGGGCAGCGCATTGTCGAAGTGCTGCGACGACCGAGCATCTCAGGAGTGGAGCAGGTCTTGGCAATCAAACCACACGAGCATAGCTACATGGACGCGCTCGTCGCTTACAAGACCAGGGGGAGTTACCAGAGGACAGACGAGAGGCCAGAACCAGTGTCGCACGGGCGGCCAACTTCAGCGTGCGGGATGGGGCACTGTACCGACAGGGGAGGACTTGGGCAAGTCTCAAATGCGTCACTCCAACGAAGGGCAACTCAATCTTGAAAGAAATCCATTCGGGCACGTGCAGCCATCATGCGGGCGCCAGGGAGATCGCACACAAGACCCTCCGATCCGGCTTCTGGTGGCCCACCATCCACGCGGACACCACGGCACTGACGAGCAAGTGTCACCAGTGCCAGCTGCACGCACACCATCACCACACGCACGCCGTCCCACTGTCCATCCTCATGTCGCCCGTTCCATTCGCACAGTGGGGACTGGACCTGATCGGAGAGCTTCCGAAGTCGAAGGGACAGTATAGGTATCTGATCGTTATTATCGACTATCACACGAAGTTCATCGAAGCCCAGCCGATGGCGAAGATCACCACGGAGAAGGTGGAACGTTTTCTCTGGCGTTTCCTCTTCTGTCGCTATGGGACGCCGATCAGCATCATCACGGACAACGGGCCACAGTTCAACAACCCCAGGCTCATAGCCTTCTGCAAGCGCCAGGGGACGGACCTCATTTTCGCGTCGCCAGCACACCCCCAGACGAACGGACAGGTGGAAGCAACCAACAAAATCATCAAGTCTGGCATTAAGAGAAAGATTGAAGACATCGAACCCGGGGATGCGGGATACGGGCGCTGGCCCGAAGTCATTCCAGAGATCCTATGGTCCATCCGAACGACCGCCAACGCTTCCACAGGCGAAACCCCGTTTAGCCTGACGTTCGGAACGGAAGCTGTGCTACCCCTGGAGATTACCCATTAGAGCCCACGGATCAAGGGGTACGATCCACGCACAAACAGTGAGGGGCCGAGGCTCAACAACGATCTGTTGGAGGAACGGAGAGACATGGCGCACCTCCACAACGCCGCGAACAAGCAGAGGATCGCGCAACTGTACAATCAGCGCATACGGGCTCGCCCAATCCAACTGGGGGACTGGGTGATGAAGGCGATCCAACAGAAGGTGAAGGCGCTTCGCCCATTGTGGGAAGGCCCGTACTTCGTGGACGAGGTAATCAGTGCCAGCACTTTCTACCTCAGGGACATGCAGGGTCAACGACTATGACACCCGTGGAACATCCAGCATTTGAGGAAATACTTTCATTAAAAATTGCCATATTGTACTTTCATTTTTCTTCGTGTATCAATTATTTGTCGCGTTTGTTTGTCCTTACCCCGCCCGCCCATGTACTCGGGGGACTGGGGATAGGCTACTCGCAAAGTTGTAATACTTGGTCAAATTCCAATTAATGAGCAAGCGCGCGACCGCGTGAGTTACTCAAAAGATGCCAAACAAAATTCATAAAAGGACAAGGCACAGGAACGGAAAGAAAAGAAACTTCATTAAATCGCCCGATTACAAAAGACAACTAGCGGGAATCAAAGGCACGAAGGCCCGATTACAAAAGTTACTACTACAAAAAAAAAAACTACTCTACTGCTCCACCGGCCCCGCCCGCCACCTCCTAGGTCGCCGCCACCTCAGCCTGCTCCACCACTGGCTCCTTGCCCGGTTGAACGGACGCCCCATTCGCCTGCCCCTCCAGAAAGTCATTGTAACGCTCCAAGTCCAGGAAGGGCGCTACCACCCCCTGGAACTCCGCCACCTAGATATCGGCCTCAGCGGCCACCAACTCCTTGAACTCCGAAGAATTCTTGAAGACGGCAACCGCCTCCGCCTGGGCCTGATGGACGCGCTCCTCAGTCCAGGCCTGGCGCTCCACCTCCATCAGGCGGGACTCCATCTCCGCCACCCGGTTGGCTGCCTCAGCCTTCGCATCCTCCAGCGCAGCCAAAGTAGTGTCACGCTCGGCCTGGTGAAGCGCATCTTGCTCCGTCGCCTCCCGGGCGCGCTCCGTCGCCCCCTGGACCTCGCGTCGAAGGCGATCCGCCAGCACCTCATACTTGGCCTTATTGTACAGGAGCCTCTTGTTTTCCTCGGCGAGCTTGCGCATCTCCTTCTTCAGCCCCTCCGCATAGCGATTGTTGGCAAAGCGCTCGCGCGCCAGATACATCTTGTGTTGCATCACCATGCAGAGTTTGAACGCCCTGTCCATCTCATCTGGACCATCAGCCGCCGCCTGCGGTACCAGCGCGTTGACGGACTTCACGCCGAGGTCGATGGCTTGAGTCAGCAGCGCACAGAATGCGAACGGACTATCCGTCCTCGGCCGCTTCAACGGAGGTTCAGAGCTCCCCCCCTGCCTAGATACCCGTGGGGGACTTGGCGGACGGCTGGACGATTGGGGCGTAGGAGTACGCGCCGACGACTGGGGCATGCGAGAAGTCTCTCGCCTGTCCCGCAGGTCATCCCGGTCGTTCCGGCGCTGCTCACGGTTCACTTGGCGCTTCTCCCGGTGCTGCTCAGCACGATCCGCCTTCGCCTGCGCCTTTGAGCCAGCAGCATTGCCCGAGGGCGGGCGGAGGCATCCGCCCGGATAGGCTGGGCACAGTCAGCAACGTTGGGAATGGGGATCTTGGGTTGAGTAGCATCCCCAAGCACGAGCCCACCTCGACCGTCGTCCGCCACCTTGCGGACTTTCGCAGCCGTATCCCGCAGTGCATTCAGACAGCGCTTGAGCGCTTCATCCCTGTCTGTGGCCTTGGACTTCGTCATCTTACCTGCAGAGCACACAAACGGAAGGTCAGCGACAGAAAACAGTTAGTCAAAAACCTACTCCTACTCCTAGCAACAAACTACGACCCACGGACCAGGCGGCTTGGCAAGGCGCGTGTGCTCGATAAGATCCCAGTGGCAGGCGACCCAGAAATATCTTGACTCGGGCGCCGGGTCGAACACGAACTTCAGGCGAGCGATCCTGGCCTCTTCGATGGGCGTGAGCGGATACTCGTTTGTATCGAGATGATGGAAGGCTTGGGGGACTCGATCGATCTGGTCGGCGTTGGCGGCATACTCAGGCAGGAAGGCGCCGAACTCCCAGTCACCCCCCACCAGGCAGTTGAACGTGCGCAAGGACGTTGAGGAGCTCGGCGGGTCCACCAACCACCACTTCACACGAGGCTCCACTGTGAAGGTCCCCGAGTCCCTCTGGCGCGTGGAGTAACGCAGACGGAAGAAGTGGAGGAACTCCGCCCGCGTCGGTTGATCCATCCCGCTAACCCGGAAGATGTTGAACATGGCCACGAGCGTGCGGGTGAGCGTGGGCCCACATTGGCCAAGAGAGATCCTCAGCAGCGCCAACATGTACTGAAAGAACGGATGGAGTGGCAGCTTGATCCTGGCCTTGAGGTGGAACTCACTCAGGCAGACGTGGCCTGGCGGTGGTCGGGTGAACGTATCTCCTTTACCAGGTATCCGCAGGCGCACCGTTTCCGGTATGTGGTAGTTGCGCGCCCACCTGGCCATCTGAGAGACGGACGGCGCGCGCTCCGGCTCTTGAATTGGCGTCCCATCAGGAAACACCCAGTGAACGGGTCCGCCTTCTGCGAACTGAGGAATGGAATCCTCCCCCTGCGCCTTCTCCTCTCCCCATGGGTCAGAACCACCCGAATACCCGCCCGACGACCCCGACGAGCTTTCCAATCCTGCGTTGGCGCGCGCCTGCTTGGGATCCATTGACTGCACCACGGGAGAAGTATTAGGAATGCAGCGCAGAGGCGTCACACTCAACGCAGACTCGTAAGACGACGTACTCGACGTACTCGACCCGCCTGACCCACAACTAATCCACCCCACCCCCTCTATGTATATACGTTCGTGCGATTGCCCGCTTGACACCTCTATCGGCTCCATCCCTAGACGCACGCACGCGCAAACCCACACTTAGCCAAAAAATTTCCCAGACAGAAACACCAAAAACCCACAAAAATAACCCAGAAACGAATCAATCCCACCCCACTCAAGAACACGCCCTGTTCTTGAGTTCAGAACCCAGAAAAAGCAACAACAAAAAAACACAGAAACAAAAACAGAACCAAAACAAAGGAGAACCAGGAACGAGAGCCTCACCAAGTTGAAAATTTGTGGGTTGAGGTTGCACGTAGAGCAAGTATTCCGGCAAGAAAGAGCACGAACGGAGAAGCGGTGAACAAGTTGCAGAGAGATTCCGGCAGAGTTTTGGCAACGTAAGAAAGTGATGAAGAAGACGAAGACCAGGGAGCCCTATTTATATTACTCGGACGGGACACACAAACGAACGCCAGCCGTCCATTTTCACGTGTCCACCGTCGGATCGTGACGCGTGGCCCAGGACGGTTTACTTACCCTCCTAAGTAACCGCGCCAACTCTTCAACTTCTCGCCTCGATTTCAAACCCTAGCACGGTCTCCAATAGCCCGACACGTGGCGCCCATGCACCACTCCCACGCTCCCACGCGCGTGACGCCTGCCCTTCGAGCAGTTATGACCACATCAGCATTTAATGCCAGGGCACGCCAGCATTAATGGCGACGGCTGCATTTATGGCAAAAACGGTTCCCGAGGAGAAGTCAAACAGAATGTCACCTCAAAGAACACCTTGTCAAACAGAATCACCCCACCCAAGGCAGATCACGTCCCGCCTCCCGGGCTGGCGCGCTTACCACCGCACATCCATTCGTCCGCAAGATACCATCAGGTTAGTACAACACCATTCGGGCGCCCCGAAAAGAGGTTGAACGCCTGAGTTCCCTTTCCAGGCGCGCGCCAAATGAAGAACTTACGCCGTACGGGCAAGGGGTTCTTCCTCTCCGTACACGTAAACATTAGACAGCAAGCCGGGTCAGGCGGCAGAGTCATGGGGTCCGCCCCCTCTTTGCGCGCGCTGAGACCGATGGGCGGCACGGGTGTGGGGTCCGTCCTCTCCGTGAGCGCACCGTTTCACGATCGAAGAGCATGCCGGCTGTCATAACGGAGGCATGGGGTTTGTCCCCTCTCTGAGGGTGCTAAGCCAATGGGCGGCACGGGCGTGGGGTTTTGCCCCTCCGTGTGAGCGCAACGTTAACGATCGAAAAGCCGACTCGGATGGCAGGGGCGTGCGGTCCGTCCCCCCTTGATCGTGCCGAGACCGAGGAACGTCGCGGGCATTGGTCCCGCCCTCCCCGGACGTTGAAGGCAAGCCAGATTAGGCGGCAAAGACATGCGGTCCGTCCCCTCTTTGCGCGCACTAAGACCGAAGAACGACACGGGTACGGGGTCCGTCCCCTCCGTACGCGTTAATTGTACGTCGCGGTCTTGATCACTCCGTTGACGCTACACCGTACGCGAAGGCATCCCCGTTGACGTACGCGGTGCACAACGGCATCCCAACGCTTGTGTCACGAAAACATTCGCATACATCCAAGCATCATACCATACATCATACATCATACCATACATCACACCATACATCATACCATACACACATTTTTTATAAACTGTATGATTGCCCCTATTCGTGTTTTACCAGGCAACACTCCACGGGCGCGCGGCTCCAAATAGCAAGACTCGTTTGGACGCCGGGTCCATAAGTACAGGACCGCACAAACAGGTACACGATCGGCCGCCCAGGTACCCACTCCGTCATGCGAGCCCTTCCTTGACCGGAGAGTTGGGGGACTTGGGGGTCACAGGACCACGCACCACCACTCAAGCGGATAAGTATTTTTTGTTTAAATCGCACGAACCCTTTTTCAACTCCCCAGTCAAAAAAGTTCTCTTTGACTTGGGGACTTGGGGGACTTGTTTGTATAGCATTAGTTGTCCGATTAAATATACTCATCCGCTTAAGCAGGAAAGCAACACCTACCCGACCGCCCGAAAGACCACCAAGGAGGCTTCAACTTCACTCGCAAGACCTACCTCATCCAAACGCGCACGCGCCCGTGGGGCGCACGCCCGAATGCACGGATCACACACCAGCAAGTACAGCAGTCCCACATCGAAGAAAACAACAGAGCACCAATCTCAACCACCTATATATGCAAGGTATTTATTACAGGTAAAATATATATCTCAACACCCCAAACACCATTACTTGCACGCACGTTCGTTTGACTGTTATATCCAATACATCATCTGACTTAGACATCGGAGCGTTGAAGGCGGGCCACCCCGTCTCGACCCCTAACCACCCGTTTGTTGTTGTATCCTTCTAACAGCCGCACCCGAATGCGCGCACCCGAGCATCCGTTCACCCGAAGAGAGAGGAAGCGCCCGCCCATCCGAACAGCTCCAACGTTCGGACGTATAACAAGGAGGAGGAGTACTCGTACTTGCTTCTGCCAGATTACGTCCCGCGCGTAATTCGGTAGAAACAGTCGTAGTGTTCCTCTTTTTGTTCTTGTGTGAATCATCAAATGTCATTAAACCTTGTGCAAACAACAATATGAAACTGCCAAATGGTATTTTCTACATAATCCTCACTGTCTTTGGAGGTAATTTTTTGTGAAGGTCACTCATGACTTTGCAAAAGCCTCTTAATGTCGATCTTATTTGGACTTTTGGTTTCTTAGGGTCTTCCATTTGTGCCATTTCTGCAAAATAATGTAATAGACCATCAAATAAATTTTGTATACTACTTACAACAATTCTACATACTACTAGAAAATACACTACATATTACTCACAGAGCACACTTCAAACTACTCACAGACACACTACAATCTACTACAGAACAAACTACAAACTACTCACAGATAAACTGCATACTACTACAGAGCACACTACAAACTACCACATAACACACTACATACTACTCACAGAACACATTACAAACTACTCACAGACACACTACAAACTACTACAGAATACACTGCAAACTACTCACATACACACTATAAAGTGCTCACAGACAAACTACAAACTACTCATAGAATACACTACAAACTATTCACAGAACACATTACAAAATACTTACACACTACAAACTACTATAGAGGACAGTACAAACTACTACAGAACACACTACAAACTACTACAGATGACACTACATACTACTACATAACACATTACATACTACTCACAGACAACACTACAAACTACTACAAAATACACTACAAACTACTACAGAGCACACTACATACTACCACAGAACACACTACATATTACTCACAGACAACACTACAAACTACTACAGATAATACATACTACTACAGAGCACACTGCAGACTAACATAAACACTACCCCAAACTATTGTAGATACTGCTCCATAAAAACTAAAGAATATCAATTTGTACATACTACTACAGACTAACATAAGTACTACCATAAGCTATTATAGACACTACTACGTACGTAACGTACGAAACACAAGAAAACAATAATGTTGGACAACTCAATTTAAAGAACCATTTCTGAGACTGAAAACGAACACGAAGACACTTCTGTTCCAACAGTGAGCAGAACAAATCAAGTTTATCAACAATGGCTGCCAGATTGTTATCCCGTGCCCTTCTCAAAACCCAATCCAAACCCATGTCCTTTTTCTTCACCAAACAATTCACAGCCATTAATGCACCCAACGAAAGCAGAGCTCTTTCTCCGATCAACTTCATTCACACCTATTCGTCCATTCAACTCCTCCGAATCCAACACCAAACGTAACACTCTCGTCAACTTCTCTCTCCCCTCCGACGAGGACGACAATAACAAACCCACAACCATCGCCAACTCAAACGACAAGTTTTCGTCGGCGGCGGCGGCTCTTCCGCCACCGTACGACCCGTTTAACAAGAAACCTGCTATAGAAGACCCAGAGGACCCAACAGACTTGCAAGAAGTGTTTCACAAGATGAGATTAGATGGGCTTCAAAACAATGCAGTCAAGATGTTTGACGCTTTGTCCAAAGACGGCCTCACCCACCAGGATGGCACTAAATGTAAATAAATTGAACGAGATGGTTTTTTGTTAAACACAGGTGACCTTATTTGGGATAAAAATGTGGAGTGACCTTATGTAGAATATATTTTATCTATATGACCTTATGTGTAATTTACCCAAAAATCAACAGCTCAAGTCCCGAGTACATGTCCTTCAAATCAAGCTCATAGGTTATAAATCTGCAATTCGAAATTCGATGTCCAAAACGGATCGATCTCCTAATGATGATTTCTGTTAGCATGTAATGATCCTTCAATACAAAATAACACGTTAGTAGTTCACTAGTATATGAAATCAGATTCAAAAATACACTTTAACAACAAACATGAGTTTGATATACTTTCATACATCAAGCTTGTTCCCTGAGCTTATAAATCACTGCAAGCCAGCAAGTAATAACATATAAATTCAACATTGAGGCAAATCTTATATGGTAAAGCAAAAATTATCAATTTAAAATACAAAGAAATTGTTCCAAGTCTATATATAGAGAAGATAATTGCTATGACTAAGATTAACTTACTTTGACAGATCGAGTATAGCCAGCACAATATGAACTACAAACAATCCAGTAAAACAACTCAGATGATCCGAATTTCCAACACTCGATACTTGAAATCACAACCACACCACTTCAATCGTGCATGCAAACTATTGATTACACCAAATCATAACAACTGAAACGAAAAAAATAAATCAGTAACGAAAATCAGAGAGTAGTTTAAGGGGGTGTATTCAATCCTTGATTTTGAAGGATTGTTTTGTATTTCAAGAATACATTAAAATCCTGATGTACTTAATCAAGATTTTAAAAAGTCCTTTAAAAAATTCTGATGTATTCAATTTGAATTTTAAACAATCCCTTTAAATCTTATGATATTAAAAAAATCCATGAATTTGAATGAATTTTTATAAATCCCTGATTTTGTAAGATTTTGAGGCAATGATATAAATACAAACCCTCCCAAGAAATCCCTTCTCACACCCACCAGATTTTCAAGGATTCTTCTTTTTCTTTATCAGAAGATGAACAGACAATGTAATGACTGAATGACCTTCTTCTATCTTCTTCTGACTGACCAAGGTAATCAATCTTCTCTAATAGTGTGATGATCGATTGAGAAAAAAATAAAAGATTGAGCTCAGGAACGTTAAAACCCTAAGAATTCAATCTCTTTTTTTTCGACTCAGCTATATATGCCATCTTCTTGTGTTGAATATGCTGCAAGAGATTGACGAGACATTGACGATCAAATTGTCCAAAGCATATATAGCATAAAGCTTATACGTACACAAGTCTGCATTACCTGTATACTATATCACATTAATATCAATAGAGATTTTTCAATATATGTAGCATGTATTACTCAGTTTTGGCTATGCAGACTTGAATATGTAGTCTTCATCTAAATTGTCTGTACTTGAAACTGAAAGAGATAAAGAAAAGGGTGGTCTATTTATCAAGACATGAATATCAAAAAGTTGGTTTTGAAATAATGCTTAGATTGGCTTCACTTTAAAGTTTAAAAATACCATTGACACAACAACAATCCTTGTCATTAATTGCAATAACGGGTTAATGATTTGTCTAGATTTCAACTTGATCTATATATATTGTGCAATGACATGGACTACATGTATGTTGAATTTTTCGATTCTTTGTTTCCAGCATAATGTATGTGAAAGAAATAGATGGATGGAATAGATATTTTCATTGAGATGAGAACATGTACATATACAAAGACATTTACAACAAGTCATTAATCTACGATGAATGGAGGAATAGAGAAAGCTTACACTAACTGCTATCAGTTAGGAATAGGAATACAGAAGGTTATATTATTATTCTATATGATTTCTAATACTCCCCCTCAAGTTGGAGAGTGAATGTCTTGAACGCCCAACTTGCAAACCATTGGAACGAAAAACTCTTTTCCTAAAGGTTTAGTCAAGATGTCTGCCAATTGATGTCCTGAACTCACAAATTTCGTAATCACAGAGCCATCCAGGATTTTGTCTCTAATATAGTGGCAATCCATTTCAATGTGTCGAGTGCGCTCATGAAAGACCGGATTTGTTGCAATATGAATAGCAGCCTTATTGTCACAATACAATGAAGCAGATCCATGATGGAAAAGCCCCAAGTCTTTCAATAAATATCTAAGCCAAGTCAACTCACAAAATGCTCCTATCATCGCACGATACTCTACTTCAACTGAAGAACGAGACACTGTTTTCTGACATTTTGATCTCCAAGAAATTAATGAAGGTCCAAGAAAAACACAGTAACCAGTAGTGGATCTTTTAGTGAGGGGACAACCTGCCCAATCAGAATCGCAAAAAGCTCTCAATTTGTGATCATTATTGGAGGAGAAAAACAAACACTGACCAGGTGTACCTTTCAAATATCTCACAACACGAAGGGCAGCTTCTATGTGAAGTTTCCTAGGCTGATGTATAAATCAACTCAATACATGCACTGGATAAGTGATGTCGGGCATGGAAACTGTCAAGTAAATTAACCTTCCGACTAGTCTTCTATAACGGCCTGGATCTTTAAGTAAACCACTCTTTTCTGTCAACCTTAATCCTTTCTCCATAGGTGTATCAATAGGAGCAGCTCCCAACAACCCTGCATCCTTAATAATTTCCAACGCATATTTACACTGGGAGATGAAAAGTTCATTCTTAGAAGCAGAAACCTCAATGCCTAGGAAGTACTTCAAATTACCAAGATCCTTAAAACGAAAACGATTATGCAAAAACTTCTCAATGACAACAATACTAGTGGGATCGTTTCCTGTAATTAAGATATCATCAACGTAAATCAATAAGGCAGTAAAAGACTTGCCTTCTCATCGGGTGAATAAGGAGTAATCGGCTCTGGATTGCACATAACCAGCTGCTTGGATTGCTGCTAAAAACTTGGAAAACCACTGGCGAGAAGCTTGTTTCAGCCTGTAGAGAGATTTGTGGAGGCGACAATACAGATGCTCCTCCTTCTGTCGCCGAAGCCCGGGCGACGGAGACATGTATATTTCTTCGTGGAGGTCCCCGTGAAGAAAATCAGTGTTCACGTCCAACTGAGAAAATGACTAGTTACGAGCAGCTGCTGCTAAAGCAAGTAAACACCTGACAATAATGATCTTTGCAGTGGGAGAGAAGGTGTCGTGAAAATCGATGCCTTCTAACTGAGTAAACCCTTTGGCGACGAGTTGAGCCTTATACCTCTTAATCGAACCATCAGAATTATGCTTGATTTTATACACCCAACGACACCCAATCGGTTTCTTGCCAGCCGAAAGAGGAGTTATGGTCCATGTACCGTTTTGAATGAGAGTCTCTAATTCTGACTTCATTGCCGCCTTCCATTCAGGATGGGTAACAGCTTCAGAAAAAGATTGAGGTTCAACGGCCTGACTGATCTGTGCAGTAAAAGACCTGTGCTTTGGTGCATAACGATCATAAGAAATATAATTGCTCAAAGGGTAACGAGTGCTCTTACAAGGACCTAGAGACAGAGAAGTGTGATTTGGAGGGGGCCGCGTGACATTGGAGCAAACAAAATCTTTGAGATGAACCGATGGTGTGCTCGGACGATTAGAGCGACGAAGCGACACTGGTGGAGCGGGGTCAACAACGGGAAGAGACTTAGGCGGAGCGGCATGCTCCATTTGAGAGGTAGGTGCGGGCTTGGGTTGGGGTAGGTGAGCGGACACGGGATTGAGATCGAGTGGTGGAGAGGATTGTGGAAGAGGTGCGATGGGTGGAGGCACAGGGGGTCGAGGACGACGAGAATATGTGCGGATGAGAGGTGGCGGTGATCGGGGTAAAGGAAGAGATGGCGCAGTGGTAGAGAAACTTGGGTTTGGGTCAATCAGATTGGCAGTGGTGGAGTTTGGGGAAATCGGAAAAGAAGAAGGAATGTTAGGAGATGGGTCAGGGGCATAGTCAAGGTCATGATCATTCAAAACAGGCTTTGGGTCTGAGACATGGGCTATGCGAGGTAGAGGAAAATTGGACTGTTCAGAAGCATAAAGGAAGATGTTTTCATGAAAAATGACATCACGGTTGCTAAAAAAATTCTTGGTGGATAAATCAAATAATTTATAAGCTTTTTGACCGACGGGATATCCAATGAAAACAGAGGGTTTAGCACGTGAGTCAAATTTGTGAGAAGGATTGACATTGGTGGCATAGGCTAAGCATCCAAAAACCCAAAGATGAGAAAATGAAGGAAGTTTTGAGTAAAGAAGTTTGAATGGTGTTTTAAAAGAGATGACCGGGGAAGGTAGTCGGTTAATGATATGAACAGTAGTAAGAGCACATTCACCCCAAAATTGTGGAGGAAGATGGGCTTGAAATTTGAGGGCCCGAGCGACTTGGAGGATATGTCGATGCTTACATTCCACAACCCCATTTTGTTGAGGTGTGTAAACACAAGAATATTGGAAAATGACAAAATTTTCTTGAAAAAAAGAGCGAAGTGAGGTAAATTCTCCACCATTATCACTGCGAATAGTTTTAATGCGAGAATCAAACTGAGTGAGAGCATAACTAAAGAAGCTTTTAAGAAGGGATTGTGTCTCATGTTTGTGCCTCATCAAAAAAATCCATGTGAAACATGTATAATCATCAACAATAGTCAGAAAATAATGGGCACCGGAAATAGAAGAATATTGATAACGACTCCAAATATCACAATGAATAATCTCAAAAGGTTTAGTTGAAGATATATGACTAGTACCAAAGGGTAAACGACTCTGCTTAGCCAAAGGACAAGTGGGACAAGCATAATTGGACTAAAAAGAAAAATTCAAAAAGTTCTTAGCAAGAAAGCTTAAACAAGCAGAAGACACATGACCTAAACGACTATGCCAGAGATCAGTAGTGGATGAGGTGAGGAGGTTGCATGTGGGAGAGATGAGGTTGCAGGTTGGTGGCTTGGTGGAAGAGGGTTTGGTCATTAATCGCTCCGTCGCTAATGCCACCAAATAGTACAAACCGTCACATAGCTTACCCAAACCAATCATTTTCTTCGTAGCCAGATCCTGTAAAATACACCAATAAGGAAAGAATGTTACTGAGCAATTGAGGCCTCTTGTCAATCGAATAACAGACATTAGATCAACTTTGAATGTAGGCACGCATAACACATCACACAAAAAAATAGATAGAATTTAAAGGCAACGTCCCTTTTGCGATAAAATCAGTTTTCTCTCCACTAACCAATATCACAGGCGGTAACGAGCGATTTTTATCTTTCTGTACAAATAATTCTGATGATGAAGAGATATGATTTGTTGCCCCACTATCAATAATCCAATGACGAGAAGTGGATTGAGTCAAACTTGGTTTGGTTACCGTATTTCCTTTAGAACTAGAAACCTGCATTTTGATTTTGAAAAAGGGACAGCAACTGCCTGAATTGGGCCTTCGTCATCGATACTCCAGGCCCACTTTCATTAGAATGTGGTATGTCAGACACCTAATTAGATGTAGAAAAACCCTTAATTGGATTTGAACTTGGGCTTGAATTTACTTTGGCTTTAGGATGGCCCGATGGATAGCCATGGAGTTGCCAACAACTTTGGACCCAGTGGCCTAAGGGATTCTTGCCGATCTGTTCACAATGAGTGCAGCGAGGTCGACCACCAAGCTCAGAACCTGATCGACGTTGATCTCGCCGTCCCCAATGAGAACTTTCTGAGGAGCGATCAGCTCTCCCTGCTTGAGATCGATCGTTGGCATCTGGAGTAGAAGTAGACTTATGGTTGTTGCTGTGATTTGTGCGGACAGCCATGACAGCACTATTGGAACTATTGGTGGGCTGTGTCGAGCTCAAATGGCGTTGTTTTTCTTCCTGTGAGATGGAAGAATAGGCTTGACGAATAGAGGGAAGTGGCTGCATCAAGAGGATTTGACCACGAACGGTGCTGTAAGATTCATTCAATTCCATCAAAAATTGCATCAATTTTTGCTCATCTGATTGTGGTGTGTTGGAATAGGAAGCCAATTCATCCCATAATCTTTTCAATTTAGTATAGTAATTAGACACAGAGAGTTGTTCTTGCTGGAGAGAGGCAATTTCACGTTGCATCTCGAAGATGCAGGCTGCGTTGCCTTGAGAGAAACGTTCACTGAGATCCTCCCAAACTTCTTGGGCAGTAGGATAATAATTCACACTGTCAGAAATATCTAATTCACAAGAGTTAACAATCCATGAATGGAATATATCATTGCACCGAGACCAAGCTGCATAATCTTCAGGGTGAAGTTCTTCTGAAGGAACTGTGATGGAGCCATTGACAAATCCAAGCTTATTTTTGGAGTTTAAAGCTCGAACCATGGATCTTTTTCACCCGGAATAGTTATCTCCGTTTAGGAGTTTAGAGACCAGAACCATACTGGGATGGTCTGAAGAATGAGTGAAGAAGGGATTAGAGACATCTACCACGGGATGGTCTTAAAAATACCACTAACACAACAACAATCCTTGTCCTTAATTGCAATCAAGGGTTAATGGTTTGTCTAGATTCCAACTTGATCTATATATATTGTGCAATGACATGGACTACATGTATGTTGAATTTTTCGATTCTTTGTTTCCGGCATAATGTATAGCTAACTATATTGTGCAGATTTTGCAGATTTGACAAACAATCCGTGAAGTGTTTAAAGGAAGAATCGCGTGGATTTAATCAAAAGATCTGAAGGTGAGAGTTATTTCTTGACAAAATTTTGTTATATTTGCTACTACCATTTGTTTAATTTTCTATATGTGTGCTATATATTGTTTAGCTACTCTTTTCATATATATGTACCTTCCCTGATAGAAATTTTAAGTTGGCTTCTTCATAGAAGTTGTAGCGGACACTAGTGAATATACGTATTTTGTACACTAAGGAAAGCTAGGCCATCATGCATTTTGTATACTATATTTTATATCATACATCACAAAGTCAAACACATGAGTACTTTAGAACCACGTAAAATACACTACAACAAAAAATCAATTTTGCTACGTTTTTTTTGCGACGGCACTCTTTGCCGTCACAAATACCTAGCAATTGCGACGACAATGTCGCGAATGTGAAGACTTTTTACGACGGCAAATTGACGTCATAGCAAACTATTCAGTATTTGCGATGACATTTAAATACCGTCGCAAAAGATTTCATCAATTGCGACAGAAAGAATCGCCGTCGTAAAATCATTTTCGGCGAATAATAATTTTTTTCTCAAATATGACCGTTGGATTGGATGATTAGAATAATCTAAGCACATTATTGAGAAATCATAACCATCTCACTTTAATTCGACCTCGATCCGTGTGTTGAACCGTTATGACATCTCGTGGGTGATTTAGACTAAAATTCAATTTTTCACTACGTATAAAATTGATTTAAAACCAAGTTTCGCACACTTATTATCATGAGGTTCATATCTATCTATCTGACTATGCCAAAAATAGTCAATATAGTCACTCCTCCCCATAGGGAAATGAGCAAAAGTCTTCAAGAAAGTTATTTGTCTTTTGTTCATATTTGATCTCATTGACCAGGTCCTAAACTAATTCCGACGAGTCTAATTTTTTTACGAGCTCCCCTTTATTACGAGATTAAATTATATATACGAAAATATTTCTCATTGGACCATTTTGGTTTTCGTATTTCTTAAATTCCACATAAGACTACTAGTATATATTATTACAATGTTTGTTGGTTATATAGAAAAACAAACATTTTTTAAACTAAATTACTAACGAATTATCATTTTACAAATGTGACCATTGGATGAGATGATCAAGCTAATCTAAACATGGTGTAAAAATATTAGAAGTTTCTGAATTGATTTTGATCTCGCTCCGCGCATCAAGTTGTTATGACCATATTGCCCATACGAATAAAATGCGATTTGTCGTTCCGTCAAAAATAATTAGATTACAAGTACTTCCCATACATTATCGTGAGATTTATATCTATCTCACCATGTAAAAAATGACCAAAACCATAAGCAACTAAACCCTAAACCCTAATCTAAACCCTAAAATAAAAAAATTAAAAAAAAAGTCATTCGTTGACCTTTTAGGTTTACTCTTGGTCATCTGTTCAACTCGCTTTTCTCACCAACACGCCTCTCTAAGAAAAACGAAAAAAGCTCATCCTTCTATCTCCTTAAAACCTCATCGTCGACATCGTCCAGCCTCGCTCTGGTCTCAGACACAACTAACAACTTTTTTGTATATTCATAGATGTCCTTTGCGGGAAGGTTGGGATGAACATTTTGTTATACACAGTAATCTTCAAGATATAATTCTGCTAAACGCATCATTTTATCAAGTCTATGGATATCTCAAATTTTAAAATTGTTTGTCAGGATGGAGTCAATATACTGGCTGTTAATTATGGCTCCCCTGGTGCATATGCTTATCCTTGCCAACTGAGTCTTGTAAGTGATGACCAATTTTCTTCTTCTTTTAAAGTTGTCTTTGTTGATGAACCCAAGATAAGAAACAATTGGATAACATACTTGTATCAATAAAGTAAGCCACTTTATAGACCACATGAGTTTAATTCCCCTTTGTGTGGGAGTTTGTGAGTTAAACAGTGTTCTTGAGTAATCTCACCTTGTTTCATTGTCTACTGTTGTTTATTTTTGCAACCTTCAAAGTGGTCCTTTAACTCTCACACAGTTTTGAAGAATAGTGAACATGCAACAAGGTAACATGCTCTCTATATATTTCAGTTTCTTGTGTGTTGCACTTGCTGCTTATACTCAGACTGAAAGTTCCAAACTTGCCAATTGGAAAAGTAAAGAAACGGATAATATAAACTAATAGTTCCGTTGCTACTGTTTAGTTCTTGAATATCTTCCATGGTTGATTGATATGCAAGCATACAATTATAGTTAATCTGTAGTTAGCTTGCTTGCTGTCCAGGTGGTTAGCTAGCTATTATCATCTTCTATTTAACTTTCTTTAAAAGATTAAAATTTGTGACTAAGTTTCTTGCTTTTATGTGATAGTACGTCATGTGATGCTTCACTACTGTTGAAAAGAAATTGACAGAAGCTTTGGGATGAGAGATTTCAGATATATTGAGGAGGTTAAAGAGACTTTAAAGAGGGAATGCCCTCAAGTTGTATCTTGCCCAGGACTTATAGAACTCTCTCTCAATAATAGAAGAGTTTTTATCTCTATAAACAATTGAGTCATGTGAGCTTTGCATGATCTTTAAGAACTAAATGTTGTAAACTTGTTGGAATTTTAGATAAATATCTTATAGAAAAAGAACGGTGACTGCTAGATTTTATGGATGATAATAATGGCTAATATATTAGCAGATTTATAAATTTCATCATTTGGTTCCATTTCTTTGCGATGGTCAAGTTGTTGTCGCAAAGAAATGGAGCATTTTTTTTGGGCAGAAACACATTTTGCGACAACAATTCTGCCGTTGCGAAAACCAAACAACATTTGCACTATGGTCACCAAATTTTGCGACGGCAGGATTACTGTCGCAAAATGAAAATAGAGGCGACGATATATTATTTTTGCTGTTGCAACAGGTTCAGACGACGGCAAAAACCATTTTATAAGAAATTGTGTCGCCTCTTATTGCGATGGAAACAATATCGTCGCAAATACTTGCTTTGTCGTCGCAAAAGAATATTTTCTACGACAATTTCAGCTTTTGCAACGGCAAACTGCCATTGTAAAATTGTTTTTTTTTTTGTTGTAGTGAGACTTGTAAGATTCGAAATTCACACTACTTTATTAACTCTTTATGTAGAGTTTTATGTGTATTCTGAAGAATAATCATTGACTAAGACCTTTGGTTCTTAATTGTGGCTTAGTAAGAGATTGAGGGTTACACTCATTCTTGTAAGATTTTTAAGAGTATTTTTACTTCTTGTATAGAATAAATAATATAAACATTTGAGTCAATTTAGGAAATTTAGGGAAAATATTGTATAATATTGAAAATTTTGGCATAATAATGAAATATATTGAATATTTATAAAAATATCAGGTAAAAAAACTTAATAACCACGGATTTTTTTGGTAAATTAAAAAAATGATAATATCGACGAAATATCACTGATAATTTCAATTTTTCATTCCTTGAACACGTTTCATAATATGATCTGGTTTGTTTTTTCAACCTCCATCTAGTTTGATTGAGCATATAACTTTTTAAAAGTTTGATCGACACTTTATGATAAACTTAGTTTTTGTGAACGGGCCATCACCTAAACTTGTATGTAATCTCTCTATGACAACTTCGCTCCTGTCAATGGTAACCCTTGTTGCCACCAAACGTGATTGTATTTTTAGTCAATAATACGTGTGATTAGTTTCTTAGTAGGTTTATATCTAGCTTTGTGTGCGTGTGTGTGTGTGTGTGTATATATATATATATATATATATATATATATATATATATATACTAGCCTTCATGCACGCACATATGCGCGTGCGAAAGGCGTCGCGCTCGCGCGTGCGATTTAACGATGACATACTTAAAAGTGTGCAATTATATTCAACGATATACATACGAAAACAACTTTTAAGTATGAAGATTACAGTATTCATGCATATGCGCGTGCGAAAGGCGTCGCCCTTGCGCGTGTGATTTATCGGTGTAATACTCGAGAGTGTGCAATTATATCGTTAATATATCATTGCCCATGCCCATTGCAGCTGCCAAATACTATCAGAGAAGAAAGGTATTTTAATGTTCTACCTCCCCAACTGCCTTAAGCACTACTACTTATGATTATCCATTTCTAGTCTTCCTATATGCACATACGCCCCTGCGGAAGAGAGCATATGCACCATTCGTGCATAGAAACTATAAAACAGATAGTTTGCACAAATTGCATTTTATTAAAAGTTTATAGAACTTGATGTAGAATAAAAGTTCTTAGGCCTTACTCATGATCTAACTGCTTCCTTTCTTCCCTTGGCACATAAAAAGAAGAAGAAGAAAAAACCTGCTTCCTTTAAGCCTTTTCACTGACCCTAATCTCTTATTATTCCGTAAAACCATAGTAAGGTCCTCATCACACATTTATACAAATGAACAATAAATACAGTTATTTGATAGTTGAATGTCTGAGTAGCCCGACTTGAGGAATAAAAGTTCATTCCAAGAGTGAATGCTAAGCTCTTGTCAATATGAATTCATGCATGAAAAGGGTAATTAAATAACATCTTTAAAATAAAATATCTGGCAACACATGGTAGTCATCACTTTGAACTACTTCGTATACAAACTTTTCATTCCTACTGTTGGAGAAGTGATGATTACTTTGGTAACTCAGTACTTACAGAAGGTTTTTCAACCAATTTCTTGGTTGTTGAAACTGTAAGAAGAAAAATCGTCTTCCTCATGCGCAAGTGAAAGATCCTCCTCTTACCCAGAAAAGGTTCTGACTTTGCAATCAATAACGGAGCTAAATCCTACCTCCTGCAAATAGAGAATCTATTTCTGATCGAGTTCTCGTGTTGCAGTCCAACGTCCCTGCCGCCTACAAATGAACAACTCAAGATCAAATCATTCAACATAGATATCAAAGTATACTTTATCAACCTGAACCAGCAGCCAACCAAATCAGTTTGCATACTGTAACAAATAAGTTTACCATAACCTAATTTGTTGCATAGCAAAGCCAAATTAGCATTGGTTTCAAATCAGTTTGCATACTGAGAAGCAAAATATAAGAATTCACATCCAGCAGGAATAGTGTACGGAACGGGCAAAGAAGAGACATGAGAATCAAAACTAAATAAGACTTGAAACAGTGAGTTTACCCCTGGAAAAAAAAAGTGACGGTTCCTTACACGATTGAGAAAGCTGATGGGTTGCCCTCCTATTTATAGAACTATAAAGACTTTGTAACCATTTAGATGTGCTGGTTAGTGAAGTTTGGAGTAGAACATGATTGTTCATAACCTGAAAAGAATACGATTATTTGTCAAAAACACTTGACACCTGCTGTACAGGATAGACTCATGAAACAAACAAACTTAATAACAACATTCAACTAAACAACAACATATGCTGGATGTACGTACGCATTCAGATAAATCACCACTAACCAGTCTCTTCAACTCTAGCGAAACCAATACATGCTCAACTGAGTCACCTCGCCACTAAGATAGCTATCAATGAAACCAAATTACCTTAAGAGAACGGCTTCATCCTCTCCTGGTTGGAGGATATGAGGACAGGTAAGAAACATATTTGAGTACCTGAACCAATTCGAGTAATAATAAGTAATGAAACTCGGATTGTTATTCCAGGCGAGTCTTGTACAGAAAATGACGCCGGATTGGGATTAAAGCTTGTACGCCACCACCGGCATCTAACTCAAACAGATGAACCCAACTGTAATTCGAAATATACAATGTAAACATGATAATCAAAATTTAATAAGACAAACAGGACAGAAGCCTGTATCATCTAAGAACATAAGCATACGAATTCAAAAGCATTTGAAACTGTGTATGTTGATGATACTGTATTGCTGTCGAATTGGTTGCAATCAAATTTCTAAACACTATTGACTATCAATGACAACAGTGACGTAAAGAGCGAGAGTTTGTGTACCAGCAAAGGCGAAGTAACATGTTTCTCCACGGCAAGCATAACTCCTTACGTCTTCAACCCAATCGCAGTCGAACCCAGCTGTAATTCAAAAAACTACAATGTAAACATGAGAATCAAAAAGACATATAAGACAGAACAGTAAAACTCTTTCAGTTTTCTTAATTTTGGATCAAGTGGTATAAAATATAGTAATACCTTTTACGTGTATGAAATAAAGAACAGTTAATCGAAAAGTTATAAAGCGTTCCAAGTTTATCTTATAACATGATGATATCTTCTCGTGCAGTAAGCATTCTTCCTTGAAAGTAGAATGTTGTTATCTACAGTAAATAAGTTAAGATAAAGCGGGTATCATTAGAAAGTGGACAAATAGGCAGAACACTTACTCGTGAAATTCAGAATCGGCATGATCACGCCCAGGATGGACTCTAATAGTCAGTTCCAATTTTTCAGCAGTTTCCTTGACTGGATCAGAGTCCTCCTCAGTTCCATACAAATCAACCTCAAGTCCAGCTAATTCCTTTTGAGGATCGCAAAGAAGCCTGAGAAGCTCCTTGTAGCCTTTACTCCACACCATCTTCCTGATGTAATAGGCACCTTTGCTAAAAGCCTGGGTTCCAGTATGTTGTTGCTCTAGCTTTTTATTGCCTATTCTCAAGAAACTTAGGGTTGACCCCATGAACATTGCAAATGATCGATTGAGGACACTCCTGGGTGGCAACAGATAATCTGATTACCTACGATACACCATCCGTGGATGTTGATAAGCAACTTGATCAAGGAAATGACAACCATAGAAACTACTTATTATCTTTCTATTATTCAGGCATAATAGAAGCAACTATACTGCATGCCTGCACTAATACATCTCCAAAATCATTCATACATGTTCACTGAAATTGATCACACGTATAGCTATCACCTAACCACCAACACACTACCAACACAGTACAACTATTATACAGTAACAAACGAAGCATGACTGTTTAAAGGGTGGGATGGTAGCTATAATGATTGAAAAGTATTTTACGTCATAAGAAGATACCATTATCCAGATTCCAACTGAAAACAAAACCACAAATCTTATACGGCTCTTAATCTCTAATAAACTTAGAAACAGTAGCACAATTTACCT
This sequence comes from Geum urbanum, assembly GCA_946800695.1. Lineage (NCBI taxonomy): Eukaryota > Viridiplantae > Streptophyta > Magnoliopsida > Rosales > Rosaceae > Geum > Geum urbanum. The sequence goes on from OX327016.1 coordinate 36,786,041, forward strand.
AAGAAACACCTTGGGCTGCTTGAGGAAAGCCTTCTCCGTCTGAAACACGCAATCACAACATTTACACAGATTTAGAGACACCTAATCGAATCGAGACCTATAATGATGTTAGAAAAGGATATGCCACTCTATGCAAAATGTGAACATAAGTGAGAAGAGCTGATTTGTTGAACCCGTATGTTGAAAACTTAAGACTGAAGCAAGGCTAGCTCACCTTATATTAATTGCAATGCTGGATATAAACTTGAGACATGTACAAAGCATCGTCTACACTACATAAGACGTGAAATTTTGAACACTGTAACTACAAAAATATGAACCCAGCATTGACACCTAAAACTTAAAAGCTCTGTATCCTATCCTCATTTGTTCTGAAAACTTTGAAAATTTAGAATCAACAAATATAGGTCTGCTGGACATCACTTTCACTTATTTGTCAACTGAAAACATAGGATTGAGTAAATACTATATCTGCCTCTTAGAAAAGCCATGCTTATTTCCCTTTGCTGTGGATGGTTGCTTCTTTACTGAATGACCAGAAATCTCTGTGACATTCTTCCCTGCATACATTTTATAGCAAGATTATAGTGACAGTGAACAGTACTGACAATTTCTTAAAGCAGCATATATTTTTTATTATTCTTGGTATGTATGATTTAAAACCAACCCGCAAAACCCTTACAATCTACTATCATTACAAAATTACAGATAGCTTTCCATATAAAGTTAATTAGTGAGAACCTGTTTCAGATAAAAACAAATATTTAAAATATGCAGACCAATTTGAATAATGAAGTACTGAATTACAGCTAAAATATACCCAAAGATGGAGTTTCAACACCACTATGGTAAGAGGTCCTTTGACTGTAATTAGGTATATTTCCTAATGTAGCCAAATTAGGTATACAATATGAACCAACGTCAGAAACGATTGTGCCGGCCTGGCCTGTAAACACGTACTTGCTATTCTACGTTAATTATGATGGTCTTGAGATTTACCACCTATTTAAAATCCTGCAAAAAGAACCTTAAGATTTACATGTGGGGTTTTCTATTTTCCTGCAAACAAAACTTTGTTCAAAGTTATTAAAAATTAATGATGTATATAGGAGTCCAATCGATCGATCATCTGAACTTAACAATTTTTGATCAAACCCATAACGAAGTCGAGACTTTCGTCTGCATTCTTTCTTTTCTCTTCCTTTCTTTATCTTTTTGCAAACCACAACAATTATATTCACTACTAAAAGGTTAAAATTGAAGGAATTTTCATTGAAGGGGTTAAGAAATAAGAAGAACATGAACCCATTTAACGATTCTTTTGCTCAGCCATTTCTTTTTAATCGAAGGGGTTTAACCTCACAATCGTTGTTACACCGTAGAAGTTTTAGAAATGATAGAGAAAGAAAGAGGAAGAAGACAAACTCGATTTTATTTTATTTTTTATAAAAAAAACGGTAATCAAATTATGTGAGAATTGCTAATATGTAGATCGAAGTGTCAAACAATGGTTGGAACATCATGAGTGACCTGGTTTGACACTTACCTGCAAAACTTTCTCGCCAAACCAAGCTAAAAAGCAAATAAATATTCCATTACAGCCGCATACCTCATTCCACGTTTGTCTGATTGAAAATGAATCGGATGGGCAACGATGATTGCATCTCCTACAGAATTCAATCCGGAATTTTTGCAGAGAAACTGCAGCGAAATCACAAAATCGAAACCATGTAGAGGATAGGCGAGATCAATTACCTGAATTAGGGATTGCGATTGGAAGGAAGGGTCGAACAGAGAAGAACTGGGGATTTGAAAGATGAGAATTTAAAAGGTTTTTAAATCGGAGGAGGAGAAGACGACGCCGTACGACGACGGCAATGGTGGGGCAGTCCTTTTCCGACCACGACGTGGGTTTTTCGTTTCTTTGCCTATAAATGAATGGAGGAGGATCTGAGCGGTGTGTGTCTCTCTCTACGCTCTTGTACGTGTCGAGAATTCCTTCATTATTTCTACCCATTACCTTTTTGCCCATAGTTTATTAGCTTTATCAAATGTCAACTATGCTGAAGAGAAAGGGCAGAAAATGGCATTCCAATGTTCTACCATTAACTGCTATCTCAACTTCCCTAAGCCCCTCTGCAATAATTAATAGAGACTAGCCTTCCTGCACGCGCATATGCGCGTGCGAAAGGCGTCGCGCTCGTGCGTGCGACTTTTCGGTGGCATATTTAAAAGTGTGTAATTATATCGTCTTCACTTAATTGTCCAAGTTCATTGCTCACGACAGATACTATCCTGCATTTTCGTTGGTAATTCTTTATATCTTTGTTCGAATAATAGATATCTCAATTAGATCAGTATTCGAATAATAGAGATAGGCCTGAAAGTGCACGATAGTATATGTCGTGAGCAATGAACTTGGACAATTAAGTGAAGACGATATAATTGCACACTTTTAAGTATGTCACCGAAAAGTCGCACGCGCGAGCATAGGCATCTACATAAATATTATTTTACAAATGAAATCATCAATCATTGGTAATTCTTCTCACATCTCAATTAGATCTGTGTTTGAATAATAGAGATCTCAATTAATCAGTATTCAAATAATAGAGATAGGCCTGAAAGTGCACGATAGTATCTGTCGTGAGCAATGGACTTGGGCAATTAACTGAAATCGAATACAACACATATGCTTTAAGTGTGACTCTCAACAAACAAACTCTGTAATTATTTAGGAGTGCAGCTGGTTAGTGAAGTTTGAAAACAAACAGGACTGTTTTTGTAAACTGAAATCAAATACAACACATCTGCTTTAAGTATGGAACAGAAAAATGAAACAGGACTTTCCATTCTTACCATTTAGGAGTGCATCTGTTTAGCGAAGTTTGAAATAGAACAGGACTGTTCGTAACCTGAAATAGAATAGGACTGTGTCAAACACACTAAACTTCAAGAGGACAAAAGCTCACCAATGTTTTCCTCTATGCAAAGAAAAAAGTATCTGCGGAACAAAATCACAGATTACCTAATTAGAGACCCTCATCAGAATACTATATATAAATTGACATGACATTCTAAGGCTTGAGAAATTTAATCTATAGATACTTCCTTGAAGCTTTGTGAGTACTGCAGTAGATTGATATTTAAACATTGCAAGACACATAGATTAGGCGCGTATATGAAGAAATTAGACAAACCTGCTGCTATCAATTACAGGTTCCACTGGATGTGGCTCTCCCTTTCTTAAAAATCCCCGTGCATATAGTTCACCTATTAACGATATTTAAGATTATGGTAAAGAAAAACGTTGATGGTCAATACTACAAAAGGAAATCATACATTCTAGTTCATCTAATAGTTACTAAAAGTACTCACCAGTTTTTTTCTCTTCAAGTCTGATAATGCAATCTTCTCCTTTGCTAATGACTTTCAATACACCGTCCCAAACCCATTTGTTTACATCCCATTCATCAGACCTGAAATGACCTTCAGAGACTTAAATACATACAATACAGAGTTCCAAATGTATTCACACAAACTGCCAATATATAAATTTCCAAATGATGAAATTATAAAAGACTCAACTCCGATAATTTGTTTGTTGCTTTCTTCACTTACTGATACTCAGCAAAGCTTATCCTCTAATCAATCCTAACTCTACAAATTCACTTAGAAGTGACCAATGTATGAAGCGGAAGCTGATTCAACAATACATATAAATCATATCAACTGATGCAATGCCATATCGAATTTTCTATTCTAATGAGTTGGGGGTGAAACCTGTACGACGCTGAACTTTTTCTCGGTGGTATCTGCGCAAAACAAATACACCAGTTTAGCTTCACATCACAATCAACGTCGCCGTTTCGAAGACAAAGCATCATAACCAACCATACTGAATCAAAACAGCCGAATATTGCATCACGAAATCCATTACTGATTATATATACAGATTTTAAGTACCACCTCACTAACGCGAAACTCAAGCTAACAAAAACGACACCGAATTGAATGGCATTGTATTATAAAAATCAACCAGAATTTAAATCAAAGTGACATCTAATCAACAGTAACAGAAAAATGAAACAGGACTTTCCATTCTTACCTTTCTCTATTTGGCCAAACCACGAATCACATGCCAAAAATCCTGCAAACTCACTTCACGTCCAGCAAGTTCCTACAGTGAAATGGGACAGAATTCATTTGAATAGGTTTAGGAGATACAGAGAGCAAATGCAGCAGGAGAGGATTACCAAACTCTCAAAATACAAACGGGACAGTTGATTCGCAGGAGAGGATCACATCTCCGCCGTCGGGTCTTCCACCACGCCGATCGGATTCACCGTCGTCTGGCCTACCACGCGGATAGGATCCATCGTCACCTACCCCCACGACTGCGGAACAACATCACCACCTACCTCCGTCGCGAGCCGTCGTTATACGACGTGGAGTCCCACTGGTTACGGCCCATGGGCTCACCGACGACGCTGCCGTGAGTCAACGCGACCCATCGGTGGTCCAACCGGAGAGTCCGAGCGGCGTTGGCCGGTTTCTGAGGCTCCTCGAACAATAATCAGGAGCTTCACCCTCAAAATCGAACCTCTCGTGATTCACCTCTCTCTACCCAAATATCGATAGGAGATGGAAACATCAAATTACAAATGGGCAGACCACAATTGAGCTTTTATCTAAAAAAGATGTGAGGGAGAAAATGGAACTGACTGAAACTACCGATAGAAGACAGAGGAATTGCAGTTTCCCTGTTCTAGTCTTCTGTTCCTCTTTCACTTTAATTATTTTACAGTTCCATCCTTGTTTTCTTTAACTTGATTGTTGTTTACTTACGGAAAGAAAATGGCATTTTTGGAATTGACAATGTTCTACCATCAACTCCTCCCTTAACTCCCGTAAGCACCTCTGCCTTAATTAATAGAGATTTTTAAAATTTCTGTTTTACCTTCTTTTTTCTAACAAAACCTTGGTATCTTTGCCTTCGCTAACCTACTCAGCGATAAGGATCTTTGGAGGCCGCATGGTTTTACGATGTTTATAGCAGACTGGTGGCAGGAATTAAAGACGGGGAGGTGACCATTTAAATTATAGTCTTGACACAAGTTTTTGATGGAAGAGCCAAGGCGATGTATATGAGATTAGGCGATTAAGGGATCAACCAAGTATAATTTATAGGTCTCCATTGTTGAGGACCTTCTGTTAGTCTGTTACCTTGTCCTTTATCAAGTAATTAATGAGTTGCTTACGCTAAATGCATGGTTTCTTGGCAAAGATTACAAGATCACAGTTCACAGTAGAGAACAAAGAAGAGACGAACAGATTGCACAGATGGAGAAATAGAAGGGTAAATTAGGGAAAATAGAGAGAAAAAATGACAAACAAATTTTAAGGGGACGTGTATCTATTTTAAATAGGGATGTACAAACTGTAAATAAGTTATGCCAATTAAATGATGACACATGCATCAATTACATTTTTATTCGATTATTTTGCGTTTATACAAAAGCAATACCCGTCCCAAGCCAGAAGTCTGAATCGAGTGCATTCATTTAGACTCTTTTTCTTTTTCTGGGATCTGACCCGAACCTGCAGTTTTCTAATAAATCGGGTTCATTTCTCAGAAACAAGCCAGGTTTTGAGTAACTTGGTTGGGGTTCTTGGGTCCGACGAGCCAGACTAGATGACCTGACATAAAAATAAATATAAATAAAAAATAAAAAGTAAATAACCATTACCGTGATTTCAAAGAAAAATTAGTTCTGAACTCAATTTCATCTTTCACAAATGAAAAGACCCATATTTGTGTGGATGTAAATAAGACAATCACATTCATAAATAAAAGAGAATCTCCCTGTGTGTTCTTTCAAATTAAAGTTTTAAATTCAATTCAATAAGTTATTCCAGAGAGAGAGAGAGAGAGAGAGAGCTATGTAAGGGATAGACGTATAAAATAAATAAAACAAAAGACAATAAAGAACAGTGACATACCTGCTTAGGAGAATGTCCATATGTTTTTTATGATTGATCTGGACTTTGTTCCTGCTGTGGAAGTCAGATGGTGAAAACTGAGGACAGCTCTCAACATACAGGTATTCCAATAAACAGCAACAAATCACAGTTTCAGTATTGCTGCAGAAGCTTGTGAGCTGTGGAAGCTTTATCAAAGCTAAGTTCTTCAACTTAGGAAAAACAATATGGTTGTCCAGTGTTTCCTCACTTGCTCTAATAAGGCTGTCCAACATTGGGCAAAGCGCAACTGAAAGATCTTCCAAATGCAAAAGACATTGAGCTACCTCAGCCGTGAAGATATTCTCCAGTTTAAAGCACCCGAGAACTACCAAAGTCTGGAGGTTTGCAAAGATTCCACTCGGCACAGGACCATCCCATATCTGTATTAATTTCACTAGGTTCTCCAATCTCAACTCTATCAGTTTTCCCAAAATAGCTTCCACTGGTTTACCTTCACATCCAAACACATATTCCATTTTATCCATCTCTTCACAAAATAGTCTTTCCAGGTTTTGTAATCTCTGCAGCAACCGTAATGGTAAAAGTGCATTTACCAATTCATAACAATGTTTCACATTCAGTAACCTAAGGTTGCATAGAGACCCCAGTGGTAATACACCAACACACAAAGCCTCCAAGCAATCTAATTGAACGAGATGCAACTCTTCCAATTTCTGAAACACAGGTTCCTTTGGAACCCACGTTTGTGCGTCCATCAACACTATCAAATTATCGCTGGGCCCAATGACAGAGAAATACTCAAGTGCATGTAATTTCCCACGGTCATGTTCTTCAAGAATGTTAGTTAATCTCCAACACTTTACGTACCGTAATTTCTGTGCTCTTCCTGTCACCATATTTATGAACCAACCCGGTAAGACATTGATGGTTGTATCAAGAGTCAAGGCTCTGGGATAAGCAGGTGAAGAGCTTAAAAACAAGGATGATCTCCTGAATAATGGATCTCTGTTGATACATATATCAAAGCACACCCATTCTGGCTCACTCTCAACATTTTTTGGCAAAGAATTTGCATCAGATATGAAAACTTTCAAAATATTTAGATGTGACAAGCCAGTTAACTCATCAAAGGTAGCATTAACATCTTCTTCTGCGCCTCTAACTTCATTCCTCTCAACTATACTCCCCCAATCTGCAAAATTACACTGCATGTATAGTTCTTCTAACTTGGCAAGGTTGCAAATCACTTTAGAAGGAACGATATCAGCACATTCACCAGTGAGGTCCAGCATCCTAAGATTGGTCAACTTTCCTATTTCTTTCGGCACTTCCACAAGAGGAACTTCTCTCATACTAAGAATCTCAAGTTTTCTTAAGTTACCGAGTATGGATATGTTATTTATCACTGAGAAGCAGCCATCTAGATACAAGGTGTAGAGGTTGATCAGGAGACTGAGTGATGTGGGTAGCGATGAAATTCTAGTCTGGCTTAGATCTAATACCCTCAACTCGATCAGACTTCGAAAGAAATCTTCTGGGATCTCATTCAAACAAAAATTACTTTGCAGAAACAAAAGATGGAGTTTTGAACATACCAACTTTTTCGGAAGCTTGCAAATTTTGTTTCTCATTAGCGAGATTGCGTAGTAACCTTCATGGTCACTATTCGTTGGCCATTCCTTCAATTCACATTGAGCTTTAACAAAGAACCGTGGGCCATCTTCAGATAACGAAATTAATATGGCAACATCTCGGATGACATTATGCATCCTTATACATCCATCCTGTTCAGTTTCCAAGAGCAGATTACGAGCTTTAAGAAACTTGACAGTCACATCTGCACTGGCTCTGGCTTCTTGCGCTGTTTTGGAATCTCCAAAGGATCCTAATCCCATCCCATACTTTAGCAAATCTTCAATATGAATATCAGATTGTTCGGGAAATAAGCAGCAAAGCAAGAAGCACAACTTGGCATCATCAGATCTTAAGTAATCATAGCTCAGCTTTATACATTTGAACACTCCTCCCAGATCTTCACGGTTGGCAGGTGGAGATTCTTTTAGTCGCCGAGCTGCTTCCTTCCACTCACCCAAATCCTCATCACCAAGTGCCTTTGCAACTGCTATCAAAGAAACTGGGAGACCATCACATTGTCTAGCTATCATCCTTGCAATGTCATAAGATTTGGTCGATGATTCAAAAGTTCTCTTGGAATTCTTCACAAACAAGTTCCATGAATCTTCTTCTGATAAGGTATCAAGACGAACGGTTGCCTGGCTCATCTTGGAATGCCAAACTTTCGATCTTCTTGTGGTGAATAGGACTTTGGAACTGCATCTTTGAAGCTCAAAGTTCCTGGGAATCCCTAGGCTTGAGAAATCTATCTTCTCCCACACGTCCTCCAAGATTATAAGGATCTTATTACAATTCCTTATCTTTTGCATCAATCTACGAGATCTTCCAAACTCTGTCTCCTCCTCCAATTTAACACCCAACAAATCTGCCAATGTACCTTGAATTCTTCTCAAGTCAGGGGTTTGGGTAATTACAACCTTAATCACATTATCAAACAGGCCTTGGTTCTGAGCTTCTTGACTGACATATTCCACCATAGTTGTTTTCCCAACACCGCCCATGCCGTAGACCCCAATGACACTAATCTCATCATCTTTAAGGACCTCCATGACCTCAAACATGGCTTGTCTTGTAGCTTCAAACACTTCAATAACTCCACATTCATAATTGATGTTGCTCTCTACTTTTGATATAACCACGTTGAGAAACCAGTCTGGTAAGGTGCTGTTGGCATTTATCTCAACCATTCTTGTACTAGTTGATGAACGTCCTCTTCCCCACCACTCTTTACCAATAGTGATATCAAACTCAACCCAATTTGGAATAAATTTGACAATTTTAGGGATACATTCTGCATGAGAGATACAAACCCGCAAAACACATAAATTTCCCAAACTAGTTACCTCCTCAAAGCTGGCATTAGGTTCTTGTCCTTCAACATTGCTCCCCCAGTCCCGAAATTCACAACACATATAAAGTTCTTCTAATCTTTGCAAATTTGATATCACCTTGGATGGAATTCTAGCAACTTTAGCATAGGTGATATCAAATATCCTTAGGTTGGTCAAATCCCCTATTTCTCTCGGCAACTCCTTGAAACCATAATTCTTCATGCTAAGAATCTCAAGCTTCTCAAGTTTCCCAACTACGGAAATATCATCTAGAAATGGACAATCATCTAAATACAAAGCTCGGAGGTTGGTCAGGAGGCTGAATGATTCTGGTAGTAATGGTATACTATTACCGGAGAGATCTAAGACCCTTAATTCGTTAGGACTTTGGAAAAATGATTCTGGGATTTCATTGAAGCTATTATTGTTTAGTAACAAAATCTGGAGTTTCGGAAATACCAACTGTTCGGGTAGAAGGTAAATCTGATTCCACATCAGTGAGACTGCAGAGTAGGCTTCCTGAAATTCATATGGCCAGTACCTCAAACAACAACGAGCTCTGGCTAGAAACTCACCTTGTGCAATCTGAATGGCTGTGTCCCGGATGACAGCATGCATCCTTACACATCCATCTTCTTCACTATCCATGAGCAAGCTTGAATTTTTCAGGTGTTTAACCACTAAATCTGCTATTTCTCTAGCTTCTCGGATTGTGTCTGCATCTTGAAACAATCCTTTCCCGTACCCATACTTGAAAAGGTCTTTTATTGGGATATCATAGTCTTCTGGAAATAAGCAACAGAGCAAGAAGAATGATTTACAATCCTCATCTTTCAAGTAATCATAGCTTAGTTTTATGCATTTGAATGCATCTCCTTCATCGTCAAGGTTTGCAACTCGAGACTTCTGCAGTCGTTCATATGCTATTTCCCATTCCACCACATCCTTATCTCCAAGTGCCCTTGCAACTGATATCAATTCAATCGGTAAGCCACAACATTCTCTAGCTACATTTCTTGCAATTTGATAGATTTGCACCAAATTTTCAGAAGACATTCTTGCTTCCTTCTTAAACATTTTCCAAGCATCTGCTTCTGATAAAATATCAAGGGAAATCTTTGCTTGGCACATCATGGCATAACAAACGTGCAATAATCTAGTGGTGAGAAGGACTTTGGAGTTGCAAATTTTCAGCTTGTAATAGCTAGGAAGCCCGATTCTTGACAATTCTATCATTTCCCAAATGTCATCCAAGATTATAAGGAGATTATTTCTTCTCATAATCTCCTTATTCAATCTGAAAGCTCTTTCCTCTTCTGTGTTCTCCTCCAATTTGACACCCAGCCAGACTGCCAGTGTGTCTTGAATTTTTCTCAAATCAGGGCTTTGGGATACGACGGCCAGAATCACATGTTCAAAGAACCCAATCCTGCAAGCTTGTGCGGCAACTTGTTGTACCATGGTCGTCTTGCCAACCCCTGGCATTCCGTAAACCCCAATCATACTGATCTCATCATCCTTTAGGGCCTCCATAACCTTGTCCATAGCTTCTCTCCTTGATCTAAGCTCTTCAAAGCCTCCGGTAGATATTGCCAACTTAGATTTTATGGACCGTAATCTACTGCTCACAGAATGTACAATGGCTGCTACAAGTTCTGTATCAGTCCTAACAGAAAGAAATAAGAAATGAATAGTCATCAGTTACATTAATAAATTCAATGGCACAGGTTCTACAGGTTATTAAAACGGGCATACATCCTTACTTGAAATTCTTTGAATCCAACCCAGGAACATTGGCCACTTTCCGTAAAGCATCTCTCCACCGATTCAACTTCTCTTTGTCCGAGTCACTCCTTTCATGCTTCACCATGGCTTCTCCAAAACTCCCCTTTTGCCGTAGTACATCGGATGGATCCACACCATAAAAAACAGGTAGAATTCTATCATCCTTCTCCATACATTGAACAATCTTTGTGAGTTCCTCCAGAAGCCATGAAGATGAAGCATAGTTCGGCGAGAGAAGAACGATTGCAAATCTCGACTCTTCGATTATTGCAAATCTCGACTCTTGGAACATTGCAAATCTCGACTCTTCGACTGGGAGACTTGAAAGAATTAACGAGCTTATTGCAAGGCCCAGATCATCCAGGCATACTTTAACTCCTCTTTTCTGCGATTCATGGTGTAAATGGGAGGTAACACCATAGCGAGTGTCGGCACCCCTGCAGCTCAGATATACATCATACTTCCACCGCGGAGTGAGGTCCGATGAAGGAAACGATTTCTGGGGTCCCGAGGCCATTGAAAACCAGCAGGAGGAAGAGAAACCGAGATCTGAACAACAACCAACCAACCAAATCGAAGAAGCAAACAGAGACTCTCTATCTCGTTGACTCTCTACAATGCATCGAAGCACCTTGTTGTTTTTGTTTCTTGAGTTGAAAATTAATAATGCAACTACAGAAAACATGGACCGCTCATGTTTGCTCAACTTTGGGATTAAAGCCCAATTTTGATTCAAGCCCAAAGATCAAAAGGGGCAAGACCGTAAATCTCATCTCTCTGGTTAGCTGCTCATCTTCACTGTCCCACAACCGCCTTCCTTCCATTGGAGCCCAAAACTCTTCAACTCCACCACCACGATCAAAATTCTCAATTCGAATTTCGAATTGCACAACTTATCACTATCAGGGTTAACTTTAGAACCCATTTTCTGCTTCGTTGATTTGGTTTAGCTTCCCAAACCTTTCCTCGTAAAATTCGGTAAACTTCCAAAGCTCTTTTTTTTTTATATATATTTTTTATATTAGCAATTGCTCATACGCATTTGGATCTTTCTGAGGGATTCATTGTTTTCTGTGGGTTTGCTTTTGTTTTTCGATTCTTTAGCTGTATTATGGGTTATCTAGGATGGCTTAGAATCTGTCTCGTGGCTCAGTTTTGGCTAAAGACCATAGTTTGTGTTGTTGTTCGTCTAATTCTGTTATGTGCTCTAATGGGTATGTGAGGGATCAGTGTAAAGACACAAGCTTGGATTGTGTTTGTGAGAGTTGAGTTTCAAAGAATTCGGATTCTTCGAAGAAGAGTAGGTATTGTGAGCCTTGTTTGGATGACATTGTGGATTTGTTGCCTGTTGATCCTTTTGGGATGGATATCAGGTCTACTTTCACTGCCATTAGCGGTTGGATTGAGGATTTCGAGAAGGGTTCTGGGTCCTACGAGCTGGAGGGAGGGTGGTGGATTGTTTGCTGGTTTGAATTATGAAAGCAGACCCTGATAATTGTATTGGGTCTTTCAATTAAGAATCAAGACAGAAACTTTGATACCTATTATAGGTTTTATCAAATTTATCCAATTATGTGTTTTGGATGAGTAGTATGCACTGTGGGCCATAGTTTATACAGAACAATTTTCCAGCTTTGTATTATAGAGCTAGAGTTCATTTGAAGGTTTTTTTATTTGCTGGGTAAGAGTAACTTGAATTGCTTTGATATACTAAAGTGACTGAAGAGGTTTTACGAGGAAGTTTCAATTGGGACATCGCTTTTGGATATAGAACTTTGAAATTTTAGGTTGCATATGGTTTCTGTTTTTCGTTGTATTACGTCAATAACTTTGAAAGTGACCAGTAAATGTTTTTCGTTTTTTTTGTAGTTATAATGTGCAAAGACCTGTGATTTTCAGGTGGTCTTTATCATCAAAATGGTAATGGTGACGGCTGCAAGTGCAATTGCTAATGTGCCTCTATTGCCAGGTATTGCATAACCAACCATCTTAAGGTTCTGTGATTTAGTTTGAATGTGAAGGTCAAATACAGTTACTGGTCTCCTGGAACAATTTCGACCGTAACTTGGTTGCTGATTGCAACTCTTCTTTGTTAGGATTCTAAGTTTAATGGCAATTTGGTTTTGGTTTCAAGAATCATATAACACCAGTATTCTTCTATGTATGTGGTAGGTTTAGTGGGACAATCCCGTGGAAAAGTTGGGCATTATGGATCTGGTCCAAAAAGAGATTCTTTGAATAAAAGTGTGGTTGGGATGAGACCGCTGCAGCTTGGCTCAAAGTTATCATTTGAAAACAGTAAACCAGTTGGATCTATCACGCGGTCTAGTCGAATGAAGTCTGCTTCTGTAATCTGTGCTTCTGCTTTGGTGAGTTTCTACTGCATCTCCTATATCATTCTGCATCACTTCTTGTCCTTGTATGTGTGAGTGTTTTCCTCTTAACATCAACAGATTTTCATACAGGCTACAGTTAGAGTGTTTTTCTGTCCTTGCGGGGCAATAGAATTTTGTATACCTTGGATGTGGAATTATTTTCTATAATGTGAGAGAAACAAGAGATACTTATCTACACATATAAGTTGAGGGGCAGAGAGAATCGAAGGACAGTTGCGTTCTGTTTCTTGTCCAGCTGATGCAAGAGCATCCAAGAGTCCTAAATTATATTAGGAGTTTTGAAATGTTTAGTATTCTGTTGAGTCTTTTTAGTTTCTTGCTGGTGTTATTAAAAATTGCTGCAATTCACCCATGTAGCTGATGAAGAAAAATTGGGTTAAATCTTGCAGTCACAAAATGTCATGGTCTGAGGTCATTTACAAGAGCTAATTGCTACTTTTAATTGGTTAATCAAGTATGGCTTTATTCTACTGTGATTTTGGCTCGGCCTATATGGCTTTTATCTTTCCATTGGATGGAACTGTAAGAATGATGACCACCCAGCCTAAGCCAATGTTTGTCATTCCTGACAATAAGTTGCAAGGAAAGATACGCCTGTGTTTTTTAGGATTGTATATTCTGTTTCACCGATCTGCTTGTTTGGGACACCTATAAATGTCAGCAAGTTGCCAAACTGATTATATGATTTAGTTACACAGAATACATGATTAAGTTATAGACACTTTGGTTGTCTTCCCTTCTAGATTGATGTGCAACTTAGAAACATATCTTGATTTTTTTCCGATATCTTTGCAGAATGCCAGATGCAGCAGTGCAGAAGGGCAAACCCAAACCATTATACGTGAGTCTCCAACAATCACACATCTTCCCGGTAAGCACGAATACTTCTGTTATTGTTTAAATAATGATGTTAAAACCAGGTATTTTAAGTTTTGAAATTAGCTTGTTTTTCCATTTTCTATTCTGTCAAGTCTTGTCTTATATATTCTATTTTCTTCTTATTGAAATTCGTCCGGACAATTATCACATAACTGGTTGAATCAAATTACAGGCAAGGAAAAGTCCCCATCACTTGATGATGGCGGATCGGGATTCCCTCCTAGAGATGATGGTGGCGGTGGTGGCGGTGGGGGTGGCGGTGGAGGCAACTGGTCTGGAGGCTTTGCCTTCTTCGGATTTCTTCTTTTCCTCAGTTTTTTAAAGGATAAGGAAAGTGAGGGTTCCTATCGAGAGAATAGGAAAAGGTGATCGGATAATCTGAGAGGACATAATGTGGAGATATTTGCACCTTAGTGTAATGTTCCTTCAGCTGTATTCTTCACTATACTATTGAATAATGGTTTTTGCTTCTATACTTAGAAAAGGGGTCAATTTGATTTTACGATTTGATAGTTGTCCGCTTTGGACATCAGCTCATCAACAAGACTTGTATTCTTGACTTGAAAAATTGAAGCACTGTAGCATCTGCAAATTTTAGTTTCTATATGAAGTTAGAAAGGCATAGTCAAAGAAACTCCTTGGTTGTACACTTGCAGAAGCAATACTCTATATTTCCGTCTCTAGGTAATACAATATATCATAGACCTCAGGTTATGGTAGCTGGCCTAAACGAAAGAGTTCTTCAGGTTATGAAGTTGGATGCACTGAAATATGCGGCACTGGCTGGCTGTAAGCCTGTAAGGCTGTAACTACAAAATTGCCGCCAAATTTCGGTTGTACTTGATAGAATACCAAACCCAAAGCACAACCATGGGAATTTATGGAACTTTAATATCGTATAACACCTAGCAGAACATACAAGTTGATGAGATGCCAGGAGATAGTAACATTTTCTTTTTGGACATACAATCATGGTAAGGCTACGCTACAATAGGGGAAATCTACCATAAATATTTATTTACAATTAATTGAATAAAATTACAACTTTTTGAACTAAAAATTACTTCATTTAAAACAAAATTACGACCATTGTTTTTATCATTCACAAACAATTAAACTAAAACACAACATTGACAACGATTTGTTCTCAAATTTATAAAAATGTGCTCGTTTGAATACTTGCAAAAAATTAAATGAAATTACTAAAAAATCACGTCATTTTACAATAATAACAACAAAATTAGTGAACAAAATCTACGGTAAAGTCACTCCACTCTAAAATTTTTCGATAGGGTAACATTTTCTAGTACTTGCAATAGAATTTGAAGTAATGAGATGTTTACCAATACTCAATACCGCCTCAAACTTTTTTGGTAAGTACCAAGCCGTAGTTCTATTATGTTAATTGGTATAAGTTCCTACATTCCTGTTCTTTCTAGGAATCTCATCCCTTCACCATCATTCCTACTCATTATAAATAAATATTGATCTAAATATATTACATTCCTAAGACTTCCACGTTAGTTTTCACTTTCCCAAATCTTCAAGGTAAGCAGAGGGCTTGCCTATTTTAATTTCCTGTATAAAGGGGTATACTTCTCTCACTCTATGTATCATAGTTTCGAACCAGCTGTTTTCTGTAACTCCTCAAGTATAACAGCACAACCTTTTTGCTCTACTTTCTTTCAACACCAACCCTTGCTCCTTTCATTCACAGATTTAAAATTCAGAGCTCGATTAACATGGCCAACTCTTCGTCGACCATGAAAGAAATAAACAGCAACATACCTCATTCTGAAGAGAGACAACGATTTCTGGAATCGGCTATAACTTTCCGGACTAAGGTTGCAGATAAACAGTTTAACTTTGTTCTCTGTCACCAAGACATAGCAGACGTCATAAAGTGGTTCGTCGAACAACAACATTCCGCCAACTCTAAATCTGCCATTCAAGTTGATGAGGAGAATGCTAACGAGGCATCACCAATACCATCATCACCAACTTTCGATATAAACATTGACCAAAACACGCTAATTGCAACAGTAAAGGACTCGGAATTCTTGAAGGCGTTGAAATATGTTGAGGAGGAATTTCGTAATGCCTATGATTCTTGTAAGCAGGTTAACACAGTGCCAAACAGACCTGTTGCTTCGCAAGTTAGCAAGCTCATCCGATCACTGACACGAAGCCGTTCCACCAGAGTTAGTGATTCAACTTATGACAACTCCGAAACCATAGGGTCAACACTGAAACAACTACTTTGTTGGGAGGAAAAACTCTACGAGGAGCTCAAGAAACAAAAGACCGAAATCAAGAAACAATCACATCAGAAAAAGGACTCTCTAAACAAAGACTTGTGCAACCTCAGTGCAGAGTTTATAGTAGCACAAAACCTTGCTACTTATGACTCGAAACAGATATCGGAACTGAGAGACGAGAAGTTGCTTCCGGAGCTTCGTTCGCAGCTGCATGAACTAATGAAAGGCTGGAAAACAATGTCAGAGTGCCATGCAAAGCAAAACAACATTATGTCACATGTAGAAGAATGTTCCAACATTCCATTACTTTGCGACGAAGTGCACCAAAAGGCTACCGAGACGTTGAAAAAGCAGGTCGACAAGTGGCGCAATTACTTCGAGTCCTATGTATCTCTACAAAAAGACTATATGGAAGCTCTCTGCGGTTGGCTCTCTATGAACACCACACCAATAATGTTACTTGGTAAAAAAGACTGTGATCCGTTGAAGTGCATGAAGAGAAGCAAAGGGAGTTACTAAAGAGATGAAGAAGTTTAAGAAAGTTATAAAATCTCTATTAAACCAACTTAAAAAAGATCACGAGCAAAAATCGGAGGTCAGACACCGTGAGAATGTAGTCAAGAACAGAAAGGAGTCGATGAGAGAGTACGAGGAAGAATTCCATACTTCTTGTCCGGAGAGAGAAGACAAATTGGAGAAGGAGAAACAGAAGTTAGAGAAAAGTGAAGAGAAACTTGAGAGGAGAAAGCAGGAGACACAAAACAAGGGGAGTCAGTTCCGGTTAGGGTTTGCGGAAGTTTTCAGAAAGATGGATCTGTTTTCGAGTGAAGCTGCCAAAACCTATGCTCAGCTCATCAAAGACTTACCGCCTGAGAAGAATCAGCAGACACAAATTTAGTATATAACAATTCTGACCCTCAGGGTTTACTATTCACACAGCTGTTCATGGGGGCGTGCGAAGGGTTTAACCAAACTTAATCCTCTCTATCGTCTCCGTCATTTGGTCTCTCTCTCTGATCAAATCTAGTTCGTCTCTTTCTCTCTCGGTAAAACCCGGTCTCTCCTCTCTCTCTCTCTCTCTCTCTCTCTCTCTCTCTCTCTCTCTCTCTCTCTCTCTCTCTCATAGAAGTTTTCATCCCTCATTGCTTGCCCATTTGCGAAACACAGCTGCCCTTCTCTTGCGATTTCTATCTTTCTTTCTCGATCTCGATCAATTTGAAACCTCGATCGATTTGGGTCGTGAATTCATCGTGTTCTGAGCTTTACCCAGTTCGTATTTTTTGCTGGGTTAGTTGATTTCGAGCTCGATTTATAGGGCTGGAGCTGGGGTTTCGAACCTTCTCAGGTAACTTTTTTTTTCACTATATTTTGATTGAGGTGGTGATTTGATTTTGAGGTTGTTACTGGGTTGTGTTAATTGATGTTGAAATCAGATTTTATTTGATTCATCGATTTTTGTTGCTCTGTGCTTTCTAACCAGCAATGGAAGACAAATGAGTCCATATAGTGGTGTCCCTTTCGCCACACTGGCTATCTCTCTGGGTTGATTGGTGTTTGGATCTTTCTTCTTAGTTTACTTCTTCCTTTTTTGTTTGCGTGTCAGGAATTAACACAAATGTTTGCTTCTGGTTTTTATGTTGCCACTCCTATCAGTAAAGACCATATGACACTCATAAAACAAAAACTAACTGTTCACGTTGGTGTTAACAACTTAACATATACAATTATTTGATTAATTTCAAGACCAGACCTTACATACATTAGGATTGTTTTGTAGACTCGAACACAGACATATATTATTCACTTCGCATAATACATTTGTAATAATCTATTTCAATATATTTTGACACACCACTCCAAGGGGCGGGTAGCCACCTAGTAGTACTACGATCGCGATCATGTAGCGTGCGGAATTAGACATGTAGCCATTCTTATTGTTAGTATGTTTCTTTTACGTTTGTTTCTGTTTTCATTTTTTTTTTATTTTCTGGCACCATATTTTTAGTGGGATAATTGTTTAATTGAATTAAATACCATTCTTTTATTCTTACTCTATTAATTTGGAGTTTGAGATGGAGCAAAATTCTCTTCCAATTATTAAGCTGGAATTGCTTCTTGATGTACAACCAACTGAAACAACTGAAGACTGACTAAAGAGTGAGCTTTTTTAAGGTGGCATATCTTTCATTAGTATACCGATCAGAATGTAACGTTTGTAAGGAAACACATGAAACAACTCGACCAAGCATTACGTACTACACCAAGTACATGCAACTAGTTGCAAATATCATTCGTGACAATAACAAGATCACTTGAATAGACGGCCAAGTGAATAGAGCTGTGGATATACAAAGCAGAAACAGATTACAAATACAAAACTGTATTCTCATCAATCCAAAATTTGAAACGACTCATTTTGTGGGTCTCGTCCAAGTAGTTTCTGAAGTTACAATGTTTCCATAATAAACCTGCTTCGAGGATTCATCCCAGTAAACCTGAAAATGAAAGAAAGTAAAGAGTTTAGTTACATTGCAATATTCATACAGGGCATGAAATGATCCGTACAATAATTTCTTCAAGAACCACCAGTAAACAATGCCATGTGGTAAATAAGGACCGAGCGATATATACCTGCCATCCAGTGGGGAGATCCTTCGAAAGCTCTTTCAGATCAGGCTGTTGGTTCCCATTACTAGTTGCCTCAGATGCAGTCTGTACAGCTTCACAGGCTAACTGAGCCTTTCTTCTCTTCACCTTCTCACGCCTGTACAACACAGATTTTCACTTACATAAACATATAAAAGGTGGAGACGATGATAAAAGTCGCAACTTTACATTTCCCAGACGAATAAGTGAAACCTTACTGGAACTTCTTCACTACACTTAAGAAATTTGTAACCAAATATTTGAAGTTATCATACCAGTTGCAACCCAAAGGCTGAAAATTAGCATTATCTCTGGCTTCACCACTCGCAATATGTTGCGCGTACCATTCCTGCAATAGAATGACCGTAAGAAACTAGAAAAAAGCCAAATCAAAAGTCGCTAGTATAGACATGCCAGCATACCTCTATTTCCCTTTTTCGCTTTTTCTCTAGCAGCTCATATGCATCTTCAGGTTCCTCTTCATCTTCGAGCAACTCCTCTTTCGCTGCTTTCCACTGGTTCAAATTCAACAAATTCACATGAATCCAAAAAGAATCAGAGATGAGATGTGGCAAACTAAATGACAAGGAATATACGTACCTTGTCTACCAAACTGGAAACTTTCTTATTAGACCTCAGGGAAGAAGCAGCTGGGACTGTCTTCTTTTTGGTACGCAGTACTGAAAAGAGATATAAACAATGAGTGTTCCTCCACATGTCGTCAAAATAGCAAATTCTTGTATAGAAACAGTATTTGCTGGCTTTTTGATTCATTAAAAATTACAAGCAATTTCAAAAAACAAGCAAGCAGACCTGATATACACAGAAAGGTAAAACAAATGATAACATTGATATAAATTATAAAGCTACACCATGAATTCATAACCCTTTACCTTTCGGTTGAACCTTAGCAACCACTGATGTAGCTGGGGCAGGTGCACCAGTAGCATCTGAATCAATCAATGTAGCAGATATATTATCTTTCGCCCCAACGGACAAAGATGCTTTGACCGTGGCCAAGGTAGAAGGAACCTCCACTGTGGCTGAGGGATGATCAGAACCAAGGTCGTCAGAGCTAGGACGAGCAACCTCAGTGCAAAATAGCAAAGAATCTACACTACTGACTCCAGGAGGAGCCAGTCCTGTTCCATCTTGAAGCCCATAATATGTGACAGGCTCTACAGGATTTGCCACAACCTGAGAAGTTTCAGCATAAGTGCTAGGAACTGCACCATAGTATACTGGCAGATGGGGTATAACAACTTGTTCAGCATGTCCATAGTAATTACCACCAGGTACTTCACCAACTGTATGTCCATAATATCCAAAACTGGAAACTGGATAGGAGAAGTTATAATGTTCTGTATAAGAAGGTTGTCCCATCTCTGGATAAGATTGCAATGGTGGGTATGGCGGTTCAGGCGGTGGCTCGTCAGGTGGAGGCGGAGGAACCTCTTCATTATCAGGTGGGGGTGGAGGAATCCATTCCTCATCTGAAGGGGGTGGGACCGCAAACACTTCCCGTACATCACAAGGTGGACTAGGCTGATTCGGCTGTTCAGTCGCAGTGAACTCCTTAGCATTTGCTACATAAGCAGTAGTTGTGTTTCCATCGGCATTTGAATCTTCAACTTCCATGTCCACATCCATGTCAGCATCTTCTTCCGCACAAACTTCATTCTTGGAAGTTGATTCATCAGGAACTACTAACCCGTGGACTTGATCACTGGCACCACCCTCTGTATGTCCAGTAGGCAAGCCATATGCAGAAGCATGCTCATATTTCACACTGGAGTCTCTAACTTCTGGATCTTCCACAACTGCATCACCACCAATAGTACTATTACAACCTTCCAGAGAAGAAATAATTTGTTTATTTTCTACTGGATCTGCTTCCGATTGACGACCAATGCTTTCTGGATAACAGTTTACTGCCTGTGAGAAAGGTGCATGAGATGCCTCAACTTCATTTGATTCTCTAGAATAGACATTCTTGGACATTTCATCATTAATAGCACTCTCGAGCCACTTAAGCCGTACTTCAGAATGCACCCAAAATGGAAGCAGAGATGATCCACAGGACAAAAGTGACTTCAAATCAAACAGTCTAATCTCAACTTCCAAAATGTACTTTGTGGTCCAGTCAAAGCCCTGCAGTTGATCCTTAGACCTGAAGCATATGGAGAAAAAATTATTATCAGCCAAAAGTATATATGAAATACAAGCAACTAGTTCTAAATGAATGAGAATAGACAAAAGGAAGAGATGTGATTAGTTGAGAGAACTGAAGGGTGGTAAAAACATACGTACCCTTGCAGTGACCTCAATCTTTCTAACAAAGCCTCACTATATTTTACAAGCTGAGACGGATCAGTCTCTGATCCATTATGAAATGCTATGTTCCACTCGTTCATCTGGGACCCATTCCCATGAAATTCTGTGCCCTGAGGAACCATATTGGCAGACTCTTCCGTAACTTGAGGATAAGAATAATCATTGCACTGTTGTGTACCAACAGGAACTTTCTCTGTGTTTCCATCAACAGATGGCATTTCCTGTGACTTGGTTGCCTGAGCCAAAATACCTGGCACTTCCCATGAAGTTTCCCCAGTTTCAGTATTCCAGTAATAATAGTTGTTACTCTCTTCATGCATCACAATCTTCCAACCTGAACTGACATCACCAATTATTTGTGCATTAGATGTTTCAGGTAAAGAACCTTTCTCTGCCAAAACAACTTCTGTGTGTAAATCTCTGGAATCCAGAACACCATTTTCTCTTTTATCACCAATTTCCATGCTCTGATCATGATTTACTGAATCAGAGTTTGTAACCACTCCATTTTGACTGAATTTTTCAGAAGCAGTTTCTTCGCCACCTTTTCTATCCAAATTCTGGCCCGATTCATCCATAGCTTTCTTACCCTGCAAGAAAAAAGCATTAGTGTGTAAAAAAGAGGTTTGTGATGTGGAGAGAGAGAGGGAGAGGGAGAGAGAGAGAGCGAATTTCACTATACAAGTCACTAAGAATCTGAGTTTAAATTGGGTGATGCTATAGAAAAATGCTAAAAAAAAACAGATTCAATTGATCACCTCGTCATGATTCGGAGACGAGGAATTATCTACAGCAGTATCACTCTGAATGCTATCTGGATCATCATCAAACTCCTCATCACTATACTGCCCGAGTAAAAGAAGTGGATTTTCTGGTTGCTGACCTGCAGACATGACAATACTAGCTTGTCAATCACTATCCATGTTACCTTGTCAATAATCACCAACATATGAAACCAGCAAAAAAAAATCGAATATCTATGAGACTGGAAGTAATTGTGACTAAGATTTTAGGAGACAAAAGCAGTCAAAAAATGCAATAAAATATTTGAGCTGAGATTATTGGATTTCTTCATTGCAAGCACCTGTTACACATGGAAGTAAACTGTCAGCGGGGCACAAAGCAATAAAGCCAAGGATATACGAACCGCAAGTAAAATCTCCCAGCTGAAATCTCCAGAATGATCTGACGCTGCCAAATATAGCAAATGGAATGGGAGTGACTCATAATTTTCACTGCAGCAAAGGGCCGGCCCAACCTCACAGTGAATGTTCTCAATCAAGACAAGAGCCACCCTACAGTCAGAAAACAAAATCTCGGGTGGGGGGAAAAACCAACACAACATGTCTCGATGTACATCTAGTTTCCATAATTCCCACCGAACAACATAATGTCACATGTCTTCTCTACAAAGTCCTTTTTCGAAGAAAACTGACAGAAACCCACCTGAAGAAGATGGTGAATTGGGTAACCCAGACTTGGATTTCGTATGTACATCTCCTCCAACTCCATCGTGTTCAGCGGAGCCACCCAAATCTCCTCCTGTACAACCAAACAAAGTTCCTCAACACACAAAGCTCTATGCTTAAACCACTTCATTCAAAAATAGTAATTGTTACAACTCTTCAATTCACTCAAGGGCAACTTTAGCAAAACTAGATAAGCACAAGATCACACAACTGAAATACAAATTTAAGAAAAATAATTCCTAAACACTAGTCTATAATAATCACATCTATAGATTCATGCACCCAACTTAAAATTCTCTATCATCAATTAAATTACAACTCTTCAAATATAATATAACACAATCAAATTTACACACTTAAGAAATTAAAATCCAACAATATATATACAAAAGCCCTAAGCTTTATCATATGCATATATACAGTAACATAAAACCTAGAGATACATACATCTGTGTGTAGAGAGAGAGAGAGAGAGAGAGTACCAGAGGGTTCCGCGAAGAGATCGAGCTTGACTCTGCGACCAGAGTTGGACTGAGCAGCAAGACGACGACGTTCTTTTCGGTTTCCCATAGCCTGGAATCTTGGTGCTTTCGCTTCTCATACACAGAGCTCAAAAAAGCTGTGCCCTAATTTTTGTTGCAGAGTTTCAATTTCCAATTTGGGGGAGAAATATGAAGCTTTATTTGATTATTTGTCCTACTTCCTCTGTTCTACGCACTTTGGGCTTTATATTTGACTGGATCCATTATATATCCACCTAAGCCCAACGTTTTTATCCAATGGGCCTTCCACTGAATCATTTCCCAGTTACAAATATGTAATTAGGTGTGTTGGGAAGGTAGAACTTTCAATTATTTCATTATGTAATTTTCTTTTTCATTATTTCTTACGTTTTTTTCGATTACAAAGAATTAGGGTAGATAACTACGATAAATGACTTAACGAAAACATCAGGTCTCACCACGGAAAACTTCTAAGATATAGAAACAGCCTCTCTTTTTTTTTCTTTTCTTTTTTCATTGTTTCTTACGTTTTTTTTATTACGTAAATAATCACGATAAATGGTTTAGTGTGTTTTTAGTGTCTCTCTATTCGTGAGTTTTTTGTTCTATTTTCATATACACTGACACTGCATTTATTATCAGTGCTTGATTATTTTTTATATAGTGTTGACTTAATATGAAGTAGGCTAATATTATTTTACAAATTTTATCATCGATCATTGGTAATTCTTCCCACATCTCAATTAGATCTGTGTTCGAATAATATAGATCTCAAATAGATCAGTATTCGAATAATAAAGATAGGCTCGAAAGTGCACGATAGTATCTGTCATGAGCAATTGACTTGGCCAATTAAGTGAAGACGATATAATTGCACACTTTTAAATCTCTATTAATTAAGGCAATAGGCTTTATGGCAGTTGAGAAGGTAGAACTTTCATATTTCCTTAAATTACCCTCCATCGATTAATCTATCCTTATATAATCTTAACTTCATCTTACAAATGTAATGAAGCACTACAAATCAGAGACGGTTAAGAATCTCGGCATGAAAAGTGCAAACCCCTATTGCAAACGCATGGCCTCAGGCTCTTAATTTCGTTTGTATTTGCTCCTCCTCTCAGTGCTCGCAAGACGCATTCGAGGAGTCCACACCTCATCTGGAAAAGATAGTCTTCGTGGGTTGTGATTTAAGGGGACAAGGAAGAGAGAATGTAGTATTTAATCTCTCCACGATGTTTTCCATGTACTGTTGTTTGATTATGCACGGCAGGTGTTCGATGATAATCTCCACTTGAGGAAACTGATTGTTTACTACAATGCTTTGATATCTGGGCCGTGGTTTCGTTGCTATGCAATTGTCAATTCGTCACCTCTCTATACATTTGAAGACGGTTGTGGTTTAGATCTGTTATGATAAGGTTGATATTGACTCTGTTTATATTTGTGTGTGTTAATTTGATTTGTCAGGCAGTGAAGAACTCAGCAAGGATGAAGGTTACGACAGATGGTTAAAGATGATCAATTGGGTTGTAGCAAGAAATTATGTGCAATGGTAAATAGATTTATTAGAGAGACTTGGGTTTGGTGTGTGCGTATCTCGAGTCCGGAAGTTTTAATCCACACTTAGGATATGGGTTTCATAATGTCTCTGTTTTGTATTATGTCTTTGTATGGCCTTGCTTGAGATGTTCAATTGTTCTCTAATTGGCCTTGCAGGTATGTCTATGCAGGTACATGAAATCAAATGTTCTATTTTGTATGCTGTCTTCATTTCAAGATTTTCAGCATGCACCATACTCTGAGGTTTTATATCATCTCTTCCATTTTTTTTTTTGGCAACTTGACTCAATGTCTAAATGTTCAAAGGTTAGATAAAGATGTAGTTTTATCTTTTTTTATGCCCTTGGTAGTACCACAAAAATGATATCTTTGAAACCTCGATCATTGCACATACGGTACTGAGCATGTACTTTGTTTATAATATCAAATTGCTCAACTGATTTTGCAAGTATATGTATAGTAGATATTTCAAATTCATAGACAGTTTGTGCTTGATCAGTCTTTTGTTACTTGTTGGTCGGTCTACTCATTCAAGTCTTTTGTTAATTACTTATTGTGCTTGATCAGTTTTTGAGTGAAAAGTTGGTTGATTCAGGTCTTTGTAATTCTTCTTACAGGCAGAGTGAGTCGAAGAAGGCACAATTTTACTCTTGAAATTTTATCGAGCAACTCATGACTGGCATGTACGAATTTTAAACGCACTCAATTTGCCTCATACATGTATGAATACAGATCAACAATTACTAGCTGTAAATTCACATCCTATGAGGTTTAGCATTCATGTTTGAATGAGTTATATCTTCTATGAATTTTTTATGTTGACTTTCTATCTTTCTTTTCTTACAAAAGCTCAGCGTATAAATCATTTGATGAATTTTTTTTGCATGTTCTAGGTTCATGTGTTTGCACTATCCAATGAACTATTTGTTGTTTATGACCCAACATATAGTCAAAGTTTACCATATATGGAATTGCAAAATGCAAATGCATGAATGCTCTTCCGTATATTTGAAAGTCATGTGGGGAGCTAAGACAGTAGTAATAGAATTATATAATTTACAACATAACCACAAAAGATAAATTGATAATTCGCATGCGCGAGTGCGACGACTTTTAATGCACTTCCGCACATTTGAAAGTCATGATGGGAAGCTGATTGGGAGCTAAGATAGTAATAGTAGAATTATATATTTTACAAAATAGTGTATTTCTACAACCTTAATAAACTGATAATTCGCACGCACGAGCGCAACAACTTCTGCATGCACGTATGTCATGTGGGGAGCTAAGACAGTAGTAATAGAATTATATAATTTACAACATAACCACAAAAGATAAATCGATAATTTGCACGCGTGAGTGCGACGACTTTGAATGCTCTTCCGCACATTTGAAAGTCATGATGGGAAGCTGATTGTGAGCTAAGATAGTAATAGTAGAATTATATATTTTACAAAATAGTATATTTCTACAGCCTTAATAAACTGATAATTCGCACGCACGAGCGCAACAACTTCTGCACGCACGAGATATAAGTATTGATGATGAACATAAATTTATTTGAAAATTACTAAAAGTTAATTTATATCTTTTACAGTTCTACAAAAAATGTAAAAATTTGGGACAAATTGATCAGGTAATTACGTAACGCATTCGTATTCAACATATACATGTATGTGACAATTTATTCATTTGTGTAACTTTCCTATATTTTATTTGTAGTTAGAGTGACAATTCGTTCTACATGATGATTAATGTGGTTGGACTTCGTTGGACATATCGACGTCAACATAGTTAAAACTTTTGCTATTTTTTTTAATAGTTTCTATTCGTGTATTTTTTGTTCTATTTTCATATGCACTGACACTGCATTTATTATCAGTGATTGATTATTTTTTACATAGTGTTGACTTAATATAAAGTAGGCTAATGTTATTTTACAAATTTTATCATCAATCATTGGTAATTCTTCTTACATCTCAATTAGACATGTGTTCGAATAATAGATATATCAATTAGATCAGTATTCGAATAATAGAGATAGGTCTGAAAGTGCACGATAGTATCTGTCATGAGCAATAGACTTGAGCAATTAAGTGAAGACGATAAAATTGCACACTTTTAAGTATGTCACCGATAAATCGCACGCGCATATGCGCGTGTAGGAAGGCTAGTATGTAATTAGGGCAGTTGGGAAGGTAGAACTTTCAATATTCCAAATTTGGTCATTTCATCTAGCTAACTCTACAGAAAAAGATTTTTAATAGAATGAGGGTATAAGAGTAAAAAGCCAAGATAATATCGGGAAGAGAGAGATGGAGTTGCGGTTAACCTCTCCCTCTCTTCGAAAATTGCTCGATTGCACCAGGCCTCTCCTCTCTCCTCCGCCGTCGCCCGATCCTCCTCCGATTGCGTCAATCTCGGCCGCAGCGGCTCGCCGTCGATTCCCTACTATCAGAATTGGAAGTTCGATTCTGTCTCCAATTTGAGACCCAAGGTAAAGTTAGGGTTTTGCTCTCGATTTCTGATTCATGTGTGAAATTTCTGATCGCTGGGATCTTTTGGTCTCAGATTCATATACTTAGTGACCCTTTTTTTCTGTTAATTGATGAAAAAGATCACTGAATTGTGGTGCAGATAGTAATTACTTCAAGTACGTCGGCGGGTTTAGATCAGATTCTACCTTGGATGTTTTATCATAAGGTTATTGGAGTTACTTCCTTTTTTCTTTTCTTTTCGTGGAAGGGAAGGCTGCGACTCCTGCAGTGTCAAAAGTTCTGGAGTCTATACCTGTGAGTTGAGAAGTGCTTTTCTCTGGTTATGTTCAGTTTGGCCGACTTATTCTTCTGTTCTTTGTTCTTTAGCAGTTGTCATTCTTTTGGGTTAAATGTTGAAACTCTTGTGGATAAACTTTCTGCTACTTTTTTCAGGGAGTAAAAGTCATATACAGAACAAAAGAGCTCGAGGAGCAACAAGCTAGAAGGTGAGTTGTTACTTTTATGCTTTGAACCAGTTTTATGCCAACCACTAAATATAATTTTCTTTTATAATTATCACTATTTCTGGCATTTTGGGTTCTTT
The DNA here is from genome assembly GCA_946800695.1 of Geum urbanum. Taxonomy (NCBI): domain Eukaryota; kingdom Viridiplantae; phylum Streptophyta; class Magnoliopsida; order Rosales; family Rosaceae; genus Geum; species Geum urbanum. Next base: position 36,813,906 of record OX327016.1, read on the forward strand.
CATTCAATGTGATAAACAAGTAATTATCTTCAGATTCTTCCATCATTATTCTACATTCTGTAGTTGTTTCACTGAAATATCTTCACTGAAATGACTAATATTTTATGTTTTTTTTTTAAATCATTAGCCGGATATGGAATGAGACATGGCTGTCAAGTTTCTTTTACAAACCTTGCAATTATGAGCTATTTGTGAAGCAATCTCTGAATATGGAGATGGCTATTGCTATGGCAAGGGTATGAAAGATGTCCTGTATAAATTTTCCCGTCTTATTATTCTTACATTCTGATAGGACCGTGTGTTGACTTCTTTCCTTTTGCTTTCTTGGACTTCCTCTCGCATACAAAAACATTAGGACACTGGAATGGACTGGATTATTCATCTTGATACCGATGAATTATTGCACCCAGCTGGGGCAAAGGAGTATTCTTTGAGACAGCTGCTGCTTGATGTGCCCGGGAATGTGGATATGGTTATCTTTTCAAACTATGTAAGCGTATTTTTGTAATGGTACTTTTAGACACCGTGTTAAGCAGGTGGCTAACATTAATTCTCACAGTGTCTTTAGTTTCGTCCCCAATGCTTCTTATTAAAATCATTAACTGTTCCATTTTTGTCGAGCAGGAGAGCAGTGTTGAACGAGATGATATTAAGGAGCCTTTTACTGAGGTTTATTTCCTCTATTCCCATTATTCTTGGTTGTATGTTGCCCGACTGAATGTTTTTATTATGTGTACAATTGTTAATTAGAGATGAGCTTGTAAGTTTTCTGTTAGTGTCAGGATAGAAGTATAATTTTCCCCCATTTAGATATTGTCTGGAAGAAAGAAATGTGTAGCCTTATTCAAAAATCTAGATATACGCAGATCCTACTTCAAATTCAGACTTTTTGTTGGCAAAATTTAGGTGTGGGATTAGGAGAGGAAGATATCACAAGTATTGCGCTGCATAAAGTTTTGGTAGGTATGACTTGAGAGAGTAAACATGGCCTTTCTTACTGTGACTTTCATAGTGAGAAATTTTCTGGAACGTTATCCCTTTTGATCACTGAAAGCGCTGCATGTTCTCGATCTTTATGTTATTGTTATGTTTTCATTTTAATATGAATGTGTTTATGATCATTTTGCACAAACAGGTATCCATGTTCAAGAGGAATTATGACCATGTACCAAAAGATACATACTTTGGAATGTACAAAGAATCAACTCGGGGCAACCCAAACTACTTCCTTACTTATGGAAATGGGAAATCAGCTGCTCGAATCCAGGATCATCTCCGTCCTAATGGTGCACACATGAGGTTGTTCCCCGTTTTTTCTTTAGTAAGTTCCATATCAACATAGTAATAGATCTAGCAATTTCATGAGGTGTTCTGGAGCCATCGGAGAAGCTTTGAGGGGTAGCTTTATTGTTATGTCATGACTCATGAGGTTGTTCCCCGTTTTTCCTTTAGTAAGTTCCATACTTTCATGGGTCTATGTTGGCCATAATCCAATTCTTCATTTTGTGGAATCGGAACAGAAGGGCTATGGTTGAGCTATCTGATTTTTTATAGTTTTAGTTTTCATGTTCTGTTAATTTGTAGAGAATCTTGAATCATATATAGTTCACAAAAGAAATAGGCATATGTATTGACAACAAAATGTAGAAGCTTGCTAATTAAGAATTCTTATAGTCAAATGTATGGTTTTCGGATAAAATGAATATGAAAAATAATGCTTGCTAATCTTGCTTATTTTTTTCTTTTTGTATAACAAGGTATGAGTTGATGTTATGAGAGAATAAATTAGCCGGTCTCGCCTGACCCGGTTTGAATTTGGTGAAAGAATCTTAAGTACTGCATTGCCTCAAAGGTACTGTCATTTATGTGCTCTGTATGTCTTTTTTAGTTTTGCATGAGTATGCATGTTGGGTTAGATGAAAGAGTCTGAGGTAGAGGAGAGAAATTAGGATTCACTGACCAAAAAGAAAAAATTAAATTTTTGAAGCATTTTAGAGTAAAGGTTAAAACTGAAGAATGATGAATAAATCTTAAGAAACCAAGTGAAAGTAACATTTTAGTAGCTTATGTTAGTATCAATTTTGGATTTCTCTTATAAGTTAACAGGGCATAGATTCTTTTGTGGGTGATTATCATACTTTAAAGTTTTATGGATTTGGTTCAGGTATGGAGGGAATAAGGTGTTGAAAGCTGCGTCTAAGTACTTCAAGAATAAGAGAGATCAAATGATAAATCCAGTCTCTCACATGGTAGTTATAAGTAATAATAGCCTTTGAAGGTGCAATAGATCGATCTCATATATGCTGTCAAGGTGCTTTTTGAGACAGTTATGTGATTGAGAACAACATATCCATTCATTCTTTCATTTTAACATGTTAAATAGACTCAATACTTGATTTTTTTCAACACATTGACTTCATATCTCCCATTTTTGTGTATGATTTTACCGGGACTTGCTGCATTACATTAATATATAGGTGCGTTAGTGGCAATATGTCCCTAACAGTTTTTGGTATAATGGTGTTGAAGAACATAGAAATGTATTTGCTCATACTACGTTGTTGAAATTTTAGGTTTACTGGATTCTTTTCCATTGCATGTCCTCAACAAGAGTCCACATAAAAAAAAGTTTAGTTCTATGGTTGTTAGATAGTACAGTATACATGATTATCAATGGATAAAACTATGATTTGTAACATAAAAATGTTGAATTTTATGGTACATTGGGTGTCCTCCGAAAACAAAGTATATTGCTTGAGTAGAGTTAGATAAGCGGGATCAATCATCAATATAGAAAAATAAGATAAAAAGATTGATCACGAAAATTGACACAAGGCTTAAAAAAAGGATGTACGAGTTCATTAGATACAATTTATTTTTTCTTATGTTTTTAGTTTAGTTTAAAATACAATTTATTAACATAAATTTTTTGGAACAAAATAGTTTATATATTTTTTCAAACAAATAATTACACTCTTAATTCACAAAAACTAACAATTCGCACGTCCGAGCGCGACGCTCTTCCGCACATGCGCCGACATGCACACTTTTAGCACATGCACACTTTTAGCAATTATTTCTTCTTTCCCTTCATAACATAGTCAACATGCCTTAAAATATATAAACTATTTTGTTCTACATAAAACTTTTGCTATTTTTAAATTTCTATTCGCGTGTTTTTCGTTCTATTTTCATATGCACTGACACTGCATTTATTATCAGTGATTGATCATTTTTTACATAGTGTTGACTTAATATGAAGTAGGCTAATATTATTTTACAAATTTTATCATCAATCATTGGTAATTCTTCTCACATCTCAATTAGATTTGTGCTCGAATAATAGAGATCTCGATTAGATCAGTATTCGAATAATAGAGATAGGCCTGAAAGTGCACGATAGTCTCTGTCATGAGCAATGGACTTAAGCAATTAAGTGAAAACGATATAATTGCACATTTTTAAGTATGCCACCGATAAATCGCACGCGCATATGCGCGTGCAGGAAGGCTAGTAAGAATAATAGAAAAAAAATCAGAAAAATGAAAAAGTGATTTGGTTGATTTTTTGAAGTACTTTAAAATACTTAAGACGTACTTGATTTGTGTTTCTTGATTTTGAAAGTAATTTAAAAAAACTCAAAGGCACTTCTAAATAATTCTAATCAGCTCATTATCTTATTGTTTCAAAAAAAATTATTTAAATAATCACTCAAATATAACACATTTTAAACTTTATTCACTCGTATATATATATCAAATATCATTAAAGTTATTATCGTTCAATATCGTTAATTACTTTGATCACTTCGTCTCAAATAAATATTAAAAGACATTTCGTGCGCCGTTAACAGAAAAACAAAACAGGTGTGTTCTCGTAGACTTTTTCGAACTTTTTTATTTTATTCCTATTTTCTTTTCATTTTCATTTTTTCCTCTCTCTCTCGGCGGACCGACGGAGGAGATGAAGGCGAGGATTCCAATCCGAAAGATAATTCCCATAGAATATTTATCTCCTTTTCCCTTTTTGCATTAGTTTCTTGCCAAGTAATTCAGAACCCCATAAGGTTGGAAAATTTTGCAACACGATTTGGGATGCAAATCTGGTCGGATCTTGCTTTGTGTGGTGCCGATGTTGGTTCATCTCTTTCCATTACAAACTCGTCACTATTTCCCATAGAAACCCACAAGAAGCAAAATGGGGTTGACCATGTTTTCACGACATCAATCAGTGACCTCGACCTCGCCGGAGCCAACCCCAAGTCCGACCTCAACCGCCGCACCTCCTTCACCGAGTCGGTAAAAAAATGGGGGTTTTGCTTTTAATTTCGAATTTCTAAATAAACAAGAATTGGGGGTCGGGGGTTTTTGAATTCAAAGAAAGAAATGGGTGTGAGAGTTATTAGTGTTACTATTATTACTTTGAGCGTTTAGTTGCGGCGGAGAGTTGGGTGGTCATGAATCGAACCTTCAGACCATGAGAGATTGGTTTTGGAGCAGAGACAGGACAAAAAAAATAAAAATAGAAAAAAAATGAAAAAAAAAGTCTTTGTAAGATGATATGTGAATGGCACATAAAATCTTTTTCACGACGTAAATTAATTTTTAACGTCTGTTTGAGACGGAGTGATTAAAATGATTAACGATATAATTCAATAATGATCTTGATGATATTTGACATATATGAGTGATTATTCGAGCATTTTTCCTTGTTTTATTTCTTAGTCAAAATGTTTGATACTATTTTCAGGTCTCTTTTTCTCCCATCATTTTAAGGTTTTCTCCCATAAGATAACCCGCTTATGTGGTCTTTAAGCTTCATCATACTCGGTAATATTTCGATATTGTATCAATACATCTTACTTTATAATACGGTCTTGTATCTAGTCTTTATCTTCTAATGACTAATATTGAGTTTATGAAGATCACATGAGCGATTTTTTCAATGATTTTCTACACTCAGAGATTAATATGTATCAATAGAGCATGTTATTTGGGTACTAATAATAGATCAAAATTCAACTCGCATCAGAGTCGACTAGCAGATGATCTACTGATACCCCAATGATATTCACTGACTAGATGACCTCTAATGATTTTATTTCTGGTGGTTTGATGCTGGTTTTGTTGTCCATTGCACACATATTATGGACTAATATTGCGAATATTTCGTGTTTCAAAACTCGATTATCACTATTTGAGGTGTCAAGTTGTCAACTTATGATTCAACCGTGTGATTTACTTGTATTGTCAATATTTCTATCGATCAATTTTATTTTGTGAAACAATCGATAACGTATATCATTTAATACTCCATGAATACTTTTGTCGTCACTCGGCACACAGATCCTTTGCAATAATACATTGGTATATTTTCACATTCCTAAACATGATTGCTAGATCTTTGATTGGTGAAAGAAATGCTTTTTACAATTGCATCATCTTTTCAAAACTTAAATGATTGCAATAGAAACTTTTTTACACCAAAAATAAATAAATAAATACTCTCAATAATTCATAACGGCGCGTGAGAGACCCTCATCAATCAACACGACGTCGTATCTTAGTTGACAGCATATTTACACACAAACAGTGTCCTTTCTTGAAATGAATATCCGTCTTCCTCTACAACACACCATAACAACGACAACAACATCGTAATGCTTCTTGTTCTGATTCCTCTCTTCTTCTTCTGCTAATCCCATCACCTCATTCCTTTGTTTAAAGCCAGGAAGCTTTTGCTAAGGCCACCGCTAGTTGCACTGAGATCGCGTCACCCTCACTTGGTTTTTGCTCAGACCAAAACAGAACCATCCATCGAAGATTGTTTTTTTTTACATGTAAAATTTCTCAAAATTCGATATCAAAATCTCACCTTTATGCAAATCTTTGTCCTGTTTTGAATTTGGTTCAGAGATCGCTGTCCCCATAGTCAAAGCAGAGAGAAAGAGAAGAGTTAGAACATGAGTTCTAGTTTGTGTTTTTGTGTGTTGTGATTGGTTGGTTGTGTTTCTGTGGTCGGATCTCGGATTCGAAGATTGGTAGCCTATTATTGTTGTTTTCGTATTTAATTTGTGTGAATGATTTGTAGTCAGTTTTGTTTGAACTTTTCAAGTTCGAATTTTTGGTGTGGATTTTTGTTAGTTTGTGAGTTTGTGGTTCTGGGATTGTGTGATTTTGGGTCTCAGTTAGCTGGATAAAGATTTGTACTTTATGTTTGATTTCTATGGTTTAAATTGAAGATTTCTTTGAGTATGTACATTGTATTAGTGAAGAAAATGTGTGCATTTCTTTCAAATCCATCTAGGCTTTGAGACTCGAATTCGGCTTCTGGTGTAGTTGTAAACGTTGCTTCTGAATGTAAGATTAAGACTGGATTGAGCTTAAGTTATTGCATAGTGGTGCTCCTTTGGGTTAAGAATTAGATATTTTAGCTGTTTTCTTGGCTTGTTTCTGTTATTCTCCGGTACATTTGAGAGAACAAAACTTGCTCACGATATTTCACTCATATAGTTCATCTTTTCTTTTTCGAAACAGATTTAGGGTTGGCTGGTCCAGGGTGTCTTTGCATTTCGGGGTGGTGTGTTAAAAAAGAATCAGGAAATGGTTAAAAGGTTCGTTCAGCTACTCACATGCCATAGAATGCTTGATTTTGTAAAACTAGTTGGTTGTAATTAGTGTTTCTACTCTTTTTCTAATGTGAAGCAGGTATGGAGTGTTTTGATCTCAAAAAAATATCATGTTGCAGTGCATAGATGGGTTAAAGCATTTATGTGCTTCCCTACTGAGGTGCTGTGATCTTGACTTGTATAAACAATCAAGAGGATTAGAGGACCCTGAAATTCTAGCAAGGGAGACAGTCTGTATGTTATTTGACCTTGAAATCTGGACTTATATGCCTTTTATTTCAAATTTTATCTTGCTTACTAAAATGAAGGCTGATTTTACTGTTTTTTGCCTTGTCTTATGCAGTTAGCGTGAGTGAAATAGAAGCACTTTATGAGTTATTTAAGAAGATTAGTAGTGCAGTGATTGATGATGGGTTGATCAACAAGGTTTGTATAGTATATCTTTCTGTTCGTTTGGCAGCACTTTTGAGTACAGATTTGATTTTTTTCATTTCATTCTTTATTTATACCTCTTTGTGTTTTTCTAAAGTCATTTCGTCAACACAATTGTGTAGGAGGAGTTTCAACTGGCATTATTCAAGACAAACAAGAAAGAGAGCTTATTTGCTGATCGTGTACGTTTTTCTGTGAGAAATATATCTTCATCTGCTATAGTCCTTTTTGGATTGCATATTATTCCATCTCTCAACTTTCTTGAGGAGTTTGTTGACATTTATTGATTAGGAACCACTTATGTTGTCACTTGTTTTTGCAGGTATTTGACTTGTTTGACACCAAGCACAATGGAATACTAGGTTTTGAAGAGTTTGCTCGTGCTCTCTCTGTCTTTCATCCTAATGCCCCAATCGATGATAAGATTGAGTGTATGTAGCTGAATTTTTCATTGTCGTGTGGTTTGAATATGAAACATACAGTTCTGCTTTGCTTTGTATAATTTATGTATTTATGACCTCGATGATGCTACATTGCAGTTTCTTTTCAACTATATGATCTTAAGCAACAAGGCTTCATCGAAAGACAAGAGGTAATATTTCTATTTCATTGTGATTCTTGGGTATGTGTAATTCCATTTTTTAGCTTCCCTGCTTAACAGATATATTTGTTCTACATTTAGGTGAAGCAAATGGTAGTGGCTACCCTGGCTGAGTCCGGAATGAACCTTACAGACGACGTGATAGAAAGTATAATAGATAAGGTGTTTTCTCAACCCTTTTTTTATCTATTGTTAAGAGTTCTTTTGGTCATGAGAATGAGTGTTCGGTGTCTCTAACTGAAGCTGATTTCATTTTACTTTCTCTGTTTTGGTGCTAAGACCTTTGAGGAAGCTGATACAAAACATGACGGGCGGATTGACAAGGAAGAGTGGAGAACCCTTGTATTGCGTCACCCATCCCTTCTTAAAAACATGACCCTTCAGTACCTCAAGTAAGTTTTAGATATAGAGCCTTCTCCTGCAGAAAAGTATTTAACAGACAATTACCTGACTAATGTTATCAGAATATCCAATTTAGTTCGACTTTACCTGTTGACCAGTCTACAACTTGTTAACAAATCTCAGATGTAGATCTACTGCTTGTATTTTAAGTCTGAATTCTAACCATGGTTTGTTTTGTTTTCTTTCTGAGCAGAGACATCACTACAACATTCCCAAGCTTTGTATTTCACTCGCAAGTCGACGACACTTAAAAGTTCAAGTATCCGTTTTCAAGTGCCGGGGACTGTATTTTTTTAATGTACTTATTCCAATTTGCATGTTTTTGAAGAAAATGGTCCGGTGTAGTGTAAAGACCAACCAGGAAGAGAATTTTCATATCGATTTCTTTTCTTCATTTCGTTTGAATATTTTTGGATGTGTGTAATTTATATTCAACAAGTGACCATGCTTTAGTGATTTGTGGATTTTTTGATTTCGAGTTTTTATGAAGCTGAAGTCATTCATTTCACAGCCTGCACCTTTTTGACTACTTAAAAAGGTAGCAACACAGAGCTCTGCGCATACCTTATTATCGAAGACAATAATGAAGCTTCAACTTCCCTAGGAAACCCCAAGTAAAGAGAGAATGATCCTTGATGGTTTGACCTGTGATCAAGGACTTCATGTTTGCTCACGACCGGTATTATTCAACAATGGCCAAACCACACAAGCACAAATGCCTCGAGAGAATGCTCACATATAAACTCATATGTCAAACCATCAAGCTCACTATTCAGCTCCAAACAAATCAAAAGGAGAGAATAAACTCAATTCAGAGAAATTACCACCACGTATAGATCTCTGCCAATCTGAGCACACAACAATGATAAGAAATTTAACTAAAAGAAGACTCCAGCATAGGAGATTAAATTGTACCGATATGCATTAAAATTTATAATATCCGAAAACAAAACCCTCCTTTAATCAACCAAAACTTGCCAAAATATTAAGAGGTTCCAGGTAAAATAAGAAAAAGAAAACGAAAAATAGCTACTACGCAAAAGAAGAATCGCTACTGCCGCATCAGGCCACCACTGGTTTAATCGACCTCCTCCATCTTGCTCTCGGCTTCAGCATCAACATCCTCCAATGGAGGCATGTCAGCATCACCATCAACTGCATCATCATCAATGCTCAGTCCAAGCTTCAACATCCTGTGGATCCTGTTGCCGAAGGTGTTTGGGTCGTCGAGGCTGAACCCGGAGGTGAGAAGAGCAGTCTCAAAGAGCAGGAGGACTAGGTCCTTCACTGACTTGTCATTCTTGTCTGCATCTGCCCTCTTCCTGAGCTCCTCCATGATGGGATTCTCCGGGTTGATCTCCATCGTCTTCTTGGAAGACATGTAACCGGCCATGCTGTTATCCCTCAAAGCCTGAGCCTTCATGATTCTTTCCATGTTAGCAGTCCAGCCATACTCACCGGTCACCAAACAGCAGGGAGAATCGACCACACGGTCAGATACCACAACCTTCTCAACTCTGTCACCCAACACATCCTTGACAACCTTGCAGAGACCCTCGAACTTCTCCTTCAACTCTTCCTTCTTCTTTGCCTCATCCTCAGTCTCCTCGAGCTTGAGACCTTCCTTGGTTGCAGAAACTAGCTTTTTGCCCTCATACTCCTTCAGCTGACCAACTGCATACTCATCAATGGCATCAACCATGTACAGAACCTCATAACCCTTCTTCTTGAGCTTCTCTAGGAAAGGTGAGTTCTCAACAGCCTTCTTGCTTTCACCAGTGATGTAGTAGATGTCTTGCTGGCCCTCCTTCATCCTTGTCACGTAGTCCTTGAGGCTGGTCATCTCCTCACCGCTCTTGGTTGAGTGGTACCTGAGCAAATCAGCAAGCTTGGTCTTGTTGGTGGAGTCCTCATGGATTCCAAGCTTTAGGTTCTTGGAGAAAGACTCATAGAACTTGTTGTAGTCCTCCTTGTTCTCAGAGATCTCTGTGAACATCTCGATACACTTTTTCACCAAGTTCTTGCGGATGACCTTCAAGATCTTGTTCTGTTGCAACATCTCCCTGGAAATGTTGAGGGGAAGATCCTCAGAGTCAACAATACCCTTAACAAAGCCAAGGTACTCGGGGATCAACTCCTCACAATTGTCCATGATAAACACACGACGTACATAGAGCTTGATGTTGTTAGGCTTCTTCCTTGTGTCAAAGAGATCGAATGGAGCCCTCTTGGGAACAAAAAGAATGGCCTTGAATTCCAGCTGACCCTCAACAGAGAAGTGCTTGACAGACAGGTGCTCTTCCCAGTCATTGGTAAGACTCTTGTAGAAGGCAGAGTACTCTTCCTTGTTGATTTCTTCTGGCTTCCTCATCCAGATAGGCTTTTGTTTGTTCACCAAAGACCATTCGTGAGAGATCTCCTGGATTTTCTTCTTTTTCTTCTCCTCTTTTTCCTTCTCTTCATCGATTTCCTCTACCTTTCCTTCCTCTTCCTTCTTCTCTTCCTCATCCTCATCATCAGAAATCTCCTTCTCAGTGGTCTTCTCAATCCACAGGGAAATTGGGTAGCTGATAAACTCAGAGTGCTTCTTGATCAAATCCTTGAGCCTGCGCTCCTCAAGGTACTCAAGTTGGTCCTCCTTAAGGTGAAGACAGATCTTTGTACCCCTGCCAAGAGGCTCACCAGAGTCCCTGGTCACTGTGAAGGATCCTCCAGCTTGAGACTCCCAGATGTACTGCTCATCATCGTTGTGCTTGGTGGTGACAATGACCTTCTCGGCAACAAGGTATGCAGAGTAAAACCCAACACCAAACTGACCAATCATACTGACATCAGCACCAGCAGCCAAGGCTTCCATGAATTCCTTGGTTCCAGACCTAGCAATGGTACCAAGGTTGTTCACCAAATCTGAAAACATGAATTAAGCAAATTCAGTCAGTACCATACAACCAATTTCATTAACATAATCAACAAAATTGTACAACCAGAACACAGAAGCAACTTACCAGCCTTGGTCATCCCAATACCACTGTCAATAATTGTCAATGTGTTGTTGGTCTTGTCAGGGATGATGTGGATGAAGAGCTCTGGTTGAGACTCGAGCTTGCTCTTGTCAGTCAAGCTCTCAAATCTAATCTTGTCAAGAGCCTGCATATATATAACACATCACATGAGCAACCTGACTTGAGATTAAAAAAAACACCAAAATCAACTATCTATCCAGTTCACCACTCAACCATCATTGTACAAGCACAAATCACAGCTAGAGAGTAAATTCCACACATAAAACTTCACAATCAGATTGATACAACTCAAGAGCACCAATTTTATTAATCACAGTATAAGTTCATGTAAACCCCTAATTCATCAAACCCCAGTTTCACGTAAACAGCCAATTTTTAGCAGATATTTGCGACTAAAAAACATAATGACACAAAACTGAAGCATACTCATTAATAACAAAATTCTACTGATTTAAGCCAAAACCCCCAATTGAAGACCTAAAACCATAAAACCCCCAAATCAAACAAACTTAACATCTCTAAAAAGCCATAAAGTAACAATCGAATGCAAAGCCAGCTGCTACTAATTTAAAGCGCCCGCAACAGTCACATAAACTGTTCATTATTATCTTTCAGACTCCAATCCAAAATTTACTTAACATACAACAATCGCTACTAAATCCAAACAACAGACGCAGAATCAAATAAACACTAATATCAAGTCTAAACAGTCTAGATCACTTATCATCAAGCTATCATATACGTGCCATAAAACCAAGTCCTCAAATCAAATCGCAAAGACGAACAACAAACACATCATACAATCAAGAATTACTAAAGAGAAAATCGGAGAGAAGCTGAGAAAACTCACATCGGAGGCATTACTGATGAGCTCACGGAGAAAGATCTCCTTGTTGCTGTAGAAAGTGTTGATGATCAAACTCAGAAGCTGGTTGATCTCGGCCTGGAAGGCGAACGTCTCGATGTCCGACATTGCCGCTGAGCTCGGAGAATTTAGGGTTTTAGAGAGCAGATCTAGGGTTGCAGAGAAGAAGACGACGAAGTTTTCAGAGACCTTTGATGGGAAAAGAGTGAAGCGATGGGTTATATAGTGGAGTCAAGTAGGGTTTCTAGATCCTTCGGTTTGCTCTGTAATTGGATCTGATTATTTTATTATTAAACGGGGGTTGTTATTGGCTGCTGTAAATTGAGGGTGCCCGGTTGTGTTGGACTTGAGGATGATTGGTGCCACGTGGAGTGTCTAGATTGTTCTGAGAGGAGGGGTTTTGGGCCTCGAGGATAGGCCCAATGGGAATTTGTTGAAGTTTGAATGGTTCTTGGTCCTTTCTTTTTTCTATTTTTTCTTTTTTGTCTTTTTTGTTTTCTTTGCTTTTGATTAGAGAGAAGAATATTTGTCACTTCTATGAAAACTTTCTGAACTTATAAATGTCCAAAATTCTTCACTTCATTTGTAAATGAGCAAACAAGACAGATTGGGAGGAGCAATAATAAGGATATAAAATTCAATTAATCATGAATTTTATGTGAATTGTATGTTAATTTGAATGATTACATATGAATCGTAAAATTGAGAAGAAATGTTGATATTGCTTGTCACTTGTAATTACGTATTTTATTATTTTAGAAGACAAAATCATACTTATAAATTTCACGTTCATATAAAATTATCAAATTGTCACAAATTTAGTACTCTTCTTATCGTCGTGTACTTTTTGACCTATTAATCATCTAAACTAAGATTTTTCCAAGGTTCATTCAATCATCTAAGTATTTTACAACCAGAGCTTGACTATGTATGTAGACCAAAGAAAAATAATAAGAAGAAAAGAGGCTCAACATCCAACATACTCGCCTTTAATTTGTAGTTTTTGACTTTTTGTACCCGTTGACTTGAAGTCTTCTCCGGGTCGGGTCCAAACGAAAATTCTGACCCCATGGAGTGTTCTCATGGGCATCGAACCACCCTAGCACTTCTCTCCCTCCGTTTTCAAGCTTCCATATCATTCAAGTCCCTCCCAGGTTTATCCAATTATCTTTAAGAAAAATATTCTTAGAACACCAATTACCCAAAATGGAATCTCTCTCTTTCCCAAGCTTGCTTCATCTCCCATCTACTGTCAAATCTCCAAGGCAAAACTTTCATCCTCCATTTTTAGACCATCTCCAACAGCTTTCCCAAAAATTTCTCCAAAATGGGGAAGCAAAAGCCATATTCTCCAAATTATTTTTGCTCCAACTCCAACAGGTTCCTCATTTTGAAGAATCTTGCATTTATTACAGTAATAAAAATATTCTACATCTTTGACTGATAAATAATAAATTATTTTTTCTCCTCCTTTTGAAGAATCTTGCATTTATTTTGAAGCAAAAGCCATATTCTCCAAAAATTTACCGAATGCTGCAAATATGGGGAAGCTTCCCTTTTTTTTCTCCTCCTTCCCTATTTTGGGGAATGGGATGGGGAATCTGTTGGACAAAAAAAAAGCCCAAAATTCTCCAAAAGTGAAAATACCAATAAAATAGGGAACCTGTTGGAGATGCTCTTATAGTTTGGTTTATAGACTGTCAATTTAAGTTACTGTGTGTAATTGCTCCTCTTGAATCAAATTCTTGCTTCCCTTCCTTACAGACTGATCACCCATGAAAGGTTTTTCATGGAATTGCATAAAAATGTGGTAAAGGAATGGTCTTTAGTATTTACCACATTGAAAGATTTGATATTTATGTCAATCATGGTTCTGGTCAAGGAATGTTGATCATGTTGGTGATTGTATAGCAGATATGCAGAGAAAGAGTTACATAAGAACACTGTGGCTGCTAAGAACTTGGATGAGAGATTTCCCAAAAGATTACCGAGGAGGCTGCTTTTGCAGTTCATGGGGTTTTGTCCAATCCTATCATCACATCCTGTTTTAGCTGCACCAATGCCGGACATGAAGGAGCCTGAAGTTATTCGGTAAGGTTTTGGGCATGGGTTTTCTTGTTAGTTTGCAATTTGGTTTTGGTTTTTGAGCTCAAAGATGATGACTAATTGAATGTGTTGAGGTTTGTATCTTTTTGGTTATGTTGTTTATGAGTCTCATATGCAATATTTGTTTGGAAAATTAAAGCTTCCAGGACCTTAAAGCTTCCAAGTGGTGTGAGGATTCAAGGTACAGACTTTAGTTGCAAGATTCGACATAATGTTTTCTGAGAAGGATAAGCTGTGAAGGCTACTTGATATTGGCTACTCTTTGACAATGGACAAAACACAATAGACCGGAAGATCATCAAGGAAAGATATTGAAGATGTTGGCATCACATACTTATCTCATTGGAAATCCAGGTTGTCCATGCATTACATAACATGCTTTTCATCTAGGATAGCAATTGATGCACGTATATCTGCTGTTCTGATATCATTCTGGAAACATGTTCATAACTGGTTTCTGTTGCCTAGGTTATTCTTGATTCTGTATGCATGTGTTTTGCTGCTGCCTAGGTCATCCTTAATTCAGAATACATGTGCTTTGTTTCATGATAGTTGACTTTACAAAAGGAGTGTTTGAATTAAGGTGTTTTAGGCTCATATGTGACTTTTAGGATTGTGTGTTGATTTATACATGGTGCTTTACAGCCTGGAAAGTTATATTTGCCTTCCTCGGTTTTCTTCTTCACGTGCTTACTGTTTGCTGTCTTTGCCATTTCTGGTATAAGGCTTGGAAATGTTTGTTCCCTCTTAAAACACTCTTTGCCCAAAATGGAAAACTGATGTTGACATTACATATTGCCTCTAAGCATGTTGTTGCTTTGTAAACTGTGTTCAAAGTGTTTTGTCAAATCTGGGACAGTTTTAAGTCTGCTATAGGGTGTCTTTGAAGCTGTTTTTCACGTGCCTACTTGTTGTCATTGACCTCTGTTTTGTGTTGCCTATATAAGGAGTCCAAAACTGTCTTGACTCCTTCGGTTGTTGAGTGAAATATTTTCTGGGTAGATATTTTTTGAGGGTTACTCTTTGAGAGCATAAAACTGTGTAGATTCTCTTCTCTTCCCCTTCTGTGTCTTTTGGTTGCTCATAACTGTGCATATTAGACATGGATTCTCAAGCATAAAAACTGTTTTCAAAACTCATATGCATCATTGCATAGTACATTCCATTGAAATATGTATGGAGATGCCCAACCCAAAAAGTAGATCAAGAAGATTTAACTTGAGAGTAGTTAAGATCTGAGTTGATGCTTCTGAATATTTTCTAAGGTGTAAACATATAGATCAAGTAGTGTAGCTCTGTTAGAACTGGTAGTCAGACTAGTTAGGATAGCATACGGGTTATGTATCCCCAGAGTACGAGAGACTTGTAATTGTGTGTGTTACTTGATAGTGGAAAGGTTTGTCCCTCAAGAGTTAGGGGCACGCAGTTTTAATCCTGGTTGTAGGAATTCTGCGTTAACAAAAATATTTTGTGTTATTCTTTACTTACTGTCTTTACGTTTTAACACTCGTATCCTGTTTTTCGGAATAGGTCTGTATCTTGCTATCCCGAGAACAGATTAAGCGAAAAAGTGGTAAAATGCCTATTCACCCCCTCCCCAGGACCTTCAAGCTGTATTTAGTTTTGAATGATGGAGTTATTTTATTGTTGTGGCCTTACCCCGTTAGATACATTGTAATAGTCTTCAGATTTAGACCCACCTGCTGATTATATAATAGTAACTAGTGATCAGGAAAGGTAACTAACCATTGGCTTCATCTAAAGAGCATGTGAAGGTTGCTATTGTGCTTGATTTGATGTAGACTTCATATGATCCATCCTAGGCTCCTAACATGCCTTATTAACTTTGAAGTGCCATTTGCACTAGTACATGTAGCTGTATAGGTAATCTGAGCTCCATCTCCAAGTACTGGAACTTGGTACATGGAAGGCAATCACATTCTCATTTTGATAATGTGGTATAATTTGTCCCAGCTAAATGGGGTTTTGTCACTACTGCCAGTACTTTAGATTTTGTTGAGTAGCATTAATCTGGTGTTTCTGTTTTACAGAGATTGTCGAAGGGCAAGGACCAGTAGCCCGTGAAGGAGATTTGGTTAAAATTAACTACGTATGCCGATGCACAAATGGCTACTTTGTTCATAGGTGAATAACTAAAGTTGTACAATCTGACGCAACTGGGAGCAAAATCATACATTTTCAACTGTTCTCACTCACAATTTGTTCTGATGTAGCACTGTCGATCAATTCAGTGGAGAGAGCACTCTTGTGATACTTCCTTTAGACGATAAACAGGTTATTTATGGCTTCATTGTAACATACAATTGAGGTCTAAAGAAAATTAGGTTTCTAGGCTTTATGTGAATATGCATCATGCGTGACATAATTGCTTATTCAGATTATCAAAGGTTTGGAGGAGGTGCTAGTTGGCATGAGAAGTGGAGGTATGTTCTAACTTTTAAAGCCACAATTTTAGACAGTTGAGTTACTTAAAATGGTATGTGTGTTGCTTACTCTTTGCAAAGGTAAGATTAAGGTAGAACATAAAGTACAGCTTGTGAAGACTTGAGCCTGAGTTTCCCTTTGCTCACTGATTCTAAGGCTCGATGCTTGTCAACACTGCTGTACTAGTAAGTTTACATCTGGTTCTTATTAATGTTAGGTATTGTGAAGCAATATGATCTATCTTTTCCTTTTGGCTCCTATATCGGTGATCTGTTTCTGTTTTACATCCCATTATCTAAGAGCGAAATTATTAAACTATATAGATAGGTTTGAACTGAAAGTTTGTGTTTGTTTTCATGTGCTGGTATGGTTAAGGGCACAAGGCATATTTCTATTAGCTTACTATCTTCTTGAGGTTGCTGTCACTCATACAGAAGTTACTCATATAGTTAGTTACCAAGAAATAGGTTCCCTTGTTCTGAAAGCTTACTTTCCAGGGAAAAGGAGAGCTTTGATACCACCTTATGTGGGATACACAAATGAAAGCTTACAACCAATTCCTGAAGAGGTAAAATTTATCAATACTTTTTTTCTATCTTTTACTTAATACAGAACACTATAGTTGAATTGTTTCTGTTCCCTTCTTGGCTTGCCATCTACTTAGAACTTCAAAATCCCTCTTCATACTTGTTGCATTTTCTTTTCGGCTATAATGAATTGTACTTGAAGAATCGATTTGCATCGTCTACTGATATATTGATACAATGTTAATGGTTGTTTGTTGCAGTTTGGCCCTCGACACAGCCTCTTGTCTCATGCAACTGAGCCTTTGATATTTGAAGTGCAGCTTTTGAAAGTACTATGATTTTAATAGCAATAGATCTGAACACTTCTGAAATTATATGAACTGTACCAAGATTATTACTTGAAACATCCTTGAATAGACAATATATTTTCTTTGTGCACATGTTCATTTCATGATAAAGATAGACCAATTAAGAATCAAGATGTAACCAAAATTTGAAAAGAAATACCAGGTAGCCTATGCACGTAGTTCATAATAAACGAAAACGAATTTATTGGCGAGGTGATTCAAAACTGTAACTTGCATATGATCTGTTCACGCATTAGGTGAACCTCTGCATTAGCTTTGTGATATGTTGTTTTGAGGTCTGTCATTTCATATCTCATCAATGACAGTTCATGTCATTTGATCGAAGGATTAAAAAGTTCCAAGTGTCTGCGTAGCGAAACTAAAGCTCCATTTTAAAATCAGATCATAGTTGTGGCACCAACATGTCCGCGGATGCAGTATTGATCAGTCTTGGTCTAGTTGTTTTTGATGACCCTCATGTTCATGCTTTGAAGAACTATCACGAATTCATGATGATCTTGCTGGCGTGGCCTTTCCCTAAAATGACTAGGAAAACAGTAGCTTAATTGCAGGGTTATTGTTTTTGGACTTGGGCTCCGATCGTAACCCAAAAAAGTCTCGTTCTCCTTATAAATCCTAAGGTGACGCAAAAAGGCGAAATCACTAACTACTATAAATATAATCGAGGAAGATTCCACTCCTCCACAGTTTATTGATCAAATTTTGCCCGGTTTAATTTTCCCAATCGAGGACAAAATTAATGTTGTGGAGGAGACGAAGAAGAGTAGTAGGAGGGGAAAGAAGAAGGAGCCATCGTCATCATCTTTGTCGCCTTTTAGGGTTTATGATCCTCTTCACAAATCTTGGAAAGAACTCCCCGATCCGCCGGTGTCATTAGATGGATGGCGAAGATTGTAGGCCGTTTGCTGTAAGCCACAAGCTCGTTGTTAGGGAAGGCTTTAGGTTACAGTCTTACATGTTCGACACTCGCAAAGAGATATGGGAGGATTGATGAAAGTACTAATAAGCTAGAAAGCAATCGAAACGCTTAACACACCAAATGTTAACGTAGGGAAACCTCCAAAAAGGATAAAAACCCTGCGGGGCTTTTGCAAAAAGCACCGAAACTAAATCCACTAATCTCAAACTGTTTATACACTTAGACAATTGAAATACAATCACAAGCAAGCACCCTAATGCTAATATTGCAAAATAATTACTAATAAAAACAGTTTGAACAACTTCTCCTTGTCGAACTAGGAAAGCTCCATGTTTTCTTCAACAAGCGGCAAGCTGTTTCTTCGAAACCTTTGCAGCAGTCTCAACCTGCACAAACAACAACAGTACAAAACACACAACAAACTCTCACAACTAGAGTTAGCAATCAGATCTGATCATTTGGTGTAAAAACAAAGATGACCCACAAAACAATTCCACATCTCATATATATATATATATATATAGTTAGGTTCTTAATAATCTAATGTCCACATCCACATAGAGTTCAGCTGTAAATCAATTACTTTGATTGCAGAATCTCTCGGATGTGATATTGATCTCATTCAACAGAATCAGTTCTACCTTATCAGATTAGCAACAGATCTAAATCATTAATTGATATTGAACCTTTTAATACTAACCTTAAACACATAAGGTAATAATACTACCTAATAGATAGGATCCATTACCTTCATTAAGGTCACTGCCCTTTAGCTATATCCCAAAATCATTCAATGTACCAGTTGTGAGTGATTTGCCACAAAGACTTGCTTACAAACTCCCCCTTGGCAAATCAACCACAACTCCACACCAAGCAACAATAACTGCAAACAATTTCAATACCAACAAGACACAACACTAGCAATTGAAACTAACAGTCAGGAACCTTCACTTGAAGCAACACTATTCATCAATAACTAGAAAAAGTTCCTAAACAAATAACCCTAAAAATTAACAAAAATCTAATATTGTTCATAGAAGAGATAAACTCTGTGCAAAAATATGGAGTAAAAACCAGCAAAAACAGGAGTAAGACTCCCCCTTAGAACATGAATGCAGGTCTCCATCTTTCCCCCTTTGTGGTTGAATGGCAAGGCCTAATCTCCACGGCGACGCTTGTGGTCCAGAACCCGATCTATGTGCCAATTCCATCCCGGAGAAGAGAGAAGACCCGACATTGAGAGCATGTCGGCCACTATACCCAGTAGACTCCCCACATCCTCACGAACATCACGCATGTCGAGAGCAATCTCAGCAACCTCTTGTCGAAGATGACCAACATCATCCTCCAATTGAGCAAGGCACTGGCTTTTGGTGCAATGAGGAGGCGGAGACGGTGGATGGTAGAGAAAGGATGAGAGCCAGCCATTGCAAGACGATGACGAAGGAGTTTTTGATGGCGATACATCTCAGAATTCGTAAGGCGCTGACGAGTACGGATACATCGAACCATTTTTTATAAGATCAAAGAAGAGTAAAAGGAAGGTGGGGAAGTGGAAGAACCCTCTCGCTTGAAAACTGTGCACAGAATCCCAAAGATTTTCGGAAGTGAAAAAGTTTTTTCCCTCCCATTACACGCTTTCGGCATAGTATAGATTATAGAAGGAAATGAATGAATCCCAACACCATGTGATCAAGCCCACAACCCAAAATAACACATAAGGCCCAATATATTGATCACCAGTGTACAGTGTGGATGAGCCAATGATGAGTATTGTTGTAATCAGTCAAAACCAAACTGCCAAAGATCAAGAAAACTCAAGACAATAGCATTATTCCTAGTCTAATATCAAAGCAAGCAAGATACAGTAAGATTACTCAACATCACTCTCATGTAAGTGGACCACTAACTCACAGAATATGTGTAGTGGTGATGACTGGCCCTCATAATAGCATCAAGATCTATCAGCAGACCATATGCTTGCATTTCAATCATTGATAGTAGATACCAACAGTCAAAAAAATTGAATCAAGAGGTCTTTCACATAGGTTGTAATGGGGCTTTGGGGGAATGAAGCAAACATGTGAGATAATCCTACAGGATCTAAGCTGTCTATACTAAAACATCAAGAGATTCACAGTAGTGGATGTGTCAGTAGAAGCTCATGAACTACATTTATGAATGTCACAGTTTGAGATCAGCTTGTAGCACCAAGATGGAATGAATGACATAGACACTGGAAGGTCTATGGAGAGTAAGATTTAATTTTTCTTTCAGTGACCCTCAGGACAGTTTGAAACACACTCCTGGTAGGACAACCTGTGTCACAGTGTACAACATTTTCAGCTGGTATACAGTTGAGATTTTCTTTCACCAGGGGCTGTTGTCAATTGAGATTTTGCTTCACCATGCAATGTTGCATATTAGCAGTAGAATGAGAAGAGGTAGATCCATACGTATTTCCATGCGTAGAAAAGAGATATAAACACATCCACTCATATAAAGGAAGAGAAGGGATAAGCTACACTAAGCTGGCCATTTGTGAGAGATAAAACAAGAAATGGATAATCATATTGGCTCAAAAGGTTGTTCTTAGAGAGAATATAAACATGCAAGGTTTCCAGTTTGGCCATGATGCTCACTACTCTAATAGATTCCTCTATAATATTCAAATTTCAAACTGAAATATCTGGAAGGTACCAATGATATGATGCAAGTTCTAGCTGTGATTGTCTTAATCTGTAACACTCAGAAAAGAAATTTATAAGTCAAGAATAGACTTAATTAAAGCACAAGCTCAAAAAGTTTCACAGAAATCCTATAGGGCAAATAGATGTTGAATAACCTGTGAACCTTGCTTACCTGGAGACTTCAGACCAGAACATTAAGATATACTGAAGAAAGTTCTATGATCGGAAGTCAGTGCAGCTCTGACTAGTGCAAAACACAAACATCAATGGCACTTCACAGATATTCAAACATGGCAGTGTCCAATTGTTTAGTGAAGATATCAGTTAGCTGTCGGTCAGTGGGCATAAATTGCAACTCCAGAACATTGTTTTCAACCAACTTTTTGATGAAATGATATCTAAGATCAATGTGCTTAGTTCTGGAGTGTTGAACAAGATTCTTGGAGATGTTGTCACAACAAATGGTGAGTTTTCCTTGAGGTATGCCATAGTCATGAAGCATATTCTTCATCCACAACATCTGAGTGCAACAGCTTCCTACAACAATTTATTCAGCTTCAACAGTAGAGAGTGATATACGATTTTGCTTCTTGCTGTACCAAGACATCAAATTGCTTCCCACAAAGAAGGTGCCCCCTGAAGTGCTCCTCTTGTCTTTCATATTTCCTCTCCAATCAACATCATTGTATCCTGCTATTTCTACATTAGTCTCATTGGTATAGAATACTCCACAGTGAATGGTGCCTTGAACATATCGTATGATCCTTTTGACTGCCTCCAAATGAGACTCCTACACCTACACTATAGCAAATGTCTGGTCTGCTAGCAGTAAGGTATAGAAGACTACCTATCATGCTCCTGTAAACAGGGGGATCAACAGGTTTCCCAGAGGTATCCTCACACAACTTTGTAGTAGTGCTCATAGGGTTAGAAACAGGTTTGGATGAAGAAAGCCCAAACTTCTTAACTAAGTTTTTAGCATATTTGGATTGTGAAAGAAACATACATGAGTCAATCTATTTTACCTGTAGTCCAAGAAAGTAAGTCAATTCACCACAAGCACTTATTTCAAACTTTCCTTGAAGTATAATGGCAAATTCCTCAGTGAGCGCAGTGCTTGTTGAGCCAAATACAATGTCATCAACATAAACATGTGCAATCATGATGTCCTTACCTTTTTGTTTCACAAAAAGAGTCTTATTAACAGATCCCCTGAAGTATCCTTGATTTACCAGATATACATAAAGTTTCTCATACCAAGCTCGAGGAGCTTGTTTAAGACCATAAGTTGCCTTTTTTGATCTGTAAACATGGTTAGGATAGACATAATCTATAAAACCTTTTGGTTGTTCAACATACACTGTTTCTTTTAACTCACCATGCATAAAAGCAGTTTTGACATCCACTTCAAATAATTTGAACTTGAGATGACAAGTTATGGCAATTAAAAGTCTTACAGACTTTAATATAGCAACAAGAGCAAATGTTTCATCAAAGTCAATACCTTCTATTTGAGAGTAGCCTTGCTTTGTTCTCGGTGATATTGTCAGATTCATCAAGCTTGTTTCTGAATATCTATTTTGTCCCTATGATGTTACAGTTACTTGGTCTGTCAACCAAGGTCCATACATCATTCTCTTGAGCTGGTTTAGTTCCTCTTGTATTACATTTATCCAATCATCATTAGTCATAGCTATCTTAATGTTCTTAGGTTCAATGAGTGATACAAAGCCAAAACATCTGATGATGTTGATATCTTTCTTGTGTTTCACTACAAAGCATCTGAGAGCAGTGGCACTGATGACTTCCTCTCTTACCTCCTCCTCTTCTTCAGTTAAAGCATTTGAAGTAGTGAGTTGCCTTCGAGTTTTTATGCCACTGGTGAGATTCCCTATGATATCATATGAGGAGTGATCTTTCTGGACCTGTCTAAATCCTTATCTGAATACTGGACTTGATCCTAGTATAGGATCTTCCTCTGAAACATGAATGTCACCTGTGTTTCTACTAAATTCCGTAAGGGACTTTAGCAGAAGAACGGATGGGGTTATTTTGAGTGACCTGGGTTATCGCGCATATGTCGTCATTTACCTGCTGTTAAGAATAATACACCAAACGGGCGTTAAGTGTCTAGACGGGGTGTTCTCGCCTTCGACTATCTGACGCTCTAGTTAGAATGTATGAAGTGTAACAGTAGTATTGGTAGAGTAACGGGCGTACCTCGTATCTGTCATAAACGTGTTGCTTATATTGCTAGTTCAGTGTGGAGTATTTTGTTGTTCTTTGATGTGGGATCCTGTTTTTGTACATGACATGTTCCGGTACCTTTCATTTGTCGTACCAAACTCGTGGATGTTCAGATGGTGTTGTTTCCTTGTTTAAAGTTGGAGCCTGTGTTGTTGTCTTGCGTTTGGTTTGAGCTGTGTTGACCCATTTTTAGTGACTAAGTGTGCGGTAATTGTGTGTTACAGGATCATACACTAATAACCTGAACCAAGAGAGTTCACAAACATGGAAAGATCAGTGCATACCTGGTTATATTTAATAGGTACAAAGCCCTGATCATCTACAGAAACATTTATAGATTCAATCACATTTCTCGTTGTTTTGTTATAGACTCTATAAACTCTACTATTTAGTGAATAACCTATAAAAATTCCAGGATCACTTCTTGCATCAAATTTAGCCAACTTTTCTCTTTCTCTATATATGTAACAAGGACTTCCAAAGATATGAAAGTAGTTTACCTTTGGTTTCCTACCTTTCCATAGCTCATAGGAGGTGGTGTCAGTACCAGGTCTGAGAAACACTCTATTGGCAGTGTGACAAGCAGTGTTAACTGCTTCAGCCCATAGGTTAGTGTTTACTCCTGAAGAATGCAGCATTACTCTAGCAATATCCAGTAGAACTCGATTTTTCCTTTCCACTATTCCATTCTGTTGTGGAGTGATTGGTGATGAAAACTCATGAAAAATTCTCATTTCCTTGCACAGATCAGAGAATGAATTGTTCTTGAACTCAGTTCCATTGTCTGATCTGATCTTGACTATCTTGAGATGCTGAGCATATTTTTTAGTTAACAACCGTGTGCCCAGCTCCTTGAAAGCTTCAAATGTTTCACTCTTATCTGCAAGAAATTCAACCCAGGTAAATCTGAAAAAGCATCTACAACAACAAGAATATACCTTTTGTTTCTAAAGCTGGCGGTTTGTGCTGGTCCAACCAAGTCCATATGCATCAATTCTAATGGTTTGGAGGTGTTCTTAGAATTCACAACTTTGTGAGGTTGTCTTGTTTGTTTTCCTAGTTTACACCTGGAACACATTTTGTCAGGATGACCTTTTAACTCTAGAAGTCCTTTGACATAGTTTTTTGAAGATAGTTAAACTAAATCCTAAAAGTTGATATGTCCAAGTTTCTTGTGTCAAAGCTCAAGCTGACTTTTCATAGTGATGGACAGGCAGGTTGCGTTTCCTCCATCATCTGACTGAATTTGATAACAGTTGTCTGAAGATTTGAGTCCTTTCATTACAAAGCATCATTCTTTTTCTAATACCATTCATCTTTTTCGATTAAACCAAACATCTTCATATTCATCAGTCAAATGGATCACACTCATTAGGTTTGCAGACAACCCTTCAATGTAGTATACGTCTGTGAGTTTTAGAATTCGAGGAGCTTTTACAGTCCCTTTTCCCTTGATCTTTCAGGATTTTCCATCACCAAAAGTAACCTCTCTACTAGAAATGTTTGAGTCATTTTTAGAGAACCAATTAAAATTTCCAGTCATATGTCTAGAGCATCCACTGTCAACATACCACAAATTTGGGTTAGTATCGAGTAGAGCAGACAGTGACACAAGGCAATTGACTTTTGAGTGATTCTTCTATTGAGTTGTACCTGCACAATCTAAACAAGTCTCATTAGAAACGTTCACACTTATCCTAGAGATGAGACAATTGTCTGAATTTCTCACTCTCCATTTTGAGCAGTTATTCACATTAGGGTGTGAGGTCCTGTCATTTCCATTTGCATGGGAACTTGCAATTAAGCTAGAGAGATTTGACAGTATCATTCTTTGTTAAATTAGTTCAGATTTCAGTTCCTGTTTAAACCTGCTATCAGTTTTATCAGTCTTTTCTTGGATCTGAACAGAACCTGAATTTCTTTCCACCTTACTGCACCAAGGTCTGATGTGACCTTTCTCCCCACATAGATGACAAGTAGGAATAAATTTTCTTTTTTCAAGTACATACCTTGACTTTGCATTGAGGTAACACTTACCATTTCCTTGATCCTTGTTGGGTTTATTTCCCTTGAACTTGAGTGACTCCCTAGGTTCATTCTCCGCTGCTTTAGTGACATCAGTAGAACTTTTGACAAATTTTACAGATTTGAGATATCCTAATCCACTAGTGTCACCATGATCTTTCTTGTGAAGCAATAGTTGATTAACCTTTTGAGAGCTTTCATCAAACTTGAGAAATTTCTAGTCAGTTCTTTGCAATTGTTCCCGTAAAGATTTCTCTTCCAAATTTAGAGAAACATTCAAAAGGAGATGAGCCTTTTCCTGAACCTCAAGTTGATCAACTTTCTTTGTCAATTCTTCATGATTAGGACACAACATTCACTGAAGTATCTGGAACAGCTCTTGGTTCACTTTTCACCCTCAGTAGCTCATTTTCAAGATTAACTTTCTCTTATCTAAGATCTTCCATATCTTCCTCCAGGAGTTTGTTTTTCTTGACTATAGCTTTTGAGGCTTTGTAAAGCTTCATGCACTTATCGTTTACTTCATCATCAAAGAATTCGGATTCCTCTTTTGAGTCTTTTGTATGATTTGATCTGAAGGAAGATACAAGGGCCACATTCTTTTCTTTCTTTTTAGTTTCTTTGTCATCAGCATTGTCACTCCATGAAGAAGACTTCAGTGCCTTCGGTTTTCAATCTGCAAAACGCTTATTACCACAGTCAGCAGCTATGTGGCCAATGCCACCACATTCAAAACATTTTAGTTTCTTTTTATCATATTGAGTGTTTTTATCACACTTGTCATTTTTCTTTGAGGAAGAACTAGAAGGATTTTTCCATTCTTTAGAAATTTTTTGAATTCTTTAGCTAACAAAGCCAAATCACCAGACTCACAGGACTCAATCTTTGCCTTGTTCTTCTTCTCTTTTTCAACAGACTGAAGAGCTATATTCTTAGATTGTTGATCATATTTAACTGGTTTCTCAATCTTTTCCCTCATCTCAAACGTTTTGAGATTTCCAACTAATTCCTCTAAGGTGTAGGTGTCTAGATCATGTATCCTTAACCTTTAGCCTAGGTGGTAGAGCCCTCAGAAATTTCATCACAACTCTATACTCTGCTATAGGTTCACCTAGATTCCTAGACTTATCTACTACTCTAGATGATTTGAGATGAAAGTCATCAACTGACTCATTATCAGCCATAACCATTGTCTCAAATTCATACATAAGGGCCTGAATTTTTTGAAGTTTGACTTTGGTGTTACCCTCATACGTAACCTTAAGAAGATCCCAAGATTCTTTTGAAGTAACACAATGAGCAGCACGAACCCTTTCCTTATCACTCAGAGCAGTGAATAGACAGGTCTTAGCTTCATAGTCTCTCTGAAGGTCTGCTAATTCCTCAGTCGTGTAATCATCTATAGGTATCCTTTTAGGAATATTATTAGCATCACCTTCCTTAGGCTTGACTTAGGGAGGAACCTAACATCTCTTAACAATTCTCCAAACTAGTGGATCAAGACTAAACAGAAATGACTCCATGTAGATCTTCCAGTTTGAATAGTCTTCACCATCAAACTGTGGAGGAACTGTCATAGAACCAGTAGGTTTTATTAATTTTGGAGTCCATATTAGCCCGGATCTAACCTAAAAGGTGCTTCCCTCTTAGTTAGGCTTTGATGCGAATTGAAAGTACTAATAAGCTAGAAAGCAATTGAAACGCTTAACACACCAAATGTTAACGCAAGGAAAACCTCCAAAGATGATAAAATCCCTGCGGGGCTTTACGGAAAACACCAAAACCAAATCCACTAATCTCAAATTGTTTTTACACTTAGACAATTGAAATACAATCACAAGTACCCTAATGCTAATATTGCAAAACAATTACTAATAAAAATAGTTTAAACAACTTCTCCTTGTCGAACTAGGAAAGCTCAATGTTTCCTTCAACAAGCAGCAATCTTCAACCAACAACAAGCTATTTCTTCCAAACCTTTGTAGCAGTCTCAACCTGCACAAACAACAACGGTACAAAACACACAACAAACTCTCACAACTAGTGTTTGCAATCAGATCAGATTTTTTCGTGTAAAAACAAAGATGACCCACAAAACAATTCCACATCTCATATATATATATGGTTAGGTCCTTAATAACTTAATGTCCATATCCACTTAGAGTTTAGCTTCAAATCAATTACTTTGATTGCAGAATCTCTCGGATGTGATATTGAACATAATCAATTCTACCTTATCAGATTAACAGCGGATCTAAATCATTAATTGTAATTGAACCTCTTAAATACTAACCTTAAACAAATAAGGTAATAATACTACATAATAGATAGGATCCATTACCTTCATTAAGGTCACTGCCCCTTTAGTTGTATCCCCAAATCATTCAGTGTACTAGTTGTAAGTGATTTGCCACAAAGAACTACTTACAATCACCTTAAAATAAGTGATGAGTATGATGAACGCGAGGACATTCTGAATTATGGGATTAAGGCCTTTGTAGAATTTGAGGGCTTTCTAATTGGTGTACCTCGATTTAGACGTACGATTGCTGCTTACCGGTGGGATTCAAATGGGGTTCCCAAGATGTATAAGGTGCTACATGATGAGTTGAAAGGAATATTTTGTCCCTTTTTATTGGATGGTGGTTATAGAATATGTAAATGTGATGGTGGCCGGATTTGGATGCAGGTGTATGGTGGAAAAGATCTTATGGAGTGTTATTATACTCACGTAGTGGTGTTTCGAGTTACCATATCATCAAATGACTCCGATGGCAATCCACTCCTCTCTGTAAAGCTTGAGGCTACAGAGTTCTTCAGTTTCCATGAGCACTGTCTAAGACGCACATCGGCTTTCGCCTTGTGCCATCAGCCCAATGGCGAGGACGAGAAAAGGGTGTGTGGGAAGATTATTGAACACGGATGCTAGCTAGCTTGTGATATTCAAATATTATGCACGTCCATCAGTTGATGTTTGTCGATCTCTAGTCTTAGCTAGCTAGCTGGACCCTGTATTCATGGAGTTTCAATTATCAATTTGGGTCTGAAATAAATATTTCATTTTGGGCTTGAAATGCTGAAGTTTTGGCGAGCGGTCCAAATGAGCTGAAGTCTTGGTGAGCGGCCCGGTTAGAAATAGAGTCTTGGCGAGCAGCTAAGTAAGATTACAGAGTTTATTTCTGTATTGATTTAGGACTGTGAATTAAGATAGCTAATCCATGCGACTTAATATTTATCTTACCTTTCCTGCTTCAGATAGGTTTCTTTCATAAAAGAAATTGCGATAACATTGAAACTATATAAAGATAAGACCCGTGTACTGGAAGATATCAGAGTTATATTGAGATTCAAATAGCAGAAGAAGCACAAAAGGATTGAAAGACGACTACTGAGCATTATATAAGGAGAGTAAAAGCATTTGGGAAAGGGTCCCCGATTAAATACAAAAAACTTTGCTATACGCAAACACCTAGACATCTCGTCAGAGATTCTATCCCTATAACCAGACGATCAAAGTGCTTGTCACCAATCGAGTGAGAGTATCGCGATCAAAAGAAGCAACGCAACTAGAAGATTAAAGGGATTGTCACATATCGAGTGAGAGTTCGGATATCTAAGGAAGCAGTGTTCTCGATACATCGTCAAAGAAGTTGCTCTGCTTTACACTCTTAAAGGGTAGTGTGATGTATCGATTTCTGTGGCTATGCTAGAGACACAAAAGAACCCAAAGTCCTAGGTTACTAGGCGAGAAGGACCCATTCAGGCAAGGTTGATGCTCTCCTTGTCTTAATCGCTTAATCAAGAAGTTAGGCAGCTTTACACATTTCATATTCCATCGAGAAACGGTGGCATGCTAGCACATAAAGCACATACAGGATAAACCGACACCTGTGGTTAAACTATCTGAAATCAGAAAAAGAGACAGTTTGCAAGAGGCTCTTTGCGCAAAGAGATTTTGGAGTCAAACAGTATACATAGAGGTGCATAAATATATGGTTCAATTCTTTGCTTTCCCTTTCCAATTCGTTTGGAGAGTGTGGATTGCGTTTCTTCACATCGTCGTTATTGGTCAACACATCAAAATTGAACTTGTTTAACCTCTTAAAAATCTCTTCGCCAGACCACTGTCGGGGTGTAAGATTATTCTCTATTGTCCCGTCGAAAGTATCCTTATCATATCGCCACTGGTGATCATGAGAAAGCAATCTATGGTGACTCATATAACACACATTTCCCGCCTGTCAACTAGAATTGACATCGTCCAAGTAGACAAGATAAGCATTGTATCCTTTGATTGTGCAAAATGCTAACATCCCATACGTAGAAAAATTGCAGATAGTCCACATTACTGCTGCTCTCATCATGAACATTGTGTCAATGAACTTGTCATAAGTTGCGACTCTATTTTCCCACAACAACTTCAACTCGTCAATCAATGGTCTGAGGTACACAACTAAATATATTCCAAAAAATTTAGGACCTGGAATTAGCATAGAAAAGAAATAAATTTCTTGTTGATACACATCTATGGAGGCAGGTTGTACGACATGACAATAACTGGTCAAGTGCTGATGAAAGCGCTATTACTATCCCAAGGGTTGAATCCATCTGTAGAAAGTTGGAGTCTAACATTTCGAACCTCATATGCAAAATCTAGAAATTCTCTATCAAAATATTTTAAAGCCTCCCCATTTTCCACATGTCTGAGTACATTGTCATCTATTCTTTATTTCACATACCATTTCATCTCCTCTTTTGTGTATAGAGACATGTACAAATGCTGCAATCTAGGAATCAACAGAAAATGGCGAAGCACCTTCACAAAAATTTGCTTCTACGAACTCCTCTTATTCCCCCGGTGTAAATATCTGCATTGGTTACATATAGGACAGTAGTCCAAATGTGCATACTCTTTGTAAAATAGCACACAATTATTTATGCATGCGTGAATTTTTTTGTACTTTAGGCCGAGGCTGCTCAAGATCTTTCTAACCTTATAATGGGTTTTGAAAAGTTTGTGATGATCATGAAGCAACTTACATATATGCTTATGCCTTTCGTCAAAAGCATGGTCTGAAATTTTTTTCTTCACTTTTATCTGAATTTCCTCCATTACATATCGCAACACATTCTCTGGACATCAAGGGCACACCGGGATCTAGGCTTCAAGTAGCATCCTGTTGTATTTGTCCATCTCAGTAGTGTCAGTGACCAAGGTTGCAGAGACTGTGTCATAATAAGGAGTAACATAACCTTCCTCTTTGTATTGGTGTCTACCATGACTAAATTTTGGAAAAGCATCATGGACCAAATCCACAGTGGGGTTCCAAGAAGGGGCACCACTACCGCTGGATGAGGCACCCTAGTAACTGTACCCTGAGTTGAAGTCTGGTCCTGAGCTGAAGTTTACTACTTCATCGTGCTCACTTCATGTAGTGTAACTCTACATCATATCGTGGTCATACAAGTGTTGAGACATAACATTAATCTCTATAAATTCATGATTAAAACCTCTTCTGCACGGACATTTGTAACGTTTTTTTCCTTGATCATGTTGCATCGCAAACAAATAAGCTCTCTGATTTCATCCATATACCTCTCATCACTTCTATTCACCAACTGTATCCAACTCTTGTTCATATTTCTGCATAAGTTAATTATCATATTATATAATTTTTCAAGTAATTAATCAATCTTATATACTATATTATTAAATTACATAACACAACGAAGTTAATATATATGCTATAATCTAATATACTATAATTAATCTAGCTAATATATTATATTATTAAGTTAATACGCATTTACATTTATATATATTATATATAATTTTTCAACTAATTAATCTAACATATATATTTAATCATATCTTTATTAATTAATAAAAGCATTCAATTAGCTTAACAATTAAATAATTAATTAATACAAAATATATGCAAATAAAGTCGCCGGAAACTATATATTCGCCGGAATATTTCACCGGAGAACTCTACCACCGTACGTAATTAAATTCAAAAAAGTTAATCGAGAGAAACTAGTTAATACCTTCACCGATAAGGAGATAAGTGAGTAAAATAGAACTTCCGGAAAAAAACCGATTAAATTGAAATTGTGGCCAGAGGTGGGTGTTGAGAGCTTTTGAGAGAAGTTGAGAGAAGTGATAGAGATGAAATGTCTGATATGAAAATGGAATCTGATCTAAATAATTAAGTTTCCTTAGACAACGAAATAATTCGTCGTCTAATACATACCTAGACGACAAAACTATCTTCGTCGTCTAAGAGATAATTAATTTAGACGACGAAAAAATTTCTTGGGCGACGAACTGATTTTCCATCGTCTAAGTGTGTATTTCTGGTAATGTTTGTTCCTTACTTAATGCTTTCATGGTAATAGCGGGTGAAGTGGTTCTTGTCCCTTGATCTACGATAATAGTGGGAGATGTAGAATTTTACATATTAAATTTTACCTTGATCAACATTACTCATAAAAATATTGCGTATAAATGTATTTGTGGTATCATTGTATCATAACCATATAACAAGAAAAATAAGACATATGGATAATCAACATTAATTAATAAATCATAAATTCAAATGACGAATTACCTCTCAAAATTGCACGGCTTTCTCATTGTATCCTCAAGAAGTATACGATGATTGATGAGCATATATTTTGACTCTTGCCAAACGCATTTCATAGTGTAAAATCGTTTGATTATGTTTTTGTAAGGTCGTAAAGTCGTTGAGTCGTCAAATCACAAGGTCATTAAATCATCAAGTCGTAAAGTCGTTAAATTGTCAATACGTACTCATAAGGCGTTTAATTGTTTAACCGTTGATACTCGTAAGACAATGTCGTAAGACGCTTAGTTGAATGGTTGAGTTATTCATAGGTGACATAGTCAGAGCTTAGTTTCGAATCATTTATTGGTTTGAATTGGATCCTTAGATGACGATGAGGAGGCTCCAGACTCGAACTGCTACATTACAGACTCAGATGAACATATACTCAAGTTCCTTAAGACTAGGCTAGGCATGAATCCTGATTCCATTTGTAACGCCTCGAGATTTTGGATACGATGATGACGATCCGGGCACCGGAGGGATCGGCAGGGCCCAAACTCCCGCAGAGGTCAATATTTTTGTTTAGTTATGAATTTGTATATAGTTACGTTTCTATTTCAATCAGAACAGTACAATTTTTTGTTTACAAATTATTTAATATATTCGATGAGAATTTTCTGAATTTATTATTTAATTTTTAATTCAATTTTTCTTTCTGAAATAATTTTAAAAAAATTACAACTTAGACGACGAACTATTCAATATTTCATCGTCTAACATGTCCACTTGGACGACGTAATGGTAATAGTTCGTCGTCTAAGGGAACATATTAGACGGTGAAATATTTATTTAGACTAATATGTCTAACAAGAATATTCAGACGACGAATACTAAATTTCGTCGTCTATGTGAATTCACTTAGACGAAGAAAAAGATTTCGTCGTCTAAGTTACAACATGCACTACAAGAAAACTCCATTAGACCACGGAAACTTTAATGTTCCGTGGTCTAAGTAGAACTTAGACGACGGAGATTGTGTCTTCGTGGTCTAAGTGATGACTTGGACAACGGAGAAGATTTCCGTTGTCTGAGTTTACACTTAGACGACGGAGACAATCTTCTTCGTCGTCTAAGTGGTGACTTGGACAACAGAAATCTTCTCTATTGTCTGAGCTTACACTTAGACGACGGAGAAGATTGTCTCCGTCGTCTAAGTGAAATTTAAAATTTAATTTTTTTTTTTAAAAATAATAATTTTACGGAATTTTCACCTAGATCGCGGAGATGACGATCTCCGTCGTCTAAGTGAATTTTTTAATTTTTTAATTTTTTTTAAAAAATAATTTTACGGAATTTTCACCTAGACCGCGGAGATCTCCGCCGTCTAAGTGAATTTTTTAATTTTTTAATTTTTTTTTTAAAAAAAAATAATTTTACTGAATTTTCACCTAGACCGCGGAGATGACAATCTCCGTCGTCCAAGTGAACACCTGGACGACGGAGATGGTCATCTCCGTGGTCTAGGTGAAAATTGCGAAAAATTAATTTTTAAAAATAATTTGTAATGAATTTTTGGACCTGTAATTTGAATGGAATTGTCGTAAAATATCGGTTAAAGAATCGTATATATAAAAAGTGGGATTTAAGACGATGAATTAATTTACATATTCAAACTTGTTAAGTATCTACTAATATGTATAACTTAAGTGTCGGTACGTATAGGCTCATTGCACATCGATATTAACGAAATTGAATTTGGACAAAACGACCGTTGGATATACTCGCCATAACACCATATATAAGTAGAATAATTTCCACTAAATACTGAGTTCATTCATGGTTTCATCGGCACAGTTAACCGCAAATCCAAAATTTTTACAATTTGGAAACATGGATACACGAAAATCCGTAACTCCAATTTTGAAACCGTCGACACTCACACTCTAAGAATTGTTTACTCTATGGTCTCGATGAAAAGAATATGCATTGGGACATGGTCTACATAGTTGTTGTCTTAGATGTGAAATTACGAAATTTGCACTTGGACGACGGAGACGTGCATCTCCGTCGTCCAAGTGCAAGTTTCGTAATTTAGGGTTTAGGGGCTTAGGGTGTCCATTTAGACGACGGAGACGGAGACAATCTTCTCCGTCGTCTAAGTGATGACTTGGACAACGAAGAAGATTTCCGTTGTCTGAGTTTACACTTAGACGACGGAGACAATCTTCTCCGTCGTCTAGGTGAAAATTTCATAAAATTATTTTTTTTTTAAAAAAATTAAAAAATTCACTTAGACGACGGAGATTGTCATCTCCGCTGTGTAGGTGAAAATTCTGTAAAATTAATTTTTTTTAAAACAAAATTTAAAATTTAAAATTTCACTTAGACGACGGAGATTGTCATCTCCATCGTCTACGTAAAATTTTTAATTTTTAATTTCTGGCGGTGTTTTTCCCACTAAAAATTTGGCAAAAATTTAAATCCACTTAGACGACGGAGATTGTCATCTCCATCGTCTAAGTAAAATTTTTAATTTTTAATTTCTGGCGGTGTTTTTCCCACTAAAAATTTGGCAAAAATTTAAATCCACTTAGACGACGGAAATTTGTCATCTCCGTCGTCTAAGTCAAAATAATTGGCGGTATTCTTTTCCCGCTAAAATTTTGGCAAAAATTTAAATCACTTAGACGACGGAAATACTGATTTTTTTTTCTGTCGTCTAAGTGAAAAATTGGCGGTATTGTTTGAAAATTTAAAGCACTTAGACGACGGAAATACTGATTTTCCATCGTCTAAGTGTTTTAAAACTCTATAAATTCATCATTTTCTCAATCTCTCTTCATTTTTTCCTCTCCCTCTCCCTCTCTCCCTCTCCATCTCTCCCCCCCCAATCAAACCACCGACCATATATCATCATCATCACCATCCACCATCATCATCACCACCACCACCGTCGCCGCCACCACCGACATCACCACCGTCGCCGCCATCACCACCGTTGCTGCCACCACCACACACCACCACCACCTACAACGTCGCCTCCACCACCACCACACACCGTACCACTAGCTACCACCTACATTGTCGCCTCCACCACCGGCCTCCACATTCCGACCAACACCACCGGCGCCGCCACCACCACCACCACCGCCTATAATTAGTTTAGTTTTAGGTTAATTTAGTTTATTTAGGCTAGATTAATTTATTATATTATATTATGAATTTTGTATTTAAATCTATAATAATTTAAATTATTTATTCATTATGAATTTTGTACGTATTATATATTATTAATAATTAACATTTAATAAATTTTGTAATATTGTGAATATTGATATACAAAAAATTAAATAAAAAATTCAGTAAATGTTAATTATTAAATTATTAATTAGCATTTCATGAATTTTTCATTTATTTTTTTTTTTTACAAAATCACCACTTAGACGACGGAGATGGACTATTTCCGCGGTCTAAGTTTGCACTTAGACGACGGAGAATGAATTCTCCGTCGTCTAAGTGCAAACTTAGACCGCGAAAAAATTTGCGTGGTCCAAGTGAGACTTAGACCGCGGACATTCTCCGGGTTCTAAGTTTTCACTTAGATGACGGAATTCTCCATCTCCGTCGTCCAAGTGCTTGGATGACAGCACTTGGAGCACGGAGCCTGGAGGATGGAGCTTCCGTCGTCTAAGTACTTAGACGACTGAAATGGTCCGTGTTCTAGGTGCATTTTTCTTGTAGTGATGTAGATGAAAAAAATATTTCGTTGTCTAAGCGTGATACCTTAGACGACTAAATTTTTTTCATCGTCTAAAGTATTGTACACGACGAAAAAATTCGACGTCTTTTGCAAAAAAAAAATCATCGTGTAAACACTTAGACGACGAAGTAAGTTTCGTCGTCTAAGATGTAACTTAGGCGGCGATTTTTTTTTCCGTCATCTAAGTACGTGCTTACACGACGACACTTAGCCGACGAACCTTAGATGACGAAAATGTCGTCGTCTAAGTACTTAGACGACGAAAAATGCTTTTTAGGCGACGAAGCAATT
Organism: Geum urbanum; assembly: GCA_946800695.1. Lineage (NCBI taxonomy): Eukaryota > Viridiplantae > Streptophyta > Magnoliopsida > Rosales > Rosaceae > Geum > Geum urbanum. Next base: position 36,849,804 of record OX327016.1, read on the forward strand.
TCATGGAAGCAATTGCTTCGTCGCCTAAGTGTATTTTTCTGGTAGTGATTTTGTCTTGGATTAGAGCTAGAACATCGAGTTAGTGGAATCTTTATTCACCAATTTGTTTATGTCCAAAAAATGCTCAGGCGATTTAATATGGATAAAGCACACCTTGTTAGCATACTAATGATTGTTCGCAGTCTGGATCCCAAAAATGATCCATTTTGTCCGCTAGATAACGGTGAGGAAATACGATTGAAGGCGATGTATATATTGCAATTGGTTTGAATTGAATGGTTGTGTTATTCATAGATGACATAGTCAGAGCTTAGTTTCGAATAGTTTACTGTAGAAGCTAGTTTTACTATGAAAGTTAGCTACTTCTGATTTTCAAGTTGGAAGCTGTTTGTCACTATATGACTGACACTGTGGTTTTTTATGGGCCGGGTAGACTGCGGAGTTGCGATTGAATTTGTATGAAATTTAGTTAGAATTTAACATAGAGTTAAGCATGTGTTTTAAGTTTTAACTGGGTGAGTGTAATTTCACTACTGGAAGAGAGTTTTCGGGCGACGAAGTTAAGTTTCTTCGTCGCCTCAATCTAAATGAAGCGACGAAGAATGGAATGGTCGCCTCAGAAATTAATTACGTCGCTTCAACTAATTGAGGCGACGAAGATTGATATTGGTCGCCTCGAAAAACATTGGGGCGACGAATATTGATAGCTCAGAAATAAATTACGTCGCCTCAACGAACTGGGGCGACGAAGATTGATCTTTGTCGCCTCGAAACAAAATGGGGTGACGAAGATTGATCAATCTTCGTCGCCCCATTTTTTTTAAAACTGAATCTGCTCTCCTTCTTAAAGTCAAACCCTTCATAAAGTTGAAATTTTGGAAAAAAAGTTCATTCGCGTTCTGGAGCTGTTCTTGTGCGATTTTGGGAGAAATTAGAGGAAATTGAGAAAGAAGGTTGTTCTTGCCATTCATTTGATTCTTAAGTAAGGTTAGTTTAATTTGTATCTCTTTAACCCTCTTTATGACCATAATACATGTTAATTTAGAAGTGAAAATGAAGTTTATGTGAAATTTTTGAAGTTGAATTGAATTTGGTCTTATGTTGTAGTTTTAGTGTTTGAATCATTGAATTGTGATAAATCATGTTATGGGTTCATGAATAATGTTTGAACTTTGGTTAAATTTAGTGAAATTTTTTATGATTAGTGTAGATTAGGTGTATTGGTCTCAATTAGTAATATTATTAGGGTTAATCATGAAATTGAGTGTATGGTTAAATATAATTTGCTTAGAAACAGACTGCACTCACTGCAGTACGTGTTTTCAATTTTTCATCACAATAGTAGTCATGCTTTCTCAAAACCCTGATTATTGTGTAATCTTGTTACAATTTGACATTGAGCATTTGACAAAATGCAAAGCTATAGTAAAAAAAAAAAACAATAACAATTCAATATACTAGGTCTTGAATTGCAAACGTAAAGAGAGGAGAGGCGGTTGCCATTGATCATATAAATAGAAGAAGCCAGTACGTCCAGTCCAAAAGACAAACCCTAGTAGCAGCTTTATCCCACACAAACCCTAGTTGTCGCCTCTGTGGCTCTGTCGGCTGCCTGTGCTCTCTGTCAACATCAGGCTTTAATTTGCTATTCTTTATTACGTACAGAGATGGATCAAGCACCTCCAGAGAAGGTTTGGTTCTTATACCTGATGACAGACGACCGTATATGCCGTGTAGATGTCGACGAGTTCTGCAAAAAAAGCTCAGCGAAGCTGCGGCCTAGGTTTGAAATGTTGTATAGGACTAATCATGATGGGAGAAAGTATCACGATAAAGTTAAAGGTATTCCCAGAGGAAAACATATACATATGGGTTCCAAAGTGTATATTATCGAGGGCAGTGATAATCCAGTTCGCTTTGAAGCCTATGATCATCATCGTAACCCTGAAGGAGTGACTCATTGCTTTGATCCCTCGGATCCGAAGGGTCCATCACTTTGTCAATGCCAGAAAAATCCCATTATGCGGTTTCGTGAGCACATGTCGCCGGGTTTCAGTATCAGAATCGAGGACAAAGTTTATGTTGTAGAGGAGATGAAGCAGAAAACAGAGGAGCTGGAGCAATCATCATCATCATTATCGCCTTTTAGGGTTTATGATCCTCTTCACCAATCCTGGAAAGCACTCCCTGATCCACCGACTACGATCAACGCCAAACAGTCCACGGCGTTTGCTGTAGGCCACAAGCTCGTTGTTACCGGACATAAGTTGCCGTCGTACATGTTCGACACTCGCAGAGAGATATGGGAGGATTGTCCTAAAAGAAGAGACTCATCATCAATTTCAATAAGTAATTATCTCGAGGACATTTTGAATAATAAGATGGAGGCCTTTGTGGAATTTGAGGGCTTTCTAATTGGTAAACCTCTGTGCAATCAAACCGTTGCTGCTTATCGTTGGGATTCAAATGGAGTTCCCAAGCTGTATCGAGTGCTACATGAGTTGAAAGGAATATTTTGTCCCTTTTTATTGAAGATTAATTATAGAATGGGTAAATGCGATGGTGGCCGGATTTGGATGGTGTATGTTGGAAAAGATCTTATGGATTCATATTATACTCGTGTAGCAGTGTTTCGAGTTACCATCACAAATGACACTGATGGTAATCCAATCCTCTCTGCAAAGCTCGAGGCTGCAGAGTTCTTCTGTTTCCGTGATTACTTCCCAACATCGACGTTGGCTTTCGCCTTGTGCCATCAGCCCAACGGCGAGGACGAGAAAATATGGTGTGGGGATCTTGTTGAACATACATGCTAGCTAAGGCTGAGTTTCTTCCTCATGTGATTTTCATATGTTTTCTTCATGTTTTTCTCTAGTCCATCAATGTTTTTCTATTTCAATAATATATAGAGGTTCATGCTTGTTTTTCTTTTTCTTTTCATTCTCTCCCTTGATAGCTATATATATATAATTTCCTGCAATATTGAACGACAGACTGAAGTGAAAACCTTACAGTGAATTTGATCAATGAAAAAGAAAACCAGCAACTCTTAATTTAGACAAGCATGATCTTGATAAGGATCCGGAAGACTTGTGTGTAAAAGTCAGAAAGAGTTGCATATATGCCAAAAGCAACAACGGCAAGGGAACTGTTCTGAATCCCATTAACGAAGAGAAAAAACATAATATCTTAAGCTCACCCGTCTTACATATTCTCACGACTATAACAATATTAGACATATATATTTGATCATTACTTCACATATATGCACAAGAGGGAGGAAAAACTCATATAAGTTTTGCATATGGTACCCATTTAAACCAAGATTTCGACATATTCACAGTTCAATTCATATTCTAACATGTCATGCTATGATTCGTGTAGGGAAAAAAAGTTTATGTTATGAACAATATTTTAGCTCAATTTAGGACTCCCAATAAGGGAAGGAAAGCCCAATAGACACCAAAGTGACTAATCAACCAATTCAAGACCCAAAATGATTCGAAGAAATTGCTTTTTTCCTATGCCTCTCTACAACGACGACACTTACTCGTTACGTTTCGACAAATTCAAATCAAACCCACGGAAACCTTTCTAAATCCAATCCAATCCAATCCAATCCAATCCAATCCTTCTTCTTCTTCTTCAATTTCGCAGAGAAAAAAAACAAGCTTGAAAGTCAGCGACGACTACTGTTGAAGAAGAACAATACAGAGTGCAGAAAATGGCGCAGGGATGGTTCTCCGGCGGCGGAAGCGGCGGCGGCGGCGGCGACGAGCAGAAGCCAGCGTCTTCTCTCTTGGCCGATTGGAACTCCTACGCGGCCGCCCAATCTGCCGACGACAGCTCTATGGGCCTCGGCTTCGATCTCGAATCTGCGGTCCGCTCTGCAAACGACACCGTTTCGGGCACTTTCAGCGTGTAAGTACATTATGCTTAAGAAAGGAGCCAACTTTATAAGTTGGGTCTTAGTAATATGCTAGATTTGGAGATGGGTTTTGCTAATTGTGATGAAATAAGTTAAAATCTGATATTGGGTTCGTGGTATTTGTTGGCTATGTAGGAGCTGGCCGGGTTTGAATTATACTCCATTGTAGAAGATTAATTCTTGTATGATCTGATGCGTGATAATGTGACGTTTTGGATAGAGTGATACAGAGGTTGTGGTCTCTGTCGGGATCTAGCGAATTGAGGTAGTTGCTTGTATGATGAAGGTTTGAGGTTTGAGTGTGAAGGTTTGAGTGTTGAGTGACAATGTGTGAGGGACCTGATCAAGTTATGCAAATCTACTTGAAATGTAGCTGATGATAGGGGGGTTAAGCATAGTGAATGTATAACCAAAAACCAACTGTACACAGTACACGTGTAGCTTCGCTGTTAAAGATTGGTATTTAGAGGGAAGCTAGGAAATATACTGCGGAATGAGACTGAAACTGTCAAGCCTAAACTGATTTTGTTGTTTGTGGGAGAAAATGTAACCTATAGGTGGAAGATATGGAATTAGTAGCTAAGGAGAGGAACGGTTTAGTCTTATTACTCACCTGTATGCTGTTGTTTCGACTTTTTTATGGAGAGGTTGCTCTTGTTAAGTACTATACATCACATATCTTCATTATTTATTTATATGGAGAGAGGTTGGTGAAAACTTGAACCAAATTTTCTTAATAATTGGAATTATTGGTCATAGTTCATCACTCCATCTCAATATTCATTCCTTTTGTGGTTAAGTCTGCAATCTTTATTGATTTCGTTGATACATGTTTAGGGTCTCCAAAGGAGTGAGAGATCTACCTGGGAACCTCCAGTCTGCCACTAGCAGTGTCCCTTCAGGAAAAGCTCTTATGTATTTTGGTTTGTTTCTAGCAACTGGGGTGTTCTTCGTTTTTATCGCATTTACCATGTTCCTTCCGGTTATGGTGTTGATGCCGCAGAAGTTTGCAATCTGCTTTACACTTGGGTGTGCCTTCATTATTGGAGCCTTCTTTGCACTCAAAGGTCCGCAGAATCAGCTTGCTCACATGACTTCTAAAGAGGTATCTCTACTACCTGTACCTATACTAGTTTGCTACTGTGACATGTCTCCCATCTAATATACATGATGTATACTTCATTCTTATTCTAACTTTTCATTACTTATGCAGAGACTTCCCTTCACACTTGGATTTTTAGGCAGTATGGTGGGTACCTTATATGTCTCAATGGTGCTTCACAGCTACATTCTCTCTGTGTTCTTCTCTGTAATACAGGTATCTAAGTTTATTTTGTTTTGTTTTGTTTCTTTTTCTCTATTCTTATAACTCTGTGCTCTGGCTTTGATTGGTGGTAGTGCTACTTTGTTTGTGCTTTTCGGTGATTATCTGTCCTGCTTCTTTAATTTGGCTGTTTGGAGAATACTTAATATGAATGTAGTAGTGACCCCTGAAAGGCTAAAACTAGTCTTTTACCATGGGGTTTTTAATGAGGATAATATATCTTTCCATTGTTAAGTGTCCTATCATTTTGGCAATTTTGCTTTAATGTCATTCAGGTTCTGGCACTTGCATACTATGCTGTTTCATACTTTCCTGGTGGATCTGCGGGTTTGAAGTTCTTATCTTCTGCCCTTACGTCTTCAGTAATGAAATGTTTTGGGAGGTGACATTGATTCCTACTTCTTCTATGATTGCGGCCTTGTATATTTCTTACTAAGAATTTTGTCAGTGTAGTTAAAACTCTGGATGGCATGACACAGCTTTCTAATTTGAACTCCTCATTCTAATATTAAGAGTTCCTTTCTTCCCAGGTTACTGAAATAGCTTTTTAATTTTACAGCATGAAATCCAGGAGTCTCTGTATCATGTTGTCTGGCTAGTAGTGATGGGAATGAGAATAAAAACCAAACTAATGCAATTAAATTGGAAGTGGTAACTTGCGGAAAAAATTAGAAAGCTTTGTTGCTGCAAGATTATTCATGATCATAAAGTGAAACCATGTCTACATTTATGGTTCAGATAGCATGTACTTACTAGTGTGAGTTATAGGGCTACTTGGGTTGGTGCTAGGCATGGAAGCTTATACTAGCCATTCTGCATTATTATTATCCACCATAGAATCAACCCCACTTCTGCTAAGCACTCCTCTATCTTGATTAGCTATTTGCAGTTAATGGGTCTGAAGAAGGACCAGATCATTTGAAAGCCACATGATGCTGGACCCTGCCCTGTTCCATTTTAGATTACTAACACTAGATAGGGTTAGGTTGGAACGGCAGCCACGGTGCATAACATCGAGTCTTTTCCTCTTGGTTTTTCTCCATCTCTGAAACACTACAGCTAAGAAACACAACGTTGAATGATACTTTTGTTGCTGAAAGGACAATGCTCTACCTTTCTTTTCTGAGCAAAACTGAATTGTAATAAGCTTCCTGGATTACTAAATTCTTAGAACATGGTGTATAATTGAAGGTTCAAAAGCTTTCAAATCCATCTTTGTCCTTTGTTGAATGACTCCTTAACAGAAAAGGTAATGCCTGCAAAGCTATGGTTATCTTCCTTCCGGGTTTTAGGGTTTAATGAAAGGATCAGACTGGGGGCATTCGACGGATATGAAACTTGCCGGCCAGTCAAGATTTTGGAAGGTATTGAGCTGATGCTACATGTATACACTTGCTAATGATATCACTTTGGGTCCTTAGCACACACATTTTGACTGTTAAGGCTTTAGGTGTGGGTTAGAATGGCTACACATTACAATCATTCTTAATAGTTTGATCCTCTGCCTCGCATCCATACAATCATTCTTAATAGTAATATTAAGAATGAGGTTAATGACAATGAGATATTGATAAAAAAATGTTTTAAAAGCTATATGTTCAAACAACAAAATCCAGAAATCAAGGGAAGATGAGGACACCAAAGTGTAACCAGTCGACAATGATTTGACCTTTTGAATGGAGCTTATGCAGGAGAGTGCATATTTTATATGTTAAGGCTCTGTCTTTGTATCGAAATTATTTTGTAGTGTTATGCCCATCTTCTCCACTAAGTTATGGGTTCAAAGATCAAATTGGTATATGTTCAGCAAAAACCAAAAGCCATAAGTAGTGTTCAAATTGGTGAACAATAATCTTAGTTAATGAGTAAAGGAACTGAGTGAGAAGATAATTGGTGTATCCTTAGCCGGCTACGAAACCAAAGCATTATCACATGAGACATGGGATGTGAGATTATGCAAAGATTAGATCTCAAATAGAAAGTGAACATAAAGATGCTTAAAATGCTTCATTGAATCACTAATATTTAGTTGTTGAAAGTGCAAATTACCTACCAAATGATGCATTCCAAGTTCTTTGACCGTTTAAAGCTAAAGGTTTAGTAGGCCAATTAAGAACAGTTAACATGAGCTTTTGATCCGACTAAAAGTCATTAGGAGCATCTTTGTTTCATTATGTGCACGTACATTTTATCTCATATGTGTCTTCATAAAACATATCGAAAGATATATAGTTTCGAGTTTGTTGAACACTTTACATTGCCATTGATGTTCTTTTCCTTTGTAATTGTGTTATTCAAACTTGTAAGAAATAACATTGCATGCCTAGATATGCTTGTGAATTTTGAGCCTACTGAATCCATCAACATCATGATAAGATACTGCAATCTTATCAAAGTTCTTGTTTTGGACGGTGAATAGACCCGATCTGTGTGATTGCTTAGTCGATCAGAGATCACATATATAGATAAGCAAATGACAAAATGATCTTGTTGGATCCATCCATCATGGTCTATCATTATTCATCTGTATATTGATTTGATGATGAATTCTTATTTCCACAATTCAAAAAGCTCTACGCTTCATATCCATTTTGCCTCCATCCATTGCACGTGTGCCATTAACCAATGACAAAGTCTCTCTCTCTCTCTCTCTACATGTGCAGGTCTCACGCCAGAAACAAGAACTGACAGAAACCCTAATAATATATAGCACCAAGTGAGGGCTGTAACATGGCTCTACTTAAAAAACCAGAAAGCATGATGTTCCATATAAGAAAAATCAACATACTCCATTCAGGCCTTGTCATGTGCACAATACAAAGCCATTGACAAAGATCAGATTCCTATAGGATCACTAATTCTCAGCTGGGTATCTATGAAAATGGGATATAATCCTACCCAGTATTAATATATACAAACATGTGATGGGATCTGAAATATAAAAGAGAGAATGTGATTTAGGTCCAAATCACAAACTGAAATGCATTTTCATAAGTTAGTGCAGCTACCTAGCTGGGTAATAATTGACATGAACCACTTACAGACAAGTCTGCTATTTATATATAGATTGATAGATACTTAGATTATTTATGTCAAAAATGAAATAATGGAGGCCTAGGCATGCACTATGAGTTACAATATTTGACTACTCATTATTGCCAAGTAGTGAAAAAAGTGGTCACATGATCACTTCCATTCGTGCATAAAATGGGAAGCCTTTCTGAGCTAGCTTCCTTTTCATAAAGAAGTTTTAGAAATGAGAAAAGCGGAGTTATAGAAAGGGACATGATCCAATTTTTTTAGCTCTTTATTTATTAATTTCTACCATTTTCAAGTTCAAACTATGAACTATTTAACCAGATCAAGAGCAAATGAGAAAAAGATAACTATATCAGTTCCAAACTTCCAATTTTTGTTCACTACTACTGCTTTTTTTCTTTCTTAACTGTAATATATATCTGTGTTTAAAGTGGATAATTTATCCAAAAGCACAGTTCTTGTCCAAGGACAGGAGAACTTAACCTGCCTACAGCCATAAAGCTTATATCTTGTTTGCTGGTATTGAATTTCATATCTGCATTGAACAAGCTTATTAATAAATTTAATTCTTTCACTTGAAAGAAATAGGAATTAGATGGAAGCACAATTATTCGTTTAATTTGTTCTGCTGGTAGTACCGGCATGGGTTGCCACTATCATATAGTAAAGTTAATAACTTAGTATGCTTAAGTATTGAAAATAGAGAAAAGAAAGCATAATACCACCACACAGTCCCAAGAAGAAAACATGCAAGAAACCTATTTAGCTACTTAGTTTTAAGAAGCTCCTAATTAAGGGTCTCCCGTGATCTCATTGTGTTTCATTGGTGGTTTGGTTTTGATTTGTGATTGGTACTAATTATAATTAACGAATTTACGTTGGTGTGATGTGACTTTGTTCCTTCCAAATAAGGCCAGCATTCCTTTCTTTGGTTTCTTTTAATCTTTACAGCAAAGACTGTCCGACAGCATGACCATATTTGCAGTAACAAAACTAAACAAACCATTTTTTTCACATATTCTTGAGTTCCATGTGCCCACTTCATCACCAGATTCCACTTACATTTCCAACCCCTGATAGATCTCCATTTCTTGCTCTAAGAATTGACTATATAAACCTATTTTTTTCTTCTAAAATAGCAAATATGATCAGTTTGACATATTGTTCGTTCATTTTCGGGTAACTTGTATCTTCGTCATGGTAGTCCTACACTTCATATACATTATTGCCTCAGTTCTTCACAACTTAAGCTTTAGATTTCGATGATTGCCGGACAAGAAGTATCTTTTCCCTCATCAACAAAAGCCCAGCTGATCTTTTTCCAATCTTGTTCAATTTTTTGGGGACCAAATGCCAGATCTATGTGCTTTTTACACCACTGCTTCATGTTGTATGGGGTTATAATGGTTAAGGTGTTCCTCAATCGAGTAGGAACATGGATTGGTACGTACTCAGGCTCCTACAATCACCACAAACCTCCTCCAAGCAGTTGCTAAGGAAGCTGTGGCCACAAAAATTGAAGGACCACATTTGGGATTTGGGGCCTTTGCCTAGTTGCCTTATTCAAGAAAATATATGCGATCATCTTGATCAACACATTCGACATGTAGTTGCTGCCCTGTTTGGTCTGATTACTAAGCTATCATTGTCTAAGAGCTAATCCACAGTAAAGGATTTTGCTATTTGAGCAACTTAGGACAGCCAACAAGGCACATCTTGAGAGTTTTCATTTACAAACTTAATGCTTCCACTGAACCACTTGCCGTTTATTTAAGGGAAAATCCTCGGTAAAGGGTTTTACTCTTTAAGCAAAGAGTTCTACTGTCAGTAATGACCACTACAAAGGGAAATGTTCTTTTATAACATTGAGTAGAAAGAATGTGATGTCTGAAAATTACACATGGTAAAAAGAGAGGGAAAAAGACTTGTTACACAAAATAGAGAAGTCCATCTTGAGAGAAAGAACCAAAACCTTTTCTGTCCATCACTTAATTGACTCAGAATGAACAAATTAGAGTCCTTTTAAAGAAATAACCCACGTAGATATATACATGAAACCACAAAACCCCATCTGCATCAGCATCTTCCCCAATTAACAAAAAGTATACCCAAATTAACAAATTATTAAATTAAATAGAATAAAGAAGTTGCTCTCTTTCTCTTGGATCCAGATCTTCTGCTTTTCTTCTATAAACAAAACATGGGGTTCCTCTCTCTACAATCCCAAAACAGATCAACCACTGTCATCCTCTCTCTCAGCAATGCCTGCTACTTTAAGGATTCCATTGCTTTCTCCCAATAACAACATTTCCTTCTTCTCATCAATTATCTTACTTGTTTCAATAAACTCTCTATTCTTTTCTTCATGTTATTCCATTGATGAACAAGGCCAAGCTCTTATAGCATGGAAGAACAGTTTAAACAGCTCCACAGATGCACTCAAGTCATGGCTTTCTTCAGACACAAGTCCATGCAAATGGTTTGGGATCCGCTGCAGCGATTACGAAGTGACAGAGATTACTTTGAGAGCTATAGACTTGCAAGGCTCATTGCCTTCAAATCTTCAGCCTCTCAAGTCCTTGAGAAGCCTCATCATTTCCTCCACAAACCTCACCGGATCAATCCCAAGAGAGCTCGGAGATTATCAGCAGCTCAGCTTCATTGATCTCGGCGACAACTCTCTCTCCGGTGAAATCCCAGAAGCATTATGCAGGCTGAGCAAGCTTGAAACTTTATCTCTCAACACGAATTTCCTCGAAGGAGAAATGCCTTCATGCATTGGAAACCTCTCGAGCCTTGTGTTCTTGACACTCTACGACAACCAACTCAGCGGCAAAATCTCAAAGAGCATCGGAGCACTGACGAAGCTACAAGTCTTCAGAGCAGGAGGCAACAAAAACCTTAACGGTGAGATTCCTTGGGAGATTGGCAACTGCACCAACTTGGTCATGTTAGGCCTAGCCGAGACCAGCATTACCGGAACTCTTCCTTCGTCGATTGGACTACTTAGACGACTCCAAACCATAGCTCTGTACACGTCTCTCTTGTCTGGTCCAATCCCAGAAGAGATTGGAAACTGCAGTGACTTGCAGAACCTGTATTTGTACCAGAATTCAATCACCGGTCCAATCCCAAAGCAGATTGGCGAGCTCAGCAATCTCCAGAGTCTGTTGCTGTGGCAGAACCGGTTGGTGGGTTCGATTCCAGATGAGCTAGGAAGCTGCAGGGAGCTGACAGTAGTGGATTTATCCGAGAATCTTCTGACGGGCCAGATGCCGAAGACTTTTGGTCAGCTTTCGAAACTGCAAGAGCTCCAGCTGAGTGTCAATCAGCTATCAGGTACCATACCCTCTGAAATCTCAAACTGCAAGGACTTGACACACTTGGAGTTCGACAACAACAATATTTCAGGGGAGATTCCTGCTCTCATTGGGAATCTCAAGAGCTTGACTTTATTTTTCGCCTGGAAAAATAGGCTCACAGGGAAAATTCCTGAGAGTCTGTCTGATTGCCAGGAGCTTCAAGCTCTTGATCTTTCTGGGAACAACTTGTTTGGTCCAATACCGAAGAACATATTCAGACTGAGAAATATCACCAGGCTTTTGCTACTTTCCAATGATTTATCCGGGTTTATACCACCGGATATAGGAAACTGCACAAACTTATACAGACTGAGGCTAAACCAGAATCGGCTGGGGGGAGCTATTCCAGCTGAGATCGGCTACTTGAAGAGCTTGAACTTTGTCGACATGAGCAACAATCGCCTTGTTGGAGCTGTCCCTCCATCAATATCAGGATGTCAGAACCTCGAGTTTCTTGATCTGCATTCAAATGGTCTCACCGGCTCTGTTCCAGATACTCTGCCTAAGAGTCTTCAGTTTGTTGACATCTCCGACAACAAGCTCAACGGTCAGATTCCTCGCAGCATTGGTTCACTAAGCGAGTTAACTAAGCTCAACCTGGGGAGGAATAAAATCTCTGGAAGCATACCAGGTGAGATCCTATCTTGCACTAAGCTTCAGTTGCTAGACCTTGGCAACAATGGCTTCTCAGGTGAAATCCCCAAGCAACTGGGTCAAATTCCATCACTTGAAATCTCTCTCAACTTGAGCTGTAACTTTTTCTCTGGTGAAATTCCATCACAATTCTCTGGTCTTAGCAAGCTAGGAGTTCTTGACCTCTCCCACAATAAGCTCTCAGGAAACTTAAACACTCTCTCTGACCTGCAAAACCTTGTTTCCCTCAATGTCTCTAACAATGACTTCTCTGGCGAACTTCCCAACACTCCATTCTTTCGGAAACTGCCTCTTAGTGACCTTGCTGCAAACAAAGGTCTCTACATGGCAGGCGGGGTTTTGACTCCAGATGACAGAATGAGAGGTGGCCACAGCAGAACAGCTATGAGGCTAGTCATGTCCATTCTCATTAGTGCTAGTGCACTACTTCTTCTGCTTGCCTTTTACACGCTAATTCGTGCCCGTATAGCCAACAACATTCTCAGGGAAGATGACAGTTGGGAAATGACCTTGTACCAGAAGCTTGACTTCTCTGTTGATGACATTGTCAAGAACTTGACTTCATCCAATGTCATCGGCACTGGAAGCTCTGGAGTCGTATACAGGGTGACAATTCCGAATGGGGAGACACTAGCAGTGAAGAAGATGTGGTCACCAGAAGAGTCAGGAGCATTCAGTTCCGAAATTCAGACTCTCGGTTCAATCAGGCACAAGAACATCATCCGGCTCTTGGGATGGTGTTCCAACAGGAACCTGAAGCTTTTGTTCTATGATTACCTTCCTAACGGAAGCTTGAGTTCACAACTACATGGGGCTGGTAAAGGAGGACAAGACTGGGAATCTAGATACGATGTCCTCTTAGGCGTGGGGCACGCTCTAGCGTACTTGCATCATGATTGTGTGCCTGCTATTTTACATGGTGATGTGAAGGCCATGAATGTGTTGTTAGGTCCTTGCTATGAGCCCTGCCTTGCTGACTTTGGCCTAGCTAGGACTGTAAATAGCAATGGGGATGATGATGATGATGAGCTGTCCAAACCAAGTCAAAGGCCTCAGTTAGCTGGTTCTTATGGATACATGGCACCAGGTAAATTCCTACTACTCATTTTCACCAAGTTCAGTTTTCTAAGTCATTTATTTTTCCACTAAATGACTAACTGTATTCTCATTTTTTGGTTACTGTAGAGCATGCTTCAATGCAGAAGATCAATGAAAAGAGCGATGTGTACAGTTTCGGTGTGGTTCTGTTAGAGGTGTTAACAGGAAGGCATCCACTAGACCCAACTTTGCCTGGCGGTGCACATTTAGTTCAATGGGTTCGCGAGCACTTAGCCGCAAAGCGAGACCCATCAGACATTCTTGATGCAAAGCTTAGAGGAAGAGCTGATCCTACAATGCACGAAATGCTGCAGACACTAGCTGTGTCATTTCTTTGTGTCAGCAGTCGTCCCAGTGACCGTCCCACAATGAATGATGTTGTGGCAATGCTCAAAGAAATTCGACATGTTGAGACAGCAAGATCAAAGCCGGAACTGTCAAAAGGAGGAGCAGGAGGGTTGCAAGCTATTATGGCATCCCCTCCTGCTAGGAAAGCAGTTTCACAAGGCTCTTCAAACTGCTCCTTTGCTTTCTCGGAAGATTCCATGCAATGAGGAAGAGTAAAACAGAAGCTATATATGTGAATATATCTTGGGGAAGGAAGGGGAATGTTAGAGGAGTTTTAGTGTAAATTATTTTTTCACCAAATAAGAGATGGGTCCTTGGGGAAATTTAAGATTGGATTTCCTTAATGGCTACCCCAACCTAACTAGTATGGGGATGTTCTTGGGAACAGTGATGTCTCAACTGTCTTTAGGAGCATTAGTGAGAATAGTAGGGTACGTAGAAGTCATATAACAATGATTGGTAGCTTTGGATTTATGTAGTTAGAATTTATTGTATGGGAATGAGATTCCCTCAGCTCTCTCCTTCCCTCAAAATAGATGTGTGTGTTTTTGTGGTGAGAGCCAGAATTCCTGTTAGTGTATGCCTTGAATCTTGAGTCGCGTTGGCGTACGCGAGGCGCGTTGGCATACGCGAGGCACGTTGGCATACGTGAGGTACGCGAGCAAGGAAGAGTCTCTGGCGAGAGAGTCTTTGGCGAGCGTTGACTTTGGCGAAAGTCTCTGGCGATGAAGTCTTTGGCGAGGAGAGTTAGAAGTCCTTGGCGAGCAGGACTGATACTCAGGATTTCGTTAGGACTAGGATTCCTCAGGCATTAAGGAATTGAGTTTCCTTAATCATTCTGGTTTAGGTTTCCTCAGACGTGTGTGTCTGGGATTCCTCTGGTATCTAGGACTCTGTTAGACTATATATATATATATATATATCCAGTTGGGTGTTAGCTAATAGGGTGGTGGAATATCTCTGTAATCTGGGTCTATTCTGTAGATTAGGCTTAATCTAGCGTTGGTAGATATTCAGTATACTGTAATCCTAGGTTAGGCTTAGCCTAGTGTGTTATACTGTTGTAAACCAGGTTCTCTCCAAGATAAAGTAATTTGTTCTCCTTCTGCCGTGGATGTAGCTAACTTACGTTAGTGAACCACGTTAAATCTGTGTTTGTTCTTACATTTATTTGCTTCCGCTATAACAAACTGGTATCAGAGCATCGGCTCAGGATGTCAGGGGTGAATGTGAAGATCGACAAATTCACGGGGAGGAATAGTTTCAGTTTATGGCAGATCAAGATGCGTGCCTTGTTAAAGCAACAAGGGTTGTGGGCGCCGCTGATGAAGAAGGCAGTGGGTCCCGAGTCCGCTGAGATGGCCAGTCTGAAGGAGAAGGCACACTCGACTATCATGCTGTGTCTTGCAGATGATATCATCACCGAGGTTGCAGAAGAGGAATCTGCATCTGGTTTGTGGTTGAAGCTTGAGAGTTTATACATGACGAAGTCTTTAACCAACAAGTTGCTTCTGAAGCAACGTCTATTTGGTCTGCGTATGCAAGAGGGTGCACCACTGAGAGATCACTTGGATCAGCTGAACACAATTCTGTTAGAATTGTGTAATATCGATGTTAAGATCGAGGATGAGGATGCTACCCTAATTCTATTGGTATATTTACCGTTATCATATGAGAATTTTGTGCAATCCTTTATTGTTGGAAGGGATACGGTGACTCTTGAGGAGGTAAGATCGTCTCTTCATACCATAGAATTGCGCCATAAGGCAACTGGTACAGGTTCAGACAATCAGGCTGCTGGGTTAGTAGTCAGTGGAAGTAAAGGACATGGAAACAAGGATAAGAAGAAATTCAAGAAGCCAAGTTTCAAGGGTCCTAAATCCAATGATGTCTGTAACTACTGTAAAGAAAGGGAACATTGGAGAAGGGAATGTCCGAAGTGGAAGCAGCAGGAGAAACCATCAGGGACCGTTGCTGTAGCAGAAGATGACACCAATTCAGACCAGGATACGGCTCTAGTTGCTGATGAACATGCACATCACGATGATGTGTGGGTTCTAGATTCCGGGGCGTCTTATCATATATGTCCGCGCAGGGAGTGGTTCGCAACCTATGAGCAAGTAAATGGAGGCGATGTGTCTATGGCTAACAGTGTTATTTGCAAGGTGGTTGGAATGGGCTCAATTAAAGTTCGGATACATGATGGTAAATTCTGTACATTGAACGAGGTTAGGCATGTTCCACACATGACTAAGAATCTGATATCTCTGAGTCATTTGGACAAGAAGGGGTTTAGTTTCAAAGGAGAAGGCGGGATCTTGCGTGTCTACAAGGGTTCAGATGTAGTTCTAAAAGGTGTCAAGCGGGGTACTTTATTTTACAAGGTTCTACACTGTGTGGTTTTGCTGCTGTTGCGTCGTCGGAAGTTCACAAGGAGGATATGACCAAGCTATGGCTCATGAGACTCGGTCATATATGTGAACGAAGGATGCAAATTCTGGAATTCTGCTGGTCTGAGTTTAATGAGTTCTGCAGGAATGTAGGGATTGCTAGGCGCCATACAGTCAGGGACACACCGGGGCAGAATGGTGTGGCAGAACGTACGAATCAGACATTTCTGGAGAGAGCTAGGTGCATGCTCTCTATTGCTAGTGTTGTATCAGAGAATGGTAGTGTTGAGAAACAGGTGGAGCAGCAAGATAAGGTTGAACCACAACAAGATGATCAACACTCACATTCAGAATCAGAGCCACTAGTAGATAACCAGCATGGTTTGTCTCTTAATTAGGTTAGGAGAGCAAACTTTGGAAAACCGCCTACGAGGTATGGTTTTGAGGACATGGTGGCTTATGCACTTCAGGTTGCTGAAGAGGTGGATCCTCGCGAGCCATCCACCTACAAGGAAGCAGTTACATGTACTGAGTCTGCCCAATGGCTTGCTGCAATGGGAGACGAGATGGAATCACTTCACAAGAATCAGACTTGGGATTTGGCCAAGCGACCTCAGAAGAGAAAGGTTATCACTTGCAAATGGATTTTCAAGAAGAAGGAATGAATGTCGCCTGCTGAGGGTTTCAAGTATAAAGCTCGGGTAGTTGCAAGAGGGTTTCATCAGGAAGAAGGTGTAGACTACAATGAGATTTTCTCACCTGTGGTCAAACATACATCTATCAGGGTGCTACTAGCCTTAGTTGCACATCAGGATCTGGAACTTGAGCAACTAGATGTGAAAACAGCTTTTCTGCATGGAGAATTGGAGGAGGAGATATACATGACTCAGCCAGAGGGTTTCCAAGTTCCTGGAAAGGAATATTTTGTTTGTAAGTTGAAGAAATCTTTATATGGACTAAAACAGTCACCGAGGCAGTGGTACAAGAGGTTTGATAGCTATAATGATGGAGATTGGATACAGCAGGAGTCCGTATGATTGTTGTGTTTACTACAACAAGGTTTCAAATGAGTTTCTCATTTATCTGGTCCTGTATGTAGACGATATGTTAATAGCTGCAAATGACAAGTCGGAGATTCAGAAGTTGAAGGGTCTTCTCAGTGCTGAGTTTGAGATGAAGGATTTGGGTGCAGCAAGGAAAATTCTGGGAATGGAGATCTACAGGGATAGGAGTCAGAAGAGGCTGTTCTTGTCACTAAAGGATTATATTCAGAAGATATTGTCAAGGTTTGGCATGTCTACAGCAAAATCCTTAGATACTCCAAGTGCAGCGAACATTCATTTGTCCACTGCATTTGCACCTAAATCAGCTCAGGAGAAGGAGTACATGTCTCAAGTTCCCTATGGTAGTACAGTAAGAAGCTTGATGTATGCTATGGTCTGCACTAGACCGGATCTTGCACATGCTGTCAGTGTTGTCAGTAGGTTTATGGGTGAGCCTGGAAAGGAGCATTGGCAAGCTATGAAGAGGATCTTTCGTTACCTTAGAAGTACGTCTGACGTTGGTCTCATCTATGGAGGTGATACGGGGTGTTTAGTAACTGGTTACTCAGATTCAGATTATGCTGGGGATGTTGACACAAGAAGATCTATGACTGGTTATGTTTTCACTCTTGGTGGGTCCGTTGTTAGTTGGAAAGCTACTCTGCAGTCTTCAGTGACTTTGTCTACAACTGAAGCAGAGTACATGACATTGATAGAGGCAGCCAAGACTGGTTAGTGACTTGGGTTTACATCACGATCAGGCTATAGTGTATTGCGATAGTCTGAGTGCAATCTGTTTGGCAAAGGATCAAGTTCATCATGAGAAGACTAAGCACATCGATGTCAGGTATCATTTTCTAAGGAGTGAGAAGCGGATCAGGGTGAACAAGGTGGGTACTGCTGATAATCCAGCAGACATGTTCACAAAGCCGGTTTCGCATAGCAAGTTCCAACATTGTTTGGACTTGCTGAATGTCAGAAGTTGTTAGTTGCCCGTTGGGGGCAGCACCTGGGTTGCTTCTCTGGAAGAAGGCAACGTCTGGGTCTTTCTCTGGGAGAAGGGAACATCTGGGTTCGTTTCTTGGAGGAACGACATTTGGAGGGCAGAGGAGAAGTTTGGTACTTCGGGTACATCTGATTACTTGGGAGAGAGAATTCAAGTCAAGGTGGAGATTTGTTAGTCTATGCCTTGAATCTTGAGTCACGTCGGCGTACAGGCATACGCGAGGCACGTTGGCGTACGTGAGATACGCGAGCAAGGAAGAGTCTCTGGCGAGAGAGTCTTTGGCGAACATTGACTTTGGCGAAAGTCTCTGGCGAGGAAGTCTTTGGCGAGAAGAGTTAGAAGTCCTTGGCGAGCAGGACTGATACTCAGGATTTCGTTAGGACTAGGATTCCTCAGGCATTAAGGAATTGAGTTTCCTTAATCATTCTGGTTTAGGTTTCCTCAAACGTGTGTGTCTGGGATTCCTCTGGTATCTAGGACTCTGTTAGGCTATATATATATTCAGTTGGGTGTTAGCTAATAGGGTGGTGGAATATCTCTGTAATCTGGGTCTATCCTGTAGATTAGGCTTAATCTAGCGTTGGTAGATATTCGGTATACTGTAATCCTAGGTTAGGCTTAGCCTAGTGTGTTATATTGTTGTAAACCAGGTTCTCTCCAAGATAAAGTAATATGTTCTCCTTCTGCCGTGGATATAGCTAATTCACGTTAGTGAACCACGTTAAATCTGTGTTTGTTCTTACATTTATTTGCTTCCGCTATAACAATTCCAGCAAAGCTTCACATGGTCCCTAAACTCCTTATCACATGTCCATGTGCTTATCTGAGCAGGACTTTTCAGCAAAGGATACTAATCCCTTGGATTAGAAGACTTGCTATGTCATAATCAGAAGCACATGTAGAAGAAAAGCAGGACCGTTATACTACCTGTAAGTCTGCAACATATATTATACTTGAACAGAGTAGCAACTGTTCTAAGTTCTAACATTAGATCTGCACATGTATTTGCGTCTACTTTTCCAGCATATTGCAGAGAGATCTACGGAGATGGGTGTGGAAGAACCGAAGAACTGTGATTATGCCACTTTTTAAAGCATAGTATGGAGTGATTCAAACTATAACGGTTATTAGAACAATCAAACTACGAGTTGCTACTGCTCTAAAGTACGCACATTCAAGACCATGAGGAAATGTTGTAGAGTGGTAATTACTTCAGATGCAGCTACATAATGACCAAGTTACATGTTGAAGAATTATTTACAGTACACGAGTACACACGAGTTTCCATTTACGGTCTGAAATGTTGATCCTACAAACAACAGCTAAGTAGTGGCCAACTCTTGCCTGTCTAGGCGGTGCCAGGGTTGGCTAATGCAACATTATGTTCTGATAAGGTCTGAAGTGACTAGTTTGCTGGCCACAGCAACAAGGGACAGCATAGAGAGAACACTACCCATACTTGACAACTTGTAATTCAGTTGCTGGCTATGGATTATGGACAACACCAATTTTGTTCTTACATGGCATGAAAGTGAGATAGCCTTGGTATGCTCTAGGGTGGGTACTGGGATTCTAACTTCTTTAATATAATGCTTATAACACCCCAGTTGAAACCGCAATACTGAAGCCAACGAACGATCCTCGACTTCCTTGTTTCTTTAGGAACATCACGGCCTCGAAGCCACTGTTTCGAGGCCTGAACAAATAACTTGTCCATTGAGAGCTTTGACATCCCATTAGTTGACTCTTGATCCTTGTCTGATTCTCCACCCTCTTCTGTTTCTCTATCTTCAAACACCAGTTTAATTGCCTTCTCAGCATCTACTTCACTAACCCCCTTGGTGAAAAGTGCCTGATCAAACAAGCACGGTTCATAATATAAAGGCAGACATTTGTGGCTAATTTGGTAGTTCTGGTTGTTTCATCATAAAATTTCTCGCAATTAGATGTTTATGTAGTTAAGAACTATGACAAGAGCTGACCATCTAATGTAAGATCAACACTATTTGCTTAAAATGACACAGCACTACAATAAAACAAGATAAATTATTGAAGCCATGTCCATTCACCAAGTAACTTTTTATACTCGGGTAGGCTTACTTGTTTAATTCGCCTGGGTCCCCAGCTTGAGGAAGCCCATCTAGAACATGAGAATGCTTCCGCGTACAAGCTATCATTGATCAGCCCTCTACAATTCATAAAAGAAGCGAACACAGCTAAGAGGTCACAGAAAGACAGACATTGAATTACATATGGAAAGGATAGGAAATTTGGACATCACTCATGTAACAAAGTAACTCCAGAAACAGAAACAAAAAATACAGTGGCAGTAAAATAATTCACATGTGCAGCCAAAAACACATTTTCCATATGAATTATACCAAGCATTCAACATTGTTTTTTTCAATATTAGGATTGGAAAGAATATCCAGATATTTAGGGCCCCTACGGTTACACATGCCATTCTAAAATGATTCTCTTTTTTACACCTATATACTCCTTTAGTAACAGGGTATTCCTTCTAGTTAGTATAATGAGTCAAATTGATGAAAAATAATTTTCATGATTCAGGCCAGGAAAAGTAAAAAAACAAACGTCATAACATTAAAAAACAAACGTCAATAATTTTCATGATCAGCTAATATATTGCTTCTTTTGAATGGTAATTGAACTAGTAAACATTGGTACACCATGCATCACAAGAAGTATCAGTATATCACTCTGACATTTTACTCAAGCAAGTTTCAGACATGTAAGCTTCCATGACTGAAGAGCATTCTTTACACAAGCTTCATATTTGACGTACCTTTTCATAAAATCTTGTATAACTGCTTCAATGGTGTTTACAGAAAATCCCTTTCGACATAATTTCTTTCTCAATTCAACTGCAGCGAAAGCCCTACAAAGGGAAACATATGCTTGATTAACTTTTACTATTCCTTTCACAGCCCTATTTTCAAAACTGTTGATCATCATACTCACACATAAAATTATAAATACTGCTTGAACCTCTGTGAGTATCTTCGCAAAACTATCTACTTCAGAAGCATCTATCCCCCTAACTACCCCACTTCACTATGTTTTGAATCAACACTACGTACCAAATATGTGAGCCTACAAATCACATGTATGAAGATATCAAGTTACTGAGTTCTAACCTTCCAGCAAGTAATTCGATTGCTGCTTTCTCAACATCATATGTAGCTTTAGTACCTTGTAATACATCCAACTCTTCAGAAATCTCCTCAGGCTCTTCCAAGAGTTCACCATCCCTTACATCCCCTGAAAGTTTATCCATCTCCTCCTCCAATTCTGGAGATGCTACAATGATTTCAAGTAATCACATGAGATTTTTGCACAAACATATATCAAAGTGGAGAGACAAATGATTAGAAAAACAAAAATGCTAGGGAAACCGAAATATAGTATACCTTGTTCAACCTCATTAGACAATGAATCACTACAGGAAATCTGACTTTGACGCAGAGGCTTCTCATCAAAGTCTCTATAGCTCTGTACACCACTTCTACAATGCTTAATCTCACTCTTCATTACAAAACCACCCGAAAGCTCATGAAACTCTTTCTTATCCGAACCCTTTATCCCCGGATAACTTTCCCTTATGTTAACTTTCGAAGCTTTCTTTGGAATGTACCTAGCTGGATTTGATGAACTATAATCTCTTATTTTCAAGCACACGATTCCACTTTTCTTCCTAACCCTGCCAATAAAAAAATCAACATTGACCCACAACAGCTCACTTCACCCAAATTTTTCGACAAAAGTATATAACAAACTCAATTTATAAGCACAATATATATTTCCAATTGATGAAATTATAACAATGGTCAGTTATTAAGCTCAGAATCAAGAACCCAAGTGACTCAACTAGTTGAATACGCTAAGTTCTTCTCAATTCAAAATTCAAATACAGTAAAGTTACGTTCTTTAGCTTTTGGGTCAAGAACCCAATACAAAAAGGACTCATTATTTCTCACCAGGGCATGAAGAGAAGTCGACAGTGAAGCTGTAATTGGGGTTTGAAGCAGAGCGTTCCCGCGTAAATTGTCATTTTCACAGAGGAAGAATAAACCCCCAAATTTGATGGGCATTAGGGTTTTGGGTTTATTGCAGTGGGAAATAGGCATATAGCCCCAAATCTTCGTCGCTAGAACCTTCAGGCGACGTAGCCTCCAATCTTCGTCGCCCCAATGGTAAGTATATCAAGACAAACACGATTTCTTTTTCTTTCTTCTGTTTCTTTCTGTCTTCTTCTTCTTCTCGGAGCTCCGCCCCCAAATCTCCCCTAAACCCTAAACCTCCTCTCCCCTCCTCTCTCTCTCTCTCTCTCTCTCTCTCTCTCTCTCTCTCTAGGTACTTGCTTCGTAGCCTTGGAGCATAATCTCACGGGCTGCTTCAGAAGTGGGAGGCCACGGGTTGGTACTAACCGAGGGGTTTTTTGCACGGCTTGGGCACCCTCTCTCTCTCTCTCTCTCTCTCTCTCTCAAGGTTCTACGGCTTAGCTTGGAGGTATAACCCATCTCCCTTAATTTTGATTTACACTAATCGGTGTACATGGTTTAATTTGATGTGAATTTTGATGAATTCGATGAGTTTCGACAAGTTTCGTTGAGTTTTGATGTGGATTTTGATGAGTTTGATTAGTGTTGACGTGAATTTTGATGAGTTTCGATGAACTTTGTTGTGAATTTTGATGAGTTTCAAAGTTAATTTTGATGAGTTTCGATGAATTTTGATGTGAATTTTGATGAGTTTGATGAGTTTCGATGAATTTTAATGTTAATTTTGATGAGTTTCGATGAATTGTGATGAGTGTTTTTGTGATTAGTATGGCTCCTGGTAACACGAGTCACCGGACAAGGAGAGCGGCGCTCGAGCGTCGTCAAGCGGCGGCGGCGATGGCTTCGGTATCCACAGGTCTCATGCATCCACAACAAGAAACGCTGGCCCCACCGCTCGATGATACTTTTCCATCGGTGGACTACAGTGGTGGACTGTCCACCGGTGCCACTGTCGCCTCCGGTAGCTCGGAGCGGTCATCCGCCCTCAGTATCCGCTGCAAGAAGACAAAACTTTCAGGTACACTCCTATATGTTAGTTTGTTGGTTACTTATTTGGTTTGGTAAATGTATAACCTTTAGTAACATTGGTTTGCAAAGACATGGTGGACATGGCAACCGGAAAAGCGACGAGGATGCAGTGCGGGATTGTTGTCGTCTATTCCTGATATATATTTATATGTTCATGTTTTTCGTCGCAGGGGTGGGCCGCACGATCACATGCGAGCCCAAAACCGGAGGAGGTGCCCGGGTGAACAACCATGCTCAGGAAACCGAGGCGCTGAAAAGGAGGATAGCGGAAGTGAGAGATGTGGTGAAGAAGTCGAGAGATATGGTGAAGAAGTCGAGAGATATTCATAAAGCACTCGCCGAAAGGATGACAAAAATAGAGGCCTGGGCACGATCTTTCCAAGCCGGGGGTCAACAAGTTGCAATTCCTACCCCTGCTCTTGGCACCCAATCTAACTGCAATTTGGATTCCGACCAAGACTCGAATTAAGCAATGGTAGAATTTTTATGTATGGGCATCAAACTAGTACGTTTATATTTGCGGTTAATTTTTGTGTATGGATGATTGTGTGTGTTAAATCAGTTTGTTTTGTGCATATTGTGTGTTGGGAATCATTTTGTGTAGCCGTTGTCAGATTTCGTGTAATGTCGTAACTTGGTATGTAAAAAATAAAATAGTTTTTTTACTGTCATCCTTCCAATGGAGCGACAAAGATAGGTCAAATTTCGTCGCTTCATATACACATGTAGCGACGTAACTTCTTCATCTTCGTCGCTTCATATACACTTGTACCGACGTAACTTCTTCATCTTCGTCACTTCAAATAAACATTTAGCGACGTATCTTAGCAATCTTCGTCGCTTCAATTTTCGCCGCAATAATTTGTTGCGACTAACTTAGCTTCGTCGCGTCATGTATCTCTAGCGACGAAGTTTATAAACTTACGTCGCCAAATGGTGGAGAGACCAATATGAGGCGACGACCCTTAAGAGACGAAAATGCTGTCACTAACCGTCGAGGCGACCATAATGCTTCTTTGGCGACGAAAATGTTTCGTCCCCTCGAGGCTGGACTGTAGTAGTGCTTCCATTCGTGCATAGCAAAATTATATAGCTAACAAAAAACCTTTATCATAGCATAATATGGGAAGCCTTTCTGAGCTAGCTTCCTTTTCATAAAGAAGATTTAGAAATGAGAAGAGCGGAGTTATAGAAAGGGACATGATCCAATTTATTTAGCTCTTTATTTATTAATTTCTACCATTGTCAAGTTTAAACCATGACCTATTTAACCAGATCAAGAGCAAATGAGAAGAAGATAACTATATCAGTTCCAAACTTCCAATTTTTGTTCACTACTACTGCATGCATTCTTTTCTTAACTGTAATATATATCTGTGTTTAAAGTGGATAATTTATCCAAAAACACAGTTCTTGTCTAAGGACAAGAGAACTTAACCTGCCTACAGCCGTAAAGCTTATATCTTGTTTGCTGGTATTGAATTTCTATATCTGCATTGATCTGCAACAAGCTTATTAATAAATTTCAATTCTTTCACTTGAATGAAATAGGAATTAGATGGAAGCACAATTATTCGTTTAATTTGTTCTACTGGTACTACTGGGTTGCCACTATCTTATGGTAAAGTTGTGATATGCTTAAGTAATGAAAACAGGGACAAAAGAAAGCACATTATCACCACTCAGTCCCAATTAGGGAGCAAACATGCAAGAAACCTATCTAAGTTTAATTTAATAAGCTCCTAATCAAGGATCTCCCGTGATCTCATTCAGGCACGGAGGCAATTAGGGTCCAGGGTGGGCCTGGCCCCCCCTCAATTTTGTGAAAAAAAATAATAATATATTATTATTATATAATATAAATATTATAATTTATTTGAAGTATATCTAAACTTCAATTACGCGTATAAATGTATGACTAATTCAAATATGACGACTTTATAAGAATATTATTATATATATTTCAATAATGAAGTCCAAATATTAGATCAATTAGGATTTAATCTCTTACTAAGTTTAGGATTTTATGGTATTTTTTTCTTTATAAAAACTCTACGTACCGTTCCCGAGATTAAAATACAATCATTTTTATTAAGTTGATTAGATATGGAGAGATATTTCAAAAAATAAATCATCTTCTTCTACTCCAACATCAGATGAGCAACCACCTACGAAAATTCAAAAGAAGAATAGTAACAATATGAAAAAGTTTCGTGCTATAGATATTACAGAAAAGTATCCATCGGATCCCGCTAAACGCCCGTCAATTTCAAGTTATCATCCTAACATTCAAGAAGATGTTCGAAGATATTATCTACAATAAGGCCTTTGTCGACCTAAACATCATACTTTTCCTTTCACGGAATTTGGAGAAAAAAGAAGAAGAAAAGAAGGTTTATTTGTGATTTGTTTATTGAATTTTCATATTGGTTAGAGTACAGTATTAAAAAGGATGTTGTATTTTGTTTATGCTGTTATCTTTTCAATCCGACTATTGGAGAACAAGGCGGTGGTGAAACTTTTGTTGGTGCTGGTCATAGATTCAGACATTCAGTAATTGGAAGAAGGTGCAAACGCTAATATCATATTTTGGAGGATCAAATATTACTCATAATCAGGATGTGAGTAATTGTGATGTTTTATTAAACCAAAAACAAAACATTGAGACTGTTTTGGCAAAATATACAGATCAAGATCGAATTGACTACCCTAACCAAGACTATTTTTTAAGTTTTTCATTCAGACCCCTCCTAACCGAGAATCCTGGCTCCGTCCCTGATCTCATTGTGTCTCATCGGTGGTTTGGTTTTGATTTGTGATTGGTACTAATTATAATTAACAAATTTAAGTTGGTGTGATGTGACTTTGTTCCTTCCAAACAAGGCCAGCATTCCTTTCTTTGGACATATTCCACTGTAATTGGGTTTTGAAGCAGAGTGTTCCCGCGTAAATTGCCATTTTCACAGAGGAAGAATAAACCCCCAAATTTCATCATTTTCCCATCCACATTTGTAAATTTGTAATCATATCCCACTGTAATAAACCCAAAACCCTAATGCCCATCAAATTTGGGGGTTTATTCTTCCTCTGTGAAAATGGCAAAGCCTGAACTTCCCATTTTGGGTTTATTACCCCCAAATTTCCATTGTTGTAATATGATGATGCAAACTCCACCTCTTGGTAGATATGTACAACATAACAATATTAATGAATAAAGAAACTAAGAAAATGGATGGGAAATGTAGGATTACAAATGTGGATTCAAGAACCTAGTCTTGCTCAGTTTTCCAAGCACAGAGAAAATGGCAAAACTCTGTGGTTGATGAGCTCTCTTTCGGAGAGTCACACCAACAAGAAGGAAAACTATCTTGATCAATGTGATTAAACTCCCTTCCTACCCTAACCCTGCCTGGCTTGAATATGACAACCCTTGGCCTATCCCTCGGTTACTAAACAACCAATCATGCACATCCCAGAAAATTTCAACTCGCATATCGTTCACCATCACACTCTCATTCCCTCCAAATCTCCAATTCAAGTTCATAATCCGAACCACCACTGTTCCATCTACCGTGATCCACATTTCGGGGTCATTAGGCCCCGATAAAGAAGTTTCGATGACAGTGTCATGTTCTTCTTTTTTCCACACACATTTTCTTTCTTGTACATCAACTTAGCTTCTTCTAAAGCAGGCTTTGATTTGGTTCTATTGTAAGCATCTGTCATTAGATCCCCTAGGAGTAAAACCATCTCTGCCTTGGATACCAAGGCAATATAGTAGTCGGAACATGGTTCCGGGTTGCTGGAGAATTTTGCTGCTCGAAAATCCCAGAAAATATCTACTCGTCTTCCGTCCATGTCAAAGGATTTGAGACCTTTCTTTCCCAACAATTGACATGAGTTTAAGTCGATCTTGCAAATGTAGTAGTTTTCTTGACAAGGCTTTGACACTGAAATGCAAAGGGAATGGTCTGTGAGACTTTTGCACCACACTGCTGTTAGATTGCAGCACAATTCGGCTAGTTTGGCTTGATAGACATAGGTCACAGCATTGTGTGGAGCTTCCTTATCAACACTTTTGTTTTTCTTGGTAAACTTTCTCCGGCAACGATGGTTGTGAAATTGAAAAGGGTATTGATCCAAAAAGATGACTAGACATTGTCACAATGAAAACGGAGGCCTCATCATCTACTTGGTATAAGTTGCATCATTACCATAACATCTCCCCTTTTCATTAGACAATAGAAGCTGACGAAATTCTTTAAGGTGATTGCAGGAACAAAAGATGTAGAATGAAGCCAAGAATTCAGAATCTGGAGACATGAAACTTGATCGTTTAAGACTTGAAGAATAGATTGAAAGTCAGTATGGTGTAGCTGAGATTAATTATTGTGTTGAGAAACAATGGCATAGCTGAGGTTGCCATTTAGATGTGGGAACCAGAAATTTTCTTCAGTTTGATTTGATGTTTTCTATACATAGTTTTCCTTAACATCCAGGCCATATTATTGGCACTATACTTGCCTTGTTTTTCTTCTAGCTAATTTTAGTACCTTTCAGCAACATACTCACCCATAAAACAAGAATAGCCACAACTTGCAAGGTTTACTTGACAAAGAGCAGAATTATACTTCTCCACAAGCATAGGAAATCCAATAACCCCAGTAAAAGAAGGTAGAAATAGCTAATTAGCTATATCAGCTTTCTCGGTACAAAAGCTCTGATAAAAATGCACTTCGTTTTTTTCTTCTTGGATTTACAGAAACATTAGTAACCTGATTGAATTAGATAGATCGATCACTGTATGATATAGGTTCGAGGGCATCGCCTTCAGTAAAATCTTCTGACAAGATATAACTTTATGCAACTTGGATCACCAAAATTCACTATACAGAATTGCATTACTAGAAAGTTGAAGGCTTTGAAACTCCTCTAGGTGAAGTTAAAAAATTTCCCACGAGGTGTAGACCGGCTTCTTCTTAATTCAGGCATGGACATGTTGCTTCCTTCTTTCGGATATCGATTTCCACCATGCGAAGGCTTGCTATCGGTTTTCCCCGGCATTAAGGGTTCTGCTGCTTGCACAGGACCTCTGCATGTAACAGAACGTGATACTTTGTTAATGAATGAACGAACAAAGAAAGAAAATGAATCTCCTAGAAGAAAATATAATTTACATACCTGGTTTCAAGATTTATGTAGTTCTTTGATGAGTTCTGCCGAAGCTTTTTTGCCATCACAGAATTACTCATGGGAGAACTAACCAGCATGTGCTCATTTTCTGGCTCCGAAAAGTCACTCTTTCGAGCCTCATCCGCCCTTTCACGAGTATTAAAATCAGAAGGCAATGTTGTCACTGCATCATGCTTTGGTATTCGGTTCTGCTTGACCACCTTAACCACGGTCTCATTCTTGCTTTTTCTGATACCACCTTGCCTTACATTAAGACCTTGCTTAAAATGCTCATCTTCATTTTCTGGATAAGCTTTCTTGGCCTTCTGGAGGCTGTACAATGCACCTGAAATGCCATCTTGCTTTGTTGATTCTTGTGAATTAATAAACACCCTCGCGTTGATATCTGTTGATGGGATTTCTATCATGGTACTTGCAAGAGATTTGTTTACCGGAACTCTAGAAGGAAATGTTTGCTTTGCAATTGGTTGATTCTCATTGGTGTCAGCCTTAGCTCTGGGTCTAATGAGAGCTCTATCAGTAGATATTGATCTCCTAGCCGGAGGTGATGGTGATCTGTGCTTTCCAGAGATCACTAATCTGTCTTCAGCTGGAAATGGGATCCTTGGGATGATCTCTTTCTCAGTGAAAACAGAAGGGAACCTTGATCTTCTTTGCTTTCCTGATGAGCAACTTCTTGCCTGAAGACAATAAAATTTGAAATTAAAATAACTTAAGGTTACCTATTGCATTATCCAACCTTCAAATCCAGTAGTACTAGTAATTCTCAAGGAAAATGTGCCTATTAGACTATTTCACTTTTAAGAAGCAATGTACTTGTCCATTTATTATCAAACGAATCAACTGATGTATTCTTAATATGGCATCAAATACATGAATGGGAGATATTGGTTACCTCAGTAATCTTTGTTTCGTCCAAGGGTCGCTGAGAAGTTTCATTCTTGGAAGTGTTGCTAATACCTCTTGTGGGGATTCGAAAAGGTGAAACATCTTTTGACTTCTGGTTGTCAATGGCATTTCTTGCACCACCTTTGAGTTGATTTAGTTCAGCTTCCTTTCTCTCCAATGCCAGTTTAAGTTCTGATATCTGTACAATTTTGAATTTGCTTTTTGAGCACTATATGACCATGAAAACTTGAAACTTACACAACTCTACACCAGAAAGATGAAGGTACCTCTTCTTTGAGTTCCCGGATTTCACCCGTTTCTTTATTAGATTTAGCTGCCCCAAGTTCTATGGAGGCAACCCTTTCCGCAAATTTGAGTGTACTAATCGTCTCCCCAAGAGCATTAAGTTCCGGGTTTATGTGTACAAACATCATTGTTTTGGCTTGACCACCTTAACATAAAAAACAAAAAAGTTTACATTATCAATCTGTAAATGCTTTCTGGCTGAACAAGATAAAATCAAGAAGGCAGCTTTAATATTACCTAAAGAATCTTGCAAGACTTGGGTAAGCTTGCTGTTTCTGTAAGGAACATGTGAGCTCTTTTGCGCAAGAGCGGAGATGACATCTCCAAGGGCAGAAAGTGATCTATTTATATGTTGAGCCTCCTTCAATCTCTCACCAGTTGCCTCGGATTTATCAACTCTCTCACTCCCAGCCAAATCCACTAGATGGAGGCAGCCCCTTAGAATAGAGCCAGAAGCCAACTCCTTTCCAAGTATATGAACAGTTAAGACACTGCAGAAGAAACACTAGTTAGAAAAAATTTAACTATAAGAACTTGTTTTTACATGTTTGTCACATTCAGTCACCAATGCTAAACTTCTTGACACAAAAATAAAAGCATATACCTATGAGACCGGCTGCTTCTTTCATTCAGTGCTGTAGCACCAACAGCACGATTTTTATGGCCAATTTTCATCAATTCTAGAACATCTTGAGTACAGGTAACTGGAACCAAACTCGCATCAGGTACATTTAAGCCATTCAACTGCGACTTGTTTCGTATATCTAATGTAAAAACTGTTAAGGTAATAAAGCAGTATATAGATTATGGATTCAGGACACCGAAATTAAGATAAAAATTGGAGCAAAAAACTAATGTTAAGGATATCTTCTGGTAGAGCCATCACTGACTAAGAGATCTCTCACTTGTTCATTGTATATTTCTATCATCTGAACTGCTACTTCATATCTTATAATATCCACTCTATCCTTTGAGATTTGAAATAAGTCACGCAATGCTCTATAGTTCACTCCCCATGTCTCTTCAGATGTCAAGTCAGGGCCACTCTGTATAAGAACAACATATAATTACTCATTTACACTAGAACCATGCTTGCTAAGTAAAAGCTGTATGTTACATTGGAAGCTACGTATGTCTAATGGATAGTTTTACCATTGTGTAAGTCTTGCCAGAACCAGTCTGTCCATATGCAAAAATGCAGGCATTATAACCATCTAAAACAGATCTGATCAATGGTTGAGTGTCAACATAAATTTGCTCTGCACAGAACAGTGGAGAAAGATAAAAAATTATTTCCAAGACAAAAATCAGGAAGGTAGATAGCTTATTATCATTTGAGATGTAACTTGGTGCCTATCTTACAAACTAGTGTATGTATAGTTCATTCCATTTACCTTGTGTGACATTTGTTCTGAACACTTTGTTAAATGTAAAGACCCTTCTCGAGTCTTTTCCCTGTTTGTGGGGATTCACAATCATGATCGTTCCATTTTCTCCAATGTAATCCACAGAAGACTGGCCAATTGATTGCCCTAAGAAAGGCCTCACTCTGCAATAAACTCTAATTGTACCTGTAAATAAAAAGCTCTTTTAGTTTATCTCGGAACCATGAAATCATGGAATAATGGATAACTCAAGTTAGAATAAGGTGAAACACCTTTTAAGTCTTGCACTTGATTGTAGAGAAATCTGTTTTCTTCAAGAACTTTGTTGTAAGAAGAGGACGTCACTTCAAGACCTTTAATATGGTGCACTGAGACAAAAGAAAGCGTAAGATAATCCAGTCCATAGAAGGAAAAGCATACAAATTGACTTTATTCATTTGACATAATTCTTCATATAAATTAAAGCATTACCAAGCCTTCTAAGTTCTTCTTCCCAATTCGAATGAGCATGTTTGACATCAAGTCTCATCTGCTGGAAAAATGACTTTAACTCCTAGATACATCCAAGAAAGCAAATACCAGATGTGAAGTCTGATCAACAATTAATCATAATTTTAGGAAATAAAGCATTTTGTATCCTCACCTCAAGCTGCTTCTGCTGACTGGAAATTAATTCTTCATGATCACATGAGTGACTAGTACTGTGATGATGGACAACCTCACGTTTTCCCCCACAAATACAAAATTTTGACACATCATTTGACACCATATTACTTCTTTGTGATAGGTAGTTTTTTATGGCTTCTAAGAACTCAGATTTTGACTGAGCACCACCATCACCTCTCAGTAGTTTCTTGAGGAATAGGCCAAGCTGCAGAAAGTTGCGAAAGAGATGTATAAGATATATCTTATGTGCTGGCAATGATGATAACCAGTATGATGAGTAAAGCGTGCTAGGTACCTGACTTCCATGAGAAACAAGCATGGCTGAGAAATCCTTGACTACCTTACTGAGCAAGGTATCTATTACCTATGTTTTTACAACTATACTGAATCAGAATCCAGAAAGCATTAAAATCTGCACTTAAACAATAGAATTATATGACTAACAAGGGTCTTACCTACCGTTGCATTCAAGGGAAAATCTCCAATTCCGATGGTCTCATGAAGGTAAGCTTGAAGAAGTCCAAGGCTAAAACAATCAAAAAGGAAAGCCAAAGCAGTGACAGTTCTGGATTCCTCAGTTGAAAACTCACTGGAGAGATGAAGAAAATCCAAGAGTTGTTCAAATTGAGATGAATCGGACTCATCAAAAGACTCATCAGCACTTTCACTGCCTCCTAAAGATGATGATGACCCTTTTGGGAAGCATGTGATCCTCACAGTCCCTCCATACCTCCAAACTCCAATGCCACCTGCTTGCTTCCATTCATAGAACCCTTTGAGACACAGAATGCAGTCCACAACCTTACTCGACGACCCTCCCTGTAAATTCGAATCTCTCAAAATCAAGAATAGGTAAACAAATGAAACATAGAAAGGTACATTTGAATTACACATATAACCAAAGAGAAACCATAACAAGACTGAGAAGTGAAGTAAGTTTATTTCAAATAAAGCATATTAGTACTGAGTTTTTAAGCCGGTCGAAATCTCATCTTTTATTTAACATGTTGTATAACTGGATAGAAGTCATAGAACCTAACCTTTTCAAGAGCAGAGGCATCAAATGTCAATAGCTTCATGTCTTTGACAGCCTCAAGGAAATTCCTCATGTTCTCAAAATACTGAATTGCAGATTGTGCTGCCGCTTCTGTTGCCTGAACAGCAATAA
The DNA here is from genome assembly GCA_946800695.1 of Geum urbanum. Taxonomy (NCBI): domain Eukaryota; kingdom Viridiplantae; phylum Streptophyta; class Magnoliopsida; order Rosales; family Rosaceae; genus Geum; species Geum urbanum. The sequence continues at coordinate 36,882,713 of OX327016.1, forward strand.
TGGGATTTTCCACCACCTAATTTTAGACAGTGATATTGGTGAGATTATTAAATAATGTATCACAACTTCCTGATACAATCAAGTTTTAATGACCAAGAACCATGTCTGAAGTTTCAGATGCATGGGATGTCTTTCATCCTTGTCATTGGAACTGTTAGACCCCCCATCAATGGAAGGTACCTTGAGAACAGCACCAGGATTGACTTTGTTAAGGACATTGCATAGAATAAGGCCATTGCGGAGTGCAAGGCGAAACTCCTCTTCAGAGGGTTCTTTGGACAGTGTTTCTGAAGCACCATAGTCCATCTTCCTCAGCCATTCTGCTGCTTGGTATCTCCTTGCAGCTAAAGTTAACAAAAATACAAATCCTCAATCATCAAATAGCCACACAAACATGTTCACATACACATAATGTGCCGACTATACCTTCACATCAAGGTGATCACTTGAAGTAAAAAAGAATTTTTTATTTTTATTTTTATGAAATGTGTATGGTGTAATTAGTTCTTACAATTTACACACCGGCGCCACCTGGCCTTCAAAAGCATAGAGAGGTTTGAAGACATGGAGGCGCTGGTGGCACTAATCTTGATTTGGATCCGTTGATAAAGAAATACACATTTTTCTTTGAAGAAAGATTTGAATCATGATCAATGATTACCGGTGTTCAGATTTATTCAAGTCTACACCTCCTTTCGGCTAAAATTAATATGGGCGTAAAAGATTACAATGGCCAAAAAGCAAATGAACACAACAGATGGGTCCAAGTCATAAGTTGGTGTTTTTCTTTGGGCCCAAATCATCATAAGTAGTAATTACAAAAACATTTCAGCAGCATCCGCATTCTGCACAACATTATGACACAGTTGCACAGCTAGTTTTTATCTGAATTATTTTTAACATGAAATTTGTACTTTACCAGGAGAAACAAAATCACAGAAACCCTTCAGCCAAGACTTATTTTTAGAGAAATTTTTTTAAAAAGAGTGAAACCCATATCCCAAAAAGTATCATTTTCTAGTTTAGGACCAGAATCTAGGGTGAGGTAAAATTATTCAATTAATAATAAGACATAAGTGATGGAGTAGATACAAGTTAGTAGAGGTAGTTGATGTATTAGTACCTGCTTCTTCAGATTTTCTCTGAGCCAACTCATAGTCATTGATGAACTCATCTGGGTTTGCATATGGATTTTGAGGCTGATCATTGTTGGGGACTAGACCCTTCAACCCTCTCAAGCTCTTGCCAGGAGATGCATGCATCATTGAGTTTGATAAGTTACTGTTCTCTTGTGGCATTTTTAGTACTTAATATTCTTTAGTCTGCAATCTACAATCTGCAACACAAATAGCAATGCAGTTCAAATAACTAGTTAACATATATAGTAAGACAAATAAAACCTGAGTCTCCAAACTCAAAACAGAGCCAGTTAGAAACAGAGTTTCAAGAATAAATAAAAAGCTGTCATCTTTGCACTGAAACACACAATAAGAATATGAATTTGAAGCATTGGTGATGTGAACGAGTGTTTGTAAAGCTCTAACCTTTGAAGGGTCTTCAAGTTTTTCTTCTGGGAAGTTGAAGCTAGCCCAGGAGGAAATGGAGCTTTGAGAATTTTGAGCGAGAAATTGTACGTAGTAGAATTAGATCTGATCTGAAAGCTAGAGAGGATAAATGGGAAGGTGAAGCAGAGCAGGTTTCTCGTGTTCGTGTGTGAGGGAAGAAGCATTCAAAATTTAGAAGCTCATTGAATGCTTGCTTCCAACTATTCAAGAACTCTCGAAGAAGACGAGAGAGAGAAAGAGAGGTGCTTAACATTAAAAAGACCCTGAAATTGAAACGTTGGTGTCTCCCAATTTTGTCCACGGAAATATGAAATGTCAAGTCAAAGTAGAGGAGTGTGAGTTCTGACTTGGATCATGTCCCTCCACGTGGCAGAGGTGATCTTCATATCAGGTTGGGCCGTTGGGAAGGGAAGGGCTACAGTCACCAAATTTCTCTAACTGCAAAATGTCTCAAATGGATCGACTCCCCTTGGAAAAAAGGGTCCAAAATTATAAAGATGAAATCAGATATTTGGAGTGAGTTCAAAGCAGTGTCTTTCTTCATTGTCTCAATTATGTAGTTTTGAGTTGGATGTCTTAACTTTTGATAATCTGGCTTACAAATCATATACTGTTCATTAAGTTACATTATTTATGCATATTCTAATAGAGATATCGATGTCTATTATACATTTTTTTTTGGGATTAGGATTTCTACTATATATTTGCTATGCTCTATGTCACAACTTAATTATTTTGTTGTGCTAATGTGGGAACAATTATATGTGTAGTCAGGCGTGAGAAAATATGTGACGAAAAACTACATTTTGCTTAAGATCGAATTTATAGAGTTTTGAATTTTCTCACCTAAATTAAACGAATTTCAAGTACGTTGAATTTCAAGCTTTACAAAAATCTAGAATGCATGAAAAACACATATTAATAATGCTTGAATCTCCTCTGTCCAATTCATAAATAGAAAAAATATTTTGCGCCCTTCCTTAAATTAGTTAAAACTTTGTCGTTGTTTATTGATCTTAATTTATTATAGTGTGAGATAGTTCTAAACAAAATGTATATCATTTGGAAGACAAATTATGAGACGAAGTTAGGTTTTTTGTTTTCGATACAAAAGAAAAGATAAAAGCCAATGACAAAAGCCTCTTAAACGTTTACCGATCAATTTAGTAGCTACCTATAGCTAGTGAAGAAAATGTGGAGAGTTATATTGAAATTAAGTAAGTTAAGTAAATTAAGAAAATGTGGAGAGTTATAGCTAGTAAATAATGTTTGAAATTTTAACTTGAAAAAAATGTGAAAACATGTTTTTTTCATTATACAGAGACATGAACATTTTATGCACTGATTGGGGTAGGTAGTGTCAACATGGTAAAGTAAGGTGCTTCCAATTAATTTCTTGGAGGGGTGGTGGTGGCTGGGTCACATTCTTGGTGGAATAAAGGCAGAAAAATCCTAAATATACGTTGGTGATTTCTTTTCTTTTGAAATGAACAAGAGCTAAAAGTCAGTCCATGCCAATTAGGTTAATTTGCTTTCGACCGTTGGATCCCCCCATGCCTCTTTCAAATCAATGCGGAAGGAAAAGGCTCTGCTACTCATTTTTACATTTAGGACCCCATGTGGACCAATTTAGTTAAAAGCAATTCCATCTGTAACAGTGTTTTGGGATTATTTTAGAATGGTTAAAAACGTTTTTGTATTAATAAGAATAATTAATTATAAATAGAAAAAATATTAGAAAATTAGAAAAATGATTTGGTTGAATTTTGAAAGTACTTTGAAGTATTTTAGAAGCACATGAGATGTACTTCCTGATTTTAAAAGCACTTTTGAAAATTTTCATAAGTGTTTTTAGAGCTCTAGGAAGCAATTCCAAACAGGGTTGTCTCCCAGATAATTGAAGTGCTTTCTATTACTTGAAAATTAACCTTTGATTCGGGTTAATAAACTTCATGACGTACGAGACAATCGTGTCAATTTTGCCTCTCTAACTTAGGGATTAACGTGACAGAGAACAACAGCCTCTTAAGGCCCAGCAAACTAAGTTTGTTTAGGAGATACTGTAAACTCATAGGGCATGTTTGTTATATCTTCTTGGACTCCTTATATAAGAGATAATATATTTTTTATATTAGGGTGTGTTAAACTAGGGGGTTTGAGCTCTTTGTATACTTAGACTCATTATATAAGAGATAATATATTTCTTATATTAATGGGTGTTATATAAGGAACAAGTTTTTGTGCTCCTTGTATAAGATGTCAAAATTGTGCTTTAATCACTTTAAGGGTTTACATAAGCTCATTTAAAAGTCTCTTGTGACATCAAACATAACATTGAATTATTTTTATAATATGCTAAGAATTCTAATGTAAGGAGGTAAAACAAACATACTATTAATGACTTATATAAGCTCATTTAAGATCAAACATGAGATTAGACTATTTTTTATAATAAAATAAAAATTCTAATATAAAAGAATATAACAAACATACTAATAAAGTAAAGTTCTAAACTTAGAAAGGGCAACATGCAGTTTGAACTAGCACATGCATTTTGATATTAGGTTTTGTTAAAAGACCACTTACATATTTGATCGAGACGCCCGACCCAAGCATGTTCATGGACACCAATCCAGGCATCTACGTGATCAAGTAAAATGCACTTATCCCTTTTAGCTTGGCCATCATAAGTGTCACCCGGAAAATATTATGCTCTTGACAACTTCGCCGATATGATATCGGTAGAAAATCCTGCTTCTTCATAATACACCATATCCATTTTTTCGCTAGTAAACCTTTATTGAACATCATCATATTACGAAAACCCAAACCACCGCCATCAGACATAGGCTTAAACAGAATACTCTAACCACCATCAGACATAAGTGATGAGTTCAAGCTATCACGGTCGAGTTATTCACACAATACGAACACCAATTCTAAAAAAGGAACAAATAGTGTTGAGCCAATAAGTGTCAAAATTGATATTCCAAAATCTAATGATCGACATAGGGTTACAACACAGGTTTATACATACCAATACAAAAAGTAATCAAGCTATAACTAAGTTAGCTAGGTTACTAACAACACTAGGAAATCTACAAGGATACGATATAATCCTCCAAATGAGCCGAGCGTTTAGGAATCTTTTTTGGACGGGAACTTTCCTTGCTTGGCTCGGCAACGATGTATGAGCCCTCACCGTGCACTGCCACATCATGTTCATGAGCCTCTATGGATGCTCCTGCATCAAACTCCCGGGGTTGGAGAGAACTCGACCTCGAGTTTTGACTGGAGTCATCATTATCTCTATGATAAGCTATCAAGTCAAAAATATTAAATGTCGCAGAAACTCCAATATCTTCAGGTAGCTCAAGCACCTAGGCATTCTGCCCTACACATCTGAGGACCTTGTAAGGATCCCATCCCCTATCTCAAAGTTTGCCATACTTGCCACGAGGAAACCTTTCCTTACTCAAGTTCACGCAAACCAAGTTTCCTTCCTGGAAATCGACATAACACCTATGTTTATCAGCAGATTCTTTGTATTTCTGGTTGCTGACTTCAAGATCTTTCTGGACTTGATGCTTCTGCTGTTGAATAAAATCTACCAAGGTCGAAGTGTCACCATTGAAGCGATTATCTAATGGTAAAGAAATTAAATCAAACGGATCCTGTGGGTTCATTCCATAAACCATCTGAAAAGGACTCAAACCTGTGTTACGATGAGGAGAGACGTTGTATGTAAACTTGGCCTGTGCGAGATACTCACTCCAACTAGATTTGTTCTTTTCGACTAAAGACCGCAGCAGGTTTCCCAAGGTTCTATTCACGACTTCAGTCTGGTCATCCATTTGCGGATGATGCAACGTACTAAACTGCAGTTGAGTTCCTAGTTTCCTCCAAAGTTTACACCAAAAGTGTCCCACAAATTTGGCATCTCGATTGAAAGTGATCGTACTCGGTATTCCATAAAGTCGAACCACTTCTTTGAAGTAGATGTGAGCAATGTTGCTAGTGCCTATGGTTTTCTTGCATGGTAAGAAATGTGCCATCTTGGAGAATCGGTCTACAACCACCAACATCGAGTCGAATCCTTGTTGAGTTCTAGGTAATCCTAAAACGAAATCCATGCTTACATCTACCCATGGTGATTGTGGCTCAGAAAGTGGTGTGTACAGCCCCTGATTTTGCTTTCGACTTTTGGCAATATGGCACCGCTGACACCGCTTCACAAACTTCTCCACGTCCCGAACAAGCTTAGGCTAGTAGAACTGCTCTTTCACCATTGAAATAGTCTTGTCTCTTCCGAAATGGCCTCCTAACCTGCTACAATGTTGTTCCTCTATAATCAGCAATCTCAAAAAGCAGTTAGGAACACAAAGCTTACTTCCCTTGAACAAATATCCGTCATTGATGTGGTAGTCTCCTTTAGTAGGCACGAGCTGACATTCTCTCCAAAATCATCATCATTATTGTATAAATTGGTTCATTGTTCAAATTCGATAACTTTGGTTTTCAACATAGTAAGTAGCATCTCTTTCCTGCTTAGAGCGTCAAGCACCTTGTTATGGATCCCAGATTGATGCTTGATGACAAAGTCATACTCTTGTAGTTTCTATACCCATTGTGCATGTCTTCGATTCAATTTGTGTTGACTGTTGATGTACTTGAGGGCCTCATGGTCTGAAAAGAGTATGAACTCCTTAAAGATCAAATATTGCCTCCATTGCTGCAAAGCTTGAATAATAGCATAAAATTCGATATCATACATAGAATATCGTTGTCATGTCTCTTTTAGTTTCTTGTTGTAGAAGGCTACATGCTATTACTCTTGACTTAAGACCTCCCCGATGCCAACTTTAGACGTATCACATTCAATCTCGAAGACCTTAGAAAAATTGGGAAGTACGAGCACTGGTGCCTCTGTAATGGCTTTTCTTTATGGCATGGAAACTAGCTTCAACCTCAGGAGTCCATTGAAAAACCTTACCTCTTAAGCTGTTCGTGATTGGTGCAATGATGGAGCTAAAATTTTGAATGAACCGTCTATAGAATGATGTCAGTTCATGAAAGCTTCTCACATCATGGATGTTCTTCGGAGTTGGCCAGTTAAGGATAGCCTCCACCTTCTTTGGATCCACTCTAATCCCATACCATGCCACAATATATCCAAGAAAGATCAAACTTGAAGTAAGAAATTCACACTTCTTCAGGTTGGCATAAACTTGTTGTGCCCTGAGTGCCTCAAAAGCCTCATGCAAATGTTTGAGATGTTGTTCTTTGTCCAAACTTTACACAAAGATATTGTCGAAGTACACACCAACAAACTTCCCAATGAATGGCCGAAACACTTGACTCATTAACCTCATAAAGGTACTTGGTGCATTTGAAAGACCAAATGGCATCACCAACCACTCATATAGTCCATCACGGGTCTTGAAAGTGGTCTTCCATTCATCCCCTTGACACATTCTAATATGATGGTACCCACTCCTTAGATCAATATTTAAAAATACCCTAGCTTCGGATACGTTATCCAACATGTCATCAAACCGAGGGATAGGAATTCAATATCTCACCGTAATCTTGTTGATTGCTCGACTATCAACACACTTACACCAAGATCCATCTTTCTTTGGTGTGAGAAGTGCTTGCACTGCGCATGGACTCATGCTCTCATGAATAATTCATTTTTGTAACAACTCGGAGACCTGTTTGTTCATCTCATCATATTCCTGAGGGCTCATTCTATAATGTGGCTTGTTAGGAAGACTAGAACCAGAAACAAGGTATGTGTGGTACTGGATGTCACATAATAGGGGTAGCTTAGCTGACAAGTCTTTAGGGATGACATCTTCAAACTCTGCTAAAAATAGTCTTAGCTCCGAGGGAATTGTGGCAGCGTCATCTACTGCCTCCTTCACTATTAGCGCGTAAAACGTTCTGTTCTCTTCCTTCACCTCTTCCATAAACTTATTCATTTATAAGAAGTTGTTGCCTTTATGTCTCACTTTCTTCTGCTGCCTCTCAGACCTAGAAGGTCCTAGAGTGACCTTGATGTTGTCCTTTATGAAATTGTAGGTGTTTCTGAAACCATCATGCATTGCCTTCCAATCAAACTGCCAAGGACGACCTAGAAGTATGTGACAAACATCCATGGGTGCGACATCACACCATTGTTCATCCTTGTACTTATCTCCAATTAAAAACGTCACCAAACAACGTTGAGTAACTTCCACTTCATTTCCCTTCTTGAACCAGGAAAGCTTATATGCGTCTGGTTTTCTTTCCGTCTTCAAATTCAGCTTATCCACCATCTCCTGCGAAATGATGTTTTCACAACTCCTACCATCGATGATCATGTGACATACTTTTCCCTATGAGGTAACACTTTTTGTGGAAGATGTTATGTCACAACGAGTTTGGATCATCCACTACCTTTTCTACATTCATCACTCGTCGTATCACTAGAGATTCTCCCTGGTCACTCCACGTAATATCCTCTTCGGTGTCTTCCTTATCATAAGAGAAGCCTTCATCCCATCGAGTTCCATCATCCTCGGTCAAAGTGACCATCATTTTGTTCAGACATTCGAAAGCTATGTGCCCTAGTCTGGAGCACTTATAACACTTGACAATTCTCTTTCCACCTTCTTGCGGGACGCGAATCTCTTGAGCTCGTGGCTTTGGTATCTCCACTGTTGTGCTAGCTTTGTTGTTACCATCGGCCCTACTGCCACCCTTCTTCACTTCTGCTTCATCACTGCTTCTTTTGAAATGGTTTCTTTGTTGACGTTCTATGTGAATGACCAACCGATAAACATCGTCATAGCTCCGGTAGGGGTGTATGATTAATGTCTCATAAATGTCACGCCTCAATCTACTAAGGTATCTCCCAATGGTTTGTTTTTCTATTTCATAGACTCCACTCCGCATGGTAAGGAGATCAAAATCCTTAGTGTACTCATCTACCAAACGCAAGTGTTGTTTGAGATTATGTAGCTAGGGGTAGGTATCTTGTGCATAGTTTTATGGGAGGAATTTCTTTGTTAATTCCTTCTTCATCTTCTCCCAAGTCTGGATCTTAGGTTTCCCAAATTTCTCTCTTTGAGTCTTCAAACTTTCCCACCACGCAGAAGCGCGTTTCACAAGCTTAATGGCTACAACTTTCACCTTTTTTTCTTCTGTCATCTCTTTGTAATCAAAGACCCTTTCAATAGTGTTAAGCCAATCAATAAATTCATTCAGTTTCATCTTTCCTTCAAATTTTGGTATGTCTACCTTCATCTCGAACCTCCTTTGGTTGTGTCTTCCTTTTGTGCCAAAGGGATTAACGTCAGCATCTTCGCCCTCCGTATCATCCTTACCCTCATGGTTTTGGATTCAATGCAAGTGATGCGAGCATTAAGATTTTCAAACATTCTTTGAATCTCTTCTATGTCAATATTGCCCCCGACCTTCAACTCGAACATTGTTATTGACATGCCTTCCAAACGCCATGGAATCCACCACGAACCTTGCTCTGATTACCACTTGATGAGTTCAAGCTATCACATTCGAGTTATTCACACACTACGACACACCGATTTTCAAAAAGGAACAAGGGTTATTGAGCCAACAAGCGTCAGATCTTATGAAATCTAATGATCAACATAGGGTTACAACACAGGTTTATATAGATGCATATCAATACAGAAAAACGCTTTACTGCTATTTAAATATAATTATCTATTTAAATATTGAACCACCAATGCAAATGAACAGTGAACAGGTTCATTATAATTATCTATTTAAATATTATAATGAATTGGATGATAAACGCTTTACTGCTATCTCAAGAAGCTCTTCCAAACTTTGAAAATGTAATATGCGCATCACATATATACGTTATAATGTCTTGTTCTGCATAACTGAGAAATGTCGTTCTACTTGACAGTTGATGATTAGTTACATGTTCAGACAACGGTTTCACATCTCGTGTCACTGGTATTTATGCATGGCTTACAATTGTTTACCATGCATGTCTTAGAAATTAATTGCGAAACTCCATCTTCTTCATACTGAATCCCCCTCTTATCTCAACGAGAAATTCATTGTCTTACCATATCAAACATAAAAAAGAAGTTATATGACGAAGAAGACCTTAATAGCCGTGCGCTACAAACACAATACCCTCCCATCTAAATTACGTAATACAAATCTCTCCCGCAAAAACGCGGGTCCTACTTTTCCGATTCAGTGCCACGAAGGACGTCCCCAAAAATATCAAAGCCAGGCGGCATATTACGTAATTTCCTAGAAAATTTAGACCCTTTCCAGTAATTTCACCACCCACGCCTTCTACTCCGGTGCGGGGTCTTCTTCACCTCGGGGCTCCACACTATATGATAAGACCCATTCGGATCTCTCTCTCTCTCTCTCTCTCTCTAGAAACATTTTGCGTCGGAATCTCGCACCGTCTTTTCATCTCTACCTGGAAATTTTGCGGTACGTGTTCACTGTTCATTTGCATTGGTGGATTCTTCATATCTATCATCATATACTGAACGGAATCTAAATTTGTATGACTATGTTTTGATCCCCGTTGTCGATTGGATCAAGTGTTCGTTGTTATGGTTTGGTTTAAGCACATTCAATATTTGAATCGATTTCGCGTAGAGATTACTTCAATTTTAAGAGAGTTTTTTGTTTTGTGTTATCGTTGTGGCGGTGATACGTGTAATGCGGAAATGGAAATGGTTTGAGGTGTGGAGAGGTTAGAGTTACTTGTTGTGGTGTTATTGTGAATGATCACATGCATTGAATCCGGATTTTTTGTTCTCGGTGTGGTTGTGATTCGGTAGTCTTGTTGTGTCGTGATGAATTTGTGTTGTTTCTGAACGTGGATGCTTCACGGAACTGTGTGTGTGGTCCGGACGAATATGTTTTCAGAGAGATTATCAGTGAGATTTTTCGTAGTGTATTTGCGTATTCGGATCATTGTTTGCTTTTGATCAATGATATTAGGTTGCTGTTTAGCTTTCTTAGACTTGGAGACGGTCGAGTAGTGTCTAGTTGGAGTTAGACACACATAGACTCGATTTTACATTTTGTTTTGGTGACATGTCTTGAAAGTTTCTTCAAGTTTAGGCTTGACATTTAATGCTTCATATTGACTTGATCAAAACCTACTGCCGAGGTAGGTATAAGTGAGTGGACCCGAAAGATTCTGTCTTTTGGAGTATCTTATATAGTGAGAAAAGTTGGTTGATTCAGTCCTTCAAGATCTGATGTTTTTCTTTCCTTGTTACTATGTAGGTCCATGCTCATGGGTTCAAATTCAGTTGTTGATATGATAGAAGCCTCTTCGGGGGTCCATTTTTCTGGATTTCACATAGATGGTTTGGAGCAAAGACTTAAGATTGAACCCCCAACAACCTCAGATGAAAACTTGCATAAGCAGCCTTTTGTTATTGGTAGGTATTGGTTATTTGGCTTAGGGGCATACATTGTTTCTAAGAATTTATGGCGACTATGTTTCGTTTCTTGAATTTTTATTATGAGCTAAGCTTTAATACAAATTGTCTCAGGGGTTGCTGGTGGGGCAGCATCTGGCAAGACTACAGTTTGTGATATGATTATACAGCAGCTTCATGATCAACGTGTTGTTCTTGTTAACCAGGTAATGTTTCCTTGCTCCAGGTAAAGTCTCATGATCAACTAGAATTGTTCTTAATGTGGCATTCATGTTTTACGGCTCCAGTATGTCATCACATCTGAGAATGTGTTTTAAATTTTCTGTGTTATTTTGGATGTCAGGATTCGTTTTATCATAATCTGACCGGTGAGGAACTTAAACGGGTTCATGAATACAACTTTGACCATCCTGGTGAGGGCACTTCAACTTAAGTTTAAGGAATGTAAATGAGCGATAATTACCTAGAGGATCATGTCTCTTCAGTAAACTCTGTGTTATCTGACAGTCCTAAGGCCATGTTAGAATGATATTAGTTCTCGAAGTGCAGATACTATATTTTTTTGCTGCCCTAATGTTTACCTGTTTCACTTGGATGTGTATCCAATGGTGAAAGAAATCCACCACTCTTGGATCTGCATCCAAGGGTAATTGAACATAATTTCCTTGGTCAATTGCTGACCAGGTGAACAGTACTATTCTTTTTCTGAATCACGCTCAATACAGCAATCTATAAAAGCTTCATCCGTTTAGTTTGCTCTGTAATCATCTTGATGTACTTCTTTCCTGTATTATCAGATGCTTTCGACACTGAGAAATTATTATCTTCTATGGACAAGTTGAGACATGGGCAAGCAGTAGATATTCCAAACTATGATTTCAAAAGTTACAAAAATGGCGTGTTTCCAGCCAGAAGGGTAATTTTCTGAAATCTTTAGGTTGTATACAATTCATCATCTAAAATATATAGTTGATCCAAAAAGGACAGATCTGTTGAAAACTGTTATGTATCATGTATCAGTGAGTATCCTTCCTTACACTGAAATCCGTACTGGTCTAATATCCTTAACAGGTAAACCCTTCAGACGTCATAATTTTGGAAGGCATTCTTGTTTTCCATGATCCTCACGTCCGAGAGCTGATGAACATGAAGATATTTGTTGATACAGGTCATTTATCTTCTTTTTTACCATTTCAAAGTTATTAGATATGATTTCGTTTGATGTTTATTAGCTAATCAAATATGTCGCCCCAGGGGCAGTTTAGCTGGTTTGTCTGAGAGCAAGGGTGGTTGATTCTCAGTTCTGCGAAAAATTTATTTTTCAACTTATTGTTTTGAGTGGAACGATATTTGTGACTTCATATTGTTACTAAATTGGGCCACTTCACATTGTAAAATTTTCAGTGCAGATGCTGATGTGCGGTTGGCTAGGAGGATAAGGCGTGATACGGTTGAGAAGGGTAGGGATATTGGTACAGTTCTTGATCAGGTTTGCAACTTTCCATTTCATCACATGCTCTGGATATACATACTTTGACCTTAACAAAAAAGAAAAGAAAAAGAATATACGTACTTTGACTTGCCTTGCCTTGAGCTGTATTTGTTGTTATCCACAAATGAATAGGGACTCATTGTCTTGTAGAATTGAATGGAAGAAGACAGGGTGTGGACTCTTGACTTTACTTGATAATAATTTGTAAATTCTCCCTTTTTTTTTCAACATTTGTTTATTTTATTATACAGTTTAGAGATTTGCACGTAGGGTGACCCACCTAATGCTTACAGCTTATTCCTGATGTCTTATGCAAGCTATGTTTATTGTTTTGATGCAGTACTCACAATTCGTAAAACCTGCTTTTGATGATTTCATTCTTCCTACAAAGAAATATGCCGATATCATTATACCTCGTGGTGGAGATAATCACATAGCTGTTGATTTGATTGTACAACATATCCGCACTAAGCTTGGTCAACATGACCTCTGTAAAATATATCCTAATTTATATGTCATTCAGTCAACTTTTCAGGTACTCCTCTCAATACTTTCATTCAAGCAATCCAGATTTTGGTTTGTATGTTTAGTAGGCTATTTTTTTTTGCTCACCATTAGTTTCTTCTGGTCTCCTACAGATACGCGGCATGCATACCCTCATTCGTGATGCTCAAACAACAAAGCATGATTTTGTTTTCTACTCTGACCGATTAATTCGTTTGGTGTGTATTCTGATCCTTTGAGCTAAAACACTAATTTGATATGGTCTTTTAATACACTCATCAAGTGTCCTGAAACTTGATCAGGTTGTCGAGCATGGCCTGGGACACCTGCCTTTTACCGAGAAGCAGGTGATCACTCCAACTGGTAAGTTGACTCTTATTTTGATGTAACTAAGATTTGACTTTGGTGTATTTGCAAAAAGACTAGCATGTCTATCAATATATTGCTCGTGAGCTTGGTGCAAGCATTCACATGAAACTATACAGGAAATTTACATTAATTATTAAGTTTCAATTGTTCATTAGTCATTACTGTATAACCATTTGTAGCTGATTGGTCTGCTAGTTTCAAGTCTGATTTTACAACATTTCTCTTTTGGTGTTTATGCAGGGTCTGTGTATATTGGTGTTGATTTTTGTAAGAGGTTATGTGGTGTATCCATCATTAGGAGGTACAAATCCATCTCTGTTGAGGCATTTGGTTTTCCTCTGCATAAAAGATTAATCTACTAGTATTGTTTCCTGGCTGTCTTTACAAGTGAACAAACAATTTCTGGGATTCATGTGGTCTAGCATCCACTATGCATTGATGTTGTGTTTGTTTTTATCATGATTATATTTTATTTTCAAATGAATTACTCTATGGTTGTTTGAGCGGGATGCTTACATATATACTGATACCAGTGGTGAGAGTATGGAGAATGCTCTGCGAGCATGTTGTAAAGGCATCAAGATTGGCAAGATTCTTATTCATAGGGAAGGTGACAATGGTCAGCAGGTTCGCACTCATCTCACTCTCCATCCCTTGTGCAATCACCTTTTGTTGGTTTATGCACACGCATTCCCATGTCTTTTTCTATTGGTTTTCTTGATTTTCAAAGTGCTGAACAGTTATCTGTTTGTTCTTGCTGAACAGCTCATTTATGAAAAGCTACCCAACGACATCTCAGAGAGACATGTATTGCTGCTGGATCCTATCTTGGGAACAGGTACCTTTTCCCCCTCATAGTAGTCATCATATGGTCTGTGGATGGAAGTGTTGTAATTTGTTATCGATAATATGAGTAGTTTTAAAAAATCTTGTTGAATTAGAATGTCATAGCAATTTATACCTTTTTCTTCAGGGAACTCGGCTGTTCAAGCTATTTCTCTACTTTTAAAGAAGGGTGTACCAGAGTCTAACATCATATTTCTCAATCTCATATCGGTAAATTTCTCGCTCTCCCCTTCGGGTTCCTCTAATGAGTAGTTCAATTTTGTGTTACAGCTTAGTGACTGAATGAGAGTGTGTTGCTTGTGTTACAATATCAATTGACCAGGCGCCCCAAGGTGTGCATGTGGTCTGCAAACGCTTCCCCAGGATAAAGATTGTGACATCTGAGATAGAAACCGGTCTGAATGAAGACTTCCGTGTCGTACCTGGCATGGGGGAGTTTGGGGACAGATATTTTGGAACCGACGACGATGATCAAGAAGGGGTGCCTCCATCAAAGTAGCTCATGAAAACTGCAAATTTGGTCCAACCCATTACCAACTTGAGTCATCATTTCCAGCATCAGTGATCAGCAGCTCATAACATGTTGGGGGAATTTTTTTGACTTACAGATCCAGAACCATCTTCTCGGAATGTATCTTTTTCTTACATAGGTCATCTGTTGTTTTACTTGTATGTCTTTTGCATATGACAACACCATGAAAAGGGTTGAACTGCTAGCTCGTCATAGCAGGCAGTGAGTTTGTGCCTAGATAGCCAAAGCTTGCTTTGCATTTGTATGCCTTGAGAGGGAAGCCCCCACCTGATATGTATTCAACTATTTACAAACCAGGACATTTCACCTGTAATATGAATATACATGATAAATGTATCTTACCTTTTTTAGATGTGCGTTTTCCGCAAGTTGCATGTAGTCAATTCACCATGACCTTGGAGCTCTCAAGGAGAAGTTTTCATTGTGGGGAGGAAGAGTGACTGGCTATTAGTGTCGATATATGATGACAATTTCTCACAGATGGTTGTCAGTCGTTGATGTAAGTGATCGAGTAGAGGGAGTGTGTTTGGCATTCCATGTACATAGTTGAGTAGAATCCAAAACTTCCATTTGTTATTTGCTCTGTGCCTCTTCAAGTTCTGAGGAGAAGAACAGGATGAGGAGCA
Source organism: Geum urbanum (assembly GCA_946800695.1). Classification (NCBI taxonomy): domain Eukaryota; kingdom Viridiplantae; phylum Streptophyta; class Magnoliopsida; order Rosales; family Rosaceae; genus Geum; species Geum urbanum. Next base: position 36,898,105 of record OX327016.1, read on the forward strand.
TTAGCCCATTCCACACAATTTTATGCAAAGAGGATGAGAGTTGCCAGTTGGCAAAGAGAGTGATCACTCGTTGCTCTATCCTAGGGATCAACTTCCTTGGGTTAACCTTCGGACACGTGTTGGTGCCTGCTCTCGTTGGATCTGCTGGCATATTCCATCTTAACCCTTTGTGTATATAGACTGTTGGCTGTGCATGTTTGGCTTTGCACTTTCCTTCCCCTTTTAATCTTATCCAATACCTAAAGCTTCAAGCATGTCAGCCTTCGTTGGCAAGTATGCTGGTAATATCTCTCCCCATGCCAACCATGCACTATCATACGTTACATGTTATATTGTCAAATTGTTGTTTAATACATACAGTAACATGATACGTTTCAAACGTACTATCTTGAACACTTATTGTGCTGTAATACCAGTATAGAGTATTGATAAAATTTATGTACTTTTTTGCAGAGGAGCTCATAAAGAATGCCAAGTACATTGCAACCCCCGGCAAGGGAATATTGGCAGCTGATGAGAGCACAGGCACCATTGGCAAGCGTTTAGCGAGCATCAACGTCGAGAACATTGAGTCGAACCGCCAGGCCCTCCGCGAGCTGCTCTTCACCTCTCCTAATGCCCTCTCCTACCTCTCTGGTGTCATCCTTTTTGAGGAGACATTGTACCAGAAGACCTCTGATGGCAAACCCTTTGTTGAAGTACTCCAAGAAAATAATGTCATTCCAGGCATGAACTAAACTTTCTAGCACATACATATTGTTGATATTTCTGTACTTGTAGACTACTTTGTACTAATATATAGTAGTGTGTTAACAGGCATCAAAGTTGACAAGGGCACAGTTGAGTTAGCTGGAACAAATGGAGAAACCACCACCCAAGGTTTTGACTCCCTTGGAGCTAGGTGTGCACAGTACTACAAGGCCGGTGCGCGTTTCGCTAAGTGGCGTTCCGTGCTCAAGATTGGCCTAACTGAGCCTTCTGAGCTATCTATTCAGCAGAATGCACAGGGCTTGGCTCGCTACGCGATCATCTGCCAGGAGAATGGATTGGTGCCGATTGTTGAACCCGAGATTCTAACCGATGGAGATCATGACATCAAGAAATGTGCTGCTGCTACTGGGATGGTGCTTGCTGCAGTTTACAAGGCACTGAATGAGCAACATGTTCTTCTTGAAGGGACTCTCCTTAAGCCCAACATGGTCACACCAGGCTCTGACAGCCCTAAGGTATTTACATATATATTGTTTTTGCATTTATCGGACAGTTTCAAATTTTATTCTATGATATGTTGTCACACAAACAATCAAAATAGTCGATTAAAGAGAACCTGTGTGATAATGTACATGTCATTTTGTCACACGGTCTGGTAGTGACATGATCAATTAGATTCATATATGATTCATGTTAAGATGTATATTAATGAATGATAGCGTTTGATTTTCATAGGTGACACCGGAGGTAATTGCCGAGTACACCGTGACTGCACTGCGCCGCACAGTCCCTGCTGCGGTGCCAGGGATCGTGTTCCTTTCCGGAGGACAAAGTGAGGAACAAGCAACACTCAATCTGGATGCAATGAACAAGTTAGATGTGCTGAAGCCATGGACTCTTTCATTCTCATTCGGCCGAGCTCTGCAGAGCAGCACGCTTAAAACCTGGGGCGGGAAGACAGAGAACGTCGGGAAGGCTCAAGAAGTATTCTTGGCTAGGTGCAAGGCTAATTCAGATGCAACTCTTGGCAAGTACGGTGGAGAAGGAGCTGGTGGCTTGGCTTCTGAGAGCTTGTTTGTTAAGGGGTACAAGTACTAGTGCAGTAACGCCAGTACGTACTTAAAACCTTGACATGGGAATTTTGGGATAATCACTTGTATGAAGTAATCAAAACCCTGATATTAATTTTGTCCAAAAGAAAAAAATTAAAAGAAAAAAATTAAACTTGTAATTTCCTTTCTTAATTTCCATGCTTGAGTTGGTACATATTTAACTCGCTACATTTTCTATATACAATGTCTGTATGTCAATAATGCTCAAGTCGACTGTACTGTTCAAAATCAAACCAGATCAATTGTTTACAAATTAGCTAGTATTTGATCTTCTCTGATCTGTTAAGTTGTTCAAACACCATCTTCCGGCCTAGCCTTCAAATCCTTCCTCTACTCAATCTCTTATATATTTGACCATATTCATGCACACCAATGCCCACTTTCTACTCTTAAGTCCCTTATCCTCTATGTCTATTTCTTCCCTAATCCACGAATCTGCCAAAAAACAACAAATCTGAAGATCATTTTTACGGTGGTGGTGGCGGACCGTACTTGTTAGAAAGGCCTGGAGGATGCCGTGGATTCGGAGGCAGTGGTCTCAGCGGTGGAGGAGCTTCCTACAGGCGAAGGAAGCAGAGGCATGGTTATCGAGGCAGAGAAGGACCCTTAAAAAATACTATCATATTTTTCATGAAAATTATCTCTTCCTGCCCTTAATGTTAAGAGGAGCGCCGCGCGGTACTATCAGAAATTATTTTTTCATTAAAAAAAAAAAATATCTCCGAGTATTATTTTTTTTCCACTTAAATTCAAACTTCAAAGAAGCTAAAATCATATTTCCAAATGGTACCACCAGCCTCCTTCTTATATTTAACGTAATGCCGCTGGACAGTACTTAAAATCATTTATTCAAACTTAAAATCTATCATAATTTTCATGAAAATTATGTCTATTCCTCCCCTTTATGTTAGGAGTCGTGCGGTGCGGCACTACTAGAATTTATTTTTTCATAAAAAATACTATCTCCAAGTATTTTTTTTCCCCTTAAAGCCAAACTTCAAACAAGCCCAAATCATATTTCCAAATGGTACCACCAGCTTCCCTTTTATATTTAACGTAGTGCCTGTTCGGCAGTACTTCAAATCATTTATTCAAACTTAAAATATACTATCATATATTTCATGAAAATTATGTCTCTTCCTCCCTTTTTATGTTAAGAGTAGTGCTGCGCGGCTCTACTATAAATCATTTTTTCATAAAAAAAATACTATCACCAAGTTCTATTTTTTTTCACTTAAACCCAAACTTCAAAAAAAATCCAAATCATCCCTTCAAAATGGACCACCAGGTATGTCGCCGCGACAACGAGTCTCCGTCACCACTTGCGCGTCAAACCACGTGTCATCTTTATAAGATTTAAACTCTATCATCACCATTTGACTGTGTTGTGTTGTGTACTATTGAGTCATGAGAAGAAAATTTTTCATGAACATTACATCTCTTCCCCTTTTATGCTTATAGTATGACCCTACTATAATTCCTTTTTTTTTTTTCATAAAAAGTAATCTCTCCAAAGTAATAATTTTTTTTCCTAAACCCAAACTTCAAAAAAGCCCAAATTATCCATTCGAAATGGACCACCATCATCCCTTTCATGTTTAGAATATAGCCGCGCGGCAGTACTATAATTCCTTTTTTCATAAAAAGTACTATTCCAAAAGTAATAATTTTTTTTCTCCCTTAAATCCAAACTTCAAACAAGCCCAAATCATATTTCCAAATGGTACACCAGCCTCCCTTTTATATTTAACATTGTGCCGCACAACAATACTTAAAATTATTTATTCAAATAGACCCACCGCCGCCGCTCGACGTACGAGAGCTGCCTTCCTCATTCGGTGACTTGTATTCCCGAGAACCATTCTGTAACTTCTAAAGAAACAAGAACAACAATAAATGGCGCAACAATAAACCTTATTAGGATCCATTGTTATTTGGGCACAACAATATAAATTTGAAATATAACCATTCGTAGTACTAATTTAAAAAATAAATTAAAATATCATGTCTAAAGAAAGGAGAGTCATTTAACAATACATAATGTTTTTTAAAAATATATATATGTAAATGTATTATTGGTACAAAAGTTGATTCTGGGAGGAATGACTCCCAAACCCACCTCCTCTGATCCCTTGGGAATCCAATTCCGGGTTTATTTGGAAATGATTTCTGATAAAGAGGTGAGACCCACCTCCATTCCGATTCCCAAATGTGCAAGTAAACGCTGGAATTCTTTTATCCCGAAATCATTCCTAGAGATTTCATTCACATTCCCAATTAGTAAAGTGCCCTCAATCTCCTAGTTCTTTAATAAATATGACTCCTACAAAAATATATATTATTTGATATGCGAAAGGTATCCTCAAGTGTCGAAAAAGTGTCTTCGAGTGCCCCCAAGTACCCAAATAATAATATTTTAAGACACGTCACGTGACATTTTGGACACAATATCTTCAAACATCCACAAGTGTTAAAGTGTCCCCAAATATCAGACACGTGACACGACAACAAAGTGGAGTATCATCGATGGCCTTGCTATATATATGATATGTATCTCAATCACTTGCCATCGTGCATGGCTCACCTATCTTGGTTAAGCAGGTAGTTCATGCCTCTTCTTGCCTTATTGTCTAGCTAGCCTTATTAATTAGCTTAAATTTATTCATCAATTGCTGGGCAGCTACTTTTTGGGCCGACTAGGTTGTAGTTGAAGTCCAAGCTGGTGTCAGATTGGTCTGAGGTACTCATCCTAGTGTGGGCTTGTTTATCTGTTTTGGGCTTGGTTATCTCGACATTTGAGTTTTCCGATTTGCTTTGTCTGTGTTTGATTAATTAATTTGAATATTCTCCCACTGTGCTTACTATTTGTGTCAACTGTTTGGCGGCTTAGACTGAGAAAATGAAATCGAAATTCTACTAAATTTGATCGATCTGATATTTATGTTTATATTATTCAATCCGTGTACTTGTTATTCCAACATATAGTTTGCCATAGATGATTAGTTGCAAGAAGCTACAAACTCGGTGATACTGCAAGTAACAAAAGGAAATAAGCAGTGCAACAATGTTAAATCTTTTTCAGTACGTCTAGCACTATATATTGAAATATTATTCATGTATAATATTTGATACAAAATATTTTCTTGGTTTTGTTTTGATTGAGAGAGCTGTGACAAGTTTTCTGCGCAGCAACTGGGGTATTTATAATATAGAGGAAACATAATTTCAGTTCGTATCGTACTACGAATTATTACAAACAAGCATGTATATATGATCGAATTATTCACTTTCTTCGTAGTTTAATATTATAACTAGGCATCAATATTCCACAACGACTAAATCGATCTTCTTCTTCTTCTTCTTCCTCAATCATGCATCATCTGCGATGCTCTGAAGTGAACCTGACGTCGCGCTCTCTCGTCAGAGAGTTCTTGTGCGAAACTGCAAATGCATGCAGATCAGATAAGAAAACAAGATTAGGATTTTCAATAAAAAGTGTAAGGCCTGGTATAATTATCTATATACCTTATGAGAGCCTCTTCATTTGAAATGTTACGTTCATCTGGTTCGTGCATACCGGTAGCTAGATTCACCTTCGAAAGCTTTTTCTTTAACAGTTCTTTACCAATTTTTTCGAGTTCATTCAAGTTTTTCTCTGAAGCATTGTCCATAGCACTCATTTCATCTGTTAGTTCATAATCCTGCACCGTAGCCATTTCTCCCTTCCGTTAGAATTGTACGGAAAAAACTTGCCGTAAATTTAAACGTCTATTACGTACATACCTGAATTCGAATGTAATTTTCGTCGAAGCCAAGAGCTTGGAAAAAGGTAGAAACGTGAAAATCAACCATGTCACTACTTGCTTCTTGGAATATGTCTATCAATGGATGTGTAACTGTCTTGTTGAAATGAAGCAACCAATTAACAATATTCCACTTGCCTGCTTCTTCAGCTTTGTACCCATGTTTGTTCTTTGCTGAACCAGTTCCCAGTGATAGAACCAGGAATCGTTTACTCTGATCAGCTGCCCTCTTAGTACGAGCGAATTCAGGATTTTGCTGCTTGATTTCTTTTGTCACTTCAGTTATAGCACACAAAGTCTGAAAAATTCAAGAACGTACATAATGTACAATGATAATTAGCACTACTTTTATTTGCAATCACGTACCATGCATGTAATAATTGAATTTGTAACTATATAATATATTGTTACCGGGTTATTAGCAGCGACACCGCCATCAATGAGGTGAAAATCTCTGGTTGCGGTTGCAAAATGATGTGCCGGAAAATAGATTGGTGCTGCTGAAGTTGCAATGCATATATCAGAGAGCTTAGCCGGATCGAGATTCGGGTTCCTCTTCAACTGTAATTACAAACATATATATGACGTACGCGTACAATTAATTTGTGTTAATTAACAAACATATAACGTACCATGTATGTTGAATCTACGTACGTACTTAATTAGATCCAACAATGAGTGTCTGATCGACCAAATGCAAGGAGTACATGCATAAGGTTAACTAATTAAGAGCGAAATTATGAAAACAAACCTCGTAGGTTGAGAAGATAGCTGGTTGGTGTCGACTTATATCATAAGTTGGGATTACAACGTTGGTTAATGCATGGTTCAATGTTTTGCTGTCTCCTAATTTTTTGGATCCTAATTCGTTCTTCACAATCTCACGTAGCTTTTCCCCATCATATAATGGTCCCAAAAAAGTTGCTATTGCTGGATTAATCCTGTTGTATATGTGCGTATGTGTGTTTGTGTTGGAAGAAATAATATTAATTAATTAGTTCGACCATCTAAATTATATATGCTCATACATATGTCTATTATTTAAGATCGATTACTATAAAAATTAAAGTACCAGCTCTTATGGAAGATTTCTGCAGAATGTTTCTTATAAAAGTCAACAATCTTATTAGCAGGATACAAGGGATGAGAACCCTTTTCATCTGGTGCCGTGAGCATGGCCGTAACAAGGCCACCGGTGCTCGTCCCGGCAATCACATCGAAATAATCTGCGAGTCTAATACTTTCATATTTCCCAGCATCTTTCTCCTGCATGCGTAAGTACTTAATCACCGATGACATATATACGTACAAATAATTAACTAAATTAATTGACTTGTTTGCTTTGTGAATAAATTAATGTACGTACTTGTAGCTTCTCCTCTAGGAAGCTGAGAATAGTAGCGGGGATGATCCCTCTGACTCCACCTCCGTCAATGCTAAGGATAGTGATGCGATCACCGTGAAGAGGAGGAGGATGGCGGAGGAATGCACCTGCTTTCTCCATTAGAGCTAGCTAGGGCTAGTTCTATAAGATCACTACCCTCGCTGCTGGCTACGTCAGTAGTTTTTTTAGCCAAGGGAGGAATGCAGTAGCTAGTTTGCACTCTGCTCAGCTTAGTGTAAGCTTTATATAGAGACCTTCCAGGCTCCCAGACTTTGTTTTGTATTAATTAGGATTTTTCATGCACGTGAATTTTTCAGTGAACGTGATAAGTAGTCGGCAGGGCAGATGTAAGATTTTAATCTTAGATAGGTTTTAATTTATTGTGCAACGCACAATTTTTTTTTGAAGCTTGTAACCCATTGAGAGGCTAATCCTTACGCATTTATTATTATATATAGGAAAAACATACATCGAAGGGGGCATAAAATCAAAGTCTATGAATTAAAAAATCTACATTATTATTAATTAAATCTCACCCTTCGAGATCCACTAACTTCAAACTCATCAACAACCAAATCATTATCAATATTATCGGCATACTGTCTTTCAATATAGAGAATCATGCTATTATCAAGAAACTCTTCACACATCTTATTTTGAAGAGCATTTTTCAAGATCTTCATAGATGAAAATGATCTCTCTGTTGTTGTAGTAGACACAGAAAGAGTCAACACAAAACATATTAATTTATAGATCATCGGGAAGAATGCATATTTTCTTGTTTCTACCAACTGTCGACACAAGTCTGATAAAGATGATGTCATGTTGAATCGTACATCCCTCTGAATATCTTCAAGAAAATATCTACACTCCATCTCAAGAGAAAGTATATCAGTAGTCGTAAAATCTCCAGGATAAAACATCACAGCAAGAGTACGAATATCTTCAACATTGAAAGATTAGAAATTATTACGAGGATCAAATGTTACACTAAGAACAATGAGCTCCAATGAAGTCTTTGTAAATCTAGTATCCAACTCTGCCAATTGAAAGTCTATCACAGCATTTAGAACACTAACTCGATAAAAATGCTCATTTGTAATAAAAAAAATTTGTTGGCATGTTCTTGGGTTTGTACCTTCCGTGTAAGGAGCACACATATCTGGCATAACAATATCATGTTCTTCACAAAATAATAACATTTGCAATCAATTGATCCCAACCATTCTCTCTCATCGCCTGAAGTTTAGATTTTGTTAAACTGAGAAAGCTCAAAGCATTTAAAATGTCTATGGCTTTATGTTGCAATGCTTGACAAAGAAACTCAGTAATCTTCATGACATCATGCATCAACAATAAACAGAACACAAAATCAAAGTCCTTCAAAATCTTACCAACACTTTTTGCTTGGCCTCTCACCTTTGACGGCCCATTTGCTTTCAAATCTGCAAAAGTTATTCGGGTAGCTCTAAACAACTTTATCAAACCTGAGATAGAGCGATGGTGCGATCCCCAACGAGTAGCTCCTGCTCGTTGCAAACCGCTAATCTGATTAACTCCTGAACCAGTTTCAAGTGTACCCGCAGCTACTAACTCTGCAATTTCTTCTTCTCTGATAGATTTTAGCATTGAATGTCGTTTTGCAGAAGAATCCACAAAAGTCACTACCAAATTGAGTTTAGAGAAAAACTCTCAAATATCATCAACTCCCATAGCAACAACATTCAATGTCAGTTGTAACCGATGAGCAAAGAAATGCACATAATAAGCATATGGACACTCTTCTAAAAATAATGCTTGGAGTCCATGAAACTCACCCCTCATGTTGCTAGCACAATCATATCCTTGACCTCGCATATTTTCCACTGGAATATCATATTGAGCAAGAACTTTGAAAATCTCAATTTTCAAAGTTAGAGAACAAGTATCTGAGAGACTAACGCTTTTGAAGAACCTTTCAATAAGAAATCCATCACGATTAACAAACCGAAGAATGATAACCATTTGTTCCCTTTTAGAAGAATCAACCGACTCATCAACAAGAATGCAATACTTTGCATCTCCCAATTCTTCACGAAATTTGGTTCTGACTTTGTTGCCAAGCATATTCAAGATTTGCTTTTGGATTGTTGGAGAAATATACTTGGCATTCCCTGAAGCATTTTGCTTGACAACCTTCTTGACTTCCACATTTACTCTTGAAATGAATCTATAACTGCATCAAAGTTACCCCCATTTAACGAGTCCATTGATTCATCATGACCTCTAAAAGCACATCCTTGTTTTGCTAACAACCTCATTGCCTCTATGGTGGTAAGAAGTTGAAGTCGGTTATCCGCAATTTCCTGAGATGATTGGGCGCTAATCACTCTTTCAATATGTATAGATGGGTTCCTTAAGTTTTCCCATTTGAGCATAGAAGTGTCATGCACACTGTTAATGTCCATCCTGATATGCTTGAGAGCAATAGATTGCTTAGACATCATATTCTTCCAACCTCAGGCTCCGCTCTCAGTGAATGCAGGATGTTGAGATGGATAAGAATCAAAGAGAAAATAAGGAAAGCAATACACTGCATCTGTAATACAAGAATACTCAAGCCAATGCCAATTTTTAAACCATTTAAAATTGAATCTCCGACCTTGACTCCCACTATCAGTAGAGACCTGATACACACTCAACTCGGGTTGAAACGGTCCTATAACCACATATGCTCTTCGAATATTTTCACGATCGTTCAAAGGATATGAACAAATTGGTCTTCTCTTTCCCGGATCACGTTCAAGGCAACTCAAATCAAAATGGCATTCTTCTGTGGGAAGGATACCAACGGATCAACATGATCATCATTCACACAATTAGGGATGTCATTAACCGAATATTCAGTCACAGGTATACTCTCACTCCCACTCCCACCCTCTTTCTGAATCTCATTATCATTCCTTTCACCTGGCAAATTATTTGTTGTAAACCATGAAAAAAGATTTTTATAACGTTTGGGTTTACGGTGATCCGCCATTGTAGTTAATGTGTCAAACCTATAAAGCACCCAAAATAAACAAGAGAGGGCATGAAATTCAGCATCAGAATTTGCAAGCAATTGGGGCATATGAAATTATGATCTTCTATTGCTAGGTTTGTGCTAGTTGCTTTCTAACTTTTTCTCTCTTTTTCATCAAATTGATGTATACAGACATTAAGGACCAACAATCTACAAACACAACGCATTCAAGTTGTATAATCAAAAATAAACTTGAGGAATGACCTTATTATATTATCTAAACACCTTAGGAATGTCAAAACCAATTGCACAAACAAAACATATCAATAAGCAGTTTCCTATCTTCCATATATCAACAAAAACATAAGCGTATCTTTTTAACAATGACAATGAATGCCAAGACCAGAGAAGACAGGAGGTCGAAATTGCAAGCCTCATCCAGACTTTAGTTTTTCATGTAATGAAATAACTATTGTTCTCAAAAACTACTGTTGGCACCAAGATTCTAAGAACACAATTAAGACAAACACATAGGGCCACAATCCAGCCAAAGCAATCCAGCCAAAGTTATCCAAGCACAAAATGAGAGAGAGAGAGAGAGAGAGAGAGAGAGAGAGAGAGAGAGAGAGAGAGAGAGAGAGAGAGAGAGAGAGAGAGAGAGAGAGAGAGAGAGAGAGAGAAATAGTAAGTACCTGCTTGTATTGGAACTTGATGGTGTATGAGAGAAGCATAGGGCTGATGTTACCGGCGTCAGGGTGTGAGAAGGAGACGATGGTGGCGCTCGGCAACTCCTCGAAAATCCGAGTCGACTCGAACAAAAAATGACGGACCACTTGATGTGATAGCCTCAACTCCCAAGAGTGAATGAGCTGGGCTGCTTGGTCTTTCACCTAGTGGTCAATTTTTTTTTTAATTCTAAAAAAAAAATGGGGTAGACTGCAGCCTATCCAGTTCTTGAGCTGGGTCCGCCCTGAGTAGTCGGATCGCAATAACTACGTTCTCATTTCAGATCAAAGATATTTTGTCATCACCACGAGACTCACATTAGCTTGTTATCTTGCGTCAGTACACGTACTTCTCATCTTTAATTCACATCGATCCAAACCTATTTGTTGGGGAATTGCTAATTAATTAACCAACGTACTCAGTACGCAATTTCGATTCACACAAATAAGAGATTCTACGGAGAGAAAACTAGCTAATTTGAACGATATCATTTATAGAAATGGCTGTAGTTTAATTATGAGTAGCTTATATGAAGCTCGATCATGAAATTAAGCAATATCCATTCACATGCTAACAAAATGACAATTGGTACAGATAAACAAAAGTTGGACGTAAACAATTCTGGATCCGGTTTGGTTATTAATTAGTTATTTTTTAACAAATGATTTTGAATTCTATTTGATGATTAAACTGATTTTCAATTAATTCTTATGTTTGATAATGAGTATTTTTAGAAATCTTGTCCCGCTAGCATGATCCTTTCCAAGTCGAATGTCTATAACAAGAAAGTGCATGTGAAGAAATATGAAGGTCCCAGAGGGGGGGGGGGGGTGAACGGGCATTTTATAAAAAATTTCATTGTAAAGTTAATTTGAGGATAGCAGGGAGTGTTTCTATCCTTCAATAACCTGTAACGAACTTAAAAAGTAATGAAAAGGGAAGTGATAGATAACACCTCGATATTTTTGATAACGCAGAAAACTCTACAACAGGGAAAAAACTGCGTGTCCCTAACTGAGGGACAAACCTTCCACTATGTAAAAACACTTTTACAAGACAGCATCTTCGCAGGATACAAATACGCTCTCCTATCCTTGCTAGCACTACCAGAAATGGAGACATTACCGGCGACCTGCCGTCGCCGGCCTTGTCTTTTTTTTTCGCCGGAATTGACATTACCGGCGACAAGTCGCCGGCAATGACGTCGCCGGAGATTCCCCGCCGGTGTTAACATTGTCGGCGACGGGAAACGCCGTCGCCGGTAATGTTCGAGACATCACCGGCGACTGGCAATGTCAAGACATTACCGGCGACTCATGTCGCCGGTGATGTCTCGGACATTACCGGCGACGGCGTCGCCGGCAATGGCAGCGCCGCCGTGGCCGGAATGTCAGACATTGCCGGCGACTGAGGTCCATGTCGCCGGCAATGTGTGGAAAATTTTTGAAAAAAAAACGCGATTCTGGATTGGGCCCAATTCCAGAACCTGCATTGAAAGACATAAACCGTACAATCATACAAGTTCAACAGTACACATAAATGTCCAACGTTACAGTACAAATAGCAACGACGATACGAAAATTAACTACAACTACAAGTCAGGTCGAGGAACTTGCGGGTCAGGGTCGAAGTAATCCATGTACTCATTTGAATTCCGGTGGCTACCTTGGTCTTGCTCTGGCGTTGACTGATGCGGTGGTGGTGGTGGATAGCTAGGGAACGGAGGGACCGGGACCGGGGGAGGTGTGGGGAACAGTTGTCCGGTAGTGTGAGCCTCGTACATCGTCCACATCCATGTGTACATCTGAGCCTGCACCTGTGTCTGCTGCATTTGGTACTCGGCCATCTGCCTCTTTTGCTCCTCCAACTCCCTCTGCGTCCTGTGAAGCTCCGCTGCGAGGTTACGACTAGAAGTTGAACTTCTTGACCCGGTAGAGTATTCTGAAGTGTTCTTCAATAGTCCTTCGCCCGCCGTGCCCATTCCCCTACAGTAGTAGGTATTCTTGCCAGTCCCGCACGGTTTTGCCATGATCTGAGCCGCTATAGGGCGATCAAGCGGATCGATCTGAGAGGCATACTGGGTGACTTCTTCCTCGGAGCAGTCATGATGGTTAGTCCGAGCTATATTCATGGTCACTTCCACGGTCGCCTCCTCCACTCTCGCCTAATTGAAAAGTGAAAATGAATAACGTATTAGGTAAAAAAATAAATTAATATCGAAAAATAGTTTTATTAACACATGGAGAGGCGAAAGACTTACTGCTTCGTCAGGGCACTGCGGATAGAACTTTTGATGAATATACACCAAGGGGTTCACTTCTTGTTGTTGATGCGCCTTAGTCGACCAACCCATGTAGTTGAGTGAACCTGCATGATGGGCCCTGGTGTTTTTCAATCTATTCGCCCGGTTCGTCTTCGAAATCGCCTTGTTTGATAAACATATGGAAAAAAATTAGTAACTAACTATTTCAATCTGATACGATACATTAGGGTTGTAAGATATATTAAGGATGCATACCCGAGCTTTGGGGTGCTCGAAGTGGGCTATCAGCCACAGCCACTCGTACTCCCTAAACCGGAATTCGCTAGGGGTAGAACCTCGGCCTAGCTCCTTGTATACAGTGTAATGGGAAGAAAGCTCGTTCTTCCACTCTTTATACCTATATTAAAACATAGAAAAAAAGTTAGAGATATTAAAACACTTGATAAACAAAAATCTAACTCGATATATATTCAAATAAGTCGAAGCACATCACCTCATATGTAGTTGACGCTCTACCCACGTGTGAATAAGAACTTCATCCACGTCAAACCACACCTGCAATATGAATATATAAAAGGTAAAATTATATATTTATTCGGACTTAATTAATAAATGTAAAATTTACGTAATGAAAATACGATTTTACTCACACTGAGTGCATTATGCACTTGCATCTTCACGTAGATAGGCACAGATTCCCAATCTGGCCAAAGCATTGGGACCTTGTCCCGCACGATCGCACCGGCCATGCTGACATATTTGCGCGTGGTGTCGAATGCCTCGATCACCTCGCCATCCTCATTGGCCCTTATGGGCATTTTCCTTCCGCCGGTGGCCTGCTCAAGTCTCTTCCCGGTGCAGGTGCCTCTAGCCCCTTTCTGTTTTCCAGTCCCATTAACGAAATTGCCTAATAATACAATGTCAACAAATTGATATCATTAATTGAACCTATCGCAAGTCTTAAGTAATAATTAAGTAATCAATCTGATGTTAAATAAAATTTACCTGCATCATCCGTTTATTGGTTGGTGCACCTCACACTCCAAAGATACACGGGGTCGAACGGGAGGAAGTTATACGCTTCCTCCACGCTCAGGAACTCCGGCCGTCCTTCAATATAAACAGGCATCCCCCTATCATCGAATTCAGGGATGATAGGAATCTCGTCGGGTAGGAAGAGACCGGACGGCGGAGATAGACGAGGCCTGGACTATGAGGCGCCAGCACCACCATGTGTCTCAGATGATTCCAGTGAAACGGGAGTAGGCACCGGGTGAATATGGGGCATTCGGATTGAGGGAGTTTCTGATGCCCCCGTTGACTGTCGCTCGTCTGAGGCTCTGCCACCGGAGGGACGTCTGCTGATTGAGCGTCTGGAGACTGAGGCTCGAGGCTCAACTTCCGGTTGCACGGCTCTTGATTGTGCAGCTTCCTCCTCAGCTCTCGCCTCTAGCAAGGCTCTCGTGCGAGCACTCATCATTGGCCCACTGGGCGTGTTGCTAACTGCGGGCGAGGAGGAAGCTTGACTACTGTTCCCTCCACTATTTCGGGAACCTCTCCGAAGCCAATTAGCCGCAAAACCTCCTGGCATGGACACCGTAATAGTCATGGAAACTGGGGTTCTATAACAAATTGGAACCGGAACGGTTTGGAACCGGAACGGTTTGGAACAGGAACCGTTTGAACCTGGAACCGTTATATTACAAACGGTTCCGGTTACAAACAGTTCCGGTTCCAAACGGTTCCGGTTCCAAACCGTTTCGGTTCTATAACAAATCAGAACCGGAACGGTTTGGAACCGGAACCGTTTGAAACCGGAACCGTTTGAAACCGGAACTGTTTGTAACCGGAACCATTTGTAACATAACGGTTCCGGTTACAAACAGTTCCGGTTCCAAACGGTTCCGGTTCCAAACCGTTTCGGTTCTATAACAGTTTCGGTTCCAGAACCGGAACGGTTTGGAACCGGAACCGTTTGAAACCGGAACTGTTTGTAACTGGAACAATTTGTAACATAACGGTTCCGGTTACAAACAGTTCCGGTTCCAAACGGTTCCGGTTCCAAACTGGGGTTCTATAACAAATCGGAACCGGAACGGTTTGGAACTGGAACCGTTTGAAACCGGAACTGTTTGTAACCGAAACCGTTTGTAACATAACGGTTCCGGTTACAATCAGTTCCGGTTCCAAACCGTTTCGGTTCTATAACAAATCGGAACCGGAACGGTTTGGAACCGGAACCGTTTGAAACCGGAACCGTTTGAAAACAAACGGTTCCGGTTATAAACAGTTCCGGTTTCAAACCGTTCCGGTTCCGATTTGTTATGGTTCTAATATCACCTATTATACGTTAAATTAACAACTATATCACCTAACTTAACATATATACATACATCATTTCCGGCTTTAAACTTTTCACACATATATACATCAAATATACACTTTGTATACATCGATCATGCATCTTAATTTCACCTTAATTCACACATATATATATACATCACATATTAATCCAATTCACCCTAGCTAATTAATTTTCCACATTTTTCAAACATACGTATATATATACATTCCATATATATTAATTAATTTTTCACATATATACATCACATATATTGCTCCTTCACCCCACAATTATCCACATTTTTTTCCCACAATTTTCAAACATACCTTAATTACATTTTACAAATATTGTCCACATGCATACATATATACATCCCACAATTATCAAAAATTAATTAATTAAAATACACAAAAAAAAATTGTGGAATGAGAGAGAGAGAGAGGGAGAGAGAGAGGGAGAGAGAGTGAGCTCAAACCTGACATGGTGGAGCTCGACCCAACTGTGCCGGCGACGGAGGTGAGGGGAGGAGGAAGAGGAGGAGGGGAGGAGGAGAGAGGGGAGGAGAGGAAGAGAGGGGAGAGGGAAGAGAGAAGAGAGGATTGAGGAGAGGGGAGAGGTGAGAATTTCGTGCTAAGAGAGGGAAGAGGGAAGAGAGAATTGAATTAGGCCGAAGAGAAATGGGGAGGAGGAGATCGAGCTCGAGCTATACCGCCACCATTGCCGGCGAGGTAGGTCAACGTCGTTGGTAATGACATTACCAACGAGTTGAGAAGCAACTCGTTGGTAATGACATTACCCACGAGTTGCTAACTCGTTGGTAATGACATTACCAACGAGTTGCTTATCAACTCGTTGGTAATGTCATTATTTGTCAACTATTATCCGATCGACCAATTTCCGACCATTTTCCGACTACATAATTTCCGACTACGTACAATTTCCGACTACGTATAATTTCCGACTACGATTCCGATTTCCGACTACGTTCAATTTCCGACTACGGTTCCGATTTCCGACTACGTTCAATTTCCGATTTCCGACTACGTTCAATTTCCGACTACGGTTCCGATTTCCGACTACGTTCAATTTCCGACTACGGTTCCGATTTCCGACTACGTATAATTTCCGACTACGGTTCCGATTTCCGACTACGTTCAATTTCCGACTACATACAATTTCCGACTACGTACAATTTCCGACTACATACAATTTCCGAGTACATTTTCCGACTACAATTTCCGAGTACATTTTCCGACTACAATTTCCAACTACATTTTACTACGTACATTTTACTACGTACATTTGCCGACTACAATTTCCGACTACAATTTCCAACGTACTAAGGATGATAATCGTAATCATCTTCATCACTTGAGTCTGACTCGGTTTCATAGGTAACCTCTGGCAATATGTGCCGCTCCTCGTCATCTGAATCAGCGTCAACTTCATATGGATTAACATCGAGAAGTTCTGCTCCAGTAATTCGAACCACACTCCCAGATCTCACATTATTAAGGCGAATCGTAGATGATTCCGGAATGTCAAAAGCGTTCGGCTCTTGGTATGCAGTAACTTCCTCATCATCTGCGGTATCACCAAGTGTGGCAGCACTGTATATGTTTCTATGAGCAACATGGTTAACCACCTTCCACGGGACTTTGTTAAGAAGATCGTCCAGGTAAAACACTTGTTTTACTGATGAGGTAAGAACGAAAGGGTCATCTTCATACCAGGTAGTAGCAGTATTCACCGAAAATGTTCCGTACTGATCGGTCCTTGTGTTCTCCGGGCTAGTATCAAACCATCTACACTTGAACAAGTGCACTTTCATGCGGTTCCCATAAATTAGTTCAACAACTGAATGAAGGACACCGTAATAGTCAACGCCATCCTGCCCACCATGGACCATCACCCCACAATTCTGTGTTTTCAGTCGGTCGTCTCGATTTTCACATATAAATTTCACGCCATTGACCTGACACATCGAGTAAACTTTTGAAGCAATAGGTTTCATCGCCAGGACCCTCAATTCGTTTGACCACTCTGGGCAACCATCATCTGCTACATGGTTCATCTGAAAACGTCCATATATTAATACGTACAGAAGAAATTATGTCATCTTAAAACCACAAAACCACGTACATACATACATGCTATATAAGGATATATATAAAAATATACATATACACATATACTTACCCATTGACCAAAGTAGTTTGCAAACGTCTTGTTATGGTAATCAACATTTCCGGCAATAGCAGGGCAGTGAAGATGATAGTTTTTCCAATATTGTACTTCTTGACAGTTAATCAGTACCGACCAGTGGGCAATGGCTACCTCATTTCCATCCAACTTGTACGACTTTGGCAAGCTTCCCTGTACTACCACGTCATTGGAGATGATAGAAAGGTTGAACTGGGGTTCATCTATCGGCATCTGTTGTTGGGGGTCCTCTACATTTTCGAGGTACACTTTGGTGTACGTTACACACTCGTGCGCAACATATGCTTCAGCGATACACCCTTCAAGTGCATATTTATTCTTCACATAGTCCTTGTAGGCTCCCAATTGTCTACAAGTTAACAAGTGCATGTTAACTTACTTAAAAAATTAGAATTTACATATAAAAACATAGGCAAACCAAATTTATGAATCATTTGTATCTTTCCATGGGATACATCCAAGTGTAGTGTACGGGACCGGTAAGCAACAATTGTTCGGGAAGATGGATCATCAGGTGCGGCATTATGTCGAAAAAATTTGGGAGAAATATCCTCTCAAGCTTGCACATGATAAAAATGATGTCATCTTGCATCTCCCTCAGGTCTGCTTTTTTAACTTCCCTGGTGCATAAAATCTGAAAGAATCTTGACAAGGCCACCAACGGCTCCACCACCTCTTTGGGCATGTACCCTCGAATGAAAATAGGGAAAAGGCGTTGAAGCAGTACATGGCAGTCATGACTCTTTAATCCGTACATCTTATTGTCCCGGAAGTTAACACACCTGCTTATATTTCCTGCATAGCCATAAGGATACCTGCATATATATAGATAAAGCCATATATATGGACCAATTATATTTCTCGCATATAACCATATATACTCCGCTAAAAATTTAAGGCCAAATTCCTACATAGCCATAAGAATATATACCTGACATTACTCAGCCACCGAAAAATTTCATGCTTATGCTTCGGCTTTACGGTGTACGGAGCTTGCGGCATTTTTCTCTTACCATCTCTTAACCAAAAATGTTTCCGCACACCCATTGCTTTCAGATCAATGCGTGCCTTAGGGATGTCTTTTGTTTTCCCCTCCAAGTTAAGAACTGTGCCCACCACACTTTCACACACATTCTTCTCTATGTGCATGACATCTAGGTAATGTCTGATAGGCAACCTGGGCCAGTAGGAGAGTTCCCAAAATATGCTCTTGTGTGTCCAAAACTTATACCTTTCGGGCTTGTCTGGAATTGACGCCACTATGTCAGGATGATTGCTTAGCTGACCAAAATCATATTCATTCAACACTTCCAAAATTTCTTCCCCTGTCCATCGCCTGGGTGCCACACCTGTTTCCACAGTCTCATCAAACGCGTCTGGATCCTGCCTAAATTGGTGATCATATGGAAGCTAACAACGGTGACGCATCTGAACAATTTTACTGCAATGAGGACTGCAACAATCAACCGTCATGCACTCTGAACAAGCCCTGTAACCCCTGGTAACGTTGCCCGACAACATACCGCGGGCAGGAAAATCACTGATGGTGCCAACAAGCATGGCATGCATCTGGAACATCTCCTTTTTGAACCTATCGTAAGTGGGGTGGCCACACTCACTCAGGTACTTAAGCTCCTCAATCAAAGGCCTCAAATACACATCGAGACACTTTCCTGGATAACCCGGGCCCGGAATTAACAGAGTGAGCATATTGTATTCCTTCTTCATGCACATCCATGGTGGAAGGTTGTACGGTACCAAAATAACTGGCCATATACTGTATTGAAGACTCATGTTGCCAAAAGGGTTGAATCCGTCAGATGAGAGCCCTAGCCAAATATTTTGGACCTCTGCTGCAAAATGATCAAACTCCCTGACCATGTGCTTCCAAGCCTCTCCGTCGGAAGGGTGTATAAGGGTGTCATCGTCAGGCAAGTTCCTCTCAGCCCACCATCTCATTGCCTCGGCCGTGAAAGCACACATGAACAACCGCTCCAGCCTATCAATAAGCGGGAAATATCGAAGTATCTTCACAGCTTTCTTGTTGCCTGCAGGAGTCAACTTATACCTTTCTGTAAAACATACCGGGTAGGCTTCAAGGTCTTCGAGATCTTTTCCCCAGAAGAGAATACAATCATATCTGCATGCATGGATTTTGATGTAGGAAAGCCCAAGATCTTTCAGGATATGTCGCACCTTATGATGAGTGGTAGGAAGACGATGACCGGGTGGTAGTAGCGAAGCAGTCCACTTCAACCAAGAATCAACAGCTTTGACAGACATTTTGTTCTCCATTTTGAGCTGCATCACTCCCATCACACTTTCAAGAACAGTCTTACTACAACCGTCATACAACGGAGTCTGTTGCAATGCAATCAGGTTGTTGTACTTGTCCATACCGCTTGTGTTGACATGACCTCCAGGTAATGGTTCGACTGGCTCGATATGGGGGAAACCCTCAACGACGGGAGGGACATTTGGTGCTTCATCAGCAAATACACCGCTCTCATGAGGAAACATATCATTGATTAACATCGATGTTGGATCATAGGATGAACTGCCCCTCTCAGCAAAATCTCCATTATCATAGCATGGACTGGCCCTCTCACCAAATTGTCCATGATCATGCGGACCCGCTACCGATGTTTCACCGTGATAAATCCAACAAGTGTACTTATCCCAAAACTCGTATTTACTCAGGTGCCTCTGGACTTTATCAATGAGAAATCGAAATCGATCACTGAAACACTTACATTCTTTACACGGGCAATAATGAAGTGTAGTGTCTCCACAATTAGCCTTCACAAAATCCACAAAACTCCTAATTCCCTGGTGATATCTGACATCCCATCTTTCGAGGCTCATCCAACTCTTGTCCATCCTGAAAATTCTAACAATTTTACGAATTAATTATATATATATACAGACATTCACTACTAATAATCGACGTGATCTCTCAATTCAACTCTAATTAAATCAACACATGCATGCATATGTATATATATCGATCTAATCTCTGAATTCGATTCAGTACTCGATGATAGTATTCTCCTTTTTTCAATTCAAAACGTATTTGACTGGGTAGGAGGAGGCTCTGTTAAGCCTGGCTCCGATAACAATACGATAATACCAGTCATTGATTCAGACACAAGATTAACTACAAGCTGTTTTCTCGTTTCGGTGACCGTACATCAACAACATTTCATATATATCTCACGAATTGGATTTGATCAACACACACACATATATATATACCACATATACGTATATATACACCTACCTATATATATAGCTTCCCGAGTGATCGAGTTTTCGATGCGCGCCTTAATTTTGACAATATACCGAATGATCGATTTCAGAGCGTACGTACGTTTTCCTTCTTTCGATTTCTCTGGATTTTTTTCGATCAAAATGATTGAATGATAAAGCTGCCGCATCCGGCATCTAATATAAGACACATTGCCAGCGACGGAGTAAGTCGCCGGAAATGAAGACATTACCGGCGACTTTACGCCGGAATCTCGCCGGTAATGTTCCAAGACATTACCGGCGACTCCAACCGTCGCCGGCAATGTCTAGCCACACATTTCCGGCGAAATTCCGGCCGGAAAATCGCCGGAAATGTTCGGCTAGACATTGCCGGCGACGGTTGGAGTCGCCGGTAATGTCTTGGAACATTACCGGCGAGATTCCGGCGACATTACCGGCGACGGAGTAAGTCGCCGGTAATGATGGACATTACCGGCGAATTTTCCGGTCGCCGGCCTTGTCTCCGGTGATCTCGCCGGTAATGGGCACAAATGTTGTAGTGTAGTATTCACGCAACTAGACTAAGACCTATCTATCTCCTCGCCAGAACAAGTGCTTACAATCCCTATGTAATACACTGTTCTTTACAAGACAGTAGCCCTCAGGATACAAAGACACCTATCTATCCTTACTGGTATTCACGCAATCAGATTGAAAATCCAACTATCTTCTATCAAGACAAAGTGATTACAATTACAGTGGCTGTGAAGCTTCTCTCAGAACTTAGTACACACCGACTAATTCTCTCTAGAATGCTTCCATTGAAATTGCACCATCATCTCACCTATGATATGCAATATGACAATATGCAAGATTGAAAGATGGTATGATAGACTTTCCTATGAAGACATTAAATGCCAGGAAAGAAAAATCTTGTTTTATAAACTTCCTAACATATGTAGGAACAAAAGAGAGTTTTTGACAAGTTTTGACAAACTGAAAAACCTCTTTGGAAAACAAGACTACTCTTGCACATACAGGAGATTTAAAAACTGACTTGAAAGAAGAGAGAAACACCCTAACTCTTCCTAAAATTTCAAGCCCCGAATGGCTTCACACATTGTGGTATTTATAGCCAATCGGTTATGCAAGCTGAGCTTAGAGAAAAGATCTCAGCCCTTCATCAAAAGCTGAATCAAAGGCTCTCCTTAAATTGGGGGAATGCCATGCTGAAACCAACTACTGAAAACAGCAAAGAGCATGCTGAGCTATACCAAACCGGTACAGCAAGGAGAGTGAAAAGCTGAAAACTTGACTTCACTTTATCAATGTGAGAGACCTACCCAAAAGTGAGAAGGTGAGGTTTTTTACTTTGGTTTTGTCCAACCGGGACATGCAAGTGAGCTAGGGGTGTTTGCTTTCATGCAAAAGGAGAGATACCTACTCCTTTACCAACCGGTAAGATGAGAGAAAGAGTTTTGTGAAAAAGCAAAGCTTGTAGTCAAAAGACTTTACTAACTCCCATCAGAAAAAGGTTTTTGGATGAACACACAAGCAAAGTGTAGATGTTAATGATGCATGATTTACCTTTCACAATGGTTAATTAGATCAAGTCCATTGCATTAGCTTGTTAATGTTGTCATCCATGTTTTTGAAAGAGATTGCCAATTATATTATGCCAATATTCTCCCCCTTTGGCATTCTCTACCAAAAACATATCTTCTCATCGTCAAAGCATCATAACCTTCAATAATAAGCTTTTTCCAACAAGGAAAATGATGACAAGATATAGTAGGTTTTCATCATAAGAACCCATAAATAAGCAAGCATTAATTGTTCACACTACAACAAGCTTGAGTTCTTACAAAACATGGGAAAATATCATACAACCATGTTGAACAAACATAATACAAAGCATTATTTGTTCATGCCAAAAACAACAAAACCTACACTTGGTTCTCCCCCTTTGTGGTAGAGTGTGACAAAGGGTACAAAAGAGATGCAATTTCTAGATACTTGATTCTCCCCCTCAAAAACGCATCGTTTTAGAACCAACGAGGTAATAAACACACATCCTAGAATGGATAAGTAGTATATAAACATACATAAAGTAGAGGAAACCTACTCATCATCGGACTCATCGTCCCCATTCTCGGAATGATCCTCATCATCATCATTGAGGTGGTCAAGGCGCTCATTATCGGCATCATCATCTGCGGACTCATTGTTGACATAACCAGAGTCATCGGCCCTTGACGAACCACCAGAAACAGCCACATTTGGCTCCCCCTCAGAAGCAGCAGCAGTGGCAGCGTCAGCTGAAGGATAGGAAGGATCAGAGCTATCCTCTGAAGAGACCAGTCCTTGCCTAGTTTTCAAAAGTTGTTCCATCCTTTTGAAGGACGCATGCATCTCATTCCTCATGATGCAAAAAGCCTCTTTCATCTCATTTTGACCACGCTTAAGAAATGTGATCTCAAGAGGCTCCACATAGACCATGGATTTGCCAACTGATTTGGAGATAGTTATCTTATCTACCGGGGCTGGAGAGTCAACCATAGTATCAGTTGAAAGAGAGTGTACATGAGAGTTTAGGCAGAGGAGAGTAATCACAGCTGGAAAGACCAATGAGGTGCCTAGCTTAGTTTGGTTGTCTATGGCAGAATTCCTAATGGAATGATAGATATAGAACTCAGCAGGAAGTGTAGGATTCCCAGAAACCAAGTAAGCAATGAGGCCAGCTTGCCTAAAAGTAACTTTGGAGGATTGTGTGTTAGGGGCAATCAATGTGCGCACCAAAAATCCCATAAGCTTATAGAATTCAGTCATGAATTGGCTTTGAAAATAGGATTCACAAAACACGGTGTTTGGGGGAGTAGAGTAAAACTGCCTAGCTAGGGAATGAGTGCTAAGATTGACAATGAACTTCCTAACATGTTTCAGAATTTTCCTTTCGGTATTAGGAAGAGCTAGCGCATTCTTTATGGCCCTAGGAGACACATCTACGGGTTTCCCTCGCACATTAACATAAAAGGATGCATGTGATTGCAAATCCACCTTATCTGGCATACTGTTTGGATAGTTGGCATAGAATTCCCTAACCTGAGACAGATTAACCCGAGGGAAGGATTTCAGGGCATCTACCCATCCTAGCTTTTCTATCATGTCATGGAAATCACTAGGTAATCCATCAAAATTGAAAGGCTTTTCTAGGATGACAGGCCTAGATATGGTCACAGCAATATAGAGGTTTCTAGCATCTATGCTCTCGAAATAATGATCCGGAGGGATAGGCAAATTCGATACCTCCATAGCGACTTTGTGAGTTCGAGGAGCATGGCTCGTAGAGGCATTCCGGGTATCCGGAGCTTGCTGTGCTTGAGCGGCAGCGGAGGTGGAGGCTTATGATTTACCCTTCTTTGACGGAGGATTTCCCTTGCTTGTCGGAGCCTTCTTCTTCTTGCTTGCCGGAGCCTTTTTCTTGCTTGCCGGAGCTTTTCCTTTCCTCTTGGGAGGACTTCGTCTCACTTGTTGGGCTTCCTCATGGTCTAAGTCAGGATTTAGATGAGGCATTGGTGCCACAGACTTCCTTGCTCCCCTTTTGAACTGTGGAGCTTGATTTGAGGGCCCGGAATCGATTGGAGAGTGAGACGGAGAGGAAGGCTGAAAGTACTCCTTCTCGTAAGGATTACGAGGTTCCTTCCTCAAAGAGACCTTTGAGAGCTTCCTAACCTTTGCCGGAGCTTCCTTGAGCAACCTCTTCCTTTTCTTCAAAGGAATGTTATCGGAGTCAGAGGCCGATTTCTCCGGAATGGGGTCCGAGGGCTCAAGCTCGGTGGAAGCCATGAATGCAGTGGTAGGCATTTCCGGAGGGGCTGTGAGATTGAGGTCGGGAACCACCACTTGTGGCTGAGCTGCCGGGGGTAATTTCACCGGAGAGTCTCGGCTACGTAAATGCATGGCGCATTGAGGTGATTGCTTCGAGGCTTCTAACCGTTTGGAGGGGTTTTTACTTCTCATTTCAGGAACAATTTGGTGATGGTAAGAAGTGAATTCGAAATTGAAGAGATGAAATGGAGAAGATGAATAAGTGATGGAGAGAGAGTGTCCAACGGGTAGAAAAAGGAAGGAGAGGAGTAGTTGGTCTTGGATACCGGGAAGACCAGTAGAGCAAGCTAAGTAACTAGCTTGGTTCAAAGCTAATGGGCTTGAGTCATGGATACTCTTAAGGGGATAACTGATTCGGTTTAAAACCAAAAGACCCTAAGTAATGAACATAAGTTCATTAACGGAAAGCCCTAAAGAAAACAGACCAGATTTGGTAGAAAAAGCTACCAACTTTTCTACCTATTTCAGTCTCCCATAACTTCACTGTTATGAAGAGGTAAAACAAATATTTGGTTAACACACCATGTTAACTCATGATGGACAATCATAAAATGAAAAGAAGGATTTTCTTTTCATAACAAGTACACATGTACTTGGTTCAAACTTAACCAAAACGAAGTGGTCAAGGTTTCAAACTCCCTCTCATTTTCGAAAATATGCAAGGCATGGTATTTAATACCAAAGTGTTGGGTTGATTAATCCCATGATTACCTTGAAAAACAAGTTAGGCTTGTAACTTGATTTTGCTTAACAAACATAATAGACCACTTTGATAATTATTGAATGAAAGCAAAGTGATAGTAAGCAAAGTGATGATCTCTTCAAAAGGAAATAAGTACAAAAGTACATACATTAAAAATATATTCCCCTTTTTTTTTGAGATGTTTTGAGTGAAATATATAACAAGCCTATATTCAGTAAAATCGGAGAATAGACATACTTACATAAGTATTCATAGGCATATTTTTCATCACATTATGAATGTATCACATGTGGTCCATAAAACGTAATGGAGGATGAATGCATGTGGCATAGTAAAGGGAAAATCATTTTTCCATGGGGTAGCAAGATTGTTCCTTGATGAGATATATTATCTCCCCCTTTATATTAAATTTAGCCACAAAGGATTTTTCTCCTTTTTCACATTTTTGCATAACATTTGTTTGCTCATCTGAAAAATCGTCCTCTTAGATCCATGTAGCAAGAGGGTAATCATTGACTCCAAGATCAAATGACCTCAGGCAATATGTGTAACAAGGACACTCAAAGGGTTACCATCTCGGATCCATCGAAGGATAAAATAAATTTCAGGGATCGTTGCTTGAGAATATGTAGCGAAAAACTTATCAGTAGCTCCCAAATCAGATGATTTTAGGGTACTAAGCATAGCAAGGATGCTCCAAAGGATAAGGAACTCCAGACTCATGCAAAGACTAGCAAAAATAGTCAATAATAATTTTCCAATTTTTTGGCACAAAGAGAAACTGAATTGGGCTAACTCAAGTTTTTGCTTAAAGAGGAACTCAAGCGTAAACCCTGCCACAAATAAAATAAGTTTCACTTAACCATACCACATATTGATGTATGCATGAAAAATTGGATGTTGGGACCATTTGTGATACACAAATAATATAATGCATAATTATGCATTCATGAGTACAAAGGTAAGCATTTCCATAACCACTCGGTTTTACCTTGTACAGGTCAAAATATATAATAATTTTTTGTGTTTTTTTTTTGTTAAAAAAAAAACTTTACAAACAGAAAATATAAATTTTCTTTTGAAGAGATGATCAAGATGCAGAACATACACCGATTGATTGCCTTAAGCTTTCAAAACGATGATTATCAAGTGGTTTGGTAAAAATGTCTGCCAATTGTTTATCAGTGGGAATAAACACCAGTTCAAGCAAATTTTCTTCGACCAGGCTTCTAATGAAATGATAACGAATTTCTATGTGCTTGGTGCGAGAGTGTAAAACTGGATTTTTGGAGATGTTTATAGCACTAGTGTTATCACAAAATAGGGAGAGCTTACCTTGTGGGAAACCGTAGTCGTGAAGCATGTGCTTCATCCATAGCATTTGTGTACAACAACTTCCTGCTGCAATGTACTCAGCTTGAGCCGTGGAAAGGGATACGCAATTTTGTTTTTTGCTGTGCCATGAAACAAGATTATTTCCCACGAAAAAGCTTCCTCCTGAAGTGCTTTTTCTATCGGTAGCATCTCCTGCCCAATCGGAATCAGAATATCCTGCAATTTCAATGCCAGAATCAAAGGAATAATAAATGCCAAAATTAGTTGTCCCAGAGATGTATCGCAAGATGCGTTTGACAGCTTTGACATGAGATTTCTTTGGATTGGCTTGATATCGGGCACACACTCCTACACTATAAGAAATGTCAGGCCTGCTAGTAGTTAGATAAATGAGACTTCCAATCATACTTCTGTAATAAGTAGGATCAGTACTGACACCAGTCAGATCAGCATTAATTTTGCATGAAGTTCCCATAGGATTCCGAACAGAAGAAGAGGATTCCATTCCAAATTTTTTAATTAAGTCCAATGCATATTTAGTTTGTGAAATGAAAAGTCCATCTTTTCTTTGTTGGACTTGCAACCCAAGAAAATAGTTCAATTTTCCACATTGGCTCATTTGGAACACTTTTGTCATCATTGTGGTGAAATCTTTCACCAGTTCATCTGAGGTAGATCCAAAAACAATGTCGTCTACATAAACCTGTACGAGAATGACATGTTTAGCAGAACACTTGACAAACAGTGTCAGGTCAATGGAACCTCTGATATAGCCATTTTTAATCAAGTAGGAAGATAGTTTGTCATACCATGCCCAAGGAGATTGTTTAAGTCCATACACGGCCTTTTTCAGGCGGTACACATGTTCTGGGTGTGTAAGACTTGGAAAACCAGAGGTTTGTTCCAGATACACTTCTTCTTTGATGTCACCATATAGGAAAGCACTTTTGACATCCATTTGATAAAGTGTAAATTTTAGATGACAAGAAATAGCTAACAATAGCCTTACTGATTCTAACCTAGCAACAGGCGCAAAGGTTTCATCAAAATCTATACCCTCAATTTGATTGTAACCTTGAGCTACTAATCTGGCTTTGTTTCGGGTAATAGTTCCTGATTCATCAGTTTTGTTTTTGAAAACCCATTTGGTTCCAATTACATTCTTGTCATTTGGTCTAGGGGTTAATTCCCATACCTCATTTCTTTCAAATTGATTTAATTCTTCCTGCATTGCAATAATCCAGTCAACATCACCTAAGGCGTCTTTAATATTTTTTGGTTCAACAGATGATACCAAACCAAAAGTGGTAATGGTATTTATGTTCTTTTCAGACATAGCCAAAAAAGATTTAAGAATAGAAAGATCACATACTAATCTGTGTACCTTACTTCTGGTTCTCATAGGTTCATGTACTGTTCCTATGACGTCTGAAGGGGAATGATCTTTCTTAACCTGCCTCTTTCCCGATCTGTGTGGAGGCTGTTGAACTAATGTTTCATCAACCAGATTTCCTTCCGTGTCAGGCTCAGATTCGTGATCAGACAATTCGGTGTCGGAATCTGGATTTTGTTCATCAATTGGAGTTTCCACATCAGATGGAGGGAGTTTCTCCGCATCAACCTGTTCATTAAGAATAGGAGGAGTTATATGATGACAAGTAGGAGGATCGTCAATTGCAACATTTACAGTTTCCATGATTCTGCAAGTTCTCTTATTGTACACCCGATAAGCTCGACTGTTTGAGGCATATCCAAGAAAGCATCCACGATCGCATTTTGCTTCAAATTTTGTTAGATATTAACGATCTTTGTAGATGAAACATATGCTTCCGAATGCCTTAAGATGTGAAATATTTGGCTTTCTTCCTTTCCAGAGTTCATAGGGAGTTTTATTTGTCCCTGGTCTGAGAATGACTCTGTTCAAAGTATAACAAGCATTTGCTATAGCTTCTTCCCAGAAGGAATGAGGAAGATTAGTAGAATTGAGCATGACTCTTCCCATCTCAACAAGAACCCGATTTTTTCTTTCCACGATTCCATTTTGTTGAGGAGTAATGGGAGCAGAAAATTCATGAAACACACCAAACTTATCACAGTAGTCAGCAAAAGATGAATTTTCAAATTCAGTTCCATGATCAGATCTGATTCTTATAATGACTTTATTTTCAGAAAGTTTTTCATTTGTAATTCTTTTGGCCAGATTAAGAAATTCCTCAAACGTTTCTGATTTATTAGTCAGGAACTTTACCCATGTAAAACGTGAAAGATCATCTACGACTACTAGTGCATAGTTTTTCCCAGTCATGCTTTCAGTTTCTACAGGACCAATTAAATCAAGATGCAATAATTCCAGACATTGAGATGTTGGTTTTGCACTAAGAGAAGAATGTGAAGTACAGGTGAGCTTACCAATCTTGCAATCACCACACATGCCTTCAGACTTACTTGTGAGTTTAGGAAGTCCTCTCACACAATCCTTGGAGGATAGTTTGACTATGTCTTGATGATTGAGGTGACACATTCTTCTATGCCATAATTCTAAGGCATTGATAGAAACTTGTGATCTGAAACAAATCTCAGAAGGGAATTTCTGGTTAGCAGAAACACAATAGCAATGATTTTTAGTTCTTTCTCCCTTCATGAGACATTTACCTTTTCCGTTCAGAACCATGCATTTCGCATGATCAAAAATAACAGATTCATGTTCGTCAACAATTTGACTAACACTTAACAAGTTTACCTTTAGCCCTTTTACCAACAAAACATTTTTAAGATTAGGGAGTCCTGGAGTACTTATAGTTCCACACCCAATTATGTCAGCTTGAGCACCATCACCAAACACAACCTTACTTGAAGGGTGTGTATCATTCATGGAAGAGAACCAATCATTGTTCCCAGTCATGTGTTTTGAGCAACCACTGTCCATGTACCAGGAATCTGAATCTCTAGGAGCAAGAGCAGTCAAAGCGACATTGCAAATGGCAACTATGTTGCATTTCACTTTAGATGTATTGTCAATGCAAGAAAAATTTCCTACGAAGTTTTCATCATCAGAACTATTTCCACATAAATCCCAAGGCTTTTGTTGGATGGGGTTCGAGTTTGCCTGACCTTTGGATCTGTTTTTGTCGTTCCTAAAAGGTCTCCTTTTATGGGATGTAGAAGATTTGGCAGAAAGACTCTTGGCTATTTTGGAAAGATAATCAAGGGTTTTCTCAAGAGATGATTGAAAAGAGGAGAGTCTGTTTATGTGACTTGTATTCATTCTTCCCAGTTTTCCACAATTAGGTCGTATGTGACCCATGATACCACAATGGTGGCAAGTTGGAACAAAATGTTTTTTAGGTTTGAAAGAGGATACAAAGTTTTCCTTTTGACTTTTTACAAACCTAGTAGGTTTCTTGGAGCTTTCTCCAGCTTTATATCCTAACCCTGTTCTGTCTTTGTCAATCTTGCCTATGCCACACATTTTGGTTAATTTTTCTGACCCGAGAGAAAACTGATTAAAGAGAGACTTTGATTTTTCCAAGGCAAGTTCAAGTTCAGATTTTTCTTTTGATAAAGAGGAAACAAGATAATTTTGACAATCTAATTTTTCTTGAAGCAACCTGACATGTTCTTCTAGACAGGATTTTTCTTGCTTCCATTTCTTCTTTATAAGCAAGAATCTTTCTTCTAGACTGTCATTTTCTTCATCACCCTTATAAGACTTATCAAGGTCGATTGAAGCAATGAAAGCAATTGTGTCATCTTCTTTATCGGAAGCATTTTCAGACTCGCTATCACTCCATGAGGCTTTCAAGACCCTATGTGATTTAGACTTTCTATTTGCACAATCTGCAGCCCTATGTCCAAAACCAGAACACTCAAAACATTTTAGTTTATCATCAGGCTTTTGAGAGGAATTTGGTCTGAATTTTTTGTTATTTGAGCTCTCATCCCTTCTAAGGTTCTTTGAGTTTGGAATTCGGTTGCTAGACCCTTTAGAAAAATTCCTAGAAAAAACTTTCCTGTTTTTGAGAAATTTTCCAAATTGTTTTGTTAGAAAAGCAGATTCTTCGGAAGAGATCTCAGAAGGTTCATCATCTTGTTCTTCCTTATTTATTGAGCTAAACGCAATTGACTTCTCTTTCTTCCGACTTAGTTTTCTAGCCTCAAAGGTTTTGAGATTACCAACTAATTCGTCAAGTGAATATGTAGACATGTCATGTGACTCCTCTATTGCAATTTGTTTAGGCTCAAAATAGGAAGTGACTGATCTAAGCATTTTTTGAACAATGACTTTCGGCACAATAGGATGACCTAGACCTTGAAATTGATTAGTAATGTTAAGAAGACGGCTATGAAAATCATCAATGGTCTCATCTTCACTCATTTTAATTTGTTCAAATTCAGAAGTTAAACTTTGAAGTTTTTGATCTCTTACCCTGAGATTACCTTCATGAGTAGTGGAGAGTGAGTCCCATGCTGCTTTTGCCGTTGGGCAGTGAAGAATTCTTCTTCGTTCCTTTTCTGAAAGAGCAGAATATAAGCTGTTTAAAGCTTTTGTATTCATTCTGGAGTTTGCCTTTTCGGCATCAGTCCAGGTGCTTCTTTCCTTTGGGATGCGCACTTTATCATCTTCTGGAGATGGGATAGTGGGAGGGCTGTATCCGTCCTCGACAATAGTCCATTGTCTTCCATCGTCTTGAGAGATGAGAAATGCCGACATCATAATCTTCCATTGGAAGTAATCGTTTCCTTCAAAAAACGGAGGAACGTTAATAGAAGTGGCCATATCACGATCCATTCTAGGATACAGAGGATCTCACTAACAAAAGTTAGTGGCCGCTCTGATACCACTTGAAGGTCCCAGAGGGGGGGGTGAATGGGCCTTTTATAAAAAATTTCGTTGTAAAGTTAATTCGAGGATAGCAGGGAGTGTTTCTATCCTCCAATAACCTGTAATGAACTTAAAAAGTAATGAAAAGGGAAGTGATAGATAACACCTCGATATTTTTGATAACGCAGAAAACCCTACAACAGGGAAAAAACTGCGTGTCCCTAACTGAGGGACAAACCTTCCACTATGTAAAAACACTTTTACAAGACAGCATCTTCGCAGGATACAAATACGCTCTCCTATCTTTGCTAGTATTCACGCAACTAGACTAAGACCTATCTATCTCCTCGCCAGAACAAGTGCTTACAATCCCTATGTAATACACTGTTCTTTACAAGACAGTAGCCCTCAGGATACAAAGACACCTATCTATCCTTACTGGTATTCACGCAACCAGATTGAAAATCCAACTATCTTCTATCAAGACAAAGTGATTACAATTACAGTGGTTGTGAAACTTCTCTCAGAACTTAGTACACACCGACTAATTCTCTCTAGAATGCTTCCATTGAAATTGCACCATCATCTCACCTATGATATGCAATATGACAATATGTAAGATTGAAAGATGGTATGATAGACTTTCCTATGAAGACATTAAATGCCAGGAAAGAAAAATCTTGTTTTATAAACTTCCTAACATATGTAGGAACAAAAGAGAGTTTTTGACAAGTTTTGACAAACTGAAAAACCTCTTTGGAAAACAAGACTACTCTTGCACATACAAGAGATTTAAAAACTGACTTGAAAGAAGAGAGAAACACCCTAACTCTTTCTAAAATTTCAAGCCCCGAATGGCTTCACACATTGTGGTATTTATAGCCAATCGGTTATGCAAGCTGAGCTTAGAGAAAAGATCTCAGCCCTTCATCAAAAGCTGAATCAAAGGCTCTCCTTAAATTGGGGGAATTCCATGCTGAAACCAACTACTGAAAACAGCAAAGAGCATGCTGAGCTATACCAAACCGGTACAGCAAGGAGAGTGAAAAGCTGAAAACCTGACTTCACTTTATCAATGTGAGAGACCTACCCAAAAGTGAGAAGGTGAGGTTTTTTACTTTGGTTTTGTCCAACCGGGACATGCAAGTGAGCTAGGGGTGTTTGCTTTCATGCAAAAGGAGAGATACCTACTCCTTTACCAACCGGTAAGATGAGAGAAAGAGTTTTGTGAAAAAGCAAAGCTTGTAGTCAAAAGACTTTACTAACTCCCATCAGAAAAAGGTTTTTGGATGAACACACAAGCAAGGTGTAGATGTTAATGATGCATGATTTACCTTTCACAATGGTTAATTAGATCAAGTTCATTGCATTAGCTTGTTAATGTTGTCATCCATGTTTTTGAAAGAGATTGCCAATTATATTATGCCAATAAAATATGTGAAGAAAAGATGAATCGGACTAATCTGAAAACAAGAAATTTCTTGGGAAGATGCCATACATCTTTGACATCCCGGCCATCTATTTAGGGAAGTGGGGAAATGGAGTTGCAGCCAATAAGAGAAGGACCAATACCTATAGCATATGGTATGTTAGTATAGCATCATTAGTTGTCCGATTAAATATACTCATCCACTTAAGCAGGCAATCAACACCTACCAGACCACCCGAAAGACCACCAGGAAGGCTACAACTTCACTCACAAGATCGACCCCATCCGAGCGCGCACGCGCCCGTGGGGCGCCCGCCCGAATGCACGGATCATATTACAGCAAATGCAGGTTATCCCACATCGAAGAACCCCATCAAACACCAAGTTCAACCACCTATATATGTAAGGTATTTATTACAGGTAAGAGCATTCAAGTCAATCTGATCTCATCTATCTCACATATTCAATTCAGGCATTAAACACTCCAACCTACTTACCCGCACGTTCAGTTGACTGTTATATCCAATACATCTTCTAACTTAGGCATCGGAGCGTTGAAGGCAGGCCACCCTGTCTCGACCATCTAACTGTCTGTTTGTCGTTGTATTCTTCTAACAGCCGAACCCGAACACGCACACCCGAACACCCGAGAGAAGAAGAAGCGCCCGACCATCCGAACAGCCCGAGCGTTCGGACGAAGAAAGAGAAGGAAGATTACTCGTACTTGCTTCTGCCAGATTGCGTCCCGCGTAATCCGGTAGAAACATGGTAAGTAATAAATAAAGACATCCCAGCCTCGCTCCCAGTCTAGATTATTCTTTTTCAAGTTTATAAAACAAGGGAACTCATCTCATCTTCAAAGAGCAGTGTCAAAACTCATGCCCTATTTGAAGAAGGTGTTTAAGGAAATTGTAATCGGAAACAATTTTGAGTGTGATTCATTAGAATGCGAGAGTTTCTTTTATTGAAGATTACAAATAGAATAATTTAACTGGCTTATAGGTGCCATGAACAAAGTATGCGAGGACGTGTTTTCGTTATCACGTACATGTCACCACTAACATAATCAACTCCCTCTACTCTGGTACATGTCACCACTAACATAATCACTAGCTAAGTAATTATCTACCCATTTATAGGAACAATAATAATGATCTAATTATTCTATAACACTCCCTCTTGTTCCATATATGGTAGATGATGCTTCCTTGATGCTTTTGTGATACCTTCCTAAAAATCTTGTTGAGCCAAAAAAATTTGCAGGATAAAATGTGATCTCAAACAAGTTAAAAAATGTAGGTCATCGTAGACAATGATATGACACTTATCTATGTTGTTTTTGAGATAAAAACAACTATGATAAAAAAAAAGAATACAACATGTGTTTCACGTTGTACTCAAAGGCTGAACTAGATCTAGTTCATGACGGATTGCAATGGAAGATAAGCAGGTACTGTGATTTTCATTAACAATGTATTTTTGAAACTTAAATTGGTTTTGTATACTAGAGAGTCGAAGTTTGCTTCGGAATCAAATTGTTTAGGTTGTATCAAGTTTGTGGAGTACAACACAATCTTAATGCATGTAACATAAACTCTGCTTTTGATAGTTTACACATGTAACTTCTGATCAGTTACAGATGTTGAGTTGTGCGTAACAACAATTTAGTTCACATTGTCGTTCGATTTCAATGATATCACAGGCTCTAGCCTGCATTGGTGGTTGAAGTTAGGTTTTAGTCGACAGCAGGTTGATATCATCAAACTGAACTCACTCTAACTGTAAACACAAACCTCCTTTTTCTCTGACAAAAGAAAATTTGATTCAGGGAAGGAAAACTTAGTGACCATTATCGTGAACGCCAGGAACAAGTTCATGGTTTAAGGTGTGGGGAGAATCAACACACAAAATATTATAAAAAGAGGAAAAGAGATTAACAAGCCAATCAAATGGGCACATCCTCTTGTGGGCCAAATTTTCTACGAAATTCGCGGCAGAATTGGCAAGTCTGCTGGTCTAAGACCACTAAATTTTCCCGAAGAAGGGGATCATAGTTTTGATTTGCGAGATTAAAAGAGCAATAGTCCAATCTACCACTAGAATGAGATTCTTGATAGCAGAAATAATTTGAAGGCAGTCAAATTCTAGGAGAAAATAGGAGATGTGCATGGTCAGAGCCAGCTTCAAAGCATCAATATTAGCCAGAGCTTTCAGAAGCAGCAACAAAGACTCAATTCCACAATTTTATTTCATCAAACCAAAATCACAATTTTATTTCACCAAAATTACAACCAAAAATCAACAAAAGAGCTCGTCGACAGAGAGGGTGAGGCGGCGGCGGAAAGAGCTCGGCGGCGGAGAGGGTGAGGCGGCGAAGGTCTGAGAGAGAGAGAGAGAGAGAGAGAGAGAGAGAGAGAGAGAGAGAGAGAGAGAGAGAGAGAGAGAGAGAGAGAGAGAGAGAGAGAGAGAGAGAGAGAGAGAGAGAGAGAGAATTTTGGTTTTTTGAGAGAGGAGTGGCAATCTAGCGATATAAACCCGATGACTTTAGCAGACGATGTATAAAGTCGTCATCTAAAATATAGTCGACGACTTTATACATCATCGGCTAAAGTTTGGACTTTAGCCAAAATTTTTTCCAGCTAAAACCGAAATTTTTTTTTCCTCATCGGCTTAAATACTTTAGCCGACGATAGTTTTCTTCGTCGGCTAAAGTATAGTATAGCCGACGAAAAAAAATGTCGTCGGCCTATTTTTTTAAATTCGTCTGCTATAATGTTTGTTCTGGTAGTGAGTAGTTTGTATTCTTGCGCATGCCATTCCGAGCTTAAAAATTGGGCCTAATTAAATTTTCAAAATCTTAGTAAAGAGTTATCCATCCTAAATTCGGAGTTGAGTTGTCTCCAAAATAGTACCATTCCTA
This sequence comes from Geum urbanum, assembly GCA_946800695.1. Classification (NCBI taxonomy): domain Eukaryota; kingdom Viridiplantae; phylum Streptophyta; class Magnoliopsida; order Rosales; family Rosaceae; genus Geum; species Geum urbanum. The sequence goes on from OX327016.1 coordinate 36,934,018, forward strand.
ATTCTGTTGAGAAAATTCATGAGATCTTCGGGAAAATTGCTACTCTCTGAAAGCTTGAGGAAATGTTTTGGCATCAACGTTCTACACTTAATTGGCTCTCCCTTGGTGATGATAATACCTCCTTTTTCTATCATTCAGCCATTCATAGAAGGTAGTTCAAATTTTTTTTACGTCTTAAAGACTACAATGGAAATTGGATGGATAAGGAAACTGATATTATCTCCCATCTTAATGACCACTTCCACTCTTCCTTTCTGGCTGAACCCTGTTCCCATACCCTAAAGGCTCTCTGTTTTGTGGATACAATTGTTACACCCGAAATGAATAATACTCTCCTTGCTCCAATTTATTTATCTGAGATCAAATCTGTTGTTTTTGACCTTGGTGACCTTAAAGCTCCGAACCTTGATGGGTTTCCAGGTATCTTTTATCAACATTATTGGACCATTGTTAACGATATTATTTTTGGCACAATTTCTAATACCTATTCCTCGGGATCCATTCTGGCATCCATGAATATAACTCATATTGCGCTTATCCCGAAGGCTACTGATTCTGGATATGCTCATTGACTTCCGTTCCATTGGGTTATCTAACCATCTTGTACAAAATTCTTTCGAAGGTCATTGCTAATTGCATCAAACCCTTTATGCCTTTCTTATTTTGAAAAATCAGACTACTTTTGTTGGTGACAGACAAATTCAGGATAACTTAATCATTGCCTTCGAAATTTTCCCCCAAATGAAACTCCAACACTCTAGGAGTGAGGGTTACCTGGCCATGAAGTTAGATATGTCTAAAGCCTATGACAGAATTTCATGGTCTTTTCTGGAAGTTGATCACCTTAAATTGGGGTTTGACCCATGCTAGGTCAGGTTTATCATGACTTCTGTCAGCTTTGTGTCTCTTCCTGTTCTTGTTAATGGTAAGCCTGGGTCATTTTTTATCCCTTCTCATGATAAACACAAACCTTTGGATAATATCTAAATAAGATTCTCCTTTCTCGTAGAGTTAGTCGGGGACATGCATCAATCAACGATGTTTATCTTGATAATCAACAAGGGAAGTATGGGATACCTAATTAAGGAAGATAGGTGAGCCATGCCATGCATGGCTTGCACTTGGTTAACCTGATCGACTAATTATTAGACATATATTATGGCTAGGCTTAATGAATCACAAATCACCGTCTCACTACATCTATGTTTTATCTCTCTTCTTTCTCTTTCTTCTTGTAAATCAAATAGTCCATTAAGTTTGGATCACAATTTAGAAGGGCACTACAATGAAAGTCATGACCAAGATCATTCTGCCGAGCATGCTAGATGGCAGTGCCAAGAATGTTGGAGTTCGAAGAAGATGGGACGAAGGTATCCTCATAGGTGGCAGACAGGGCGAACGTCCGAGATTTGGTATTGGTGGTTAGATCGGTAGAGGCAGCGACTCTCCAGGTCGGACACCACCACCGTCAACTTGAGGGGAGCTTAGGAGGGATGGACTGAGGGAGGGAATACAGTTTAGCTTGCTAAAGTCCAAATATACAGTTACTAGCAAGGAATGAAAAATCGATATTATCGGCGATATTTCGTCGATATTTCGGTTTTTTGAACTTACCTGAAAAATCCGTGAATATATCTCCAAATTTTCTGAAATTTTCCGAAACTTTCCGATATTTCCGATATATCCCCGATATTTCCGATATTTTCCGATATTTTCCGATATTTACGAAATTTTTGAAATTTTCAGTACTTTTTTAATTTAACAAAATTAAAAGCTTGTCAAAATTTTGCAATGCCTTATCCTTCATATATCATGCCTTATGGTCTTCCAACAAGTGATAACACATCGTTACAATCACAAACAAATGCCTCAAATGATGATAGCAATGAAGAAAGTCGAGCAATGCTTGGTTCATACTACGAGCTCCAAAATCTTCAAAGACCGTCCCCCTGACCCATATGGTTGGCATGTAAGTCAATACGTGCAGAATTACATGGGAGAGCAATCATTTAATGAGTACTCTTCACAATACACACATGATTCTGCACAGAGAGATGAGGAAAATAGTGTGAATTTCGAACCTCATATGTCCTCTATGTGGTTTTGAAGTATTTATATATTTGATTTTATAATGTGTGATGTGTAACATATTATACCAAAATGTGATGGTCTAGCCTCCCATTAAAGTTTAGCCATCAAAAAAATAAAAATAGAACTATTAAATTATATTTTAATAGTTATCAGCACTTAACACATATTAATTCATATAGTAATATAGCAAATTCATATGTTTTGATGTTTGATCAATATTTTCTTTTTACATAAGGTAGGTAATTGATCATATAACAACCTCTAAAAGTTTCATTACAAATTTCCATATATTTTTATTAGTTTCCGTCATTTCCGTCAGAATTTTCAGTGGATCGATATTTCGTCGATATTTCCGTCGATATATCCAAATTTTAGACTGTCGATATATCCTCGATATCCGATATTTTACTCCTTGGTTACTAGCATCATGCACACATGCTATGCACGTAATTTACCAGTTTTTTTTTTTCTGTTTTATAAGTTTTCTTTTATTTTTTTTACAGTAAAATACTTTTACAAGGAGGGAAATCTTCTCCCATGGCGACAATTTCTGTGGAGAGAAAAAAAGGGAGTGACAGATATTTTGAGGAAATTTTTATTTTTAAATTTATTTATTAATTACCAATACACCCTTTAATAATTTTATTTTTCAATAATGAAAATGATTTTTTTTGGAAGAAATGGCGAAACAATCCTTCTTCACTTACACTACCGCCGGAAACACTATAGCCGACGAGATTTTTTTTCTCGTCGGCTATAGTTTTAAAAAAAAATTTTAAAAAAAAAAAAATTTAAAACTATAGCCGACGAGATTTTTTATATCGTAGGCTATAGTTTAAAATTTTTTTTATTTTTTTAAATTTTTTTTAAAACTATAGCCGACGAGATAAAAAATCTCGTCGGCTATAGTTTTAAATTTTTTTTTTTTATTTTTTTTTAAAACTTGTCGGCTATAGTACTATAGCCGACAATAATGGGTAAAATATCGTCGGCTATACTATTATCGACATGTTTTAGTATTACCGACAGGTTTTAGCCAGCGACTTTAGCCGACGATTTTTCAAAATGAAAAATCGTCGGCTATAGTGCGTCGGCTATACTATAGCCAACGATGTTTTTGCCCATTTTTCGTCGGCTATAGTATAGACGACGATTTTTTGTTGATTTGTCGTACGTCGACTATAGTGGAAATTATCCACTATAGCCGACGACAAAAAATCTCGTCGGTTTTTTTTTTTTTTTGGTCGGCTATAGTGAAATTGCTGGTAGTGTTAATAAATAGGTATGTGAAATTGGCACATAAAACACAAAAGAGGGGTGCGTGGTTTATAAAAAAAATGTGTCAATTTCACCACTCAATAAATAATATAGATGTAATTAGGAACTAATAATGATGCCAAGATCTAGCCAGCACTTTGTTATGTGCCTGTCCAACTTAGACTGTACTATTCTTAGTAGATGAGAAGAATGACCAGAAAGAAAGCAAATTTAGTAGCAAGTTTTTCCTTTAAGGATTGAGATTGTGATCGACTACACGGCTAAATTAGAAGAGCATAGAAGAGCTTATATTTCATGAAAATAGTCGTCTTCACTATATTTCAAACCAAGAATGTTTTGATGTAATTTATATATACAGTTTTCATTAAGTGCAAAGTTTTGTACCGAAAATTTAAGGTGAAATTGCATTTTACACAAAATCTAAAATATAATTTAATCATTGAAGTCAATCATCTTTTAGATACTCATGCAAATATCGTGCATGCAAAATTTCAGCTCAATCGAAGATGTTTTAACCATTTGATCATGACATTGTTTAACAATGCACACAGATTATCCGATTTAACTCAAAACTTAAATGTGGTGATCAAATAACTGAACGATCTCTGATTGCGTTGAAGTTTTGCATGCTCAATCCTTGAATAGGTATCCAAAAGATGATTGACTTTAATGTTTGAATTATGTTTGTCAATTTTGTGTAAAATACAACTTCACATCAAAGTTCAGTGCGAAGTTTCGCACTTTATGAAAGTTGTTTATATATATGGTTCTTTAGTTTGCATATTAGATGATTATGTAAACCAACGATTTGGATCGACTTGAAATTTATGATCCCATCAAGTTGCAAGGGATACATACATCGTCGTTTTGTGTTGTATGGGCTAATGGAGGTTATGAAGACAAGTCAATCCATCCAGGTTCTGCAATTGTTGGATCAGTTGAAACGAAACGAGGAGGCAATGCAATCTTCAATCAAGAGGAATATTTTTTCTTTCCACAATATATATATATATATATATCAAAATATGTTGATGAAGAACCGGCCAAAGTGAGCTCGCCATCGAGATGGTCGTCGAGGAGGTGGTGTGTGATGCCGAGTCAATCAAGCACTAGATTCTTGTCGGAGTTGATCATCTCAAAGGAGGAAGGTGGGAAGTGGGCTGGCGACTCGACGATATTGAGAGACCAGAGAGTCGAGATCGACTCGAGAGGCACTGAAATGAGGGTTATGTTTAAGGTTGGAATTTTTTTTCAATATATACGTGGGATTCAGTGCATTAAGACCCATATTATTAATGTAGGCTTAGTGGTATGGACAAATCACACAAGGACACATAGTATTCTCAGTATTGCCCAATCAAGTGAGTTGATCTTACGTGAAATCGAACCTGAACTGAACCGATTTGACTTCGGTTCGGTTCAATTAAAAACTGGTGTGACGACCAGACTCGTAGTCAAAAATTATAAAATCAATAAATAAACAGGTAAATCGAGGAAGTACTCGATCCAAAATCAATTTCGACTAATTTCAATCGAAGAACATATCTAAACAAACTTAATACAACGAAACAACCGTAACGATATAAGACAAACTCATAAACCTAATTTCTTCGTCTGTCACACCGTCACCGCCGCCCACCCACTAAGTCGACTAAACCTAAATGCAGATTGAACCTCACGACTATGTTCATATAGTCAATACGAATCTAATGACATATCACACGACATATTTCTGGAAATATTTTTCCTGCCACGGCGGCGCGTGAAGCCTATGCGCCCACCGACGACCACCTCCGGTAGCGGCGAATGACACACCACTGAAAAACTCTCAATGAGCTCGATAAATTGTTTCAAAGAACCCCAAATTCTGGCTTGTTTTGCCGAAATCGAGCTTGAAACCTTTTGGTCAGAAAATCTTTCCAGCGTCGATTCTCTGCCGTTGGGCCACGATGTTACTCGAGGGATACCTCAAACAACTCAGGAGGATGAGGGGAGCAAAACCATTCTACCCTCGACGGCTTAACTGCTTGCAACCGCCGATCACAGCGGGGGCCAAAAATTGGTTCAATTCCATTGCAACCAAGAAATCCAATACAACAACACATAGAGAATACAAAGATGTTTCAAGCCTTACCAAAATCTTGACCGGAGGTGGCTGGAGCTATCATTGGAGACGACGAAAATTTCGACGTGAAAATCCTAAAACTCCCCACCTTCAATTCTCTCTCCACATGCCATAATTAACCAAACCAAGCCTAGAATAAGGAAAAGGAAGACGAGGCCGTTCGAATCCCATCGGTTTCACGGGCGGAAATGGCCAGACGGCGCCGTGCCGCCGGTCAACACCTTCGCCGACTCAACTCGTTTTTCTCTCTATCAAGAGAGAAAGTTGACCCTCGGTCAACCCAGACTCCCCTAAAAAATGTCTTTCCCGAAAGGGAAACTACCTTATATACATTTCCATTTACGGATTATTCTCGATAAACTCTATTAATCGTAACTTCGTTTTCGACATTTCTCGCTTCTACGGACTCGTCTCGACAAATTCTACAACTTCCACCTTAATTCAACCAACTTAGTCAATTCAATGAAAAATCAACTCAAGATCTCTTAATATTTATCGACGGCAAAACTTGCGTCCATTAAATCGAACTCGAATTATCCATAAATGGTAGCAATTTTACAAAAAGGTCGGGGTATTACAAGTGGCTTTTGATGCACAAAACGTATCTGATCCAAACCTGCTGGTTTTGGTTCGGTCTGATCCAAACTGACTGGTTTTGGTTCGGTCTGATCTGGTTCACCAATTTTTCGGTTTTCATAAATCCACCTCAATCAAGATTAAATCCAATAGAACTATGGAGGTTGTGTTATTCTGAATTATGAAATATGGAGGTTCTATGAATTACGGCCGCCCAGAGAGAGAGAGAGAGAGAGAGAGAGAGAGAGAGAGAGAGAGAGAGAGAGAGAGAGAGAGAGAGAGAGAGAGTTGCACTACTGTAGTTGAGAGGCATAAGCCAACAACTCACTCTTAACCATGAAAATAAATAGACGACTAGAATTGTCTTGTTAGGTGATGCGTTAGGTTATACGTTTGGAAAGGGTACGAATCCAACGAATTCCCTGATAGGTCCAAATAACATGTTAAGATGAAAAAAAGTCCACTTCATCAATACATTTGGAGGCAAAATGTTGATGTAGCACCTTGGAATCTATATTTGGTAAAATAAATACATAATTAAATAACTAAAATTAAAACTAAACAATGAAATTAAATATTTAGGAGGAATTAAACACAAGAGAGTCACAGTTATGCAAATATCAAAATACAATAGAAGAGGGCTACAAGGAAGCACCTCTAGCAAAACCACTCCATGGAGGACAAGAACAATGGCATTCCTAGTACTATTAGGGATAGTACCGTCCCTTAGTATACCAATGGCTTGTGTTGTTGTTTGAGTATGCAATACTATCTGCAACGAAATGTGCTTTTTGAGAGTTTGGGGTAGTTGTCGACTTCTTGTTGTGCGTGGTCGGAGGAGCCACCGAACTTCATGGTTGAATGAAGAGACAAGATATCAAGCTCTTGATCTGAATCCATGGCTTCTACATGTAGCTACAAAGAGAAAAAAAAATCAGAAAAAAAAAGAGAAAAAGATAACTACACTGACAGGTGTCAGTATGACAGAGCAAAGTTATCGAAGGTCAACGAAGGGGCACATGTCAAACAAACAGAACTCAACCTCAAACAGAGTTGAGTTGAACGGCCTAGCTTCTGAAATTCGGAAAGCCCCGATCTTTCATCGCAGAGAAGGTCCTCGATTCATCTTAATGGTAAAAGCCCCAATCTTTGCTTTGTGCTCGTATATTTATACCCAAGTAGAAAAAAAACTACCTAAGTAAAAAAGAAAACTTACTGCTGCTGCTCTCGCCTCTCGCTCGTTCTCTCTGCCTTAACTTGTCATCTCTCCAGCTGCTTCGCGATAACTCCAAGTTGACCCAGAACTCTAGAAGCTGTAAGCTTTCCTTCTTCCCTAACATCTCCGCTTAATTTGATTTGATGCCTCTACTTAATTGCGGAAGGGTAATTGTGCTTCTTGTGTTTTTGCATGGCCATGGATTGATTTTTTTGTTTGGGTTCGTTTTGCATGTAGCCAATGTAATGTTGCTGAGTTCTATTTGTGCTCATGTATACGAGTTTGGGAACAATTTAGGTTTCATTTGAGTTCATGTATATGATTTTGTTGGGTTCATATGTATTGCTTGGAATTCTTGCATTTTGAGGATAGAAGTGAATTGTTTTTTGACATATTGCTGACATTTTCGTCAGCAAAGAAACAAACAGCAGGAGCAACACAACTTAAAAGTCAAAACCCACAAATCTTCTTCAAACCAAAACCAAACATCATGTCTTCCTCTTCTTCTATCTCATCATCCTTTCGCTTATTCACAACCAAACTCCCCAACCCTTCTTCTTCCTCATCCTTCTTCCCCAAACACCAAAACCTCTCTTCCTTCCGCCGACTCATCTCTTTCCAAAGAATCCCCACCACCACATCCTCCGCGTCAGCATCGTCCTCAATGCCTCCGCAGTCCATCGAAGAACTCCCCCCGAAGCTTCAGGAAACAGTCAAGCTCTTCCAGTCCGTACCTGTCCCCACCGCCCGGTACGAACAGCTCATGTTCTACGGCAAGAACCTCAAACCCCTCGAACAACGCTTCAAGACAGAAGACAACAAGGTCCGAGGTTGTGTCTCTCAAGTTTGGGTTCGGGCCTACTTAGACTCCGACAACAACGTCCACTTCGAGGCTGACTCCGACGCGCTCATCACCAAAGGGTTGGCGGCTCTGCTAGTAAATGGGCTTTCGGGTCGGCCCGTGGAGGAGGTTCTGAAGGTCCGACCCGACTTCGTGCTCCATCTTGGGCTTCAGCAGAGCTTGTCGCCGGGAAGGAATAATGGGTTTTTGAATATGTTGAAATTGATGCAGAAAAAGGCTCAGGATTTGATTAATGGGTCTGGTTCTGTTGATTTGGGATTGGATTCTCAAATGGGTAGTGAAAAGGTTCCAACTTTGGGGTCAAAAAGTGAAAAGACTGTAACTTTGGATTCAAAATCTGGTGGTGGGATTGAGAATTTGAGTTTGAAGGAAAATGTGAAGGAATTGGAGGTTGTGGAGAGTGTTGGGGATGCCGAAAAGTCGAGTTCGGATGAATTGGGAGGTAGAGGGAAGAGAATTAAGGAGGCATTGGAGAAAGAGCTTAGTCCTGTTGAGCTGGAAGTGGAAGACATCTCTTACCAGCACGCAGGGCATGCAGGAGTTAGAGGAAGTGGTGATGGAGAGACGCATTTCAATGTGAGAGTAGTGTCAAATGAGTTTGAAGGGAAGAGTTTGATCAAGAGGCATAGGCTTATCTATGACTTGTTGCAAGAGGAGTTGAAGAGTGGACTACATGCGTTGTCTATTGTGGCGAAAACGCCTGCTGAAGTCAGTGGGAGGTGAAGCGGCTATGAGTGCTATGGGACATTAAAAAGAGGTTTGGTTCCTATTTTTGGATGAGCTCTTATATATTGTTGTTTGATGAGTTACTATTCTAAGTCTTCGGAAGTACTTCTACACATAGTGGTCTTAAACTTTAGATTGTGAACATACATTGTCCCGAAACTTCATATTGAATACATGTTGATGGATCCTTGTGCTGAACTAGCTTTTTGAATTAGTTTTTTCTTATGTTGTTTGTTGTCATATTGAATTACTTGGCATAAGACGGTAGACTTGATTAAAGCAAAGATAGGGCACAACTGGTATGAAGGGGGTATGTAATCAAATCATCTACTAAATTTAGCATTCACATTTTAATTGCTTTGTTGCTTGCCAAGTTGTGTTCTTTGTCAACTAAGCTTTCTGCACTAACCAAATTTAAGTTGAACTGAAAAGACTGGAATGTACTTTTCCATGAGGCACTGTGGACTTTGAATAATATCCGACCTCTGCTGGAAATGCTAAGCACTCTTCTCTTCTTTATTGAGTTAAGTAAAGAGGCTGGCTAGTTATGTCCTGCTTGTCTTAACCAGTAAATTTTTGACATCTCTGTGTGAGGTTTAGCTTGCAGTTAGATTAGAGTGATAGGAGGAGAGGATTATGTTACTGGGAGATTTACAGGGTGGTATCAGCTTTACATCAGTGGGAGATTTACTATGTGTTCATAACAACGGTTGGCCATAAGAGGACAGAAGTATAAAAAGATAAAGAAAAAAAAGTAAATCTGCTGTGTTGAACCAGCTGTGCATTAAAAGAACATGTGAGTGTTACCTTTCTGTTGTTTCTTTTGATTATGAAAATCTATTTCAAATAGTTGATGAATCTAAACAGTGACGTTATGTTAGGTGGTCTCTGATTAGGGCCATTAGGTACTTGGGTTTACGACTAACTAGGAGTGTACCCTCTACATACGATCCTTGAGTTTGATTCCCCAGCTGTTACTTCTGTTCATTCTCTAGCTTTCATTAAAGTTCTGGATCCATCAGTGTTTTTATATGAATGCTTTTGGTTGATTAAACAAGTGCACCATAGTTGAATATTGTGTGAGTATTAAGAATGAATGTGGAGATCTCAGTGCTTGATTCTAGTTGGTACGCCATGTACTATTTTTTCTCAAGTAGAACTCCTTAGAAAAGAGTTTCATTTGTATCAGAGGAAACACTGAGGACTCTGTTTATTCTTCCTTTAGCAGTTGATCTTATTATGTTTCCTCTTGTTGGTGACCTCATTTTAATTTACTATTTCATTTGCAAATGATGAAGTTTCTCTTATGGGTATTTCAATACAAACAATTATATCATGAAACAAACTTCATTTGTTGAAGGATAGGATGTTCATGTATCACATTATCCCCTCACTGTTTATACACAAAGAGTTCCATTTAGATCTCATTGTAGACAGAAAGAAGAAGAAAGGAAGATGTACAAGACAATATTGCTCCTCATCTTCATCTTTTAGTTTTGCAACTTCGGGCAACTAAAACACCAGTCGGTGGACCTGTCATCTGTAATTGGCATCTGCTATGCAACCAGTAAGTAAAGTGGATCATTCCCAGACTGGCTCGCACTTTGAAGGTTCCCCTCATATTATAGTCGACTCTGTTATTCTGCACCTGCGTCCAAAGCGCCACAGCATGATTTTGAGGCAAGTAAACCAAGCTTGATACCAAGTGAACTGCTTCTAACCTTCCTTCTCGAGGTTTTTGGGTGAAAGGGTCAAGGGACTGAGTTGCTATGAGCTTGTCGGAGAAGTACAGTTCCATTTGCAGGTACTCAAATCTTACATCTATTTTCTGATTTGGGTTGGAAAAGTTTGCCAGGAAAGCAAAGTCGCCATTGAAGTACTCTGGTGAGTCGAAGTAGATGGTGCTGAGCCTTGCATTGGGGATGTCAAACAGTGGAATTCTTGGTCGAACAACAAGGAAGATGATCAAAGTCGCAATTCCAAAGAAGATGACAAGAAGGCTGAATATGAGACATACAATTGCACAACACCATATCAGTGGATTGGTTTGTCGAGGATAAGGTGGCCGGAGCATTGGTTGTTTTTCTGATTTTGTGTATTCATGATTTGCAGCTGCAATAGGCACCAGAGCTCCTTGATTCCGAGCATACTTTGATATGATAATTTGATTGAGAGACAGTGGTTTGGCTTGCTTTTGGGCTTGTAGTAGTGGTGAAGGTGGTATGGGAGATGCAGGTGGAGGTGGGAGTGGTAGCATCTCTGCAGAAGTAGGCAGTAGGAGAAAGAACAGCTCAAACAAATAATGAAGGGGGAAGAGGAAGATGGTTGTTTCTTTAAATAAAATTAGGAAGTTGGTTAAAGCAAGTAAAAGGAAAAGAAGCTTTTGATTGAGGGGATAGTGGATCCAATTTGTTTTTTTATTGAAATTTGCAAAAGGGAGTGGGGTGGGAACTAAAGGTTTGCTAGCTTAGATGTTTGTGTTTGAATGGCTCTGCTTTTGAAATTGCAACTGTTTGAGAAAGTCCTGGACAATGTGGCCCTTAATCCTGCGCAGTGTTTCAGTTCCTTAGTGTGGCTTATATCAACTTATTCTTTGTTTGAATGGTGGATGATATAGTAACGCTTAGTAAGATCAATGATTTTAGGAAGTATGTTGTATAATCTTTACCATATCGCCATACTGCTGGCTTTTATCGTATGAAAACTTGTGTGGTTTTAATGTTTAGCCCCTAAGGAATTCATGTGGCTGAAAGTTTTGCCCCTAAAGAGAGTGTGCAGCAAATATTGAAGAAAGTTCTCAGAAGTAATCATAGACTTGTGTTTTGAAGTAAAAACCTAGCTCAGGAATCAGGGATGATTGCAGCAGTGTTGAGGTATATTTGTCATTTCTTGCTTAAAAGTAGTGGTATGTGGTTTGGGTGGGATGCATAATTTCAAGGCATACTTGGAGAAATCTATCTCCAGGATCTGAAACTTTGGAAGGTAATCACGAACCGATTTTGCGGGTCGGGTTGAGTGGCCCGCAAGCATGGGCCTACTTCTGCATAACATGAGTAGCCCAGATATATTATCGGCTGGCCCAGTTTCGTGTCCAGTCTTACTAGGCCAAGGAAAGCCTATTGGTACTATTTGGGGTTTGAATTGCTAGTAGTATTTTGGCGGCAGTGCTCCAATGAGTCCAATCAACTCGAATGTGTACTACAGATCGAAAAGTTTTGCGGTAAGCAGAACAGGGGTGTGAGGGTGAAATTGAGAGCAGCTACACCAGCCTTCCGCCCCGAAATTGCACCCCTACCAATCGAGTCAATATAAGTAGTTCTACAGTACACCAGTGCCACTTAATACAAGAAATATGAAAGACGAAAGAACAACAATCTTTCCAATTCAAATTAGCGAGGTTGAACAACAAATATGATTTTTTGTGAAGTATCGTTATCAAGTTATATCTATTTAGTGATTATTAGAGATACCTTAACGTACATTGAAATTGCACCCCGACCAATCGAATATATAGAAATAGTTTCACTTATATGATATATAAAGACGAGAGGACGACGATCGAGTGTTGAAATGACTAATATTTTTTTTTTGAAGTATCGGTATCAAGTTAGTTATATCTGTATCGTGATTAGTATATACCTTAATTATCGTACATTTAGTCATCTACAGAAGTTCCTCAAAGAAGAACTAATGAATAACAATTATGTTATATATACTCGATATTAAACATTCTATTATCCACGACATTAGTCAGTCATAGGCTTCTTCTTCATGACTTCAAAATTTGTGGGTGTTGCATACCACCACATCCCAAATTACGAATTCTGCTGTAAATTTATACCCTTGACATATGGAAGATGATGACACACTTAGATTCTAAGAACTGCACACGCACAAGCACACCTTTTTGGCATCATGGCAGACGATAACGCGCGCAGACTTCGATTTCCAACACACACGCCGACATCATCATCACCAACAATCGCACTTACACCGGGAACAACATCAACATTTTTAGCTCTGCATACCCTACACCACATGACTCTTTGAAAAGATGTTATGTTGGCTCCGTACACCCACACCAAGTTTTTTAACAAGATGTTATGTTTCTGCGCACACCCAGATTCGATGCAAATTCTAAATTGTTCCACATGTCAACCTAATAGTTAGGTTGCACGTGAGGGACGGTGTTGAATATTATGTTTTAGTTTATTCTTGTTTGATTAGGATTCGATTTAGTCTTTGTTAGGAATCATTTTCCTTTTTAGAAACTACTACTTTGGATGTTATTTTTCTATATAAACTCGGTGCTGGAATGAATAAAAGGACATCTGCATTTCACACAAATATATTTTTCTAGTTAAACCAATTGTCCATACAACGAGTGGACAGAGATCAATCGGAGGTTATTGGAGATGGAATTGACTCGGTTTGCTTGACTAGGTATCTAAGGAAGAAGCTTGTCTATGCAAACATAATCCAAGTTGAACATGTGGGAAAACCTGCGGCTAATGCCGAGAAACCGCCGGAGAAAGAAAATCTGGCTCCGCTCCGGAGGCACCAAGTACTTCATTTCAACCTCCTGATCATATCTTTCATCCCATACACTACTATCCCGTCGTCTATCCGGAATATGTTGGAGAGGATAGATCCCACATTAGAAAAGAGACATCAAGAAGATGGCTTATATGTGAATGGACGACCTCCAATATCAATCGAGACCTTTTGAATAAAACTCAACAACTTAAAGGTGGTTCAAGTTGGGACAATATCGATTATATTGGGGGTTCACATGCCACGCTTGTCGCAGTTTGACTTGGTATCAGAGCCAAGTTCCTCGTCTAACTCCTGATCGCCCCGCCTGTCTTGTCTCCGCTTCTGTGGATCTGTCGACTCGTTCTCGTTCCGATCGAGAGAGTTATTTGAACTTGTTGCACATGCAAGCCTAAGTTAGGTTGCACGTGAGAGGACGTGTTGGAGAGGATAGACTCCACATTGGAAAAGAGGCAACAAGAAGATGATATATATGTTAATGGACTATCCCCAATATTAATCGAGACCTTTTGGATAAAACTCAACACCTTAAATGTGGTTCAAGTTGAGACAATATCAGTTATATTGGGGGTCCACATGCCACGCTTACCGTAGCTTGACTGAATATTGTCATGAGTCCTGGTCGAATGGTTGCTACATTATGTAAAAATTCCACACGGATTTCTTGTCTTTTTTAGAGTGTTAATTTTGTTTATTTTTTGGCCTTTCGAAGTACGTGCGCTGTTCCTTAGAGTTGTAACTTTGGAGAGACTTGACAACATAAGTGTTGAATGGGACTCACAACTTGTTATCCAATACATTAATTGTGGAGATACTATTCCTTAGTGCCTCAAGTCCACAATTCAAGACATCATTAACATTGTGGATTCTTTCAATGTCATTCAGTTCCAGTATATATATTTTGTGACCGACAATCTTGCCAATTTAGGCCACACCACCAGACACCTTCATATATGGGAAAGATCGATCACGATATACTTGGATGAGAAGAGACGAAAACGTATGGGAGGAAAAGTATATACACGCAGCAGCCTCTTCTTCATCTGTTTGTATCAATTTCCTATGGATTATTTGACTCAATTCGTCTATTCTATGAGTAGCTAAACTCTTTTATTAGGGACTGATCAAAACCCTAGATATATTTCGATTTTGATCACCTTGTGATTTATACAATTTTGAACTAGTTTTGCTTCACTGTTTAATCAATGATGATTTCTTTCACATGTTTCTTTGGTGGTCAAATTTGATACATATGGTAGGAACTACTGCCTTGAATATGTACATGACCATCTTATCATTGCATGTTCTATAGAGGTAAAAACAACACGATTAGTTGTATGAAGTAATTCCTAGGTGATGTAAGAGCACCCATCATAGTAGCTCTAGAAGTCTTGTTGTTTCTCATACACTCTACAGATCGTAATGACTTAGGTTAGGTAGATTTTGACCTATCATACTACTTTGTCTCCTAGTTTAAGATCATGTTTAAGCCAGGTAATCAATTCGGATAACATGCCAAGTAAGAGAGGGTAATATGTATGTGACTTAATCATAGCTCATGCATGGAAAACATTCATTCATTGTTGTGTGAATTTGTTTTAGGGTAGATCGGAATTATCTAGGGTGGAGAGAAGTGTCTGACGCTTTAATTCATTTGATTTCTTACAACTTTGATGTCCTGTTTTCATTTTGTATTCTGTGTTTAGTAATTTATTTCGATAACCAAATCACCTTCGAATCTACTATAAATTTAATTGATAGTCTATCACTGAGTCTCCTGTGTTTCTGTGTTTTTGTGTAGTTTTAGGTTGAGTTTATATATTTTATTAAATTAATTCTCTACTATGTAGTTGAGTCTGTCAATTTTCTGACATTCACGTTTGTTTGCGTCTAAAGTACTTAGTCTCATCTTTCTTCAGCGGATAATGACCCATACTTCCATTCTATTATACCGATAAATCTTGTTTCAAGAATAGAGTATTTTTATGTGGTGTAAAACACCTATCAAAATTTGGCGCCATGTCGCCGGGGAAAGATCAACTCTTTGTACTTTAAAGTGTTTTTTTGTTTTTGTTTTGTGTTGTTTAGTATTTATTTTTAGAGTCTAATGTATCTATTGTGTGTAGGTACCTAGTACATGCATACTCGAAAGTTCAGAAGAACTGAGCCTTTACTACTTGATCCTGAAATCGAACGCTCAGCAAGACAGAATCGAAAGCAAAAGAGGCAAGCAGAACTGGAGGTTGGAAACACTAGTGGGTTGACTTATCCTCCTGAGGTCACAGTAGAAATAGATTTCGAGTATGAAGAAGAAATACCACAGTCACCACCAGCGACAATGGGGGAGAAACCGAAGAAGCTTATGAACTCCTTTGTGCCTAGTGCAACAAGAACTTCATCACCTATTGTCTTCCCAGCACATGGAAATTATTCGGTGCCACCTTCATTGCTTGCAACCCTTCCTCACTTTAGAGGGGTATATTCAGAGGATCCTCGGTAGCACCTGGCTGAGCTTAAGGAATTAGCTTTGACACAAAACCTGCAGAACGTTGAATCCAATATGTTGAAGCTGATATTGTTTCCCTTTTCTTTGAAAGAAGGAGCAAAGACTTGGTTTAATTCTTTGGCTCCTAGATCGATTAATTCATGGGCAGAGATGAATGTAGCATTCTTGAAGGAATACTTCTCAGCGCAGCGCATTAAACAGTTGAAGAAGGAGATCCATAGCTTCGTTCAGAAAGAAGGAGATATGCTTCATGAGGCATTAGATCACTTTAAGGAGCTGTTGAGAAAGTGTTTACACCATAGGTATGATTTGGAAGATAGAATGATATTCTTTTATGAGGGTTTGAAATCAGCAAATAAGACAAAAGTAGATTCAGCCTGTGGAGGAATGTTCATGTACCAAACTGGTGAGCAAGCTCAACACATTATTGAGAGATTATCTGAGAATTTCCAGCAGTTCTACACTAAAGAACGCACTTTGGCTAGTAGAAAACAAGCTGTATTTGAGGTCTCTACAGATTTAGGTATGTAAAAGAGAATGAATGTCATGGAGAAGAAGTTGGATACTATTGCTAGTGTCATCAAGAGTCAAACAACACCTTCGACTTCTCCAGCTTAGGTATGCTCTGTTTGTTCGCTCACTGATCATACTCAAGAGACTTGTCCTTATGTTCCAGAAGATGAACATTTGAACTTTGAGTAACAATAAAATGCAAGTAATAATCCATTCTCTCACACCTACAATCCAAGATGGAGGAATCATCCAAACTTCAGCTATGGAAATAACACTGATGTCCTCAATTCGCCTCCTGGATTCAAGCCAAGACTTGAGAACCAACAAGTGCAACAACCAGCTGCAACACCAACCACTGATCCTGTTCTCCAAGCTATATTTGCTAAGCTTGAGGGAATTGAGGTATTCAATAAGAACTCCAGCAAGGTATTTGAGCTCCTAGAGAAACAAGTGAATCAACTTCAGCAACAAATGTTAGCAAGAGAGCCCGGTACACTTCCTAGTCAAGTTGTTCCAAATCCAAAAGGCCAACATGAAGCCAATGTCATCACTTTAAGGAGTGTAAAGGTGCTTGAAGATGTCCCAATGCCTGTTAAGAAGTCTAAAGAATGGAATGAATCGGTCCTAGAATAAGTGGTGTCATATCAGCTAATTCAGGAAAACCCGAGAGCACCCTTTGATGGATCGAAAGGATCTCTCAATCTATCAAGAGATGCATCAGAGCAGAACCCAAGAGCATGCTTTGATGGATTGAAAGAAACTCTCGATCCATCGAAAGCAAGCCCTGGACAAAAAATTTCAGCAACTCAAAAATCAGGTAAAGTACCTTCTGAAACCTCTTCTTTTGTTTCTTCACATGTTCCCTTTCCTAGCAGGCTTCAAAACCAAAAGAAGGACATAGTGGTGTAAGAAATATTGGACACATTCCAGAAGGTCTAAGTGAACATTCCTTTGCTTGATGCGATTAAGAAAATTCCTAAATATGCAAAATTTCTTAAGGAGCTTTGTACCATGAAAAGGAAGTTCACATGCACTGAGACTATTGCATTGAGTGAAAAAGTAACCACAGTATTTCAAAGGAAACTACCACCAAAAATGGCAGATCCGGGACGATTCACTGTCCCTTGCACAATTGGTAGCACTAACTTTACTGGTGTTTTGCTTGATTTGGGTGCATCTATTAATTTAATATCTTACTCTGTTTATGAAACTTTGAACACAGGTGCATTGCAACTAACATGTGTGACTATAAAATTGGCTGATAGATCTAATTGCTACCCTAGAGGTTTTGTTGAAGATGTTTTAGTGCAGCTTGGCAATTTGATCTTTCCGGTTGATTTCTTTATTTTGGAGATGGAAGCGGAGCCTCAACCATCCAAGTTACCATAGATTCTTGGTCGTCCATTCTTGAGGACTGCTACGACCAAGATTGATTGCTTTAGTGGAACCCTTTCCATGAAAGTTGATAGGGAAAAGATTTGTTTCAACATATTTGATGCTATGAAGCATCCAGGTGAAAAAGACTTGTATTCTTGTTGTTCCATTGACACGTTTGGTAGTTTTGTGCAGGAATACATGTAATACTCTGTGGAAAAGGATGCATTTAAGAAAGCACTTGAAGAAGGTGGAAGAAAATCGATTGTTTGTTATGAGCAACCAAGAGAATCCACTCAATCCATTGAAAGTACTAAGCTCGCCCAAGAACTAGATGAACTTCAGGAACTAATTACCCATCCTCGACCCATTGAGGATGAAGAAATTCTGAGAATCAGCTATGCTGATGAGTTGGTAATGGGAGATGAGTATGATGATGTTATGGCAGCCTTAGAGTCAATGCCATATGTGAAAGGTAATTCTAAAGCTCTTTCTCTTTTAGTTTCTGCTAACAAGCTTCTTCCTTGTATTGTGAAAGCACCAGAGTTACAGTTTAAACCTTTGCCCGAGCATTTGAAGTATGTATTCATTGGAGATGGAAAAACCTTACCGGTCATTATATCTTCAAAGCTCACTTCAAGAGAAGAAGTTGCTCACTGTGCTTAGAGGATACAAGGGAGCGATTGGTTGGACAATTGCAGACATCAAAGGAATCGACCCAACAATGCATACTCATAGAATATTCTTTGAAGATGGAGCAAAGCCAACGAGAGAGGCCCAACGGAGACTCAACCCACCCATGATGGACGTAGTCAAGAAAGAAGTTATCAAACTTCTTGATGTATGTATTATTTATGTTAAATCTGATAGTAGATGGGTGAGTCCTGTGCAGGTTGTGCCCAAGAGATCGGGCATCACAATGAGGATGTGTTAGTGCCTCAGCGAGTTCAGACAAGATGGAGAGTTTACATAGACTATCGCAAGGTCAATGCTACAACTCGTAAGGATCACTTTCCTTTTCCTTTTATTGACCAAATGTTGGGGCGTCTTGCAGGTCATGTGTACTATTGCTTTCTAGATGGCTATGCTTGCTACAACCAGATTGCCATTGACAGAGATGACCAAGAGAAGACCACCTTCACTTTTCCCTGTGGCACGTTTGCATATAGGAGGATGCCTTTCAGGTTGTGCAAAGCGCCAACAACATTTCAGAGATACATGATGAGCATTTTTTTCAGACATGGTTGAGAAAATCATCGAGGTATTTATGGATGACTTTTCAGTTTTTGGTGATTCTTTTGACCTATGTCTGCATAATTTATCTCTAGTTTTAGAACGGTGTGTTGAAAAAAACATTGTTTAGAATTGGGAAAAATGTCATTTTATGGTTGAATAAGGGATTGTGTTAGGACATGTGGTTGCTGAGATGGGGATTAAAGTAGATAAAGCAAAAGTCGATATTGTGCGTACCTTACCATCTCCCACTTCTGTGAGAGAGGTGCGCTCTTTCCTTGGACATGTAGGTTTCTATCGCAGGTTTATCAAGGATTTCTCCAAGATAGCCCGACCACTTTATGCATTGCTCCAAAAGGATGTGGCTTTTGACTTTACAGATGCGTGCCTCGTTGCCTTTAACAAGCTCAAGGAGCTCTTGACCACTACGCCAATCATCCAAGTACTAGATTAGAATCTTCCATTTGAGCTCATGTGTGAGATGCATTTGACTATTTTGTAGGTGTTGTGTTGGGACAACGTCTAGACAAGCTTCCTCATGTGATCTATTATGCTTCTCGGACTCTCAACGATGCACAGTTAAACTATTTAACTACATAGAAGGAGCTTTTGGCTGTTGTATTTGCATTATAGAAATTTAGATCTTATCTGTTAGGAACTAAAGTGATGTTGCACTGAGATATCTTATGACAAAGCAGGATGCAAAGCCAAGATTGATTAGGGGGTTCTTATTCCTACAGGAGTTTGATGTTGAAATCAAGGACAAGAAGGGGACCAAAAATGTGGTAGTGGACCACTTGAGTCACCTGACTCATGGATCTAACGCAGAGGAGGACCATTTCCACTTGCGTGAGAGCTTTCCAGATGAGCAACTCTTTGTTATTTAGGATTTTGAGCCTTGGTACGTATATATGTGTGGGATGATCCATATCTATGGAAGCATTGCCCTGACTCCATCATTCGCAGGTGTGTTCCTGATTTTGAATTTCAATAAGTCCTATCTTTTTGTCATACACCGTAGGAGGAGGCCACTTTAGTGGAAAGAAAATTGCGATGAAAGTGTTGAAGTGAGGCTTCTTTTGGCCAACATTATTCCATGATGCACACGTCTTTTGTGTGACATGTCTTAGATGCCAACTCACAAGTAATTTAGGAGTTAGAGATCAGATGCCTCAACAACCAATTTTAGTTGTGAAAATATTTGATATGTGGGGTATTGATTTCATAGGTCCATTTCCTTCTTCCCACTCTAATGTTTATATCTTGCTTGCGATTGATTATGTTTCAACGTGGATGGAGGCAGTTGCCACCAGAACTAATGATTCTGCTATTGTGTTGAAATTCTTCAAATCCATATTTGCAAGATTTGGCACCCAGGTACATCATTAGCGATGGAAGATCTCACTTTTGCAACAGGACTTTCGCAGCTTTGCTTTGGAAATACAATGTCACACATAAGGTGGCCACACCTTATCATCCTCAGACAAGCGGGCAAGTGGAGGTTTCAACCGAGAGATCAAGAAGATTTTGGAGATGACTGTAGCTCCTAGTAGGAAAGATTAGAGTCAACGGTTGGATGAAACTTTGTGGGCATATTGAACGGCTTACAAAAAACCTATTGTGATGTCTCCTTATAGGTTAATTTATGGAAAAACATGTCATTTATCAGTGGAGCTTGAGAACAAGGCATATTGGGCGGTAAAACAGTTCAATTTTGATGTTGATGATACTGGTGTTCATAGGGAGCTACAGCTGAATGAGTTGGATGAAATTTGAAACAATGCACATGAATCTAGTCAGATTTATAAGGAAAAGACCATGGCCTTTCATGATAAAATGATAAAGGGCAAGTCTTTTGTTGTTGGACAAAAGGTCTTGCTATTCAATTCGCACCTAAAATTATTTCTAGGAAAGCTTCGGTCTAGATGGAATGGTTGATACGACCAAAACATGCATCAAATAAACACTTAACACATAATTCAACCATATGCAATTTAAAACCCTATAGATGTAGTATTTTTAGCAAGTAGGGATCGTTCTAACCGGGGATTGAAGGGTGCATGCAATTTTTGTGGTAATAAAAAGGGGGGTAAGAAAGTTGATTTTAATTTCCTAAATTTTCTATCTAATTACTAACTAAAAAAACGTCAATCACATAGCAAGTATTCCTAAGACTCTATCATGCATCAACTCATAGACAAGCAAACACATAAGAAAATCCCAAAAACCCTTACCATATTTTCGACAAAAACCTAATTAATTATTTACATGTGATCATCCCATCCTACCCACATGCATATTATACAACTCTAATCCTCCCATCATCTTCGAAATTTACAAACCTTAATTCCAATTACATGTTATGGTTTTCTTTATCTTTTAATCAAAGTGCAATGAACAGCATATAAACACCTTAACTAAATCATCGATTTGATACAAAGGTAGGGACTAACATGTTCCGTGAACAGCACTGCAAACGTCCTAGTGATCCTAACCTCTACCCATACCGAAGCTTTATGCCCAACACATAACACATAAAAGAAACTAAGATTCATAAACACATGGAACACGTATGGAATTCATAAAGTGTATAAAACCAAAATAGACATTCATTCACCGAGTTTTTACACAAATAAATACAAAGACAAAGGAGACTACGGAGTAAAGAGTTCATGTTACACTTTTATTTCCGTGAACAGCACTGCAAACTTCAAGAGCAAGACAACCCTTTGATGGAGTTGGTATCGATTTTTAGGAGGTAGTGATGGTGTAGTCGACCTTGGCTTTGGAGATCTTTGTGGTGGAGAATGTTTGAGGATTTTGGCAGCGTGAGAGCGTAAGATAGGTGATGATTTACTTTGAGGCCGAGCTCCCCAATTTATAGAAGAAGATTAGGTCTTTTCCTGCCAAAACAAGACTTTCCTTGTGTACCCGGGCAAATCTGACAGTCTGTAAAGATTTGCACTTTCCCGGAGTTGTAGATCTCCAAAAATTATGATTTTGGTGTCGTTGGAAAGAATACTCAAATATCTTTCCAACCATAGGTTAATCGCCTCCTAACTCCTCCTTATTCGTTCCCAGTTGTCGTTCGAAGTTGGCCCATCTGCACAGGCAGATTCTGCTTTCCTTATTCTTCATGATTTCCTTCTTCTTTTGACTTTGGGAATCTTTTCCTACCAAATCTTGATCTCCACGAAATTGGCTGATTGGATCTTCATTTTTGGGCTATCTAAATGGTCTTCTAATTAATTGGACCCATTTTCATTTGTTCTTCTTCAAGATCCTTCCGGAAGCTTTCAAATCCTAGTCAACATAGGAAAGGTTTTCCTAGTCAACCAATGATTTCTTTTTCTCCTTTCTTCCTTGGAATTTCGAACCAATTTCTTGTCTCCATTATTTTGCTTTGTTTTGCATGCTTGTAGACTCCTTTACTCCGTCTCTTTTGGTCAACACCTGAAATTAACAAAATAAGTTAAAACTAATAAAACTAAGCAATTATCAAAGTAAAAATGTAGAGAAAATATGTTAATTAATACGCCTAAAATGCGTAGATCAATGGTCCTTATACTGTGGTAAATATATTTGCTCATGGTGCAGTTGAGATTCAGAATCTGAGAAATTGCAGCACATTCAAAGTAAATGGGCAGCACCGATCATGGATTGATTGGTGTTACTATCTGGCTGAAGACGTTAAACTTAGTGTTATATGGGAGGCAACCCAAGTTGATGGAGACGCATGGTTGACAGATTTAATCTCTTATCTCTTCTCCTTTACTTTATTTTTCTCCATATAGTTGTTTTGGGATATGTTATATATGTGTCGTGCTTCAGACTTGTTTGATGTATTGCATACTTTAGTTTTGTTTTACATTGAAGACAATACAAATTTCAAGTGTGGGGTAAGGTTTATATCATATCCTTAGCGTCTATGTATAGATTTTTTCATTTTTTTTAGTGTTAATTAGGAACTGTGCACTATGTTGTCTCATGTAATTTATCTGACATGGCTAGAGGTCTCAAAAAATTCTGAAATTTTGAGGAAATGTTTATACATGTATTTAGTTTATGCTTATAAAATTTCAGCTAATTCCAATGTGTAATAAATTATGTTTACAGGGGCGCAAATGCTGATGCGTGGAGCCTATGACGCAAAGTGATGGAAGCGCGACCCGAGACATGTGGCTTGGAAATGACGTCGTTAGGTTCGAAGGAGCGAGGCTAGCTTGGTGCAGCGTCGCGCGTCAATGAGTCAACGATAATGGCGGAGCATGGTCGACAACAAGGGATGGTAGCGGAGCATCGTCAACAGCGAGGGATAGTGGCGGAGCATCTTTGGCAGTGAGGGTCTAGAGGGGCGGAGCCGGTGAGGCCGAGAGAAGACTACAATAGAATCCAGAAGAGAGAGAGAGAGAGAGAGGCGCTTGTGAAATTTTTGAGTGAATAAGTGTAAACCTACAGTCAATATAAGTCAACTCCACCAAATAATATGTCAAATTTTTTTTTAGGGATTAGGGTTAAAGTTATGGTTAGGGTTAGGGTTTAGTAATTTTGGTTTTATTTTTTTTAGATGGTGAGATAGATATGAACTCCACGATAATGTGTATGAGGTTCTTGTGTTCAAATTGTTTTTGGACGGACTGGCAAATCGGGTTTTATTCATAAGGGCATTATGGTCAGAATGATTTTATGCACAGATCGAGGTCGAATTCAATTCGGAAAGTTCTGATTTTTTTACATTGTGCTCAGATTAGTTTGATCATCTCATCCAACGGTCACATTTGCCAAATAATTACTTGTTAGTGATTTTGTTTCATAAAAGTTTGTTGTTTCATATAACCAATGAACAATGTAATAACACTAGTAGACATATGTGGATTTTGAGAAACAAGAGAAACCAAAATGGTCTAATGATAAATGTGACCATATACATGCGTCAATCTCATAGTGAAAGTGATCTTGCTAAAAAATTAGCCTTATCGAATTTTGTTTAGATCCCGGTCAAATATTATCAAAAAACTAAAATAACCTTTTAATTTTTTTTGCTCATTCTCCTATGGAAGGACTAGTTAAATCAACTTTTTTGTCATTTTTTCTGACATTATAAGATAGATATGAACCTCACGAGAATTCGTGTATAGAACTTGGTCTTTTAAATAATTATTTACTGAGTCACAAATCGAGTTTTACTCTTAAATCTTAGAAAAATAATTTGGCGACGGCGATTCATTTCCGTCACAATTGATGAATTTTTTTAATTGATGAACCTTTTTTCGATGGCATAAAAGTGTCGTCGTAATCGATAGAATCTTTTGTGACCGCGTCGGTTTTCCGTTGCAAAAGGTTTTCACATTTGCGATGGTGAATTTGTCGTTGCCATTGGTAGGTATTTAATTACCGTCACAAAAAAGCGTAGTAAGTTGAATTTTTTGTTGTAGAGCCTAAAAATACACAAAAATAAAACACAACAAATTAGTCCAATGTGCTTACATAAATGAACAACTCATACAATCAACAACTGATCAAACACAATCATACAAACTTAGAGAGATAAAGACAGTGCAAGATTTTGACCTTAAAGCCTCACATGGATGGACAAATTGAGAAGCAAGCCCGTATACAAACAAATTGAGAAGCAAACAATAACCTTTCTCACCTGAAGCGGAGCTGGATTTTTCAAAAGATGAAACCATAAACTCTGAAGAATCAGTCACTGAAATGAATGGAGAAAGAGCACCAAATTAGAATTAATCATTCAATAGATATATAGCTCAACTACATCACAACATTAATCAATCAAAATTAGCTCAAATAAGAGAATTAGAAATTGATATATATATATAAACTACCATTAACCCATTATCAATACCCAATGTTGACCGAAGCAAAAATCACAATCAAACCAAAATCATAATAATATTTCTAAGCCAAAATCATAATCATAATCCTTTCTCACCTAAAATGGATCGGAATTTTTCAAAATGGGAGACCCAAAAGAGCTTGCTGGTTCGTTTGAAATCATTCTTACAGATACATCACATAAGTATACTTTCTATATTCACAAAACCCAACACCCAAATGACTAATCACATTAAAACTACAACATGCCATTACATTATAAAAAAAACCTGCAACAAACCATTGACTTCAAAATTCATTATTCGAAAGACCTAGTTTTCATATGAGTAGTCAAAAATGATCTTGAACATGGCTATTACACTTTCATGAGCACAATATTTTATATTAGAAGAGCATACTGACTTAGGAATTTCATCTGTTAGTTAACTAAATGAACGATTGATCTAATTTTCCATCAATCAACAACAAAATCACAAAATTCATCCAAAATTAAAGTTCAACCCAATCTGTGGAACATGTAAACAGATAATCTAAACCTAAATGAATCCCAAATTAATTTTCTGAAGTTCAATTGAACAGAGTTAATCACAATTTGAATGAAAAAGAAATGGTTCAGGGAACTTCTTATATAGAAATCAAAGATCACACATAGAGGAATGGGCGCTCAATCGGAAACCAGAAGATGCAATGCTGCATTGAAAGCGAGCGACATCACAAACTAAATCGTTGTTATATAGTAAATACCAGCACACACATTGCATCCGTCATGAAGGAAAAAGCTCACCAATTGTGGGGGAGGGGGGCTCGCAAGTACCTAAGGAACAACGCCAAATGCAGTCCTCATTCTCAAAGCTTCCTCTTCTTTTCACCAAGTGTTGCGGACTCAACTTCAGAGCTCTCGAGCGGCTGTGAGGTTCTCCACCACTCAGATGAGAATCGATGAGTAAGGGAGAGTGTGATTGAGAGAGAGTACGGGTTGAGGGCTCAGGCTGAGAGCAAATGAGAATGAAGAGAGAGAGAGAGAGAGAGAGAGAGAGATGCGACGGAGCCGATAGAGATTAGGTCTGGAAGTTTAGAGAAGAGTAATGTCACGCACCACACGTTTCAAAAAATTTGACAAAAATACCCTCACACGCTACCGCCGCAAATACTATAGCCGACGAGATAAAAATCTCGTCGGCTATAGTGGAAAAAATGAACTTTTTTATTTATTTTTTAAAAACTCGTCGGCTATACTATTACCGACAGGTTTTAACCAACGGACTTTAGCCGATGATGGACTTTAAGGGTCGTCGGCTAAAGTCGACTGGCTAAAACCTGTCGGTAATAGTATAGCCGACGAGGTTTTTATCCATTATCGTCGGCTATAGTACTATAGTCGACAAGTTTTTAAAAAATAAATAAAAAAAATTCATTTTTTCCATTATAGCCGACGAGATTTTTATCTCGTCGGCTATAATTTTACATATATCGTCGACCATAATATTTACGACGGTAGTGACATAAATAGTCTAAGAACAATGACGTCTCATGTTTGCTATATAGTAAATTATTTGTGTTCATCATTATTGATCCATTTATATATACAAGTTCAAAAGTTCGGAAGCTAACCGGATTTCCCAACAACCCCCCCCCCCCCCCCCCCCCCAAAAAAAAAACAAACACTTCATTTGTGTTCATCATTATTGATCCATTTATATATACAAGTTCAGAAGTTCGGAAGCTAACCCCCAACAACCCCAACACCCCCCCCCCCCCCCCCCCCCCCCCCCCCCCCCCAAAAAAAAAACACTTCTTTGTTACCAAAATAAATTGGCATCCAGTGAGTAAGTATTGGCCGTTGGCCTAGCATAACATACAAGTGATCGATACAACTTGGACAAAAACCGACATACAGAATAATGAAAATATATATCGAGGATTAATTACACAGTGAAAACCTACGTACCCAAACTCGATCTGTTGTTCACTAGTCGGAGAAGCTAACAAGCACTTATAGAAGTTTGATAAGTAGATGAACTAATAATCCCTAATCCTCTGACTAGTTTAGAAAACTAGCTAAATATGCAAAAACGAGTTTAATTAGAAAGGCTACATAAATATTCTCTAGCAGTGCCCATATCCTGTAAAACGGCTTCAACCAATACCATTATTTTTTATTACATTTATCTTCTCAACGAAAAAGAAGCTTATCTTCAATGTAACAAACTAACTAAGAATATTGGAGGAGGAAGAAGGGTGGTTGTATGTTAATTCATAGCCATTGGTTCTGGCTGGGTTACTTTATTTTGGCTGGTGAGATTACTTATTCTACAAAGCGCAAGCATGCAGCGGCAGCAGCCTCTGAGTTAGTGTTTTGCTGACAACAGAACCAGTGCCGCTCTTCACTCTTTTTTGAGTTCCTGTGTTTCATAATTCATCCATTTCCAATGACTGATAAAACTATCTGTATTCTATCATGGGTTGCCCTATTGCCATCTGTTGGTGTGGAAGTTTGCTTCACAACCACCCTTCAAAGTTTGACATGCAAGTTGGTTGGTTGCCATGACCCCCAATTGGCCTTTTATAAAAGGAAGGTCTTTTTCAGTTGAAAACGAACAAATGGTACGTGTATGATATGAGGGCACTCAACAGTATTCATGCATAGTATGGTATAGGGACGGGTTTAATTAAGTTTATTTATTTATTTTATTGGTTACATAATTAAGTTTATTTATGACCTTACGACAACAAGTATTCCGATTGTATAATATGAAATATCTAATATTGATTGATTGCTTATAATATGACCTTAAGAGAATAAGTATTACAATCAAACAGAACGATATCATAGGTGTATGTGTTAGAAGAAATCAGTATATGCATCGTCCAAACTAGCTAGCTTATTTGTTATTACTGTACATATTGACTAATTAATTAACAGACTACGAGTAAGTACTTTAATTTCTTATTGTAGGGATGTGTTGGTGCACTTGTTTACTATGGCGAGGATTAGTATTTGTAGGTCGATGAAATTGGATCATGTGTACGTAGATTATATATCTCCCATCATAGACATTCCCAAATATAACGTAAAGATGAATCAGCCCTAATTTACCAAGAAAATATAGGAAAAAATGGAGGTACGTACATAGATCATATGATGATCATGCCAATGTCTGTTAGAACTTGGAACAAAAAGTTTAAGGGAGCTCATCAACATACACTACCAAATTAAAGTGATATGCAATGTAAAAACAAATGTTATGTTCGATAAATTAGTTTGTCCAAAGACGAAAGTTTATACGAATGTGATGAAACCAATATGTACGACTTTTAATTTCTTATTCAACAAAGGTATCATCATCATATGTGATCTCATAAGATCGAAGCCCTATATTCCAAATGATCGATGTCCTACACAGACAATTAGTGTTGGCTTTTAACATGAAACTAAAAGAAATCCACAAGTGGAAGAAGGGACCTGATCGAGATTATTACTGCCTACATCTATTAATTGCTGGGCGCTTTGAATTTTTGATCATCCACTATGATACTGTGTTTTATTTTATTTTATTAACGAAAAGATGCATATATTAACGAAAAGATATATCAAAAAATAGTTAGAGTAACTCTCATTTTTAGACGAGACAAAACTAAACTACGCAGTGATGTATCTCTATACATTTGGAGTTCCAGAACTACATGTCTAATCTATCAATTTTTTTAGATGAAATTAGCCCTCAACCAAACTACACATGCATAACTATTCTTCTTAGCTTTGCCCGCCGTGGCAAAGCCTATCTTGATCCTCAATGCCTGGATCCCATAAACGGGTAGTAGCACAAAAATTTGGACCCAATAACCTCTTCAATTCTAGGAACTTAAAAATGACCCAAGTCCAGATTAACCCAGGCCCAATTTGAGACTCACAGCTTAGGGTTTAGCCCAAAAGTCTCTTCTGATACTGTGTTTTATTTAGGAAAAATTGCTGAAGAGGTCACTCATATTTGACAATTAAGACGGATTGGTCACTCATGTTTGACAAATATCGGATTTGTCACTCATGTTTGACATTTTCATTCAAATTAATCACTTTGTCCGTTTTGGATGTTAAAAAAAATTCATTTATTTATAAAGTTCATATAAGTCAATTTATCAGCATGACAAGGACAAAAATATGCATTTAAGTAAAGCACATGTGTTTACATGTGTGATTTTTAACATCCAAAACGGACAAAATGACCAATTTGAATGAAAATGTCAAACATGAGTGACAAATTTGATATTTATCTAACATGAATAACAAATTCATCATAACAGTCAAACATGAATGAGCTCTTTAACAAATTTCTCTATAATTTAAACAAGTTAATAGAAACTTAATCGATTCCACGAAGAGAAACGAATGAGAAAGAGGTTACTTGCAAGACTGGAATGCTTGAAAGCATTCTTAGTTCATCTGTCCCACACCATAGATACCTTTCTTGTCGACTTACTTGTCCCTCTCCTCCAATCAATGAATTGCCGTTGCCAATTATCTAAGAGAAGAAAGGAAACAAACAACGCCCAAGATTCCAATCTCTTAGCTTCTCCCAATCAATGCTTCCAAGACAAATTGTCAAATTGTTTTCTCCCCTTCTCCAACATATTATTGCTCACGATTCACTGTTCTTTTTCTCCACTCTCCGGATTAATCTCACAATAACAAAAAAATTATGATACATGCACCACGGCAAGAATGTAAATCAAAACAAACCATGTAAGAAGATATTGATCAAGGATAATTGATTCTCATTGATACAGGGAATATATACAAAGCACAAATGTGCACTAGAAGCACATTCATATTTGATCATGATTCTTACTTTATAAACAGAATCATATCAATATTACAACATCTCACATTATAACAATCTTAATTACAAAGATTTTTAGCACTCCCTCTTAAGTTGGTGAGTGAATGTCAAGCACTCCCAACTTACACACCAATGACTTGAACTTTTCTTTGCCTAAAGCCTTTGTGAATATATCTACCAATTGTTGCATAGAACTGACAAATCGGGTGCAAACTCTACCATCTAATATC
Source organism: Geum urbanum (assembly GCA_946800695.1). NCBI lineage: Eukaryota > Viridiplantae > Streptophyta > Magnoliopsida > Rosales > Rosaceae > Geum > Geum urbanum. The sequence goes on from OX327016.1 coordinate 36,963,996, forward strand.
TTGTCACAAATAAAATGGCAATCAATTTCAATGTGACGTGTTCTCTCATGAAAAACGGGATTCACAGCTATGTGTAGACCTGCTTGATTATCAATGTAATAATGCATGTTTCAATGTGCAAATCAGCAAATAAATGTTGTAACCAGATGAGTTCCCAGCACGTACCAGCCATCGCTCTGTATTCAACCTCAACACTAGACAATGAAACTGTCTTTTGTCTCTTAGTACGCCATAAGATCAAAGATACTCCCAAAAATACACAGTATCTGGTGGTAGAACACCGAGTGATCGGACTACTTGCCCAATCCAAATCACAAAAGACTTTCAAGGTTAAAGCATTTCCAGAACTGAAAAACAAACCTTGACCAGAAGAAGATTTCAAATATCGGACAACACGAAGTGCAACAGCCATGTGATGAAGCCGTGGCTCATGCATAAATCTACTTTGGGCATGAACTGAGTAGGTGATATCGGGTCTGGTAACTGTCAGATATATAAGTCGTCCAACTAATCGACGATATAAGGCCGGGTCCTTGAGTAACTCTCCTTTATCTTAAAGTTAGTATCTTCTATAGGAAATTCAACTGATTTAACACCCAAATAGCCATTATCTTTAATTATTTCTAAAGCATATTTTTGCTAAGATATATAAATGCCTTTATTTGAGCGGGCAACCTCAATGCCTAGAAAAAATTTCAAATCACCAAGATCTTTAATATGAAAATGAGCATGAAGAGACTGCTTCAAAGCATTAATAGACTCAATGTTGTTCCCTATGATCAAAATATCGTCCAAATAGATCAATAACATAGCAAAAGATGTACCATCTTTTCGAACAAATAAAGAGTAATCGTCCCTGGACTTAGAGAAACCAGTAGCAAAACAACCTTTGTAAATTTAGAAAACCATTGTTGAGAGGCCTGTTTAAGTCCATGCAATGACTTATGGATGGGCTTGGGAAGGCTGGTTCGAATGGGTTGGTTTGAATGGGCCTGGGAAGGCTGATTTTTGGCCAGAACCAATGGAGCACAGTGGAAAGAATTTTCCTACAAAATGACACCGTGGTTGGTAATTATTTTTTGTGTTTCAATGTCATAAAGCTTGTAAACCTTTTGACCCATAGGATATCCAACAAAGATGCATTTTTGTGACCGAGGAGATTATTTTGATGTCGGATGAACATTTTTGGCGAAAGCAGTACAACCAAAAACCCGCTTATGTGAATAATTCGAAGATGTTCCATACAAAATTTCAAACGGTGTTTTTTTGGTGAAGGAGAGGGGTAGGAAGACGATTAATTGTATAGGCAGCTGTAAGAACACTTTCTCCCCAAAAGGTAAGTGGCAAGGAGGATTGAAAAAGTAGGGCGCGAGCAGTTTGAAGACGATGACGATGCTTGCGTTCGACGACACCATTTTGTTGTGGTGTGTAAACATAAGAATGTTGAAAAACTATCCCATGTTCAAGAAAGAAATTTTTTAAAGAGAGGAATTCAGCTCTATTATCAGAGCGAAAATGTTGGATATTTTTGTGAAATTGGGTGTGGACATAAGAAAAAAAAATTGAAGTAATGATTGAGTTTCACTCTTACGACGCATGAGAAACACCCATGTAAAACGAGAAAAATCATCAACGATAATGAGAAAATAATGAGCTCTATTGAGTGATGGAGTTTTATAAGGACCCCAAATATCACAATGTATAAGAGAAAAACATTTCGAAGTCTTTATTGAACTAGAAGGAAAAGGCTTTCGAGTTTGTTTAGCCAAAAGACAAACCTCACAATTATCACTAGAATTAAAGGAACAATAAAGCAAATTATAAGATAAATATTTGAGTCAATCAGGAGAAGAATGACCCAAGCGGAGATGCCAAAGGTCGGAAGATATGGTGAGGTGAGACACGAAATGATGTGTGGATGATTTAATGGAAGCCAACGCCACTAGGTAGTAAAGATCTCCACGTCGCTTACCTACACCAATCACCGTCCTCGTAACCAAGTCCTGCAAAATACACCTAGGGGTAAAAGGTTACCGAACAATGTAAATCATCGATAGTCCGACCAATCGATAAAATATTCACATCAAAAGATGGCACACATAAAACATTCTTCAAGCTAAGAGAGTCATTCAATTTAATGGACCCCTGTATTGATATACTGGCTGTGGCACCACTAGGTAGAGAAACATATGGAGATGATTTATGCTTATCACAATTTGTCAATAGAGATGATGAATTAGTTATGTGATTGGTTGCCCCGATATCAATGATCCATTGACGGGAAGCAATGTGTGACAAACCTGGGGAAAATTCAGAAACCGATACAGCATTGGCTTGTGGTGTTGTTGGCTTGTGGTGTAAGGCAGCAATGACTTGAGTATACTGGTCTTTAGTGAGATCCGAGAGAGTAGCCTGAAGTTCCTCAAAACTTGGAGTAGACTGAACATGATTGGCTTTAAACTTGTTGCGAGAAGTAGAATTATTTGAGTTCCCTTATCGTGGATTGAGTGGCTTGTTAGGACCATTTGGATTGTATTTTGGGTGGCCAGGTGGATAACCATGCTTCTTGTGACAAGTTGCTTCAACATGACTAAGGTAATTGCAATAGGTGCGTTTTAGCTCGTTGCGAGAAGAAGTACCTTGACTTTGTGGTCTGTAGTCTTGGCGGACAGACATGGCATAGACATCAGAAGGCCTCAAAACAGAGGATGAAACTTCCTTTTGCTTCTCATGTTGAACCATTGAAGCATAACCTTGACAAACTGAAGGCAGTGGATTCATCAGCAAGATTTGACCACAAGCACCGGCATAATACTCATCCAAACCAATACGAAATTGCATCAGTTTGGTGTGGTCGTTTTGTGCTCCACAAGTGCACTCTTTGGTGGATTGGAATAAGGCAAACTCATCCTAAAGAGCCTTGAGTTTGGTATAATAAGCAGCAACCGACATCTGACCTTGCTCAATCTGGTAAACATCTCGTTGGATCTGAAAATACGAGGAGTGTTGCTCAAGGAAAAGGGCTCTCGAAGGTCTTCCCAAACGACATGAGGGATGGTGCACGAAAAAATAGTATCGGTGATGTCAGATTCTAAGGAATTGATGATCCAAGAGAGAACCATATCATTGCAGCATTGCCAAAGTGCATGCTCTTCCGGCTGTTAGGCAAGAGAGGGTTGCTTGACTTGTCCAGTGATGAAACCTATTTTGTTCTTGGCACTGAAGGAAATTTTCATGGAACGACACCAAGAAACATAATTGTCACCATTAAGTTTCTCGGAGACAAGAAGCAGACCAAGATGATTAGAGTGTTGAAAAAAAAGGGGCTGGTGGAGTCGTCAGGTTTGACATCGTCAACGCCAGACGGACAAAGTAAGTCACACAATAATATGAGCAATGGAGAGAAAGGAGTAAAATCGTTATGCCTTTTACTCGTTATGCCTGCTCTGCTACCATGTAAGAAGATATTGCTCAAAGATAATTGATTCTTATTGATACAGTGAATATATACAAAGCACAAATGTGCAGTACAAGCACATTCCTATTCTATCATGATTCTTACTTTATAAACAGAATCATATCAATATTACAACATCTCACAGTATCACAATCTTAATTACAAAAATTCTTAACAAACCATATACAAGAACAGTTAGTGTTTTAGTATATACTAGGAGGCAAGCCCGCGCGCGAGGCGCGGGTGGAAATGATTTTAATGTAGAAATGTACATTTACTATCTATATTACAAACTAACATAAACGTGAGTAATTGATTACATAATGGAATATACAAAACAGCTAATCTCCATATCAAGATCAGATTCTTGATCACAACATTAGCTGATTACTTGTATTTAGAATAGCAAACCTGGATGTACTAACATCCATTTAACTAAGCAAGATAAGTAATTGAAGAAGCTGTCGTACTCCACAAACTTCTTATGCAAAATAGCCTCATTTCCAGCAAAAGTCAATTCCTCATCGTATTTACACCAAGACTGAGAGCACAAAAACACATGACAGTAAATAAAAAGACCAACTAATCAAGTTTGTTTATGTTATTCCACGTATTGATCGCTGCGGATGCAACATTGTTTTATCCTCTACGGCCAATCAAACAACATACAAACTCCAATAACACACAATCAAAAATGTAAAGGGAGAAAAAGAGATCAAAACTGTAAACGCAACACTTTTCTCTGATAAATGCATAATCTCTTGTTAAACATAACACAGTTCTTTCACAGTGCACAAACCCAATTGGTGATAAAAAAATTGGTGGCCACTTTTTTGACTGCCTATTATACACAGACGCAGTCTTCTTAGCCATCATATATATTTCGATCATACATATACACACAACATTGAATAGACATGATATGGACCTCGGGCAGAGAAAGTCTCCCTTTCTTCTTAGCTTTTTTTACAGAGGGTAATGCTGAAAGCAATCACCAATAACAACGCTTGTTCTTCCTCTATAAAGCACATAAATTAATCAACATTATGATGAAATTGTATATTTAACATCTGAATGAAAGTTGGAAGATAAGAAGTTCCCTAAATCTTAAATCATAGAACCAAGAGCATCACTGGACACTACAATGAAGGCATACATTATCAAAACTCACAGAAGCATAACACATCTAAACAATTCAATCCACCTAAACTACATGTGAACAATTCAACAAAACTGTCTAGAGCTTGCTATCTCAAATTAAATGAAAATACCACAATCCATCAAATTCAGTTCCAAAGAACACATATAACAATTAATAACTGCAAATTAGACTTAATAAAAAAACTTGTTCAAAACAGCAAGCAACACTAACGAAAGACCATATCGTAAAAAAGGTGGCAACATTGATTGTGAAGGTGTACAAACAAAGCCAAAGACTTTTGAGACAAACACAAACACACATAGCAACAGCACATTAGGTGTTGAAGTTCTTCGTTGGTTGCATATAGCATACTGTCATGCATTCAATTAAGCCAGTCATCAAGTTGTTTGCACATTGTAAAAACATTTTACATTGCATACTAAGCAAAAACTGATGTTAGACACATGAGATAGAAACGAAACTTCGTTCATATACATGTTCAATGGAATTAGTGAGCTTGTTATTGTACTATATGTCACAGCATATATCCAACTATCATAGAATATACTTAAAGAGATGGATAAGATAGCATGAAGGCATTACTACCATCAATGCATCATCGAAAAGAATAGAGTTATGCGATGAAAAAACTTACGATTGATTATATTCTTGTTATTATATAAAATTTCAAAGAAACTAAATAGTCGGAAACGTCTATCACATTCTAAAAAACCCATGATGGGTTTGGGAGAGAATCAACCTACGAAGGTATAAAGATGTAATAAAAAGCGAACATCAACTCGAGATCAAGACTAAGATATAGAGAAACCTTACTCTAGTAAATGAAGAGAGACCGATGAGAAATCGATAGGGATGTAACCTGAAAAATGAAACCAATTGTCATCAAACTGCAGAAAAGAAAAGAAAAATTCAATCACAATCACTTCATATATAGAATATATCACAATCCAATTCAACCCATGTCGGTCTCCTGCCTACACACGAAGCCAGAGAAATTTGAAAAGAATGAATTATACCTGAGCCAGGTGCCAAAGCCTCTACGAACTGCCAGTACCAATACTGATCGATTCTACAAAGAAACATGAATCTGGTCATTAGAGATTTTCTCTTATAGCTGAAAATGAAGAAATTTGATACATAAACCCATTCAAAACTAATAGATACATAGGTCCGAAAAGCCTAGATCCAACATCATAAATTAATTTTAAAAACTCCACCCATATCAGATCGACATGATCCAACCACAGAAAACAAACCCGGAAGAGAACTATCAATACCATTATCTCTTGCACTTGTGAAATGAAAATTAAAAGACAAAAGAGACAAACTCAGGGATAACATAGAGGAGGAGACTTGATAACACGTAAATCAGATTTTAACTTAATAAAAGAACACAGTAAATGTCAACTGAATTCTTTCATAGTTCATCTTGATTCAGACATCAATATCAGAAATGGCCATTTCAACCGGAACGATAAAATAAAAAATGAAGAGGAAAAATAAAAACTTAAATCATAACAAAACCTCATGTACTTATCTCATTAACAACTCCGACATCAAAAACACAATATTAGAAACAATTGAGGATATAACAATCCATGGAGATTATACAAAACAATTCAAAAGGGAATTGATCGAAAAACCTCGGCCAGGATCGACCTGAAGAACCCACAATTTAGATTGGATTCACAGAAGAGACAAAAGAAGAAGGAAAAAAAAGGGATTGCGACGAAAGCAATGAATCACCAGACCAAAAACTCAGATTAAACCACCGAACTGAATTTTGAATTTCAAAAACATATCACACCAGAATATCAACAAACGAAACCAAATCACGTCACAAACGAAGACCCATTTGGCAACCGGAAAAAGAAACCCAGAATTCTCTATTTTGGTCGAATATGAACTCCGTTTTTATCTACAGACAACTTTACTCCATGTTTTTATCATATTACTCTGATTCCAGTAAAAGAAAGTAAGCAACAACTTTTAACATTCAACTATATCTATGGAAATACGACAGTAACAACAGCTACATCCATAACTATGCTTGATTGAACTTATTTATAATAACAAATAAATTTGAGCCAGCAGTGTATTTTCTTAAACATCAGAGGAACCGAATACCACAACGCCCATATACATGGATTGCTTAAAGACTACATCTCTTGCCATTAAAATGAGAACATGGAATCAAAGCAACTGACACACACTACCTAGATACATATATCCAGCAAAAATTTCAAAACCTACCTCAACTGAGAATCCCGGTCAGTCAATAAATGGGTTCTTATGGGCTTAGGTTTAGGTCTCCTTTGGTGTGCCGAAAGCCAATATTGTGCTACCCTAGTCAAGAGTCTTGAGATTCGCGGAGATGAAAGCGACGATGAATCAAAAATAAGAAATTGATCAGAGAGACAAAAATCAAATTCAAGATTAATGATAAGAGTAAATTTGATCACGCCTACCTTGCCCTACAATGACGCAGTCAACGGCGAACGAATGAGGATCAACGAAGATGAGAGCAGCAATACTATGAGCGAGAGATCGCAAATCTGAGAGAGAGCAGAGAGAGAGAGAAAGATCAATTTAGCTATTACATCAAGCTATTACATTGGAGACACTAAGCTATTACATGAAGCACATTAATATTACAACCCATCTAATTAATATATCTAGTTCGCTTTCATGCATCTCCGCGCTACAATGAACAATAAATAAACTGCTATAATTATTATCAAACCTACAAAAAAAAATCAAAACCATAACACCCTATCCATGCCAAAACCATAATACCCTATCCAATATATCTACTACACTTTCACGCACACTTGCACCTTACAATTATAGATGCATAAAAATCAGAATCGAATCACGCAGTAGAGTTGTAGGTAGGATTGGAAGTGAATAAAGAAGCACACAAAAAGGTTGAAGATTCAAGCAGTCATTGATGCAAAACATAATCACAAATCAGTAAAGATTATCACCAACAAACTAAAGACTGATTAATATCAAGGATCAATAGCCCAAAGACGAATTCACCCAATCATCAATTGGCACCAATCTATCAATTGACTGAATTGCAAGAAAAACCAATACCTACATACATTTCTATCATCTTTTCTGAGTTTTTGCTCTATGAAAAAAAAGAGTATCCACCAAATAATTAACATATGGCGTTGTATGTGCCCGTCTAATAACTCTCTTACTCACATTGTATATATACACTGCATATTCTGTTATGCATATATACAGAACAAACTGCGATTATTACTCATGTCATATATGCATACATGGGTCTTTAGCTTTTTGGTTGTGTATGTATAACAAACTGTATTCTGTATTTATACAGTTCATTAATAGCCAATAATAGCAAATATAATTGTGTATGTTCCGCTCAAAATGCCATACTTTTCTTCAAAACAATGGGGTGATGGGTCTAAGAGAAATGGAAAGCAAACTAATGAGACCAAAAAGTCATAGAACCAAAAGCCAGCGGCGAGATCAACAGTTCAATTGCTTGGCCAAACTATAATCATATCAAATAACTTGTACACTGATTGAAGAAATAGAAAATGAGTGACTGACTGAGCTAACTTTCAAATGGAATCCAGTTACTTTCCAGTATGAAAGAAGTTGAAAATTCATTGATAGTATCAGATGTTAGCAGAGGGATATACCAAATGTCTTCGGCAATAAATTAACTTAAGAATTTGTTCCAATATGAATCATCAACAGTCTCATGTCCTTTCCACTTATACCAATATTATATAAATCATCTCTTTCATGATCTATTCAATTCATATTATAAGGAAAACATACTGTTTGTATAATAAGGGTACTGAAGCATCATCACAGTGGCATAAACTCAGTTGCTCACTATTATTGATGTTCACAATACAACATGATTACAAAACTAAGAAAAAAAAATCTCCCAAGAGTAGAGCGGGACATCATACCTGGGTTTAGATCACATACGCTGCTAGAAGATCTTGAATAGTCTAGCAACTGTCTTAAAGGGTTTCCCTCAAAGCAAGCCTACAAAAAACACTAAGAAAATCAATTACTGCTATTGGGAGAGGACACTACTCCAGAAAAAAAAAAATCAACTCCATAACTCAGCTACTCACCTCTTCTTCTTCTCCAGCGCTTCAAACTCAAACCAATCAATATATCTACAATAAAGTGCATGAGATCTGCGTAAATGATAATGGATATCTACATTTTTGTATTCCTTTAAGACAGAGCTTAGAACCCTTTAGGACAACGATGAGTATGTTAGCACCAGACCTCAGAATTCTTAATGCAGAAATCTAACATACATTTTCGTATTCCTTTTCTAGACCAAAACAGATTTTGGGAAAGAGGAGATACCTGATTTAGGTCCGCAGATTAAATTGTCGGGTTCAAATTTGGATGGAGGGTAATAGTCGGATCCGTGGAGATGGCAGACGCAGGGATCAACCTTGGAGAATGGAAAAAAATGAGGACCCAATCAACATACATCGGAATCATTCATATGGGCAAAGGAGAATAAGAATTTGTGAAATGATACCTTCGAGGGAGCCAAACAAAAGTCAGTCCAGAGATCGATGTTACTGAGGAACTTTCGGCGATCGATTTCAGAGATGGAGAGATCAATGTTACCGAGGAACTTCCGACGATCGATTGGGTTCAGAGATGGAGATGGTCAGTGAGGAACTTCCGTCGATCGAGTTCAGAGATGGAGATGGTTACTGAGGAACCTCCGGGGATCGATTTCGTTGGAGAGGAAGATTGGAGAGCAAAGACAGGTGGAGATCGATGCTAGTGATATCAATGGTGCACACGTGAGTTAGATATGGATGGTCTTCGCACACTTCACACGTACGAACTGGTCACTGTAGGAGGAACAGTGGACCAGCTCTGTTATATAGGTAATGTAAGATTTTCTATTTTCATTTCGAGTCTAATTTTGTCTTCCTTTTGAAGAATGTTAAACACGCGTATGTCAACTATCAAATCATTCAAATGCACCTAAATATCTTGATATGGTAAAAGAAAAAGTTTTGATATATGATGGCATGCTGTTGCTGTTGATAGAATGATATCCTCCATCGAAAAGATCACACATATTATGACAACAATCTCGATCCACTGGTATTTGCTGTAATCAAGCTATTAGTTTACTTGTCATTTTCCTGGTTACTGTTTCCTTATCATTTAACTAGCTAATGTGCACTTCATTTGTACTCATGAAGTTAAGCATCAATTAACCTCGAAGTCACTACTTGCAAATTAGTCAAATATGTAAGGTGAGTTAGCTGATATGGTTCTGAAAATTTGAGCAGAAGATTACACAATAATATAAGAAACCCCCCTACATACATCTTATATAGCAATTTCTTAGTAATAGTTTAAATTAGTCAGAGAAAGAGCTGCCATTTTACAACAAATGTCCTTCATGCAAGCATGACCTAACTTTGAGAATTCAAACAGATTTATGGTTACACTTACTCTTTGAAGGGATATATTTTAAGCAATAAAAAGGGGCGAACACATTTAACGATTGTGATTGAAATTAATTAACACAAGTCTATCATAGTTTTTATGTATTATTATCTACTATAATTTTTATGTATTTGAATCACAACTGTTGGATGTGTTTATTCATTTTTATTCCTTAAAATGCATGTGTCACTTAAAGTAACTCCAACAGATTCCCTCTGAGTCATTTCTAACTAAAATATAAAGATTTTATCTTAAAATTCAATCCAGCAGCTCCCCTATCTTATTAGCCAGTTTAGGGATTCCTTATATTTCATGTTTTCATCCTCTATTCTTATACCAAAAATATGAATTATAGGTAACGAAACATTCAATAATGTAATTAATTCTTTCCTTCTAGATTGTAAATGTAATTAATAATTATATTAATAAATAAATATTTTATTATCAACTAATCAAAACTAAGCATGTGTTTAGATCTAATTACATTTTAAGTGATATTGTTGGAATAAATTTATACAAGTGATTAACTAAAATAGGTTTCGACTTTATTTTTGAACAAAATAAACAAACTTTCTGTGACATTATTAGAGTTGCTCTTAGAACATCAAACTTGTACACCTGATATGATATGAATGATCAACATATTTATATAGATTAATTACTCAAAAGTCAAAAGCACATATTCTTTGCTTCAAAGCACCCAAAAATATAAGGTTTCAAAATATTAGTTTGTCATCCTTTCAAAAAAAATTACTTTCATTCCAAACATACCCTCAAATCCCATGCCATGATCACAATTAAATTGCAACAAACCAAAATACAATCCAATGTTTAATTATTTTATATAAATATATATAATAAAAAAAAACTGATCTCTTCCCCCTCCTCAATAAGAAGAGGAAGTAGTGTGTAAGCCAACAAACAAGTCCCATACCCAAGCTAAGGCCTCCCTCCCTCCTCTCTGTCTCTCTCTCAGCCAAATCAAAACAATCTTCACTATCAAAGTATCAATGACTTAGAGAAACATCCAAATCCAAAGCAAACCAAAACTTGCGTGCCGGAAACCATTGGAAACATCACACCCCAAATGGGGAGGATTCAAATCCCATATCAGAGACTATATCCTCTATAGTGGAGAGAGAAACAGAGGAGGAGAAAACAGAGCAGTGAAAAACAGAGGAGGAAAAGCTAGCTAGGTAGAAGAAAGAAAGGGTTTGGTGTAGATTTGGTAATGAGAATTGGGCATTGTGTTTGTGTGAATTGTCATCCTGGGAAAGGCGGGAGAGTTTCTGTTCGAGGGTTTGTTCGACTGCATCCATGAAATCACGTCGGTGCTGGCTTTTTCTGCACACAGGATGAGTGATTCAGCTTACAGAGTCGAAACGACGTCGCGCCTTGCCCAATGGAGGATCGACAACTTGGCTTCTTGCCCCTATCGAAAATCTGATCCTTTCAAGATTGGCAAGTGGAATTGGTCAGTCACTCTCCATTCATTTCTTCACTGTTAATTTGTTTCAAGCTTTGCGTTTGATATTTGGGAAATATACCCTGTTTCTGTTTGTCACTTTCCTTTGTTCAAATTGATGATCTTGGAGCTTGTATGCAAGATTAGTGTTAATCCAGGAAAACCCAGTAAAATTTATATCATTTATCTTCAGTAAAATATGTAAAATTTCTGTTTTGTTTGGACTTGGTGAGTCAGAATCATTTATAACTGATCTCTGGAATATGTTCTGTTTAAATTGATGGTCTTTGAATAATTTGTTGTCATGGTGGATTGGAAGAGAGAAATGATTTAACTTTTAAACCTTCTGGTATTTGGTAAAGTTTTTCATGTTTCTGCTGTTTATCAAGCTTGCTTGCTTTGTAAAAAGTTCTGATCTTGAAGCTTAAAAGCCATGAAAGATTAGTCTAGTCTAGAACCATATAATATGTAATCATTTTTCTGCTCCATATCGGTGTTATTGGAGTGTGGTTAAATTTGTTAACCTCTAAATTATCTGGGAAGTCTTTTATGTTTCTGCTTTTCTTCAAGATGACTGCTTTGTTCAAAGTGTTGATCATGAAGCTTGAAAGTCGTGTGCTTATCCATTATATGTTTCATGGGTGAGAATGGATTTTAGTTTTCCCAGAAATTTGTTGTGTTTCTGGATGAAATGAACTCCTAGTCTCTAACATTGTTTTTCATTTTATTTTGTTTTGTTTCCGGTATGAAGGCACTTATCTATAGAAAAGAACAAAGTGTTGTATGTGAAACTGTATCCAGAAGTATCAAATTTAACCAGAGAGAACCCTCCCATTGCATCTTTCATCATTCGAGTTGTTTGTTCTGTGGGTGATCGGAAAGCCTTAACTCACCCAGGTAAACCTTCAAATCACTGCTGCTGTTCTAAGTAGGACCCTAGATTTTGTGTAAAGAAATACTTGAGTTGGTACAGTTGTTTGATTACTTTACATTACTTGCAGAAATTACTGATAAGCAGCTCAAGACCAATGAGGATTTTGTTTGGGGAATTGAAGTTCCCTTAACAGGAAAATTCATCATAGATGTTGAATTCCTCGATTTGAAGACTTTCCCTCGAGAAGTAAGCATTCTATTCTTGCCATCATGGAGACTACTAACTACTTACTACTGTCTCTTGCAATGAAGCTAGCATAGTCACATCCTTCTGACCATTTGCTACTATATATATGTGGATAGGGTGGAGAACCTTGTTCCATCTGGGGTGAAGGGTTGACACAAAAACGATCTCACGCAACAGCTCTCGCAGCGCTAAGCCGAATGTTAACCGAGAGCATCCACACCGACATCATAATAAACGCGTCCGATGGAAGCATCAATGCTCATCGCGCTATTCTTGCTTCAAGATCGCCTGTTTTCCAGAGCATGTTTTCACATGACCTCAAAGAAAAAGAACTGTCCACCATAGACATATGTGACATGTCAATTGATGCTTGTCAAGCATTCTTAAACTACATTTATGGGAACATTGGGCAAGAAGAATTTCTGACCCACAGATTGGCACTTCTTCGTGCTGCTGATAAGTACGACATCTCCGACCTCAAAGATGCCTGCCAGGAGAGCCTATTGGAGGATATTGACACAAAAAACGTGCTTGATAGGCTCCAAAATGCATCTCTATATCAACTGCCAATGCTGAAAACCAGCTGTATCCGGTATCTAGTGAAGTTTGGTAAAATATTTGACATCCGTGATGATTTCAATGCATTCTTGCTATGTGCAGATAGGGAATTGATAGCGGAAATCTTCCATGAAATGCTCAAGGCTTGGAAAGGTTTCTGAATACAAGATTGTGCAACGTATTATGTCCATGAAAGTATTAGTTAGTAAATCTAGTGTGCAGGATTTGCTGTCCTGATGATTCTTTAGTCCAGATATCGAATTTGTTTGTCTAAAATCTAAATGTACATATATATATTGATTATCTCAATGGAATGCACAATGCAATGATGCATATGAGTTTTGAAAACAGTTTTTATGCTTGAGAATCCATGTCTATTATGCACTATAAAGAGCAACCAAAAGACATGAAAGGGGAAGAGAAGAGAGAAGAGAAAATACACACGAATGTGCTCTCAAAGAGTAACCAAACAGAATAACCTAACCCCAAAAATATTTCAGTCAACCAACCAAGGAGCCAAGACAGCAAAGGACTCCTTATATAGGCAAGGTTATTCCAGAGGTCAAAGACAGCTAATAGGCACAAGAAACACAGCAGCAAGCACGCCTATAGTACAGATCTAAAACCGTCCTAATGTAGACCTAACACAGTCCTAATACAGTCCTACAGCAGCTAGCTACTGAAGGTACACATGCAACTCTATAAGGTAAACAAAAGAAAACAAAGACAGCTTTTTAGGTTTTCCTTATTGAGCTAAGGTTGTTTAAGCGAGGCAAAAGGTTTCCATGTACTTATACAAGAATAGCCATTGTTGTAGTCAAAGATGGAGCACGCTTTTTGACAGCAAAAAGAAGAGCCAGGAAAAACAGAAAGCAAAGGAGCAAGACAACCAGAAAAGGACAAAACAGTTTCCTAGGCATCACATGTGAACAATAGTCAACTCTCCTAGAGATCTTCATTAATCAAGTCAGATTTTCATAGTCAAAGATCATACAGATTAAGACCAAGTAATCTGGGTTTTAGAAGTGATTAAAATCATGAAAGATCACACAAGAACAACGTTCCAGATTATCAGGGATACATGCTCAGTGTTCTATCCTAGATGAAAACATGTAATGCAAATGAATGATATACCTGTTTTCCAATGAGATAAATTAGGCAATATCAACATTAGCTTTGATGATCATTTATTACTGTGTTTTGTCTGAGTACAAGAAATAGCCAATCTGCAAGTATGCCTTCAATCATCCCCTTTGGCATTTCTTGACAAAAAACAGTTCTTCAAAGAGTACCTGCAACACAGTTGTAACACATACACACATATGCAGCAACTACAATATCTATATCACATAGTATCCTGCTAACCAGTTAAACAGTTCTCCCCCTAAGCATATGCAGGAGTAAGGATATTCATATGACATAATATCCTGCCCAAAAGAATAGCCAGTTCTCCCCAAATAATACCTGCTGCATAGTTATACCACATACAAACACATGCAGTAAACAAGATATCCACATCATATAACAGCACAACCATAATCACCAGGTTCTCCCCCTTTTTGTCAATGAAAGACAAAGGGTTCAAACAATCCACAAAAAATTAACAACCATAGTAATTGTTTAGCACACATCACAAAACCATAAAATTGTTCATCATAAAAACCGAAAGAGACCGAAAGGAAAAAGATAAGAGAAACCACAGAAAAACTTCAAACTGCATATCCAGAGCCATCATACGCCACGTCCTCATCATCTGCACCCATCGCTCCGAGGTGAATGGTGTCTCCAGAGTCTGAAGGAGTAGCACCGCCTTGCTTATCTGATGGAGGAGATGAAACCGTGGGCTCCTGAGCAGGGGGAGACCCGGCTTGACTGGACAGCAAAAGAGAAAGCTCGGCCGTGAACATTGTGAACTGCTCCTTGAGGTGGACTTTGAGCTGTTGGACTGCATCGGTGATCATGGACTGAACAACAGCCTTCAAGAATTGTTTATCCATTGGATCGACGTATTCATTGGATTGATGGACAGACTGGTTGATGGTAATAACATCAATTGGAATCAGTTCAGGACCCAGAGCATCTCCCTGTGAAATGGGAACACCGGCATCTCCACAGAGTTTGGTGATGAGACAGGGGAATACAAGAGCTTTTCCAAGAGCATTGCAGTGGCAGACACCAGCAGTGCGAATAGCTTGGTACATGAAGTACTCAGCTGGAATCACCGGACGGATAGGGTCATGACTCAGATATGCCATCAAAACAGCCTGTTTGTGTGGAATCTTACTAGTCTGGGTGGCTGGATGGAAGAGAGAGCGAACCAAAAAGCCCAAGGCTTTAAACCATTCAGTCATGTACTTGCTGGAGAGGAAGGTTCCTAGAACAGGTTCTGAAGGAGGAGACGAGTAGAGACGCGGAGCGAGATCTTGAATCGAGAGGGAAGTAGAATACTCAGAATAGGACTGCAGAACACCATCCGCTGTAAGCGGGAGAGACAAAACCTGACGAATCCGAGAGGGAGAGGAGTTCACAGGAATGCCACGAACAGTGACACAGACTTGCTGTTTGGAACGCAAACGAACCTCGGCAGAAAGATCAGAGGGGAAGTTGGCATAGAATTCCTGAACAAGAGTACGATTGTAGCGAGGCAGGGAGGCCAGAGCCGTTACCCATCCCAGACGGGTCACCAGAGAGAATAAGGCGGGGTGCAGGGAAGCAAAATCAAATGGTCGTTCAGAAACAATTGGACGGTGCATAGTGATATACCCAAACAAACTAAAGGAATCAGCAGAGATGAAGTAAGAGCGAGGAGGGAATGAGGAGGATTCACCGGAACGTTTTGAGACTGTGGAGGTAGAAGCTTTGAAAGTGGATTTCACTTGAGGGGAAGCAGATGGTTTAAGGGCTTTCTTTGCAAGAGGAGAGACTGATTCGCGTCTTTTCAAGCACTTAATTAAACACTCAATCAAACACGAAAGCAATTAAAACCCTTCTTTGTTGATGTAGCATTGGTAAGTAGGGATCGTTCTTAACCGGGGATTGAGGGTGCATGCATAACTATACTAGGTTTGTTTAGGGGGGGTGCAGAGTTGGTTTGTTTTCTAAGTTCCTACGAAAATTAAACCCTAATCTAATATGTACATGTGATCATCACATCATGTCAACCTCCACCGGTTTCATACTTCAACCACTTACCATCTACGAAATTCTCACCTTTCAACCTGCAAGTTATACATATGCTTTTAAGGTGGACGAAGCGCGCCAACACCTTATTTATTCTAAGGTTCATACAAAATATGCTAGGGAGGAACGAAGCGCGTATCACCCAACACATTAAGAAGCTTTAAGCATACAAGCATGCATACAAATCAAGATTAAAAACTAAGAACACATGGAAGATAAATAAATTAGTCAAAATGTATATCCTTAATTTAAACAAACTTCAATACAAAAACAAAGAATCCTTACAAAACCGAAGATGGGATAGAGAGTTTATGGTTACACTTTTAATTCCGTGAAGCGCACTGCGAACGCCAAGTGATGATTCTCAAGAACAAGACGAAGCGCGCCAATTATTCTTGATCCGAGGAAGATGGAAGCTTCGGCTTTAAGAGGGATTCGAAGTGTATGTAGGGAGGATTGTTTAGGACAGCGTTTCGGCTTCTATGATGTGTGATCCCTCCCTTCTTCCCCAGAGCTCTCTTTATATAGTAGTGATTTGAGAACTCTGTTCAAAAACTAGCAATTAAGCCTCCGTTCAAAAACTAGCAATTAAGCTCACCTCCGTTCATACATTAGCTCCATGCCGTTTCATGCAATTATACCTCCGTTTTGCAATTATGCTCCCGTTATGCAATTAAGCATCAATTTCATACAGCCATGTAATTAACCACATGCCGTTATGCTACCATCACATGCATGCCATTGTGCGTTATGCTCCAAAACCACTCCAGCAAACCGTTCATTTCATGCCACCATTACATGTCAAAATCCATGCAATTAAGTTGCTTAATTGCAAACCCGTTTCAGCCATTCTCATGCACTACATCCATACAATTATACATCCACTTCATCCATGCAATCACTATATTAGCTCATCTTCATGCAATTAACTCCATGCAAAGCTCCATGTAATTCTACGTGACCATTTATTCTTCGGAATTTAGGAACGTCTTCCTTAGCACACATTTTGCTCCAAATCGCTTCCTTTATTATTTCTCCTTTATTTTCTACCTAAAAACATAAAACAAGTTAGAAACATATTTACTAAACTCGTAACAAAGCAAAATGTAGAGAGAAAGATATTAATAATCAAGCATAAAATGCGTAGATCAGAGACAACAGACTTCTTGGCTTTGGAGCGAGTGACCCTAGGCGCAGTAGAGACGGGTGAGATCTCAACAGAATGAGTGGATGCAGAACCAGAGGAGCAAACCGTGGTGGTGCGCTTCCGTTTTCCCAAAGGAACTTTGGGAGAGATAGGAGTAGGATCTGCAGCAATGGGAGAGACAGGAATAGGATCTGCAGCAATGGGAGACGGTGGAGGAGAAGGAGGCAAGGCAGGTGGCATTTCAGGTTGAAGAGGAGGTGGTAGTTCTGAACTAGCAACAGTCCGTGGAGGAGAGGTTGTGGGAGAGACAACAGATGCCGGAGAAATCTGTTTCTTCTTCTTCGAAACTGCCTTCTTGGCTCCAGAGGACTTGGAGATCGGTCGCTTTCGCAAGTAGGTGGAGCGAACAACAGGGGGCTGAGGTGCCTCAGCACGAGTAGGAGAGACTGTAGGGCTTGGATTCTGTGGAGAATGAGGAGGTGATCTTGGTGGTGGAGCAGGAAGGAGGATAACTTCTTCAGGTATGAATGGGTCTGGAAGAGCCATGAGTGGATGAAAGAAGAAGACTTGTTTAGGAGGAAGGAAAGTTCTGCGATTTCTGATTCGTGTCATGAAGAAGAGAGAAATTTAAGGGAAACGGAGAGAAGTTGAAGTGAACTGGCTAGGGTGAGAGAGATGGGAGAGAAAACAGGGGAATCGAAATCGTCGAAGACCAAGGAGACTTCTCCTATTTCTATGCGCAATTATCATAAACCCAATTCAATTCCTTGGAACCATGCATCATAACCATCCATACACGTAAAGGAAACTGAGACAGCCCAGCAGTTCTCAGTCTCGTGTAGTCCCTTCAATGCAGAAAGTGCTACAGTGACTTTTCCCTAGGATACCACGTATGCAGTCTATACGGGAGACCTCAACAAAACAACCAAGGACCAATCATACAAGAAGACATGCAATATCCACTGGGATATGCGAGACAGTCCTGAATAATAGAACGCATTCATGTATCTACCATCAGATAGATAACTCCCCCTCACGTGGTACAGCAATAACACAAGATTTTGAAATTCAAAAAGATATGCAAACTGTCAGCAGAGACTCTGGGATGGAAATAGTCAATAGAATCCCAGACCACAGAAAAATTTAAGCAAGACTTATAAGAATGTGACAACTAATTTTCATATGTCTTGAAGCCTCAAATTTTTCACATGAGTATGTCATAAAGCAATATCTATGCAATGTTCTTACAAATCAAATCTTGGAACCTTGAGAGTGTGTGTGTGAAAAGTTTACCTAAGGGAGTACAAGTTTGGAGCATCAAATGACATGAGGATATCAAGAGTAGCCAAGTGACTTTGTCACAACCTTTTGAGAGTTCTGGTATTTCAGCAAAACAAGGACTTTGTCCCAACTTGGCCTTTGGCCGTTGTCATTTAAGTTCAAGGCGATTTCGCCATTTTCTTTAAATTTTCCAAGAGCTCATCTGAGAAATACGTCCTCATAGGTCCATGTAGCGAAGTAGTTACCATTATGTCCTGAGCGCAATGCTCGAAAGAATAATGTGTGTTTCAAGGACACTCAGTGGGTAACTAGTCCAAACCCATCGAAGGATAGATAACATCTCAGGGATCCCCACTGGTTCCGGTTAAGGTGCACCCAGCAAAAGACTAGCCCATTCATTTACTTAATTCATTCAACAATAGTCACCAGATTTTCACATTTGTTCTTCAGTAACTTAGTTCAACTCACTCAATTTTCTAGCTCAAACTATGTACACCCCATAAGAGTAACATTTGTGCTCAAGAGTTCTTTCTAGTTCCAAGAATGATTTAGACCACATGCATAAACATTCTTAAAGACATAGATGCATATACACAAGAGAAAGATGCAGCAAATGTCTATCAAGAAACATGAAATAAGCACACAACATTCTAGATCAAGTTCAGAAATATTTCCAGGGATGCATGCACAGACTCGTATCCCAGAGTGAGCCAACACTTATTTTCAGAAAATTACTTCATAAAGTAAAATACTAAAAAGTAAATTGAGATCAGTGAGGGGAATATCTCAAGCGATGGTGCATACATCAATAGCCTTCCTAAGACTTTCAAATCTCATATTGTCCAAAGGCTTAGTGAATAGATCAGCAAATTGTTGTTCAGTTGGAATAAATGTCATTTCAAGCTGATTCTCTTCAACCAAATTTCTAATGAAATGATATCTAATCTCTATATGCTTGGTCCTAGAATGCAACACTGGATTCTTTGAGATATTGATAGCAGAAGTATTATCACAAAACAGGGATAGAATACCTTGCTCAAATCCGTAGTCACTCAGCATGTGTTTCATCCAGAGGAGTTGTGTACAGCAGCTTCCAGCAGCTATGTATTCTGCTTGGGCAGTGGACAAAGATACGCAGTTCTGCTTCTTGCTATGCCACGATACCAAGTTGTTCCCAACAAAGAAGCAACCACCCGAGGTGCTTTTCCTATCCGTGGCATCTCCAGCCCAATCCGAGTCCGAATACCCTGCAATCTCAGTGTTAGTATCTGTTGTGTACAAAATTCCAAAAGCACACATACCTGAGACGTATCGGATGATACGCTTGACTGCCTTCACATGGGATTCCTTGGGGTTGGCTTGATACCGAGCACAAACACCCACACTAAAGGAATTGTCAGGTCTACTGGCCATGAGGTAGAGCAAGCTTCCAATCATGCTTCTATAAAGGGTTTGATCAGCATTGGTACCCTCCAGATCCGCACTGATTCTGCACGAAGTTCCCATTGGATTTCGGATGGGAGAGGCTCCTTCCATCCCAAACTTCTTCACAAGAAGCGATAGTTTACTCCTGTTAAGAACTTTTGAACACAAGAAGAATGTGAGCAAGAACACAACAAAACTTGACTTGAATGACTTAATTCATTGACAGACAACTTCGGCTATTTAGCAGCCATTACAAAACAGAAAAGAGAAAAACTTGCAGCCCACATAGATAGCTACCAACGTGATTATCTAACTGAGAATAATTCAAACACTAACAGCTCTACTCTAGAGAATAGGACTATCATATAGAATAGGCAACTTATTAACAGAAAAACACCCCTAAGTTTAAGGACATCCAACTCTATCACACCCTCCCTTAAACTAAGCTGCATAACTTAGTTTACTTTTGGTGACTCACACACTCCCAGGAGACCTCGAAGCTTTTGAAACTGCTCCAGTTTTAATGGCTTCGTCAGAACATCAGCAATTTGCTCCTCTGAACCACAATGAACTAGCTGCACCACTCCTTCCTTGGACAAATCTCTTAAGAAATGAAAACGTACTCCAATATATTTGCTTCTTCCATGCATTACTGGATTTTTGGACAATTTGATTGTTAAGCTATTGTCACAGAAAATAGTTGTACACTTATCCCCTTCACAGCAAAGCATTTTAAGTATCCTTTTCATTCATATTGCTTGACAAACACACGCTGCATCAGCCACAAATTCAGCCTCCGTTGTAGATAACGTTACAATCAGTTGCTTCTTAGATGACCAAGCCACTGCCCTGGAGCTCATCATAAATGCATACCCCGAAGTGCTCTTCTTGTCCTTCAAACATCCTGCATAATCACTATCAGTGTACGCTGTCAAAACACCACTTGCCTCCTTCTTATACAAAATACCAAAGCCAACCGTCCCTTTCACATATCTTAACACCCTTTTTGCAGACATAAGATGAAGTTCTGTTGGTTGAGACATGTATCTAGCAATCAAACTTACTGCATACATCAAGTTTAGACGAGTAGAAGTTAAGTACATTAAACTCCCAACAAGCTGCTTATAGAAGGTGCCATCAACTTCAATCCCGTTCTCATCTTTTGAAATCTTGAACCCTGGAACTATAGGATTCAGTACTGCATTGCTCTTTTCCATCCCAAACCTCCTAAGCACATCCATTGCATACTTCTTTTGGCTAATAAACATCCCATCTTACAATTGTTGGACTTCTAATTCGAGAAAGTATCTCATTTTCCCTAAGTCTGACATGTCAAACTCTTTCATCATTGAATCCTTGACTCCCTCATCATTGCATCATCATTCCCAGTGGAAATTAAATCATCAACATACAAACTTACGATCAACAGTTTACCTTGGGTGTTTGTCCTGACAAAAAGTGTCTGCTCACTAGAACATTTCTCAAATCCCCCCTTAAGAAATAGGCCTCAATGCGACTAAACCAAGCTCGAGGGGCTTGTTTTAGTCCATATAAGGTTTTTCTTAGCTTATAAACTTTGTTGAGCTCCTCCTTCTTCTCAAAACCTTTCGGCTGCTCGACATACACATCTTCCATCAATTCACCATGCAAGAATGCTGATTTGACATCAAGTTGATACACCTTCCAACTCTTGTGAGAAGTAAGAGCAAGAATGATTCTCACTGTGTCCATCGGAGCCACTAGTGCAAATACTTCAGAATAATCAATCCCATACTCTTGCACATAACCCTTGGCAACCAACCGAGCTTTAAACTTCTCCACTTCACCATGTTCATTCAGCTTTGTCTTATAGACCCATTTGACTCCAATCCGCTTCACTCCTTTAGGTAAATCAGTGAGAACCCATGTTTCATTTTTCTCTATGGATTTGATCTCGGTCTCCATTGCTTTCCTCCATTCTTCACTTCCTATGGCCTCTTCAAAACTCACAGGATCTGCATTTGTAAATAAAGCAAAGTTTAAAAGGTTCACAACAGCTTCTCCTTCTGAAAGCCTTTTTCCACTCACATAGTCATCCATCCAAATCGGTGGCCTCCTATTTTATGCTTCTTCTAAACTCGAGCTTGAGGGAGATACCACTGCATTTTCATCATCAACTACCACATCTTCACCGACTATTGCATCTTCCTCTTCATTGTCGCTTGGATTCTCAATCATCTCATCCTCACTTTCTCCCCATTCCAAGTCAACTAGTACATGTTGTTCATAACTCTTGTCCCAATCCCACTTTCTCTTCTCTTCAAAAACAACGTCTATGCTGGTCATTATCTTCTTTGTCATGGGATCATATATCCTATAACCTTTCGACTCATCACTAATCCCCAAGAAAATACCACTGGTACTCTTATTCTCCAATTTTGTTCTCTTTGCATCAGGTACATGCACATGACACACGCATCTGAAGACTCTCAAATGTTCAATTGACCGCTTCACACCACTCCAGACCTCTTTTGGTGTTGTATCTTTCAAAGCCACAGTGGGACACCGATTTAGCACATAGACAGTCCACTTTACTACTTCAGGCCAGAAAGGCTTTGGAATTCCCTTCTCTGATAGCATGCATCTCACTAAATTCATCATCGTACGGTTCTTTCTTTCTACAACTCCGTTCTGCTGAGGAGTGTATGCAGTTGTTAGTTGCCTTCTGATTCCATTTTCTTTGCAAAAACTATTGAACTCGGTTGATGTAAACTCTCCTCCTCGGTCTGTTCGTAGACATTTGATGGCAAGACTAGTTTCTTTCTCAACAAGTATCTTAAAGAACTTGAGAACAGCAAATGTCTCTGACTTCTTATTTAGAAAATAAGACCAAGCTTTTTGACTATAATCATCAATCAAGCACAACACATACTTTTTTCCACTATTTGAAATTGGAGAAATTGGACCACATAAGTCAGCATGATTGAGTTCTAACCTTTGAGTTGCTCTCCATGTGCTGCTTTTTGGAATTGGTTCACGATGTTGCTTGCCTTTCAAACAGTCAACATACACCACATCTGAGGCTGGAAGCTGAGGTAACCCATGAACCATTTTCTTTCGTTGCAAGGCTTGTAATCCTGTGTTACTGATGTGATTGAGTATGCAATGCCAGAGGTGAGTAAGGTTCTGTGTTGTAGTGTTGAAGCAGATTCCTTGGTTTGAGTCAGACAAAGTTGGCTGAATCCTTGCTACCAAAATAAACATCTGATTGGCTGTCATCTAGCATTGAATGATAAGGCCCTTTTTGTGGGTGATATATCTTGCACTTCCCGGATTGAATGAGAATCGCAAGACCTCTCTCTTGTAGTTGTCCTATGCTTAAGAGATTGTTCTTTAATTTTGGTACATAAAATACATCACCAATAACACAATTAACTCCATTTACCTCCAACTTGACATTCCCTTTCCCTGAAACCTTCATTCTTGTGTTGTTGCCTAATTTCACAGTATGTTGAAAGGATTCATTTAGCTCAGCAAATAGTACCTTGTTACCACACATGTGGTTGCTGCACCCCGAGTCCAAGAACCAAACTTCTTCTCTGCTTGCTCCAATGTCTTCAACATAGGCCATCAACAACATCTCTTCTTGCTCATCTAGCTCGGCATAGTTTGCTTGTTCATCCCAGGTGGGACATTCATACTGAAAATGACCAAGTTTGTGACAACGGTAACACTCCACAGTAGCCTTGCTAAATCCTTGCTGCCATCTTCCTCTACCTCTTCCTCTACCTTTGAAACTGCCTCTCCCTCGACCTCCTTTGTTTCTCTCATCGATAGTCACTTTTAGAGCATGCTCCTCTCCACTGATTCTACTGTTATTTCTGTTGAACTTTTGCTCATGCACAACCAATGAACTTTGTAATTCATCGATAGTGAGTAAGTCGATATCCTTGGACTCTTCAATTGAAACGACCACGTAATTGTATTTCTCAGTGAGAGTCCTGAGAATCTTTTCCACAATAGTGACATCCTTCATGTCCTCTCCATTACTTCTCATCTTTTTTGACAGATTCATAACTCGCGCAAAATACTCAGTGATGGTCTCACCCACCTTCATCTCCATGATCTCCCAATCTCTTCTCAATGATTGAAGGGTTATGCGCTTCACTCTAGCATTGCATGCATACTTCTTTTTCATTGAGTCCCATATATCCTTCGAGGTGCGTTTCTCCAAAATCTGCTCTAGATTGTCCTGTCAATGGCTTGAAACAAGTAATTCTTTATTTTACGGTCTTTCTGCTCCACCACTTCTAATTGTTTTTGCTGTGCCTCTGTCAACTCTGCTTCTGCTTGTGGCTCAGCTCTGCTTCTGCTCCACCGGTCTGAACCAGCTTCCAAAATCCCTTAGACCTCAGCAGATTTTCCATGAGCATTTCCCAATGATCATAGTGCCCATTGAAGCGGGGTATGGTAGGCTGAGTGAAATCTCTCTCTTCACTCATCTCTCTCCTTTTTCAAGTCACTCAAGAAGACTACAACTCTCCTTTCTCGGGGGAGGGGGGTGCACAATACTAAGAGCACCAAATAGATAGATGAACATAATACCAAGGGAACAGAATCCAAACAGGAAACAACCCAAGAAACACAGATATGGTAAGAAGACAAGAACAAGAACACAGGATGTACGTGGTTCGGCAATAACCTACGTCCACAGAGCAGCAGGGAGAATCTTCACTATCAATGGAGGTTACAAATAGAGAGTAGGGTTACAAACAAAGCCCTAAAAACTACCTCTCTTTTGCATACACACATACTCTACTTTTATACAACTCTCTCACTAACACCTAACTTACTCGCCAAGAACACTGAGCTTCTTACGTACGCTACAACACCAATCCAAACTTTTAGCATACGACTCATGCACCTCACGTGCACATCACATGGGTCTCGCGAGCAACCGTAAGCGAGCGAGAGCTGTGCGAGCAAGCGAACACGAGCAAGTGTGAAACCCACACACAATATGGCTTTGATACCAGAATGTTAAGAACTTTTGAACACAAGAAGAAGAATGTGAGCAAGAACACAACAAAACTGGACTTGAATGACTTAATTCATTGACAAACAACTTCGGCTATTTAACAGCCATTACAAAACAGAAAAGAGAACAACTTGCAGCCCACCTAGATAGCTACCAACGAAATTATCTAAGTGAGAAGAATTCAAACACTAACAACTCTACTCTAGAGAATAGGACTATCTTATAGAATAGGCAACTTATTAGCAGAAAAACAAAACCCCTAAGTTTAAAGACATCCAACTCTATCAACTCCTACACTAGGAATATTAATGGCTTCGCTGCAGTTTTGGATGAAGAAGAACCTTCTCATATTGCAAGTAGGGTTAAATCTTTTTACTTTTTCATAAACAATTTTTTTGTTGATATTTTACAGTTTACTCTGTTTTACTCTGTTTTTGTCCTCTAACTAGGTTTTCTATGTGTGTTCAGATGATCCGAATGTCGTATCTGTTATTCCAAACAGAGAGCTGAAACTACACACAACTCATTCATGGCAGTTTGTGGGATTAGAACACCAATATGGAATAATTCCTTACAGCTCGCCGTGGAAGAAAGCAAAGCTTGGTTACAACACCACTATCGGAAACCTTGACACTGGTAATTTTTCTGAGGTTTTTTTACTTCATGTTCTCCTAGTTTTAACCATTTGGTTGAAATTTGATCGGTTACAACCTTTTCGCTTTCTCAGATAAGTGCTGAATTTATGGTTACATGATTTTACGCAGATAATATCTTTGCCAATTAAATAGAAAGATTAAGAAATTTTGCTCCTTAGTTCTATATTTACACTAGGTGGAGGCCCGCGCCAGAGGCGCGGTTGAACCAAGATGATGTGAAAAATTGTTTGTAGTTAAAGACCCAGAGCTTATGCCATTTTACTAAGTTTCGGTACATAACCAACATTGTTATATACCGTGTGCATAGCTGGATTTAACATCTTTAATTCAGCCAAAATTCTTTTGTCTGTTTCGTTGATTTCCCCCGACAACATCATGTTGGAGTATGGACCAAAAATTCTCACTATGTCCCCTGCTCTAGAGAACCTGACATGACAAAATCTTTAACATGAGGGGAATATGGCCGAATATAAATTCTAAAAATGATCTCTTTTATTGCACAATCTGAATAACTGATTAAAATCCTCAAACTTACTCAGATTGATACTGTTCTGTCATTTCCATTTAGGGATTGAGGATAAGGCATGTATGAATTATGTTGGATGCACCTATGTTTTCTGCATCAACATGAAATATCAATTTAAAGCATAAACAGTTGATGGTTAATTGTATATACATCATATATGGCCAAACAATATCATCTTATGATGCGGCACAACAAAATTCATAAATAAAGCATCTAAATATCCATGACACTTTAAAATAGCAAAATATTAATAAAGCAAAACCATAAGCATCAACTTAGGCACAATACCTTTATACTTGGTGATTCGCATTCAAGTGAAGATTGCAAGAACTGGTGCAAGATAGTCAATGACATTTTGGAGTGGAAATGATTTTGCAGCATCTCCCCATAGTGAAATTCTCAGTTCCTCTCTCCTATACATCCAATGTATATACTATAAGTAAATTCAATTTTAACAATGTAGTATACATAATTAGTGCTAATAAGATTATAAATAAAGTACCATATGAACATGAACACAATATTAGTCCTGAATTCTTTCTTCTTTGAGTTCCTCACTGGAACTTGCTGTGGTGGCTTCACAGCCTTAATGCATCCATAGAAATCTTGTAGAGGATAAGGCCAAAAGGTTAGCATCCATTCATATAGATTATATAACCATATTAAACATGGTTAATTTCTCACTTGCCAGGAAGTGTTGGCATTCTGCCTCAGTAGATAGGTGTTGAAATTCAAGGAATCGAAATGCATATTTTGGAAAGTTTGGTAGATTTTCTTCGATTCGCTTGAAACTGGTCATCTCTATGAAGGATAGAATTGCATCATGGTTTGCAACTTTTTGTCTGGCAATATCATTCCTTGATCTAAACCTTGATATGTCGTATATATCTCCTATTGTCATCAGTTCTGGCATATGTCCATAATAACATTCCTCAATCATAGCATGGATTGAGGATCCCTAGAGACATCCAATGATAGAAGTTAAACCTACAAACCTTTATGGTATATCAAGATAATAAAAGAGATAAGAGAGCATGGTAATCATGCCATGAGAAATTCTATAGTTAAAAAATAATCAGGGAAAATAAAAACTAATAGTACATGTTGCAAAGATAGCATGTATGATTTAAATCATAATTCATACAAATATTTATAGGTCAGTTCAAGTTCATACAGTATCGACAAACTCTTAAATATGAAAATATTAACAGGCAGCTTCTTAAGATAAGGATTTAGTCCATAAGATATCCCCTTTTATGTAAATAATTGAAACAAAGAAAGCACACATTTATGACATCCATTAACGTTTTGAAGCTAGATAATGATCAAATTCAAACCCTTTAATTAACATGCATTCAAAGAATTTCTTTTTTCTTATCTTCAGAGCTACTTATAACCGACAAAGCTTTAAGGCACTTCATCCCAATACATCACAGAAAATAAAGTTCTAGCATTAAAAAGTGGGAGACTATACATTCAGAGAACATGAACATCTAAATGGATGTGAGGAAGTGAAAAAAGCTGCACATTTTTTAAATAAAGATGTAATAAAGAAAATATAGAAAAGCTACACATGTTACTTACATTGCACATTTTTGCCTCCCTAATTGAATACTTGTGTGAAAATAAAGAAAACAAACAGATCAAAGATGAAAAATATTCATGCCAGTAGACACAACAAAAAGATATATCTAAATACACTATTTTTAACAAAAGAAAATGTGCTGCAAGTAATTAGAATGAATAAGATTATCTAAACTTTAAACTAAGAAATACTACTGTCCAACCTGTAACTCAAAAAAGTGATATCAGTTTACCTTCTCATCCACCAAGAGATAATAGAGGCCTTCATATTCCGTACTCTCAAACCGCCTCGGTCTCCATTGTAGCGAAACATTTGCCCAAAGAGTCATGCCAATCGTGAACGCTTTAATGTCCTTAATCAACTTCGTCATCTTTGATCCACCTAGGAATAAGAGAAAAATCATAAAAAATACCAACATGAAAAATAATGAACACATACAAAAAGAGTCCACGATACAGGAACAATATTAGGATTTTTGTCAAATTAAGAAACAAAACTGAGATCTATATCAAAAAAAATGTAAATAAGCAGGAATGGATCTTAGTGAAACACAGTAAGAAAAAGAATGAGTATGTGAGATTATGAATGTTAGTATTGCACCAATTAGCTGTACGATTAACATATTTATCCAATTAAGCAGATTAGCAAACACCTACTCGACCACATGCAAAACCACCAAGGAGGCTCCAACTTCACTCACCGGACCCACCCCTTCCGAGCGCGCACGCGCCCAGAGGAGGCGCGCCCGAATGAGCAAAACACACACCAAGAGTGCAGGTTGTCCCACATCGAAGAACACCACCAGGCTCCAAACTCAACCACCTATATATATCAGGTATTTATTACAGGTAAGATCATCCCATCGAGAGCCAGCTGACTCACTCGATTCATATCATTCTATTCGCACGTTCGCTTGACTGTTATATCCGATACATCATCTGACTTAGGCATCGAAGCGTTGAAGGCGGGCCACCCCGTCTCGACCCCTGACCGTCTATTCATTGTTGTATTCTTCTAACAGCCGCACGCGAACGCACCCGCCCGATCACCCGAAGGAAGAGGAAGCGCACGACAGAAGAGAGTCGCCCCCACACGAAGAGAAGGAGAAGCCCGCCCATCCGAACAGTCCCAACAATCGGACGCACCACGACAGGAAGGAAGCACATCACTATTGCTTCTGCCCCATTGCGCCCTCGCGCGTAATTCGGTAGAAACATCTGGCGCCGTCTGTGGGAAACTTACAAATTGCAAACCTCGTATAAACACCACAAAAACCAAAGGTCCACATGCTCAACCCGGTGACTAACGATAGCAGCACACCCGATGGAAAGACACCGCCGGACTCGCAGGGGCGGAACGTACTGGCGACTGGCGGAGAGGACAGCGAGGGACGCATTGGCGGCTTGATCCAGGAGTTGCGGGAGGCGGCGCTCGAGAGAGCAGAGGAGCGCCAAATCCGCCAAAGGTTGGAGGATCGACTGGACACACTCATCATCCAGCAGACGGAGCGACGAGGGGAGGCTCGGGAGATCAACAGCGAGCAACACCCGTTCGGCGGGCCCGATGCCCGAACGGACCGAGCACCCTCACCTGGGGAGGAGTCAATGCCCCCAACGGGCGATGCCCTGATCCTTCGGAGGATGGAAGAGTTGGCGGAGGAAGTCTCGCGCCTGCACAAGGACAAGTTGGCCGATCAGGGTGGGACGTTCGCCCCCCGGGTCAGCCCGTTCTCGGCACACATCCTGGAGCGGGGAAGGGACCCCCACGCGAAGATAACGAGGATCGCTCGGTTCAATGGGAGCGGGGATCCACGGGCGCACGTGGACGAGTTCCGGTCCACCACGGACGGGACTCGATATTCGGACCCAACCTTGTGTTTCCTGTTCCAGGAAACGCTGGCGGAGGAGGCGCGGAGCTGGTTCTACGAGATCCCGCCAGGATCCATCCACTCATTCCTCGAACTGGCGGAGAACTTTCAGAAGCCATATCGACTCCAGGGCAAGTACAACACCACGGGCATCCTCCTAAAGGTCCGCCAGGGGATGGACGAGAACCTGTCGAGCTACATCAACCGATGGAGGACGCTCGCAAACACGTGCAGGGACCTTGACAAGCGAGTGGCCAAGGTAGCCCTGATGGACAGTCTACTAGCCACTCCATTCGTAGAGAAACTCGTGAGGAAGGAGCATCTCGACTATGACGAGATCATGGACCTGATTGTACAGAAAGCACTGGTGGAAACGCGAGTGTACGGACCCACCTCAGAATCTAGCACCAGTGGACCAGAGGAAAACGCCCATCCTTGGCGGCCCTCGGACGACGAAGGAGCATCAATCGCAGGGTACAAGAGATACCGGGACACGCCGAGGCAGGATAACCGAAGATCATTCTTCCACAGCCACCCGAGCAGCCATTACCACGAGGCGTCAGAACCAGCGCAGCAGAACACCCGCATACCGCCAGCACTACGCCATTAACCAACGAACCGAGAGGTCCATACGGTCGACCAACAGTCACTCGAGCAGCTCCTCCGCCTACATTGACACCGACTCCCACCGCCAGGCGATGTGACGGTAGCAATGGCCCCGGTCGGCCGAATCCCAGAAATTTGGTGCGAATTCCACAATGCCGCCCCCCACCACACCAACGACTGCCCCATGTTGAGGAGAGCCCTCGAGGACATGAGGAGGGGCGATCGGATCAATCCTCCCAGGGCGGAAGGGCAACGACGCCAGGCAAACGCTGGGACCTGTGGGACTATCAACATGATATCCGGGGGCAAACACAAGGGGAGGGTATCATCGCCCGATCGCTCAGACAAGGAGGTGCTGACGATCAAGACAGGAAGAGCACCCAAGACAGGGAGGAAAGAGGCGCCCACCATCAGCTTCACGGCAAGGGACGAAGCGGAAATCCGAAGGACAGCACCCTGCCGTTAGTGATCGACACGGTCATCGACCAATTCCTCGTGAGGAGGGTGCTGGTTGACAACGGGGCGTCCGTCAACGTAATCTATCTCGACGCATACAAGGCGCTCGGAAGGCCCGCACGCAAAATAACGCAAGACCATGGGGCCGTAGCCAGCTTCACGGGCGAGGCGTCGTATCCGATAGGGAGTGACAACATTCGGATAAGAATTGGCGCGCACAACTCCCCACGCGGCGAGATCCGAACAAACTTCATCATCATGGACACCCCATCCCCTTATAACGCCATACTTGGGAGGCCGGGGATCTGCAGGTTAGGGATAATCGTTGCAGGGTACATGCTCTTGGGACGCTTCCATACCGAGCACGGAGTCGGATATATCCGGGGATACAACAACGAGGAGACAACAAAACCCCGGGACAAACACGAGGTCCTCACCCTGGAACCCGTGCCAGGATCAGAGGCGCCCGACGACCCACGAGACGGGCTGATGGTCGTGTCACCTGTACCCGAACGCAAAGAGCTGAGGACGATCCAGCTATCCTCCGAACACCCGGAGAGGACGGTCCAGATCGGAGCATCATTGGTGCCCGCGATAGCCGAACGACTGATTGCGCTGCTGAAAGAAAAGCAGGAGGTGTTCGCCTGGTCATATAAAGACATGCCCGGGATCAGCACGAATATCATATCCCATCGACTGAGCATCGACGCCAACGCCCGGGCGGTGAAGCAGAAGCAACGGGCGTACAAAGCAGAGCATTACGCAGCCATGCACGAGGAGGTGGACCGATTACTGGGCATCGGGTTCATCCGAAAGGTAAATTATCCCAAATGGATTTCCAACGCTGTAATGGTGCAGAAGAACAACAAGAAGTGGAGGATGTGCATCGATTACAGCAATCTCAACAAGGCGTGCCCAAAGGACAGCTTCCCGATACCAAGGATCGATCAGCTGGTAGACGCGACGGCAGGGCACGAACTTCTATCAATGATGGACGCTTACTCGGGCTACAACCAGATCTTCATGGACCCCGCAGACCAGGAGGCGACAACGTTTGTCACGGACAAGGGCCTCTATTGCTACGTTGTCATGCCTTTCGGGTTGAAGAACGCCGGCTCCACATATCAGAGACTCATGAACGCGATGTTCCACGGCTTGATCGGCAACATCGTAGACGTGTACGTAGACGACATACTGGTGAAGAGCGTCCAGGCGGTCGACCACGTCCAGAACTTGGGGACTGTGCTCGACGTCCTCATCAAGAACGGCATGAGGCTGAACCCCGCCAAATGCACGTTTAGGGTCACCAACAGCAAATTCCTAGGATACATTGTCAGTCAGCGGGGAATCGAAGCAGCGTCCGCCAAGGTCAAGACAATCATCGATATGAAACCGCCCGTCAAGAGAGTAGACCTACAGAGTCTCACAGGAAAACTCGCCTCCCTTAACCGTTTCATTTCACGCTACTCAGACAGATGCGCCCCGTTCTTCAAAGCCCTAAGAACCACGAACAAACGCGAGGTCGTATGGACGCTCGAGTGTGAGGAGTCTTTCCTCCAGATCAAGGAATACCTGGCATCCATTCCGCTCCTCTCCAGGCCCGTCCGAGGGGAAATCCTGTACCTCTACTTGGCTGCCTCCTTCACGGCCGTCAGTTCCGCCCTAGTCCGCAGGGAGGATGGCACGGAGTTGCCTGTTTTTTTCTCAGGGAAGGGCATGACGGGCGCCGAGACGCGATACCCGACGATCGAGAAGATGGCGCTCGCACTCGTAACTGCTGCCCGACGGTTGAGACCCTACTTCCAGGCACACAGCATCCACATCCTCACCAACGTGCCCTTACGCCAGATACTCCAATCGCCCGACCATAGCGGCCGCCTGGCGAAGTGGGCTGTCGAACTTAGAGAATTCGACCTCGTGTACAAACCCCGCACGGCAATCAAAGGGCAGGCCGTGGCAGACTTCATCGCCGAATACACAGAAGCAGAAGGGGCGCCGATCCAGGTATCGAATGCACCAACGGTAGAGGCGTCTGACACACCGGGGATCAAGGAGCGACCATTGTCGGAATGGAACCTTTATGTCGATGGATCTTGCACGAAGAAGGTAAGCGGCGCCGGTATCATCTTGACCGGACCGGGAGGGGTAAACGCGGAATACGCCCTCAAGTTCGAATTCAAAGCAACGAACAACGAGGCCGAGTACGAGGCGCTCATCGCGGGCCTGCAACTGGCCAAGAATTCGGAAGCGCCCGACCTCAACATATTCAGCGACTCACAGTTGGTGGTGAGCCAAGTCGGAGGAGAATTCCAGGCGAAAGAGGAGTCCATGATCGCCTACTTGAAGCATGTGCACGCGCTGATCAAAGGATTCAAACACGTCAACATCAGCCACATCCGCCGAGGATTCAACGCGAAGGCAGATAAATTGGCACGATTGGCCACAGCGCCCGTGCACACAGGGCCAGGGCAGCGCATCGTCGAGGTGCTAGGACGACCCAACATATCAGGAACAGAGCAGGTCCTGGCAATCGAACCTCACGAGCACAGCTACATGGACGTGCTCATCGCCTACAAGGTGAGGGGAGAACTACCAGGGGATAGGCGAGAGGCCCGAACCATCGTCGCACGTGCGGCCAACTTCAGCGTGCGGGATGGACCACTTTACCGACGAGGGAGGACTTGGGCCAGCCTCAAATGCGTCACTCCAACCAAGGGCAACTCGATCCTGAAAGAGATCCATTCGGGCACGTGCGGCCATCACGCGGGCGCCAGATCAATCGCCCACAAGGCCCTTCGGCACGGCTTCTGGTGGGCCACGGCACTAACAAGCAAGTGTCACCAGTGTCAATTACACGCACACCACCACCATGCGCCAGCCGTCCCACTATCCATCCTCCTGTCACCCGTTCCATTCGCACAGTGGGGACTGGACCTGATTGGAGAGCTTCCGAAATCGAAGGGACAGTTTAGATACCTAATCGTCATCATCGACTACCATACGAAGTTCATCAAGGCCCAGCCCATGGCAAGGATCACCACGGAGAAGGTAGAACGCTTCCTCTGGCGCTTCCTTTTTTGTCGCTACGGGACGCCGATCAGCATCATCACGGACAACGGACCACAGTTCAACAACACCAGTCTGATAGACTTCTGCAAGCGCCAGGGAACGGACCTCATCTTCGCATCGCCAGCACACCCCCAGACCAATGGACAGGTGGAAGCAGCAAACAAAATCATCAAAACTGGGATCAAGAGGAAAATTGAGGACATCGAACCTGGGGATGCGGGTTACGGGCGCTGGCCCGAGATCATCCCAGAGATTCTGTGGTCCATCCGAACGACAGCCAATGCAGCCACGGGCGAAACCCCGTTTAGCCTGACGTTCGGAACGGAAGCAGTGCTACCCCTGGAAATCACCCATCAGAGTCCACGGATCGAAGGGTACGATCCGCGCACGAATTGTGAGGGGCTGAGGCTCAACAATGATCTGCTGGAGGAACGAAGAGACATGGCGCACCTGCACAACGCCATGAACAAACAACGGATCGCCCGACTATACAATCAACGCATACGCGCCCGCCCAATCCAACTGGGGGACTGGGTTATGAAGGCAATCCAACAGAAGGTGAAGGCGCTTCGCCCGTTGTGGGAAGGCCCGTATGTCGTTGACGAGGTCGTAAGCGACAGCACTTTTTACCTTAGAGACATGCAAGGTCAACGACTACGCCACCCATGGAACATCCAGCACTTGCGGAAATATCTTCATTAAATACTACGTTGTACTTTCGATCAGTGCAAATGGTCATTATGTTCACTTGTCCTTACCCCGCCCGCCCACACACTCAGGGGCCTAGGGATAGGCGGCTCATATGAGTAACACTTGGTCAAAATCCCATCAGGAGCAGAGGGGAAGCGCACGTTCAAACAAGTTACAAAAAAAACACACACAAATGCAACAGTCAAAAGGCAGAGAAAAGCACACAAGCGGACAAAAAGGAATCTTCATTCATCCGCCAGAATCCAAAAAACAACCAGCGGGAAGCAGAGGGCACGAAGACCCAAGAAAAAAAACAAAAAAACAAAAAAACCTACTCTACTACAAAGGAAAAACAGAAAGCTACACTACACCGTGCCTGCACCACCTGCACCAGCTCCATCATCTCCATCCGTGCCCAACTGCTCCGCCAGGAAGGCCGCATACCCTTCCTTGTCCAAAAAGGGCATCACCACCTCCTGGAACTGAGCGACTTGAACGTCGGCCTCAGCTTCCACCAACTCCTTGAATTCCGAAGAACTCTTGAAGCAGGCGACTGCCACCGCACGCTCCTCTTCTCGCGCCTTCTGGACTTGGGACTGCATCTCAGCCATCAGGCGGGACTCCACCTCCGCCACCCGATTGGCCGCCTGGGCCTTCTCCTCCTCCAGGGCCGCCAGGGCTGAGTCGCGTTCGGCCTTGAAAATTGCAACCTGCTCGGCCGCCTCCCGGCTCTTAGCTGTCACCACCCGGGCCTCTTCAGTAAGACGATCCGCCAGCTGCCCGAATTTGCCCAACTCATACTCTTGTTGTTTGTTGGCAGCCTTGATCGGTGTTTTACCACCCTCAAAATTACCCTATAATGAACTTAATATGCTTGTCAATGCAGTACAATAGTATAGGGGTCAATCCACAGGGAAAGATGAGACTTAATATTCTAAACTACAAACAAACACAAAAGTCAGAAATCTGACAGACTCGACCACTAGACACTAACGTAATTAATTAAAATAGCTAGACTCAACCTAAAATTACGAAATTAACACTGGACACTAAAGACACCCTATCGAGCTTCTATGCAAAATTTCGATGCAATCGGAGTTCGATAGGTTATCGAACAAAATTATGCAAAACAGAGTACGAAACTGAAACTGAAAACAGAGTATGACTAAAACTAGAATCAATGATAAAATGGGTTAAGGGAAGTGTTATCCACCACCGTCACTCCATCTAGACAACAAATGCTTAACTAAATAATGTAATTGTTATGAATGAAAGATTCCCAGGAAGGCCCCGAGTTGTGAACACAACCTATTACCCGATCCTTATGTTTACAACATTGAAGGTCCGCTTATCAATATTGTCTATCCCTCAAAGAACCCGAAGTCACGGACTCGAATTTACTAAGAGAAACGCATTAAGATTTAGAAAGGGTTTGAGAATCTACAAGGCTTCATAAGTACACTACGGTCGTGTCTTACTAGACCTAGGGTTTCTTATACCAAGCATGTATGGGTTCTACTATTGAAACTTGAGGAAGGTAATAATCACCAACAGCCATCAATTTTCTTAGAATTAGATTCCTAAACATGCATACTAAGCGTGCACTCAAAGTATACATAATCAAGAATCATCACTGTATAAATAACAAAGAAACCTCATTCAAATAGCAAAAACAAAATTTAGATAAAGTGCATAAGCAATCTAGATATCATGAACGGGGCTTCAAAACAGCCCCTTAACAATGGAGTTTAGCTCCTCATGGAATCAGAAAATAAACTAAAATAATCCATGAAAGAAATTGATACAAACGGATGAAGGAGAAACTTGCAGCTTCCTTGCTCTTCGATACGTCCGTCCTCTTTTGCGTACGTTCTCTTCTTAGCTATTTATATGTTTCAAAATAGCTAGGTTAATTAACCTAGCTAGCAACCCACGTGCCAGCAAAAAGTCCAAAAGCAAATGGACTCCCAAAGTCCAAGTCCAACTCTTCATAATCTCATTATTAAATTAGGACTCTTCTCTTCTTCTCTTCTTCTCCTTGCTAACCCATCGAACTTCGATAGCCATCGAACTTCGATAGCCATATATATATATATCAAAGTTGATTCACTGGCCAGCATGCATCACGTGCATGCCTCTTCTTTTCAACCCACTTGACATATATATAAACAAAGATGCATGCATGCAGCCATCCTGACACACACCACTTCCCCCACGTACGTCTCTTTGGCAATATAAGTATATATAAATATATAACAACTTCTCTTTTATCACATGCTCGCCAAAACAACTTTCAGAAGGGCTACTTTCTATCGAAGCTCGCCAAGACAAAACCTCATCGAGAAGGTTTCTTCGCCAGGAAATATTATTTAATCCATTTTCTTCATTTATCTCCAAAATACCTAAAAACAAATAATAATGTTAAATTGCTTATAAACATAACAAAAGAGCTAAATATAAGGTTCGGTTAAGCACATAAACGTTGCCTAAATATGCAACTATCAGAATACCCCACACTTAGCTTTTGCTAGTCCTCGAGCAAAACACTAAACTAAGACTCTGAAAAGACTCAACAAAACTCTAACTACATGACTCTAACGCCCTCAACAAATTGTCTCAGCAATCTTCCACAATTGTAACACCAAGATAAGTGACTCTAAATTAACATTCCACAAAGTTTCGAAAATTAATTTCAATGCATGACACACATGTAATATGTAGGACGAAGACATAATCATGGTGAATGTAAAGCTGTAGCATGCAACAAACTTGTCAAGATTCGACCTCACAGGTATATGCTCTCAAAAGTGTTTCTCTCAAAGTATATCTAAGGTTTTCACTCAACTCAACTACTTGCCAAATGGACCACACCATATGCTTACACTTGTGACAAATCTCCACAGATCAAAGGCTGCTATCTTGAGGATCAAAAGGACTTTCATGGGTTGTAATGGGGCTTGGCTCATAGGTTAAAGAATAAATGGATAAGGAATTCAAATATAATTCTAGAACCCAGTAGAGCACCAAATAAGAGACTTCTTCAAGCTTTACAACCATGAATTTTCTCACTTTTGTGGCCGAATTTCATCTTGTTGGGCCTTCACGTCATTGTTTTTGTCAACAGTTAACTCGGGTATCAAGCTAGACATCACATTTTTTTCATTTCATTCTGTTTTTTTTTTTTTTTTTTTTTTTAAACACTAGCTTGATACCCCACACTTATTTCTTTGCATCACTTCTCGACATTGTTGTCGTCTTCACATACCTGTCTCATGTATAGCTCTACCAAGTCCTAGAACAAGGGTAAAGATATAACTATTCTAAGGTTTAAGGTCAGAGATATGTGGGTGATGACAAAAAGTTTAAACA
This sequence comes from Geum urbanum, assembly GCA_946800695.1. Classification (NCBI taxonomy): domain Eukaryota; kingdom Viridiplantae; phylum Streptophyta; class Magnoliopsida; order Rosales; family Rosaceae; genus Geum; species Geum urbanum. The sequence goes on from OX327016.1 coordinate 37,002,122, forward strand.
TGTAAGCTCAAAGTGGTTAACTAAGGGGTGCACATCTTGTGTACACACAATTAGGACACAGGCTTATATGGCACTGGTGGTGTCCCCTAAATGCCTTTATCACTTCCTCAATCAAAACAAGTATTGACTATAAGCTTTGAAAAGCACAAGAGCAAGTTCTAGTAATATCTAGAGTCCATTAACTTAATCTGTGGCAAGCAATTGACACTCAATAAAGAAAGCATGTGTATTCACATATAGGCTCAATCGCTCACAGGTTAAATGAATCTCAACAAAGTTTAAACATGCCAAAAATCTGTACCATGTTAACTTTTTCTACATCCACTACACATTCGCATATGCATCATATATCAAGATTAACCGAAGAAACTCAAGTAACATGATCATCCTTTAGTCACAATTATGGAAGATATAATCACATCATGGACTAGTTAAGGGCACCTAAAGACACAAAACAAAAGACTCTTTTTATGTTTTTCTTGACACTTTTTACTTTTGTATTTGGTTTTTCAAATAAGACACTAAAACACCCAAGGAAAACAAAGAAAAACTCAAAAATTCCAATATCAGGCGAGCAGCTCGCCAGACTCTGTGTATCGAGCAACACTCTCGCCAGAATTTTACAAAATTAATCACTCATCGTAATTGGCTGAAATTTTGCGAACACTATCTAGACACATATACAGACCTACCCTCAAAATTTCAGAAAATTACGAGACCTATAGCTATGTCAAATAAATTATACAAAACAGCAGACTGTTTGCTCGCCAGCCCATCGAACTTCGCTGGCTCATCGAGCAGCGAGGCTCGATAGAATTTTACAGAATTAGTCATACATCGAAATGAGCTGAAATTTAGCGAGCACTCGATAGACTCATTTACAAAACTTCCCTCAAAATTTCAGAAAATTACAAGACACCTAGCTATCGAAGATGCATGACACGAACAGGTTACTGTTCAGTACTGAGAACTGTTGCTCGCTTGACTCAGCTCCACTCGCAAGAATTATATAAAATTAATGACAGAGTGGAATGAGCTGAAATTTAGAGGGAACAAACTAGACACATTTATATACATTCCCTAAAAATTTTAAAAATTTACGAGACTTCTAGATATGGTGAACAAATCACACGAAATATCAAACTGAACAGTACAACATGCGAAGCTCGATAGAAACTCATTCCCTCGATAGAATTTTACAGAATTGATCACACATTGGAATGAGCTGAAACTTTAAGAACACAATTTAGATACATGTAAAAACATCCTCTTAAAATTTCAAAAATTTACGAGACTTCAAACTGTGTCAAATAATTGACACGAAACAGCATACTGTACAGTACCAAAATAACGAAAAATTTATACATAGACGCTAAGGAAAAATTTATACATAGACGCTAAGGATATGATATAAACCCCACCCCACACTTGAAATTTGCATTGTCCTCAATGTAAAACAAAACTAAAACATACAATACATCAAACAAGCATGGAATGAGACACATAACAAATCACAAATCACACTAAACATGGAGAAAAAAAAAGAAAAAAAAAAGGGATAAGAATTCAAATCTGGCAGCCAAGCTTCTCCATCCACATGGGTTGCCTCCCAAGTAGCGCTAAGTTTAACGTCTTCAGCCAGACGGTACCAAGTATCACTCTTTATCTTATGGAACATCCTCGAGAGGTACTTGCTCGACGATATGCTCCATCATCAACTCGTGAAACGGCTTCAATCGATGTCCATTGACTTTGAAAACTTTCCCTGTTTTGTCACTTTTCACAACTACAGCACCACTAGGGAAAACATTAGTAACCACAAATGGACCAATCCATCTAGACTGAAGCTTACCTGGAAACAGTTTCAACCTCGAGTTGAAAACCAAGACCTTTTGTCCTACCACAAAAGTCTTGCTCCTTATATTTTGATCATGAAAAGCCTTGGCTTTCTCCTTGTAAATCCTGCTGGACTCATATGCATTGTTCCTGATTTCTGCTAGCTCATTTAGCTGCAGTTTCCTGTGAATCCCAGCCTCATCAATATCGAAATTGAACTGCTTGACCGCCCAATAAGCTTTGTGTTCAAGCTCGACCGGCAGATGACAAGCTTTGCCAAAAACAAGCCTATAAGGGGACATCCCTATAGGTGTTTTGTAAGCTGTTCGGTAAGCCCACAAAGCTTCATCTAATCGCTGACTCCAATCCTTCCTGGTAGGGCCTACGGTCTTCTCAAGGATCTTCTTGATTTATCGGTTAGACACCTCCACTTGTCCACTGGTTTGAGGATGGTAAGGTGTCGCCACCTTGTGTTGAACATTATATTTCCTCAAGAGCGCAGCGAACGTGCGGTTGCAAAAATGAGAGCCTCCATCGCTAATGATGTACCTAGGTGTGCCAAATCTAGCAAATATGGACTTTAAAAACCTAAGCACAACAGCAGAATCGTTAGTTCGGGTGGCAACTGCCTCCACCCACTTCGACACATAATCAACTGCCAATAGTATGTACACATTAGAATGAGAAGAAGGGAAAGGACCCATGAAATCAATACCCCACACATCGAAAATTTCAACCACAAGAATTGGGTGTTGAGGCATTTGATCCCTAGGACCTAAGTTACCTGTCATCTGACATCTTGGACATGCCTTATAGAATTCATGAGCATCCTTAAAGATGCTAGGCCAATAAAATCCACACTCCAACACCTTGAGTGCAGTTTTCTTTCCCCCGAAATGTCCTCCACCTACATGTGAGTGGCAAAAAGAAAGAATAGAATAAATTTCAGATTCGGGTACGCACCTTCGAATGATGGAATCTGGGCAATGTTTCCATAAGTATGGATCATCCCACACATAATATCTGGCCTCCTTCTTCAACTTGTCCTTCTGAGCACGGGTAAAGTTAGTAGGTACCAGTTTTGAAACCTGGTAGTTGACAATATCCGCATACCACGGCTCAGAATCCTGGATAGCAAAAAGTTGCTCATCCGGAAAGCTCTCACGCAAAGGGAGTTTATCCTCCTCCGCATTGGACCCGTGTGTCAACCGACTCAAATGGTCTGCAACCACATTCTCTGTTCCTTTCTTATCTTTGATTTCCACATCGAACTCCTGAAGGAGTAGTAACCACCTAATCAACCTTGGCTTTGCATCCTGCTTTGTCATAAGATATCTCAATGCAGCATGGTCAGAGAAAATAATTACTTTAGTTCCTAACAAATAAGATCTAAATTTCTCTAAAGCAAAGACAACAGCCAAAAGTTCTTTCTCAGTTGTTGAATAGTTTAACTGAGCATCATTAAGGGTTCGAGAAGCATAATAAATCACATGTGGTAACCTCTCAACCCGCTGTCCCAACACAGCACCTACAACATATTTCGATGCATCACACATCAATTCGAACGGAAGGTTCCAGTCTGGTGCTTGGATGATTGGGGCGGTGATTAACAGTTCCTTGAGCTTGTTAAAGGCAGCAAGACAATCTTCAGTAAAATCAAACGTCACACTCTTCTGGAGCAATGCACTGAGAGGTCGGGCTATCTTGGAGAAATCCTTGATAAACCTTCGATAGAAACCTGCATGTCCAAGAAAAGAGCGCACCTCTCTCACAGTAGTGGGAGGTGGTAAAGTACGTATAACATCAACCGGCAGCGGCGCCAAAATTTGATCGGTGTTTTACCACCCTCAAAATTACCCTTTTCAGAAATTACATGTCCCAAAACAATACCTTGTTCAACCATGAAATGGCATTTCTCCCAATTTAACACAAGGTTCTTTTCTACACATCTCTCTAGAACTAGGGACAGATTATTCAAACATGTATCAAAAGAATCACCAAAAACAGAAAAATCATCCATGAATACCTCGATGATCTTCTCCACCATGTCTGAAAAGATGCTCATCATGCATCTCTGGAAAGTAGCTGATGCATTGCACAACCCAAAAGGCATCCTCCTATAAGCAAACGTGCCAAAAGGACACGTGAACGTAGTCTTCTCCTGGTCCTCTCTGTCAATGGCAATCTGGTTGTAGCCAGAATAACCATCGAGGAAGCAATAATACGCATGACCTGCAAGACGTTCCAACATTTGGTCAATAAAAGGAAGAGGAAAATGATCCTTACGGGTTGTGGCATTAAGCCTGCGGTAGTCAATACAGACTCTCCATCCTGTTTGAACTCTCTTTGGCACCAGCAGATCCTCATCATTTTTAATCACTGTGATGCCCGACTTCTTGGGTACTACCTGCACAGGACTCACCCACTTGCTATCAGATATTGCATAAATAATACCTGCATCGAGAAGTTTGATAACCTCATTCTTCACCACATCCATCATAGGTGGGTTGAGTCTCCGTTGTGGTTCTCTCGTTGGCTTTGCTCCATCTTCAAGGAATATCCTATGAGTACACAATGTTGGATCTATTCCTTTAATGTCTGCAATTGTCCAGCCAATAGCCTCCTTGTACTCTCTGAGCACAGTGATTAGCTTCTCTTCCTGTAACATGGTTAGTTTTGAAGATAAAATGACTGGTAAAGTCTCACCAGTTCCAAGGAATGCATACTTCAAATGCTCAGGCAAAGGCTTGAGCTCAAGCTTTGGTGCTGTTACAATGGAAGGAAGAAGCGTGTCATTAGTAATAGGAAGAGAAAGAGATTTTGAACTACCTCTTATGTATGGCAATGACTCAAGGGCTGCCACAACATCATCGTACTCTTCACCCATCACTAACTCCTCAGCTGAGCTGATTCTCAATGTTTCTTCTTCTTCATCCATGGATCGAACTTGGGTGATCAAATCCTCAAGTTCATCCCACACTTTAGAGCATGGGGAAGTTTCAGATTTCCTCCCCCCTTCTTCAATCGCTTTCTTCAACGCATCCTCATTCTCGTTCACCGAATGCTGCATAAATTCCTGCATGAAATTATCAAATGTATCAATAGAAAAACAGGAATACAAATCATTATCACTAGGATGCTTCATTGCGTCGAAGATGTTGAAGCGGATCTTCTCTTCATCCACTTTCATGGAGAGGGTACCATTGAAACAATCTATCTTGGTCCTAGCGGTCCGTAGGAATGGACGACCAAGTATCAATGGTAGCTCTGATGGTTGAGGCTCTGCCTCCATCTCTAATACGAAGAAATCAGCTGGAAAGATCAACTTACCTACCTGCACCAAAACATCCTCAACAAAACCTCTGGGGTAGCAGTTAGATCGATCAGCTAATTTAATTGTAACACCAGTTTGTTGTAATGCACCAATATTCAAAGTTTTATACACAGAGTATGGCATTAAGTTTATTGATGCACCCAAATCAAGTAAAGCTCCAGTAAAGTTCGTGTTACCAATTGTACATGGGACGGTAAATCGTCCAGGATCACCCATCTTGGGTGGTAGCTTCCTCTACAGTACCGCTGACACCTTCTCACTCAAGGCCACGGTCTCGGTCCCTGTGAACTTCCTCTTCATTGTACAAAGTTCCTTAAGAAACTTTGCATACTTCGGTATTTGCTTAATCGCATCGAGCAACGGAATGTTCACTTCCACCTTCCGGAATGTATCTAGAATCTCTTGCTCCAATTCATCCTTCTTCTTGTTTTTCAACCTGCCAGGAAAAGGAACACGTAAAGGAATTGAAGGAGAAGGTTCATAAATTGACTTACCTGATTTTTCATTTGCTGAATTTTTCTGTCCAGGTTCTGGCAAGTTCCTCGCCAGAGTCTCCTTCTCTTCCTGATTCTGCAGTAGTGGTGGAAATGGCAGCACCTGTTCTAAGACCGGCTCATCTTCTAAAGAAGTTTTTGTAGGCTTTTCAACCTCTTCAATCACTCTTCCACTTCTCAATGTGATCACATTAGCTTCATGTTGAGATCTTGGGTTCTGCACAACTTTACTCGGAAGGGTGCCCTGTTCTCTAGTAGACATTTGTTGTTCCATGTTGTTCATCTGTTTCTCTAGTATTTGGAATGCCTTGCTAGAGTCTCTGTTATGAACCTCTATTCCCTCAAGCTTGGCCATGATGGCAGCTAAAGCGGAATCTGGTACTGAGGATGCTTCCTTTTGTTGTGGCGGCTGGTACTCCTGTCTTACCTTAAAACCTGGGGGTGGATTCAAGATGTTGCTATTGTTTCCATAGCTGAAATTTGGATGATTCCTCCACCCCGGATTGTAAGAATTTGAGTAAGGGTCATTCCTCGCTGCTCTTTGTTGTACAAAGTTCACCTGCTCTTCTTCAGGAATGAATGGACAAGATTCGTTAGTGTGATCTGACATAGAGCATACAGAACATACCTGAGAAACAGATGATGATGATGTCGTTTGGCTCTTGATGGCAGTAGCAATGGACTCCAACTTCTTCTCCATTGCTTTCATTCTCTTGTCCATGTCTGGGTTGGTGGCAACCTCAAATACAGATTGTTGTTTCTTGCTCGCCAACGTTCTCTCTCTTGTATAGAACTGCTTGGTGTTCTCAGCCAATTTCTCGATGGTATCATGAGCTTGCTGACCTGTTTGGTACATAAACATACCTCCACAAGCAGAATCCACTCTTGTCTTGTTGGCTGGCTCTAGACCTTCATAAAAGAAAGTCATCCTGTCCTCTAGATCATACCCATGATGTGGGCATTTCCTCAACAACTCCTTGAAATGACTCCATGCCTCATGAAGCATGTCACCATCTTTTTGTATGAAGCTATTAATCTCCTTCTTCAACTGCTTAGTCTTCTGGGCTGAGAAATACTCCTTCATGAACGTTACCTTCATCTCATCCCAAGATTGTATAGACCTAGGAGCTAAAGAATTGAACCACATCTTCGCTCCTTCCTTCACAGAAAAAGGAAATAAAATTAGTTTCAACACATTAGATTCAACATTTTGTAAATTTTGTGTTGATGCTAAAGCTTCAATCTCAGCTAAATGTTGCTGAGGGTCCTCTGAAAATACCCCCCTATAATGAGGTAGGGCTGATAGTAAAGCAGGAGGTACTGAATAAGTCCCAAGAGTTGGCAACACTATTGGTGATGAATTCCCCTGAGCACTAGGTACAAAGGAATTCATCAACGTTCTTGGTTGTTCTCCCATTGCTGCTCTTTGTGGTGGCGATTGAGGAACTTCTTCTTCTGAATCTGAACTTGTTTCCACCTCAATCTCGGGTTCTGCCACTGTGCCACTCGTGTTTCCAACCTCCAGTTCTGCTTGCCTCTTTTGCTTCCGGTTTTGCTTAGCTGAGCGCTCAATCTCTAAATCAAGCAATAAAGGCTCAGTTCTCCTTAACCTTCGAGTATGCATGCACTAAGTACCTGCACACAAGAGACACGTTACACTACAAAATAAATGAAATAAAACAAAACAAAACTGAAACAAAAGACACGTTAGAATATAAAGACTAGATCTTTCCCCGGCAGCGGCGCCAAAATTTGATCGGTGTTTTACCACCCTCAAAATTACCCTATAATGAAATTAATATGCTTGTCAATGCAGTATAATAGTATAGGGGTCAATCCACAGGGAAAGATGAGACTTAATATTCTAAACTACAAACAAACACAAAAGTCAGAAATCTGACAGACTCGACCACTAGACACTAACGTAATTAATTAAAATAGCTAGACTCAACCTAAAATTACGAAATTAACACTGGACACTAAAGACACCCTATCGAGCTTCGATGCAAAATTTCGATGCAATCGGAGTTCGATAGGTTATCGAACAAAATTATGCAAAACAGAGTACGAAACTGAAACAGAAAACAGAGTATGACTAAAACTAGAATCAATGATAAAATGGGTTAAGGGAAGTGTTATCCACCACCGTCACTCCATCTAGACAACAAATGCTTAACTAAATAATGTAATTGTTATGAATGAAAGATTCCCAGGAAGGCCCCGAGTTGTGAACACAACCTATTACCCGATCTTTATGTTTACAACATTGAAGGTCCGCTTATCAATATTGTCTATCCCTCAAAGAACCCGAAGTCACGGACTCGAATTTACTAAGAGAAACGCATTAAGATTTAGAAAGGGTTTGAGAATCTACAAGGCTTCATAAGTACACTACGGTCGTGTCTTACTAGACCTAGGGTTTCTTATACCAAGCATGTATGGGTTCTACTATTGAAACTTGAGGAAGGTAATAATCACCAACAGCCATCAATTTTCTTAGAATTAGATTCCTAAACATGCATACTAAGCGTGCACTCAAAGTATACATAATCAAGAATCATCACTGTATAAATAACAAAGAAACCTCATTCAAATAGCAAAAACTAAATTTAGATAAAGTGCATAAGCAATCTAGATATCATGAACGGGGCTTCAAAACAGCCCCTTAACAATGGAGTTTAGCTCCTCGTGGAATCAGAAAATAAACTAAAATAATCCATGAAAGAAATTGATACAAACGGATGAAGGAGAAACTTGCAGCTTCCTTGCTCTTCGATACGTCCGTCTTCTTTTGCGTACGTTCTCTTCTTAGCTATTTATATGTTTCAAACTAGCTAGGTTAATTAACCTAGCTAGCAACCCACGTGCCAGCAAAAAGTCCAAAAGCAAATGGACTCCCAAAGTCCAAGTCCAACTCTTCATAATCTCATTATTAAATTAGGACTCTTCTCTTCTTCTCTTCTTCTCCTTGCTAACCCATCGAACTTCGATAGCCATATATATATATATCAAAGTTGATTCACTGGCCAGCATGCATCACGTGCATGCCTCTTCTTTTCAACCCACTTGACATATATATAAACAAAGATGCATGCATGCAGCCATCCTGACACACACCACTTCCCCCACGTACGTCTCTTTGGCAATATAAGTATATATAAATATATAACAACTTCTCTTTTATCACATGCTTGCCAAAACAACTTTCAGAAGGGCTACTTTCTATCGAAGCTCGCCAAGAAAAAACCTCATCGAGAAGGTTTCTTCGCCAGGAAATATTATTTAATCCCTTTTCTTCATTTATCTCCAAAATACCTAAAAACAAATAATAATGTTAAATTGCTTAAAAACATAACAAAAGAGCTAAATATAAGGTCCGGTTAAGCACATAAACGTTGCCTAAATATGCAACTATCAAGCCTTGAGCTGGCGAACCTCCTCCTCCGCTCCCTCCACATAGCGCATGTTGGCGAAACGCTCACGCACCAGATACATCCTATGTTGCAGCGCCATGCAGAGGTTGAAACACTTGTCCATGTCATCCCTCTGACCCTGCACCACCTCGGGCACCATCGCCTCGACAGCCCTCGCGCTCACCTCAATAGCCTTCACCAGCGGCGGGCAGAAGAAGAACGGATCGGCGGACGGACCGGCAACTGGATTATCCACCCGCTGGCGCTTCACGGAAGCCCCGCCAGTTCCTCCCTGCTCCGATACCCGTTGGGGACTGGGCGGACGTTTGGACACATTGGGCGTAGCAGGGGTGCGCCCGGTCGACTGGCGGGTGGGAGAGCCACGAGTTGTGTCAGGCGTACGGGCTGACCCCCGCTTGTCCCGCTGCTCATCCCGGTCGTGCCGACGCTGATCGCGTTCATCTTGGGGCTTCTCCGCGCGATTGGCCTTGGCCTGTGCTTTCGCGCCGCCAACATCGGTAGACGACGGACGGGCGCCCGCTGGGATGGCAGGGGCATAATCGGCCACGGCAGGCATGGGTATCTTGGGCTACAAAGTCTCCCCCAACGCCAGATTACCCCGCCCGTCATCCACCACCATTCTGACCTTTCCCGCCGCCTCATTCAGGCTGGACATCCGGCGCTTGAGCGCATCATCCATCTTAACATTCTTGCCAGACATCTTCCTCTTCACTGAAAAGACACACAAACAAACAGAGGGTTAGCGACGGAAGAACAGTTGGTCAAATTCACTCCTGCTCCTAAAAACTACAAAGACCCACGTACGCGGCCTCGTAGCAAGATGCGTCTGCTCAATAAAGTCTCAGTGACAGGCGGCGAAGAACGTTCGCGCCTCGGGCGCCGGGTCAAAAACAAACTTCAGACGGTTGACCCGGGCCTCTTCTGTGGGCGTCATCGGATACTCGTTCGTATCCAGGGGTTGGAAGACTTGGGGGACTCAATCGATCAAGTAGGCGTTGTTGATTATATCCGACGAAAAATTACCCAACTCCCAGTCACCACCCACAAGGCAGTTGATCGTGCGCCAGTTGGTTGAAGAACTCGGTGGGTCCGACAACCACCACCTACCACGGGGCTCCACGGTAATGGTTCCCGAGTCATTCTTACGCGTGGAGTACCAAAGGCGGAAGAAGTGCAGGAATTCCGCCCGTGTAAGGTGATCCAACCCGCTCGAACGGAAGATGTTGAACATGGCCACGAGCGTACGGGTGAGCGTAGGCCCACATTGACCAAGCGCGATATTCAGCAGCGCCAGCATATAGTGGAAGAACGGGTGCAACGGTAGCTTAATCCCCGCCTTCAGATGAAACTCACTCAGGCAGGCGTGACCGCGCGGCGGGCGAGTGAACGTGTCATTTCCCCCAGGTATCTTCAACTGCACCGAGTCAGGGATATGGTACTCCCGCGCCCACCTGGCCATCTCTGAGACAGACGGCGCACGCACTGGTTCCTGCACGGGCGTCCCATCAGGAAACTGCCAGTGAACGGGTCCGCCACCCGCCAGCTGAGGAATAGAATCCCCTTCCTCCACTCGCTCCTCACCCCAAGGATTGGATCCGCCCGAGTACCCGCCTGAGTGCCCGTCCGACGTCTCAGACGAACTCCCCAATCCAACATTGGCGCACGCTTCCTTGGGATCCATTGACTGCACGGGATAAGTATCAGGCACAATACATTGCAAGGGCGTGACACTCAAAACAGACTCGCAGGACGACGTACTCGATGGATCGGACCCGCCCGACCCATAACTAATCCACCCATAACCCGGGATGTAGATCCGCTCACGCGACTGATCGCTCGATATCTCTATTGGCTCCATCCTAAGACGCACACACGCGCAAACCAACACTTAGCACAAAATTCCCTCCCCAAACAGAAACACCAAAAACCCACAGAACTTACCCACAAACATATCAAAAACACCCCACTCAAGAACACCCCGTCCCTGAACTCAAAACCCAGATAAATCAAAAAACAGAAACAAAAGCAAAGACAGAGACAAACGACAGGAGCCTCACCAGATTCGGTTTGTAGAGACTGAAAATTCACGGTTGAGCAGGTATCCCGGCGAAACAGAGGATACAAACGAAGGGCAAGCTTCAGACGGATGCAGATCGCAAGTTAATTCCAGCAGAATTTTGGTAAATTATGAGAGTGATGAAAAAGGCAAACCAAGAGGACCCTATTTATACTACTCGGACGGGGTACGCGAACGAACGCCAACCGTCCGTTCTTCGCGTGTCCACCGTTGGATCGTAACGTGTGGCCCAGGGCGGTTTTACTTACCCTCGTAAGTAACCGCGCAACTCCTTGACTTCCCGCCTCGATTTCAAAACCTAGCACGGTCTTCAAAAGCTCAACACGTGGCTCCCACGCTCCACTCCCACGTTCCCACGCGCGTGACGTCTGCCCTTCGGGCAATCATGACGGTAACAGGCGTTTAATGCAAGGGCACGCCAGCATTAAGTACGACGGCTAGCATTTATTACGGACCTGTTCCCAGAACAGTCAAAAGGAATGTCACCTCAACAACGTCCCATCAAGGCACCACCAAACCCAAGGCAAGGATAACACGCCACGACACCAAACACTTCTACGGGTGCATACACCACCCACACGACCGGACAATCGGAAACAACACACCATCAGGTTAGTACACGTAACCACTCGAGCGCCCCGAAAGATGGCTAACGCCTGAATTCCCTTTTGGCCGTGTCCCGAGTGAAGAGCTGCGCTGTACGGGATGGGGTTCTTCCTCTACGTACACGTACGCATTTACAAGACGGATTAGGCGGCAGAGGCATGGGGTCCGCCCTCTCTCTGAGCGCGCGCTGAGACCGATGGGCGGCACGGGCATGGGGTCCGCCCCCTCCGTGAGCGCACCGTTACATGATCGAAGAGCAAGCCGGCTGTCATGACAGAGGCATGGGGCCAACTCCTCTCTGGGCGTGCTAAGTCGATGGGCGGCACGGGCGTGGGGTACTACCCCTCCGTGTGAGCGCATCGTTAACATTCGGCCCCGACTCGGGACGTCAAGGGCGTGCGGTCCGACCCCTCCTTGCGCGTTCCGGGATTGATGAGCGTCGCGGGAAATGGCATGCCCTACCCGGACACGAAATACAAGCCGGCTGTCATAACGGAGGTATGGAATTCGCCCCCTCTCTGAGGGTGCTAAGCCGAAGAACGGCACGGGCATGCGGTCCGTCCCCTCCGTAGCGCGTTACTTGTAGGTCGCGGTCTTGATCCCTCCGTTGATACTACACCGTACGGAACGGCATCCCCGTTGATGTACGCGGTGCACCGCGCCATCCCAGCACTGGTGTCACGAAAAACATCTGCATACATTCATGCATCATACCATACATTCATACATCATATCTACATATTTGTATATCTGTTTATGTATGCTTACAACACCGACCCCATCTGGTTTGGAGGCCGGGCCCATAGGTACACCAAACGCACCACCAGGCAACACCACGGCACGAACAGGTACACGCTCGGACGCCCAGGTCCCACTCCGTCATGCGATCGCTTTCTTGACCGGAGAGTTGGGGGACTTGGGGGTTACAGGATCGCACACCACTGCTCAATCGGATAAGTATTCCTGTTAATCGCACACCCTTTTTCAACTCCCCAGTCAAGAAAGTGCTCTTTGACTTGGGGAATTGGGGGACTTGTTAGTATTGCACCAATTAGCTGTACGATTAACATATTTATCCAATTAAGCAGATTAGCAAACACCTACTCGACCACATGCAAAACCATCAAGGAGGCTCCAACTTCACTCATCGGACCCACCCCTTCCGAGCGCGCACGCGCCCAGAGGAGGCGCGCCCGAATGAGCAAAACACACACCAGGAGTGCAGGTTGTCCCACATCGAAGAACACCACCAGGCTCCAAACTCAACCACCTATATATATCAGGTATTTATTACAGGTAAGATCATCCCATCGAGAGCCAGCTGACTCACTCGATTCATATCATTTTATTCGCACGTTCGCTTGACTGTTATATCTGATACATCATCTGACTTAGGCATCGGAGCGTTGAAGGCGGGCCACCCCGTCTCGACCCCTGACCGTCTATTCATTGTTGTATTCTTCTAACAGCCGCACGCGAACGCACCCGCCCAATCACCCGAAGGAAGAGGAAGCGCACGACATAAGAGAGTCGCCCCCGCACGAAGAGAAGGAGAAGCCCGCCCATCCGAACAGTCCCAACGATCGGACGCACCACGACAGGAAGGAAGCACATCACTGTTGCTTCTGCCCCATTGCGCCCTCGCGCGTAATTTGGTAGAAACAATGAAGACAACCATAATGATAGAAGGAAGTATGCAAAGTGCAGAACAATGTACGTAACTAACCAACTAAACATCATAACTACATGTCTACACCATCTCCAATTACAGTCATGCTTGGGCATCACATTTGGCTAGGATTGAAAAATCACCCAAACCAGCAAAAGAAGACGCTTCTTAGAGAACTTAATCATCCTTCTTCTATAAATAATGCAAAGTAATATTTATGTATGTTTTGAACAACCAACTTCAGGAAAACAAAGGTCTACTCTTTACTCAAGTTGCCAAAGAAGATCAAGCCCCAGTTCATTGATTCATTCTTCTTTTTTATTAGATTTTCCGAATTCTTGAATTCAATTTTGACATAAAAGAAAGAGAAGCTTAAAAATTAATGTTACTTTTCTGTGAAATTGTATACCCACAAAAAAGCTTTTAGACCCCAAAATCTCTGGTACTTCATTTCATGGCACATAAAATCTATTCAATAGTCAATACTGACTAAGCTTTAAACAACATCAATTTCATTCATAAACAGTACACATAAGAACATAGACAGCCACATAAAATCAAATCACCTGCGATACAGTTCTCCGTGCAAGATCAAATCGAACAAACCTATGCAATTTAATCCTCCTTATACAAAATAGCTCCTGAAATCAAATGAAAAGCAAATCAATGACAAATAACTAAGTATATTCACTTCTAGGTGAGCATCACCATAACAATCTCATGTTATCAAACCAAGGGCATCAATATTCAACATATTGACCTCAGAAATTAACTCATTTAACCCATCACAACAATAGATATGCTTGAAGTTTCATATCAGTAACATTCACATATATCTACTCCATGAACAGGGAAAAAGGCAAAAATATGAGACATTCACTGGGAACATCTTTTCTGTCCTTGATTGCACATTAGAAACGACTCTTTTTCTTGCAACTTACCTTTTATACACAGCCACATCACCTCTATTTAAACCATAGGTGACATGATCGGAGGTAACATCATCCATCCTTGAATTGGGCGAACAGTTCCTCCACGATCAGTTGATCAAGGCTTTTCAGGATCTTTTAATAAGGAATTTGGTGCAGCGCAAGTTGCGAAATCTAGATGAATCATTACAATTGATTTGATTGGAAACAGAACAGATTGATCTAGGATGGCTTGGTTCAGAACGAACTAAAGGTGTGAGTGCATGATTGAACCGGACTGTGAAATGAGTTATTTGGAATGAACTGAGTATTCTGAAAAGGATAAGAACCAAAACGTGGTGATTTTTTTCTTCCATATATTCAAATGTAGTGGTTGATCTGACAGAGAAGAACGTGGACTAAATAGTGAAAATAAAGCTCTGAATATGTCTCAAGCTTTGTAATATCTAAATATGAAAAGTGTGTATCAAACTATCCCTAGATATGGCCAAATTTATTTTCTTATAAATTAGTCATATATACAAAGTGTCAAATACATTGTATGTATATATAGCAAAAATAGATTTAAAAAAATGATGCTATGTATAGAAAAAGATATATGCAAAGTATTTTAAATTCCTATTATATATTTCGTAAAACATCTTTGTAAACTATATTCTTTGTATAATTATAGGGTATGTCATTACCATTGTTTATAATAATCTTAAGACCATTTTTTGATGTGACTCTTGATAGTGCAACATATAATTGTCCATGGCTAAAAACAGGCTCAGTTAAAAATATGCCGACTTGATTTAATGATTGACCTTGGCTTTTATTAATTGTCATTACATAGCACGCTCTGAGAGGAAATTGACGTCTCTTAAAAGTAAACGGCCATTTTGTTTCATTTGCAATCATAACAATCCTAGGAATATAAACCTTTTCTCCAATATGAGTTCCCGTCAATATTTTTGCTTCAATCAATTTTTCGAACATTTTCGTTACAATTAAGCGCGTTCCATTGCATAGGCCTCTTATTTGATTCAAATTTCTTAATAACATAATTGGCATTCCGATCTTCAAAATAAGTTCATGTGTCTGTATGCCACTGAATTCAAGTTTATTTAAAAATTCTACAGGGTATAAAAGATTGTTACTATCATAAGATCCTGAGTTGTATGAAATAGAATCAGAGCTAAAATATGTTCTTTTATCACCTGGCAATAAATCAATTGCATATCTATTAATCTCGTCAGCAATTAAATTTTTAGGTGTCACAATAGCACGCTCTCTCAAATAATTGGTATCACTGTATTTATCATTAAAACTTGGATAAGTAGCTGTAAATATCGATTCTATTGGAGAAATAGTTGAATCTGTGAGCAAATCATCGGGAATCTTAATCCAAGATGCATCAGGATCATTGGTGACAAAATGTGACGGTAATTGACCCTCTCCTATTTGTAATATCCATTCCGCAAAATCTTTGATTTCATTTATTTCAGCAATAGTTAAATTAGCTGATGTCAATCGCATGTTTTCTGTTAAATGAAATACTGTTAAGGAAGGCCATAAATATGAATTATTTAACGTAGACTCAATGATCTGTTCTTTGGTTCCTCCTTGTATAACCGGTAAAGTTTGTCTGAAATCTCCACCAAACAAAATTGATTTGCCTCCAAATGGTGTATATTTTTTTGGATCATCAGAATTTTCTGACATAATATCACGTAAGTTCTTATCTAAAGATTCAATACAACATTTATTGCACATAGGAGCTTCATCCCAAATGATTAATTCTGCTTTCTCAATTAAATAGGCAAGATTGGTCTTTTTATTGATCGAACAGGCCAACACTTTTTCCATATTCGGTTTTATCATAAAACGCGAATGAGCTGTTCTACCTTTTGGCAATAATAAAGAAGCAATACCTGAAGAAGCAACGGCTAAAACAATCTTTCCTTCTGATCTTAGTTTAGAAATAATTGTATTCCACAAAAAAGTTTTTCCAGTTCCTCCACAACCATAAACAAAAAATGATTTATGATTTTTTGATTCCACAGCTTCAATCACCTGATCATATATCATTTTTTGACATGAATTTAATTTTGCCACCAACTCTGAATGTGTATATTTTAGCACTTCACAATCAAAATCCAACTCCTCTCTTATCAATTTGTTGTTAAACTCTTGTAGTTGTCGCAATCTTGGCATCGGCAAATTGTGATTTTTTAATGAACTTCCAGACATGCTCAATAAATTTTCGAGTTCGTGCAAAACATTGTTCTTCAAATCATTATCAGACAGAGTAAGATTGGTCATGCTAAATTCCTTTTGCATTTTGTATACAACATCATCAGACATGTTTTTCCAATGTGCATCAAACAAAGATCGTGGGTCAGAAACATTACAAAAAAGAATAATGGTAACAAATAATTGTCTAATTTGATAAGAGGTTCCTGTAAATGATGATTCAACCATTGCCTCCATCCATTCTTTGTCGTCATCTAATAAACCCAAAGCCTGACATGCTTCTTGAAAATTTGGGTACATAATTCCATGAACTGTCCTAATAGAAGTAAAATCGCGACATCCTTTTTGTATATTCAACAACATTCGTAAGTAATATAATTCGCCCGCGAGTGGCGGCACATGTGCGATTCTACCAATAGAGCCCAAAAATTTCCTTCGAATCCATGCTTTTGTTTTTGTATCCCAAACATATTTAAATAGAAATTTTGCATATGTCAATTTACATGCTTTTTTATCAATAGTATTTGCATCAAACCAAGCAGTCAGCATTGTATGACCATTATTTGGATTATCTACAACTTGATCAAGAGACTGACCTTCATTGAAACATACACTTTGCTGACCAGGTAAATGAATTTTTAGATACTGTACTGCAGGGAATCTGTTATGAATTGAAAATTCAAATAAGCGCCAAACAGATTCATGCGGAGTTAAATATCGGCAATTCAAATAATTTTTGATTTCATCATTTACATTGTCAGCAACCGTCACTCGAGCTCTATCAGGACCTTTATTAATATACTTGAATAAATATTTTATCAACATTGACTGAGAGCACGATTCAACATTTATGTGAGCATTATATCTCAACAACAAAATTGGATTGTATGGAACGACAAAATTATTGCCAATATGAATGTCATTTTTGACCACAAACTTTGAATCATCATCGCGTCTTCTATATTCAGGAGCTTTGATTGCGTGAAACATAGTACCAGATTTGAATGGCTTGGGAAAAGATTTTGTACATGATCCGTCTCGCATACACGGAGATTTTGGATTCAATTGTCCGCAAGGACCATGGATCATAAATTGTCTAACCATTTCAAAAAGATCTGGTTGAGCATTTTTATCTGGTAGTTCTGCTGAAATAATTGAATCAATGTCAGTCGATGAATAACATTTATATGGTCTTTTCAACCAAAATAAGATATGAGCATGAGGCAGGCCTCTTTTTTGAAATTCAATTGTACAAACGTGTGCATCGACAGGTCCAAAAGGCTCCCCAGTTTTTACATAAGCAATCATGTCATCCACTTTTATCTTAAAAATTCGAGAAATTATATCTGGTCGATCTTCTGCTCGATATCCAGGTTTTTTCTGAAAATATCTAACAATTTCTGGCCATTTAACATTGCAAGTGAAAGTTATAAACAAATCTGGATTTCCGTAGCATCTACATATTGCCATGGCATCTTGATAATTATTGAGCATATCCCTGGGGCTTCCTGTGTGACTACCTGGAAGAATAATTGTTTTTCCAACATCTGAACATTTTGTGACTCCATTTGAAGAAAGGGTAGTTAATTGATTAAATTGTTCACACCTCATATTTGGCTGATTATTTCTAATATAATCTAACCGATTTTCTTCCACAGTTGCATATGCATCAACCAAATATTGCTGAAACAATCTTCCTCCTTTTAATAAAGTGCTTGAATCGTCTTTTCTATCATGCACTTGATAACAAACAAATTTTACCATTGTCAACTTTGTTTTTTTCTTTTTCTGTTTCCATCCAACAACTAGCAGTAGTGTATTTATTTCAAACCCATTCTCTCCACATGGAAAAAGCAAGGGATATTGTAAGGCCATCAATTTTGGATGTATCTTTGAGATTCGTTTAAAATTTCCAGATCTTGATCGAATAATAATATCTCTATTAGAATCAAACTCTCCAATGTCACCAACGATCAAACCACCAATTTCAGAAGCAGATGGCATTTCATATTGTTTACTATCAATTGCTTGACGATCTAGGATATTCATATTAAGATTAGGCAATGATTCATTCTCAAATTCATCTCGAACGGATCGAAATTTCTTCGCTAGTTCATTTACCTCATCAAGCATATTGGCCAATTTTTCAACAATAATGGGATCAAGTTTTTTATTGGCGTTATTTGGATCGATCGCATTAATACGATTTAAAACTTCATTACCCGTATCATACACATATAATTGGGCATATCTAGGATATTGATTTTCAGAAGGCAGCACAGATCCCATTCTATGATGTACTTGTCCAGATATTTTAAACACATAAGGACCAGGGGTATTGTTGATATTGTGATCAATTTTTGCACCCATGGAAGTAAAAGCAAACATAGAATTGTAAACTCGAATATTTTCACGAAATGTTTTACTTTGATGACCATTATTTGGATTCAATAATTGTTCTAAAAATTCAGGTGTCGGCAAAGAATATGGAAGTCGTACCTCTCCTTTTGCACAACATGCGGTGTAAACTAATTGTCCTCTATCCTTTTTTTTCAATGCCTCATCTGACCAAAAGAAAGCATTACATTGACTACACATGTTGTCATCATCGCCCGAGTCATTATACGTAGTGACCACACCTAAGTGACAGATCATTAAAAAAGATATTTAGAAAATGATAGATTTCCATTAATCAAGCAAACATTATGAATAATATCATTTACCTTGGCGCTTTCTTTGGTAGGATGATTGACCAAAAATAGATGAATCCATAATCACATTTCCTATAAGACAAAAATGCACTGTTACTTATACACAAACTATTGCATAACCATTGTAATATGTAAAGCATTTATACATGTGCATAACTACCTAACACATTTTCATTTTCATTTTCATCATCAACATCTTCATCACTCCCAGCTACAATTGATGGTTCTACTACGTCACTGGAATCCATGATTACATTTCCTATGAGGCAAAAGCAACATTGTCAGTTTGATTCAAATAGGTTCCGCAACAAATAGGCCATGTAATAAACCGCCACACCTACAATACCTGGTATAACTTCATCAGCATCTTCATCATCGGTGTTGTCCAGTGACCCTGTCTCTAAATCATGGGACGGTGGACATTCTTGAGAAGCAGCTTGAAATAAGCATTGTCTTTTATTGAAAGAAGGTTTTGCCTGATCTAACCCCATCCCGTTGTTGACACAACTATAATCTCTTTTTCGTACCATATCTAGAATACCAATTTCAGCATCCAAAACAAATTCCAAACATCAATAGACTGCTGCACAACAATGACAAACCCTAAACCCAAATTCAACTTTTAAAACTGCAGTTACAAATCTTATTTCTAATGGATACAATTACTTGATTGAGAACCACATAGTTGCCTAAACTCATTTGCCTAAACAAAATAGAGTCAACCCAACCAAATCAAATTCCATCACATTTCAAGACAAATCAATTCACATTTTTTTTTCTCAAGTACAAAATAAGAAGTCTATCTCCTATAAAGAATCGACAATTCAACAATATCATTTTACCGAAATACTATAAGATTGACCTAAATAATGGCACAATAATTTATACTATTTAATAAGCTATTATATGTGTATAGCACCATAAATAACTCGCTAAAAATCAGAGCAAAACAAAGTTTTAATTTCTAAAACCACAAAATAATGCTAATATTGGCCATCTAATAATTAAAACAAAGAAAAAAAATACCACATCAACATTATTTTAGGCATTAATATTAGCTACATTCAAAATAGGAGATGACTATCCATGATGTATCGCACCTGAGATAAGTTGATGCAGATCTTCATCATTGTTACTATTGTGTGGTGTTGTCTTCATCTCATGGCATCCTAAAGATTGTCCAGAAGTAGCACTGAAAAAGCGTTGTCTTTTGCTTTGAGACCTTTTGTCTCGAGAGGTTGTTGCAACATGCCCTAATAGTTCCACCGACTCTTTTTTGGAGCACATACCTATAAAACATATTCAAATATGTCCATCAGAACTATTTATATATAATATATTTTAAAGGCTCACACAATCTCCACATGATATGTTTATATATATACAGGAAGAATTAATGTTAGGAAGAAAGATTGTAAGAAAGAAGCCTATTATTGCGAATTACTAACAATTCAACAATATCGTTTTAGCCAAATGCTATCAAATTGACTCTAAACTCTAAACATACTCTAAACTTTGAAGGTATACATTTTATTCGGATATTTCTAAACTCTAAAGGCACTCTCTACCTTTGGTTAAGTTTGGTTTATTTCGCAAAAATAAAATGTTCAATTGTATGTTACATCATGAATATATAATGCTACTATATGTGTATACCACCATAAATAACTTGCCGAATATCAAACGAAGACAAAGTTTTGAATTCCAAAACTACAAAATAATAGAAATTTTAGGCATCATATAATTAAAACAATTAAAACGACTCAGTAATATCATACCAACATTATTTTAACTATTATTATTAGCTCCATTGAAAATAAAAGACAACAATTTATAATGTATACTACCTGAGATAAGCTGGTGCATATCTACATCATTGTCACTGTTGTGTGGTGTTGTATACATGTCATGACATCCTGAAGATTCTCTAGAAGTAGCTTGAAAAAAACATCGTCTTTTGGTTAGAGACCTCTTGTCTTGCGAGCTTCCTGGAACAGACTCTAAGGGTGCTACTGACTTCTTCCTCTGCCCCATACCTATAAAATATTTTTAAATATCTCCATAAAAAATCCTTATTTATAATATATTCAAGGCTCACACAATTTCCACAAAATATGTTTATATATATAGCAAGATTTAATAAAACATCATTGAAAAAGTTAACAGTATCAAAACTAAATAAAATAACGTTTATAAAAAAGAGGGTCAGAAAACAGCCTATTGTTTTCACATTCTAGCACAGACATCCACAATCATCTTCATCAAAATTTCTCCATATCAAAATAATTCAGATACTACTGTTTCATTAGAACTATAAACCAAATCTTCAGCTACTCATACATATTTACTTGACAAAACAAACAACTAAATAGACATACATAGCAGGGATTCATGAGAACATCCAAATGGTACGAAACATAACACAATCCAAATTCGATCAACCATCTAACCCACTGGATTGTTAAACCAACATCAATCAGAAGTAAAGCTGGTAACACAACAAAACTAATTATAATAGCAAACATAGTATATTCAATAGATTTCATTCCGACTTCAACAAATCAGACTGCATGCAATCTAGGAAAATAAAAGTTTATTCTCCGGTATACAATGAAATAACTATGAAATTCACAACAAAGATAAAAGAGCTTATCCAAAATATAAAAACAGCAAAAAGAAAAGGCTAGTCTTTTCGTGTCCCTACAAAGTTGTAGATAAAACACGGTGATTAGCACATCCCTCCAAAGCTAAGACAATCTATACATTGATATATCTATAATATATAACCTAACTTTACTTCCAACAGAACACAAAAGATCCAGTGCCACAAACGAAATAAAAAACTACATCATTTTTAATACAAATCAACTTGAGCCAACACTCTATTTTGTTTAGGCAAGTGGGTTTACAATTACCTAAACCCAAGAAACGATGATAATTTCTTTTAGTAACGAAACGATCACATCTAAATAAAGAACATATCTTTGTTATGAAAAGCTCATAATTTAAGTAAGAAAACATGGTGTCATTACCTTTTGAGCAACGGTATCGTCTTCGTGAAAATACTGACTGGACACAAAAGCTAGGTCATCAAAGTGAAACGAAAAAAACAAATCATAACCGATGGCAAAATCACAATTCTGTAGTAGTAAAGCTTTACGTACTCTAGACTATTGTGTAATATTGTATAAGCAGGATTGGTTTGCAATAGATTAGGATACGTTTGCAGCCAAACATAACATCAAAATGTAATCAATGGTTTGCATTAAAATTGTACGCCTCTTACTCACACTCTAACCAGTATAGGTAACATGGTAAACTATTGACACATAAAACTGTATTAGGAATTTACTTTGGAAGTTAATATATTAGTATTAGTGATGTTAGATGCTCTCATGATTTTTGGCCCTTAACTTTCTTTATTGTGTTCACAAAGACAAACCAAAACTAAAGGACTCCACACTTAGACCAGCATAACCATAAGAATTTTCATTTACCACAATTTAATTTTTCTCTGTCTCACTCATACTACAGCTCTCTCATTCCTCTCGATTGCAACAAAACCAAAACAATCCCTCAAGATATTAACCTACAAATAAATCCATTCATAACAGTCATATAATATATATGTATTGATCACCAACACATATAACTGTATTGTTACCATCTAGTCAATATACCCAAACACTAAATTTGCTTGCATAGGCATTTCATATCGGAGGGATCTGTTCACATACTCAGCACATGGTTTGTTCTGGGCAGTTCTGGGTTTAGGGATCATCCAGATATAGATCAAGATTGAGCCAAAGTTATGAGATTTTCCCAAGTGGGTAGCCAAATATGTCAAAAAAGACAAAACTCAATCCAATGTGTGTGCATAATACGCGTTGTTCAATTCACACATCGACACTATTAGATCATCATAATCGGAGATTGTCATAAAAAAAACAAACAACCGAATTCACATACTAAAATCCCAGACCGAATATCAATCAATCGATACATAATTAACTTTAAGTAATTAACGCTACCAACAACCTAAATACAATTGGAGCCACTTAGCCTAAACCAATTCGATGAACTCAGAAATCACAAAAGAGAGAAAAAGAGGTTGCAAACCTGGAGTCGATACGGCAAAAGTTAACCAAACAAAGGAGGTGAAAAAGATGGAGAGAATAAAATCGAGATAGAACGATGATTGGATGAGAAGCAGTGTGAAAGGTTGTGAGACCCTGCAATGTGAGAGTGAGATTAGGTTTGGGTTAGAAGCTTCTAGTCACACGCATGGTTTGATCGCACGCTCACACAATATACCTTGCTTAAGCTATGTAAGCAAACTCGATGGTGTTGTTGGAGAAAAATCACTTTAACCCTGTAATTAGAAGCAGTACATAAGCATTTTGTCAACACTAACCATAAAATATTTCAAATAAATTAACTAAATAAACAATTGATTCACAACAATAATATGATAAAAAATACGGAGATATATATATCGACTAAAAGACGGAGAATCCATATACCTTTCTCAAGCTATGTGAGCAAACCTGATGGTGCAGTTGAAGGAAAATCACTTGAAGCCTGCAATTAGAAGCATACATAAGCATGCTGTCAACACTAACCATAAACTATTTCAAATATATTAAGTGAATACAACAATATAGCTAATATTTGGGTTTCAACAAATTTGAGCAAAGGACATCGAAAGCAGAGACACTCTATTCGACATACACTCATCAATACCTAAGTACTTATTCATATTAATATATATATATGTGTGTATATATACACAGGGAGAGGGAGGGAGAGGGAGGGGGAGAGAGAGGGAGAGAGAGAGAGAGAGAGAGAGAGAGAGAGAGAGAATGCAAAGGCTTTTAATATGAATTGCAACACATCAGCTATAACTGCAGCTGAGTATCAGAGCAGTCGAGAACACACAATCCGCATTGTGCTTTATCAGCTACTGGCAAGCTCTGTAGATTGAGAATACCTATACCCAAACTGTGACTGCTTTAGGATATATCATACATGGTCTTAATATGAAAGGTGAAATTGACTCTTATCCACCATCTTATCATCCTCCATCCAACTTTTTAATCATGTGTAGTTATGTGTATTAGATTAATCATACATGATTAAGAAAGAACAGGAAAGGAACCGTCATATTCCCAAAGGAAAAACTACATTGACACTTATGCGTAACTTGTAACAGGCAATTGGGAATTTCAAAAGCTGTAACTAAAGTATTTAGAATTAACAGTGAATCAAGGTCTGATACTAACCCAAAATTTCAGTCGCCGAAAACTGCAAGCAACCCCGAGCGATTGTTATCCTTCCACAAAACCAAACAACCTGAGGAAATAAACCCATTACAAAGAGATAGATTTGAGAACCCAGTTTCCAAAGTGACAAAAAAGAACAGCGACAAAACTGAACAAATGACAGTGTTGCAATGGGAGAGAACGGCGAAATAAAAACAGTAGACTAATAAAATGTGAATATCCTTACAATATGCATGGAGCATTATCTGTATATCTAGAACAATGGAAATCCTAATTTTTCAAGGTTTGAGTCATGACCAGGTTCGCAAGCAATGCTAGTTATGTATATACAATTATACATTCACATCAATATTCATAGAGCATGTATATATACACATTTAAACCTTGAAAAACTTGAATGCTATAGCACTATATATACTGTGCATAGGTAATTCAAACTTCCAAACTTCCACTCACATCGATATGTATAGAGCATTATCTGTTATATATAAACGATACAAATTTTCACCCACACAAATGTTTTCACCATTTTCATTGTAGCATAAACACATTAAGCAAATAAAACAAACAAATCATAAAAATAATAATGAATTGCGAAGTACCAATATGAACACCAAAAGAACTCAGATAGTAAATTATAATTGAATCCAAAATAATCCAATTAAACCATAATCAGAGCTTACATCAAATTCTATCAATAAGTAATAAAAATAACATGATCGAACCAGATTTGCTTGGAAAGAAAAAAAATGAGATTGTGATTCCCAGAAACTACCAAAGTCCTAAGATTTTGATGATAGACTCGATCTACAAAATCCCCACAATTGATTCAGCAAACAAACAGAAAACTAAGTTTCTAAAAAGCCATACATATACAATCGAGCTTCCTGTCCTATATATATACACACACTTGTGGCTTATCGGTTCAAAGGGAAAGCAACAAATATGACTCGATCAAACGCCGGCAACACAGGCGTTCGTAGATTCTGAAATTGAATACAAAATGGAAGACTTTAATGGATCTTAACCACCTACTCATATGAACCATTCCATACATTTTAGGATGATCAAATCGATCGACGAAGTTCACAGACACATTCCACACCTACTCATATGAGCCTTTCCATACATGAAAGCATGCCACTGTCTT
Organism: Geum urbanum; assembly: GCA_946800695.1. Classification (NCBI taxonomy): domain Eukaryota; kingdom Viridiplantae; phylum Streptophyta; class Magnoliopsida; order Rosales; family Rosaceae; genus Geum; species Geum urbanum. The sequence continues at coordinate 37,027,879 of OX327016.1, forward strand.
TTCTCTTTCTCACACCCACATGAACATATCTTTGACAACCCTAAACAACTCCGAATCAATCAAAAGAAACATGACCCAAAACCCAAAAACAATTGCAATGAAAAATGGATCGATGACCAATTCCTTCCCCTATACCCAAAACCTAGAAACAATTGCAATCAAAAATGGATCAATCATAGAACCTAAAACTAATATAAAAAATAACTTCAAGGAAAACTTACGGATAGACAGCGGATATGAGTTTGCCTTGGAGATGATTAAAGAGGTTCGCGTTTCACGATAGTTACGATGCAACAGATTGAAAGAGAGAGCACGAAATTGGGAGAGGTTGGCGTTCGACGATGGTTGCAACAGAAAGAAAACTAAATAGAGAGAGCAAAAGATTGAAAGAGACAGAGCAGGAAATCAAAAAGTTGAAATGTGAGCTGGCCTACCTAATCTGTGTTCCAATCTCAAAAAGAGAGCAGAAAATCAGGAGAGGTTAAAAGAGAGAGCAGGAAATCCGGAGCTGAAAATCTCACCCAAAACAGTTACCCACACGGTTCGCATGCCTTGAATAATCTCAAAAAGTATGAACAGAAACAATGAACAGGAAACCCACAAATGTTAAAACTTAGTCATCAAACAACAAAGAGATTCATGTAGTTAAGAATCCTTTGATCCACCAATTCACATATCCCATGCCAAAAAGAAAACTGATGCATTCTTTCATGTACAGTAAAATCTACGACTCCCAGAAAAAAATGGTTCTAGAAAAACACAAACTAATTACTTAAATACATAATCACTTATAATCATTCATGAACCCATAAATGGATTAGTATCATAAACCCAACTGTTGCGAAACGCATTTTCAATCAAAGCTACATGATCAACTATAATCAATAATCAATCATAGACCCAGAAAAATAAAATTGAATCATAAAATGGAAAAAGGCCAATTATGCATACCTTTGTGGGGATTAAAAATATCTTGAGCGATGTCAACAACTATGAACTTGAGATATTGCTCACAGCGAAAAAATTCTACAGAAGATGAAGAAAAGTTCAAAGGTGGGTAAAGTCTGAAGCTGGCCTTAAGCATATACAATGTACCACTCAATTTTCTATCCTACCAATACCATATTTACAATGCATAAATTCAATAAGAAACACTGAAAAGCACTTACAACTATATCATATCCACCTATCTCGCTACCTAAATGAGAGATTTCTAATAATAGTAGCTTACTTGACATTCGAAATAACAAACCCTAATTGTTATAATTTTTAGTTAGGCGGATATGGAAAAAATTAGAAGGAAACAAAAAATCTTTAGTGGTTGAAAGAGAATGACTATAACATAGGATTACCCATACTTGAAGTATTCAATGAACAAATATCGTCATGCACCATGACCACCAAGAAACGAACCACAAAGCTTTTGCAAAAACAAAGGACATAATCCACAAAGTCGAGAAAATTTAAACTCCCACACCAAAAGAAAATCTTAGGAGACCACCATATTGATCTATCGATTGAACAAAATGTAACAGATAAAAGAAGCATCTTAAAATTAGGTCCATCGACGTATATTATCAATCACGCAAATAGAAAGCAAGAGTTTGACCAGTTGGCAAGTTGATCAACAATTCAAATGCCTTTAATAATAGCCGGCTTAATCATTCTAAATAGACTTTCTAGACTTGGCTACAACTATTATACCAATCTGTACCAATCAACTAAGACCTGATTATATTATTATATCCCAATCACCTATACAAACAAATCAATCTTCCAAACCTGAAGAATTTTGATTTTGTCGGAACACATTACCAATCATTTAATGGGTGCTTTTTCTAAATTCAATTCAACAACCAAGTCAAATATCAATTGAATAATGGAAAAGAAAAATAAAAGATTGTAGAGAGGGACTGACCATATTTGGATTTGAGACGAAGGGGTTGAGAGCAGCTGCAAAGATATAAAACAGAGAAGATGAAATCAAAACAAACAAAATCCTAAATGTTGGAAGGACATTTTTACTGGAAAGGGAGACAAACCAGATGTAGTCAGGATTGGTTAAGATCGACACCAAGGCAGAGATCAAAGTCGTGAAGCTCGACGAAGATGGAAGGGTCGATGGAGAGATCAGAATCGATGTGCTAAATCGAGATATCGAAAAATTCAACGGAGGCAACAATAGTATATGGAGAGAGATTTTCAAGAAAATCTGAAAGCTTACCGTGAAGAGATTTTGGAGCAGCAAACTTTCGGCGGAAATGGGAGCGTGACAAACTCGCATCTGGAGGTACTTTGCATGAAACTAAGATCCTGATTCAAAATCTCTTCACGGTAAGATCCACAATAATGTCTACAGAGTATCTATTCTATTTGAATATGCACACAAAATATCTTTGTATCATCAAAATGAAAGTACCCGAACCCTTTTCCATCTATAAACCCAAGATTACATGACTAAAATTTATGTATACCAAGGTTTGTTGTTAGAGTATTTGGGTGCCATCAGGTTTTAATTTATTGCTACAGTACTGCTGCAAATCAATTCCTTGCAAAGAGTTAGCATATCTTGTTATTGATGAAAGCACCTACTGATTCGTTCGGATGTGCAATACATCTAGTGATCATCTATGGGGTTTTAGCAAGACAAATGGGATTATAGTGCTCTTGCGATAAAATGAAAGGAAACTTACAAAATTACGCCATACATTGGTGTATGAGGACGACGCCGGGAGAGAGCCAAGGAAGAGACGGTGCAAGTTTGGGAGAGATGAATGCGAGCGGTGAGGAGTGAAAAAAAACGTTAGTGATCAATGGAACCGAAATCTTCAAACTCAAGAACAATTGGGCGAAGGATTTGATGGTCTGGGTTAGACACAATTGGTTGAGAGATTTCAAATCAATGGAGCCCTAAACCCAAAACAGTTACCCACACGGTTCGCATGCCTTGAATAATCTCAAAAAGTATGAACAGAAACGATGAACAGGAAATCCACAAATGTTATATAGTAAATTTACTTTGACTTAACTATTTGACCTTACAAGATAAAAAAAGTTTGATGATCGTTCAAGTACCTACAACTCAAGCATTTGGGATTGGTCTAGTGGCCAAAGCAGTGTGTCTCCGCTCACCACCCAAGTTTAAACTCCAATAACCTCTAGCCTTCTATCCACTTGTCAAAAATAAAAGTAGTTACAACTCAACCTAACTCTAGGGTATTGTTATCTCTGTAACTTTTCCGGCAGGTGTCTGGCCGGAATCAAAGATCTTTAGCGACGAAGGGTATGGACCGATCCCAACCAAGTGGCGTGGCACCTGTTTGCTAGACATCAAAGACAAAGTTCGTTGCAACAAGTCAGTCTCTTTTTCACTCAAACCCTAGTTCATGTGACAATCATGTTCAATGTTTATTTTTCTTCAGCTGCAGCTGGTTAATATCTTTGGCACTATTAATTTTCATTTCAGGAAGCTGATCGGAGCAAGGTACTTCAACAAAGGCTACTTGGCCTATGCCAAGTCCAACAACGCCACCGTTCCGGCTGATACTCTGTTGTCGCCCCGTGACCAGGACGGCCATGGCTCGCACACCCTTTCAACAGCTGGTGGCAACTTTGTCCCCGGCGCTAGTGTTTTCGGTCATCGAAATGGCACCGCTAAGGGTGGCTCACCGAAAGCGCGCGTGGCTGCTTACAAAGTATGTTGGCCAACGTTTGTTGGCCAAACAGAAGGAGGGTGCTTCTCTGCAGACATCTTGGCCGGCTTTGATGCTGCAATCAGTGACGGTGTTGACGTGCTTTCAGTGTCTCTTGGCAGCGACTCTGAAGAGTTTTTCCAAGATGGGATCGCCATTGGGTCATCCCATGCAGTTAAGGCAGGAATTGTTGTTGTAAGCTCTGCTGGTAATTCGGGGCCTCTGAGGGGGACAGTGTCGAATGTAGCACCTTGGATGTTGACGGTTGGAGCTAGCACGATGGATCGTCAGTTCACTAGTTATTTGTCTTTTGGACATGGGAAGCATTTGAAGGTATTCCTAGCTATATGACTTCCTTGTTTTTGTTTGTTTCTATTTTAGTAATTTTACTATAACTATTGCTTAATTAAGGTGACAAATTACTATTTCCATGATAGGGGGTGAGTCTTTCCTCTAGCACTTTTGCTTCTGGAAAGTTCTATCCAGTGATAAGTCGAGCCAATGCTAATGCCGCTACTGCGACAGTGCGACTCCTCAATCTTCGTGAGTACCGCTGCCAATTTGCTGGCGATTTAGTTAGTTCTTCATGATTTTCTAAAGTATCTGATATTTACTTTGTCTGTTAATCCGTGTAGCTTGTTGTGTTTGAACGGAACACTTGATCCGAAGAAGGTGAAGGGGAAAATCTTGGTCTGCCTCCGCGGGCAGAACGGGAGAGTCGAAAAGGGCCAGATGGCTGCTCTTGCAGGTGCTATTGGAATGGTGTTGATTAACGATGAAGGAAGTGCAAATGAAGTTATAGCCGATCCTCATGTGCTCCCTGCTACACGTCTCACTTATGCCGATGGGAAACATGTCTTTGACTACCTGAATTCTACCGAGTACAATTCTAGACCGTTTCATTTTGCTAGCTTTTGAGCCTGTATATTAAGATCTCGGCTTATATGAACTTTATACTCCAGGAACCCTTATGCTCACATCACTCGCGTAGAGCCTGTAAAAGGAACAAAACCAGCTCCATTTATGGCTGCATTCTCATCTCGGGGACCTAGCACCCTTGAGCCGTCGATCCTTAAGGTACTAGTTGGAATTCTTTTTGAAAGTTTTGGTATTAGCTAGATGACTAACTTATGTATGTGTGTGTGTGTGTGTGTGTGTGTGTGTGTGTGTGTGTGTGTGTGTGTGTGTGTGTGTGTGTGTGTGTGTGTGTGTGTGTGTGTGTGTGTGTGTGTGTCAGCCTGATATCACAGCACCAGGAGTGGAGGTAATTGCTGCTTATACTGGAGCATCTTCTCCAAGTAAGTCGGAGCTTGATAAACGTCGCACACCTTACATTACAGAATCCGGAACATCTATGTCATGCCCTCATGTATCTGGAATCGTTGGCCTTCTGAAAACACTTCACCCTACATGGAACCCCACTGCTATTAAATCAGCAATCATGACCACAGGTACAAGTACATTCCGCATCTTGTGATCAAGATCTGTCACACATGTCTGGGAAGTTCCTCCTCATTTATTGTTTTCATTGTTGTGCTAATTCTTTTGTAGCAATAAGGTGTGACAACAATGGGGAGTCAATTTTGGATTCATCCTTGGACTCTGCTACACCATTTGCTTATGGGGCAGGACATGTACATGCAAACCGTGCAGCACACCCCGGACTTGTCTATGACATAAGCACCGATGACTACTTGAACTTCTTATGTGCTCGCGGATACAATGCATCCGTTCTTAAAGTATTTTCCCACAAGCCATACAAATGCTCCAACGCTTCTAGCATTGCTGATTTGAACTATCCCACAATTACAGTTCCTGATCTCCAACACAAGCCAATTACCGTGTTTAGAAGAGTGAAGAATGTCGGTTTTCCAGGCACATATGTAGCACACATTCATGTGCCATACGGAGTTTCTGTTTCAGTCGAGCCTACCAGGTTGACATTCAAGTCTATTGGGGAAGAGAAGGAATTCAAGGTCACCCTGAAGGCAGATAACACGGTCCGAAATCCAGACTACGTGTTTGGAGAGTTGAAATGGTGGGATGGGAAGCACATTGTGAGGAGCACAATTTCTGTGATGCGGTACTAGAAGTGACAAACTTTGTTGATCATTTTTATTTGCTTTTCATCTTGTTGGCTAATAGAGCCTTCAAAATTTGCAGGTAGATAATAGATATTAGGTGAGTTGTTCTGTATATTTATGTCTTTTTCTTTCCTATTCAACAAAAATAAAAACTTAATATAGATTTGGTGATAAGGTTTTTCAAGATTGATGGCCTGCAATTTCCTATTGAATTAGATGTTTGTTGTTTGTATTGAATCACTACCTACTTGCCTCCCCCAAAGAACAAAATATAGGACAAAGACTGTGTGTCACATTATCAAGTATAACTACTATCGTTTATTCTTCAGGAAAATAGAGAGAGAGAGAGTACTGATTCTAATGGCCATCTGAGAATTGGATTAATTTGATAACAAGAAAGTAAGAAGAAGAATAAAAGCAGTCTGCGAATTTTTGTTTGGAGAATCTACTTTTTTCTAAATATCAGTGCCATACATTATACAAGGTTGTTACAAATTATATCATACAGAGACATGTTCTTTAACCAGCTTTGGAGTCAACTTTTTAGTAGTTTTCAGCACTGAGGGTAAATCAAAGCTTCAGGGCAATGGTGCTTTCATCTCTTCCTCCATTACTATTATTCTCAGCTTTCTTGTTCTCCCTGTTGCAGACACCTACCGTTTCCATAACAAAGGCAAGCGCATGCTTCTTTTTCAATCTTTGTTTCATTATGTTGAAGCTTCAGTAGTTGAATGGCATTGTTGTTAAAAACTTCGGGGGATTTTCATCTCTTGGAGTTTCTATTTCTTCATCATACTGCAGCCATACATAGTATACTTGGGAGCACATTCTCATGGTCTAAACCCGTTGTCGGTTGATCTCGATTCCGTGAGGCAGTTTCACTACAAGTTTCTGGGGTCATTCTTGAGAAGGTACTGATTAACCAAGTTAAACTCTGGAGATTTTACAATTACCCTTTATGTTGATTTGTTTTGAATTTCATTGACAGCAACAAAAGTGCCACAGATGTGATGTTTTACTCCTATACTAGACACATTAATGGTTTTGCTGCAATTCTTGAAGATGAAGAAGCTGCTGAGATTGCTAGTAAGTAGAACAAAAACTTTAAGCACAGTGTACTTTTTTCTCCTTAATTAATCTTATGAAGTTTCTGACATTTTTAAGGATACAGAGAATCCAAATGTGATATCAGTTTTCCTGAACAAGGGAACAGAGTTACAAACAACTCGGTCATGGAGCTTTCTCGGATTAGAGAGAAATGGACTGATTCCTTCAGACTCCATTTGGAAGAAAGCAAGGTTTGGTGAAGATACAATACTTGCAAGCATTGATACTGGTAAGTTTTCTATAACATTTCCAAATATTTTGTCAGCCATGAGGAAATTAACTTCTTCAATGCTAAACCTTCTTATGCTACGATCACCAAGTGTATTACTATAACATATGCTGTAAAGTATAAACCTTGTGATGTTACATCTCAACCTCATCCAAAGTAATCTTGCAATCAGAAAATGAGCTTCGTCTTATCTTCAGCTAATCTGTTATATTAAATTTCCCATCTTTTTATTTGTTCTTGTGATCCTGATGCTTGTAAGAATATGTGTTCAGTTTTACTACAGAACATTACACACATGTGGCTTAAGCAACTAGTATTATAGTGTTGAATATGTATGTTTAATTTGCTCTACAATCGTACATTTGAGGATTTGACACTGTTAGGATGTGGTGTAGGTGTTTGGCCAGAATCAAAAGGCTTTAGTGATGAAGGAGTAGGACCTGTCCCTTCTAAGTGGCACGGAACTTGTCAACATGACACAAAGCAAGTTCATTGCAACAGGTTCCTTCAACCTTTTCCATCCACTAATTCCCACTTTTGCTTTTGGAAAAGAAGCAAATTTATATACTAGGATTTGATTTATGAAAATGCAGAAAGCTTATTGGGAGTAGGTACTTCAACAATGGCCTTGCCATGTATGCTGGCCCTCTCAACTCCTCCTACTCCACTGCTCGTGACTACGATGGTCATGGATCACATACGCTATCCACGGCTGCAGGTGGCTTTGTTCCGGGAGTAAGTGTTTTCGGCAATGGCAATGGAACCGCCAAGGGCGGTGCACCTCAGGCGCGTGTTGCTGCATATAAGGTATGCTGGCCATCATTTGAAGGTGTTGGATGCTTTGATGCAGATGTCTTAGCTGCCTTTGATGCTGCCATAAGTGATGGTGTCGATGTGATTTCCATATCTCTTGGAGGAGGAACAGAAGAGTTTTTTAACAATGCAATCTCAATAGGGTCCTTCCATGCAGTTAAGAATGGCATTGTTGTGGTTAGTGCAGCAGGAAATTCTGGACCAGATCCAGGGACAGTACTAAATTTGTCTCCATGGTTACTAACAGTTGGTGCTAGCACGACTGATCGAGAGTTCACAAGCTATGTGATCCTCGGAAACAATAAGCATTTGAAGGTATCACTTGACATCATCAGTACAAGTGCTTTACTAGACACCTTGTGTTGCACTAACAATTCTTTACAATTTTCACCATGTCAGGGAGCAAGCCTTTCTGCTAAAGCATTACCATCAAAAGAAATTTACGTGTTGATCAGCGCTACAGATGCCAGATATGCTAACGCATCCAAGGAAGAAGCGTGAGCACCAAATCTACTAGTAGTCTAGTTTTACATAATTTTATGACACTAACAATGTTTAATGTGCTTGGTTTTTTCAACTGGCAGTACTACTTGCAAGGCTGGAACTCTTGATCCTAAGAAAGTGAAAGGAAAGATCTTGGTTTGCCTTCGAGAATACAACAATAATGAAAGAACGGAAAAGAGCCTGCAGACTGAGATTGCAGGTGCTGCAGGAATGATCTTGGTTAACGATGAGCGAAGTGGAAATGATGTTGTAGCCGATCCTCATGTGCTCCTTGTTTCACATCTCAACTACACTGACGGCAAACACGTCTTTGATTACATTAAATCCACCAAGTCCTTAACTCTCTAACTCAGTGATCTCTATCTCAAATTTTCTTGTGATAGAATTGATATCTTTGTAGCTCACACATTTATAACTTTACAACAGATCTCCTGTGGCTTACATAACTCCAGTAAAGACAGAAATGGGAATGAAGCCGGCTCCAATTGTAGCTCAATTTTCGTCGAGGGGGCCTAACCCTCTGGAGCAGACAATCCTTAAGGTCCATCATTCTGTTACTTTGTCATTTCTAATTCACTGAAAATGGTTTTCAGTCTGAATACTTTGCCATTCCATATTTCAGCCTGATATCATTGCACCAGGGGTCAGCATAATTGCTGCTTATACCGAAGCAGCAGGACCAACTTATCAATCATCTGATACTCGCCGCGTTCCTTTCAATGTCCAAACCGGTACCTCAATGGCGTGCCCTCATGTATCCGGCATTGCAGCGCTTCTCAAGAGACTCCATCCTGATTGGAGTCCAGCTGCTATTAAATCTGCAATCATGACAACCGGTACACAACCTTTTCCCCAAGTTACATGTATACCTTTGAAGGATTTTCTCAAAACCATAAACACATGCTCATATGTAGCATTATATCTGCAGCTACAACACAAGACAGAAATGAAGCAATGCTTGATTCGTCGTTTGCGAAGGCAACACCGTTTGCTTATGGTGCAGGACAGATTCAACCAAACAATGCAATGGATCCTGGACTCATCTATGATCTGACAATACATGATTACTTGAACTTCTTATGTGCTCGAGGATACAACGAAACGATGATCAAATCATTCTCGGATTCACCTTACAAATGTCCCAAGTCTTTCAGCCTAGCGGACTTCAACTACCCAGCAATTGTAGTACCTAATCTCAGAGCAGACTTGGTGACTGTTACAAGAAGAAAACTTACCAATGTTGGATCACCTGGAACGTACAAAGTGCGCGTCAAGGCACCGCCAGAAGTGGCGGTTGTTGTCAAGCCTAGAAGCTTGACATTTGAGAGAATTGGTGAAATGAGAAAGTTCAAAGTTGTATTCAAAGCCAAGGTTGAGGGTAAGCCTCGAGGGTATTCATTTGGAGAGTTGATATGGACAGATGGGAATCACTATGTAAAGAGTTCCCTTGCTGTGAAGACTCTGAAACTAACCAATCTATCTAATGTCACTTAGACTTGCCGGGAAATTGTCTCCAAATCTTTTTACCAGTAATTTGTCTGGTAGGTTTCATTCTATTTGGTCTTCCTTCATGTCCTGAGCATAAACTTGATCACAATCATAACGATAAGCTAAGGTACCAGGAAAGCATTGAGGCACACAAATAACAGGAGCCAGCTTAATACATGAACGAAATTGGAATCTCTTCCAGCCAAGAAAAAACTAAACAAGCAAATCACCCTTGTAACTGTGAATGGTTTACTCAAGTAAATTGCATTGTTTCGTACTCTTCATAGTAAATTGCAATATTCCTTTTGTGTATCAATTGACTAAATGAAAGGGTACCCTCAAATACCCAATATTTCATCTTGCAGTATTTCCACAGATGAATGAATCATAAAGCTATAGACCAACTCAGCCTCCAAAGAGAAATCCTGCTGCTTGTTCTTCATTGCCATCAAAAAATTTAAGAGCTTGTATTACTGCATCCCTCGTAAACCCTAGCTCAACAAGCTTTGCAACTTTCGCTTCAAAATCAGGTCCCTGTAACATTATCCAAAACCAAAATTCAGATTGAACCCAATAATTCATTGACTTTAGAGATCAGGGCAGTGCACACAAAGAATCACTTGTCCAACAATGGAGTTAAAAAGATAAAAGCAAAATTTAAAGATGCAGATTGAGCTTGAGAAGCCAGCAGTGGAAAGAAATCAACCTGACTTGCATCGGGACGAGCACTCCCTGGATCGAAAAAGAGGAAGACAAAAATCAGTATTTTCTATAATTGAGTAACCCATCCTGAATACATCTAATTTCTAAAACTAACCAGATGATTGACCACCAGTTGATACCTCTTTGCTCTTATCTGTTGTTCCAGATGTCACCTATAAAACGACATATTAGGTTACTCTGAAATAAGATAAAATGAGTTATTTTCTAGAAAATGAATAATTTACATGCCATCCTACACAGCTAATAAGCCAGCCTCCAAATAGTTCATTATAAGCTTCACAGATTACAAAGGATCTGAATGTTCTATGTACTATAACTCTACCAAATGAAAGTAGCTTAGCCAAGAGGGAATGCCACGTCTTTTAGCTTTAGGTGCCAAGTCATGCCACTTTTAATATGTATATATTAAGATTTCACCTTGGAAGTCCTCCAATGAAGCTGTAATGCTTCATTATGAGTTCTATACCCCTTGCAAATTTATTATAGTTTTCTTGGCAGGTCCAATGTCTCCTTCAATTTTGAATTTCCAATAAGACCCTAAGCATATTCTATTCACTGCCTTAATACAAAAGTACAATGAACAGGAGAAAAGAAATGGCAAACACTCACTCAATATAACACCAGCTAATGGATGAAACTAATCAGAGAAAAGCTTAAACTCAAGTAGACTTACGGGAGCTCCTGAGCTGGACGCTTCCTTGGCGAACCTTTCTTCATCAAGAAACCGAGATGGTAAGTCCTTTTCTGAAATACATGCATGAATTAAAGGAATTGTGAGCACATTAACCGGTTCCTAAAAGAAGCAAGTGAAACATATGGAAGAGATGGTTGAACAGACCTTGTAAAAATGGTACAGAGACTTCTCCACCACCAACTCTCAATACATTATCCTTCAAGTCTATACTGCACTGAAAACATAGGCAAGGTCAGGAGAGTAACATACATGGATATCTGTTATTAATTAAAATAGTTAAGACACAGGTTTCATATCACTGGACCATGGAATTTACCTGATGCTTACGCAGCATATCCAGCCCAAACAGAAACTCCATATTGTTAGCGTCGAGTACAAGGAAGGAGCAAGGATAAAATATACTCCCAATCTACAGACAGTGTTATCGGTGTTCAGGAAGAGCTCATGTTTGAGTAACCATTTCATACAAACAGTAATATTTTACAAGAAAGGTTTATTAAGGTTACCTTGATCGGAGCTACATGTATTCTCCCCAATATCTCTGATTGACCAACTCCATGAGCAATACCTTTGTAACGTTGATCTAGAAGCCTCAGCAATCTAGCCAATTCAATACCAAATAAAAAAACGTTAGCTTTTGTATTATAAAATACAAAGCCATACCTAGATGCAAAGAAGAGTTCACAAATCACTCCTTCCACAGAAAACCAACTTATAGGGTCCATCTCAAATTATCAACTCCAGTAAATAAAGCATATAATGAAGAGCAGATCATGTAAATCAGTGTACTACAAACAGTAGAAATAAAATTGCTGTTATAGTTTAGAAGAGCTCCTACCCACAGCGCTCAGCACAGCTTTTTGATATGATCGTTGACTGCGCTCCACTATCAACAAATGCCTGAAAACAAGTGAATACAATCAAAATTAATATTGGAAGTGGCTCATCTCAATCATATCATTCATGAAACAATCCTCAAATATGCAACAAAATGACACAAAAAGCATTGTTCATCAGTCAGTCATAACATATCAGAACACACTCAGTAGAAAGGCAAGTAAAGTGCATATCATTGCCTATTCAAGACTACCTTCAATGGGACACCATTAACCTCCATGTCAACATACAGCATAACCTGAAAATGCATAAAGCATCAAACATAAGAAAATAAAAAGGAACAAAGCAACAGATTATAGCAGAGAGATGAGATTGACAGTCACACGTACCACTCTAGCAAAAGCTTCGGGGTTATGTTCAAGAGCAGCAGCCCAATTTTCATCAATACCTTTCTACAAAACATATTAAAATGATTCTATGATTGTTACTGTTGGCATATATTACGAAAGACCTATAGCATTAGGTAATGAGGAATTTGGGGATGGAATAACATTACTGAAATTCATAACTTTGACATAGGCAGAACCACTAACCTGATGAATAGCAGCTTCAATTTTCTTCTGGGCTTCAACATCAAAAGGGTCAGCAAAAAGGAGAGCCTGCACAACATATATGTAGACAAATCTACGTCAAATAGAGACTCATAAAGCACGCCAAATTCTAAAGATAACACAGGATAAACTTATGCAAATCAAGCCACAAATGCCGCATGCTCATGCATATTCATCAAGTACTTATGGTGGTAGATTACCACATACGCCATATAAACAGTAACAATCCTATGACAACTATGAGAATAAGGGAGTAGTCGGGGGGTGGGGAGGGAGAAGTACTTACATTCTCCTCTTCTTGTTGCCGTCGAAGTACAGATTTTTGGCGTGCACGTTCTCGTAAAACTTCCTGCAGTTTATTGAGATTGTTTCCAACTATGACTGATGCTAATTCAGGATCATTCTGTCCGCTCATTAAAGAGTCATATTGTTAGAACCTTCACTGGATGTCCACAATTGCAAAAACTAAGAATAATGAATTCAAAACTTAAAAATTCTTCAAAACAAAATATACTTTCAGAACACTGATGCCAAAATCCATGAAAAACAACAAATTCATCCAATTACTATATCTTTAGATGAAAAATATTGTCGATGTCTACAGCCTCAACCCACACCGAAGAAAAGGAACACCATCATACCTGAAACAACTGTGCCATCAAATTATTATCATTCCTAATGTGCTGCTGGAAAGCTCCTGGATTTGCAGCAGACCCATCTGGATTGAAGCTCAATGCGTTGCTGGGAGCACTGGGGGGAATGAAATGTAGTCATGGGCCCATTAAAGCATGAATAACATCAAATGAATTGTAAAAATAGTACATCAAACGTTATCGGCAGTTCTTGCAAATGATCGCCAGCTAAAGTTACCTAGATGCAGCATTGGATACCATCATCATCAAGTCATCATCTCTGACACCAAGAGCACTCAGCTTCTCCGAGTTTCTGACCTCCTTCCCATTATACAACAGCTGCTGATTCTGTAGCAGCACCCGAGTCTGCTCATTCGCAAAACGAAAACATTTACTATACATTTCTCTATCAGTTACTCTAACATAAACTTATCACTGAACCCAAGAAAGCGATGAACCTTATAATCTACATTTGAAATTTCAGTTCTTTACTTTTCTTGTAGTCCCAAAGTAAACAAAGATCTAAGCTTTACTCCATTCCATTAACCAAACACATTAAAACCCAAAATTTGAATTAACAGCAGTAAATGGTAAATTGGTTAAATAAACTCTCACCTCCACCTCCAGCAAAGCTTTCACATTTTCAACCTACACAGACCAAAACCCAGAAAATTAATCATTAGAAACAAAGCACCCAAGAAGCCAATTTCACATTTTGAGCACAATTAACTAAAAATTGAGCTTTGAAAAATTAGGATTTTACAGTCTCGTGAGGATCGACGTCAAGACTGATGATTTGTTCGTCGGCGGTCATTACTGTGATCTTCATCTTCTGTGTGTGTGTGTGTGTGTGTCTCTCTGGTTTGGATCGGTTTCGTGTTGAAGAGGTCAGGCGGGTGCTGAGAAAGATGTAAAGGTTTGAGCTTTAATGGGGGTTTGGATATGGAGCTCTGGCTTTGTTTACTGGAAGAAGAAATGGAGGGGCGATCTGGTGTGCTAAGAATCAGATGCAGTCGTCTGAATGTTAGACTTCTGTAATACGACTGATACTAAACGCTGCGTTGCGACCATGCAACATCAAAAGCAAATTTTGTATTGAAAAAAACAATTGAGGCTACATCTATAGATTGTGTGTTGATCAAGATATATCTACAGAATCTTAGAAAATATATATATATATATATATATCTACAGTTTACACTTTTCTACGGTCTCAAATCTGAAAGATCGAAGATGGCAAACTTTTGCACGATAATATTTTTTTTTTTTTGATACAAAACGGAAACGAAAAAGGACTGCTAGCGGCAGAAGCCCCTGCTGCAACCTAAGCTCCCCCTGTCAAACTGAAAAGCATTCCTAGCACAGTCAGGAATAGAAGCAATCCATGTTTGATCGTCGTTTAACTTGTGCCCCCAGTTTGCAATCTTATCTGCCGTGAAATTGGCTTCTCTGAAAATATGCCGGATAGAAGACTCCTCAAAGCCACACAGGATGCGCTTGATATCTTCAATAATGGTCCGGAGCCTCCAAGGTGTTTTTGTCTTTCCCATAACACATTGAACAATACGCTTTGAATCGCCTTCCGCTGAAATCTTGTGAAGGTCCATTCTCTGGGTGTGAATGAGGCCATCACGTAGAGCAGTAGCTTCTACAATAGGAACACTAGTTCTCCCCAAGTTTCTGGAACCAGCAATGATGGGATTTC
Organism: Geum urbanum; assembly: GCA_946800695.1. NCBI lineage: Eukaryota > Viridiplantae > Streptophyta > Magnoliopsida > Rosales > Rosaceae > Geum > Geum urbanum. Next base: position 37,042,998 of record OX327016.1, read on the forward strand.
CATGGTGTTCACGAATGATGAAACCACTAGCAGCTTTAGCAAGACCTTGACCAAGGACAGAGCCATCAAAGTTTAACTTGGAGGTATCTTGATTAGGCAGGTCCCAGACGATGAGGTCTGGAGTCTTTTTCTTCTTCTTTTGCGCACACTTGGCATACTTGATAGAGTCTTGGAAGTTTGCTGCAGCAGCTGCTGCAATGGAGGCCGGAAGGAACTTTTCATCCCTGAGTATAAAGTTGTTTCTTGATTTCCATATCTGCCAAAGGATGTAAATGCATTTCTCTACAAGTAAAGGAACATTAGATCCTTTAAGGATCAAGTCATACAAAAAATCATTCGTGTTTCCATTGTCTGCACAAGCATTTACTTTAGACAGTCTCCAAACTTCTTTGGTCACAGGACAGTGGCCAAAAAGATGGTTTATAGATTCCTCAGCTGAGCTGCACAAAGGGCAAACGTTAGATTGAATTATACCAAATTTATGAAGTCTGTCTCTAGTTTTTAATCTGCCTCTCAAAAGAAGCCAAGTAGATAATTTCATTCTAGGGAGAACATTCAGCTTCCAGACTTTGTTCAGGGCAGGGGCAAGAGCATGCTTTTGATTTTCATCATACTGGTTCCAGCAAGCTGCTTTAACAGAAAACTCACCGGAAGGATTAGGACCCCAAACAAACTTATCATCCAAAGGACTAGAGGAAAGAGGGATACTACAAATATGGTTAACAATATCAGCATCCAGGACATTGAGAAGTTTGTTTCTATTCCAAGCATTATCTAAAATATAGTCACTAACTGTGTCATTCCAAGAATTGATAGAAGCATTATTATCAATCAGATCATACAGAGGGAAGTCATAGGCCCAGTTATAGAACTAAAAACTAACACTTCGACCATTCCCAATACTCCATCTTATCCCCTTATGAATTCTACACTCTAAAATACCTTTCCAAGCTTGAGATGCATTACTGTTACTCTTGGCAGTAAAGAAGCTGTGCTTCTTAAGATATTTACATTTAACTATTTTAACCCACCAATTATCTTGTTGGGTTAAAAATTTCCACCCTAGCTTAGCAATTGCAGCTTTGTTGAACACATCAGGATCTCTTATGCTTAAGCCTCCTAGGCATTTTGGTTTACAAACACTGTCCCAATTTACTGGGCTAGTTCTAGAAGAACTGCCCCAGAAAAACTTCCTAGTCTCCCTCCTGATTTCCTTTGTAACTCTTGTTGGGCATCTAAAATAAGACATCACATGGTTTGGGATCCCAGAGACACGAGCATTGATCAAGATCAATCTACCAGCTCTAGATAACATTTTTTGTTTCCAACCAGCAAGTCTACCATTTATTTTCCCTATAAGTTCTTTGGCATTTAGACGGTCCTTCCAGAACACAATGTTGTGAATTCCAAGATATTTTCCTATAGTACTCTTTTTCTGGATACCAGTAATGTTAGTAATAGTATTCCTAACACATCTAGGAACCTTAGAGGAGAAGTAAAGAGAAGATTTATGAAAGTTTACTTTTTGACCAGAAACTTTGGAAAATAAATTCAGTGTTCTAATCATGTTTCTGGCAGCCTTAGGAGTGGCTTTCCCAAACACAAGACAGTCGTCTGCAAACATGAGATTAGATATTCTAGGGCCATTAGTTGCAGACAAGATAACCACCTGGGAATGACAATTATTTGCTAGTTGGTTCAGGTGCCTAAGTAGAGGTCCATACAAAGTATAAAAATATAGGGGGAAAGAGGGTCACCTTGCCTTATTCCTGTAGAAGGATGAAATAGGCCTTCAGGTTTAATCCAGTTTCTATCAAAGCCAAAGGCATGCAGGCAAGAATCAATATAATTCCAATCTAGGAATTCATAAGCTTTTTCCAAATCCAACTTAGCAGCCATGACACCCACCCACTTTACCTTTTTTCCTTTTAAAATCAGAGAACAATTCATGAGCAACAAGGATATTATCCTGTATTGCTCTTCCACTGGTTTTCTGATATGTATTTTTCCAAACAGGTCTGAGCCTTTTAACTATGATTTTTGTAATGATTTTATAGATAACATTACATAAGCTAATAAGTCTATAATGATTGACTACTTCAGGGTACTCAGTCTTTGGAATGAGAACAATGTTAGTATGATTAATATCCTTCACAGAACAGTTTTTGGTAAAAAAAAAAAAACTTAGAATTAAAGGAATGACAGCATTTCTTACCTCATTCCAGTTTTTCTGAAAAAATAAAGCATGTAGGCCATCCGGGCCAGGAGCTTTTCAGACCTCTAATGGAGTTCACCGCATCAAGAATCTCCAATTCTGTGATCTGCATTAAAAGGCCAGCATTGTCTTCATCAGTGATAAGATGGGGAATAATATTTGTAAAACCTTCAGTTTCTCTACAATTATCACTGGAGGTCCCAGTAAATCTTTTCCTAAAGTCTTTAATGAACACTTCACCAATCTGATTCTGATCAGTATATCGATGTTGTTTTCATCTTTAATTCTCCAGATAAAATTCTTCTTACTAGTAATAGAAGCCTGAGCATGAAAAATCTTAGTATTATCATCCCCCAAGTTTAGCCAGTTGGCTTTAGCCTTTTGTGCACAAAGGGTTTCCTCATTCCTGAGTAACTCATTGAATTCCAGGTTCAACTCCTTGTTTGTATCCAGCAAAACACAAGAGAGAGGGTTAGTCATAAGTTGATCCTGGATGACTGTCAACCTGTTCTGTAAATCTTTAATCCTGACAAACAAATTGCCAAAGACATTTCTGTTCCAGTGTTTGGCCAGCTCCCCAAATCTGTTTGTAGTCAGGGAGAAATTTTTCATGGGGTTTGTGTCCAGTTTGTCTCTCCAGGCATTTGTGACCAAAGCTTTAAAGCCCTTGTGAGAAAGCCAGATTGCCTCAAACTTGAATTTGGAGGGGAAGTACTGCTTGAAATGGTCAAGGATAAGGCAAATTGGGCCATGATCTGAACCTGCAATTGGAAGATTCTCTACAAACAGTTTAGGATACTTAGATAAACAAGCAGAATTTGCAGACTCTATCTAGCTTTTCAAAAATAATAGTGTTATCTTTGTGGATATTAGACCAGGTGAAAGGCAATCCTATAGTAGGAGCAGACATAAAACCATTATCATTTAAGAACTTGTTAAAGTTTCTCATATAGACTATAAAATTTGTATTCCCTCCAGTCTTCTCAGTTAGACTAGTGATAGCATTGAAGTCTCTCATAAGGAAGTGAGGCTCACCATTTGCAGGTATCCAGTTTGCCAGTTCTTTCCATAAACCAAGTTGTTTTTCTTTTTGGGGAAACATATAGATAAAAGTAGCATAACAAGACCCCCACACTGGCCAAGTGCTGGAACCTCACAAGAGCCAGCAAAGGAGGTAAAATTCCTAGCTAGGTTAGCACCATTATCTTCTGATGTCCTGTGTATTTTCCGATGTCCTGGTATCTAAAATACACAGGACATATATCAATAGCTAGTTTAGAGGAATAACCAAAACTTGTGCATTTTGAATCCAGGCCAAGCACTACCCCTACTGTTCCATGTTAAAATCTTCATAAAAACTAGACAATGTTGCTTGGAGAAGGATCACCTCCTCCACTAGTGGCCCCTCCAACATCCTGATTCACTTCATCATCCTCAACCATGTTTCTTGTTCTTTTCTTTGAGCTTTTAGAGTCAGAGCTCACTTCCATCATGTCGCTAGCAGCAGCATAGTTCCCTGATCTAGAGGCATCATCCTTAAGATAATTTGTCACTGCATCCGCAGCAAAGTCAAGGGCATCCTGGTACTTGTCCTGGTTTTCAAAGTCGTCAATACTCCCAAATATATACAAATAAGAAGGAACAACAAGAGGAGGAGAGTAAAGGGTGAGAGGGCCAAGGATCTCACCAATGAACTCAGGACTTAGGGGTTTGAACATGCTAGAGTAATCCAAACGGGTATCAAAGTCAATTATATCAAGGGATCATGACTAGGATCACAAGCAAGGTTATCTTTAGACAGAAAGATCTCAGACAGCGACTCATAACAGATGGAAGAACTGTGTGTAAGGGACTCAAAACCAGATAAAGTAGAAGTATCCATACTACTCACCATTTCTTGAGATATTGGAGAGATAGGGTCCTAGTTCTCCTCGTACCTCCCAACATGGCTTCCAATAACAACCCCATTCCTAGCTGGTTGTTGAAGAGCATCAGCAAAGCTACGTTCCCCTCGGCCACCCCCACTCACATTCCCAGCAATAGAATGAACTCCATAGGTAGCCCTCCCATGGCCTCTCCCTCCAGTATAAGTCTTTCCCCACGTAGCCCTAGCCCTGATTGGAACCTGGTGCCTGTCATCATTGTCAACCTTGTTCCCCAAGCCATCTCCCTCAGCATTATCCTGGAGATCAACACCAGAGTTGGCACCAAGGGCCATAGAGGGTTGAGGGAACACTATCATAACATGTTCATTAATAAGAGCCTGGACAGTCGGGTTGAGCTCTATGTCCGCCGGTTCAACATTATGATCACCATTCTATCTTTCCATCAGAATAAAATCTTCTTCTCTGGCGCGGAAGGGGCACTCCGTAATCAAATGGCGGTGGTCACCACATTGGAAACAGACTTCAAACAAGTTTTCATAGGAGAGCATAACTTTGATTTCCTCAACACGGTCACCTTCGATCTCAATGGTAAGGCTACTCTTGAGGGGCTTCGTCAGGTCAAGGTCAATGCAGACCTTGGCAAAAATAAATTGTTGTAGTAGGGCAGTATTATCATCGATCTTAACCATATGTCCAAGGGGACTAACAACATCATACAGAACTTCCTCAACCCACAAGTGCAAGGGCAGGTTAGAAATTAGGACCCAAGCCCTGAGCTCTCTCATCTTCTCATAGATAGGGTTGAAAGTCGATGTCCACCGCTGCAGGTGAAATATGCGTTTCTTCATGATCCAAGGCCGCCCATCCAGCACCTCGTTGAGATCATCCTCAAAAGTGAATTCCAGCTTGAACCACTAGTTAGCAAGCTTGGCCATTGCAAGAGAGCCTTGGAGGTTGGCCCAAAGTATACCAGCTTTCTCCATCACAGTTTCAGCATCAAGGAGCTTCCCGAAAATTTTACCCACTAAACAGTACCTAACAAGGTGATTCACCGTAGAAGACGGAGGGTTTTTGATGGTCACACGAGACTATCTATGAACCGAGACTTGACCATAAACACGTCCATATCAACATAAGAATTCACCTTTATAATAATTATCAACTTTTTCGCGAAAAATTTATCTCACCTACGTTTTGTCTTGCTAGCTAGTTCACATCATGCAATAATCTTGGAAACATTGTTGTAGTACATGTATCAGAATTTATGAGATATGATAGCCATCTACAAATTTAAACATTTGACACGATGCGTCGTAGTGGCCGGAACAATATAATTTTGATCGAGTCTCTGAGTATATGATTTCTGGGATAAGAAAGCAATTCATATTCATTTTTTTATGGCGTAGTTGAGATGGTTTTCCCTTCTAAGTGAACATCGAAAAGTTCTTATAAATTATTGCATTAATTAGAACAAAGAAAGGCAATTACTTCCGGGTGGTATATATATGCCTAACATGATCTTACAATCTTACAAACAAGTAACTAGTGTAAGCTGTCCAGGGGTAATATGCTAAATGATCAACAATATTGTACAACAAATAGGTTCGATGATACTTCAAGATCAACCATAATCTTATTAAGCAATGTAGACCAGAAATGATTACAAGAGCGTTACAATGTCAATCCTAATAGCTCAATCTTTGTAGAAACGCAAAGAAATAAAGATATGACGTAGTATCAAAAGCAATAGAGATGATTCCTAGAATGGTGAAGGAGCTATGTCACCCAACCATGAAGGTGAAGGTGTTGTTACCATGAAGGGTCTTCCAGGTCTACACAAAGATCCAGGAGCATAAGGATCACAGTTGAAACCCAACGAATTGATCTGGTGAATCTTGATAATCCTCCACCTTTTGAATGGACCAAAACCAATCAAAAATCCCAGACTTATAAACAGGCATACCAAGCAGATTAGAAGACTGCAGATTCTAGCCAGGCACATCTTTGCTTTGATGGGTTTTCCTCCTCTCTTGTTTTCTCTTTTGGATTTTTTCCTTTATGGATGATCTCAGATGAAAGGTTGATTTCCTTTGAGATCTTGCTTTTCCCTTGTAAGTTGTTGAGGAATGCAAAGGCCATGGCTCCGTTAATTCTCGGTTTTAAATGGTCAGTAAATTAGCATAAATAGTAAACTCGTGTAAAATATGCATAGACCGTTGAAATATTTGACAAGAAGATCTAGGAGTTAGAAGACATTGGTCATGGCATGCCTGACCTAGATAGTTATCTCAAATGCAGGTAAATTCAACAAGCAAACCTAACAGCCTCCTTTATGATTTGTGTAACAAACTTAGGACTTAGGAGAAGCCATCAAAGATAGCCTTGTGTTATGGCAGAAAAAACAATAAGGCGTTCCCGGAAACCATATTGCGATCGAATGCAGTGCTCCCGGTCTCATTTCATCAATACATATGTCGTCTGTGTAGCGAGTTCAACTGTTGCATCACAGAGTTTTGGCCTACTTTGAGCACATTTTTGCATCATTTGGTTCATAAAGCAATAGTTGTTCAATTTTATGAAACGTGACCGAAGAAAGATGCACAACTGTACATCTGGATACTCTCTCACACACACACTCATTGCCTCGTTCCCACAGCCTTATTCTCTTCGAGATATTTCGTCCTACACAACCATTTCCTAGTCACATAGTGCTACTTGAGGAAACTATGTATGGCGCCGATATTGCAAGAAAAATGGTCTAAAAGGTTTGACTACAGAAGAGTGCTCTTCTGAGGGGGGTGTATTGTATCTGGATTTTTATGGATTTTTATGGAGTTTTTTTAATCCATGAACTTTTAGAAAAGTCTACCGACTCTTTAAATAGTCCACAGACACTTCTAAATAGTCCACAGACTTCTAAGCATTTCTAAAATCATCGACAGACTTTCTTACGATTTATAAAAATCCACAGACTTTATATGAACGACTTATACAGATTTCAAAGGGAAATTTACGTTATATATTAAAATAATTGAAAGGTACATGGTCGAACATGAGAATGAAAAAACATTGATGAAAACTTTAACATGAAAAGCAGACGTCCTTAACAACAATGATATGATCATCCTTCTCCTTCTTGTTGATTACTTTCTGCATCGTTTACATTGTTGGCGTTTGCTTGAGCTTCTGCCCACATTTGATTAGCAATACTCATTCTCCATTGATTAGCGTTATCCCTTATAAGGAAATGGTGGTGCTGATTTAAAAATTGTGAACCGCGACTTAAATATACCAAATATTCTCTCAATTACGTTCCTCAGAGAAGCATGACGAAGATTAAATAACTCAACTGCATTGACCGGATGGTTTCCTTCACCGCCACAAAAATCTTTGAGATGATATCGAGTACCTCGAAATGACATTTAAACTGACAAAATGGTACATCTTCTACAAGGAACAAAAAACAATTGTTCAACATGGTCTAAGCTTCAATTCTGCTTGTGATATTGCAGCTTCTCCCCGGCCTTGGATTGTCTCTGCAATCATATTTCATACATATATTTTTTTTTTAATAAACAAAAATGAAACCACAATTTTAAGTAAATTACTAAGGAATGACTATTACCTGGAGCAATTGCTCATAGTTGCTTATAGTATTGTAGACACCCAAATTTTGCTGCTAGAAGATGGATATGAATCAATAATATATGTAAGAAGGTAAATATTCTTGGTGAGAATTATCAGTCGACAATACCTGGAGAAAATGAACTTGTGGTGTAAAAGGCAGTTGCTGAGGCTTGTTAGCTTGAAAAGTCATGCCTATACTATTGCCACTGAGAAGCACCTGTGAAAACTGGAATTGATGCAATACAGACATAAAGTAAAGATTAATCTAAAATTTAATCAAATCATTAAACTTGCACTAGTGTACTAAATATACAGACCAATGTAAATAAGTAATTGATGATGAAAATATTGAATACCTGCTGTGAGAGTTTTGATGCTGCAGGTAATAAGCTCCCAACACTAATGACATCCATGGTTGACTGAGAATGCTAATGTATATACATTACATTGTGTCAATGATAAACGTATTTCAAAAGTTAACATCAACAAATATAAACAAATGTCAAAAGGACTTCTTACGAAAATACCATTCAATACCTACATAAATGGGAACTGAGGCGATTATCTCTGTAAAATGGGCATATCCATTATTGAGTTACCACAATTAGGTTCCTAACATGTTAAAAAGGTAAATTATATAGATACGAAACATCAGATAATTATTGAAAGTAAAAGGTAAATTCAAAGTCATGATGCATATAAATTGCAATAGCAGTTGCGCTTGCAACTAGAGTGTTGATAGCGTAACAGGTTGTGTCAGAAGCAAGGTGAGTTGCACATTAGAAACCCTTTTCATATGAAAAGGAAGAAGAGACTGTTTAGTAGAAACATGTTGTGTTGCTGGAACACTTCCTGTCGTTGTAGAAACACTTTGTGTTGAACCAAATTTGCATTCTCTAGTCATACTCGAACTGTTCTAAAACACTGTGGTAGCAAACCTACTTAACAGTACAAACTTTTGAGAAGAGACCAAATTTTGTTCAACAACAAAAACCAACATAACCCAGAATTCTGATACCACAAGAAATTAGGCAAATATAGAGAAGAATCAAGAAAACAAGATGATGGGAACCAACCTCTTTGCACGCTCAGAAGGATGAACTTTGATAGACTTTTCCCACGCTCAAAATCTTTGCCCTAGCAGCTGGCAAATTGTTGAAGTCTGCTATTTATACTAAACCCTACAAAGTCCACAAATTTCTTTGACATTCTAATTCCGTAAATATGAATGAAATTTTGAATACCCTAAAACTTCTATTCATTTTTTAAAATCCTAATCGAATACCGCTAGACTTTGGTGGACTTCATATGGATTTTTTAAAATCCTAATTGAATACACCTAGACTTTTATGGACTATTAAAAATCTGTTTTGAATACACTTGGACTTTCAGATTCCATGGACTTGTTTAAAATTGCCACTAATTCCAGATACAATACACCCCCCTGAGTCTGTCAAAGTTTAAGGTCAAACAGCCAAGATCACAACAGTAACTATAACAAAAACAGTCAAAACTCAAAAGCTATCGAGCGAGCCGCAAAACCCAATTTTACCGCAGACCTTCAAATCTCTCTCTTTCTCACTGTTACCGGTACTTCCCATCGAAATTTGATAAAAAGAACAAAGAACCCAGATTATATATTCCACTGAAATTTCACTGCTCAACGCTAAAGAAATTACACTAAATAAAAAATTTTAAAAAAAATCAATAAAATCAATTCAACTAAAATAATCACAAGGTTCACACAACTATCAAAGGCTCAAACTAGATTCCAAGAACAACAAAGAACCCAGAAAAACCCAGATTACGGAAATTAAAGTACAAAAGTAATAAAGAATAAAAAGAAATTACATTGAAATTCTAATCCTAATAGTACGGCGGAGGAGCCGCGTAACCCAAGAAGGGTCTGGACCCACATAGCGATCCATGGACATTCGGATCGCAGACATGAACTGTATCTTTGAGCTTGTGAAACCCGTCTTTGAAGACTCCGAACCCGAACAACAACCCGACCAGAATCACCACCAGAATCAGGCACGTGCAGAACATGCACACTCTCCCCGGACAGCACATCTTCTTCGCAGTCTTGAGCTTCTCCAATTCTCTCTCCAATATTAAGCTTAATCTTTCTCCGAGATATGTTTATAGGTTTTTTTTTCTTCTGACGATAAAAAAGGAATCGAATCCGGGTTTTAAAGGGAGTTGGATAAACTGAGAAAAAAGGGAGAGCCGTTACGTCGTTTTCGGGTTATGGGCTTTTTGGTGGGTGAGAGGAGAAAGATGGGTGGGTTGGTTGGTTGGTTGGTCTTTTTGGGACGTTGATGTGTCGGACGGTTGGGAAATATTGATTTAGTTTTTTTTTTTAAATAACGTGTAAAATTAGTTTGTTAGCTAATACGATGTGTCTGTAGTGGAGATGAGAAGTTTTACCGAACACGTGAGATTGCTGTTAGAATAGTTATAAGTGTTTTTAGATTAATAAGAATAATTAATTATAAATTGAAAACAATCAAAAAAAATGAAAATATAATTTAGTTGAGTTTCGGAAGCATTACTAAGTATTTGAAAAGCACATGATAGATGCTCTCCAATTTTAAAAGCATTTTTAAAAATTTTCATAAGGCGAGAGTTATAGAAAACAATTCCAAACAGGCCATAGTTAAATAATGTATGGAAGTCGTTTGGTTTACCTGCAAGGGAAAAAATGGGCCGATGGACTCTTCAAAAAAAAAGAATGGGCCGATGGTGAGTTGGGCCCAAAGGACTCATCAAGAGGCTTCACAACGAAGCACATATAGGATTATAGGCAGATATATACGTCATTTTTCTATATTATTTTTTAAAAATACTTATTGACACGTCATCATTTTTTGGGTGAGCTGAAGGGTGAGAGTGGGCCGACTCTAGCCATAGCATTTCAATTTGTTGAGTGGGGGAAAACGAAGAACAAAACCAACTGTGGTTTCATCGAGCGGCGGCAGAGATACTGTTGATGTTGATATGGACTAGTGGCAGCAGAAACCAAAGAGGTATGCCATTTCTTCTTCTTCGTCTTCATCACTCTAGGCTTCCTCCTTTAGTTGCTTTGTTTCACTCTCAATCCTCGAAGCCAATCAAACCTAGAGAAACCCAGAACCCACTATTGCCCACGTTCAGGAATGTCAAGGATGCCTGGAAGGTGTTCGACGAAATGCTTCACAGCTGCCCTCTTCCTTCTCCTCCTCGTTTTACTCGGATTTTGACTCAAGTTTCGAAATTAAAACACTATTCGACTGTCATTACCATGTCTCAACATATGGATGACTATGGAATTGGTCCTAGTCACTATACTCTAAACATCATCATCAACTGTTACTGTCTGTTAAATCAAATGGGGTTTGCTTTATCTGTCTTTGGACGATTCTTCAAGCTGGGTTTTGAACCAGATGTCACGAACTTCACTACTCTCATCAACGGATTTGTTCTTCAAAAGAGAGTGTCCGAGGCGACAGCACTTTTTAGCAAAATGGTGGGAGGACGTTATTGTCAGCCCGATGTGTTTACTTACAGCACAATTATAAAGGGACTCTGCATGGTGGGAGACAACAGAAAAGCTATTCAATTATTCAGGTTGATAGATGAAAATGGTTGCAAGCCTATAACACCATCATTGACGGTCTATGTAAGGATACACATGTTGTTGATGCAACAAGACTCTTCTCAGAACTGATCAACAAGGGGATTGATCCAGACGTCGTTACTTACACCTCTTTGATTCGTGGATTTTGCGGAATAGGCTACTGGAAACAAGCTGCAAGACTGTTGGCTGAAATTATGAGTAAACATATCTCTCCTAATGTAATCACATTCAATGTCTTGGTGGATTCACTTTGCAAAAAGGGAATGGTCGTGGAAGCCAAAAGTGTGATTGAAATGATGATTCAAAGAGATATTGAGCCTAATGTGGTTACGTACAATTCGCTTATGGGCGGTTACTGTTTGCAAGGAGAAATGAAGGACGCAAAGAAACTCTTTGATTTGATGGTTGCCGAGGGATCCATGGGAGATGTTCATACATGTAACATATTAATAAACGGGTACTGTAAACAGAAATAATTAGACGAGGCTCATAAGGTGTTTTTGGAAATGCATCACAGAGGAGTCGATCCCAATACTATTACTTATACCACTCTTATTCGAGGTTATTGCAAATTGGGGAAACTACGAAAAGCACAGAAGTTGTTCTCACTAATGCAAGAGTGTGGCCTACTCCCTGATGTACAAACTTGCACACAAACTTGCACCATTTTACTGGATGGACTATGTAGCAACCAACAATTTCATTCGGCAATAGAATTTCTCAAAAAGATGGAAGACAAGAAGGTGGAACTAGATATCGTAGGTTGCACTATTCTTATTGAAGGTTTGTGCAAAGTTGGACACATTAAAGCAGCAAGAGATGCGTTCCATACTTTGACACTGAAAGGTCTTCAACCCCATTTCATGACATACAATGTAATGATTCATGGACTTTGTAATGGTGGCTTATTAGATGAAGCAGAGAAGTTGCTTAAAACAATGGGGGACAAAGACTGTTCTTCAGATCGTTGGACCTATAACCTCATCATTGTTGGAAAATTTGTGTTTGTGGGTATGACAAGAGAAGGAAAAATACTTCAAAGACACGTAAAAGTTTTCGCTTTCCTTTAAACTTTATTTACCCCACTACTTAGTATGCAAGGGAGAATAATCAAATAAGCATTTAAAATACAATAAAGCCTAACAACTTGCTATTTATTGATCGTCGGTTTGCACTAACGAAGATCAACCCAACACTCAATCGAAGGTTTTACAAGAGACTCAAGGTTACTGAAATTATTTCTGCAGAATAATAGTTTCTAGAATTTTTATCTTAAAAATTAGAGAATGATAGAGAACTTGAAAGAAGAGAATGGACTTTTGATTATGTTAATCTACAGACAATCACTCATATTTATAAAAGTGATTATGCATTTTCACCTTAAAAGATTGCATCTTTCTGGTTATCTTCTAATTGACATGCCTCTTCATTAAGAGTTGCATCTATTTGACTTATTTTCAATGGACATATCTATTCACTAAGAGTTGTATCAATTTGATTTTCCATTGGACATGTTTGTTGATTTCCAACAGACAAACCTCTTATTCTTTTTGTTTTGTATTGTTGAAAATTATTCCAACAATCATTTTCAAATTATAAAAATACTTTAAAACAAAATCCATTTTGAAAACATTTGATAAATCCTTTAAAAATGTTTTGAAAAATCCTTGAGTAAATTCTCGGAAAACTTAGTACATAAACTAAGGTGTCTTGTGGACTTGAATCTTAGCGTAGTGAGAACACATCAAAGTTAAATCAAGATGGCTAAGTAGCTTTGCTTTGAACTTGTTATCTTATTGTGATCTAACCGGACATATTTCACGCATTAGTTTTCTACTTCTTTCGAATGTTCTAAAAGTCGGCGCGTGGATTGGCCTTACGTCTATATTACTTTCACGAGTACTTTAGAGACTAGCCCAAGTCGCATAGAAGGCGGCACCACTTTCTACACTCGTATAGGTAAGCATGTGGTACCCATGTAACTAAAGTATTTTTCATCATGCTTATTAAGAGTTTTAATTATAACCCAACCTTCACCATTCATTACATGTACCCAAGCACTTTAACCTTTGGATGGATACAAACATATTATAAAATTATATGTTTATTAATTTTATTTAAGTGCTTGCAATCACTACATATGATGTACTTTGCTCATTGAACTCAATGACAAAATGATTCAAGCGTTGAGTTGAGTTTCCATCATTGGTGATTAAAAATTTGGACTTCCCCATCTACTTTGGTGTATCACCCATCAAATCCTTTCAAATTTAAAATATGCAAGTTATTTTGTTAATTGGTTATGAAAGTTAATTATCCATAATTTTAAAGTTCAACGGGTCACACCGTCCTTTAAATAGTCGTACATAGCTATGTCTCAAATCGGTATATCCTTCTTACATTTATATCTCTAGTAAGAAGCCCTTGATAGTTAAGATTATCAAAGAACTAAATATCATATCCTTATCCTTAGGATCCGTCTATTTTTTGTAACATATGGATTAATTTCCTTTTGACATTAACTAATATTCTGTCAAACTCATCTCTTCTAGATGATATAAATACTCATTATATCCATATGAGTATTTCATAATCCACAAATTATAGACATCATCAAACTTGATACTTGTTTATAATGAATATCATGCAATTGAATTTTTACTAAGCTTGTATTCTGATATTCAAAAAACAACTAGCTAGTTGAAATATCTTAATGATATTCCAACTTAAATATGCATTTAAAATTTTCAATTTAAAACGTTGCATAAGATTCGACGAAGTGCACATATATAAAATCATATCACTCGTATATACATATATGAACTTGATATGAGCATACACTTAACATAAATTATAATTAACATGAATTCTTTAAATTGAAACCGAAAACACACCAACGATCAAACCAAGCAAATAAAAATATATGTCGTACTTAGTACAAAAATATCTATCATAATATACATATCAAGGTATCATTTTTAGTCACCAAAACGTTTGTAAAGTTCATAAATGAACTCCAATTTTCTTCCGAAGTGCATTCACCACTTCAAATACTATTGTCACAATTTTCTCATTGGAGTTAAAACCCCTTTATTGGTTCTTGAGAATATGACAATATTTCATGATGTGACCACGTTTCTTGCAATATAAGCAATTCATTATCTTCTTATTTGGAGTTTGACTTGAATGATCTTTATTCCATCGAATCTATCTTTTTTCTATTTCCATGACTGTTTTTGAATTGATCAGATTCACTAACAATCAAATCATTATTAATAGAAAAAGAATCATCGATTTTCTCATCAACACATCATCTTTTCTTACATGAAGAAAATAGTTCAACCTTTTGCAAGTAATTTTGTATTCCTCCTCAAACTGAAGATGATGACCGAATTATTCTATGGCCAAGTCTTCCAACTTATTTATCATACTTCTTTTAAAGTCTTTCCATGAAGATAGAAGCTTCTTCATAATAATAAGGAATATTGATGAGTGAATCCATATGCATATCATGTTGAGTGAGCAAATGAAGTATATGAATGATTTCACAATATTTCTCAATGATAGATCTAGTATATACCATTTTATATTTAAAAAAAATTAGAAATGAAAAAGGCCTTACTTGTAGGATCCGTAAAAATGTATTGCTCTTCTAATACGCCCCATAATTCCTTTGACATCTCCTTGTCTTCGAAATGAGAAACTAATTCATCACTTAGAGAATTGTATATGTAGTACTTACATTGTTCGTCATCTTGATCTCATTTGTCTTGTATTTATTTCATAGATAAGATCTCATCTTGAATTTCTTCCGGTCTTGGTGTTGTTAGCACGTAAATTATCTTTAGGCATATAAGCACGAGGTGAGTCTTCTTTCGTCATTTTTTAAAATATTCTCCATCAAACCGATCAATCTTCATTATAGAAAATTTACTTTTATTTTCCTTCGAAGTTACCATTGCAAATATAAAGTCTAAAGATTGTTGGAAAATTTGTGTTTGTGGGTATGACAAGAGAAGAAAAAATGCTTCAAAGGCACGTAAAAGTTTACGCTTTCCTTTAGACTTTATTTGCCCCACTACTTAGTGTGCAAGGGGGAATAATCAATTAAGCATTTAGGATAAGCTAGCCTAACAACTTTCTATTTATTAATCATCGGTTTGGACTAACGAAGATCAACCCAACACTCAATCGAAAGTTTTACAAGAGAATCAAGGTTAATAGAAACTATTTATGCAGAATAATAGTTTCTAGATTTTCTATCTTAAAAACTAGAGAATGATTGAGAACTTGAGAGAAGAGAATGAACTTTTGATTATGTTAATCTGCCGAGAATCACTCATATTTATAGAAGTGATTATGCCCTTTCACCTTGAAAGATTGCATCTTTCTGGTTATCTTCCAATGGACATGCTTCTTCATTAAGGCTTTCATCTATTTAGTTTATTTCCAATTGACATATCTCTTCACTAAGAGTTGTATCCATTTGATTTTTCATTAGACATGTCTTTTGATTTCTAACAGACAAACCTCTTGCTCTCTTTGTTTTATATTGTTGAAAATTATTCCAACAATCATCCGAGGGTTTCTCAATGAGAAAAAGGCATCAACGACAATGAGACCTATTCAAGGCAAAGGGATTTTCTAGAGACGCACCAACTGCGAAATTGATATTTAGGTTATTGTCCAAGGGTAAAATAGATCCACCTCTGTGAATAAATTAGACATGAACTTGACTTAGATGTTTGAAATACAAAAATTTGGTATTACAATGTGAATTGGTAGACTGTTTCTGTGCTGCACCATTGGCCACCTTGGATGTGTTAAATGTATGTCATTTATATCATTTGTTCAAATTATATCATTTCATTGCTCTAATTAATTTATACTTATCGGCATTTTTTGTTGTCTAAATTCATTGAAAATTCCATTAGTGCTAATATGAGGGATATCGATATCCCAAAATGAATGGTTCGTCATTGGCAGGCCTAGGGTATGGCTCTGACTTCTGAGAATTTCCATTTTCTTTTTCCTCACAGGGCACTTGATTTTCCTATTGAATTGGATACATTCCAAAATGAATTATGCATACACCCTTCTCTATTGTATAATTTCATTCCGGATTGATTATTGTTTTGAAACAAACATTGAAAGACTGATTATCAGTAGCTGGAAACACTGGAGTTGGATGTTTACCCTATCATTTGATCGAAAATCTCATGGCACGTTTACTTATTTGGAATGTGTTTAAGCAAATAATAGTCCTGGTATTCTGGTGTGTGTCTTGTCTAATTAGAATAGAAGTAAATATTTTCTCAATCCTTGATTTATATGGATATTGATTGTAACAGATTGTGATGCATATTTAAGGTGTGTGGTTTTACATCGGCTTTGTCATGCCATCAAACATAATCTACAAGGGTCCTTTTGACCGGTTCTATGTTGTTTTACATATTTTTGGATGTTACTATGATCAGCACTCTAATCGAACCATGCTAAGTTTTGAAAACATTTGTCCCAACGATTTTCACTTGGAATAATATTGTGAGAATGGAAAAGAATTTTGTGTGTAATCTTCATAGAATGATGCCAACGACACAATCTCGAGAGATTTATGATGATTTATATATTACTACGGTTCAGATCATTTAATCCAATATAGTCATTCATACTACTATATGTGACTCTGCCTCATATAAGATTTTGCACTATAATGATCAAAATATTGAGAAATTCGCATGGTAATAGATTCTTAAGAGCATAGAAGCATGTGAGAATCCTTAAAACCATCGGTTTAGATAGGGGGAGTGAGATTATTCCACTCGGTCTAGGCTCGGTCTCCAAGACGATTACAGCACAATCCCGTGCATTTTTCTCACCGGATGCCTTTATGAAAAAATCAAATGTATATCGCTTGGTTTGCATAGCTTGTTCATGTATGTAATGTTATTTACATAAATGACGATCTTTTGTTGTAGACACAACTTCTATTCCTCCACAGATTTCAAATAATATATTTGTGTACCAATCAAACTGGTATGTGAACTGTTTATATATGATTTTGATTGATGCATCAACGCATATATCACAACCAGGACAATCTAATCAGATCTATTAGATTGGATTAGGGGTCACCATTTGGCCCATAGGCCTAAAAATCCCGTGGGCAGCCTGAATTTAGTCCCGAAAAAGTCCAGTTCATCTAAAGCCCGCCAAGGCCGGCATGGAAAGCCCGTGAACAGATACATTATATGTGAACCATTTGTTATATATACAATTATACATTATAGTGTATAGTCATACACTACAACAACAACAAGGGGCAAAAGCCACATAGTAATGATTTATATATCATCAAACTAAACACTCAAGAATTCATAATTAATTAATTATAGTCTTATAGTCTTAGAATTAACTAAGTATAGTGATATTTAATTAACTAATTATAGTGCTAGTATTACAATAGAAATTTTAGTCTTATAGTATTTATTTTTTTCCTTACAGTGTGTACTATCATATTTTTCGTTTGCACCAAAAAAGTCTCATTTGAAGAGTTCTTTAATCATAGTATCTCTTGAAGAGTTGAAGATATAAGATTTTTTTTTTCTTCATGTTTTTATGTTATTAAATATAAAAAGCCCAATAGGTCCGCCCTATGGGCTTAGCCCGGCCCAGCCTGAAAAGTCTGTCAAGGCTCGACCCATGGGCTTGAAATTTTTGGAAAAGCCTGGCCCGACCCGGATTTGGGAGGAAAAATGTTTAAGCACGGCCTGGCCTGGCCCGGGCCATTGCTGAGGCCTAGATTGAATAATGCAGGTGTTCCCCATGTTCATTCACAAAATGGTCTTGCAGAGGCACAAATCAAGCAGTTATAGCTTGTGGCAGAGATTTTGTAATGCATACAAATTTACCGGTATCTGCTTGGGGATATGCAATGTTATATGCAACTATGCTTATTCACTTGAGACCCATAGCTCTCCAACCATTCAGTGCGTACCAGTTGGTAACTAGATATGAACCTGATATTTCACTTCTACACATCTCTGGTTGCGCGGTACATGTGCCTATTATGCCTCCACTATGTACAAAAATGGGTCATCAATGATAATTAGGCATTTATAGTGGTTATGATTCTCCAATGATTGTCCTCTATAGAACCTTCGACATGATAATTTTTTACTGCTAGTTTTACATAATGTCACTTTGATGAGACATACTTCCCACCGTTAGAGAGAGATAAGAATGATTTCATTCTGGTTAAACGTCGAAAATTGACGTGGTATGTCCCCACTATATATGTCTCACTATGATCCCTCCACATCTCAGTATGAGATTAAAGTTTAACGTATTCTTAATCTTCAGAAAGTAGCAGAGTTCATGCATGACTCCTTTAGTGATATCATGAAAGTGACAAGTTTGGTAATACATGTTGCAAATCCTATAAAGTTAAAATTCCCTGAAATTAGCCAAGTTAGTGCAACACCTGGGCAAAGTAGCATTTCTCATGTCCATAGTGGGGGTGTAATGTGACGACCCGACCCTTTGTCGAAAATCGTTAAAATCAGTACAATAATAAAATAATCGGATAAATCAAGGAAATACTCGATATAAAAATAAAATCGACTAATTCAGTCGATAACATATTCGATAACTTGTTACGACGAAACAGTTGTAACTACAAACAATAGAACTAGTTTCTCTGTTGCCTGCACCGCCTCTGGTGGCGAACGCCGTCGCCACTACCCAGCCACTGGGACGACGAAGCCTAAATAACATTTTAAACCCTACAAATGTGTACGAACCAAATGACATATAATTCGACATGTTTCGGAAATAAGTATTCCGGTCAGAAATTTCGGCCACGCGCCCCCCTATGCACCACCACCGGTGACAACGAATGACACATCAATAAAGCTCTCCTCGAGCATAGCAAACTGTATAACTATGTCAAGTCCAGATTCAGCTGGAATCTGGACGAAATTCGGCCCTAAAGCCCCGAAACCCTAACCTCGCCGGTAAATGATTCCGACAAGCTAGCGATGCCGTCAAGCCATGGCTGGGCTCGAGGCATGTCTTAAATAACTTGGGAGGAGGAGGAGAGTAAAATCCCTCACACCCCGACGACCAAATACACCGGCATCCGCCGAACGCAGCGGAGACCGAAACAAAACCGATCGGAATCAATTCGATTCCGTTGGTGCAAAATATGAAAGCAAAATTATCACAACACACATATATATACAATAAGGAGGCAAACCCCACCCCATCGAATCATACCCGGAAATTCGCCGGAGACCATCGCCGGTGACAACGGCGATTTCACTCGAAATTCCTAAAGTTTCAACTCGTCGTCTCTCTCTCCACAATCCCAAAATCCCAGAAATTAAACCCACCTATGGAAAGAGGACACTGAAACTGATCGATCCCGACCGGTTTGACGGCTAGAAGTTGTCGGATGACGCTGTGTCGCCGACTGAAATCTGTTGACCCAAAATGGATCGAAACCGAGTGAGGAAGGAGAAGTTGACCGAGGTCAATTCAGAATGCTTCCCAAAGAGGAAACCTCATATTTATATAGGTTTCCAAATATGGTAACTCGGTAATTAATTTTTGACAAACTTCGTCGATTATAACTTCCTCTTCGTGACTCCGTTTTCAACGATTCTTGCGTCCAGGAACTCGTATCGATAAATACTATGATTCTCACCCAAAGTCAACCGACTTCGACAATTCAATAAAAATTCAAATGGAGGCACCTTGGTACTTATCAATGGTAAAAATCTTTTACCACAATCACTAAATCAAACTCAAATTATTCATAAATAACATAAATAATATAAAAATATCGGGATATCACACGTAGCATAGGTCAAAATCCACTAATGAGCTGTCAATGAAAAGGCAAGCCATCAAGGCACAACCATTAATCATCAAGACATGAGATTGTTTCTGACTGCAATTGTGTCTAAAAGTCGACATTGACAAAGGCTGGGGGACACCTTAGAGTCAATGATGATGTCAGTAAAAAAAGAAATCTCACCAAGTTAAATAAATGTTAGCGATATTATTGATGGTTCTTCTAAATCATTGATGATGCATTTACTTGTTCCGTAGCTCAGGAATTAACGACGATGAAGTGGAACATTATTTTTTTGCGGATTGTCAACGGTTAACGTAGAGCAGATTAACTGATATAGAAAATTGCAATCTACGCTAAATTAGACTCTCTTACAAATGGCAAGTTTTTGGTTTGGTAGTATTATGACCACTGAATGGTAAGCCATTTAGACACAAACGAGTCTTTGTTTGGAAGCACTAAGAGAAGAACTTATGGCACAAGGGTCTTTAACTCTTGATACCCTAGTATTGATTATGAGGAGATGTATTCTCTGGTTATGGACATCATTACTTTTTGCTACGTTATCAGTTTGGTAGTGTCCAAAAAACTGAATATGCAGCTGGTAAATGTGGTTACAGTATATCTCTATGGGATCAGGTCTTGGTTCAGAGAGATATGAGAAGTGTCGAATGACATGGTGATATTCAATTCAAGTAACTCTAAACCACAGAGTGCTCAAAGGATAAGATTGAGACGTTCACTACTCTAAGTAGCTACTTGATTGGGAAGGAATACAAGAATGATAAGTTATGCTCATGCGTGTTCATTAGATAAAAAAATTGTTTGAAATGATAAACCTTGGTAGGACTCGATTATGTCTTGGTTTTGAGATGAAACATTGAGTTGGTTGAATCCTTATTCACAAGTTTGCTCATATCAAAATTGGGTAATGGACAAAGCACACTCTTTTAACACACCTACGGTTATTTGTAGTTTGGAACCCAAAATGATCAATTTCATCGGAATAATGATGGTGAAGAACCTTTAGAGTTGAGATTCCATATCTTTGTGCGGTTGGAGCTTGGTTAAATATAGCTTGGTGCATACATCTGAATATTGCCTTCTCAGTCTGCACCAACACGAAGTCATTGGAATGAAGTACATCATATCTTCTGGTACTTGAAGGGAACCATTGACTTGGGCTTATTCTTCCCCTACAAAAAACAAAGAGAGAAACTTGAAATTTCGGATAAAGGAATGATTGAAACGCAGCTGCCAGATTTAACATAGTTTGACCCGTCGAACCAAGTACTCAAGACAGATCAACCTGGGTTTTTTAACCCGTCGAGATTCCATCTTACCCGTCCAATGGAAGACCCTGGATCGATCAGAGCATGTCTCTCGACCCATCGAATGGAGCTTCGGTTGCAAGCACTTTACATTCATTCAGTGCGGTTCCCTACTTAAAGATACCTTATGATGTCTTGGTTGGTTTTGTTGATGTTGGGTATCTTTCTGACCCATATAAAGGATGTTCCCAAACAGGTGATATATTCACCATGAGGAACACGATAATTTATTGGAGATCAACAAAGTAAACCCGTGTTGCTACTTCCTCGAATCATTATGAGATTATAGCTTTGCATGAAACGTTTAAAGAGTGTGTATGGATTAGGACAATAATACTCTACATTCGAGGGTTTAGTGGATCATCATCTACTACGAGGGCAGCAACTTGCATGTTTAAGGATAATGCGGCTTGCATTGAATAAACGAAGTTAGGTTACATTAAGGGTGGTTATACTAAACTCATTTTTCCAAAATACTCATACAATCAGTAACAACAACGGTTATTGAATATCTATGTGAACCGAGTTGATGCGTCGTACTCTTTTTCCCTTAGACTCGAGTTTGTTTTTATAACATTTCGAGTTTGTTTTTATAACATTTCGAGTTTGTTTTTATAACATTTCGAGTTTATTTAAGAATAATTTCTGATAAAGATGTGAGACCCACCTCTATTCTAATTCCCTTATATGCAAATAAACATTAGAAGGGAGGAGAATGAGAATGATTCCTCCACTTTTGATTCTCATTTCAGGTAAAGTAAACATGTTTTGACTTGAAAATTGAGAGAAAATGAGAGCTGTAATATCGTTTTTGGGTTAGCGGCTTTTTGATGGGTGAGAGAAAGATGGTTGACCTTTTCGAGACATTGATGTGTGATTGATCGGATGGTTGGGAAATATTGGTTTCGCATAGAAGACGATTTTTTGTTGTTGGGGAAATAACGTATAAAACTAGGTTTTTTTAGCTCATACTTTGTGTGTGTAATGGTAATGAGAAGACTTTAAAAAAAATGGTGATGAAAAGTTGATCAGTGGGAAGTTTCTCTTTGAAACCCACCAATCCTCCGGATAACCATTCCTTGGTATCAATCGTGAGTTGCATTATGGGCTTTTAACAATCGTTAATATCGTAGTTTTCATTGAGAAGAGTTAAATCCATGTGTTATGTATCAGGCCTATTCGAATAATTGTTTTCACAAATTATCAATTTTTATTGTCGTAAAATAAAAAAATTATATTGTCATTTTGAGATAATCTTTTGCATTTCCGCCATTTGGTATTGACCTTCACTAAATAAAGCACCATCATATCAGGCTATGGAATATATTGAGTTTGATGTGTCATGTGACATGCAATTGTAGTATATGTTCTAAGCCCATAAATACATGAGTGCACTTTAGGTGTGTGTAGTGGTGATGTAGCGCTGCTCAAAAAGACAAATCGCCTCCTCCACTTCCGGCCACCCGCAACCAGTATTTCCCCTAGCGCCGCCGCCTACATTTAACATGCAAAACAAATGAATATTACTATTTGGACAGGAGAGAATGACTGGAATGGTCTCAAGTACGACAACGTTAACATTATACAAGAGTGGGTCGATGGTGAGTATATTGAAGGTCATAGCCTCATCCACTCATAGCATCTCGAATTATTGACTCTGGGAGTCCAGAGTAGTAAGAATCAAATCAAGGAAGGGCTCCAACGCTTTGGTCGAGCAGAGGCAGAGAGATGTTGAAGATGATTGGGACTGCTGACAGCAGAAACATAAGTAGAAGAGGTATGCCGCTTCTTCTTCTTCTTCTTCTTCTTCTTCTTCTTCCACTCTAGGCATCCTCTAGTTGCTTTGTTTCATTCCCCAACTAGATTAAGAGATACACCCAGAAATGTCGATGACGCCCTGAAGGTGTTCGACGAAATGCTTCACTGCCGCACTCTTCCTTCTCCGCCTTTTTCCACTCAGATTCTGAGTCAAGTCTTCAAATTCAAATACTATTCGACTGTCATTACCATGTGTCAAAGATATGGATAACTACGGAATTGGTCCTAACATATCTAAGCTTCATCATTAATTGTTAGTGTCAGTTAAATCAAATGCGGTTTGTTTTATTGTCTTCGACACTGTTCTAAAAATCGGCCCAGGTGCGGTCAGTGGGGTAGCTAGAATTTTGAGTTAGTCGCCCGTCAAAACTTAATATTTTTTTACAATGTCAAAACCAATTTTAGATACGCCAACGAGACTTAAATTATAGTACTAAAAATTAGCGAAAAATTAAGAAGAATTGTAAGAGAACAAAAGGTGATAATGTATAGGTTTAAAGATGGAGACATTTGGGGAGATGATTTTAATTAATCAAGAAAACTACAATAATTTATTAGTTAACAATAGTTAGGGGTCATCATTTAGCTCATAGGCCCGAAAAATCCGGGGGCGGCCCGAGATCCGCAAAACTCAAGCCCTGCCCTATGGACTTAGGGCCAAGGTCCCAAATCCCGCGGGACTAAAAAAGTCCGCCTTCGCCCGTAGGGTTGCCCGTCAAACCCATCAATTATATATATTATAGATTATCTTATCAATATATACCTATAAACTATCTAATTTATCTTAATATCATTTATTCCTATGCTAAGTACCATTTTGTTAGGCATATAAATTATTTAGTGTATATAAATGTTTATATATTAAATGATTAAACACTATTAAATTGTAAAATTTTGTATTTAACACAAAAAAGGCCCGGCCCGGCCTGAAAAGCCTGCTAAGGCCCAGGGCCAAAAAAGCTAGTGGGCTTCAAAATTTCAAAAAAGTCCGACCCACATTTTTGAGACATAACGAAAAAGTCCAGTCCGGGCCCGGCCCATTGATGACCCCTAACAATAGTTACGGGATTGATAATGTTGTCAAAATAGTTGATTAATTACTTCCATCAATCATGTTGGAGTCCACGTCCAACAGATAATAACCGTATAAGTAATAGATATTACCCATATATATTTTTCTTTGCTTTAAGAATTGAGGGGTGTCATAAATCACATTAATATACATTATATACTACAAATATCTTAAAATTCTTAACAACTAGCTTAAATCTAGGAAGTGAGCCGTGTTAATTGACACTGCTCACATAAAGTTAGCTATGCCACTGTAAGCGGCCACAAATCGTCGAATTTTGTCTCAAATCGGGCAAAAAATCGTTTTCTCTTTCTAGGCAGGTCAAATTTTTTTTTTAATTTTTTTTTTAAAAACCTTAATATTTTTTTATTGACGGTCCTAGGCAGGTCAGATTTTTTTTTCAAAAATTAAAAAGCTTAAAATTTAGAGATCTAATCCTAAATTCTCAAATTGACTCGCAAGTTGCGACACAACGCCTCTGAAGTCTTGTCTTGCGGCAGTCAATTCCGACTAATTAAGTTCGATGTCCTCAGTTTGCAACCTTTCATTGTGTAATAGTTTTGTATTATATGGATAGATGAATTGTAAATATTATAAATTTTAACTTTGTGTCATATAACTTATAATAAAGACTTGATTATATGTTTTTTTATTTAATTATAGTGACTATAATTATGTCTAATTTGACTTTATAAAGGATCTTTATAACTGTATATATCAATTAATATATATTTAATACAAATCGCCTAGAATCTGATTAATCCCCGTCTAGGCGCTATAATGTACCCTCACCGTCTAGAGCCGCCTAACGATTTTTAGAACCTTGGTCTTTGGACGATTATTCAAATTGGGTCTTCCACCGAATGTACGGACCTTCACCACTCTCATCCACGGCTTTGTTCTTCAAAAGAGAGTGGCCGAGGCGACAACATTTTTCAGCAAAATGGTGGAAGGACGTTATTGTCAGCCAAATGTAGTTACTTTCAGCATGATTATAAAGGGAGTTTGCATGATTGGAGACAACAGAAAAGCTATTCAATTACTCGGGTTGATGGAAGAATGTGGTTGTAAGCCTAACATAATTACCTATAGCACCATCATTGACGGTCTATGTAAGGATGCACTTGTTGTCGATGCAATGAGCCTCTTCTTGGAAATGATTGGCAAGGGTATCGCTCTAAATGTTGTCACTTACAACTCTTTGGTTCATGGACTTTGCAGAATAGGCGACTGGAAAGAAGCTATAAGACTGTTGGCTGAAATGATGAGTAGACATATTTTTCCCAATGTAATCACCTTCAATGTCTTGGTTGATGCAATTTGCAAGGAGGGGATGGTCGTGGAAGGCAAAAGTGTGATTGAAATGATGATTCAAAGAGATATTGAGCCTGAGCTGGTTACGTACAATTCGCTTATGGGTGGTTACCGTTTGCGAAGAGAAATGAAGGAGGCAAAGAAGGTCTTTGATCTGATGGTGAGCAAGAGATCCGTGGTAAATGTTCAAAGCTGTAACATATGTAACATATTGATAAACGGATACTGTAAACATAAACAGATGCGAGAAGATTTTTCAGGAAATGCCTCATAGAGGAGTTGATCCCGATAGAGTTACGTATAACACTCTTATTCAAGGTTTTTACAAAGTGGGAAACTACGAAAAGCACAGAAGTTGTTCTCTCAGATGCAAGAGAGTGGTCAACTGCCTGATGTACAAACTTACGCCATTTTACTGGATGGACTATGCAGCAACCAACAATTTCATTCCGCAATAGAATTGCTCAGAGAGATGGAAGACAAGAAGGTGGAACTAAATATTGTAGTTTGCACTATTCTTATTGAAGGTTTATGCAAAGCTGGACAGATTGAATCGGCAATAGATGATTATGGATGAATGGATGATTATGGAATTGATCCTGATCACTACGCTCTAACCATCATTATCAATTGGGCCTTCGGCCAACTGTAATGACCTTCAATACTCTCATCAACGGCTTTGTTCTTAGAAAGAGAGTAGACGAGGCAGCAACACTTTTCGGCAAAATGACCAAGGCGTCCAAGTGTAAGCCAAATGTGTTTACTTACAACACAATTATAAAGGGACTTTGCATGGTGGGAGACAACAAGAAAGCTATTCAAATACTCAGGTTGATGGAAGAAAGTGGTTGCAAGCCTGACTTATTTACATATAGCACCATCATCGACGGTCTATGTAAGGGTACACTTCTTGTTGATGCAATGAGCCTCTTCTTGGAAATGATTGATAAGGGTATTGCTCCAAATGTTGTTACTTACACCTCTTTGATTCATGGACTTTGCGGAATAGGCAACTGGAAAGAAGGTACAAGACTGTTTGCTGAAATGATGAGTAAACATATCTCTCCTGATGTATACACTTTCAATGTCTTAGTGGATTCACTCTGTAAAGAGGGGATGGTTGTGGGATCTAAAAGTGTGATTGAAATGATGATTCGAAGAGATATTGAGCTTGATCTGGTTACGTACAGTTTGCTTATGGGCGGTTACTGTTTGCGAGGAGATATGGACGAGGCAAAGAAAGTCTTTGATTTGATGGTGACCGAGGGATTCATGGTAGATGTTCGTAGCTGTAGTATATTGATAAACGGGTACTATAAATAGAAACAGATAGATGAGGCCCAGAAGATTTTTTGGGAAATGCATCACAGAGGAGTCGATCCCAATACTGTTACCTATAACACTCTAATTCATGGTTTTTGCAAAGTGAGGAAAGTACGAAAAGCACAGAAGTTGTTCTCTCAGATGCAAGAGTGTGGCCATCTCCCTGATGTACGAATTTACACCATTTTACTGGATGGACTACGCAGCAACCAACAATTTCATTCGGCAATAGAATTGCTCAGAGAGATGGAAGACAAGAAGGTGGAACTAAATATTGTAGTTTGCACTGCTCTTATTGAAGGTTTGTGCAAAGATGGAAAGATTGAATGAGCAACAGATGTATTCTCTGGTTTGTCATCAAATGGTCTTCAACCCAATGTCTGGACATACAATGTAATGATTCATGGACTTTGTATTGATGGTCAACTAGATGAAGCAGAGAAGTTGCTTAGAGATATGGGAGACAAAGGCTGTTCTCCAGATCGTCGGGCATATAACCTCATCATCCCAGGGTTTCTCAAAAAGAAAACGACATCAACGGCAATGAGACTTATTCAAAAAATGGTGGCAAAAGGGATTCTCCAGTGTCGCACCAACTGCGAAATTGCTATTTAGGTTATGGTCTAAGGGTAAAATAGATCCAACTTTGTTGCCATTGTTACAAAATTCGACGTGAAGTTGATTTAAATGTTTGAAATAAAACTTTGTTGGTATTACATTGGAAATTTGTAGACTGCTGCACCATTGGCCACCTTGGATATGTTATATGTGTGTCATTCATATCATTTGTTCAAACAATGTCATATCCTTTTTCTGTTTAAATTAGACTTATTGGCATTTTTAGAATTTTCAAATTGTTGTCCATATTCATTGGAAGTTCCATTAGTGCTGATGTCGCGATATAAGTGTATAATTATGCACATATGTTCTTGTACTTTTTAATGTTGTTATTTATCCATATGCTGTTGACTACTGATATGTTATTTGAAATTGCAATAAAATTCTGAGGGTGTCTGGTGTGTTTTGATTTGACTTTGTAGTATTGAATAGTATCAGTTAATTCATTTACTGTATCCGATATTCCAAAAGGTTAATTGTCAGGATCATAGTCTGTTAGTCAAAGGATGAAGCAATTGTGATTGATGTTACCAGCATCTTGTGAGCCTGAATTATCTGTTTTGAAGGAGAATTTGTCAGTAAAGGCAGGAGATTCCTAGTCAAGATTTGATCAAACTGGTGATGATCAGCACCCAAATGAGATAAATATTTGGGGTATGACAGTTTAACGAGGCTTTAAACTTTGTATGGTTCTTGTAGGTGAGTAATTTTCTGTGTCTGTAATGGGTTCGTCATTGGCAAGCCTGGGGTGTTGGCTGAAGTACTGAATGAATTTCTGAGAATTTCTGTTTTCTTTTTCCTCATATGGCACTTGATTTTCCTTTTATAATGGATACATTCCATAAGGAAGTATGCATGCACCATTCTCTACTGTATAATTTTGTCCCGGATTGATTATCCTTTTGAAACAAACATTGAAAGACTGATTATCAGTAGCTGGAAACACTGCAGTTGGATGTTTACACTTTTCATTTGATCGAAAATCACAATGTTTTTACCTGAAAACTGAGTCTGAAATCCTGGCGAAAATGGAGGTTGTCTCCTTCAAGAGCAAAGAGTAGCGTGGAAACGAGAAGAAGGTACGTACTAATTTGGTAAACCACTAAACCCTACTTGGTTAATGTCTTGCTCTTTTTTTCCTTTACTGCTCAATTTTGATGGTTTTGTTTTTATATTGAACAAAAGGTGCTCTCGGTGGCGTCACTCCAAACTTACAGGTTTTTGATCAAGGAATTTTTGCTGACCCCAAATTCGTCAGTGATAGTTAGATGTATTGGCTAGAAATGATAGACAAAGGATTTAGGCCTGATTCTGACACCTATATGGCCGTGCTCAAGCTTTATGCAAGGCTGGGAAATGGGACGAGTGCTCGGAGATTCTGAAGCAGATTAAAGGGCCTTGTCACGAGGAGGTGAAGCAGTTACAGAGGCCTCACGTTTACTTTTAGGTGGGGATGATACAAGAGTACTGCCAAGAACAAAGATAAACCATTAGAGTACATGTTTCTGATATAACTGGAGTACGTGTTTGCTAATCTTTTGTGTGCTTGCATATGTTTGAGCTCTCATCTATGCGTTCAAATATGTACATTGCATATGTTTGAGTTTATTTTTTTTGGTCTGAAGCATTTTTGCATCTGTTGAATTTGTTCTTGGAATTCACTGACCATGCCAGCTTGTTGATTTTGGGTCTTGTTCAGTCTTGTGAGCTTGAAAAAGTACTGATAAGTTGATAACCAGTCGTGAATGAGTACACTGTGTCGAGGAGTCACGATGCATTATTCTGCTCATCTTTTGCTGTAGGTGAAGTGAACTGATGGTGCATTTTCTTGGGATGCAAGTCATGCAACCTCTAATCTGTAGTGTTGTTGTTCTGCTTCTAGTTTTCTTGTGCATTTTATAAACTCGTTTATGAGGAAGATAGTTTTGCAGTTTCCAAATATAGCCCTCTCTAGTTTCTAATATGTTTTCATACCTCAGTTATGTACATAAATCCATACAGAAAGTCCCAAAGAAGGTGACGAAGATAGGGATGGATGGTGTGTTAGGTTATCAATTTTGAGGTCTAAATACTGTGACCATAAAAGGTCCGGATCCCAACTTTCACCCAAAACAAAATACATTGTAAATGAGAACTCCTTCCATTTGATTATGAATAATTAGACGAAAAATTAATGTAATGTCACGTGACAACGGTTCTCTTGGTTATTATTAATCTCTAAGTTCTTCGAAAACAAACTTGTAATATCAGAATCAAAGTCTTAATATCTCAAAATCATTTATCTTATTCTCATACCGACAAAAATTATGATCACTTATCTTATTTTCACACAGACAAAAAAATCATCAAATTCGAATCTATAAATTATCATATACAGTAACATCTGGATAAATTAATAATTTTAGAACTGACAAAATTTATTAATTTAACGAGATTATTAACTGATTGAGTATTAAATTAATACTAAGTCTTCAAGTTGAAATCGGTAAAAAATATTATTTTAACAAAATTATTAATTAATCAAATATTAAATTATCAAAATTTTTCTATAAAAACATATACAGTATAAAAACATGATAGACTTCTCATTTCCGATCACCGTCATATTTTTTTATTTATAATAGTTTTCATGTAAAAAAAAATTGAATTGTTGACGAGATAAATAGTAAATTCTACTTTCTCACACTATATTTGGTCTCTCAAGTCCTCACCTCTTCCACTTCAAAGTCATCTCTCTCTCTCTCTCTCTCTCTCCTCCATTTTTTGATTTTATTTTCTCCTGTGCGGATCTCAACACTCTCCCCCAATTCCCATCTCAAATCTCATCTCATATCAATTTCCCCCAATTTCTCACGGGGAAAACGGATTAGGGTTCCGCCGCACACAAAACCGTTATCTCCATGGCCTCCGCCGGCAACTCTAATCCTCCGCCGCCGCAGCCACAGCAACAACAACCTCCCTTCGACATGACCAGATTCTTTAAACCCCAAAACGCCGCCGTGTCACCTCATTCACAGCCTCAGGGGAACAACAACCACATCCACAACCCTAACCCTATTCCTAATCTCACCTCCGCTCCTTTCCCCATCCCTCCCGCCGCTTCCTACCCGCCGCCGTCGGGTCCTTACTCCTACCCTCCCCAAACGGCGCCGTTTCACCACCACATCCAGCAACAGCAACAGTTTCAGTACCACCCGAACCAAATTGCTTACCCTCCGCCGCCGGAGCAGCAACCGAACCAGCACCAGCTTCTTCAGCAAAGGTCACTCTCCTTCCCCATCCCACCCCTCCAGCCTCCGCCTAATTACAACATTGCCACTGCCCAATCCAACCCTTCTCCCAGCACCGCCGCCGCCACGAACCCCAACTCCGGCGCCAGGATCATGGCGCTGCTCGGCGCCGAGCCTTCGCAGCCGGAGATGACTACTCTGGTGCCATCGGGATCCGGACCGCTGCGAATGCCGAGCAATAAGCTCCCCAAGGGAAGGCATTTGATCGGAGAGAGCGTGGTGTATGATGTGGATGTGAGAATGCCTGGGGAGTTCCAGCCGCAGCTGGAAGTTACGCCGATAACCAAGTACGGGTCGGATCCTCAGCTGGTGTTGGGCCGCCAAATCGCGGTGAACAAATCGTATATATGCTATGGTTTGAAGCAAGGGAATATTCGGGTTTTGAATATACACACTGCATTGAGATCTTTGTTTCGAGCTCATACACAGGTATAAATTCGGATGATTCTATATGTTTTGTTTCGAGTCCACTGAACTAGTATCTGTTGCTGAATGAGGAAATGTCTGATAGTCTTTGCTGTATTATGACTTGTTGACTTGAGCAGAGGGTCACAGACATGGCTTTCTTTGCCGAGGATGTTCACCTTTTGGCAAGGTAGCTCTTTGTCTATTGATCAAATGCCTTCTTAGGTCTGGTTTGGGTTTGGTTAGTCTGACATTGTGTTGTGCAGTGTGAGTGTAGAAGGACGGCTTTTTGTATGGAAAATCTCCGAAGGTCCAGATGAGGAAGGTACACCGCAAATCACGGGAAAGATTGTTATTGCGATTCAAATAGTTGGTGAGGGCGAAGCTCTACATCCGCGAGTTTGTTGGCATTGTCATAAACAAGTAAATCAATCTGCTAATGCTATTTTTTTCAACAGAAGAGTTATAGCTCAATGGTTTTGATATCCACAATAATTGTCTTCTAGTGTTGAAGAGATAGACATCTTATATGTTGCTTTTTTTTAACTCACAGGAGGTTTTGGTAGTTGGGATTGGGAAGCGTGTACTTCGAATTGATACTACTAAAGTTGCAAAGGGTGGAGTCCCTTCTGCGGAGGATCCTCTTAAGTGTCCTGTTGAAAAGCTTATTGATGGGGTCCAATTTGTTGGTAAACATGATGGAGAGGTGACTGATTTGTCAATGTGTCAATGGATGACCACCCGGCTAGTCTCTGCTTCGATGGATGGAACTGTAAGTATATTCACAATCTTGCAGTCCTTGCATGTTTTTTTTGGTGGAAAAAACTAGGAAGCTTAACTAAGAAATGAGTGGAATAGGTATGTAACTGGTTTATTATCCCAACTTGACTGTTTGGTTTGGGAGTCCTTATGAATCACATTTCAGTACAGGTTTGAGCAAAGCTTTTGTAAGAATCAACCATGTGTTGTATTTTTGAGAACCTATAATGCATTGCATTACTGTCTTCTTCAAATACAGCATAGCTCCGGTGAAGTATCATAAAATTTTGTTTGAATATTAACAAGTGAAATCACACATGGAATATGTTTGGTATTTGAGTGTGATTCGGCATTCACACATGGACGTGGAAATTTTCCAATACTGTTTATTGATATAAGTTTGCTGATTCAAATATATGGTCTTATACTGATACAGATAAAAATCTGGGAAGATCGCAAGTCACATCCACTCTTCGTACTGAAACCCTATGATGGCCGTCCTGTTTATTCGTCTACATTTGTGACAGCGCCCAACAGGCCTGATCATATAGTACTTATAACAGTGGTAAGTAATTGTGAATTACCTTACATCGTATCAATGGCAGTATTGTGTGTGGTTCTGCTGTCTAATGATGGCTATGCATGTCCAAATGTATTAAGATTGTATTTCATGAACCCATTTTACAGGGCCCACTTAATCGGGAAGTGAAGATCTGGGCATCGGCAAGCGAGGAAGGCTGGCTTCTTCCCAGTGATGCGGAATCATGGAAATGTACCCAGACCTTAGAGTTAAAGAGCTCTGCTCAACCTCAAGTTGAGGATGCCTTTTTTAATCAAGTCATAGCACTGTCACAAGCTGGCCTTCTTTTACTTGCAAATGCCAAAAAGAATGCTATATATGCCGTGCACTTGGACTTTGGTCCTGATCCAGCAGCAACGCGCATGGATTATTTGGCAGAATTTACTGTTACTATGCCTATTTTGAGCTTTACAGGGACAAGCATATCACCTCATGGTGAACAAATCGTTCAGGTTTATTGTGTCCAGACACAAGCCATTCAGCAGTATGCTTTGGACTTATCCAAGTGCTTACCTCCTCCGCTGGACAACTCAGTTTTAGAAAAGTCAGATTCCACTGTGTCACATGATGCAGCTGATATGCTGTCAGCACCTAAACCAACCGTACCGGCTACTAATTCTGAGGATGAAGTTGCTTTCACCTTGCGGTATCCTCTGCGATCTGGTTCTGTTGATGCCAGCACCTCAAAAGTTACAACCACTTCATTTGTGGAATCGAAACCCGTTGCTTCTGCCCCGGAGACGAGTGAGGCAGATGCTGTTTTTGTACCATCATCACCTCTTCCTTTGAGTCCTAGGCAGTCCAGGAAACCTTCTGGTCTAAGAAGTCCCACAGATAGCACTGAGCAGGGTCGCACTATTACTGATCATGGTGTTGACCAACAAATTAATGAGTATTCTGCTGACAGGCAGATGAATAATGCACGTTCAAACTTGTCTGATATGCCTGCCTTGGATGATGATTCGATGAATGATGAGAAGAAACTTGCCCAAGATGAATTACCTAGTGGGCTCAATCCTCCTACCATGTTCAAACATCCCACTCATCTAATAACTCCGTCTGAAATTTTAATGGCTGCTTCATCCTCTGAAAATACAAACTCTGTGGACAACAAGACTGAGGGGGATGCAAATGTTCAAGATGTGCTTGTTAAAAGTGATTTTGGTAATACTGAGGTGGAAGTTAAGGTAGTGGGTGAACCAAGATCTACTCAGGTTGATGAATTCCAGCGAGAACTCCAACCTGCTGTTTCAGAAAATAAGGAAAAATTCTTTTGCTCCCAGGCATCTGATCTTGGAATTGACTTGACCCGAGAATGCAGTGCAATGTCAGAATCATATATTACTGATGAAGTACAGCAAGGTGATGGAGCCAGCATTGCTGAGCCAGTGGCTCAGCCTCATTCTGGAGAGGAGGACCAGGATCGCTCTACAAAAGATGTATCGGGGTCTGCAACCTCTACAACAGCGTCACAGTCTCAGACATCAAATGCAAAGCCAAAAAAACAAAAGTGGAAGAGCTCTCAAGCATCAGGTCCATCTTCCCCGTCACCAGTTGTGCTTAACTCAATAGATTCCTCCAATGAACGTGCTAGGAGTTCAAGTCCTCCCTTTGGTGAAGCTTCATATCCTCAAATTATGGCCATGCAGGATACAATGAATCAGGTGAGAGCTAATTATTCGGCACAGTTATGACATACCAACCTTTTTTTAGTTTTACACTAGTTCTAAGAAGATTTTATTTACAGTAGACCTAATAGCCTTTCCAAAGTTATGCTTTTATGATCCGAGTGCCTCTTGTCATATGGGGTATGGTTTTGTATATACTATTTTGTCTATTTCCTCTTTCTGTATGTGTGCATTTGATATTAGTCTTTTTGGTGTTGTCTTATTTTTGCCATCTATGTATCCTTTGATCAACTATGTTTTTCTTGTCATGTGCAGCTAATTACTATGCAAAAAGACTTGCAAAAGCAGATAACAATGATGGTTGCTGTCCCAGTTGCAAAGGAAGGAAAAAGATTAGAGGTGGCTCTAGGGCGGAATATGGAGAAGGCTGTAAAGGCCAATAATGATGCATTGTGGGCTCGTTTTCAAGAAGAGAATGCTAAGAATGAGAAATTAATGCGAGATCGTATTCAACAAATATCTGGTTCAATCAACAACTTCATCAACAAGGACTATCCAGTCATGTTAGAGAAAATAGTCAAGAAAGAAATAGCTAATGTTGTACCCGCTGTTGTTCGTGCAATCACTCCAGCTATTGAAAAAACCATACCTTTGGCCATATCTGATTCCTTCCAGGTAAATTTATTGATGATCTGTCCTTTTTTATAAAGTCAGCTGTTTGTTGTCTAAAAAATGCTTGTACTGCAGAGAGGTGTGGGAGATAAAGCAGTAAATCAACTTGAGAAATCAGTTAATTCTAAACTCGAAGCCACTGTATCAAGGCAAATCCAGGCACAGTTCCAAACCTCTGGTAAACAAGCTCTTCAGGTACATACAAGTCTCATAGACTCAATTTCTATGAATTTTTGGAGTAATTAATGGCTTTAATTTGGTTGGGTGACTATCTCCACTAATCATATAATCTTTTACATAGGATGCTCTGAAGTCTAGTATGGAAGCTTCTGTGGTACCTGCCTTTGAGAAGTCATGTAAAGCCATGTTTGAGCAAGTAGATGCTACATTCCAGAAAGGAATGATTGAACATGCAGCTGTGGCTCAGCAGCATTTTGAGGCTGTACATTCACCATTGGCACATGCCTTAAGGGTTTGTACTCTTAAACTGTCCAGCCTATTTCTTTCAATAATCTGCTGACAACTTTCCATATGCTTGGGGTTTTTGAATTTATACAAAGTAATTATATGATTATTGGTAGCAGCTCTTTTCATAATTAATTTTAATCAGCAACTTTAGATTTGCTAGAATATGTATAAGTTGTCACTGGATATCACAACAGACTTCCACTATGTGATACTGACTCCATCAGTCTCTTATGAGTCTTTAACCAACGATATGCTTTAGTGGAATGAGTATTACTGAGCTGAGGTCTGGAAGGATGAGTCTGTTAGTTTACTAGGTTATAGAGACAAGGTTCTGTTTTGGTCAGTCAAGGTTTTGCTTGTTTATTGTTTAGTGTGGTTCCTATGGGTCATCTGACTTGCTATTGTGTGACCTTGCAGGAAGCTATTAGCTCAGCGTCATCGGTGACTCAAACCCTAAGCGGAGAAGTGGCTGATGGTCAACGCAAGCTAGTAGCTCTTGCAACTGCACGAGGAAACTCAAGTGCTGTAAATCCCTTGGTCACTCAACTAACCAATGGACCTTTGGGCGGTCTCCATGAGAAGGTTTGCTCAATCTAAATTTTGTCACTGTGGTTTACACGTATTGCAGTTCATTGGATGACTTATTTGCTTGGCTCTCAATAACAAGAAGCATTAAATTCATGCATGATAGGTTGATGTGCCCTTGGATCCAACGAAGGAGCTGTCGAGGTTGGTAACAGAACGCAAGTATGAGGAGGCTTTTACTGCAGCTCTACAAAGAAGTGATGTTAGCATCGTATCGTGGTTATGTGCTCAGGTACGTTCAGATGATTAGTTAGTTAGTTCTGAACTTGTGATTGATCACCAGCTTAAAAACTGTTCCCTTCATTTCAGGTTGATCTGCATGGGATACTGCTGCTGCAGCCTGGTCCTCTGAGCCAAGGCGTGCTTCTTTCTCTCTTGCAGCAGCTGGCCTGCGATATCAACAATGATACACCCCGGAAAGTTGGATGGATGACAGATGTGGCAGCGGCCATAAACCCATCCAACCCTCAGATTGCTGTGCATGTGAGACCAGTCTTTGAGCAAGTTTATCAGATACTGCACCATCAACATAGTTTGCCTACACTCCCCGGCGTCGACACTACTAGTCTACGTCTCCTCATGCATGTCATTAACTCCATGATGATGGCCTGTAAATGATCTTATTCTGCCTACAGATCTACCATCGTGCAAGAAACATTATTTATATGGAACACTTTGTACAAATCTGCCGTTGATTATCCTCTTATGAAACGGGTACAAAAACCTTGTAGAGTCAGTTTTCTTGGAGTTGAATAGATAGGCTAGGTGTTTTGGGTTGATTCTTGCTTCAACTTCTTCTCTGTAAAACATGAAATTTTGTATTTCCTTTACACCTGTGAATGGGTATTTTATTTTGGTTTTTCCCTCACTTGATATGCTTTTTTCTGCCTCAACTTGATATGATCTTTGGCACCAAGAGTCTGAATTTTTGTAATGATCAATGTCATATTATTTTTATAGATTTGAGATAGTTTTGATGTCTAAATACGTGATCACGGTATCAACCTTTATCACTTTATCCCTGCACACCAACTACTGATCAGTATCACTTTATGTTGTACCGATAATTATCATGCAATGGACTTGGTGAGATCATATTGTGGACTGAACTCTCCACTAGTACATAGCTTTTCAGTGTCACAACTTGGTCGATACTCATCTGTATATCCTATATTATGGCTACGTGGGTTTAGTTGAGTTGAAGTGAGGTCATATTGCATTTTCAATCAAAATGAAAAACGTAATCTTCAAATTAATTCTTCTTTTGGTTAAAAAAAGCTTCGGATTCAATTTTGGAGCAAAAGAATATTCATTATTCATTTACAAGATTTGCCCACAATCACTGGGAGCCATAAGACTTGAGCAAGAAGTAAAATCCACTGTGCAGAAATATTCACTTTCATAGTTCATAGTACTAAAAATTCACATAATTTACTCTTTTACATGTCAGATTCCTACAAATCTACGCGGCCAAAAATCTGTTCTGGAAAAAAAGAGAACGGCGAAATAGATGAGGCGCGTGGCCTCTTTGAAAATAAAAAAATAAAAATGCAAATTAGGTGGGGATCGGTTGCTCTACCAGCACTGGTCAGTTTCCCATCTCCGGGTCGAATAAAACCCATTGGGCCGAAACCCAACCGGAGAACTCCTCCGCCCACAATGAACACGAGCACTCAGCGACAGATCGTACATCGCCCTCGCCGCCGGATCCGACAGCGTGGCGTACGCGTTGTGAATCTCGATGAAATCCCTGCCGTCCGATAATTCCGACGACGACGTCGTGTCCGGGTGGTACAGCTTCGCCAAGCTCCTGTACGCCGTCTTGATCTCCGTCTGCGTCGCGTCGTTGCTCACTCTCAGCACCTCGTAGAGACTCGCCGTCGTCATCGTCATCTTGATCTCCGGTCGGCGCTGCTGCTGCTGCTGCTCGGCTGTCTCGGCGAAGGCTCTGACCGAGACTCTCAGCTGACGGCGGTGGCGAGGAGGAGGCGAGGGCATTTGGGGAGGAGGTGCGAAGCTATAGAGCTTGGGGTTCGCGGCGGCGGAGAAGGAGAGGCCGGCGATGGGTAGGGTTGCGGCGGCAGACATCGGCGGTTTTGTTATTTTTGAGAAATTGGAAGGACTGAAATGAATAATGGATTTTGAAAAGGGGCAGGCTGTGGTATTTATAGAAGTAAACAAAACAAAAAACAAAAACTCTGTGTGTGGTTTTCAGGGGCGCTGTGCTGACATGGCAGTCCGATTTGGACTGAACTAAATGTACTAATACGAAATATCAATAAAATATATATATATATAACACACAAATTTATGTGATTTATCTAAATCGAATTATATTTACGAGCAAATACGATGAGAAGATTCCACTAATATTAAAAAGAAATTACAATATGTTTTATACATAAACTCAAAACTCAATTATACTCGAATATACTCAATGATCAAAGAGCCTACAACATACAATGATACAAATATGTTGTTTCTCCAAAAGAGAGAAAGACAACAGAAAACTAAACAACTAATAAGAAGTATAATCGCACTAAAGAGATGAAACAAACTCTAGAAGAGAATTTCAAGGCTACAATTATACCGACTGTTTTTTGGCTCTCTCAAATTGCTACGGATGCTAGCAATTTTTCTCTATCTCTTCTATCGTACAACGTATACATATATAGGAGGACATATGGCAATAGACGTGAGCTCCATGTTCGACACAATCCTAATATGATTAATTCATCCAAACCTTGTTTACTTAGGTCACGTAGACTTTACTCTCGAGTCTACCAAATATGGGCTTGATCCAAGAGATCATTGATAGTACAGTATGTACGTAGCTTAAAAATTAAGCCACAAATTCAATAATTTCCACCTTGACTTAATTATCAAAAAATTTTAAAGTTGAATTTCCCCTGAAAGTCTCCTCCACCAAAGTTACTAATTGCGAGTAACAATCAAGCCAAAGCAACACTTGAACTTGCAAAAAGGAGCTGATTTGATCAAAATATGATGACTCCAAAGAAGAGACCGAATTTCTTGAAACAAAGCAACAATGTAGAACCCAAGTTGCTTCTCTTCAATATCATCAACAAAACCAATCACATTCTGACTAGCTTGGACAAAACTTTGAACGAGCTCCACCTGCTTACTAACACCGTGATCTGGACCTGTATTAAACTCTTCTACACATAGCATGACATACTCCCTAAAGTGCAAAATTTCGCTGATCACAAATTTGGGTGACATAAACTGGACACACCACATGTGATACAAATTCACCCCACAAACAAATTCATGGAAACCAAATTTTGTCCTCATCTCATGTTTACCATCACTCACATGAGCCACAAAAGAACAAGTATCAAAATATCCTGCATGAGTTTCAAACCATACCTCAAATAGAGTCTTCACACAAAATGTAGTCAATGGAGACCAATTCACCAAGTAGCAGGAATTACCAAATTCAGTATCAAATTTCTTTTGAGCCAGTTGGAAGAGATCAAGATCAACAACGGTTTAGCGACCGTCTCGTTGATCTCTTATTAGTTTATCTCCATGTAGAGCTTCAAAAAGACCTAGTAAAGCACAACTAATTTCTTGAAACCGGTGAACAACTCTAAATAACATGTTTAATTTTGTGTGTTTGCCTTTTGTGTGTTTTCATTGTATGTTGTTTGAGGGCAATTTATTATGTTTTAATGTAATGTGTTTGAATTTTATCTAAATAAATAAAGAGCATTTTTATTTCTTAAAAATTTAAATTACATAATGACATGCCAAACATAGATTCATTATTAAGACAAACTAAACTAATTAATAAAATCAAGGTTGCGGGGGAAATAATAATTTGTAAAGTTTGCATCGCCATCTTCTTTTTCATTGTCATCTACTTGCTTAAGAATTTCCGTTTTCCTCTTCGTGAAGTACCTCTTTGACATTGGGCTCGTAGCCTCCAAATTCATTGTCATGATCCTTGTTTATTCCTCTTGGACCCACAATTTGTAGTTTTTCTCATCAAGCATTCGTTGCCATTCATCACTTGCCTTTTGCCAATCGAAAAATATTTTTTTATTAGCCGCAATACTTTTCAAAGTCTCATCTCTAACCTCATTTGTAGGTGTCATGACCTTTTTATCCATTCTTTTTCCTTCTTTGGCCGCCTTCACTCCTTTAGGTTTAACCGGACTCGAGATACCTTCAACGTTGCTTTGTGGTATTAGAATCACTTCATCATCACCCAAGTTGACGATAGAAGACACTTCACTAACAAGAGGAGTAGCTTCGAAGTTGGAATGGTAAGAATGTGGAATACTAGTTTCGACGGATCTAAAAAAATGATGATTTTTGACCGATTCCCAACACTCAAAGTTTGTATTTTTTTTTTTTGCCACATAAAGTGTTTGAGCTTTCCTTAACTACAAAAAAAAATGTCGATAAGATATGTCAAAATAATATCCAATAAAATGGACTTGACATTTTTTATTTCATAAAATAAAAAAAAATTGAGAGGACTAACATAACTAAATCCTTACCTCAACTTGCAAATTTTCGCCGGATTCTAGATTTCTTTTTACGTATGCAAGCGAAGTTTTCCATTGTGTCAAATTTGGCTTCAACTTAGCAAAAGGAAAAGTAAGTTGAAAGTATCCAACCCTAGATTAACTAGTAATCTAGGATCACGCCCTAACGATGAGACTTGAACCACGGAATTCTGTAAAAAAAAAATTGACATAGTTTCCTCTACGAAATGGACTAACGGAAACCTGCAAGAAAATCACACTTCGGATTTCTCACAAATAATACCGTGGACCACCGATGTCCATCCGGATTTCTCAATAAAGTGTGAAAAGTAAATTAATTAAAATGTTGAAACAATAATGCAGAAATGGAAAAATCATAATCCAACAATACTGTCAATTCACAACTAGCTCTGAAAAATATTCACAACACTAGTATTCACAACCTTAGTGTTTGTCCTAAACCAAGACGATCTGGGTTGGGAGGGTATTTGTCCTAACCCGGTCTGACCCGACTAGTTAGTGATCAGCCGACTAGTCAAAGCATCATGCAGAAAATAAAACCATCACAAACATACCTCCAAACTCGACTGTAATAAAATACAAGAGATTGTATGCAGAACTATGAAAATAAATAAACGTCCACTTACAGTACTATGTCGGGATATTCATAAAGCCAAAACCTGCCAATCGGTGTAATAATCATCTGACACTGTCCGCTAACTCGTAATCCTGAAACTAGGATTATAATTAATATCTAATCGTCGATATTCATAATGAATAGCTAAGCTCATAATCCGACGAGCAATAATGTCGAGAATCTCACATTCTCGAACAACTTATTTTTAACTAATTACAAACTTAATCAAATTCTAAATTCAATTCCTTGCATTCCTTTACTGTAAATCAATTTTAGAGTCGCATCATAAATCTCAAATATCGAGTGACTCTAATTTAAATTGATGGTCGGATCATCCGTTAATATTATCGTAAAATCAATTAATTATTATCCGATTAAATACACATATAAATTAATCAAGTCCATATCCATTCAAGAACCTTACCATTACATTCGGCACGAAATTAAGAGCAGAACGAGATAAAATTTTGCCAAAAATTCTAACATCGCCAGAGGTTCGCTGAGCACGGCGGCGGCCAGAATCTCACCTACTCCCAATCGAGCAACCTATACATCAAAACTGTTAGAATATGCCTTGAATCTGGTATGGTGTCGGCGTATGCAGGTCTCACTAAGACAGATGTCTTTGGCGATAGGGTCGTAAGGAAGAATCTCTAGTGAGAGAGTCTTTGGCGAGCAGTCTTTGGCGATGAGAGTTAGAGTCTCTGGCAAGCAAGACTTCTACTCAGGTTTTCGTAAGGAATAAGGATTCCTCAGTCATTCTGGTTTTAGGTTTCCTCAGACGTTTGGGTTTGGGATTCCTCTGGTATTCAGGACTCTGTTAGGCTATATATATACAAGGGTTTTAGCCAAGAGATGTGGTGAGGTGTGAACAAACTGGTATCTGGTTCTATCCTATAGGTTAAGCTTAACCTAGTGTGGTAGAGATAATCTGGTTCTATCCTGTAGATTAGGCTTAATCTAGTGTGGTAGAGATATTCTGGTTCTGTAACCTAGGTTGGCTAACCTAATGTGATACTCTGTAATCTAGTATTCTCAAGATAATAACTCTGTTCTCCTTCTGTCGTAGATGTAGCTAACTCATGTTAGTGAACCACGTAAATATGTGTTTGTTCTTACGTTCAATTGCTTCCACTACAACAAATCTGGTATCAGAGCTTTGGCTCAAGATGTCTAGGGTGAATGTGAAGATCGACAAATTCACGGGGAGGAACCGTTTCAGTTTATGGAAGATCAAGATACTTGCCTTGTTAAAACAACAAGGGTTGTGGGCGCCGCAGATGAAGAAGACAGTGGGTCCTAAATCCGCTGA
Source organism: Geum urbanum (assembly GCA_946800695.1). Lineage (NCBI taxonomy): Eukaryota > Viridiplantae > Streptophyta > Magnoliopsida > Rosales > Rosaceae > Geum > Geum urbanum. The sequence goes on from OX327016.1 coordinate 37,085,531, forward strand.
GATGGCCAGTCTGGAGGAGAAGGCACACTCGACAATCATGCTGTGTCTTGGAAATGATATCATCACCGAAATCACAGAAGAAGAATCTGCATCTGATTTGTGGTTGAAGCTTGAGAGTCTATACATGACGAAGTCTTTAACCAACAAGTTGCTTCTGAAGCAACGTCTATTTGGTCTGTGTATGCAAGAGGGTGCACCTCTGAGAGATCACTTGGATCAGTTGAACACAATTCTGTTAGAATTGCGTAATATCAATGTTAAAATCGATGATGAGGATGCTGCTCTGATTCTGTTGGTATCTTTACCATTATCATTTGAGAATTTTGTGCAATCCTTTATTGTTGGAAGGGATACGGTGACTCTTGAGGAGGTAAGATCGTCTCTTTATACCAGAGAACTGCGCCATAAGGCGACTGGTACAGGTTCAGATAATCAGGCTCCTAGGTTAGTAGTCAGTGGAGGTAAGGAACATGGAAACTCGGATGAGAAGAAATTCAAGAAGCCAAGTTTCAAGGGTCCTAAATCCAACAATGTCTGTAACTACTGTAAAGAGAGGGGACATTGGAAAAGGGAATGTCCAAAGTGGAAGCAGCATGAGAAACCATCAGGAACTGCTGCTATAGCAGAAGATGATAACAATTCAGAAGAGGATATGGCTCTAGTTGCTGATGAACATGCACATCACAATAATGTGTGGGTTCTAGATTCTGGGGCGTCTTACCATATATGTCCACACAGGGAGTGGTTCTCAACCTATGAGCAGGTAAATGAAGGAGATGTCTCCATGGCCAACAGTGTTGCCTGCAAGGTGGTTGGAATGGGCTTAATTAAACTATGGACACATGATGGTAAATTTTGTACATTGAACGAAATTAGGCATGTTCCACGCATGACTAAGAATATGATATCTCTGAGGTATTTGGATAAGAAGGGGTTCAGTTTCAAAGGAGAATGCGGAGTTCTACGTGTCTATAAGGGTTCTGATGTGGTTCTGAAAGGTGTCAAGTGAAGTACTTTGTATATTCTGCAAGGTTTTATGCTGTCAGGTTTTGCTACTGATGCATCATTGGAGGTTCACAAGAAGGATATGACCAAGCTATGGCACATGAGGCTCGATCATATGAGTGAACGAGGGATGCAACTTCTGGAATTCTGCTAGTCTGAGTTTAATGAGTTCTGCAGGAATGTAGGGATTGCTAGGCATCATATAGTCAGGGACACACCGGAGCAGAATGGTGTGGTAGAACGGAAGAATCAGACACTTCTGGAGAGAGCTAGGTGCATGTTCTCTAATGCTAGTGTTGTATCAGAGAATGGTAGTGTTGAGAAACAGGTGGAGCAGCAAGTCACTCAAGATGAGAGTGAACCACAGCAAGAAGTTCAACACTCATATTCAGAATCAGAGCCACTAGTAGTTAACCAACATAGTTTGTCTCTTAATCGGTCGAGGAGAGCAAACTTTGGGAAACCGCTCACGAGGTATGGTTTTGAGGACATGGTGGCTTATGCACTTTAGGTTCCTGAAGAGGTGGATCCTTGCGAGCCATCCACCTACAAGGAAGCAGTTACATGTACTAAGTCTGCCCAATAGCTTGCTGCAATGGGAGATGAGATGGAATCACTTCACAAGAATCAGACTTGGGAATTGGCCAAGCGACCTCAGGAGAGAAAGATTATTACTTGCAAATATTTTTTCAAGAAGAAGGAAGGGATGTCACATGAGGGTATCAAGTATAAAGCTCGGGTAGTTGCAAGAGGGTTTCATCAGGAAGAAGGTGTAGACTATAATGAGATTTTCTCGCCAGTGGTCAGACATACATCTATCAGGGTGCTACTAGCCTTAGTCGCACATCAGGATCTGGAACTTGAGCAACTAGATGTGAAGACATCTTTTCTGCATGGAGAGTTGGATGAGGAGATATACATGACTCAGCCAGAGGGTTTTCAAGCTCCTAGAAAGGAAGATTATGTTTGTAAGTTGAAGAAATCTTTATATGAGCTAAAACAGTCACCGAGACAGTGGTACAAGAGGTTTGACAGCTATGTGATGGAGATTGGCTACAGCAGGAGTCCGTATGATTATTGTGTTTACTACAACAAGGTTTCAAATGAGTCTCTCATTTATCTTGTCTTGTATGTAGATGATATGTTGATAGCTGCAAAGGACAAGTCAGAGATTCAGAAGTTGAAGGATCTTCTCAGTGCTGAGTTTGAAATGAAGGATTTGGGTGCAGCTAGGAAAATTCTGGGAATGGAGATCTACATGGATATGAGTCAGAAGAGGTTGTTCTTATCACAGAATGATTATATTCAGAAGATATTGTCAAGGTTTGGCATGTCTACAACAAAATCCTTAGATACTCCAAGTGCAGCAAACATTCATTTGTCTACTGCGTTTGCACCTAAATCTGCTCAGGAGAAAGAGTACATGTCTCGAGTTTCCTATGGTAATGTAGTAGGAAGCTTGATGTATGCTATAGTCTGCACTAGACCAGATCTTGCACATCGATGTCAGGTATTATTTTCTGAGAAGTGAGAAGAGAATCAGGGTGAACAAGGTGGGTATTGCTAATAATCCAGTAGACGTGTTCACCAAGCCGGTTTCGCATAGCAAGTTCCAATATTGTCTAGACTTGCTGAATGTCAGAAGCTGTTAGTTACCCGTTGGGGGCAACATCTGGGTCATTCTTTGGGAGGAACAACATCTGGGTTCCTTCTCTGGGAGAAAGCAACATCTAGGTTCGTTTTTTGGAGGAACGACGTATGGGGACAGAGGAGAGTTTGGTACTTCTAGTACATCTGGTTATATGGGAGAGGATTCAAGTCAAGGTGGAGATTTGTTAGAATATGCCTTGAATCTGGTATGGCGTTGGCGTACGAAAGTCTCACTAAGACAGATGTCTTTGGCGAGAGGGTCGCAAGGAAGAATCTCTGGCGAGAGAGTCTTTGGCAAGGAGAGTTAGAGTCTCTAGCAAGCAGGACTTCTACTCAGGTTTCTGTAAGGAATAAGGATTCCTCAGTCATTCTGGTTTTAAGTTTCCTCAGACGTTTGAGTTTGGGATTCCTCTGGAATTTAGGACTCTATTAGGCTATATATACACAACATTATTAGCCAAGAGATGTGGTGAGGTATGAACAAACTGGTATGTGGTTCTATCCTGTAGGTTAGGCTTAACCTAGTGTGATAGAGATAATCTGGTTCTATCTTGTAGATTAGGCTTAATCTAGTGTGGTAGAGATATTCTGGTTCTGTAATCCTAGGTTAGCTAACCTAATGTGATACTTTGTAATCTGGTATCCTCAAGATAATAAATCTGTTCTCCTTCTATCGTGGATGTAGCTAACTCACGTTAGTGAACCACGTAAATCTGTGTTTATTCTTACGTTCAATTGATTCCGCTACAACAAAAACGTTCATCTCAACAAGCCCAACAATTCAAAACCAAAATCAAACCAAAAAATAACGAAATCAACCGTTGAAGTTTTAAACGCTCACCGGAATTCACTTCGTTCATTCACTGGCGTCCGGCCACGGCTGAGTCCGAGACGTATCGTGTTCAACTCATCTTCGCCTAGGCTTCAAAACCTCTATGGTCACGACCTATATCGCTGTCGTGTTCACAGCCACCATCGTCGTCGAAAACAATCCAGAACTGCCACTTCTCGGCCTTGATTCGTCCTCCATCAGTCACCAATGCCAAATATATTGCCACCAATCAATAGAGGAGATGAAACCCAACAGTTTGCAACCAATCCCACGGTCGGAGGCTCACCGCCGAAGAAAACCTCACGGTAAGGAAACGGGTTGAGAGAGGGGTCAACCCGGTTGCCCAAAATAGAAATTTGTTTGACTTTCTCAAAATGGAAACCTATATATATAGTCGTGATTTTACAGTAATGCGTTTTCTGATATTTTCGTAAAATTTTTGCTGACCATAACTTCATCGTCGTAACTTCGATTTCAACACTTGATGTGGCCACAAATTCATTTCGACAAACTCTACGACTTTATCCAAAGAAATTTCTCGAAAAATATAGTTGATAAAATATCGACGAGACACCAGCGAAAGTTACCGACGGTAAAGACTAATTACCATCGATGATTAACATAATTAATTAGCGACAAACCGCATAAGTTCCGATTATCGGGTGATATTGTTCTGGGTCATAACATAAGTGAATTTTGGGTCCTAACCTCCGCCCTCGATTCACCAGGAGCCATTTCCCAATTTTGTTGGTAATCGACATTGTTTGTTTTGTTTGTCGACCTTTTGTGTGTTGCCGAAGATAGGGCACACGCTTTGACGGCAATAAGATATGCACAATTAAACATCTTCGAAAAGAAGTCAATTGGTATGCATCTTTTGCAAAAACTAAAAGGAGTGAGAGAAGAGAAAGAGAAGAGAGGGAGGAGGATGATAAATTTGTTGTCCACAAATTGGTGTGAGGTGTGAATGAAATTAAGGTAGTATTTATAGAAAAATTATAGGAGATTATTTGAATTTTTTGGGATTTTTTTGCAGTTTTTTAGGGATTTTTGTTGAAATATTTTGAATCTGCGTGAAGTAGCCATTTTATTCAAATCTAGGCCATTAGATTGAAATTTCAAATTAAAATGGATGGACCAAATGGAGATCAAAGACCGTTGGAAGTCGATGGCAGATAGCCCCGCCATGTGGCGGGCTATCATTGACTCGTAATTCCCTCATAAAAGAAAATTTCACTTATTACGCGCCATGTTAAAAAAAAATTGCGCGCCCTGGCATTACCTACGTGCGTGGGTTCCTCAGGGGATGCGTTCTCTCTGGAGATCGATTTTTGATTGTCGATGAGGAATTCACCTCCGTCAATGATCGTTCGCGAGGAATTGCACCGCTGCATGGTTTTTTCGACGGGGAAGATCGATTTTCGGCGGGACCTAACAATAGAACTTCCCATTTCGGCCAAAATTTCCGTCCGGTGCAGATGCTCTATGAAAGCATGCAGACTGCTTTCTCCACAATATAACTAATATGTTCTATAAAAGATGTAGGTGGTGTCTCACTATCACATCTTCACAAAACTGATCAAATTGACCCTCAACAAATACACCTGTCACAGAATCTGATAAGAGATATGATGAAGCATCCAAAACTGTGCTACCCTGAAGCATGTAAAGGTTATTTCGAATCAACTTTCCTTTCATAACCACAAACCATCCTTGCAAACTCTTAAAACTCCACCTTCAGACGAATACTTGTAACCTTGTGAGTCAAGAGTACTCAAAGATACCAAATTCTTATTCATATTTGGGACATGCCTAACATTTGTCAAGCTCCTGATAATTCCATCATGCATCCTAATTTGAATTGTTCCAATACCCATAACTTTATTATGAGTATTATCTCTCATAAACACAAAACCTCCATCAACAGATTAATGAGTCAAACCAGTCCCTATTGAAGCACATATGGTGTGAACAACCAGAATCAAGCAACCAAGCATCACCAAAAGAATTACTAGCAAATAACATAAAAGTAAAAGTAGAAGTATCATCCTCCACATCATTTCCAGACGACTTCTCAGAAGACCCATTATTATCCTTGATTTTTTGACATTCTTTCATCTAATGCCCTGTCTTGTGACAATAGTTGCATGCACCTCTCTTAATTCAAGACTTGGATCTCGAATTACTTTTACTGTTGCTTCCTGAATCTTTTCCCCGAACTATTAAACCATGATCTTAAGTCTCACTCAAGTTCTCAGACACCTTCTTCTTTAGTTCTCTCAAATTCAAAGTTGCTTTGACATCTTCCAAAGAGATTGCTTATCTTCCATATAACATAGTGTCGACAAAGCTTATCCTCATATGACATAGTAGCTGGAAAAATTTTACCTCCTTTCAACACCTTAAGTAACCTTTGCTGAACTAATAGGGCTCGCATCTTTACACACTAAAGGTTGAAATCATTCTTCCTCGTGAATTTATCGATCTCATATTTCACTGATATAGCAGACTTCATAATTGTAGACAAAATTACAAACCCAGACGTAGTCTGAGCCCTGATACCACTTGTTGTGCTGAAGCTCTAAACAATACTAAGTACAACGACTATAAAAGATAAACAGAAAAATCTATAACACACCGATTTATGTGGTTCACCTAAATCGGATTACATCCACAGACGGAGACGGTGAGGAGATTTCACTAATATCAAAAGGAGATTACAAGGTGTTTCACAAACAAACCCAAAATCTAGTTACATCCAAATACACTCAATGATCAAAGAGCCTACAACATACAATGATACAAATATGTTGTTCTCCAAAGTAGAGAAAGACAAAGGAGAACTAAACAACTAATATGAAGTATAATCGCACTAAAGAGATGAAACAAACTCTAAAAGAGAATGTCAAGGCTACAATTATACGAACTGTTTTGGCTCTCTCAAATTGCTACGGATGCCATCAATTTTTTTCTCTCTCTTCCATCGTACAACGTATACATATATAGGAGGACATATAGCAGCAGGCGTGCCACGTTCAACACAATCCTAATAGGATTATTACATCCAAACCTTAATTTAATTAGCTCACATAGACTTTACTCCCGAGTCTACCAAATATGGGCTTGATCCGAGAGATCATCGATAATACAGTATGTACGTAGCTTAATAATTAAGTTACAAATTCAATACTAAATATCTTCTAGAACATCCACATTAACGGATTAATGCCTTTATATGGTAAATTTTATTCAAGGTAACTATTTTTCAATTTTGTAAGTTCAACTTTTCATGCTGATATTTTGTTCAACATGACACAATAATACGATAGCCTTCCATTGGATTATTTGCATTGGAGATTGTAACTATTTGACTTGGCGAGTGATAACTCGATATTTTGTGATCGAGTTTTCTAATTTGAGTTTTTCAATTTGACGGCATTAGATTTTCATCAATATATATGAAAAGAAAGTGTATTAGTATGAATAGTATCATACTTTAGGTGTGAAGTTTAAAAGTTGGTGTCCTAATATATATTTATTATTTAAATTTCTCGGTGAAGAATATGTTATTAAATTTATCTTGAACATACATAATTTGTGCAGTTAAATATAATTTGTTTACAGAGTTTACTGCAAGAAGAATAGAGTAACAAACTAGCTAAGCGAATAGAATATCGCTCCTACAAAAACACAACATAAACATGAGTTGATCCCTAGATGATGGGCACATAGTACTTGACCAAATAAAAGAAGATGGGTAGGTGTGTCAAACATGGCCATGCTCAAAATTATCATGTTTGATACTGAGAATCAGCTTCATAGCTGCAACCTCAATAGATTACCTGTCCACAGAGCCGGATGTAAGATAGCTGGTACATTAATAATACCAGGTAATTACCTTACATGTACCAATTGCGGGTCCTGGTTCATATCAGTTTGCTCTGGATCATAGCTAATAGATAAATAAAAATATTATCAACCTCAATTGATTGTGGTCACAAGGTGGGAGTCTTGTAATATCAATATACTCATGTTTGATACCAACTTACACCAGCTTCATGGTTGTCCATATTATGTCAGAGCCACTTAGGGTATCAAGATTCTTCTATCCCTCCACAAGTTGGTGTAAGTTGGTATACTTTGTCAGCATTGTAATCCCTCCTTTGTAATATTACATTATCAATCAATAAAATTATAATTCTTTTATGAGCAAGGTCTTGGTGTAAGTTGGTATCAGAGCCGGAACCTTATCGCACGACATCTAAGTCGCCTTGAAACCTCAATTGCGCGAAAGAAGCAGTACAGAGTAAGTCTTCGTAAGTGGTTGACAGCCGTATAAAGCTACGTATTTTATACTTTCTTAATAGCTGTTCTTGCTCATTATAAATATTATTCTTTTAGTAAAAATGCTACCAAAATTATCAAGAACATCTTCTAAAACTTCGTCTTCATCAAGAAATTATATTCCTCAAACTATTATTAATCATATCAAAAATGAGGAGGATATAGAATTCTCTAATATTAAGAATCAGCTTCATAGCTGGAGCCTCCCGAAGGTTAAACCTTCAATGTTATATTCAATGAATGTGTTCAATTTAAATATGGCTATGACCATCAAAACAATTGAACAAACTATTCATATTGGGAAAGAATATGAAACTATTTAGTTGTTTCAGCCTGAAGAAATCAGGAGATATAAAGATAAATACATATATTTTCATCTGGGTATGGTTCAAGTGGCTATTCGACCACTCTCCAGAGAAAGTTTAAATGCCTCATTATTGGTTGCCTTAACAGATTGCAGACACCTAAATTTTAATGACTCCTTATTAGGAATCATTCAAACAAGCCTATGCAACGGCCCAGTTTATTTTAACTGCTTTCCTAATTTTTGTGTCTCTTTGACAGACAGAAATATTCTTGATGTTTTAACATTAAATGTTAAAACCAGTGGCTATAATTTAAAAGAAGGATCTGAGCCACTAAATATTACATATAAGGTATATTATAAAGCAATGAATACTCTCAGCCCAAAGGCAAGAAATTATGATACAAAGGGAAAGACAGTCTAAATTGAGACTAATCTGTTAAAATCAGATGTGTCTATTCCCCAGACTATTCAATGGCAGGATATTAAGACTCCTGATGAATGGATGCTTGAATCTCCCACTCCACCAAAACCTATAGAAAATAAAAAGGTAGAAGAAATTCTACAATATGATGATGGAAATGTTATTATCAAATTTGATAACAGTAGAAGATCAACTAGATTATCATTCTCGGATGATAGTCTCTCTTCTATTTCATCAAAAAGAAGTGAGAATATTCAATCTCAGAGGTTTTATACTCCAAACCAAACTATGAAAGCATCTTCATCAGGCACAAAGACTTTGATGGAGTTTGTACAAATTCTCAACAGATTCCTCAAGGGATATACCATGAGAAACCTGAAACATTATCAGAATTTAATGACATTACGTCAATAAATATCATTTCTATTCCATTTACTTATGATCGTCAAGCTTGCAGTAAAGATTTTATGCAAGAAAAATATAAACAATTTAGAAAATGGTTCTTCTCTACTTTCAAGAAATAAGAACAACAAAATTATAAAAATCTTTATCATGGCACTATTGAGGCCCAGGCGAAAGTTATATCTTTCCCTATTTGGTTGTTAGATTATGCTATTAACCACAATTCTCCCTGTTTAAATGTCCTTAAGTCCTTAGAAAAGGATTTGACTACAGCAAAAGGTAATATTATTACCTCTACTCATCCACCTTCAGAGCATCTGAAGATAAAAGCAGGCGAAGCCATTATTGAGTTAGTTGCTTTCAGTCATGAAAGACAACATAATTATACAAATCTAACTCTACAAACTATGTGCTCCCAACTTGGGAGAATGGATGAGAGATTAGAAAAAATCACACCACCTCCAGTATTAAGGGATACTAAACCCATATTATCTTCATCTACTATTAATTCTACTCCAAAGGTAATAGAACCTTCTATTCTGAAACCAAGTATCAATATCACTATGCCTAAAAAAAGGATATTGATATTGTTTCCATTCTAACCCAGCAGTTAGAATCTTTACAACTTGGTAATCATAAATCTAATGAGAAGAAAGCTCAAATAGCTACTATCTCAGAAACATTCTCTGATTCCGATAATGAATCAGATATTAATGAATTTGAAAAGCAAATTCTTGCTCTAGGATATGACCTTAAAAAAGATCAGACTCCTAGTATAAATCAAAATGTTTTTGAAAAAAGCATTGCTTTTGGCAGAAAATCAATTCCCACTGCTTCAACCAGACGTTATTATACTCATCCTACTCCCCAGGACTTATTATTCGAAGAAGAAAATTTGAATATTGCAGCCAGCTTCAGTGCTAGGACCATCTATGAATGGAATATTGACGGACTATCTGAATACCAGATACTCATGTTACTTCACAGAAGGACTATGTATTCAACTGTTTGCATATCTGCTCACAATATAGATAAGCAGATTGCAGAATACATTGTTGCAGGATTTGCTGGCCAACTTCGTGGTTGGTGGGATAATATTATTTCCCCAGAACAACAACAACAAATATTAAATGCAACAAAAATTATTCAAACTCCAATGACCATGAAAGATGAACAAGGTCATGGCAGTATTATATACAATGAAACCCCTATTCCTAATGCAGTTTATACACTGCTTACTTCCATTCTATTAGCTTTCGTGAGATCTAACCCAGTATCCTTTGAAAGAAATAAGGACTTATTAGTCAACATAAAATGTCCTACCTTAACACATTTCAGATGGTATAAGGATGTATTCTTGTCCAAAGTTATGATCAGGACAGATGCCAATGCTGACTTCTGGAAAGAGAAGTTCATAGCAGGTTTTCCTACTCTCTTTGCCCAGAAGGTCAAAGACCGTATTTTAAGAAAACATGGAGGAAACTCCATTCCTTATTATGAGTATACCTATGGTCAATTCATCAGTGAGTGCGTTGCTGAAGGGTTATCCATTTGCAATGATATTAAATTAAAAGCTCAATTAAAACGCCAACATTTAACAGGCAAAAAAGAAATTGGTGAATTCTGTGACCAATTTGGTTTTGATCTCCAAATCCCGAATAAACATAAGCATAAGGCCGGGATTAGACTCAAAATCCTATTTTAAGAAAAAGAAACGCTTTATCACGAAATCTTCTCATCCTCAGGAAAAGAAAAAGCGAAATTCAAAACCATATTATAAGAAGAATTATTCTCAGAATTCTTCCAATATTATTTGCAGAAAATGTGGAAAAACATGCCACTATGCTAATAGATGCTGGACCATGAAGAAGATTAATGAAATTTCTGATGAAGGTCTAAAAAAGCAATTGTTAGCAATTCTTCTAAACCCTTCTGACAGTGAGTCAGAAGATCAGGTCAATATTGTTGATCAAAATTCTAACAGTTCTGATTCTGAGTCTGAATCTTCATCATCAGACTGTGGTTGTAATGCAAACCATTACAAAGCTATTCTTGAGATGAATGGGTTAAGCATAAACGTGCTTACATCCCAAGAAAGATCTATTCTTGACTTGATCAATGGGAACCAAGATCCTGAGACTAAGAAAAATATGATTGAACATTATTTAGAAACAATTAAAAGGGAGAATAAACCTAGAGATTCTCCTTATATTTCAAAGGAATCATATTCCTTGAAAGAAGTTTTTGATGGGTTAAAAACTCATTTCTCCAAGAAATTATCTATTTCTGACTTACACCAAGAAATTAACTCCATAAGAATGGAGGTAAATATTATCAAAGAAATAAAAAATTTCTATTTCTGATTTAAGAGCAGAAATAAATAATTTAAAAATAGAAACCAAGTTTCTTAGAGAAATTATTAGCAAGATTATTCCTGACCAAGGAGAATCATCTATTCCGGATGAAGAGAAATTCCTCAACATCATTAACCAAGTAACATACCAGAAATGGTATTCTAATGTTACTATTGTCATAGACAAAGACTATGTCTTAAAAGGGATCACTCTCATTGACAGTGGAGCAGATCTAAATTGTATCAGTGAAGGGGTGATCCCCACGCGTTATTATGATAAATCATCGCAGTCGTTAAACACTGCTAACGGTTCAAAACTAAAAATCAGGTATAAATTATCCAATGCCTATGTTTGTAATTCAGGCATGTGTTTCAAAACCCCCTTTGTCATGGTCAAAGGCCTGACACAACAAATTATATTGGGGACTCCTTTCCTTAGTCTTTTGGAACCCTTTACAAAGACAAGTGAAGGTATAATTTGTGAGATTAAAGGTCAAAAGATAATTTTTGGCTTCATTACTCAGCCTCAAACTAGCCAAATTGATATGATCAAAAACACTCTTATTTTCAAAGAGAATCAGATAAATTTTATCCAATCCGATCTAAAAGTTATGAGTATTATGACTCAAATTAATTCTTGACAAAATCAGATTAAATCTTTATCTGATATTATCAAAGGGGAAATATGCAGTGATCTTCCTAATGCTTTTTGGGAAAGGAAAAAGCATATTATCACTCTCCCTTATGAACCTAACTTTAAGGAACAAAATATTCCTACCAAATTCAGGCCAGCCCAAATGAATGTTGGGCTAATTGAATATTGTAAAGAAGAAATTAATTCTCTTCTAGAAAGAAAACTTATCAGGAAATCCTACTCCCCTTGGAGCTGTACAACGTTTTATGTTAATAAAAGTGCTGAAATAGAAAGAGGAACTCCTAGACTAGTAATCAATTATAAACCTTTAAATAAGGTTCTAAAATGGATTAGGTATCCATTACCTAATAAAAAAGATTTATTATCTAGGCTCCAGTCAGCCTCTATCTTTTCAAAATTCGATTTAAAATCTGGATACTGGCAAATCCAGATTGCGGAAAGTGACATGTATAAGACAGCTTTTACTGTCCCTTTCAGACATTATGAATGGAACGTAATGCCTTTTGGGCTTAAAAATGCTCATTCAGAATTCCAAAATATTATGAATGATATTTTCACACCTTATTCTTCTTTCTTTCTCTATTGTTTACATAGGTGATATTCTTATCTTCTCCCAATCGCTTGACCAACACTTCAAGCATATGAATATATTTATCAATCTTATTAAAATAGCAGGTGTAGTAGTATCTGCTAAAAAGATGTCTATTTTCCTGACAAAAATCTGATTCCTTGGACAAGAAATAGAACAAGGAAGAATTATCCCCATTAAGCGAGCCATTCAATTCGCAGAAAAATTTTCAGATGAACTTAGGGATAAAACACAGCTTCAACGTTTTCTCGGAAGCTTGAATTATATTGCAGAATATTATCAAAATCTGTCTGCTGACAGCTCTCCTCTTTATGAAAGACTGAGGAAGAATCCTCCTCTATGGGGAGAGATCCATACCAAAGCAGTTAGACTTATTAAGTCTAAAGTAAAAAGCCTCCCATGTCTAGCTCTTGTTTCACCAACCAGTTTTAAAATTGTTGAGACAGATACTTCAGACATAGGTTATGGAGGAATTCTAAAACAAAAGTTTCCTAATTCAGAAAAGGAAATATTGTACAGATATACTTCTGGAAAGTGGAATGATGCCCAGAAAAACTACTCCACTATAAAAAAGGAAATTCTGGCTATTGTCAATTGTATTTCAAAATTCCAAGATAATTTATTAAATCAAGAATTCTTATTAAGAGTAGACTGTAAAGCAGCTAAAGATGTTCTTGAAAAAGACGTTAAAAATTTAGCTTCCAAACAAATATTTTCTTTTTTGCCTGTTAAATGTTGGCGTTTTAATTGAACTTTTAATTTAATATCATTGCAAAAGGATAACCCTTCAGCAACGCACTCACTGATGAGTTGACCATAGATATACTCATAATAAGGAATGGAGTTTCCTCCATGTTTTCTTAAAATACGGTCTTTGACCTTTTGGGCAAAGAGAGTAGGAAAACCTTCTATGAACTTCTCTTTCCAGAAGTCAGCATTGGCATCTGTTCTGATCATAACTTTGGACAAGAATACATCCTTATACCATCTGAACTGTGTTAAGGTAGGACATTTTAGGTTGACTAATAAGTCCTTATTTCTTTCAAAGGATACTGGGTTAGATCCCACGAAAGCTAATAGAATGGAAGTAAGCAGTGTATAAACTGCATTAGGAATAAGGGTTTCAGTGTTTATAATATTGTCATGACCTTGTTCATCTTTCATGGTCATTGGAGTTTGAATAATTTTTGTTGCATTTAATATTTGTTGTTGTTGTTCTAGGGAAATAATATTATCCCACCAACCAGGAAATTAGCCAGCAAATCCTGCAACAATGTATTCTGCAATCTGCTTATCTGTATTATGAGCAGATATGCAAACAGTTGAATACATAGTCCTTCTGTGAAGTAACGTAAGTATCTGGTATTCAGATAGTCCGTCAATATTCCATTCATAGATGGTCCTAGCACTGAAGCTGGCTGTAATATTCAAATTTTCTTCTTCGAATAATAAGTCCTGGGGAGTAGGACGAGTATAATAATGTCTGGTTGAAGCTGTGGGAATTGATTTTCTGCCAAAAACAATGCTTCTTTCAAAAATATTTTGATTTATACTAGGAGTCTGATCTTTTTTAAGGTCATCTCCTAGAGCAAGAATTTGCTTTTCAAATTCATTAATATCTGATTCATTATCGGAATCAGAGAATGTTTCTGAGATAGTAACTATTTGAGCTTTCTTCTCATTAAATTTATGATTATCAAGTTGTAAAGATTCTAACTGCTGGATTAAAATGAAAATAATATCAATATCTTTTTTGTTAGGGTATCAATAGATGCTGGACCAAGAAATGTGCAACTTATGCTGACAGAGCCACTTCGTGGACCTGCAATATCATCTGATATTTTCAATATCATTTAATATTGCGCACCTTGGGTAATTATGCAAATATCAAGATAATGATTACATAAGTAAGGTAAATATTATCTTGATTGGCCTTGAGCCAAGATGTAAGGTACACCAATTGCGGGATCACTAGAGCAATTTATCAATATCAATTGTGCCTGGTAATTAACTGGATCATACTAAGGTAATTACCAGTTATTATGATAATATAATAATATTGTAAGGTAATATTATCTATGCGCACGGCTTATCATGTACCAACACCAGGACCGCAATACCAATCATGATTGCATTACAAGGTGATCATAATTACAATGCTTGACAACTTATGCTGTCACCAGCTTATTACTTTATGAAGCTGATAAATATTTTTGTTTATATCATGCTTAAATCCTCCACAAGTAAGGTATCAAACACAACATAAACATGAGTTGATCCCAAGATGATGGGCACATAGTACTTGACCAAATAAAAGAAGATGGGTAAGTGTGTCAAACATGGCCATGCCCTTGTTCTTAGCCAATCTATAACACAAGAAAATCCTCCTTTAAGTTGTAGGATGGGGGTGGGAAGATCCCTAATGAAGAATTTAAAACGAAGACTTTGCAATTCATGTTGATTTTTTTTTAAGAACAAAATTGGTTTAGGGACTTAGCCAAGAGTAGAGCCAATAGTATTCTCCCTAATTTCGACTGTATTATTAGAATGCATAAGTAGAGTACTAGAATATTGCGTGGGGACGTAATACCTTCACCTTGAACAACATAAAGTCGATAATTAAGCATAAAGTAATTAAATGTTGAAATGTTTATTCAAAACTTGATAAAGTTAATTTAGCACTATACCTTGACAAACGTTCTAGAACCCCAAACCCAAATCAGGCTTCAAGAAAATGACCACCCACCACAATAGCATGGCCCTATCTTCTGCTTAATATAGAGACCCAGGAGAGTGAAATGAGCAATCTGTTATGGTGTACACGTATAAAAGCTTCTAGAATCTCTTTGTCTTTGTCACTAAAAGTGTCTCGGCTAAGGCTACCTTGCCATACTCTACTGGGACTGGCATTAACCTTGTTGTGGGACTAAGACGTAATAATATGGAGATAAATTGGTTGTCTTGCATTTTCTGGCCTAAAAAGGGTGCATCTTTGTCATGTGGACAAGAAGTTGGTGCTTAATTTGCCCAAAGAAAAAGGAAAGTTTGTGCTTTGGTGCGCATTGCTCAAGTCTTCTAGAAGGCTTTCCTTTTAATAGGGTTGTCATCTTATGAAACAAACCATCGAAAGTTGTAGAGGATTTCCTCTCTTTCTTCTTCAGAATGGATGAATATGATGATACCTCTTTGGTGTAAAAGAGGGAATTTCATATATAGAAGTGGAAAGACCACAAATGTGTCATATATGAAAGTTCATGTGATTCATTATATACGGATTTTAGTAGCGCGAAATCTAAATTTTGCGTATCTATATGTTTATTTCAATTTATTTAGCCAAATCTAGATTTATGCCCTTGTTTGATCTTGTTACCAAAGAAAACTAATCAAAGCTTAAACTAATTAATTAAAGAGCATTGATGGGATGAAAAATATCTGTATAATTTCAAGGCCATAGGGAAGAATATATGTTAAAGTAATAGAGTTCGTTAGTGGATGATGATAATGAGAAATTGAGAATGATAAAAGTTGGAAGGGAGGAGACAGGAAGCAATATGACAATAAGATATTGTGTCTTCCACAAGTCCCAGTTTATATATATATGTGTGTGTGTATAGTAATTAAACGAAAAGAGTCCAACAGTGTGCAACAATTTGGGCACTGACTCGGATTATAGTCAAATCAGTTCGTAATGGTCTAAGACCTAAAAGCTTGGCAATTTATATGCTAATGCACCGGAGAAAATTTCTTGTTAAATGATGTTCCTTGTGGTGATCTTAGCTGAGTTAGCTCCATATATACTTGTGAAGCCAAGTTACAGTTGAGAATGTCTGCTGAATACTACTGCACAGAGCAGACCAGGATGTTCTTGAGTTAGATTCGTAATATGATGATTGATATTACCCACCTATGGTACGCAGCAAACATGGTAATTAGAAAGTTTTTACCATCGCCACAGCGTTTCCTTTCCTGTTGTCAATTAGTTTTACCAGCAAAGCGTCGTCAATGACACAAGTTTGTATTACTTTTGCTCTCTCTACTCTATGTAGTTAAAACTTAAAACTCAAATCATTCAACTAATGAGCTTTAGAAAATGGGCTCATCCCGCCTCAATGCCACCAAAATTTTCCTTCCGGATATAAATCTCTACGCAAAATTTCAACGGCCCACAAGCCCATTGCTAGAGCTCAATTTCAATGGCCACTATAAATTTCATTCTTTGTTTTGGGCCGAACACAACTTATGGGCCAGACGCTAAAAATATGGCGTTTAGACCTTAAAATAGGCTGGCCTTCGCTATTTTCCTGTGTGATATTATTATTATTATTATTATTATTATTATTATTATTATTATTATTATTATAGGAAATTACACCTAAGGTCACTTAGAGGCCTTAGGTTACACATAAGGTCATTGTATAAGTTTTACACACATAAGGTCATTATACAATCCTTTAAAAAAAATAGTTTCCAATTTTGCCCTTGATATATAAATTATCTACTGAATTCAAAAAAAAAAAAACGGCTGAAACGAAACAGAAGGGAGGGAAAGCGCGATCTAGAGAGAGAGAGATTTTGAGTTCTAGATCGAATCAGCTGTGTGTGTGTGTGTGTGTGTGTGTGTGTGTGTGTGTGTGTGTGTGTGTGTGTGTGTGTGAGAGAGAGAGAGAGAGAGAGAGAGAGAGAGAGAGAGAGAGAGAGAGAGAGAGAGAGAGAGAGAGAGAGAGAGAGAGAGAGAGAGAGAGAGAGAGAGAGAGAGAGAGAGAGAGAGAGAGAGAGAGAGAGAGAGAGAGAGAGAATTCCGGCGAATTTTGGGAGAAGAAGTTACGGCGAATCGGTATTCTACTTCAATGGCTGATCAATGTGTGGATGTCATGTTTAGCAATATTAAACATGCATTTTTCCAGCTAGCAAAGAGGGAAATTATTACCTTGCTGCACTTTCATCTGCACAATCACATTATGGTGGGAAATAAAAAGACCAAGGATGTGCAATTTTATACGGAAGTGATGGATGTTGTCCAGACATTGGGTGGTGGGAAAATGTATGCCTATGATCCAGATGAGAATCATGAGATCGAGGAAGAGCAGCGTGAGAGACGACGAAAGAACAAAATCAACCATACAATCATGTTCGATCAAGTCCCAGTAGAGTAGTACTGTCCAACAACTAGAGTAGTACATTCTAAAAACTACAGTAGTATTTTCAACAAACTGTTACAGTGTTTTCTATGTGATAACATAGAAAACATATAATATGATTCTTCATTGTATAATACATACTACTTTAACGTAATTGTTCCTTATGTAATTGGTTTAACATACTAATTTGAGTTTGTTGTTCTTCGATTTTGTCATTTTGGGTTGGTCAATTGTGTCCTTTTGTATGTGACAGCGCTTTGTGTGTAAAACCAACTACATTAGTACTATCCAACAACCGTAGTAGTACACTCATCATACAACAAATTACTCACAGTCACATTACAAACTACTACAGTGCACACTACAAACTACTCACAGACAAACTACAAACTACTCACAGTCACACTACAAACTACTAAAAGACAACACTACAACAGAAAGTACTACTTCACAAAAATTTAGTGTATTACTAACACTACATATTATTCACAAAACACACTGCAAACTACTCACAGTCACATTACAAACTACTCACAGAACACACTACAACAAAAAGTACTACTTCACAAATGTGCTAGTGTATTACTACCACTACTGTTGTATCCATTAAGTAGTACCAATATCAAGGGTACAATGCAAGTACTATTGTTCAGTAACATCAGACACTAACAGAAAAGAATGTATTACATCAAACCTAACACAACATATAATCACTACTTGGACTTTGCTTTGCTTCTTCTTGTAACTCGGTAATCAAAAAGTGGCTCCTTTGTCGTAGTGTTCCTATTTTTGTTCTTGTGTGAATCATCAAATGTCATTAAGCCTTGTGCAAACAACAACATGAAACTGCTAAATGGTATTTTCTACATAATCCTCACTGTCTTTAGAGATAATTTTTTGTGAAGGTCACTCATGACTTTGCAAAAGCCTCTTAATGTCGATCTTATTCAGACTTTTGGTTTCTTATGGTCTTCCATTTGTGCCATTTCTGCAAAATAATGTAATAGACCATCAAATAAATTTTGTATACTACTTACAACAATTCTACATACTACTAGAAAATACACTATATACTACTCACAGAGCACACTTCAAACTACTCACAGACACACTACAATCTACTATAGAACAAACTACAAACTACTCACAAATAAACTACATACTACTACAGAGCACACTACAAACTACCACATAACACACTACATACTACTCACAGAATACATTACAAACTACTCACAGACACACTACAAACTACTACAGAATACACTGCAAACTACTCACAGACACACTACAAACTACTACAGAATACACTGCAAACTACTCACATACACACTATAAACTACTCACAGACAAACTACAAACTGCTCATAGAATACACTACAAACTATTCACAGAACACATTACAAAATACTCACACACTACAAACTACTACAGAGGACAGTACAAACTACTACATAACACACTACAAACTACTACAGAAGACACTACATACTACTCACAGACAACACTACAAACTACTACAAAATACACTACAAACTACTACAGAGCACACTACATACTACCACAGAACACACTACATATTACTCACAGACAACACTACAAACTACTACAGATAATACATACTACTACAAAGCACACTACAGACTAACATAAACACTACCCCAAACTATTGTAGATACTGCTCCATAAAAACTAAAGAATATCAATTTGTACATACTACTACAGACTAACATAAGTACTACCACAAGCTATTATAGACACTACTACGTACGTAACGTATGAAACACAAGAAAACAATAATGTTGGACAACTCAATTTAAAGAACCATTTCTGAGACTGAAAAAGAACACGAAGACACTTCTGTTCCAACAGTGAGCAGAACAAATCAAGTTTATCAACAATGGCTGCCAGATTGTTATCTCGTGCCCTTCTCAAAACCCAATCCAAACTCATGTCCTTTTTCTTCACCAAACAATTCACAGCCATTAATGCACCCAACGAAAGCAGAGCTCTTTCTCCGATCAACTTCATTCACACCTATTCGTCCATTCAACTCCTCCGAATCCAACACCAAACGTAACACTCTCGTCAACTTCTCTCTCCCCTCCGACGAGGACGACAATAACAAACCCACAACCATCGCCAACTCAAACGACAAGTTTTCGTCGTCGGCGGCGACTCTTCCTCCACTGTACGACCCGTTTAACAAGAAACCTGCTATAGAAGACCCAGAGGACCCAACAGACTTGCAAGAAGTGTTTCACAAGATGAGATTAGATGGGCTTCAAAACATTGCAGTCAAGATGTTTGACGCTTTGTCCAAAGACGGCCTCACCCACCAGGATGGCACTAAATATAAATAAATTGAACGAGATGGTTTTTTGTTAAACACAGGTGACCTTATTTGGGATAAAAATGTGGAATGACCTTATGTAGAATATATCTTATCTATATGACCTTATGTGTAATTTACCCTTATTATTATTATTATTATTATTATTATTGAGAGATTCTCTACACTACAAGAAAAATGCACCTAGACCACGGACGATTTCCGTCGTCTAGGTGCAATTTTCCGTCGTCCAAGCTCCGTGCTCCAAGTGCTGTCGTCCAAGCACTTGGACGACGGAGATGGAGAATTCCGTCGTCTAAGTGAGACTTAGACCACGGACATTCTCCGGGGTCTAAGTGTTCACTTAGACGACGGAGATGACAATCTCCGTCGTCTAAGTGAATTTTTAAATTTTTTTATCACAAAAAAAAATTATTTTTAAAAAAAAAATAAAAAAATAAAAAATTCACTTAGACGACGGAGATTGTCATCTCCCTCGTCTAAGTGAATCCGTAATTTTTTTTAAAATTTTTTTTTTTATTTTTTTTAAAAAAAATTAAAATTTAAAAATTCACTTGGACGACGGAGATGACAATCTCCGTCGTCTAAGTGAATTTTTAATTTTTTTTTTTAAAAATAATTTTACGGAATTTTCACTTAGACGACGGATATGGACAATCTCCGTCGTCCAAGTGAACACTTAGACGACGGAAATCATCCATATCCGTCGTCTAAGTGGTGATTTTGTAAAAAAAATTAAATAAAAAATTCATGAAATGCTAATTAATAATTTAATAATTAGCATTTAATGAATTTTTTATTTAATTTTTTGTATATCAATATTCATAATATTGCAAAATTTATTGAATATTAATTATTAATAATATATAATACGTACAAAATTCATAATGAATAAATAATTTAAATTATTATGGATTTAAATACAAAATTCATAATATAATAAAGTAAATTAATCTAGCCTAAATAAACAAAATTAAGCTAAAACTAAACTAATTATAGGCGGCGGTGGTGGTGGCGGCGCTGGTGGTGGAGGTGACAATGTAGGCGGTAGCTAGTGGTGTGTGGTGGTGGTGGAGGCGATGTTGTAGGTGGTGGTGGTGTGTGGTGGGGGCAGCGACGGTGGTGATGCCAATGATGGCGGCAACGGTGGTGATGTCGGTGGTGGCGGCGACGGTGGTGGTGGTGATGATGATAGTGGATGGTGATGGTGATGATATATGGTGGGTGGTTTGATTGGGGGGGGGAGAGATGAAGAGGGAGAGAGGGAGAGGGAGAGTGGATTGAGGGAGAGGAAAAAATGAAGAGAGATTGAGAAAATGATGAATTTATAAAGTTTTAAAACACTTAGACAACGGAAAATCAATATTTCCGTCGTCTAAGTGCTTTAAATTTTCAAACAATACCGCCAATTTTTCACTTAGACGACGGAGATGAGTATTTCCGTCGTCTAAGTGAATTTTTAATTTTTTTTTTAAATTTTTATTAAAAAAAAAAAATAAAAATATTACTTTTAAAAATTAAAAATCAAAAAAATTACTTAGACGACGGAGATGAGTATTTCCGTCTCTCCGTCGTCTAAGTGAATTTTTAAATTTTTTTAAATTTTTAAATTTTTTTTTAAAAAAATTTAAAAAAATTAAAAATTAAAAAAATTACTTAGATGTGTATTTCCGTCGTCTAGGTGAAAATTCCGTAAAATTATTTTTTAAAAATAATTTGTAATGAATTTTTGGACCTGTAATTTGAATGGAATTATCGTAAAATATCGATTAAAGAATCGTATATATAAAAAGTGAGATTTAAGACGATGAATTAATTTACGTATTCAAACTTGTTAAGTATCTACTAATATGTATAACTTAAGTGCCGGTACGTATAGACTCATTGCACATCGATATTAACGAAATTAAATTTGGAAAAAACGACCGTTGGATATACTCACCATAACACCATATATAAGTAGAATAATTTCCACTAAATACTGAGTTCGTTCAGGGTTTCATCGGCACAGTTAACCGCAAATTCAAAAATTTTACAAACCGGAAACCTGGATACACGAAAATCCGTAAATCCTATTTTAAAACCGTCGACGCTCACACTCCAAGCATTGTTTACTCTATGGTCTCGACGAAAAGAATATGTATTGGGACATGGTCTAGATGGTCGTTGTCTTAGGTGAAATTACGAAATTTTCACTTAGACGACGGAAATGTGCATTTCCGTCGTCTAAGTTCTTACTTGGACGACGGAAATGCACATTACCGTCATCTAAGTGAAAACATGGTTTAGGGGAAAGGGCCTTAGGGTTTAGGGTTAAAGTACTTAGACGACGGAAACGTCTTTTTCCGTTGTCTAAGTGAGAACTTAGACCGCGGAAACTTTCTCCGCGGTCTAAGTGAAATTTTTAAATTTTTGAAATTTCACTTAAACGACGGAGATGTCTTTTTCCGTCGTCTAAGTGACACTTAGACCGCGGAAATTTTCTCCGCGGTCTAAGTTTCACTTAGACGACGAAAAAAGACATCTCCGTCGTCTAAGTGTTCACTTAGACCGCGGAGAAGTTTCCGCGGTCTAAATGTTACTTAGACGACGGAATCTTAAATGTTCCGTCGTCTAAGTGCATTTTTCCTGTAGTGCTAGTTGTGACGTATTGACGTTTTTTGGTCGAAAATTAAAAACACCGTTTCATAACGAGGATGCACTCATTTTCCGGCCATCTCTTCTCCACAACGACGCAGAAGAGCCTTTTGATAATCCTATGCTCTTATGCGTTGTTGTTGTCTTAACACTTTTTTCTTTCGTGATCGAAGATTATTAATTATGTCAAATCACATCCTACCTCCATCTCTATCTACACGTACAAAGTCACAAACAGATCGATATAGTCAAGTTTATAGATCAATCACATCGAAGGTGAAACATGTTCTACTTGGAGAACGTATGCACACATGAACATATTGTTATTTCTCATGAGATTGATAGAATGATTGAATGACATGTACATGTAGGGCTTGAAAATCTTCTGAGATGTAGCGCAACACAAAATACGAACATAAAAATACTATAAAGTCAATTGTTTCGGATAGCGTGTAACTGTTAATGAAGAACTACAAAGACGAACACACAATTTGCATCAACAATTTGATTTTATTGACCAGGCTAGGTATGTACGTACGTCTCAATCTAGCTACCTGGCAAATTAATTGCTTGTGAAAAATGCCAAAAATATATGCATGACTTAAATTCGATTTACGACCCATCTTAGCTGTATGTGTGTAGTTTACACGTCATACCAACGTTTTTCCAGGTAGTTGATCGATCTTGAACTCTGGATATGCATGCATGAAAGCCATATATATATATATATATATATATATATATATTGTAGTAAATTCAAAGCCCTTACCTACCTAATTCATTGTTGCTCTTCTTGATGAGCTTAATCTCGCCCAGATATTTTTGTTGAATCTGACTCTCATTTTATTAAAGTTACCTTTGCATTCGCCGCCGGGAAGTCGCATAAACGGTAACAGCAACCACATTCATTAATCTAGGAACATTAGATATTGTCCCAATGCAACTCCAGCAATCCCAACGTTGGTGCAATTACGCAGATTTGGTTAGATATTATGATGAAACATACGAAATTTTTTAGATGTGCGGAATATAAATGTACAACAAATTAATTTATGATTTAATTTTTTTTTATGTATTATGAATTTAAAAATAAAAAATTACATATAAAGTCAATTAAAGACTCTATTTCATACATAAGATCATTATAAATTTTTAGTTAGAATGCATCAAGTCCCAGTAGAGTAGTACTGTCCAACAACTAGAGTAGTACTTTCTGAAAACTACAGTAGTACTTTCAACAAAGTTTTAGTTAGAATGCATAAAGTCCCAGTAGAGTAGTACTGTCCAACAACTAGAGTAGTACTTTCTCAAAACTATAGTAGTACTTTAACAAAATTGTTGTAGTGTTTTTCATGAAATTGCCAAATGGTATTTTTTACAACATTCTTACTGTTTTTGGAGGCAATTTTTTATGAAGTTCACTCATGACTTTGTAAAAGCCTCTTAATGTCGATCTTATTTGGACTTTGGATTTATCAGGGTCCTCTATTTGTGTCATTTTTGCAAAATAATAAAATAGACCATCAAAACACTACATACTACTCACATAAATTCTATATACTACTTACATCAATTCTACATACTACTACAGAGCACATTACATACTACTCACAGACAACACTACCTACTACTTACAGACAACACTACATACTACTCACAGAGCACACTACGTACTACTACAGAGCACGCTACGTACTACTACAGAACACACTACATACTACTCACAGACAACACTACAAACTACTACAAACAACACTATAAACTACTACAGAACACATCACATACTACTAGAGAATACACTACATACTACTCACAGACAACACTACAAACTACTACAAACAACACTACAAACTACTATAGAGCACACTACATACTACTCACAGACAACACTACAAACTACTACAAAGTACACCACAGAGTAACATAAACACTACCATAGATTATTGTAGACACTATTGCATAAAAACTAAATCACACCAATCTGTACACACTACTACAAACTAACACAAACACTACCACAGATTATTGTAGACACTATTGCATAAAAACTAAAGCACACCAATCTGTACACACTATTACAAACTAACATAAACACTACCACAAATTATTGTAGACACTACTATGTACGTAACAACCAAAACACAACTTTTGCGTACGCTGAGAGAGAGAGAGAGAGAGAGAGAGAGAGAGAGAGAGAGAGAGAGAGAGAGAGAGAGAGAGAGAGAGAGAGAGAGAGCGAGCTGCGAATGAAGAGAGGAGAGATGAATTGCTTTACTAGGGTTTTGAGTTTGAACAAATGAAAGAGTAGATGATTTTTTGATTGATTCTTATGTTTATATACAATGATATTTATGTAATTAGATTGAATTTTAAGGTTCTATCTATTTTATGTTTGATCTCAGATAACCTTATTTAAGATAAAATTATATAGCAACATTATCTAGTATACATCTTATATATATGATTTATGTATAATTTATCCATTTAAAAATAGCACGACTGAATTCGTAACAATTATATTGTATACTAATACTTCGCATATTCCGCACGATATAAATTCGTTCGACAACATTCATATGAATATGAATACAATAGTCAATCAATTTGTATTTCATGATCACAAGTTAAACTTTATTACAAAAGATAGAGAAGATTTTGTTTTCAGCACCGAAATGCGGAAAAGATTGACGGCAAAGGCAAACCCTCCATTGCAGGGGAATAATTGACGCACGACTACAGAGACCAATTGGTATTCGACACTAAACTCCAATTATTAAGGGGCCTCGATCATAATTCACATGTACATGTACCTATGCAAAAACAAGACCTCCTCTGACTAGACCAGCTCACTCTAATTGGGTAGTTGGGTTTATTTCACATGCCCTCCACGGATAAAGCTCCAAAAACCGACCTTTCTTTTTAGGAAGGGAGTCTGCCATAAAATAGAAGACCTGTCATCTTGTGACTCAAATCATTCACTTCCTTTTATGATTGA
The DNA here is from genome assembly GCA_946800695.1 of Geum urbanum. Taxonomy (NCBI): domain Eukaryota; kingdom Viridiplantae; phylum Streptophyta; class Magnoliopsida; order Rosales; family Rosaceae; genus Geum; species Geum urbanum. The sequence continues at coordinate 37,111,212 of OX327016.1, forward strand.
TAAGCCAATTAATGTTTTCGTAGTGAATTTAGCAACCGATGTAAGTTTCGAATAACTGTGAAAAATAATTTTATATCTAAGTAATCCAATTCACGATAAATTAATTTTATCTCAATCTTATTTCTTTTACTATTCAATTAGAATTGTAATTGTTTATTGATTGCATGTGTTAGATCACCGAAACTACTAACTCGCAAGAGAACAAGTTTTACTCTCAAACTAAATTTTTATCATGAATGATATCTCATAAATAAACTATTTATCATTTTAATACTTCATATTTTTGAAAATTATCAGTTTAGTACTTCAAATTTAAATCTCTACATAAAATCAGTACTTGTCATTAATAACACTGTTAATTTATTGAAAAATTATTGAAAAAATGTCAATTTTTCATCTTAGTCGTATTTTGTTTACTATTAGATTACGATTGTATTATCGCTTGTGTTAGATCACCAAAACATTACTAGTTCGCAAGAGAACAAATTCCACCCTCAAACTAATACTAAGTGAAGAGTTTGGCTACACTATTGAGATTTGGCCATTTGGGGAGTGGTTTTCTTAGGGCATATGCACTCATGAAATATAGAGGAAGTCCTATTTTGAGGAATTCATCACCCATTTGAGGAATTCCTCTCCAATAGGAAGTCTTATTTATGTTTTGCGTGCAGCGGTGTCCAAAATAGGACTTCCTATTACTATTCATTATTATTTAAAATATTTTCCTTTTGAATCCGAATAATACTTTCACCCAATAACTAGCCGACACGTGTCATTTCGATCATATAATTGGTAGCGGATTTCCAATAAGATTTTCGACTAGTAATTTTGAGACAGTGTCATGTCTACGTGTCAGTGTCGGCAAAATTATTGATTGAAGATATTCGGTAAGATTACAAACCAAAGAGAATGAGACACGTGTAATTTTTTTACAATTTTATGGGTTTTTTTATTTATAATTATTTCATTTCTGGCCGAACTGGTCGTTGCATTTAAATGTAAGCCGTCGGATGGCTCATATCCGTTTGAAATGGACGGCTCAGATCAACTTAGCTGTTGATTTGTCCGTTGCTCTGATGCTGTCACGTATCGCCACGGGATTGGCGTGTTTTTTTTTTACTTTTTAACCGGCGCGTGTAATACGCGCTTGGTAGAAAGAAAGAAAAAAAGGACATCAGCCTGGCGTCACCTACGTGAGTGGGGTCCGCCTGGCTCTTCCTTTCCGGAGGATGCCGGCGAGGACGTCCCTTGCGTCAACGTCCGGTCTTCATGGCTTCCCTCCCCCGCTGCACCGATCTTCGGAGCCGCTGCAGCTGCTCTGAGGAACGTGACAAGGAAATATCAGAAGCTAAAGAAAACGTCCACTCCCGCCAAGCAGAAAGATATTCCTTTTACGTTAAAGAGGTGTCAAACTCACTAACCGAGGAAAGACCTTTCTCTAATACCAGAGTCCCTAGTTAGCAAATTTTGAAATACCACGACGCCTTAACACAAAGAGTTTCCAACTATAAATACCCCCTCACAGATTTTTATCTCTGAACAAGCTTCATCAAGTTTGTGTTACACAAGTACCCAACAGAGTCATTTGTGTTGTTGGGTTTTGATATCTTTGATTCTTCATATTGTTGGAGTAGAGAGAAGATGACGGTGGGAGCTGGCATAACTGTTGAAGATGGGAGCTTGATGGTGTTGGGGAACAAGGTTCTTGGTGGAGTTCATGACAACATTGCGGTGACTCCGGCCTCCGGTGGTGCATTGGCCAATGGAGCCTTCATCGGTGTTGATTCCGATCAGAAGGGTAGCCGGAGAGTGTTTCCGATCGGCAAGCTCGAGTAAGTTTTAACTTCTTTATGTTTCATCCTAGTTTTGTTGTGATCACTTTTGCAATATCAACTAAATTGTTTGAGTAATTTTCTGTGTTAATGTATGGTTTGTGTTTGTAGGGGGTTGAGGTTTATGTGTGTATTTCGGTTTAAGTTGTGGTGGATGACACAGAGGATGGGGAGTAGTGGTCAAGAGGTACCTTTTGAGACGCAGTTTTTGATTGTGGAGACAAAAGAGGGTGGCAATTTTGCTGATGGAGGCAAAAATGGAGGGGATGAATCTGCTGTGTATACGGTTTTCTTGCCGATTCTTGAAGGGGATTTCAGGGCTGTTCTTCAGGGGAATGAAATGAATGAGATTGAAATCTGCCTAGAAAGTGGTAAGTTGATAGGAGCATTGATTCATTTTTTAAAATTATTTTTGTGGATTCTGAAATGATGGAAAATATATTTTGGTTTTTTTGCAGGAGATCCTGATGTTGATGGATTTGAGGGAAGTCATTTGGTTTTTGTTGGGGCTGGATCAGACCCATTTGATGTCATCACAGATGCTGTGAAGTAAGTAATTTCAAAGCTATCACTAGTATTTTCACTGGTTCTAGTTCATGGTCTAAAGTCCAGTTCAAAAGTTTCAGACACTTCAGTTGCTTTTGTCTTCAACTTTCTACCTTTAAAGAACACAAGGATCTGGAACTTGGTGACCCTACTTTCATGAAAGGGCAGAAGTATTTTGAATCTGAAATTTTTGGAATAGAACAGAAATCAAATAGGCAGTAACTTTTATCTTGACAATAATTTTTTGCTTTAAGTGATTAAATTCTGACTTGGTTGTACTTTCAATCATATATAGGACTGTGGAGAAGCACTTGCAAACATTTCATCACCGTGAGCGAAAGAAGGTAACTTATTCTCTCCAAGTTTTAAAGTCTTGATTGAGTTATTGAGTACGCCTGTTTGTTTCACAAGAGAAAGTAGTTTGCTTTTACATCATATCTGAGTTACTTGTGATTTGTGTTTCAGATGCCAGACATGTTGAACTGGTTTGGCTGGTGTACATGGGATGCTTTTTACACTGATGTCACTTCAGAGGGTCTAAAGCAAGGGTTAGAGAGGTACTAATATTACCTGTATAGACGGCAGTTTAAATATTTGATTGATTTCAGCATTGTTTAGATGGTAAAAGGAAATTCATTTTGCAGTTTTGAAAATGGTGGAGTCCCTCCAAAGTTTGTTATTATCGACGATGGCTGGCAATCTGTCAGTATGGATACCACCGGTGTTGGCTTCATAGCTGATAATACAGCAAAGTGAGCACTTGATGCAGAGTAATCATATTGTTGTTACTGCACATTAAATCTAATATATGCTTACACTTTTTCCTGTCATTTTCTTGTATATCAGCTTTGCAAATAGGCTGACAAACATACGAGAGAACCACAAATTTCAGAAAGATGGTAAAGAGGGTCACAGAGTAGAGGATGCAGCTATGGGCCTTCGCCACATTGTCACTGAAATCAAAGAAAAACATGCCTTGAAGTAAGTTTCTCCGTCACTCTAATCTGATTCTTTTGATGTTGACAAACATGTTTCCAATCAGGAATTAATTGATTGTGTTTGCTTTTGAAATATCTAGGTATGCTTATGTGTGGCATGCTATAACTGGGTACTGGGGTGGGGTTAGACCTGGTGCTTCTGGAATGGAACACTATGAATCCAAATTGTCCTACCCCAAGTTATCACCAGGGGTTGATTCCAATGAGCCTTGTGATGCTTACAACAGCATTGCAAAGAATGGCCTTGGCCTTGTGAATCCTGAGAAAGTTTTCAACTTCTATGATGAGCTCCACTCTTATCTTGCATCAGCTGGAATTGATGGTGTTAAAGTTGATGTTCAGAACATTCTCGAAACATTAGGAGCAGGCCATGGTGGAAGGGTAAAACTTGCAAGAAAGTACCACCATGCATTAGAAGCGTCTATTGCTAGAAATTTTCTGGATAATGGTATCATTTCTTGTATGAGCCACAATACAGATGGTTTATACAGGTAGAATTTCTTTAACTTTGCTGCTTCGACCCTACCTCAGTTTCTATTATGAAGTCTCAGTGGTATTGATTTCCTGTTACCTTGAATTTTTCAGTGCAAAGAGGACAGCTGTTATAAGGGCATCAGATGATTTCTGGCCTAGAGATCCAGCATCTCACACAATTCATATTGCATCAGTCGCTTACAACACCGTTTTTCTTGGAGAGTTCATGCAGCCAGATTGGGACATGTTTCATGTAAGCAAACCAAATTTAATAATAGTTCATTTGTTAGATCTTGCAACTATTTAGTTTTTGTATTCATATTTTGGATTTTCTCTGAATGTCAGAGCCTACACCCGATGGCCGAATATCATGGAGCAGCTCGTGCAGTGGGAGGATGTGCAATTTATGTTAGGTACGTCTTTGGTCATGTGTATGTCAGTTTGTGATGATGAAAATATATAAGACCATAAAGTTTGTTCTTATAATGGGGTTCCTTCTATGTGGTGTAGTGACAAGCCTGGACAGCATGATTTCGATCTTCTAAGGAAGCTTGTACTTACTGATGGCTCTATATTGAGGGCTAAGCTTCCAGGAAGACCAACAAGGGATTGCTTATTTTCTGATCCTGCTCGAGATGGGAAAAGGTACTTGACTGAACTTCACAATTGATTTTCAATATTTGTCTGGCTTTGGTTCTGTTTTTCTAATCTAAGTCTTGATATTGCAGTCTTCTTAAGATATGGAATCTGAACGATTTTACTGGAGTTGTGGGAGTCTTTAACTGCCAAGGAGCTGGATGGTGTAAGGTTGGAAAGAAGAATCTCATCCATGACCTAGAGCCGGGCACTGTTACCGGGGTTATTAGAGCTAAAGATGTCGACTTTTTGCCCAAGGTTGCAGGCAAAAAATGGTCTGGGGATACTGTTATATATTCCCACCTTGGTGGTAAGATTAGCATTTTGAATTGGTATTTGAACTTGCTGCATCTTTTATTGGTAAACTATAGTAGTTGGAGTAACAATATCATTTTGATGTACAATTGTATATTACAGGAGAGGTGATCTATCTTCCCAAGGATGCATCTAGGCCAGTTACACTGAAGTGTCGCGAATATGAAGTGTTTACAGTTGTTCCTGCTCAGAAGTTGTCCGATGGAGTAACATTTGCGCCCATCGGCCTAATCAAGATGTTCAACTCCGGGGGAGCTATAAAAGAATACGAGTCTAAGAGCAGCACAACAGTTGACATCAAAGTTCATGGTTCAGGCCTATTCGGGGCCTATTCCTCAGCTCGACCAAAGAAGATAACAGTTGATTCGGAGGAAATTGATTTCACATATGAAGTTGAATCAGGTTTAGTCACCATTGTTTTGAGAGTTCCAGAGAAAGAACTCTACCTTTGGAACATCACCATTGAACTTTGAAGATTTTAAGCTATTTATGTTTTAGCTAGTACCAGGCATTCTGGTAGGAGCTAGCTTAATTATGTAGGTCTGTAGAAGAGACCAAGAAAAACGATGTAGCTTGCAGCTGTATTCATAAGTTGGGATTGAAATGCAGATTGCACATTGTTCTCTGCATATATGATCCCTTGCACTTGTATTCATTATAAAATTAATAATTGGAAGAGAAATGACAACGCAAATGTTGTGCTTTTACATGCGTTTCAATAATGAAATACAAAAACATTATATTCAACAACTGCATCTCCAGTTGTTGCATTGAAGCTAAAAGTCTTGGCCTGAACATAACCCCGAGCAAACCGAAACAGCCCACTTCCACCAATGATAGGCATCTCTCGTACAGCTTCAACTACAGGGTTTCGTCCCAAAACACTAAGACTACTACCATTGAACTTGCCTTGTGTAAAAGCCAAGTTCATGGTCATCATTAGAGCATCTTCACTTTGTGAGGCAGATGCATAAAAGCCCTGTGCTCTTCCCACTAGTTTGGAGCTTCTTTTAGGGCCTATAGTTAATGCATCGTCAAACATGGCTACGGAACCGAAGAAAGTTGGAGATTTGTTAGAGGAGGGAGCTCGAGCGACCCAGATGGCAGTTGGGTTTGGACCGCTGGCAATGTCGTGGAAGTAGAAGTGGAAGTGGCTTAGCTTCTCTTGCTTGAGATCGAGTGATGATATTTGAGATGGGTTTTCAGAGAAAACCAGTGATGATTTTGCAGTGGCATCGCTACTGGCATGGATTGTGGAGAAGAAAATGTTGAGGATGGTAGTGATGAGGAAAGTAGAATGGAGTAGTGAGAGGGTTTTGGACCTTTTGGACATGGTATGGGAATATTATGATGATTATGATCGAAGTGGTTTTGTGACTTGTGTCTTGTGTTGGCGTAATATATAGGGGTCCCTAAGATATAAACAAAACTACAAAAGGAGGTGTTGAAGAAAAGTGGGAGGAGGCTGGTGGATGGCATCGTCATTGTGACATAATAGTAGTGACTAGTGACAGAGCCTGTGAGTGATGCTCGGTTTGTGGTTGCTGGGCTAGCTAGCAAGGGGACGTCGGCGGAGCAGAGCCTGGGTCATTTTCTTGGGACTTGGGTCTCTTCTCTTTCTTTTTGGGCTTGTAAATGGGCTTATCTTTGGGTCAAAAGTCTTTTGTTTGTTTAGATGGCCTTGTTTTCAGGCCTGTAATTGCCAACTTGGTTAGGTCCTAGGTGGTGTTAGGACATTATACTTGGTGAGATCGGACGATAATTATTGTGTTTGATAAAATTCGAACACATGATATCAATCATCACCATATGAATCCTTATTATTAGAACACAACTCACCAAAACTTGTGGTGTTAGACCTCTACAATAACTTAATTTGCGGTTACTTACTAAGAGTCATTCATTGGGTGCAACTTTGCTTACACTAAATTTTAGAAAAAAAATCATCCTAAGTCCTATAAGGCTATAATCATTTCCTATTTTAATTGTAGTCTTGACCATATGATTTTTTTAATCCAAGTTCTATGAGTCAGCTATTGTATTAAATTTGTTTTCATATCTATAACTTCCTAATCTTGAGGTAAAATTTAAATATTTTTCCAAACAAAAATGTCTTTATCTTACTGAGAAGATTTGGAATATATCTTATACTAAATATATATGTTTTAATTTCCTCATTATCAATCGAAATTTTCTAAGGCCATATTTAATTTCATCAATCAATGTCCATCAACATTTTCTCTTTCATTTTGAATTTGATACCCACAAATAATTTTTCATTTATGAGCCAAATATAATAGCATTAAATTAGACACTATTCAATTGTTTGTCAAATCCATGACTTATGCCATGATGTCATTTTTTTTTTATCAAAATCATCTTCTTTATATATGCCCTAAGAGACATCTTCACGCATGTTCATATCATTCATTCTAAATTCTCTATAATTAAGGTAAGTTTTATTTTGAAGTTATTTTACTGGGATAGTGTTTCCCTTTCATATAGGTATGCTTTCCATATTTCTCTTAGTGAAAATATGGTTGCATTTTTTTGTGTAGTCGATGGAGGGTGTTGTCATTGCTCGATGCCATCTACACACGACCACCATAGCAGTTCCGATTTCCAGTTCATCATTTGATTACTTACGAAGTCAAATTTGTTTGCGTTTTAGGTGAGTTGAATTCTTATTTTTTTTAGTTGACATACTCGATTGGCAACCACCCTTCATGTCTCCTACAATTAGACTTGGATTTGCGAGTTTTGTTTTTATCTCTTTCTATTGAAAAGAGAACTTTTGTTGATGTAGAGGTGAATGTCGTTGAAACTAATGTTGATGGGAGCAAAGACAATCAAGACGGTGTAGATACTGACGAGGATAGCTACGATGAAGAAAATGATTTAGATGATGAAAACGAGTATTTCGGGAAGTATTCCCCTCCTTAAGGTAAACCATTTTTCTTTCGTGAGTGGAAAACATATATCAGATCATTCGGGCAAAAATTTGAGGGTGGTGTTCTAGAATTTAAAGATAAGCTCTCCAAATACGCTCTTGAAAAAGGCTTTAGGTTCAAATATATCAAGAATGACAAAGAATGGGTTACAACCAAATATTTTTTGTGCAATTGGAAGGTTCATGGTAGAGTGAACACTGCAAATGGTCTTTTCTACATTATTACGTTGAATAATGAGCACACTTGCCGAGGTCAAATGCACAAACAAAACAGTGTTTTGATAGGATCAAAGATAGTCTTTACAGTCGTAGTAGAGCAAATCCGAAGCAAACCCCTCATGAAAACTATTGACATTGTAAAAGATTTCAAGCAAAACTATGGATTAGAAATTTCGTATTACAATGCATGGAAGGGTAAAGAGATGGCCAAAGTCCAAGTTCATGGCGAAGAAGAATCTTCGCATGCTCAATTGGAATGGTATATGGAGGCTCTGAAGAAATAAATACGGACTCCCATTGTGTCCTTGAGTGTGATGAAAATTCATCATGTTTTAAGAGACTTTTTGTTACAACCTGTACCGAAATCACAAAATTATCGAATCATGTTACACATTATCGCGGATTAGGCGTCTTATTTGGGTTGTTAATGACTTTTTCACTGGGTAAGAATTTGATTTGACTTTCTTCACGAGAGTTGTAGAATATTTAATTTCAAGTTTGTAGGAATTTTTGGAGAATTTATCGGATAAGCGAGCTATTTTTAATATTTATCGGAAGTTGGTAGGTGTGTTTATTAAAATGTATTAATATTAAATGGTTAATTAATTTGAGCCGTTAGATCGAGATCAGAATGAATGTCAACCGTTGATTATGTCTGAGTATGAATATGGGTATTTATACGTGTTATTTTTGGAAAGTTTCTAAAATTAGCAAAGATACCGTACGAGACCTGTATACCGTATGCCGACCCGTTTTTGTTGACCCGACCCGCACCGCCGATTCCGGCCACCTCCAGCGTCAACCCAGGTATGGTTGGAAATCCATTTCTCTCCTCTATCGTTTCATATAGGTGTTTATGAGTTTTGGTTGAGTTTTGGGGTCGAATTTTTTAGGTATCTCGACCGGATTTCGGGGTTAACAGTCGACAGTGCTCCGGTCATTTTCAGGAGAGGTTAAGGGGTGGGTTCGACTAGGTTTGGTCCCAGGAGTCAAACCCCTATGGTTTTGGGGTACGAGGTGGAGCGACGGTGGCGATTAGGCCGGAAATCAAATTGTGTGGCCGTGGCTTTCGAGCCGTTTTCCGGCCAAACGGTGGAGATTCGGGGCTTGGCCTTATTGGGAAAGTTTTTGCTCCAAACAGAGAAGTTCGTCCAGGGGCACACGTGAGGGCCACGCATCGCCGCCCACGGTGGTTTTCCGGCAAGTCAATTTTCCGAAATTATCGGCAGGACTTCCGGGGTTATTTCTGGGGGTCAATTTTCATATTTTTATGCGTATTTTGATATTTAATGATTCGTATTTACAGGACATCGAGATCGCGACTCGAGCAGTGAAAGAAATTCTGGGGGACCTCAGCGGTAGTCGCACACTTGTGAGTGGACTTTTATTTTTCATAGTCGTAGCGAGTTCAATTATTTTATTATGCTTTCCAATATATTTTTCCAAGCGTTATTTTTGGAGGTTTATTTATGATGGTTTGATTAGTTGCATCGATGCTCTAGCTATTCGGTTGATCACCAGATAATTTAGTCATGGGAGGTTAGGTTGGCTCGTTTGACTCAGATCGACTTAGGTTAGGTGGTCTGGAAACGATCATGTCACATTTATTTTATTTGTGTATTATATTGATGATCGTACTGGGTGAGAGGCTCAGAACGACTATCCCTCCATTTATATCAGTTATTAATTTCAAACTCTCATTATTTTCAGAAATTAGCGGAAAGGCATGAAATTATAGTTTAGCGATTTACGTAGATTATTATATTATTTTTGTCCACTCACGCTAACGTTTAATATTTTAAATGTCTTTCCCTGGGCTTTTCAGTTTTCCGTTGCCCAGGTTGCAGTGTTATCCATGTGAGTGCTTGGTATCGTCGAGACTACCGAGTCTATCAGTCATTCTCCTATCAGTAGGTTCAGCTCACTGTAAGTTTGTTTTATATGTATATAGAAGTCACTCTGAATACTAGTTTTCTTATGTTGCTATAGTAAGACTCTTGTGAATAGGTTATTACTCGAGTAGTCGTCGAGTTTTGCTTTTCCTGGTATTTAGAACCAATACTTTGTAAAATATATGTTAACCTTGAGTTATACATCCGTATTAGTTTCTGCTAAATGTTGAGAAATCTGGATGGACATTGGTGGTCCACGGTTTGTTTGTGGGATTTATCTGCGAAGTGTTTTTCTTCTTGCAGGTTTTTGGTTGTCTCAGTTTTAAAGGATGTTATGTCAAAAAATTTACAAAATTTCATAGATTATAATCAGTCGTTAGGGTTTGATCCTAGATTACTAGTTAATCTAGGGTTGGGTCCTTTCACTTTTTATATCATTTCATGCTTCTATTGAAGGGTACTGGTTTTTTCGACCTTTCCTTTATCTTGATGGTAGTTATATCAGGAACAAATACAAATGACATATTCTAGCGGCAGCAGGAAAGAATGGTAATCAAGGTATCATCATTATACCCTACACGTATGTTATATACATATGTTTATATACATATGTTATATATGTCCATTAATTGATATACACGTACTAGGCATAAGAAAGGTACAGGTCTTAGGAAAATATAACTTAGGTTGAAGTCACTGACTTTAACATACTTATGTGCCTTACTTGTAGGTATATACCCGTTGACATTTGCTATAGTTGACTCTGAAGATGAAAATAACTGGACTTGGTTCTTGGAAAACCTTCGCAAAATCCGGGGCTTCTCGAAGCTATTGCACAAGTTTTTCCAGATTCATATCATGCATTTTGCTTGTATCATTTGAAGAATAATGTCCTGACTAAATATCCGGGGTCAATGGGGAAACGGTACAGGAACTGGATTGTAAAGTACTTTAAGAGGTGCGCTTATGTTCTCATGAGTAATCATTTTGATACTCTTATGTCCAAATTTCTCAAGGATGGAGGAAAAACCATCGAAAAGTTCCTAAATGACACTCCAAAGTGTTCCTAATCTTCATTTATCCTCCACACAGGAAAGAAATATGGAGAAATGTGCTCCAACTTGGCTGAGTCTTTCAATTCATGGATAGTAGTGGAGCGTGAGCTTCCTATTTATCAATTGATTGATAAATAACGAATCAAGCTAATGGTTTTCTATATATATTGCAAGGCATCATGCTACATCAAAGTGGACAACATCTATATGTCCTATAATGGAGAAGTTGTTGAACATGTTCTACGAAGCAAGTAAACATTGGGATGTAAGTCGATCAAATGATTATATATTTGAGGTTCAAGATACTTATTCTTACCATGTCGACCTCTAAACTCACACGTGTTCATGTCATCTTTGGCAAATCAAAGGATTTCCTTGTGCCCATGTTGTCGCTGCCATTGTTGCAGATGAAGGTGATCCACATGATTATGTGGAACCTTACTTCACACTGGAATTCTACAAGACTTATAGCATTCCTATTGCCCCTGTGCCTGATATTGAGAATAGCACAACAGAATATTCTTGTAACCCTGTTATTAAGCCTCCATTGACAAAGACGCCCCTTGGGCGTCCACGTAAAAAAAGAATTCGGTCTGCTAGTGAGGAAGTGAGATCAATCAAGTGTGGTAGGTGTGGCGTTGTTGGAAGACATAACATAAAAACTTGTAATGTTGCAATTTAAGAACCTCTTAGTGTCTTACATTGATTAGAACTTTGTTGCCTTTATTTGTAAATTTTGTTGTTGCTGTAATCATATTTTAGTTTTGTTTAAATACAAACTTTTTCAAAGAGACCGTGTTTGTCTCGGCTCTCACTTTTAATTACACAATTTGGCTTAAAACTTTTTATACCAAAGACAAGTCACATAAATCCCACAAGTCATAGTACTAGATTGAGATTGCTTGTGTACTATATCTGCATATATAGTAGGAAAATATGATTTGCTAAATTGCTTTAGTAACGTATGTATCCATATTCTTTTGTCGTAGGTTGATAATAGGTTATTGTATATACAGGAACACATCTAAAGAATTAAAAACCAAAGTAATAAAGTATCCACAATCACTATTAACATCACCAACTAACTAAACATTAGAGATCTCATTTATGTAACTTGTTTATCAAACAATTACACGGTGATGAACATAATGTGAACCACGTATTGGGCAACTTCGGTGATTCAACCATTGTTTGTCTTTGCCTTACCTCGTTCATAAGACACAATAATATCAATTTAGAATTATTAATCTGACATTTGCATTGACATCGAGAGGAAGTCCGACATTGCTTCAATTAATCAATTCCTGCAATTTTGAAGTTTTTAGCCAGAAACTTATAACATGAATTAGCTTTGCAAATATTTTGTGTTGCTAAGAAAAATAGAGAAATTAAAGAATGGTGTTTAGAGAGACATTACTTTGATAAGATTCCGGCGACATCTGAGAGTGAGAGGCTTCTTTAATTTGTTGGAGACATGGAGAAATGATCGTTTCTTGTAGCTAATATTGGCTTTAATGAAGTTTCCAATGTGATCGAGACTTATGAACGTTGCTGCCGTCTTTGATTCGCAGTTTCGCCACTATGTGATGCAAACTGCTACAGCATTTGGCAATGACAAAATACCGTTGCCGGCAGGATCAAATTTTGATATGGTCATAAACTAGCTCAAGAACAAGCCGAGGTAGCTACTAGCTAGCTAGTGTACTAATGCATGAGCTTACATTTTCATGAACTCACCTAGAATGATATAAATTATCTGGTTATACAAAAGGCAATGAATATACTATAACGTTAGTAGTAAAAATTGCAGACATTAAAGATATATGCGTGGATGACAAGTTGTTTGGAGACACTTTAATCCAATTTGTTTTCTATTGATTTGCTCCTGCTTGTATATGAATCTTTTGTCAAGTGAGATTTGATCATAATACTGATAACAGTAGTAAGTAGTCTAGAAGAGTTTCTCGAAAGAAAAAAGAAAAAAACTCAGAAGTCTAGTGCAGTTGAGCCGAGTGAAACGACAAGTCGTCTCATTCTTGGGCTTGTGGGGAACCGTATGTTGACGTAGTGCCCGAAGACAAAGCACTCGAACAGTCTTTTCTGCATATGCAAAGCTTACCAAGATCCAATCTTCACACTCTGTTCAACCCAGAAAATTAATACAAACATAAACTGGAACTGATTGTTTATAGAAAAGGTATGCCAAACTGTATACATAACTCTCTCTTACTCTTTTCTCTTTATGTTTACGTTTTCTTATTTTGTTGTAGCTCCTCTGGTGATTCTCGTATTCACCCACTTCAGTTTGGGATTTACTGCTTACTGAGATCCGAGAATTACTAATACCCTGTTTCCCATTATAGAGATTTGTACAAAATTGTGTAGAAACTCAGTTAAATATCGAAACTTTATTGCTACCCAGTTTCAGTATTCAAGCATTGTGTTTGTAAAATCTGATTATAGGATATGTAGTTGATGTATTCGAGTTTAGGATCGTAAAGTTATACTCTTTCTTACAATTTCGTAGTCCAAACGCTAAGAATAGTTATAGGATGACTTTGTAGCTTTTTAAGTCAATACTATAGCCTATAGAAATTTCATTGTGCTAGTAAGATTATTTTGATGTTGTTGGTTTTTGCAGTATAGCAACTTTGGCTGAACAAGCTTGAAGCCTATTGTGACAGTTCTTTGATATGTGAATAAAGAATTTAGTGGAGTGATGTCTTCTGTTTTGTATGGATCAATCGTTGCAATAGAATAAGATGAGTTTTAAGTTAACAGTCGAAGTGAGTACATCTATCTTTGATTAGCTTCATTTTTTTTTCAGCATATGCATTGGAATGATCCTTCTGTAAGTAGTTGATGTTAAAGTGGTCTGGTGTTTCATTTACTAGATGGAATCAATAGGCAATGGGTCGATGCATGAGTTCGAAGACGAGATTCTGTATAGTCCGCATACAGAGGCACAGAAACCGCAACCCATTCAAGCATTGGGAGAAGGGTCATTTTCAGGAGGTTTACAAGCTAGCAGTGAAAAATTGTGGAGGAATGCTGTGTGTAGGAGTATAAAGACTGTAGTTTTCTCAAATAAACTCAACATGCTTATGCCTTTTGGGCCTCTAGCAATTTTTGTCCATATATTTACTGGCCATAATGTGAGTTGCATCTCTTTTTTCTTTGATCACTAGAAAACATTGTTTCGATCTGTTTTTTTTTTTAAATTAATGGAAATGAATTTCAGGGGTGGGTCTTTTTCTTGACCTTGTTGGGTATAACACCTTTGGCCGAGCGTTTAGGGTATGCTACAGAGTACGTAGTTCTGTTATCCTCTATATGAACAACATTTAAATAAATCTGATTGTTTAGTAGCTAAAGCAAAATTTATTTGTTCGTATAGGCAGTTGGCATTCTATACCGGACCTACTGGTAAGTTTTTCTTATTTGTCCTTTCTTCTCTCATTTGCGAATAGGTTCCTTTAATCTTTTGTGTTTTATTTTATTCTGTATTGGTCTATTGGAGCTGGCAATCTTAATATTTTCTTCTACATAAGTGCATTTTTTTTAACATTGTAGTTGAACTCTTTAAATTGCTGAGAAATTTGGATAAATAAATAGAAAACTGAAAAAGAGATATTGTTGCAATTATTATTTTTTTATCTAGGTTGTCCTCTTGGAAATTATATTGATCTCCTTTTTCATGGCTACTTACTGAAACAAACTCCAGTTATTAGGAAGTACTCATGCTATACATGTATATAGAACATTTTCTACTGGTGTGTGCCAATACACGTTCTTTTTTCTGTGTATTTTTCTCTCTCCCACATTGACATCAATACACTTGAAGCAAATGACTGTTTTTTCTACTAGTATCAATGTTCTAGTGTCTTGCTAATGCTGTATATAATGGTGAGTAGGACTTTATACTTCTGGGTTCCACTTTTGATTTGTGGAATTGAAACTCGCAGTTGGAGGTCTATTAAATGCGACTTTTGGAAATGCAACAGAACTGATTATATCAATTTATGCACTGAAACATGGAATGTTACGCGTTGTTCAGCAGTCATTATTAGGCTCTATTCTGTCCAACATGTTGCTTGTGCTTGGATGTGCATTCTTTAGTGGTGGGCTTGTTTTTCAAGACAAGGAGCAAGTGTTCAACAAGGTAAATATATCAACAAAGCTCTCCTGTATATATTTAAATAGGTATATGTATATAAATGTGTTTGTGTGTGTTCTCCATGGTCAGATAAGGTCTGTGTTCAAAGTTCATCTACTCTTTATGATCATATCTGAAGCTATATAAGTTCTGTAGGAAACTGCTGTTGTGAACTCAGGCTTGCTATTAATGGCAGTCATGGGGCTACTTTTTCCAGCCGTTCTGCACTACACCCACACTGAGGTGCATTTTGGAAAGTCAGAGTTAGCACTTTCAAGATTTAGCAGTTGCATCATGCTCGTAGCATACGCCACATATCTTTTCTACCAGTTAAAGAGTCAAAAGAATCAATATGTTCCTCTAAATGAGGTGAGTTGAGCACTTCTTTTATATAATGTAAATAGTATCTCTTTGTTGTCATCATTGAAGCATTTTTCATTCAATTTCTGGCTTGGGTTAAGTCTATTAACTTTCGACTCTGAACTTAGGTGGGGAGTCAAATTGAAGAGAACTCAGAAGATGATGATGAGTCTCCGGAGATCTCTAAATGGGAATCAATAATTTGGCTTTCAATAATGACAGCTTGGATTTCATTTCTATCAGAATACTTGGTCAATGCCATAGAGGTCAGGACAAGTTCATAATTCTGTACTGGGTTTGTATGTACTGGGAAAAGCCCTTTCGTTTATCTTTACTGTCTTCTGTTATCCATGTTATGAGTTTATGTTTAGTGGGCATGCTTTGCCTATAGTAAGTGATTTTTAGGCCAAATTGCAGGTGATTGATGTATAGTTTTTGAGATCCTTCATTTTTTTTCATAAATATTTTACTGTGATGAAATTCTGGCGAAAGTTTGGAAACTTTGTCTCATTTTCTGGTCTACGATTAACGTGCATTATGGTGGGGTGATTGATTTGTAGGGAGCATCTGTTGCGTGGAAAATCCCTATTTCCTTTATTAGTGTTATCTTGCTTCCGATTGTGGGTAATGCTGCTGAGCATGCTAGTGCTATTATGTTTGCCATGAAGGACAAGCTTGTAAGTCCCCAAATTTTGGACATTCTATCTAATTTTTGTTAGTCTGCATTGGAATAATCTTGGAGTTTTTCTACAGGACATATCACTGGGAGTGGCAATAGGGTCATCAACACAGATATCTATGTTTGGGGTGGGTACTTGTCTGAAACCTTTTTTTTAGTGTGTGTGTGTTAGGTGGTCACCGACAGAGGTCCCTTGCACTTGGAATCCGGCATTGCTTCTATGCATAATATTTGAATTCTTCTTCTACACTGTGATCAATCTCTCTTAATGGAAGGTTTTTAGAATAACATTTATTGTGCTGTTATTGATAGTAATTAGTAAGTTAGTAACTAATAATCATGGTTTTTTTATTTGGTTTATACAAATCTAAGTCTCTGTTTTGATTATTGCAGATTCCTTTCTGCGTAGTTATGGGGTGGATTATGGGACAACCTATGGACTTGAACTTTCAACTTTTTGAGACAGCAACACTTTTTATTACCGTCTTGGTTGTAGCCTTTTTACTGCAGGTATGAGTTCCAGTCTTCAGGAAAAAATATTTTTAATATCGACATTTAAAGTGGGTCACATCACCTTTCAATTTGATTGCCATCCTGATTCAGCTTGTTAACAGCTTCATAAATAATTTATTCTTGATTGTTTTGTGCTTATTGTTATCTTTGCACTTTGGTTGCAGGATGGAACCTCTAATTATTTTAAGGGCTTGATGCTTATTCTTTGTTATCTGATAGTTGCTGCAAGTTTCTTTGTTCATGTAGATCCTTCTGCAGGTTTGTTCTAAATTAAACTTTTCTGTGAACTGATGGAAATGAGGAAATCTCCTTAGATTATAATTGATATAATTCTGACCCTTTGATTAAAAAAACAAAAAAAAATATTTGATATTGCCCTTTGATTTTTAATTTTGCAGATGAAGCTGAATTAAAACCTTAGTGAATTCATGGAAGCCGTTGAAGTTAACTATAGAAGGACACTGTATGAGTGAAAGGCTACATACTGAACGAAAGGTGATCTTAGAGACGAAATGTAACTCATACATGGTCAACAAAGCTGTTGATTCCTAATGTGGATCAGCAACTGCTTAGCGACATCGTTCTGTTTGTACATAAACACGGGAGATTTTGTACATAAACACGAGAGATTTCAACTTTTTGGTATTTAGCCTACTGCTGGTTGTGCTTGTTCAGTGGATGTAGTTGAGCAGGTATGAACTCTTGTTGGATAACCTTGACTATGATGAGGGAAGAGTGGTGTATGTTACTTGGAGGAAAGTATATATATACTTACATTCTTTTAACAATTACTTTGTTTTTGCCAAAGCAATGTTTTTGTTAATGTTGTTGTTATGGAATAAACATGGCGAATATATTTAACAAAAACATCATTCTTTTCATGCTTGTGTCTCTAGAAGCGGCCCGCCGATTTCTTTCACTCTCTTCGTCCAGTGGTGGTCACGGCGGAGTGGGTCTCTTGGCCTGTTTCGTTTTCGTGGTTGCTGCCGGACGGGGAATCTATGTCCTGACAGTCTTTGGTGCGGGGTTCTAGGCTTGACAAGTCCTCTTGGTTTTGGTGTCGCGGGGGTGTGGGTCGTGAGCGGCGGATCGGTGGTGGTTGGGCTTCGATGGTGGTGTTGCTATGGTCAGAGTTTCTTCCCGACTCGATTGTTGGTTGGTGGCTTGTGGGTTGCTTTTGTTTTGGGCTGACGTTTGGGGCAGGTTTGGCCGGAGGTCATTGTCTTTGAAGGTCTGCTTTCGAACGGAGAAGGGAGGTGGTTTGTGTTGGAGCGCCGCGGCATTTCATACGGTGATGATCTTTGCTTTGGGTCTTGGTTAGGCTTGAGTTGGCTTGGCCTCATTTTTGGCTTTGTTTTATGGACGCTTATTGTTTTAGTTAGGTAATTTTTCAACTAGTTATGTTTATGATTCTCGATGTAGGATTTTTGAGTCAGGTACTGTTGGTACTAGGGCTTATTTGTATCTTTTTGGGTCTGCGTTATTTATGGGATGTCATATCTACCACAATTAAGTGCTTAGAGGTATGTTTATCTCCCTTGTTCGTGTCTATCGTCTGTCTTGGAAAGATGTAAGTAAGTTCGACTATGTTCGAGCTTAATGTTTTAAAGAGTAGTATTTGCTACTGACTAGTTATTCTTCTCTTGTATAGAGGTAAGGTTGTTTGTCAACTGTTTATGTACTATTCAGGCCTAGAGGTTTTTCAATAAACCCTCTATTTTCGAAAAAAAAACAAACTGTATTTTAAATGCTTCTTAATCAGTAAGCTTCTTTAATTTTTTTGTATGAAAATGAGTTCCAAATTAGTTAATGAGGCATTAATTAACTTGAAATGCAACCTAATGGCCAAATGTAAGACAAAAACGGTAAGAGCCCAAACTGTTATTGGTGTAAATGACTATTTCTGCACCAATCCAAACCAGAGTTAATTATGTATAAGTATAAAGCTAATTCAATGAATGCTAATATAGAACTAGTAATATATATTTAGTTCACTCCACTACCCTTACAAATATCAAAATTGTGCAAAGAAAATTTAGTTATGTATGCAAGTCACAAACTCACAACTCGATCAAAAACCATTGACAGAGTATCAACCTACCTAGCTAGTTATGAAATACCTTGAGAATATCCTTTTGCTATTTTAAACAATCTCAAACTTGCAGCAAGTACTACTGAAAATGAAATTTTTTGTATTGAAGCATATCATATATATATACACATAATATCATATTATGCAACCATTGAATTTATCATGAAAATTGTATCTATTGTAACATGTTAAGGTCAATAGATTAATCATTGATATGTATATTCCAGGCACGAAAGCATGAACCAGATAATCACACTATTTATATCTTCTATGTTTTGCTCCCTTTTCTTTTTCAAAATAATAATTCCTGTAAATTTTATCTTTTAATTGCTCATACTTTTTGAAATCTTGTGGCTTATGAAGTTTGATTTTTTATTTTTATTTTGCTTAAGAGAAGGAACAGCTTTGCTAGGTTTATTTATTTATTTGAACAACTCTGTCACAGTGGTGGACGTACTCGGTAAGAATGAATATATATATATACTTTCTTCCAACTAGCGATATACATCAATACTTGTACTCACTATTCTACATATATACAATATACTGAATATAGCATACACCATGTTGTCTCCGCTCATCGTTCACAGTACACATGTAACAAAGTTTTCCTTCGTTCTCTAATTTATTTCGATCTTCGGGCACTTGGTGTTAACCATTGTATGGCCCGTATGCTGGATTTGTGACCATCTTAATTTGTTCTCTGTGTTAGCTCCATGTTGATCTTGCGTTGTACGTACTTATATATGTGTGTGGGAAAATTTAGTTGGTATTATATCGTATAGATCAGATGTGTGCTCACTCGGGCAACTTTGATGGTGTATTTGATACAAAAACTAAAACTAAATTGCAAAAAAAATACTCCAAAAGGAAACAGTACTACAGCATGAAGAGGATTTCCAACATGATCGAAGAAGTTTATCCTGTCCAAAAAAACATGATCGAAGAGGATTTCATTGTCTGAAAATATTTGGAAGTACGTTAATTAAATCTTAAATGGATACGGAGAGTAGTGCCTTTGTTTGTACCTAATTTTACGATTCTGGATGTGTCTTCAGCCAGAGAGTAGTGTCTTTGTTTGTACCTGATTTTACAAGTACCGGATGTGTCGTCGGCCGACGTATTTTCCATCGGCCTGCCTTAAAATAAAATACTTGATGACTGACGAGTATTGGTGACCGACGTTGGGTCATGTCGCCCGTGGTGATAGTTCATTTGGTGGTCTACAAAGGTAACATTCTGTCATACGGGCCAAGTGGGATGTCTGACCTAGAGAACCAAGAGTTTAATTAGTACTTGGGCATAATGAGTCCAGGTGGCCGACATACAAGGGTCGGGCGACTAAAGTGAGCCGAGCTCAAATGCGAGTTGGTCGGATGACTTTTTGAGCTTCGACCGAGAATGAGTTGGATTCGAGTCCACTGATAGGAATGCGCCATTCGGATAATGAATACTTTTAAAGTAAAGATTATAGTGATTGATCTGGTCATCGAGTCAAGGAGTGACCGAGTCCGAGAAGGAATGCATCAAGAGATGGTCGAGATAAGGAAGGTTTTACTCGGCTGAAATCAAGGAATTCAAATTCTATTAGGATTCATCGGCTGGATGGGTGACTCAGCCAACTTAGGATTTTGTACAAATTGTATATATAGAATTCTTATAGCACATTGTAGAGGGTCCTACACCAAACACACAAACTTACATACAAGTTTTTTCTATCTTTCGTATTCTTAAGTACTTTATCTTGTTCATCCTTTATTTTGATAATATAGATTCACTTCTCGTCATTTACATTCTTGTTCTTTATTTCTTGCAATTTATTTTATGTTCCATAGTTTTTTGCACATTGATTCCTTGCACCTAGGAGTAGTTGGTTAACTTAGCACTCTCTACTCATTGATCTCCTTTGGCCAGTCTAGATTGGGTCGATGCGATTCGTCAGTCACATTCACATCATCTCATGAAGATTTAACTCGAAATGTCTCCAAACCCTAGCGCATTTATTCTAATGGCACCAGAGCCCGAAAACAACATTACTGAACCCTAAACCCCTCGACAAGGACAACATTGCACTCCTGAAAAGCTAGGAAACAGGACCTTATTCAACTCTGATCAAAACCATTGAGAAAGAAATTTACGACAAGGCCAAAAATGTAAACACTTTATGTGTCATCAAGGAGTCTGACACTGGCCTAGCTCCTCCAACTCACTGGGATGTTAATTCAGAATTTCGGATGGAAGTATGATGAAGAATGAACACTCTCTCCAGGTGGCAAGATGCACCAAGATAATTAATAAACCCTAATCCCGAAGATGCAAAACACGTCAACGTAAAGCATTCTGCAAAGTTTGTGGTCCGCTTGGGTGAACAAGTTTCCCCGACCGATATAGAAGAAGGCATGCACGTAGGGGTTGATCGCTATAAGTGTCAGATTCAGATTCCTTTGCCTCTGAGGATTGATCCAACTATGACAATGATGACTGTGAAAGAAAAGCCACACGTAACATACAACGACGTTGGTGGAAGCAAGGAGTAGATTGAAAATATGCGAGAGGTTGTTGAGCTACCAATGCTTCACCCTGAGAAGTTTATCAAGCTCGGAATCGACCCTTGGCCCAAGGGTGTTCTACGTTATGGTCCTCCAGGAACTGGCAAAACCCTACTAGCTAGGGCCGTGGCGAATAGGGCGTACAGACGCTTGCTTCATTCGTGTCATTGGGAGTTAGCTTGTTCAGAAATACGTTGGAGAAGGATCGGAGCTAGGATGGAGGGAGAGCTATTCCAGTTGGCGCAGACGAAGAAGGCTTTCATTATATTTTTTGATGAAGTTGACGCCATTGGAGGTGCTAGGTTTGATGATGGTGCAGACGGAGACGTTGAGGTTCAACGCGCCATGCTCGAGATTGTGAACCAGCTCGATGGATTTGAAGCTAGAGGAAACATCAAAGTTCTCATGGCAACGAATAGACCGGACACATTTGATCTGGCATTGCTACTCCCCGGGAGGTTGGATCGGAAGGTGGAGTTTGGCTTGCCTAACATGGAAAGCAGGACACAAATCTTTAAGATCCATGCAAGAACTATGAACTGTGAACGGGATGTCAGGTTTGAGCTTCTGGCTCGAATGTATCCTAATTGCACTGGGGCTGATATAAGAAGTGTGTGCACAGAAGATGGGATGTTTGCCATTCGTCAAAGGAGGAAGACGGTGACCGAAAAAGACTTCCTTGATACTGTGAACAAAGCCATCGAGGGGTACCAAAAATTTAGTGCAACGCCTACGTATATGGTTTACAATTAAATCGAAGTAACTTATATTTATCGTGAAGGCAACAAAGTTATTGATGCTCTAGTAAATTATGCTATTACGGGGGAGTTTGGTGGGCAACACTTCCTTCTTTTATTGTTCATCTACATATTCAAGATCTGATCAGTATGTTCCGTGCTTTTGTTATTCGTAGTAGGTTTTTTCTAAGTTTGCAAATGAATGTTCTTGTAGATTTGTTTCTCAGTATGTTTTGTTCAAGCTAGTTTTGTATTACGTCTTCTATTTTTATATTTGTTGAGTTATTAATAAAATTTCATGTTGGGTCAGTTCACTCCTGGCCTTCTTAAAAAAGGGAAATCCTTGCATATCATAGCTGTGAGATACAATATTTTTCTGAATATCCGGAGTCGTTGATCTAATAATCTATTAGTTGTAAATCTAACGGTTAAGAATATTTGATCTCTTGAGACAATATTTTTCTAAATATCCTGAGTCCCCGATTATTATTGAGATTTCACTTCTCTCCTTAGTTTACATATATGTACATTAACTACTTGAAATTTACGGGCCTCACAACTCAAAATCCTAACAAGTGGTGTCAGAGTTGTGGTTCGTAGCTGCGGCGGCTTGTATCCAAATCAGTGCACCATGTTGATAACAAGATGAGTGAATATGTAAAGGGTGTTGGATTATGTAATTTAATTCATGTGTCTTGTACTAGTATTATTCTCATAATAAAGAGCATATATCTTGTGGAAGACGTGGGCAAAAAAATTGCCGAACCACGTAAATTTCGTGTCAATTGTATTTCATTATATTTATGTGTGTTAATTTATTGTGGTATATATATTGTGAGGTGTGTTAAAACCTGAATCTCGGATCGTTCGTGGGGTCTCAAAATCCTAACATGAAGTTGAAGCTCCCATTACTCATATTAGTGCACAAAGTGACAGTCGTAAACATCAGTGTTTTTAGAGGTGTTTCTGAGGCGCATTTTAGGACGCGAATCGGAGCGAGACGTAGCAAAAACACTCGGAGGCGACTGTTGTAGGGCGTGTCTCACCGGAGGCGTGTGCTTTTGATGACGAGGCTTGAAGTTTCGGTCAGAGGCATACGTTTCTCCGCTGAGTCGTTCGCTTTTGTCACAGATTGATTAACGACAGATTCCGTTATGATCAATCCCGATATCTATTCCAAACTTCAAATCAATGGTGGATCCACGTACATAGAGGGGAGGTTGGGCAACTAAAAGTTTCGACTTAGCTTTGAAATAGAGAAGTTGGGCTGAGCTTCGATCGGTGAAGTTGGCAGAAACAAGGTGAAGATTGAAGAAAGACGAAGATTGAAGAAAGACAACGATTCTGCAATACAAACTACCGTTCCGGTTTACGATCATGAATAGAAACGACATCGTATCCTTTGTTAAACGAGCACAAACGCGTTCACTTTTCTTTTATTGGCCATATATGGTTGCCACGCAATTATGAGTCTTTTTTTTTTCCACCCAAGGAATTATGAGCTAAAAATATATATATGATAGACATAATCGAGCATCCTTATTAATTATTGGTTTAATATGAGCTAAGAGTATGGTTATAAAATATATCTTTCTTAATTATGTATATTATTTTTATTATTATATAAAGATATTGTACTTCTCTTTTACGCCAAAAACAACTTACGCTTTACGCTTCAAGACTTACAACGCCTCCGCGCGCGCTTTTCACCTTTGAAAACATTGGTACGTAGACTTCTATCTTGGCAACCAATTCACCTGACCAATCTACTCAATATTGTTAAGCCAAGCATGTCTGGAAATCTGGAATGCAGTTAGAGCCATGTTTATCTGTTTCCTCCTTGATCGAAATTCTGTTTCCATTTGAGCAAAATTATTGACATTCCTTTTTTTTTGTTCAAGTGAGCGGAATTAAGATACGATACTCAATAGTCTACTAGCATATCATACTTTTTTTTGTTATGACTCAAGATTGAGATCAGAGGAACAATACAGCAACTTCCGCAACTACATAAAGTGTACTTTCTTAACAATTCTATGAAATCCGACTTTCTTGAGTGTAAAATTCTGTCACACTCAAAAGCTTCATTAGATTCCCGGCCATTTTAGTTCCTTATCTTACCCAATAGATAAATTACAGTCATTGGCCTACTACAGAAGATAAAGCTTTGACGATTATATAAGCACATTTACAAATGGAAAGCTTGTAGCCCCTGACAAATGCCACTCTCTAATTTCTTTGTAGTCGATAATTCTGTGGTTGCTTTAATCTTGTGTGGAGCAGTCGATTTTACACATATGATACCTCTTTTCATATGTCGCTTAATCCAATAAAAAAGAATCAGGATGCCAGTCGGATCAACTTAACAGGACTTTTGCATGTCATGTATACTCTAAAGCTCTCCTAAATCATGTGTGGCTCACCACTGAGAGACCATTGTCATCACACCACTACGAGGCCTTTGTTCTTGGAATAAAGAGGCAACTTCAACTAAAATAGCAGGGGCTGCGCGAACGCAAGCCCCCCAAGTAACAAATTATGACGTAGGATCTCCCACTTGAGGAGACCTTAAGCGAGCACCCCTCCTAAGTGCAATGGAGGTCACTAGCCTAGGCCATGAGCCTTCTTGATCGCCCATTGACCCCGTCCAGGTAAGTACTTTAAAACGTCGCTGCTCCCTCTTGATTTATACCTCTTGTTTTGGTGTCTTAGTTATCGTTCTTCGATGTGGTGCGCGTTTGTAATTATAGACCAGACCACGAACCAATTTACATACTGGTAATACGTGCAAGTTAATGAGATGTTGACATAACAAGATCAGAGAATTTGTGCTACGTACTGCTGCTGCATCTCATTCTTAATATCAGTTATTATTGATCCTCATGACATAGTACGCTGGCAAGGCTGGGAAGTCGAGTATGTTTCTCCGAACCAAAATCATCTCCGTCGAGACTAACTCAATACCGCCTCAACGCAAATCGAGACATACAAGATTATATGAAGTCCCATAAAAGGTATAGAAACACAGACACTTGTACTAGATTTTGAGGGGCACCCACAGAGATGCACCCTTATCTCAAATAGGGTGATACGCCATTTACTGCGCCCCCGCGCACAAGGTAAAGGCGAAATAATAGTATGCTTTGTGCTCAAAGCATGGCTCCGTAAGTGTAAATTTTATGTTTATTGCCCAAGGCATATATTGCTAGCTCTCACTCTTTTACTCATAGATCTTGGTTTGTTTACAAAGCATCAGAGCATGGTTCTACGGCACCGGTACTGATGCATGGTTGTGTAATATTAATACTTAAAAGGACAGGCAAACTCTAATAACTCCACTCTTCTGGAGAATCAGAGGAGACATATCCAGCAGAAGCACTAGACATTCTTGCAATCTATCGCCAGACCAGCCTTTACTTTCGTGTTTGATTAAAACATAGTGGATATTTTTGTATGAGCCACAATTAGTATGTCTGCATTCTTGTTTAGAGGCTCACGTACACTTTCACAACTATATATTGAGTGATGAACAGAGTGAACAGACGGATACTTCGTCATTCATTACAGATCAATTAGCATCATATATTTAGTTTGAACTAGAAGAGAATTGGTCAAAATCCCAAACCAGAGAACGGTGAATGTAAATTGTCTCTGGTTTTCAAAACTTCCAGATTCATGAAATCCACTTGCAACGAGTATGCTTACAAATTTGAACTATATTTGGTAGGGTGCGCCAAACTTTGCTGTAGTGCAACGCAAAGATGACACGCATAAATCCCATTAGCAAGCTAATGTAATGGACTCACCCCTTCAAAAAATTAATTTAATATCGTGTGAACACATAGCCCACATATCAGATATTAAACTGATAAGAACAGATACTACACTTGATCTTAGCCAAAAGGCCGAGAAAGGTATGCTTTATTCACCTAAGCTCCTCGCATTATATACAAGTATCTCTAATAAGTTCTTCTTCTGGGATCAGTGTGGGAGTTATCACATATTATAATCAGCAAAGGTCTGAAAAGGGTCATTAAAGGATTACTGAGACTCGTATGAAAATACCAATATTAACACGATCGAAGTCAAATATCTATATAGCCTATAGGCCACCTTTTCCATCTACAAAGAGAAGAATACAAAAGGTAGGAAATCTGAGAATGAGAAACCAATGACGGTCCATAATGCATATAGAAATGTATGGTTGTTCAAGGAGTACAGCTGGTCTGTCATCTAACACAAGCATGAAGCATGGTCTTTCTGCTTTTCTATAATTGCATGACTAGTTGCAAGAGCCAAACGAGATGCAGAAAAGGTTGCAAACAGATCCATGAATGGTCGATCATGCTTCTAGATATGCAGTATCATAGACCCAGGGGAAAGATATTTATATATATCACTAATTATTGCAAGAATGAGATACGTTTCATTAACCTGAAACTTCGATAACTAGACTTAAATGAAATTTCTAGTTCATGATTTATCAAGTGCAAAAACATATGTAGCTGATCGATCAAAATAAAACCGGCCGGCCACTACGTAGACTAGACTATTCTTTCCTAGCTAGATCACATCGATCTAAGCATGATGTGATCGATCAATCACTCGGAATGTGGCAAATTATTTGGCTGGCGGCTTCTTCACAATCATCACTGAGCAGTGAGCGTGATGAGCACAGAAGTCACTTACACTCCCCAGAACAGCCCTGTGGAAACAGATTAAATTGAAAGGCGGGTGTTAAATATATATTAACAGTTGATCGATCATAAATTCTTTATACATTTCCCGTGTATAAATAGCTAGCTAGCTTCAGTCAAATATTACCTTTTTACGAGTCCATAACCATGACTACCGAGAACCAAGAGCTTGGCATGGTGTTTATCCACAGCATCACACATAACATTTCTCGGATCACCTTCCATTACCTCGACTTGCACAATTTCCACCTGCTTATTTTAATTATGACATGAATTTGTTAGTATCCGATCACATTGCATTGTACAAGCTGATCGATAAGTACATCAACAGTTTTGATCGATCACCTTTTTACTGGCGCACATCTACTTGGCCTTTTCGACAGTCTTGGCAGCCGATTTCTTCAGATCCAAGTTCAACACGTTCAAGAAATCTGCGGAGCCTGCAAGTGATATTAATCTACCAAATATGCATGCATATCATACATACATTTACACTGCAAATGAACTTGTTAAAGAAACTAGCAGCTAGTTATTACCAACTCCAGCGACGCCGAGAGCAGAAGAGGGAGACGCCCTAACGTGGACGATGGCGAGCCTGAAAGGATGTGTAGCCCCGGGAGCAAACATATGGTCTAGAGTCCAGTCCAGTGCATAAAAGTTGCGTTCACTGCCGTCCACCGTACCGCAACTAGCATCAGTGGCTTCTCCGCCATTGCTACCGTACCTAACTTAGCTTGCTCGCTATTTCAATTACTTGTGTTTACAGTGCAATGAGTCCGTACAATAAATAAACGAGAAATTGGTCAGGAAACTTGACATGTGTCGCGATTTCTCTCACTTTAGGTTCCAGACCAAAGTTGGCGGCTATATCCAAAGTGTGGGACTCATCGATCTACAAGGAAGATTCAAGGTGTGGGTAGCCGATGACCAAAAACAGAGTGCAGCTGCAAAGAGAGGTTGATCCATGATGATTTCTTGCTCAGACATCTTTATGGCGTCGTATATCCCAAGCTTTTTCCATACATCACTAAAATAAAACTCCATGTGCGACACTCACTTCTTCCAATCGGCAGTCAACTTTGGCCAGCTCCTCCGAGGGAATCTTGTTTTTTTACTCCATGACACTAGTGAGATCCCCTAAAGAGTGTGGAACAATCAACCATAGAGGTCTCTAATGTTTCAACAATGGCCGGAGGCATTCCTTTCAAATACTGTAGTTCGAGTACACGTGGAGTTAGTTGATCGCGCTCATTTATCATGGGGCATATGAAAGGTTTTGGCAATGTTGTCTAGAGCTATCCAATGCTTGGCCGAGCTTGATGACAAAAGCCTCTGACTCTTCATCTAAATTATCCATCTCTAGGGGTTGATCATCGAATTTTATTTTGGCAATAGACATCATGAACCGTATCGCCTGTCATTACAACAATTAGGAGAAAGACATGGACAAGATATGTGCAATTCGAAGTTAACATGCGCGCTGTCAATAGAGCAGTACAAAGAAGTCATACAATGGCAGCCGATTGTGTTTCGGCAACCGCATAGGAAAGCAAAAGTAGTAGCGAATGTGACAGCATACAGATGACAGTATAATTAAAGAGAATAGACGAATTAATTAAAATTATTTTATTACTTTTTTAAAAAAATAAATCGTTTCAAAAAAAATATTTATCAGAAATTTCCTTAATTTTTTTAATAATTTTTTTCTGTATTCAAATTTTTTTAACTTGAATTGATTATTCAATTTATTAACACTATCAATAAACATTCAATATCAATTCAATCACAAATTTAATAATAAGTTTAATACAAATTCACAAGAAGTTCTTATACAAATAGAGTGACAATTTTAATACAAACTCAGTAGCAATTTTGATATACATTCCATAACATTTTTCAACTCGATAACATAGTGCAGTCATCGAACCAAAAATGTAGTAGCAGTTCTAAAAATGCAGTAGCAGCCCTCGAACCGAAAAGGCAGAAGCAGTTCTCGAACTGAAAATCTAAAAATGCAGTAGCAGTCCTAAAAAGACAGTAGTAGTCCTCGAACCGAAAAGACAGTAGCAGTTCTCGAACCTAAAAATCCAAATAACACCAAATAATACTGCTACTATAAAATATGACACTATTACTGAAAAATCAAAATAACACCAAATAATATTGCTACTGCAAAATATGAAGTTACTACTGAAAAATCAAACAATACTGCTACTGTACAATATGACACTGCTACTAAAAAATCAAAATAACACTAAATGATACTACTACTGTACAATATGACATTACTATTGAAAAATTAAAATAAAACCAAATAATACTGCTACTGTAAAATATGACACTACTACTGAAAAATCAACAACCGATAATATCTTTCTAACTTTTATGTGAATTCAAAAAACATTTTATGTGCAATAGCAATTCGATAATAATATAATACAGTAGCACATTTGAAAGAAATCGTAAACAATTTTTAGAAAAAAAAATCTAGTAGCAGTAAAAAAAACAATCAAAAATATTGATACGATAGCGGACACGGATGGTCCCGATCACTACGACGCAAGCACCGACTCGAGGCGCAGCAAGCTAGGGGATGCGGAGGCCGCCATGGTCGAGAGACGAGCGGGGAGAGAACTCGAGCCATCAGCGGTGAGGTCGAGAGGCGCAGAGGACTGGATCTGGGCGTGACGAGGTGGAAGAGAGGGCGAGCTAGTATCAAGGTGGCTCACGGTGATGTGAGGACTAGGCGACTAGAGGCGGCGCGAGAACAAGGAGACTCGCTGTGGTGCATCGGTGGTCAATCAAGGCTGCCGAGGTCGATTGTGAGGTTTCCAAGACGGCCGAGTCTGAGGTCGGTGAAGGTGCGACAACAACTCACATTAAGGGTGGAAGAGGCCGAGAGGCCGTGAAGTCACGCCGACGAGTTTAGAGGCCGAGCTCCTTCCCGTTGCTACTGTGTAGTCATGGTCGATCCAGAGAGAGTCGACGAGTTCTTTTATTTTTTGAGAAATAACTTATATTTTTTTCAGTATCAGTTGAGGGTTTTATGTATATATAGGAGAGTAGATTTGCCATTACGTTAGGTCTAATGGGTTGAGAATCTGCTATTTTATTTTGGGTCTCTTGCCCATATCCTTAGTTGTTTAAATATAGTGGTGGTTGAGTTATTTATATTTTTGATCTTCACCTTGTCCTTCACTATCATTTTCCCAAGAAATAATTTACTTATCCTGTGTTTGGTTTTGACATAATTCCGAAAGATGAAAAAACAGGCCTCCGCTCCTTCTTACACAACAACGACAAAACACACATCCTTCCATAAGCCGTTCGAGTAATTAAAATTGAATAGAAGAAGTAGAATATGAACCAGACGCCAAGAATGGATTCGAAGCTGAAGTCGACGGAGATTATATGTGAGGTCCTTGGGGGGGGGGAGGGGTGAATAGGCTTTTTTATAAAAAAAAATCGTCGAAGTGTTAATTTGAGGATAGCAGAGTGTTTTTATCCCAAATTATCAGTAACAAAGTTGGTAAAATGCAATAAGTGGGAAATCAATAAATAACACATGGATGTTTTTTTTTAACGCATAAATCCTGTAACCGAGAAAAAAACGACGTGCCTCTAACTCCTGAGAGACAAACCTTTCTTGATGTGCAAGTGCATGTATTTACCTTCATCAATGGTCAACTTGTCTTGATTTTAAGTCTTGACAAAAGTCTTGTGATATTAATCAATTTGTTTGATAATCTATTGTTTGATTATTGACTTGGATGATGATAACCCTTGCATAACTTAATTGATCCATATTTTTGATTAATAGAGACATGCATATTAACATGTCAATAGTATGCAACCTAAGGTCTGCATCTCGGTCTGTGCCGATGTCCGATGGTCGAGAAGCTTCTCCAGGGTGAATCTATAGCCGATTTGCTTCGCTTGTCTTTGTTGCCATGGATACCGAAGCGGCGTTGGTCAGTGTTACATGCCTACATGGTTCAATTTTGCTGTATCTGTGTATATGTTTGTTTGATTTCACCAATTCAAAATCTGAAAATTGTAATAGAGACGGCTTTATCTATGTATATATGCAATCAATTTGGTTCATCTCTTCTGAATCAGTGGTTACGGATCTATTGATGGGTTGTATCGGTTCTTCTAGCTCTTCTGATCGTTTATTCTTAATTGATGAGTTGTACTCGAGAGATGTATAACATAGATGTTCCAGCTCTGATGTATAACATATATAACTAGAGATACTAGCTCTTCTATTCTTGTAGATAATTTCACTGTATATTGTTGGGTTGTAGTTCTTATAGCTCTTGAAATCCTCGTTGATTCTTCTAGCTCTTCTTATCATCTGATGAACAACACACAAAGTGATGGTGTAAGAAACTAGGCTAGTCCTATATTTCAGCTTTGTGGTACCAAACATGTGACAAAACACTCTTTGTGTAAGCCACTCTACTCTAAGAGGATGATTCTTAAGAATAAGCTACCCTTACTACGTACTATTGTGCATATAAATATTACATACAATTGTGTAAGAAATATGCTTAACCTTAATCCGCAGTCTGAAAAATGCTTAAACAAGAACTTGTAATTTTGGCTTAAGAAACCAGTGTGTGCTATAATCAACACAGCCTTTGGTAAAATTTTTAAAGGTTACACAATTTTACTTTTTTTAGGGTTGTTTTCCATAGTATTACAGCATCAATCGTCCGTGATTATTTTTGTATATTGACTATGTTCTGATCTAATTAATGAACTTGATGGGGTGTTACGTATCATTTGTTGGTGTATAACTGTATATACAAATAATACAACGTAGCTAGCACACTCGTAATCAATTATTGTCGAGCTATTTAACTATTTTAAGAGTAGCTACGGTGTTCGTTGATTTTTCAAAAAAAAAAAAATTCTTGGATAAAAAAATAAAAGGTACCGGCCATTCTCTCAGTTTCCTATATTTCATTTTGCTTGTGAAAGCACGACACAATAAAGCATATGAATTATAAATATATAGGGAATGTGAGTGGAATGATGTAATGTTGCGTACATGATACATACAACCATACAACAATCCTGTATGTTTTTGTCTTTTAAGTAATTAGTCGTGGGTAGGTGGAATTGATTGTTTTGGTTTCCATTACCAACCAGTCAACGTTTCTTCGTAACTGAAAAGTAAGATAGATAACTGCATGTTTGGAAATCACAAGTCAGACTGTTCATCCTAATATGTTGAACTTCAAGTAGTTCTTCATAAAACTACAAAACCACAGTTGCTTTCTATCCAGTGTTTGGTGGCTTCCTTGATCTGCTAACTAGTTAAGTGGCTAGCAAGAAAGGTTCTGCCTAACTTTCATGATCAAGATCCTAAATTGTGTAGACCTGCATTTCTCTGCTCTTAAATGGTAAGCTTTCGTCGGTATAAGGCGTATAAAGGCTTAATTTTACCGCCCTGAGTCTGACAATCTAGTGGGATTGGAATCATTGGATTGGTTTAAAGATATTTTCTTGAGGGAAGAGAAAGATGGGTGGTGAAGAAGCAGAAGAAGATCATCAGTCACCTTTGCTCCTTGGCTTGCCTTCCACAAGTGAACCCATGGACAATGAACCCACCAAAAGAACTGGTAATTTCTTGGCATCCTAATAGTTCTCAACTTCTCATTCTATTGTTTGTTCATTGAGATTATCATCTTCTTGATTCCCTATGCATGAATTGCACCATAATTTGATGTGCATTCCTATTATATTTTATTATCTCAGCAACTCTGCACTTGGTTTTTATGCAGTCAATTGGTTTCATATCTGATTTATAATGCGCTCAAATTTAGAACAGATTAGTGTTCTTCTTTCATCAGTTTCATGTTCTAAAGGTTTAGCCTTTCCCACAAATGTGAATTGTAAGAGAGAAATTTGGCAAAAAGAACCCACATTTGGATACTTTCAAAGATAATGAATCACCCGATTTTGACAATTTGAATTGAAGCTACTCCTCTCCTCGAAGTATTCTTGAGTAGTTCAAGGTCAATAGTTTTGATAAAAAGGATGTATGTATTGGGAAGGTCCCTTTATTGTAGTAGAACGTGCTGAATCTATTTGAAGATTTAGGGGCTGATTTTGAATGTGCACTCTTGTGTATGTAGGGACAACATGGACAGCAATAGCACATATCATAACAGGAGTGATAGGGGCAGGGGTGTTATCCCTGGCATGGAGTGTGGCTCAGCTAGGGTGGATAGCAGGTCCATTGCTAATGATAGTCTTTGCTTCAGTTACCATTATCTCCAACAATCTCCTCTCCGACTGCTACAGATACCCGGATGCATATGCCCCAAGGCGAAACAGGTCCTACTTGGAAGCTGTCAAGATGTACTTAGGTTAGCATTTCTAAACCATTAATAACAATCTCCATTCCTAACCAAACATTTCCTCAATCTCCATTGTATCAAGTTTGACATATGTATATGGTGCCGGAAACTTTAGGGGACAAGCTGAAAACAGTAAGTGCCTTATTTTTTTATGAGAGCTTGTATGGCTGTGGAATTGCTTACACAATTACAGCTGCTAGCAGTGTCAAGTATGTATCCTTACTTACAGAGCCATTTTTATGATGTGTCTTCCTCACTGTATACTGAGAATTTAAGGTCTTATGTTTCCTCGTTTTTTATGTTTTATGTTCTGTTAATGTAGAGCAATCCAGAAATCAAATTGTTACCACAGCGAAGGGCATGAGGCTTCATGTACATATGGAGATACTTACTATATGCTGCTATTTGGAGCCATCCAGATTGTTGTGTCACAAATACCAGATTTCCATAACATGCAATGGCTTTCAGTTATTGCAGCAATTATGTCCTTTGCCTACTCTTTTATTGGATTTGGCCTTGGATTGGCCAAAGTAATAGGTAATTCTACCATAGCAGTAACAAATAGAAATAATAAATCATTAGCAGTAGTAATGATTGCAAAAATTGTGCACTTTGATTTTCTTTTCTGAGATTGATAATATTATGATTGCAGAAAATGGCAGCATTAAAGGGAGCTTAACAGGAATTGCAACAACTAGTGTTGCTAATAAATGTTGGTTGGTCTTCCAAGCACTTGGGGACATTGCTTTTGCATATCCATACTCTATTATTCTCCTTGAGATTCAGGTTTGCTTCTATCACTTTCAGGTTTGAAATATAAAATGTGATTTAAATGAGAACAAGTTACCATGGTAGCTGATACTAAATTGTAACATCCACTGAACCTTAGGATACTTTAAAGTCCCCTCCACCAGAAAATAAAACGATGAAGAAGGCCTCAACGATTGCCATCTTTGTCACAACCATCTTCTACCTCTGCTGTGGTTGCTTTGGATATGCAGCCTTTGGGGATGACACGCCGGGGAATCTTTTGACCGGATTTGGGTTTTACGAGCCTTACTGGCTCATTGATTTTGCTAATGCTTGCATTGTTCTCCATTTGGTGGGAGGATATCAGGTAATACATTGTCTACTACCAACTTATGATACTGAATACTACATTGGACTTTTGGGAGTTATGTTCTCTTTTTTTTCACTTGTTTCATCTTCCAGATTTATAGTCAACCAGTATTTGCAGTTGCTGAGAGATGGTTTTGCAAGAAATATCCGAACAGTGCTTTTGTGAACAACTTTTACAGCTTCAAAATTCCATTGTTTCCAAGATTTCAAGTGAATTCCTTGAGGCTATGTTTTCGGACTGTTTATGTCCTGTCAACTACTGGAATAGCAATGCTCTTTCCTTATTTCAACTCAGTATTGGGAGTGTTGGGGGCCTTGAACTTTTGGCCTTTGGCTATATATTTTCCTGTAGAGATGTACTTTGTACAGAAGAAAATTGGGACATGGACCCAAAAATGGATGTTATTACAGTCCTTCAGTTTTGTTTGCTTTCTTGTGACAGTTGTAGGTGTCATTGGATCAATTGAGGGACTTATAAGTGCCAAACTGAGCTAGGGGATCCATTTAATTGTTTCATAAGCAAATGAAAGAGTTCTATTCATTTATCTATATTTTAACTATTTATTTTTCATATTCTACTATAATTTGCACCAAGTGCAATGTCTCCTGGTGCTTCATCACAATTTCCCAGTTGTCATGAAGTAGAACTTGAGATTTTCATAGCCAAACATTCCTGCTTGTTTGTAAAAGTATATTTTACTTCAAAGTTCAAAATCATCTCTGGCAACCCTAAACTTCCCCAATAGC
Organism: Geum urbanum; assembly: GCA_946800695.1. Taxonomy (NCBI): domain Eukaryota; kingdom Viridiplantae; phylum Streptophyta; class Magnoliopsida; order Rosales; family Rosaceae; genus Geum; species Geum urbanum. Next base: position 37,146,149 of record OX327016.1, read on the forward strand.
ACAGCTTTTCTGTAAAATCTCTTTGAAATTCTATGATGAGAAGAAGGATTCTAAAATCAAGCCATAGTGTTCAACCATAATATGCTGTTTTGAAAAAGTTTCTTTATCAACAACTATCAGAACCAAAAAAAATCGTCTAAAATAATGAACTAGTGATCTGATATCACAGGGTTTAACAATCAGCAGTTCACAGTGTGGAGGTGTTCAAAACTTCAGATCATGCATCTTAAACAGTGACAAACGTGACATGTGCAACCCTATATTTTATCGATATGTGTTCAGCTACGGATTATGAACAAAATCTATTCAGGTCATTCACCTAACTATATTGTCTGTATAACATGAACAGTTTACCTCCTGGTAAAGAAAGAAGGAAGAAATGTGTGTACGTGACCCGTACGTGCAACCTTATTCCTTAAACTTCACAAAAGCAAGACCACCTTCCAATTCCTCTCCTGTGTAAGTTGGTTTCGTGTGACCAAAGCAAACACAGCCACCCAAACGGTCAAGGCAGTCAGCAGGAGAGAGAGAGAGAGAGAGAGAGAGAGAGAGAGAGAGAGAGAGAGAGAGCTGAGGGAGTTGACCAGGTGTCTTGTGGGTGAGCTACCAGCCACAGTCTCACACGCTCAATGGCGTTGAATTCTTTAATGAAATCATGCACCTTTGATGCTTTCTAGCTTCACCCTTTGCACCACCCCCATGCACTTGCAACTCATTCCTTTGAATCCTTATATAAACAATACCTGTATAGGTTACCTGCATTCTCACACTTTACTACAGAAAAAAACAACCCAAGAAAATTGTTTTTTAACATACACCCAATTTCTCCCCCAAAGAAAAACAGCAGCTTTATCTCAGCCTATTAACTAGCTATAGTGATCATCAGGCTCTACTACAATAACAAAGTATTAATTTATTCCTAGCTAGTTACTTGTTCTTCTCTCAGTCCAAAATTATTCAAGGAGACTAGCTAGCACGTACTACTCGGAGATGGGTCGAATTCCATGCTGTGAGAAGGACAATGTGAAGAGGGGGCAGTGGACTCCTGAAGAGGACAACAAGCTCTCTTCCTACATTGCGCAGCACGGCACTCGAAATTGGCGACTCATCCCCAAGAATGCTGGTGAGAACCTTGGTTCCTTCCCCTTCACTGTCACTTTATGTCTCTCTCACCTAAATGCTAAAGGCTAAAACTTTATGTGTTCATTTGATGGTTTACAAGGTTTGCAAAGATGTGGGAAGAGCTGCAGGCTGCGTTGGACTAACTACCTTCGTCCTGACCTCAAGCATGGGCAGTTCTCGGAAGCTGAGGAGCAAGCCATTGTCAAGCTTCACTCTGTTGTTGGCAACAGGTGATTAACTCATGACATAACAAACCAAGGCACAAATGACGTGAGTTGTGATATACTTACTAATTACTTAACTAAATGTCACAGATGGTCCTTGATTGCTGCACAACTTCCCGGTCGCACTGACAACGATGTGAAAAACCACTGGAACACCAAGCTGAAGAAAAAGCTGTCCGGCATGGGGATAGATCCTGTCACCCACAAACCCTTCTCACACCTCATGGCCGAGATTGCAACTACACTGGCACCACCGAATGTAGCTAACCTTGCAGAAGCAGCACTCGGTTGCTTCAAGGACGAAATGCTCCACCTTCTCACGAAGAAGCGCATGGATCTCCAGTTCCCACATTCTAATGCAACACATGGGAACAGCACAGCAACTTACATGAACAGTAAGCAGGATGAGAAAGAAGATACAATTGAGAAGATCAAGCTTGGTTTATCAAGGGCAGACGTGTCAGTCTCACAGAAGTCTTGGGATCCAACTGGGGCAACATGTGCAAACCTTACAGGGAACTGCAGTGCCTTCCCTCTACAATCCATGTCTGGATTTCAGTATGGCTTGTCAACCTTTGGAAATGAAGGCGGCAGTTCGCCGTGGGGCCAGAGCATGTGTACATGCACAGCGGCAGACCAGCAGGGCCGTCCGATTGACAAATTTGAGGAGGAAAATGGAGAAGAGTCTGAGGGTGGAAGAGGATCCAACATTTTCAGCTCAGATATCTTGTGGGATTTACCATCTGAGGACCTGATGAATCCGATGGTGTAATACAGATAGCACAACTGTGAGGGTGATGGGAAAGAATAATTTTTTTTTCTTTTGGCACTAATGAATGATGTAAATAATGATATCAAAATCAATTATGGCACTAGAGACCTTATAAACAGATCAATACATTGCTAGTTCTCAATTAACTGTGGTACAGGCGTACGACTATATCTATTCTCTTTACTATGAATTACATTGTGATTCAAGCAAAATATGAAGACGAAGAGGATGTATCGGCCAGAACCTGCATATAAAAAATCACAGGAAAGGGTTAGATAAATAGATGCCATCAATGAATATTATGAATAAGATATTAGCTTGGGAAACATAGACCTCAAGTTGTTCTTCAGTAAACGAATCCTTCTGGATGTTCCATGTATCAGCATGCGTTCGTCGAAATTCAGCAACTGCTTTTGTAACTGTAGATTTCACTGGTGTTGGTTCTCCAGCAAAACGAGCAAGTAAAGTGACATGATCGGGCAACCAACTGATAAGACGGTGTATTTTCTCGTGAGATGAACATTCGACACAATAAACAATATACAGAATGAAAATATGGAGCACTGGACTTGAAGTCCATAGGTTCAACAATACCTCATCTCTAGACGAGACCGTATTCATATTCATGAAAACTTTAAAAGTCTACTCAACATAGAGCTAAACTCAGGAAACTATTAGCCTCTACAGGAGGATTATCTTTAATAATTTATGTTTATTTTCATTAGGGCTCTTAGTTTTGGTGTGAAGGTTCCTTGTTCCCATGGTGATAGGCCTCTCCACAAACAAACAAGAAAAAATGAAAACTAGAACGATCAAGTTACAACGTTAAGTTATTGAATACATGCTGTGAGCACCCTGTACAATATTGTGTTTTCAGTCTAGACCTACTTTTATCATAAGCACATAACAGGCATTTTGGTAAGGGAACAAATGTCAGATAAAGTAATCTGGCAAACTCAGAAATACTGAAGTTAATAGCTTTTTACTAGCATGAAACTATGTGTTGTGGATATCAATAACTGCTTATTTAATTTTCTCTAATGTGGTAATTAAGAAAGTTAGCTTGACATACCTGGGCATATCATAAGGAGCTGACAGAACAGAAGCAACCAAAGCTAATACAGCACCATGAACGGAAGCTATGGACTGGCTTGAACTCAAACTTCTGTAATCATGTATTGAGGTATACATTATAGGAAGATTCTACTACAATTAATCCAACATTATTCCAAAAGCAAGGAATATACCTCCGCTTTCTCTTCCTCTGCAGATCAGCAGCTTCTGTGTAAGCTTTGTCACGAAAGTCTTTAGCTAGATCTTCATCCCCACCCTTCGTTAGGCCTGCTAAAACAGCTGCAGCATGTTCTCTTACCTGAGACATAAGAAAGTTAAGAACTGATATAATCTTTGACTCCTCAAGGATGTGTTAATTATTGTTAAAGAATCATTTTTTATGAAACGCTAGAATCCAGTTTTCACTGGTTCAAAAGTTGGAAGATATAGATATCCACAAGAGTTCTTATGAAGTTCTTCACAAACAACACTGAAAGACTAATATTTAGTCAGCAGATAAATAAAAACTTACCTCAACTTGGTTGTCTACAAGTAACTTTTCAACAGTTCTCCATATTTGTTGCTTCTCACTGGTTGAGAGAATGAAAGTGTGCCTGATAGAGAAATTCAATAACCAAGACTTTCTTAATATGCATGCCACAAGAACATCATCTTATTTATATCCTACCAAATACGTACGTACACGTGAAATTAGAGAGTTTGAGGTGAAAACAGATAAAGGATGAACCGACTACATTGATACACACACACAAACGACAGTTGCAAAGTTACATTGCTCTTAACCTAACCGTATGTCAGAGACATCAATTTCCAAAATCTAGAGCAGAATATTATCTCTGTTTTTTATATCTGGTTAAGCTAGCCCTAAATGCACAGAGCGATCAGGTACAAGACTTCTATAAGAGCATCAGATATGCAATACTACATACCTGTACATAAAAGTTCGCAGATATGTCAATGTAGCAGATCTAGTGCGCCAATTAGAGTCATTGGCAGAGGAAAGAATCACAGATACGGCCTCCTGGAGATGAGGTCCCCATAAAACCCTCCATTTTAGCAATTCAAAAGCTGCCTTGGCCAAGGTTGACAGTTCTTTACTTGAAGTTTCCTTTAAAAGACAAAAAAAAAAGTGAAAAGAAAGACGATAGTCAGATGCACAAATGAACTGCCAGACAATACAAACAAATTAGTAGATTGTTGGCCTACTTTTTACATATAATTAAACTTAAATGCATAAACTGAGTCGGTGGCCGAGAGGCATTGTAAGGAAAGAGCACATAATGTGATAAAGCAATCCCTCAAATTTTAAAGTTTAACATGCAAAGCCAATACTTGCCTTTAAATCCAAAAAAAAAATCATCTTATGTAGATGCGGCAGGAAATACTTGCCTTTAAGTTTGAAATGATGACAAACATAAGGATATTACATGATTAACCTAATCAAACTCTTTTCCACTTACCTGCAAAGATATTACAGGATAAAGAAATCCCACAATTACATCCACCAGGTATGATGATCGTGCAGACCTCAACAATGAGATGATGAAATGGAATAGCTTCAGAAAACATGTAAATTGGAATTGATCAGTTAACTGTTTAATATGGAAAAGAAGATACCATTTTAATAGTTTTCAAAATCAGTACCGTTTCCATCCATTTGACATCAGCTTGTGCATGGCCATTTACATGCCCATTTTCAGGATTAATATTTGCTGGACTCTCCAAAATGTCAGATTGAGTGGTATTCTGAATATTCACTACCGCTTCTAATGCCCGCTCTTTTAAAAGTGACACCCAACTCCTCCCATCAAATTGGTTGTCATGACCGTTACTAGCATTCTCAGGTGAACGATCATGAACAAATGATTCATAAAGCCGGATGTTAGAGCACAACACAGAAAGAGTAACACCAATAGCTTCTCGTACCTGTCAACATATAGCTAACATCAAATCATTAAAAAATAAGGACTGTTTATTTCTTCTATACTATACTTTTGTATTACAATCTCAGGACCAATTACTACTAGTAGAAAACATTACATGTTAGATCCCTTTGCAAAACATATGCCAATCAATAACATGATATTCCAGTATAACAACCTCCAATGTGGGAACACAACTAATTATCTCTATATCGGAACCTCATACACAGTTACACATAATCCTAAATGAACAAGAGATAACGGGAGTTTTCAGGAGCAGAACAGCAGTTCAAAAGCCATATCATTATTCATTATATCAACAGAAATCTTAGCTTTTCCAGTGCACAGATCTAGCACGGAAGACATGTTTTGCGGAATTAAATATAAGTTAAAACAAAACAAAACAAAAAGACATGTTTTGGCCTTTCTGAAATATAAGCAGTGTTCATAAATAAGAGGATTTAAAAACAAATCGGCCAATAAAGTTTTCTTTTATAGAAAGTAAAATTGGGAATTCAGCTAATATGTACTTAATGAAGTGAAACAAATCTCAAGAGAGGTTCTTACTTGGGCGGATGAATGGCACATGTTACCAAGCAACTCCCCCAGAAGTCTATAGTGGAGCTGAATTTCAGCCAGTGGCATTTTTTGGGGAGATAGTTCCACAAGAGCAGCTGAAAGAAAAGCATAGCGCTTGGCAACTACAGTCGTTGTGACTGTTCCGGGCAACGGAGCGGCCAGACAATCTAATACTTGTTGTCTCAATAACGGAACTCTAGTTCCATATTTTCCTTTCCCAGTGACTGCATAACGTATGCATGCTGTCCACTCGGGTATCGATTCCACTGACTGTGCTAAAATTATGTTCTGCAACTGAACCAACATCCAACTATCCCATGCTTCTGATAAACCATTAACATCAGAATGCAATATGCCAGCAAATGCTTCAGCAGCGACACACCGCTTAGACCTCTCCTTGGCATTTGAAAACTCCTCCAGTGGACTTTTTAGTGCCACTAGAACAGGTATACCACATTCTTGTATTAGCCGCTTGAAAATTCTCGCATAGTTTGAGTAAAAGGTGTCACTTCCTAATAAAGAGATCCAAGTTGGAGTTCGTGGCCAAGAAGATGTAAAGTCAAAATAAAAACGGGTAATTGATTTGTCTGCTAGGCTCTGAAAAGAAGAATTCCCATGACTGCCTCTTGAACTGCTTTCAGTATCAGAAATTATATGAACATGAGAAAGACTGTTCAAAGTCTCACTGAAAAATCCATCTTCCTGAAATATTTGAGTTAGTTCTCCTTCAAGGGACGATTTTCTACCTCGCAAATTTTCCGAGGGAAAACTCTGTTTTTCATCTGATAGTTTATAAGGTGATTCTTTCAACAGTGTATTTAGAGCAGAGATTGCTAGTATCCTTGTTTGGGGAAGCTGGCTTTTTAAACTCTTTAAAAAGTGACCTGAAAGCAATCAATTTAGAAGATTTAACACCTAATTTAAACAATTTTGCTTGACAAACAGATTCATTGAAAATTAAATGGGTCAAAAAGAAAAAACCCACCAGTAGTTTCACTCAAAATTTTGGAGGAACTTGGGTCATTTCTAGATGCCATAGCCAATAGCAATAAAACCCTATTAGCCATTAGATTGTACCTGGAAATTATAAAAAGCAAAACTTAGACCGATAAGACGTAAGGATTTCATGAACTTCAGGATCAAGGGAAAATCGAAGACATTCCGTTCCTTACCTCCAATGCAAGCCCATAGAATCAAAACTCACAGAACTGATCTGAGAAACCAGATCTGTGAAATCAAGTGCATCAACATGATTGTCTGATGTCTTGAAATAGCTTCTCGATACTCCAGCAAAGTGGATGTTGTATTTAACAAAGAGCTGCAACAGAAGGAATAAAAATAACAGAGAATAAACCTACTGCATAAAAAATTGTAAAACCAGGTTCTTTATCACTTTTCTTGGAGTTACCTCGTTGATTGCTTTCTGGGTTTTCAGTGACTCATGATGAGAGCTTCAAGCAAGAGAAAGTCATATCAAATTTTCAGTTAAAAAAATATACAAAATAACTGTATGACAAATAACATACCTTGAAAGAATTCCAAGGATGAATGAAGAGAATGATTTTGAGTCCTGGAATAACACAAAATGTATTAGAAAATTCATCTTTTGCATAGGTCGTCAGCAAAGTCTGTTGAATACTTACCACTGTCAAATGCTTGAGAACTGTTTGTGTAGCAAGGACGGCACAAGAACCTAGCACTGCATATTCTGGTGCCTTGGGGTTTCTTAAGTTCTCAGTAAGGGAGAGAACACATTTTGAAATCATAGATGGCCATCTCTTTATCATCTTCAAAAGATATTTCCCAGCAAGTCTGTACACGGTGTCAGAAAGTTAATCCGCTATGCTTGAAAAAGAAAATGTAGAAATAAGTAAGCATCGATCAGCTAAGATTTCAATATAAAGCAGGGTCAAGATGATAAAAAACTCACATTCGAACCATTTCATAGCTATGCAAAGAGAGATTAAGAAGATCATCTACCAAGAGATTCACATGTTCTGGTGGACCGAAATTATTAGTACGAAATATATGATAGGATGACTGGGATGATCTCCAAGTATTGTGCATGAATGCCTTGTCAATGAGTGCCCACCGAGGCCTAGTATAGATGAATATGATCAAAGTTAATTGCTAAAGACCAAATACATAGTTCCTGTGGACTTCTGCAGTGATGTTATATACTTATAAAACCAAACATAATATACTAACCTTCTCTTTCCTTTAGAGTGAGATGAAACAATAAAATTTATCGAAGGCTCTATAATTGCAGCAGATTCCAATTTCCATGCCTGCCTGTGATTGGCCCACTCATCATACTCCATACTTCCTGCAAGACGAACCCAACTGTTTTAAGAATATACCCAGAAAGAGGGGATATTGCCTAGAGTACATGTACATTACCATAGTTTCCCAAAGCATCCATGATACGAATGATGAGGACCAAGAGGATGCTGTCATCTGATTTTTTCTCAAGTAAATACCTGTACAGTGCATGAATATGGAATGGCATTCAATCAATGAGACCCACACAGATGAAATAAATGATCTCCACAGGCATAATGAAAAGTAAACATACTTGCAGGCTGCATGTATAATCTCAGCAGCTTTTTCCCGCAATTTAGTGCTCCCAACTGTTGCACCAGTTGCTCCAGCTATCAAAAAAGACCCATGATTTGGATGTTCAACAGTTGCATTCCTGGACGTTGGGGTGAAGTCTGGCAGGCAGGTCAGAACACCTTGCAATGAAGAATCTATACGCAAAAGAGTTACTTTTAAGTGCTCTTTCTCATCTCCTGGGTCAAAAAAAAAATTGCAAATTGTGTTAGGCATCATTCCATAGTCCATGCACACAGTAGTATTCACAACCATGTTGCATTTGGTGAATAATGTAAACTATTTGGTGATTCCCTTGTTTTTAGTTTTTGAGAGCAGTAGGAAATTGCATTTGGTGATACACTGGCATCTATAACAATATACTGTTCTAAAGTAACTCATTAATCCTCTTGTCCTGGCAATAATTTTTTTCTTCACTACTACAGATATCCAGGATAAGGGGCCAAGTTCTAGAGAGTTTACCTGTATCAGAATGTACTTTAGTTTGACATATTCTCAAAAGATCATCCAAAGCCGACCGGAAATGAAGGTCTAAAAGTTCATTTGCAAAATTAACTTCATCAACAGTAGGGATGTGCCACTTCGGACCCACCAATGGTTTATCATCTGAATAGTCTTTTGAGCTGATCCATTCCTCTAATGCAGGAGCATTTGGGTGATGCAAAATACACCTAAGGAATAGAACTTATTTACTACTTCTCCGCAAAAAGATTGGCAAAATTGTATTGATAGCAAGGAAGGATAAACTTACTTGTACTGATCGATAGGATAATAAAGAACCAGGCTTCCAAGGAGAGAACGAAGAAGATGATCACCAGCTCCATTGACCTGCCAAAGAATTATTCGATCATTGAACAACAATTTCAGTGCGCATGTCATCATGAGGAAATTTTAGTGTATATCAAAACAAGAGTATATCAAAACAAGACCTTCCAAGATGGGGACTCAAAAGCAGAAACAACAGCATGTTTGAACTGATCCTTGTATCGCAGAAGAGTGGGACCTCCATAACTTATGGCAACTGATAGTATTTTTAACTGATAATCAATTGCTGTTTCAAGAGCTGGAGAAATTGTCGGTTTAGCCTGGAGAGAAAACAACCTAACATCAAAATAAAATTCCCCCAGATGAGACAGACAAATGGTCAGCATCATTCATATACCTTGGTTGAAACTGAAGCATCACATATTCCTCTACCTCCGAATCCTGTAGATGGTGTTCCTTCTAAGGAGGATATAACAGAGAGCAAGATTGGCTCGATCAGTTGACTAACTGCTTCTTCTGGGTTTGAATAAACACATGCACAACAAAGCAGCCCAACCTCTGCAATTGCCCCTGGAAGAATATTTGTTTTCACAAACTTGGATATCTTCTTCAAAGCCTGCCAGTGATTGAAGAAAAGATTGCATCAATATACTGAAAAATCGTTGTGTTTGAAGTCAAAGACACATACCAAGATGCATACCTGATTAAAGAGAGATTTTGATAGTCTACCAAATAAGATTTCAAGCATGCAATAGTAGTAAGGTCCATCCTCAACCAGAAAGGTTCCTGATGTCGCAGATGAGTGTAGGCCTTCATTCCTGCAGCAACAGTAGCCAATTTGACATTCATCATTTGAAAATGAAAACCCCTTACGAGTATATCCAGTAGGGCCAAATTAATTAGATACTAATATATACAAGAGAGAAAAACAAAATAGACAACGGAATTCCACTACTTACGTAACACTGCTTGGTTCCAAGTGTAAAAGCAAGGAAAATAAGCGACAGAAGAATTCATCCAACCATTCAGAAAAGCGAATCATTGGCATGACTGACACCTCATCATCCAATGAAGACATCTGTGAGCATAAGCAAGTTCGTTAAACTATAACCCTGCGATCTAGAACCAAACTATCTGTGTTTCTTAGGAGATATGTGCTTACATTCGAAAATATTGAACCAATTAACTGCATTGTTGCCAAGGTTTTAGGAGGATCATTAGCATCCATTCCAAGTAGTGCATTTGATAGTGAAACCATTAGAAGTTCAATGAACTCTTCACCACCACCTATATCAACTGGTTCTACTGGCGAGGTTGATAAGGATTCCAGAAATAGTGAACGTCCAACAAATGCTACAGACATCACAGCAACTTGCAACTGGTGGGTGGCAGTCATCTGACTAGACACAAAGGTTGTTAAAGAGGAAATTAATTAAATGAAAGAAACACGATTGCATGAGCTCATATCAATTGAATGTCAATCTGGATAACATGTAAAGTTTGTACGGCTCTATGTTTTCAGCCAAAAATAATCCCGTGAAAAACAGATAGGAATACTTTCCAAATTCCGTACTCAAAGAAATATCTTATTTCTGACTGTTAGAAAAGCTCTGTGTCTTTACCAGAAAATTCAATCAGGAACATTTTTCTGATGTATGAACATGATAATAATAACAAAAAAAATTCCAGCGCGAACAAGTAGTCTCAGACAAGAGCAATTCCTTTGTTTTTCTCAAGAGCAAAAGGAAAAAATCCCGTTAAAACCATATCTTGTCCTTATCCAGTATCTTTAGAGCTAAGATATAATTGTAATATAACTAACCGTCTCCAATGCCATATGAAAGCGAGATGCAACAAAAGGAAGGATTAGAGATGGCTCCACGTAAGACAAAATTGAAGTCACGGCAGCTACTGTCTCGGAAAGATGCTCATTCTTGCTATATTGACCGCGATCAATTAACTTCAGCACCACTTTAACAAAGAAAATCCTTTCGGATCTTCCCAGATACTGTTCATCCTGCCTATTGTTATCATTTTTCCTATGATAAGAGTATTTCAGTGCCATGATGAAATATAGGCTCAAGCATACTGAGAACAAAATGATAAACCATGCATGCGTATTCTTACAATTGTTCATGTTGTAGGCGTTTCTGGAATGAAACTACCAAATGAAGCAAAAGGCGCTCTAATGAGTAAGTCCAGCGGCCACCGTTAGAAGGATGGTAATATCTGTAAAATAATTTCTAATAAAGAGCCGACCAATAGAAACAATCCATAATCAGTTGAACAAATGAATTGAAAAAGAGTACTATTGAGAGTATACAAACTGTTCTAAGAGGTTGACCAATTTTTCAAAGTGCTCCTGTGCTGAGCTACCAGGTTTTAACAGATAGACCTGCATTTAACATTGTACTATCTTAGAAAGCATACATATAGGCACGTATGCATTACAACTTTAGGCGATGGCATATGAATCTTACTATTGACTTCGCAATCCCCTTTGCTGGTGTAACTGTTCTATTGGAGAACAAGAACCTTGTGTTTCTGGGAACATCCACAGAAAAAGGATACGATCCACTTCCATTTGCAACAGGAACCTTAAGATGTGGGATAAAGACATGTAAGTTTCCTTGTGTCCAACACAATCTTTAAGAACTTTGCTATTACATAAGCTAAGTTAGAGCACAATTACATATAATGGTTCAGTATATCAGCTAACATGTCTTCTACTTTGAAGAAAATTTCAGAAACTAGCTAATTATGCATGCTCCAAAGCATGATTCAAATATTAGGAAAAAGCAATATAACATAACTCGAGCTTTCTTGAAGGGCTGATTCACTCACCTCAAACATATTCAAGTATCTCGTGAATAGTGTAGGCAAGTAACTTTCCCAATCAATATTTCTGTAGTTCTTTACAACACGAGCTAAAATAGCTGTCCATTGACTGTTCCAAAATTGACAATTTGGTATCGAGTCCCATAGGTGCATTAATTCTTTAATCCAATCACTGCAATACGAATAGAGGGTGATGAGCCACACCACACATCAAAAAACATAAAGAACAAAAGTGGCTGGGATAATGTGCTCCTTACTGTGTAAAGAATTCCTGGTTGTCCAAGTTTGTCGGAAGAAACAGTCTAACAAACCCCGATCCCTCAAAGGATGAATTATGCCATGGATTTTCCAACAAAGATCTGCATGTTTGTCTCTATCAGATAAAAGCAACAAAAAAGTGCAAGTACAGAAAAATTTTATATTTATAACCTAATGCGTGATTTTCTCCTGTGTAAAGAAATATATATTATAATGTTTGTGTGTGATTTCAGTATGGGAAGGTCAAAAAGACTAATATTTCAGTAAAGCTCACAAAATCCAGAAAAGTAAAGCCCTCTGGTACTTACTTAAACTCAGACCATATCTCAACGGCAGAACCTGGTGGAAAGAACTTCCGGCAAGAACGAACAAGAGAAGTAGTAGCTTCAAAATGCCGTTGTCTCAATCTCCATCCTTCAGGGCCTGTATTCCTGTAACATGTCCCAACACATGAAGTTCGCTGAACACAGTGTAGTTTGTTTGAGTAGTTTGTGGCATCTTATAAAAGTATTCACTAAGCTAGATATTTAAAGTATTGACAAGAACAATAAAATATTTAACAACGCTTGTGGGGATATTTAGATATGAGAGTTATCCGTTGGTGTCCATTTATGCTTCCATAAAATCATTGCTTCAGGATTCCAATAAGTTCTTATTGTATTATAATATTTGATGGTGTCAAAAGCAAAAACCATATAGCAAGTCATAATCATAATGCCCCTACATTCACTCCATATATATCTCACGAAACTTCCAGTACCAAGTAGTCCAAGTTAGTTTCTCTGCGCCCTTAATGATTTTACTGATAATATCTGTAACTATACATAATAAAAGGCAACAGATTATTAAGATGATGGAAACATAATACTCACCTACTGAAATGTGTATGAATCAGAGTATCATACAAAGGGCGCCACTTTACCTTCAACGACAACTTCTTCCGATACTTGTTGAGTAACTTGACTAGAATGTTTCCCCATCTAACCTATTCAAGTCGATACAAACCCACATTTAATAAAACAACACCAAACAAGTAACAGAATTCAGCAGTGAACACAAGAGCATCATTACCTGAACATAAAGCTTATTTTCCGAAACCTGAAACAACTCCAATCCAAGCTCAACTAGTCCACTTATATCTTCCATAGACACCTCACTTTTCGCCTTGATGAAACTACACACAGCAGAACAGTAACTAAAAACAGCTCTCTAACTAAAATCCCAAAGTCAACAAGGGCCCATTTCCCAAGATACAAACTTTAACCAAGAACACTAGTAATTGAATTGAATTGAGCAAATAGAAAGTGAATTGGGTTGAGCTCTCACAGGTCAATGACGGAGACCCATTTGAGAGTTGAATAGACTGAATCAGGGTCGTCGGCGTTGTACAAGTTCTTGACGGTGGAAACGACCCGAGAGAAGGACTCGGCTTCCTTCTTGGACTCGTCGACGACCGGTGGGGGAAGCCAAGCATTGTAAAGATGCATACTTTTGATACCAAAATTTGATTTGAGAGAGAGAGATATGATGTGAATGAATGAACCCAAGCGAGGACTAAAGGGTTGTGTTGATACTTTTACACTCTACTCTTTCTTAACAAGTTCGTTCTCTGAGAACTTGAGAGAGATTTGGGATTGTTTCCGTTGTGGGTTTTGTTGTTGGTGTGTGTGAAAGAATGATCAAAGAGGGTATGAATAACTGGATACCGGAGACGGCGGTTTCTGGGTTCACTTTTATTGACGTTCTGATTTGATGGGTGAAAAGTCCAAACCGTTTTTATACTACGAATTTCTTTGTAATTTCCATTTTTGATAGAGCAAGATTATTTTACGGGAACTGGAATTACATGATTATTTTATGATTGCAGATATTCCTTTTTTTTTATGAGCTCCTTTCCAGGCTTGAAAATATTGTTGAAAGTAGAAACATGACTTTGCGCCAAGGAAAATATAAAAGCCTGAATTTCAAGATACATGTAAAGTCAGACATTGATATTGTATAGTAGATCCGAATAATAACAGGAGCATTGATCTAAGCATACCTCATCAATAAAACCAAAGGTGAGAAGCTTATGAGCTACACCATTTATTTCGTGATATCTATGGTAAATCGAGACTCATCGAAAGAACTTTAACAAAACTTTACAATTATCCGCTACTTGACCACCACCTCCGAATAATCCTCATTTTTCTTGTGTAGGGCGCCACTTTTTTAGTGGCGCAATTACACTCAATATCAACTTTTTTCCAAAACCTTGGTGAATACCAAGAGTAAGACCAACTCGACATGTTGCTGACAACGCATGTAAAAAAAGTCTAGTTATTGTTGCAACGTTGATCATTCCTGAAAATCACACTTACACACCTTTTGTTCTATCTCCCACACCAAAAGGTTCGTCAATATTTAATTAAAGTCTTCCAGACAAATGGCATTCCTACTAAGCAGCAGACTGATATGGTGACGATTTTCATAGATAGAATAAAACATGAGTAACTATTGATAGTTCATTATGCTAAGTACCAAAACATAGTACACGTGAAATTTGAGTGATTATTTATGTTATGTAAGTATGAGAACTACAATATATTACTAAAGTAGTGGTTAATATACGATTTTTCTCTTTATATATTGCTACTAGATACCTTACCAATAAATATCTTTACTTTTACCTGTAATCTACGAAAATTACATCAAATATTATGAGTAAAATGATATATTCTAGTGTATATGTTTTTTTTTCATCATTACTTTTTCTCATTATCAGCTGTAGTTTGATGACAAAGCGGGAACCCTTGGCGTACCCATGCCATTGGCCAAGCTTATGTCATGATATTGCAATTTCTTTATTTAATCTCTTTTGCCCCGTCCTCAAAGAAAGAACTTGCACTACATTTTTCTCTAGAACAAGAGCTTCTATAGTCCAATTATAATTGATTGTTTGTGGCGACTTGGGAAGACGGTCTATATTCCCTACATTGTTTTGTGCTAAAGAAACCACTAGCCTTTGTCATGACCCATGACTTCCAATGGACCAATTCTCACCCCTTCTTGCTCAAAAAGTTACTAGACAAAGTACACGCACTATCCTCGTGGAAGATATGATATTTGTAATGAATTTAAAAAATAAATATAAATCTGTAGAGGTAGTTATTGCATGATTATTCGTAGAAGAAGAAACAGTTATAAAAATATTGAATTTTTTAATTGTTTTGGAAAATTGATGATTGGCCCAAGGAAGTGTAGGAGACAAATATGGGCTTTTATTTTATATTGTTTTATTTATTTATTTTGTTAATTACTCCATACAACCCTTTTTTTATTAACACCGACCTATCTGAAAATACTATTTTGGGAAAAAATTCGTCAAAATGTAGAAATAAACTCATTTCCCTTAAAGATAGTATAGATAGGATAGACTAGCTAGGGTAACAACTAGTAAACTTTAGAACATGCCTATACACGAGCTTAGGGTTTTCTCTTCTTTTGCTTTCAGTTTCCGTCCAACGGCGATAGTCCTTTCGGAGCTGTTGTCGGACGGGCCATGGTGACCCTTGTTTGGTTGACAGTGTGAGTAAAATGGCCTTGATCTCAGCAATATTTGGGATCTGAGGATAGGGTCGAGAGGTTTTAGGACAATGTGCATATTGTATTTCGGCTTTGGGTGATTGGTATTATGGCCGTTGTTGTGTGACGACGTGTGGCTGACTACGAGCAGAGGGAATTGTGAGGGTTTGAAGGTGCAGTGGTACAGAACATGGCCGAAGGTGGCGTGGTCAGAATATCGTTGTTTTGGCCGCAGGGGATTTGTGGGTGTGCTTCGGATTGGAGCGATCATTTCCGTGGAGTCCGATTTGGGCATGCTACTGGTTTTGAGCAGATGTATCCCACCTAGGCAGTGCTGAGTTGGAGAAGTGAAGGGGATGGCTCGAGCACGGCGGTCGTATAGTAAGGGTTCCTTTTTCGGTAATCTTGGTTATGTGTGGTATGTGGGCTACCATGAAATCTCTTTTGACCCAATAAAGGCAGTCCAGACTATGGTCTTGCTGTATCTAATTTTTTTTTTATGTTAATGTTTTATGTTGAGTTTTTAGTAAGTCTTTTTTACATTTTAGTGTTTGAAATAATTCCCTACATTTATGGTGTAGGGGTAGTTAGGCGATCTGCATGTGTGTGCACTCTTAATGCCTTATCTATCCTAGTGAAGGTGTGCATGAGTCATGGTAAAATGGTCGCATCCTCCTAATGGCAGAATGAAATGTAGTGTCGACGACTCAGTTGTCGTTCAACAACATAGTTGGGAAACTGTTCTTTTTGTAATGATGTGTCACTATAATCGCGTTAACTTCTCATTACTGTGTCGCCACAATGATAAAACAGATAGAGTAGTCATTGTCGTACTATTTGCTAGTTGGTGCATGTTAAAATACATAGGAGTTAAGAGTGGTCTTATGATTATCTGAGGTGCTCACTTTGTGTTTATTGTAATACGGGGTTTAAGTTTTATGTCCCCCGATATGTATTCGACAGTTTCATTAATGAAGACTTGAGAATTGTTGCACCACTCTTGTTTCAAAAAAGAAGAAGATAGTATAGATAGATATATTTTCTTTCGCTTATTTTTTATAAAGAGGTTATAAATCGCTTATTATATAAGAACAAAAATGGAGTTATATCTTTTCTTTCATTAGTGCTGTGATCACATAATATTATTCAAAGCAAAAAAGAGAGTACAATTCGGTTATTAGAAACAGGAAAAGTTATATTTTTTTTTGTAGATTGAACAATAATTGGTGTGTAATAAAATTCGAACACTAAATTTTAGAAATTATAGTATAAATTTATGTTATTATTGAAAATAAATAATCTTCTTTTATTTTTCACATGTTGTCGCGTTGATTGTGGCGTTGGGTGATGGAGACAAAAGTGCATAGTCAAAAGTGCAGGAGCTTGACTAGAAGTTTATATTTCGTTACGTCGCGACTGACTTCACCTTAGTCAGGTACGAACAAAACAACAAAGCACACAGTGTTTCAACGGCCAAAGTGCATGCCACGTTCACTGGCAACCCAGCCTTGTCCTTCTCCACTCAATTACTCATATACCAGAATTCTACCTACCTAAGCTTTCTTTTCCCTGCACAAAAATAAAAGGTTGGGCTCGCCCACCATAAATAATGGCAATACCAGTGGTCGGTCATTGTGTTCATACCTCTATTGCTATACCCTTCAAGAAGTAACAATTCTTGTGTTTGTCTTATAGTTTTTTTGTTTGTTTTGAGGTGGTCTTATAGTTTGAACCACATAAATCAATTTTGTGGTGATTCATATATCGACTGCTATAGTTAAGACAGTGATTCGACCTTAAAACTAATTAGGAGCATTGTTTAGAAATAAATTATGTGATAATTAGAACATCATATCTAATAATAAAGTTGTTAAGTATAACGAGTAGATGTTAAATCCAAATCTCAATTGCAATGAGTAGAGAGAACGACATTACAAATTATGATAAGAGTTTCTAATAATAAAGTCAAATAACTAATCCCAAAATGTATCTCTAAGTTGAGCCATTAGATCCCGAATTCTACCCCTCTTAAGTCTGGCACCATCAGAATCTATCCCCTCCCACCCATACACACAGCCGCAATATTTTCCACGACCCATACACATTTTGTGAAATGGAGGTCTAAAAACTTGAATTTTACACCAACTCATTGTCCATTAGCAAGCCACCAACAGTGCCCAGCCAAAATTAGCTCGTTTGGTGGTACTTTAAGTGTTCTCACTAAGAGGGACGGAGCCATATAAGGATCAGGATAGACCCAGACGTCTCCTCTAAAAATGTGTTATATACATGTAATTTGTATAAAACATTATTAAATTAACTTAGTGCAGTGGTAAGACTTTGGGCTTATACATGGCAGAGTTGGGTTTGAGTCTCAATCTTGTCACAATGTAGTTTTTTCTTCTTCTTTTATCTATCTACTAGCCTTACTACACGCGCATATGCGCATGCGGAAGAGCGTCGCGCTCGCGAGAGCGAATTATTAGTGTATTTACGCGTATTTCTATTATTTTACGCAGTCTATAACTCAACTACTATTAATTATATTGTCTCAAATCCATGGATTACAATTTGTACAATACTACTACTTAATAGACTTAGTAATATATTGAGCACTTCACATATATTAGTAAAAATTTATGAAGTATCTCATGCGTATGCACTATATAGTGAACTATTTGTTGTGACACGTACGTATTTCAGAGAGAATTGACGGTTTTCACGAGCAGTTTACATTTGCATTGTTATAGCGTATTTATTTTTATACACTCAGTTTACACAATATATTTATTTTTCAAAATAAGTTTACAAAAGGTAGTAAAGGGCCAACACTACTACATACCCTACATAAACGTAAATAAATAGACATATATAGTCCTACTTATTGATCTTATTCTCCCATAAATCTGGTTCCGTCCCTTTGTCGAAAGAACCTTATTCGTACAATACCTACACAAAATAGACAAAAAATATTAACACAATTAAATATGATCTCATTATTTCTTCGATATCAACTACATATGTATTTCTGCCATTTGTATAGTACCTATTAATTCTAGATATCATTTGAATCTGGAGGAAGTAAAACCTCCTTGAACACCACGTTCTTAGTGAATGCCCCATCTTCACCAGTAATAGACCATCTTTTAATGAGAACCTTCGTAGTCATCTCAGATACTCCTCTAGACAATGCCACATATAATTGACCATGACTGAAAACATGATCAGGGAGATAAACACCTATATGCGAGATAGTTTGACCTTGAGACTTGTTTATTGTCAAAGAAAAGCTCAATTTGATCGGAAATTGCTTTCTTGTAAGTGAAAATGGTAGTCCTGCATTCTCTACATGAGGCCAACCAATAAGAAGCCACCATTCCAATTTTTTTTACCCATAATGCCCCTGTATGTTAGACATATAACTCCGAAACTAACCCTCTGCCCCCTCCTATTCACTGGTCAGGACAAGGTGGTAGGGCAGCCTCATGGAAGAACTGTGAGACCTTCTCACAGACAGCAAAGACGACGACGACGACGATCGATATCAACTTTGGATCTCAGTCTCAGAATCACAGTGTCCAGTTAAAATTTGAGCATCGATTAAGTTCTGATAAAAACCACGACATAATAATCTAGTCCCATTACACAATCCCAATTTTGGGTTAATATTTCTTAGTAGCATGACCGGGGCACCAACTTTTAAAGTCAACTTGTGAGGGGGGAGTCCTCCTACAGATAATGAGTTTAAGAACTCTGGCTGGTACAAATTTCTGGTGTCATCTTCCACATAATCAAAAGAATACAATGTAATTCGATCACCTGGAAACATATCAATTATTTTATCATTGAGCATGTCCACATCATCATTTATAGGAGTAATAAGTGCTCGCTCAACCATGTATCTTGCATCATTTACGTGATTGCCCAAATTTGGAAAGACTTCGTTGATAATTTTTTGAATGGAACTGTCATTTTCCCATGGAACAACCATCGAATCAGGCAATTTGATCATTTTATCATCATAGACATTTTCAGCTCCATCACCAACACGTTGCAAAAATTCAGCAAAATGACGGTCATTTATGGATCTCATATTTTCCCTCAATCTCAATATTTTCATTTGTGCCCAAAATGCTGATCTCATGATTGAAACTTGAATGAGCTCAGACTTTGTTCCTTTAGGAATCACAGGAAGAACCTGACGAAAATCTCCCCCGAAGATCATTATCTTTCCACCAAAGGGTAATTCAGACGCCAATATGTCTCTAAAAGTTCAATCAAGTAGTTCAAAGTTATATCGATGTGTCATAAGAGCCTCATCCCAAATAATTGCAGTCGCACTTCGTATCAGTTGTGCAAGAGCTGATTGTTTACTTATGCAGCAGTCGGCGGATGCATCTACGTTTAGTGGGAGTTTAAATCTAGAATGAGCCGTCTTCCCACCAGGTAATATGTTTGCCGCTATTCCAGATGATGCTGTGGCAAGGACTATATGATTTTTGCTTCTTAAACTTGCTAGCAATGCACGATATAAAAATGTCTTCCCAGTTCCACCTGGACCATCAACAAAAAATAATGCACTTTCTTGCATCTCCACTACGGCCATAATAGTGTTGAAGGCACTTTTTTGATCGTTGTTAAGAAGCCCAATTGCATCAACATCTTCTTGAGGAACTTCTATGAGGAGTTCGTCCTCAATACATCTAGGCATGCCAGGATTTTCGTCAGCGTCATTAATTATATCGGGAAGATCAAAATCTTTAATGCTCTTGTCAAACTGTTCAAGTATTAAGTTTAAATCCCGTAATAACCGGTTTATTTGTCTAGTCTCACTGCATGAAGGATAATCTTCAACCATGAAAGGATAAAATTCGTCCCACAACATTCTAACACCGGTTGGTTCACTGAAAATCAAAATAGTGACAAATAATCTCCTTAATGCTGATGGCATCCTGACTGTAGAGGCTTCCAACAAACAATTTCGAACGCTATTGTCATTCTCTAAAAATCCACGCATCTCGGCTACTTGCTTAAATGTTGGTTGTAAAACACCATCAACAGTAAGCAGATCACGAAATGATGTTGGTCCTCTGATGTGATTTAGAAGGACACGAAGATAAAACTTCTCACTGTCTAACGGTGACACACTGTATATACGCCCGATCACCTTGTACTTATTCCTTCTTTTTGCCCAAAATTTCCTGCTACTATCCCACCTATAGTGTTCAGAAATTTCTCGATACAGATACTCTTTTGCATCCTCGTCTACTCGGTTAAGGGTGAAAAATTCAGTTAGCATTGTTTTTTGTGCTTGCTCATCTGCTAAAATATCCTCTAAAACTTCATCTTCTCTGAATGTAATTTGTTGCATGTTCGGAAGATGTATCTGTAATCGTTCTACAGTTGGATATACACGATTCATCCCAAATTTAAAGATCCTCCATAAGACCTCTGGTGCACAAACCCACCTTGCATCCACATACTGCTTGATTTCATCAAAGTTGGGGTTCAATTGCAGTTGAAGTGCTACTCTGTCTGGACCTTTGTAGACATACTTATATAAGTACTTGACACTTTTTATGCTCCCACATATTTCAACATTGATGTGACAGTTGTATCGTAGTAATAACCATGGATTGTAAGAAACTACCCAACTGTTATCCACCATCACGTCCCCTCGTCTTCCGGTATGTATGGGCAAACGACTTTCTCGTCTTCGATATACAGGATAAGCAGCATTCCCTTGCATCGTGAAATTTGAAAATGATTTGGGATATCCTTTATTGCAACTCCCATTTTTCATACACGCAAGCCTTGGATTTAATATTCCACATGGCCCATGAATCATATGCGTGCACACTGCCTCGTATAGTTGAGGCTCATCATCCTTATTTGGGATTTCAGCTCTAACAATACGGTCATACTCATCTGGGTTATTAAGCTTACCACCTTCAGCCAACATAACCAACATGTGAACGTGTGGTAGACCCTTTTTTTGAAATTCTATTACAAAAGCATGAGCAACAACTTTTCCTAGTACACCCTTGTCCACAATGTCTTCTTTAAAATGCCCAATTTTTGCATGAAAAACCCTAGTGACTATATCTGGACGATCTTTAGGTGTTTTTCCAGGGAGTAGTTGAGTTTTAATTTCTTCCCAGTTTGGATTACATGTCATGGTGATAAAAATATCGGGCCTACCAAATTTTTGAACTAAAGCCATTGCATCCTGATATCGTTGGTGCATGTCACGCGGGCTTCCAATAAATGATGAGGGAAGAATGGTTCTACGTCCAACATTTTATGAGAATACATTAATTTCAAATTAATATATGAATACGTATAACAATCTTATAAATACATAAGAGCTTAGCAAGTACCTGCATTGTGCTCCCCTGCATGAAGAGAGTCTTGTAGTCCTTGACGAAATTCTTTTCGAAATTTTTCTTGTTCAAGTCTTAGATATCTAAGTCGTTGTGATTCAATTTTCACATAATTATCCACTACATATTGTTGTAAAAGTCATCCACCTCGATGTAGTAGATTTTCGTGACCTTGACGCACCTACAAAAGTTTTGTCTTTTAAGAACGTGTCTTATAGTGACATAGGAAAATTATTCTAATGAAAAGAAAAAATAAATCAACCTGTAGCATGTAGGCATAAAAGTCGCAACATGACATATCCTTCCGTCTATTATCTCGAGTCTTAATATCTCATCCATACGATCCGTACGGTAATAATAATGGATATTGCATAGGGTCATAATATCCGACAGAATCTTTTATATTCCAAAGTCGTCCATCAACCGTTTGAACAATAAAATCTCTTCCGTCTGGATTTATATTGTCTTCCCCTCCAACTATAACAGTAGCAACTTGTGATGCAGATGGCATATTATACTGACGACGATCAGATGGTTGCTCTCTTATGATGAGTCTACAATTGGGTAAATCTTGACGTTGTCCAAGACTTCGAAGAACTTCTACAAATGGATTTTATTGATGCAAGATTTGTTGAATTTTTTCAACCATTGCCCTATCCAAAACTTTGCTTTCAGACGATCTATTTTGAAGTTCATGCTCAGTGTCATATATATAAGCTTGCAAATATCGCGGTCTTCTCCCATCAATTGGCAATAAACTACCAATTTTATGATAAATTGAACCTTGAGCACGAAAGGTATAATGAGATCGAACATTAATTGACTCATCAACATGTACACCCATCGAAGTGAACGCAAAGACATTGTTGTAAGCTCTGATGCTTTGTCTAAACTTTCTTCCTTCATTTGTTTGGTCAGAAAATAGCTGAACCATTTCAGGAGAAGATTGTATCAAAGGCAGAACAATATTTCCTTTACAACAACACAAACTAAAGGTCTCTTGATGAAACAACATTGCTTGACAATACGGACATCTTCTAACTGGGGGTAATTCGCAGTAAGGGATGCACATATCCTCATCGAAATCTCTAGCCGAATTATAAATTATTCGCGGTCTTCTTATACGTCTTTGTTGTTGAACACTGTGCACATGCGCCACTGGAGTAAA
Organism: Geum urbanum; assembly: GCA_946800695.1. Lineage (NCBI taxonomy): Eukaryota > Viridiplantae > Streptophyta > Magnoliopsida > Rosales > Rosaceae > Geum > Geum urbanum. Next base: position 37,169,431 of record OX327016.1, read on the forward strand.
CACATTCTCCATGTCGTGGTCTTCCTCATTTACATTCATCCTCACATCATTGATAGTCATATCATTTCCAATATTAAGACTCATGTTGGAGTTGCCAGCTTGTCCATGATTTAGCATAGGAAGATCATGCACACCTGATGCGTAAAACAAAAAAATTATGTCATCCTAAGTTAGTAGTTATGTGGACATCAACTTTAAAATAATATAATAGGTTTAATACCACGTATACATTCACCATGTAGTGGAAAATTCTGAACATCTTCGCTTATATGTGATCTATCCATCCGTGCAAGTTGTCTCACGTGAGTCAGTCGACGTCTTGAATATTGTGGACCATCATTATCAACATGTAACGATCTTGAAAAGTGTAAGTTTTCAGAGTGATCTTGCAACACCAATAAAGTGAAAGAAATAAGATTAGTTGAGGTTGTATTAATTGGTATTAAATCTCTATCATCCTCATAAAAGGAGGTTTAGACATTTTATTCAAAAATTAGGAGCAACATACATGGAGCAGGTTGACTTGTACCACTTGGTCCCAATTCTTCACATTGGTGGACATTTTCGCCTTCTAACACTGTCATGGGTATAAATTTAGAAATTTTTACATGAATTCAATCAGTTAAGAAATGAAAAAATATTTTCAATAACAATTACCTTGATCAAACTGGGATTGATAATCATGATCAATTTCAACTACTGGTCGCTTTCCTCGAGCTTGTTCACGATGCCTTGCCAGATACTCTTGACGCTGAGAATAAGTCATCGACTCTCGCCATTGCCGATGGCGAGAACGTGCACGGCTCATTCGATCCATTTTATGAAAGTAAATGTATGTTATAAAAAATCGTTGAAGATATCCTTCAGATAGTTGCAGCTGTATGGTCCTTACATATCTCATCCGCCTGCAACCATGAGAATTTTAAAACAGGACAACAACACCATGAATTAATAAATGTAATTAAAGGTACATGAGTTTAAAGTAGAGAAAGCTACACAGCTTAGAAGATCATACATAGATGCAGCAATATGGTCCAGGCTATATTGCAAACTTTTGTTACTTCTATAGTTCTATTCCACATATCCTTCCGTTAATTATTTTTCTTCTATTATTCATACATAACAAAACAATATGGTCTATGCAAGAACTTATTAAGAACGGAATTAAAAGATACAACATTCTGCAACATTGTCGAACTGGCCAAACAGAGAAAGAAGTTGCTATGAAGACATAAAAAGAAAACAGTGAGTATAAAAAAAGAATGTTAGTTCTACCTCAAGAAAACTGAATGTTATAGCAGATAGCTAAGTAACTTGAAAAAAAGAAATAAAAAAATTAATGATAAGTAGAAGTGCTTAAGTCAGTTGGGGAGGTAGAATATTCAAATACCCCTCCTCTCGGTATAAGTTTTTCAATTCCAAATTAAACTGATTGAAGATAAAAATGGAAGAATAAATATGAAACCTTGATAGCCAATCCCCAAATCACAAACATCCACTTCCAAACAAAGAAAACATGAACACCAAACTACATTAGTTCGTCAATAAATAGAATTGCTGCATTAAAACACTAACAGAAACCAACTCGGGACACATTATCAAAGTAATAATTTTCACTATCACAAAGTACATAAAAGACTATAATAGGATGCATAACTGAAGCAGAGAAAACAGGGGTGGCCATGCAGGAACTGCTATCAAAATCAGATTTTAAATAATTAAATAAGAAAGACATACAAATAAAAGGGATATGAGAAATAGATGTCATACACACAGAAGAAGATGGTTTGGAGTGAGAGGTAAAGTCTGTTTGTCAATAATGAGATTGCCAGTGAAAGTGTAGAGTGAATTGTTCAGTTGTTCACACTGCAGTTCTCCTGCAATTAGAAGAAAAAGAATATTCAATTAGATTGATAAAAAAATGTTCAGCTAAAATTTTACGAAGTTGAAGCAATGGTTCATGGATCAGATGAACACAATTCACAAACTAATGCAATACACATAGAGTCAATCCAAAACCCTAAAAAGAATATTGAACCAATTCCAAGAGAGACAGAGAGCCTTACTTGCAGAGAATATTGGTACAACATTCGACGATTTTGCTTTTGCTGGCGCCTCACCCTTTGAGATCAATACCTCTTTTTTCATATGTATCTATCTATTGTAAACAACTCCAACTTCCTTCTCGACCGGAAGACATCTAATGATATTGAGATGATGATTACAGATTACGGAGTGGGGATTTCTTGTAATTGTCATATGAAACAAATTCAAGAACTATAATGAAAATGAACTTGATCATGCGACTTCAGCGAACCCCATACCACTTAGTCACAAAAAAATAATAGTAAAGAGAATAATGAGATTTTATCTTTAGAAAATCTCATACCATAGAAAGCTCCTTCACCACGTTTTTATCGATTACGCTCAACTGGGTTTTTAAACAAACCGGATACAGTGATTCTTGGTCACGAACCCTCCGCCGGCTATAAACGATTAGACATTCAATCTGTCAGACAAAAAAAGAACAAACTTGGTAGCAGGTTTTGGACGTGGGAACGTGTAAACTGGCAGCAGTTGGAAAAGTGGGATATCGTTGGACCCTGTTGCCATTTTTTTCTCTTTCCCGTAATTAGAAGCAGATATAAATGAGAGGGTGTCTAATGGGATTTGAAAATTTTAACCGCAAGGACTTTTTGTATAATTAATAGAGATATATAGATTGAGGGCAAATAAAGGGTTTTTGAAAATTTAACCTTAACAACCATTCACATAATTAATAGAGATCGAGAGGTTGTCAAATGATATGTCAAATAAATTACCTCAGCATTAGATTCTTATCTAACAGATTATATCCACTCAAAGCTTTCCAAAACAAAGATATGACTCCAAAATTTTGTTAAGTACATAACACTTTTAAGTACATAACACTTTTAATTAATAGGATGTTAATGTGGGATTTTACTCAGATACAATGGTGCATATAAGATATACAATATTAACGTGTAAGATATACAATATATGTTGCAGCAAGCATAGTTTATGTACATATACATGACTGCATAACAACTACATAATCCAATACCAATTTCTTAACAACTAAATCAGTAACAATACATTCAATTGAATTAAACCTCAAAGCTACATACCTTGAAATCCCAAAGGTAAACTTCAAAGGCTCGTAATCACACGTAAGAGACCATATCCTGCACACCAACCCCCACTTTCCCGAAATCTTATTAAGAACATAATCAAACAAACCCAGATAGAGATGTAAAATATATAGTAAAGAACTTGCTGAATGAGTGATCGAAAAATTCCCAAAGCCTGTGTCATACTTCTCACCCATTCGACTCAAAACTTCTTTATTGATCAACCCATTTGTAACAAAGACGTACAACTTCACTGAGTCTGGTATGCGTCCTTCTAACCTAATTCAATAATTCTTTGTCAGGAACCCTTCTACTGCGCCACAAGTCAAATTCCAAATGAGCAAATCAAATTTTATCAATCGACGATACCAATACCTTGACGGAAATCAAATTCAATATTCAAGTTGCCGAAAACGGGACGATACCATCACCTTGACAGATATCAAATTCAAATCATGAGTTGTCGAAAACGGAATTCCTTGATACCTTCTTTTCTTTCTTTCAAAACTGACTGTAACCTGTGTGTACAAATTTGATTGCAGGTTTTAGAACTTGGGAACGGGGTGTAAACTGGCAGCAACAGTTGGGATAGTGGAATATGATTTGACCATTTTGCCATTTTTATTTTGTTTTCCGTAATCAGAAGCAGATATAAATGAGGGAGTATTTAATGAAATTTTTAAAATTTAACCTTAAAGCCTTTTCGTATAATTAATAGAGATTATTACTTAGACTGCTGATATTGACGAAAAAAGCATCAGGATGGAGAAGCCAAAAGACTTGGTTATGGTTCTTGCTCAGGCCAAGGTTCGCTGTTAATAGTTTATAATTTTTGATATTTTATTTGGTAAATTTGAGGAATGTTTTAGTGTTATTGTGTTAAGCTTGTCGAATATGAATTGCTGTCTCAGGCTAATGCCATCGTATCAAAATTACAAACTATGAACAATAAAGAGAAGGATGCTGTACCATCCATTGTAATTGCAGCAGATACAGTATGTCTTTTTCTTCTCCGTATTATGTCTTATAAAAAAAATTAAAAGTTTTCAATGTTTTTAGGGTGATGTTTTCTGTTTAACAACAGGAAGCATCAAAGTCTGTATCACCTAGAGCCATTTATGTAGGATACATTGTCTTATTGTTTATATAGGAAAGCTTGGTACTTGACTTTGGAGACTGACTGCAAATTACTACCTTGGTGTAGTCTTTGTTTATGCTTCTGTATGTGTATTAGTGCTCTTTGTGCTGCAGTTATCTCTTTACTTCATGTTATTTTTTTTATATATAAATGTTACTGTCAAGGAGAACTTTAATATCTTAGCTGATGGAAACTTCTCAGGCAGAAGCCATCCGGCCTAAGCTTCCAGTTGGTGACTACATAAAGGATGCTGAACCAACGCTATTAATAACTTTAGATCAAGTATAGACTGCATCTTATCACATCTTTATAGACTTTAATCACGTTATACCCTTGTCATGTGTTTTGCACATTTTACATTGTCACACCAAAATGTATATCTAAATAGGTTTCCACTCATTGTCTCCTCAATACCCTGAAGATGAAATGGAATATACTAACAATCATAGGTTCAAGTGAAGCCGGTTTGGTTAAAAGTTTTCCTTCTCCAGATGTTGATTTTTTTCCTGTATACATCATGTATTATTGTATGAATCCCCCAAAACATTTTAGAAGAATTCTGAGCACTTACATGTGTCAGTCAACATAAATGGCCTCTTGGTGATCGGACTTGTTTGTTTAACTAAAAATGTAGAGCTGTCACACCCTTTTTCAAAGTTGAAGCAGGTGCAATGGTTCCCGTTAAATTGGACTCATGGATCAGATGAACTCAATTCAAAAACTAATGCAATACACATAAAGTCAAGCCAAAACCCTAAAACGAATATTGAAGCAATTCCAAGAAAGACTTACTTGTGGAGAGCAAGGGCCGTGAGTGTCCAAGGATGATGCCTTAGGCTGGGCCGAATCCTATTGAGCGGCGTCGATGTGCATCAGATCATCGACCTTGGAAATCATGGTTGGCGAGGTTGGCGGAAGGCAGAGGAGTAAAGGGGATGGGAAATAATATTGGCTGAAGATACAATCACAACATTCAGCGGTTTCGCTTTTACTGCGGTTTCATTATAGCAGTTTTTATGTCTAATTTCTCATTCTCAAATATAAAGGGTAAATAATGGAACTTCAAAAATTTAACCCTAACTACAATTGGCTTAATTAATAGAAATACTTTTTCATGTTCCTATATGTAATTTTTTTTTTTTTACATGCCTCTTCCTCAAGTCAAATTCTGGCTCTGTCTCTGCCCACTAGGTTATAGGCCGGTGCCGGTGATGAGGTAGAGGGTCACCAGACGAGCTGAACATTATGAAATGTATGTTATCTACATTAATGTGATCAAACTCTTGATCTAAACTCCATTTAATTTGTCACTCTATCTCACTCTCATAACTATCATGTCACTTTTGAGTTTTGACCAAGGGAAGCCCAACATTTGGCCCCTTACAAAATACAAACTTCAATTCACACCTTGGCCCAATTTGACTGCGGTCCAATGATCTCCAGGCCCAAATAGTCTAGAAATATATCCGTTGAACCAGAAATATAAAAAATGGCTCGAGAATCGGACCGTTTGGGAGAAAGTAACCGTTGCCTCTCTCTCTCTCTCTCAGGCCATCCCAAGAAACTTAAATACTAGACCTTCCTCCCTCTTCTTCTTCCTCACAAAACCAATCGTTACTAAAGCAATTCCATCACTCTCTTTTCATCGCTTCATTTTGTCAATCTCTTCTTCTTGCTGTGTTGTTTTTGCTTTCTTATAAGTTATATCTATTTATATCATGGCTGAAACTAAAGATTGTCAGCACCACCACATTGTGGAAATCCCAGTCGACGAAGAGCACCAACAGAAGCTCGCGTCCGCCATGACCATAATCTCCGCCATCCAACACCACCCTTTAACTGAAATCTCCTCCAGCCCCGGCCACTTGCTTCTCCTCAAGCTCTGGCGGAGAGAAGAAGACCTCTTTGGCCGGAGAATCGCTCGTAGAGAAACCCGAATGGACCTCCTCCGCCGCGACATATTCCAACTCTGCTGCTTCTTCTTGCTGTTCCACTCTTTCTTCTTGACAGTTCTCTTCACTTCTACTGTCAACGACGACGACAACAGCAACTCTTGCAAGAAGTGGTGGATACCGAGTGTTGTGTCTGTTTTGACATCTGTTGTGTTTGCGTTTCTGGTGCAGGTGAAATTGTGGAGGTACTGGAAGGTGTGGGAGCAGCTGCAGATGGAGAAGAGCGAGAATCGCGGGCTGGCGAGGTGCATTGGGGAGCTGAGGATGAAGGGTGCGAGCTTTGATTTGTCTAAAGAGCCGCTGAGTGGGAATAATAATAAGAGGATGAAGAGCTCGAGTGTTGAGATCAAGTGGAAGCCGATTGCTTGGTGTTCGAGGAATGTTGTCACCATCTGCATTGTGTGTTTTGCTGGTTTGGTGTTTCCTGCTTCCAAATTGATGCTTTGCGGTGGTTTCTGAGCTCGGGGAGAGTGTGTCCTTGTTCATCTTCGACCATCTTTCTCAAGGTATTGAAGTCGTTTGTGTTTTCTAAGACCTTAAACTGCATTCATGGTTTTGACAGACTGTACTTTGCAGGCTGTGAACTTGAAAGATATTGGTACTGAGAAGGGGAAGCATTGAGATTCATCCGAAAGAAGAACAACCCAATCATACAAATTGCAACAACTCTTCTCTGATGATATTGCACAAACTCTTCTCCGATGATATTGCTTGCTTGTTGCTGAAGAATCTATATCGACTATGCAACAATATGAGAGCAAAGTGCAAAGTGCTATAGCAAAGTGCAAGAGCTTAAGGCATCTCGATACTTGTTGCTGATGACATCTGTTTTGTAACCGTGAGATCCATCCTCGACTCAAATATATACAAGAATGAAACATCTTTGGATCCAAACACTATCCAAATTCAACATCTTCTGAAAGGGATGAGAAGAGTGGAAATTGATTGAGAGAAGACAAGACTTGAGAGAAGAACAGATGTTCCTCTCATAGATACTAGTCCACAAAATCAGATCATTGGAGCTTTATTAGTTCCAGTAAGATTAAGGAACTTTACTAGTTCCAATTGTGTATAGACTACAATATATGTAATTCAATGCTGACTTCTCAGTCCATATAATTTACTCAATACAACACACAACATACATACAATTAGTCATTTGACACTGATCATGGAAGCTTGACATGGCACAAATCGTTTCATCCAAAAATGCAGATGAGTGGCTGTGGTTCGGAAAATGCAAAAACCAACAAACATCCATACACACCAACCAAACTATGAACATCAGGAAAATCCACAGTCATACAATCAAGCATCTCAAACAAGTTAACATACCATATTACCAACTGCAATATGCGTCCCATCAGGTCTATAAACCATGCTAATTTTCAGGCCAAGAAGTTCCACAGTCATACAATCAGGTCTATAAACTATGAACATCAGGAAAATCCACAGTCATACAATCAAGCATCTCAAACAAGTTAACATACCATATTACCAACTGCAATATGCGTCCCATCAGGTCTATAAACCATGCTAATTTTCAGGCCAAGAAGTTCCACGTGCTGCGTGCACTTTCCGCTGCAGCATAAAGATTACAGATTCACATATACCCCCCTTCACAAGAACCATAAGAACCACATTGCTAATGAATTCATAGATAAAGCGAGTCACAGCAAACATCCCATGTACAAACCGTTTTGTCCTCAAATCTGTGGCAATGAAATCAGCATGCTGCAGGTCCCAACACAACTCATCCCACACTACCAATGTGCCCCTCATTTTAACACATTTAATTGTTTCAGCAGCACCCTGCCATTTTTTTTCACTATTGTTTCAAACACATATAATTAGACATAAAACCAATCCTCTGACTGACAGATACGGATCCTGACAATTAACCTTTGGGAATAACAGTAAATGAACAAGCTAAAACTACACAATACTACAAAGTCAAATCAAAACACACCAGACACTCACAGAATTTTGCCTCAAGTTCAAATAACACTTCAGTAGTTAACAGCATGGGTATATATAGCAAAACTAAAAGTACAAGATACATAGTGATAATTGGTTCTTATTCATCTTATGCATATATTTTGAATGACACAAAAAGCAATAAGAATAACTATTTTCTTATTATAAATGAGATATGAATGGATGACTATAACTATTTAAATAACACAACACAAGGTAGTCAATTACCTTATTCTGTACTGTTTATTCCATCATATGACTCAGCACGTCATAGTGTTCATTTCACTCATATTCGCAGTGAACAAATCTAGCTAAATACACTAAAGGGAACTTCCAATAAATTTAGACAACAATTTGACAATGCTAAAAATGAAAATAATATGATCAGAGCAAGGAAATGACATTGTTTAAACAAATGATAAAAATGGCATACGTATAACACGTCCAAGGAGGCCAATGGTGCAGCAGTCTCAGAATATCCTTAGTAATACTAGTGAAATTTTGTTTCACATATTTAAGTCAACTTCATGTCGAAAATTTTGTAACAATGGCAACAAAGCAGTATCTATTTTACCCATAGAAAATAACCTATATATCAATTTCGTAGTTGATGCGTCTCCGGAGAATCCCTTTGCCACCATTTCTTGAATAAATCCCTTTGCTGTTGATGCCTTGTTCTTTTTTAGAAACCCTCGGATGATGAGGTTATAGGTCCAACGATCTGGAGAACAGCCTTTGTCTCCCATATCTCTTAGCAATTTCTCTGCTTCATCTAGTTGATCATCAATACAAAGTTCACAAATCAGCACATTGTATGTCCAGACATCGGCTTGAAGACCTTTCGATGACAACCAGAGAATACCTCTCTTACCGATTCAATCTGTCCAGCTTTGCACAAACCATCAATAAGAACAGTGCAGACTACAACATTTAGTTCCACCTTCTTGTCTTCCATCTCTTTAACCAATTCTATTGACGAATGAAATTGTTGGTTGCTACATAGTCCATCTAGTAAAATGGTGTAAGTTTGTACATTAGGGAGTAGGCCACACTCTTGCATCTGTGAGAACTTCTGTGCTTTTCGTAGTTTCCCCACTTCGCAAAAACCATGAATATGAGTGGTATAAGTAACAGTATCGGGATCGACTCCTCTACCTGGTACAATGTAGCTCAAACACAAAGAGACGAAATTTATTTACTATATAACAACCGTGGAACGTCACTGTTCCACTGTTCATAGAGTGTTCATCGGAGGGTGTTTTGGTCACAATTTTTGAGCGTGCGATGCGTGCGGGAGCATTTGGTCTCCGTTACTTGAGTCTCTCTCTCTCCTACCCAGACGATCTCTCATCTTAATATCGCTCTCTCCCCAACTTTTGTCATCAACGACGGAGCAAATCACAAATGAAACCCAACTGATCAAAAACCGAGTGCTCACTGTTTTGATAGGAATTCTCCATTCTGCATCGATTCTCTCTCTCGTTTCTCTTATTGTGCTGGATGCATCGATTTTCTCTCGCTCTCTCCCTACTGTTCTGGATAAGATTTCTCCATTCGCTCTCACTGTTTGCTTCACTCTCATGAGTCTGAGTCACAGCGAGGATGGAGTCCCCAAATCCCTTCGGAACTTCAAACCCTCTGCTCTCCTTCTCCAGTTTCATCCACCGCCACTACCTCCGCCTCGGCGCTGACGTCTCCAATCACCAGACGCCTCGCCGGAAACTTCATCCCTCCGGCAACAAGGCGCCCGCTGCTTTCCGCCGCTCCGCCTCTCGCCTGGATGGGCCAACCTAGCCACGCCGTGGCCGCGTCGTCGACGCTGAGCTCAGACCACGTGGCAAAGAGCCTGGTAGGTACGACGGTGTATACGGTTAGCAATTCCAACAATGAGTTCGTGCTTATCTCTGACCCCAATGAAGCCAAGTCCATTGGGCTTCTCTGCTTCAGCAAAGAAGACGCCGAAGCCTTCCTTGCTCAACAGAAAATTAAGCTGCATTTGAATTCATTTTTGATTGCGTGGTTGGACTACTTAGTAATTTATGTATGCTATTTGAGGTGGTTTTGAGTTTTAAAGATTCAGGTTCAGATTCGGACAAGGGAGTTAAGAAGTCCGGCCAAGGTTGTTCCGATTACGCTTGATCAGGTGACTATTTGGAGCTTAGTTTGAATGAAATATATGCAATGTAATAGTATTAGTATTAGTAGTGACAATTTTGGTTAATATATGTGCATTGGTAGATAATGGTTTCAAGTGAGGATAGCATTTATCGTTAGTTGTGTGCTTTGTAGGTGTATATGCTGAAGGTGGAAGGAATTGCATTTAGGTTTTTGCCAGATCCAGTTCAAATAAAGAATGCACTTGAGGTAGGAGTGTTAAGTTTGTTTGCCGCAGCTATGTATATATTAGACTGCCTCCGTTGTTAGACTGAACTCACAATATATATTTGTAGCTCAAATCCACTGACAGGAGTGCATTTGATGGAGTCCCTTTGTTTCAGGTAAGATAATCTACTTCTTAATTGTAATCCGATTCTTTTGAAGTTATTCTAAACTGGTGATAACTCTATTACCGGTATGGGTGATATATTTGATTGTAATACTTTGTGCAAGTCATTTCTCTCCACTAAAATTTCTACGCACCCAAAGTTATGAAATTAATATTAGTTTTGCTCTTATATGGCAATTTTCTTATACAAACTTCTCTACAGTCTGAGCTTCTGGTTACGAAAAAGAAAAACAAGCGTTACTGCCCCATATATTTCACTAAGGTAGGTTTTGATGCCTTGAGGTCATATTGATGGTTCAAAATGGAATTCTGGTTACACTGTCCGATGTGGTATCAACTATGTAGATTACAAAAATGGCCAGAAGGTGAAGAAGAGCGGCGTAGGGTCTGGGATTATGAGCACAGTGTCGTTTGCTTCATTGGGTTTGTCAGAGAAGACTTTCTCGACTATAGAAGAAATGGGGTTTAAGCATATGACCGAGGTAAAGTTGCTTTCTTTTTTCACAGTATCATGTTATAATTATAATTAGATAGTGATGAGGTTTTTGAATTGGCGAATGTAGATTCAATCAAGAAATATTCTGGAGCTATTGGTAGGGAGAGATGTGCTTGGAGCTGTAAGGACGGGTCTGGTAAAACACTTGATTGAGATTGGTTTTCAGATTGATCCACACCCAAATATAGCAACTAAATCAGTTTGGGTTTCGGATTGAGATTGGGTTTAAAGGTAATTGTTAGGGCAAGTATACCTTTCTGATCAACTTTTCTGAGATTGGCTGCATTAGGTTGTTTGGATTCAATTGAAACTTGGTTTGTTTGGTGTTCATATTGGTAGTACTCAACTCATGATTATCTTTTTTTGATTTATTTTCTCTAATTTTCTACTGTGTTTATGTAATGAAAATTGTAAAACGATTTGTGTGAATGGTAATCTGTATAGTTTATATATGCTAATCAAAACCTTTAAAAACTGGGAATGCATATATCTAGCATTCTAGCTTTATAAAAGAAGCTCTTCGACTTTCTGCAAAACTGCCTAGCTTGGAGTTCAGTCGTTTTGTGTTAATGACTACCTTCTTATTTAGGCTATATAGTTATACTCACACCAGTATCAATGAAGGGTGCATCTGAAATGCATTTCTTAAGTTTTAGTTGGCTCAAAGTATACGTAGCTATTGGCAGGACATAGTCTAAGGCTTTGGGTTTGTTTCTGGGTTTGTTTTCAGTACACATATTTCCTCACTGTTGATTATGGGTTAAATCTGAAATCTAATTGATGTTTATGGTTATAACAGACGCAAGTATAATCAATGACTTTGAAGTGGAATTAAAATGTTTATGAGTACTCTAACTTTAGTGTAGATAATCTAACTGATGTCTATGGTTATAGCTAAGCTAATGACAATATTCAAGAAAGTTAAAATCAAATTGGTTTTGGGTTTGTTTTCAGTACACAACTTTCTTCGCCGTTGATTATGGATTAAATCTGAAATCTAATTGATGTCTATGGTTATAACAGACGCAAGTATAATCAATGACTTTGAAGTAGAATTATAATGTTTATGAGTAATCTAACTATGATGTAGATAATCTAAATGATGTCTATGGTTATAGCTAGGCTAATGACAATATCGAGGAAAGTTCAAATCGAATTCAATTGGATTGACAAATGATTATAGCTATCATGATGTCTATGGTTATAATAAATATATCCAGGAAAGTTAAAATCGAATTCAATTGGATTATCATTATCTAGGCTACGTTGCACCAACATTTAAATAAAACCACACTTTTAAATTGTTTGATAATCAGGACAACTTTACTATGTAGTAAACAAGAACCATTGTTTTCAAATTTGGACTACAAGGGATTGTCTTTGGGTGTGATTCCTTTGGTTGATTATGGTTTGATTTGCTTCTGTTTCAGGTACAACTTTCCTGATTGTCTCTGGGATTGGTTCTGCGATCTAATTTTTTGTAGTTGGTCTGTCATTGCATTGACCCACCCATTTTTGTAGTTCACATCACGGCCACCAACTGTTGTGTCCTAATCGTTTGGGTGATCAATTGGTATAAGGTCTGAGTTTCCTTCTTTCTCTATGATCCATGTTTTTCATTTTTCTGTGATTATTTTAAGTTTAAAGAGCAGGGCTTTTGTTACATGATCATTCTTCAATTTCAATATTTTCCTTATGATATAGAGGGATTTTGTTTTTTTTTTCATGATAACTTAGAAAAGTACAACAGTAAAGTATCATAAAAGTTTAGTTCGTTATAGAAGATACAAATAAACAGAAGGGTGCACATAATGGAAAATTGATTCCTTTGATTTCATTTATCTTAATTTATGTCTCTATTATGGAGTTCGATAGTGTGAACAATTACAAATAATGTAGCGAAGGCAGACTCTGAAGCTTAATTTTGTTTGATAGGATTCATCTAGGATACCATTGGTCTTCCTGATTTATGGGCATCTCAATCTATTTGAATCAAATCAGGGTACAACTTCAATGAGGGGCCTAAGTTCAGACCAAAACTATGGAGTCTTATTCTAATTCTTTCTTTTTCATCTTTTTGTTTTGTTTGTTTATTCGATTGTGTTTTTAGTTTCTCTACTTTTCGTAGTCAACTTCATGCCCATATGATAATCATTGTTTTTGGTACCAATAAGTGTAGGCATCCTTGGATACATTGATACATATGTGAGCATCAATCTGTAATGTTTATGAACTAGGTTGAATCATTACAGTTGACATCAATTTTTCATTGCATGTGCTCACCTTTTACTGTTTGGTGTAGTAAATCTGGATTAAAGATGAAGGCTTTCATAGTCTAGAGAGTTTGGCCTAAACCCTATAGATTTTGGAGGACTTGTGTTTCTGGGTTTCCCTCTTCCTCCTCCTCCGTCTGCAGTGTTTGATACCTCGCCCAATTTGGAACCATAAACCCTCTTCGAAGTAGATGGAGATGGAAACGGGTCAAAATGGATTTTGGAGAGCAGATTGAGAGATAATGATCGGCAAATGGAAACAGTGGCGAAGATCAGAGAGAGAGAGAGAGAGAGAGAGAGAGAGAGAGAGAGAGAGAGAGAGGCCGTAAGACCTATAGATCATTTCCCTCTCTTACATTTATTCCTTCATCAATAAGATGACCAAAATAAATTATCAATGTGTAAGATAACTCACTACTATTAGTCTATTATCTGTGTAAGATGGAAATATGAACTTGCTTCCACTGTTCAGTTAGGCGGTAATCAAAATAATTGTACTTCTTATATATGTAAGTATGTAACTATTATAATAGAACCATTTGCTCAGATGCTCCGCTGCCTCTCTTCATTCATTTCATTATTCTGGTTACACCTCTATTTCATTTTTTACAAATCCTGTTCAGACTTCAATTTTTTTCCGATTCGGATTTGGTGTCGAAGTACTCGATGGTCGATGGTTGTCGTCTTCAATCAGATTGGTGTTCGTCTTCGGCGATTTGGCCGTTGACTTTTGATTTCAGAGAGGAAAACAGTGAGCATGTTGAGGAGGTTCAACAAGATTCTATATCTAGCTCAAGATCTGGAGAGGTAATTACATGAAAGCATCTTATCACATTTGATGTTTAGAAATAGCTAACGGATGAATTACTAATCTGTTTATAGTATTTTAATAGCTTTACTATCTGACTCTTATATGTGATGTTGCTTTCTTAGGTAAACAACGGAGGAAGTCTTAATTGCTCAAAAGTAATTGGTGGGAGCTGCACTGATCTTGCTGCATTCTATACTCATCTAGCCACTTCAGTAGCTGCAGGTAACTGTACAATCTAGGCATGCATTCTGATTATTCTAGGTTCTTATTAGATTGGACTTTTAACTGGTTGATTGGGCTATTGGGTATGTGGGTAGGAAATCAAAGAACCATGTTTGAGTAATGGGTATTTAGACGTTTGCGGGGATTAGATATGTAGATTCTTACTTTGTTTGTTAAAGCTTCATCCCATTGGAAACACAAACTTGACCAACAGAGAAAGACCTTGAAATGTTCTTTGGAGTTTTGGAGTTTATTCAGCAGCTCTATTAGATTCAGTGCTACATTTTGTTAATTTATTTCAAAGCAGGCCAGGCCAAGTACATTTCCCTTTCTCCACTAGACATATTTCAAAGCAAACAAAGCACTAGAGATGGAAAGATGATCGTAACATCACTAACATGCGCCTTTCCTTCTATTTACTATTGCTTCCTACTTTGCTTGCTTTCTGTTTAGAAAGAGGGTTGGTTTGGATTTTATCTGTTCATGGGTCATTGGGAAAATCAGTGTTGGGTTATGATTGGATGAGTAGTTGAGAGAATGACAAAGTAATGATAGTGTAGAGATAGATTCTAACCATCAAGGGATGGGTTTGTTCTTTAAAATTGTAAGAACTTTGATTTTTTATGTCCTTCGTCTTTGTTTTCTCTCCATCTTGCTTATCTCCTTCAATTTTGTATCGATCCATCGCACAAAATATGTTTCTCATCTCTATTACAATAACAAATTATGTTAGTGCACTTAGACTCAAAGATTACTTGATAACCGCCCCAATGGGGCAGGCTTCGTTCGGGTCAGATCTCTCTCTCTCTCTCTCTCTCTCTCTCTCTCTCTCTCTCTCTCTCTCTCCTTGAATACGTGTACACGTTGCTTGATTCAATTAATAAGAATATTGGAGCGGTGCTTTGGTCTGAGAATTGGAACCAGCAGTGGCGGCGATGGGTTGCTTTGGCATACTAACTTGAAGCCTCACGCTTCTGGTGACTACTCGATCGCTGTTGTTCAGGCTAATTCAAGTTTGGAGGATCAGGGACAGGTGTTTACTTCCCCTTCCGCCACTTACGTCGGCGTCTACGACGGTCACGGCGGTCCCGAAGCTTCGAGATTCGTCAACAACAATATCTTCCCCTATATGCACAGCATGTTAAGTTTATGTTTTCTCATCTTTTTATCATTTGAATTTTGAAATTTTGAGTATTGGGTTTTGAGTAGGGTTTTGATAAGATTGAGTTTTTTGTTTTTGGCTATGTAGAATTTGCTAAGGAGCAAGGTGGGTTGTCGGCGGATGTGATAAAGAAGGTGTTTAGTGCGACGGAGGAGGAGTTTTTTGGGGTTGGTGAAGAGGTTGTGGCCGGTGAAGCCTTCAATTGCTTCAGTAGGGTCGTGTTGTTTGGTGGGGGCGATATCGAATGATGTTTTATATGTGGCGAATCTCGGGGATTCGAGGGCGGTGCCGGGGAGGAAAATGAATGGGAGTAAGAGGAGAGTGGTGGCAGAGAGGTTGTCGACTGATCATAATGTGGGGAATGAACAGGTTACGAGGGAAGTCGAGGCGCTTCATCCTGATGATTCGCATGTTGTGGTGTATACTCGCGGAGTTTGGAGGATAAAGGGCATAATTCAGGTACAAGTATGGTGCTTTTGTCAGTATCCGTGTGAATATATTGATTATAGACACATAAAAGTACGTAGTTCTCAGGTGAAATGTAGTTTGGTACTCTTTGAAAGTAGGCATTGTGTGTGTAATGTATGAGTTTAGATGATTTTGTTGTGTATCTAATGTAAAGGGTTATGAATATAAGATGTTGCTTCTAGATTTGGGAGTAGGTAAGGTGAGATTACAAAAACTTATCTTACATAGCATAGAAAAGGCACAAACAGGTTTCTTGCTTTCCAGGCAAAGTGAAGCTTCCTATTTGTCACCAATGAAATATGAATCTGCCTCATATGCTAGCTATAGTTCATTCGATCCTCTGTTTTAAGATTTATATATATTGATCATATATAATATACCTGAACTCCTGAAGGCTCATAAAAGCAGAAGTCTTTTAAAAGCGGATTTACAGTAATTAGTTCAAGATTTACTTATTGTTTACACCTTAATGACTTGAAAAGAACAAGCACGAGTTGAATTTGGAAATTCCAATTAATTCCAAAGTTTCTTTGCTCTAGGCAGTAAACAAACCAGTATAATGAGAAGCAGTGCCAAACTAGAATTGAAGTAGCTGATTTGATCTCATTTCAAATTATTCATCTTTAGGACTGATTTGGATTTAGGAAAATTTTATTCATTTAACTAAAAACCTGATTGGGTTTCTATATCTGTCTTTTATTTTGTTTTTCTAATTTGTTTGTTTCATTTTCTTTTGTTAGTGGTTTGTGTAGTTTTGATGAATTGTTTCCTGCATTTGGTCACAACAAATCATCTCTGCATTGCTAACTTTCATTTTGACAACTACATTATTTTGTAATATGAACAAATACATTAATTGTAATATGCAACGACTAAGTATGCAACTACATTGCATAACCCGCGCTTTGCGCGGGAACGCCCCTTGTATGCATACAAGTTGCCAAGTATAGACCATCGAGGACAACCAACGCTTCTGCCGTAGAGGGAGACATTTACTATATAACAAAACTCGGTCGTAGGGTTTACTGTTCCTAACCTGTTCAAATCGTGCGACGCGTGCAGGGTTGGTTTAACCCATCGACTTCTCTCTCTTCCCTCACCCACTCCTCCTTTCTCTGGACCCTATCGATCTCTCAAGCAACCGAGGACCCATACAGTCTGTTGCTCTCTCTTCCCTGTGTCGGCGACATCATCCGCGCCGATCTCGACATCGGTGTCTCGGTCGCGTCATTCAACCTCGGCGGAAGAAAATCAGGCGACGTCAACCTTTGTGGCGAGTTCTATTTGCAAAGATGGTTGTGGGCTTTATTACACAAGAGGTGACCTCGCCTACATATGTTTCATTTTGTGAGTCTTTTTTCCATCTCAGT
This sequence comes from Geum urbanum, assembly GCA_946800695.1. Lineage (NCBI taxonomy): Eukaryota > Viridiplantae > Streptophyta > Magnoliopsida > Rosales > Rosaceae > Geum > Geum urbanum. Next base: position 37,186,958 of record OX327016.1, read on the forward strand.
TTAATGAGTTTTTATTTGTTTATTGCAAATTAGATTGCTTTGGCTGTTTTAATTGGGATTGTGATGCTGGGGAAATTGGATTGGCATGTATGTATGTATGTATTAGAGTTCAAGTTTGAGAATTTGAGCTCAATTGTCCTGAAGATTTGAAGAATTTAAATAGGGCAGTGATAAGATCTGTTCCTCATATGAACAAAGTTTGAATCTTGACAAGTAGTTATATACTTCTTCCTATGTTCTGGTAGGCTCTATGATATAAAGTATGAAAAATGTATAGTATGGTGTTCAGATTGTGATACTCGGGTTGTTTAGCAAGTCTGATGCTGAGGGACTTGATACTGAGGTCTTGCAACTACTTATATGATTGCTGAGATGGGTCTGATTCATCCCTGATAGGCTGTTGTAGAGTCAATGACGGCAGCACAACAGTATTGCTTATCAACAACTTGCAGAAGGAAGATTTTGCTTGGTCACTTTGGGGAAATGTTACCTGATAAATGTGGTTTGTCTCTTATTCATTAATTATTACCTGTCTTCGAGTCCCATTGTGTTTTCATTAATTATTACCCGTCTTCGAGTCCCATTTGTGTTATTTCCAATTTTCATCCATGGGCTATAGCATTAGCTACCAAGTTCACTTGCTGCTAGATTTTAATACTAGGGATTTTTTAGAGACAATTGCCAGGCTTTTTGTTTGGTTGAGAATCCTGAAATACTAAAACGTGCTGGTAGTGAACTGGTGATGTGAATGTGGTGGTATAATCTCATGTTGAACTGCTAGATTAAGAACAATTTGGTTTTGAGTGGTTCCTTTTTATTTGTTCTCAAACGGTGGTCCTTACATACCATATGCATTTTTTTTCCTCTGCATACAATCTAATAACATCATAGCAACCCAATATTTACAAGTACTTTTTTTTCTGTGGTCTCTGGTGAATGATTTATTCAGTGGCTGATTATATATATCGTGTTTGCAGGCAATTGTGATAACTGTTTATCTTCAAAGAAGGAATGGGACATGTCTAGAGAAGCATTTCTTTTAATGGCCTCATCTTCGATTCGTCCGTCCTCTAGAGAATCCGTGGTTTCCATCTCCATCGAAAGTCTGTGGCTCCAAAAGCTCTTCAAGGTATTACAGAGAGGTACGTAATGGAACTCTTTCCTACTCCCTATTGACTCATGTGCTGGTATTCGTTTGAGTCAGAGATTTTGAAGTTCGGGTGAGACTCACTCATCGAATCCTAACCCTAATTCTGACGCAACAATAATTCAGCAAGCAATGAAGACGAAGAAGAAGAAGCACAGTACTGCATAGTTTGCAAGCTAAATCACAACCAAGGGTCCCGAGCCACGCCAAGACCCTCGCCTCTTTCTTCTCTCTTCCAGTCCAAGCTCTCTGACGTCATCGTCTTCCTCAAAAATCCTACCTCCTTTTGAGATGAAGATATCACTCGCAACCGCCTCTGGTGCGTCTTCTGCGAATTTGACATCGACGAGCGAGATAGCTCCTTCGCCTGGTAAGTTAGCCTCTCGGTTCTAAATGCTGAATTAGTCTAATTAGGTTTGGGAAGTTGTGTTTATTAATCGAATTGGGAACCATTGCTATATATGTTAAGCTATTGACATCCGAATTAGTGTGTTTTGGTGTTGCGAATCAATGTTTTGAGCTCTTTTTTCTTTCTTTCTGATCACTCTTACTTTTTTACCTTTTGATTGATTATGTGATTCTATTACCTGAAGCTTTTGGATTGGGATGGTTAATTTTGGTTTGGAGTTGGTCTCTCTTATTGTTTGACTGAAAGATTATCTTCATCAATGTCAACATCATGTCATGTAATTATCTTCCATTTCCAGGTTTTGCCCGGATGGCATAGTGATTATAATATAAATTACAGTTTTCTATCACAAAGCAGTCTTTCATAGAACATTGGAAACAAGTTGAATAAATCAGTCTGTTCAATGCCTTGCCTAGCTGGTTCACCCTGCACACTAGCGCTTCACTTAAAGCTGCAAGGATAGACTCTTTGGTTTATCATGCAGTTTTTTCAAGGATTATATTTCAGTTGGATTTGTCAAAAAATCGATCAACTATTACAGCATCATCCATTCCAGAAACCAGGCTGCATATTGCAATACGAATCAATGAGTTATATATGTCACTTTCTAGACTACAGAATTTAAGAACTGTAATGATCGAGTACATTTGCAATGTTTGTAGTTCTTTAAAATAAGAGATGAGGGAAGAGAAAGGTTTTTGTGTTGTTTGCTTTTCTAAGTAGTCACAAGTTTGGCAACTTACTTTGCTGGGCTGTTACATGTTTTGTTCTTCTTTTTTGATATATCATAAATAATATATAATGATTATAATGAGAATTACTGCATTACTCATTAGTCCTTTCCCTCTCAAAAACTTCAAAGCTTAAAAGAGAGACAGTTATATATTATTGGGGGGGGGGAATAATATCAAAGAGGGATCAATGATATTATTTTGTAGGATTAGTTTGCTCATTGGCCCTTTCCCTTTCTTTATGGTCTTTTTAATATATCATAAATAATATATAATGATTATAATGGGATTACTGCATTACTCATTGGCCATTTCCCTCTCAAAAACTTCTGGTGTGAACCTGGTATCAATTTAACACATATATCCTTACAAGTTTTAGAAATGTACCGCTGAATAACACATCTATCATCCATCGACAGATAATGAGTATTTGGGGTTTGTGAAATTGGATTGCGTTTGTGATATGGGATTGTGGTTTGTGAATTGGGTGCCGAGCAAATCACTCAAAGGTTGGAGATTTTTGTATATTTGAGGTTTGGGGTATTTTGCTGATTATGTACAAGCTGGATTTAGTTTATTTTTTGTTTTAGTTTATTTTTTATTGTGAGCCGCTGTATAGATTTTCTCTTTAGAGATATATTGGATTCAATCACCTTTAGTTGGACTTGTATGTTTGTGTTCCATTCACTTATGTCTCTGGGTGGTTTGTTGGTGGTGGTGGACTAATTTTCAATTTCACTTGGTGGTGGTGGTACTTGAATATGTGTATTTGATTCCCCTGCTTTGCTTTGTGTAAACATTCTAATCCATCATCTCTTATATTTTGCAGTGCTTTCATTTGGGTTTTATAAGCACTTGGATTGTCAGAAAATCTAGAAGACCAAGCCTTTCTCCCTCACAGGTTTGAATTCATCAGCTCTCCTCATTTATCTAGACTAACCATAACGAAAATAAGAGAAATGTATTAAGTTATTGTAGAGGTCTTTTTGGTTACCCATGGTGTATAAATTTGAGAAAGGGAAGAGCCCAGTTCAAAAGTTAGAAATTTTCTATAAAATATGTTGTTTGTAGTTGTATATGATAATCGTCTATTTGTTTAATGTGGAATTAGTACAATGTACAGTTCTCATGGTTAGGTAGATTTCGTGTTTAGGAGATGAGAGTGAAATCAGAGTTACCAAGATTGTGAGTGTTGTTTAATTTTGGAGTGGAGGTAGTGATTTGTGTGGCTATGCTAGACTTATGATCAGAAGTTCGATAATTGATAAGAGAAGTCTATTTTAAGCTTATGGATTTAGAGATGGTTGATAATGTTGAATAGCCATATGTGTGTTTGTGTGCTTCCCATCATTTTGTTGGCTGCCCCAATTTGGCTTAAGGCCCTTTGAAGCTCAATTTGGCTTTCAACCTTTGAAGCTGAAAGAAACCATTTCAATAATATACTAGATAGGTCTTTTAGTTTAGGAAAAGTGGCTACTATTATTAATGTGAGGAACTTTCACCGATTCTGACTGTGGTTGTTTCAATTGCATTGGAAAGTACGTCTAGATTTCAAATAGAAGAGTGCATATGTTTAATTATTATTGATCCTGCATTGCTTTTTCATTTCACAAGTTTACATCTGTTATTCTGTCAGGAAAATAGTCATTTTGAGTCGAGAAAGAAGGAAGATAATCAAGTGAGACAGTAAAGTCGGGGTTTGCTACAAAGGATAAGATTCCCACTCTCAAACTTCTCTCCAACAAAACCCCGTTCCACTTGAGGAGTCTCTTCTCCATTGATTTTCTGTATATTCTCATTCATTTTATCCTTTATATTCTTCATCAGTACTGAGTAATCTGGATACAAATCATATAGCAATAGAATTGCTGCTCTATCAGTTTCTTAGTGCTTGAATACATGATATTTATAAGAAATCAATATATGTATATATCCATCCTTAATATCCGAATTAAAATGTAGTGGAACTAACCGTTAGTTACTAATATGGTAAATTTGATGGATTGTGGTATCTTCGTTGAAACTAATATACCAAGCTCCTGACAATTTCGTTGGATTGTTAACATGTAATACAATTGTTCTGATATGAGGTGCTTATTTTTATAGCCATTCCTTATCCAAGGCAGCTGGTGTGTTCCAAAGATTAATTTATTGAAGTCAAGTTCCAGTGTTGGATAGTAGAAAACCTGGTGCACACTTCGTCTCTTTTCTGATATTTCCTTAGGAATGCATATTTCTGTCTTGCTTAAGAAATTTAAATGATGGGGAAATAAATTTTTGTCAAATAGAGGTTAATGTATGTGTATATATTATGTGTTTGATACCTATATAACCTGAGTGACTAATATGTGTTGATTGTTATATGTGTTCTTTGGAATTGTCATTACATTTCTGCACAATCATGCAATAATATGACATGCATCAAATTTGATTTTGTGAAATATGCATCAAATTTGACTTTGTGACTCTATCATATGTGTTATGTTCCTTACTCCTTTTTTTGTTTTTGTATTGTGTGGTGCTAATTAGATTGTGTTTTGTTTTTTTCTTTCTGTGTTGATTTCTGTTGCCGCCTTTGGATTGCATTGGAATTTAGCTGTCGGTATCTTTTATGCTATCGAAAACTGTGTTTTGGTGAGTATTGTTTTGTATTTAGATTATAAAGAGACCTGTGAATATTTTTTTCCCTTTATTCTGTTATTCTTTTGATATAAAAATGAAATTAAACCTGGAAAGTAACTGTGGGTTTGGAAAGGGAAAGAAATAAGTCAAAAAAGTAATTGTGAAACCCAATATTTGAGAGGCTGTTTGGGAATATAAGGTAGAAGGCTTGAACAACTTATTTGTAACCCTACTAAATGCTTTTGAGCTGATTTGCCTTAGTCTAGAATTTAGATATCTATAAGCCATTATGATCTATGTTTAGGACATGTATGAAGTCTTACGCTTATTGTGATTGTTGTTATAGATTATGTGTCGGGTGGAATAGCTCTTAAAATATCTGGTATTACCTTTAAGTTGTAAGTTCGCTGAGTAGAAATCTTAATCTTTATGGAACTCAGTGGTGTAAATGGTTGCAAAAGTTCTAGAAATTGGAAGGAGGGTCTTCTCTCTTTGGGAGATACATTAGTTTGTGTTCAAGTAGTGTTATGTACGTTGCCTACTTATTAGTCATCATTTTCAAAAATCTAAGATTTGTAGCAACTGGCAAAATTGTTAAGACTATAAAAAATAAGAGATTGTCTATAAGAGTATCTATTGTCAATAATTGACCTGGAAAGTGCATCAGCTTTAATGACCTAGATTTATCATGGATTACCTGGAAAATGCCTATAAATTCTCACCTTGAATCATGAAACTGAGTGTTTTGATTTTCGTTGCACATCGAGTTCAGTGACTGCTTGAAGGTTTGAAAAAGAAAAAGAATGGCTTATAAGGATCATTTTTTATAGAAGTTACTGTGAAAGTTGGACTTGATGATTTTATATCTATCTTCTGTAGGTTTTTGGCTGTTGATCGCAACATCACTTTGCTTGGACTCGAGCATTGAATTGATTGGATCAGCAGTTGTGTCTTCAATTTCCATTGATTTTTGCCATTTTTCAGATTCTAATTCATCCTATCGTTGGACTCCCCAGACCAGGTATCACCCGCTAAGCACTATTGGAATTTGTTCTGTTACCTATATAACAGACTTGAGGAATCGTTTAGATCAATTTTGGTTGAGCATTTAATGATGTAGGCCTCTAATGTAGTTTTGAGTGATGAATTTGGTTGTATGGTCTAAGATTTAGAGAGTTAATAGGATTTGGTTGTTGAAGAATAGGGAATTTGGGTAACAAATGATAAGTTTTTCTTTTTTGTTGAAGAATTGGGGGGTTTTCTTTTTCTCCTGATTTGAAGTTCATCGTCGCATCGTTTGGGTTCGTTAGGTTTGGATGTGATTTTGCTTACTGTGTTTCTATTTGTTGCTTATTGGGTTTGTTTTTTACTCTCTGTTCCTAACTTATCTTGGAGACTCCTGAAAAAGACCAAACTCCAAAGAGAGGTGGAAACAAGAGTGCTGCAATAAAATTGTTCCTGGATGAAATCACAAAGGAAGAGAATCAGCAAGGATCCATCTCCCAAATACATTATTTTTGTGCTTTACAATTATAATAACTATAGACTAAATGAAAATGCTCTATATTTTCAGGGATAATAGTGGAGCTAGTTCAACAACATAAGGGCTGCCACAAAACTGGCAGGTACATTACCTATATACACTACTCCAATATTGAACAAGTAGTTAGAACTATGATAAACATAGTGTATGCGTTATTTTTTTTTGATGAAATGGTAGCTTATTGAACTGAACAAATTGTTACAACTTAGACACACAAGTTGGACATAACATCTTAACAGAATCCACTGGATTCTGTAGGGTTATCCATTGCAGCACTTTCTACTTGATCCATGCCTCTTAAAACTTTTTTCGCTCTTAGGTGGAATTTTCAGCAATGAGATGTATTATGTATGTTTTTATGATCTTCAAGCCTACTGACTTATTATTGTGCAAACAAACATACCAATTTGATTTACATTGCATGCTTGAAAAATGATTACTTATGTGTCTAATTTCCCCAATCTCGCAACAGTAAGCATAGATGAAGGGTTATCACAGAATTATTTTCACATTTATGACATGTCTTTGAAAGTTCCTTGCCAATGGTTTAAGTATCTTAGATGCCTGCTAAACTGAGTCATAGATGGAATAGATAACATTGGTTGCATAATTATTCTACTGGCTTGGACCCCAGTTGCTATGTGTGCCTTTTTTTAGGGCAATTTTCCTGTTAAACTTGATGACTCTATATGAATTAATGACACCTACCTAGCCTTCTAATGACAATTTTTTTTTTCCGTTCCAAGTGTTGGTGTAAATACAATGGGGAATTGACTTTTGCTCAAAATGAAACTATTTTGGATGGGAAGTCTGTGGAGTACAGCAACTTCTTCAATTAGTTAGATTGCTTAGTTAAATGAATGTTAGTACATCCAAGTTCCTTATTCTAAATGCAAGCAATCAACTAATGTTGTGATCAAGAAGGTATTTTTGATCTGGAGATTACCTGTTCTGTATATTTTATTATATGATCAATTTCTTACGTTTATGTTGGTTTATAATATAGACGATTAATGTACTTTTTTACATTACAACCATTATCACCCGCGCCTGGCGCGCGGGCTTTCTCCTAGTAGCAAACAAAGTGAAAGATGTACCAGCAGAGTTCCGAACTTCCAATGAATTTAGACAACTTGACACTGGTAAAAGGCTAATAATTTAATCTGAGCAAGGAAATGACATTGTTTAAACAAATGATACTTGTGACATATCCTAAGGTAGTGCATCAGTCTACGAATTTCCATTGTAATAGTAATGAACTTTTAAATCTAACATTTAAATCAAGTCAAATTTTGTGACAAAGTTAGGATCAATTTTACCCAAGGGTGTTACATTGTAACTGAAAAAAAAAAATTGAGCCGCTCTCGAAAAAAATTAAACCCGATACAAATCGAACCAAAAAAGAGTTGTAAGTAACGACATTTGGAGAAATTCCCTTGCCAATCATTTCCAAGAAGAAGCTCATTGCATCTACAACAAGTGTACCCTTACATAGACTATCGATGATGGTGCTAAGTAAATATGTTAGGCTTGCAACCACTTTCTTCCATCAACCTGAGTAATTGGATAACTTTTGTGTTATCTCCCACCATGCAGAGTCCTTTTATAATTGTGCTGTAATTAAACACATCCGGCTTACACTTAGTGGCCTTGGTCATTTTGCCGAAAAGTGTTGCTATCTCATCTACTCTCTTTCGAAGACCAAAGCCGTTGATCAGAGTGTTGAAGGTCGTTACAGTTGGCCGAACACCCAATTTAAAGAATCTTCCAAAGATAGATAAAGCAAATCGCATTGGTTTAAACGACAGTAGCAATTAATAATGATGGTTAGAGTGTAGTGATCAGGATCAATTCCATACTCATTCATACATTCAGACAAGGTAATGACAGTCGAATAGTGTTTCAATTTCGAAACTTGAGTCAAGAATTGATTGAATAAGAAGTTGCAATCTATATCGGATCAATCTTATACTCTTATTCAATTTGTTGTTTCTGCAATTTGTTACATTGATTCAGTGCAGTGAATGTTTGATCAGACATATGAGGTAAGTGTCTCCATTTGAAACTAATAATGGACTTTGAAGGCAGTGAAGTAACAATCCTTCTGTTCTTCATTTCTTCTACATTAAGAACATGCATGCATGAATGCATGATCATAATAATATGATTAAAGCCGAAACTGAGATTCAACACTGGTTTCACGGCAAACTATGACATTGATCTATTCGTCTCTTTAGCGTCGAGACTTACCTTTATAACTCCACGACAAAATAGCATTTCAAGTTTTCAACTACTTCCTTAACAATGTGATGAATTCCTACATGATGGGCTAAGAGCAACCGCACCGGCGACACCCGCACCGGTTTTGCTCGAGCTTCAGGTGGGGCCGCACGGAGTTGCTCGAGTTTGTGGGTTTTGGAGCGCGCACCGGCGAGCACGAGGCCGAGCAGTCGTTGTTGACGATTTGCTCCGGCAATCGGTCGAGCAAGAGCTACTCCGGTGTTTGCTCGAGCTTCCTGGCGGATCCCACGGCACGTGGGTGACGCCAAGCGTCTGTTTTTTTTCTTTTCGGTCAGGCGCGTGCAATGGTAAAAAGTTTTAAAAAAAAAATAGTAACGAACCAATCACACGCTAACACGTGGCTAACCGCTGGTAAATCAAATTCCAACGATCCGATCCATCTGCACCATTTATTTTGAATTAGAAAGAAGCAATCCAACGGCTAATATTTGAACGAAACGGCTACTTACAAATCAGAACGGAAAAAATCTGTAAAATCTCCAAAAAAATAGTAAAAAAAATCCCAAAAATTCTCAAACTCTCCCAAATATTTGCTTATAAATACTACTTCAATTTTTGCTCAACTCACACCAATTTGTGCACAACAAATTGCACTTCTCCTTCCATCTCCTCTCTCATTTCGTTAAACTTTTCTTCCAAAACAATGGGCACACATTGGCTTCCTTCCGAAAATTTACAAATGTGTATCTCTTTTGTGCTTCATAGCGTTGATGAATACGACGGCAACAAACAAAAGAGGGAGAACTTGTGGGAGACAATTCATGAGGATTATGTGAAAAATTGGAAGCCAACACAAGGTGATCCTCCGAAAGAGCCGAGGACCCGAATCGCGCTTGCGTCTCACTACAACAAGTTCAAGCTACTCTTGCAAAAATGGGGAGTATGTTTGTACGCGGCACGACAACGTATAGCTAGCGGCACTTCGCTAATGGATGAAGTAAGTTTATTTTTTTGTAGCATAATGATGAATTAAATTATATAGATTATATAATTTAAATTATGTAGGATACATTATATAAATTTGTATTCGTAACAAATTTACTGTGTACAAATTTATAAATTACATAAACTTATATAATGTATACAAATTTAATGTATACAATTTATATAATGTATACAAACTATGCATTATCCCAAATTTTGATTATATAATTTTTTTGTAGCATACATTATATAAATTTTTTTGTAACATAATGCTGAATTAAATTATGTAGCATACATTATTTTTTGGTAGCATACATTATATTTTTTTAGCATAATTTATATATGTAATTTGAATAAAATATGTAGCATGGTGAAATAGCTAATATAATTATTTTATTAGGTCAAGCAAGCTCAATCATGTTACTATAAGGAAAAGAAGAAAGTGTTTACACATTTTGAATGTTGGGAAGTGGTTAAGAATCATCCATCTTTCATATCGGTGCTACCAAGTACTCTATCTCCATATGCAAGTAGTTACCAACCTACTCCTTCCACCGCCAAATCATCTCCAACCATTAATTTGGATGACGAAGAAGTGAATGAGACACCTCAAAGCCACGTGACTGCTTCCTCTAGTCCGCCTAGACCAATGGGAACGAAGGCGGCAAAGGAAGCGAGGCGACAAAAGAAATAAGGTAAAACTCCTATTGAGCAATGAGTTGAGGTTTTGCATACCATTGCTAGTGATCAAGCATCGTGGCAATGCAATAAGATAGCGCATAATGAAAATGAACTTAATTATTACGCGGAGTACATAGAAATTCAAAGGCGGAATGAAGCAAGGGCGGATGAAGAGTTACGATTGAAGAAACAAAAGGAGGAAACAATGATCATGACAATGAATTTGGAGGCAATGACTCCAATCTCAAAAAAATATTTTACAAAGAGAAAATTAGCCATCCTTAATGAAGGAGAACCTAATCAAGATCAACATACCGATGAAACATATTCGGATTGTTATCACCCAAATTGCGTGCTCTTTCCATAGAAGTTATAGTAATGTACTAAGAATAAATCTGGGCTTGGCTCGTCATTTTATGTAATTTAAATTTTCAAGAAATAAAGATACAATTTATTTATTAAGATGAAATTGAAATACACATTAAATTAAAACACAAACTTAATAATTAAACACACATACAAAAATTAAACTAAAATTAAACACAAGCTTAATAATTAAACACACATTTTAAGAATAATATTTAGAGTATCTCGCCGGTTTCCAACCTCCAATTGTGCTTCACCAAGTCCTTATAAAGCTCTCTATGGATGTAATCAGATTCAAGATCAGCAACACGGTCGTGAAACCGTTGTATATTGGCTCCATCTCTACTAATTGGCTCAAAAGGAATTCGATTCCCTTGTTCATCCACCGGCCCATCATAAACCCGAAAAGCCCTCGATGGATTTTGCACGTCTTCTTCTTCCTCATCCTCATCCTCCACGTACTCTTCCTCAACAATCATGGTATGCAATATAATGCAAGCTAAAATAATGGTAGTCATTACCGATTTGTGGTGCAATGTACAACTATGACGAATAATTGCCCATCGAGATTGCAAGATGCCAAAGGCTCTTTCCACATCTTTCCGGTATACAGATTTGTTTCTTTGCGAAGAGTTTATCTTGCGGCGTCTGAGGATTAGAAATAGTTTTGACGAATGTAGAGTACCTTAGATATGTTCCGTCAGCCAAATAATAAGCGTGGTTGTACCTCTCTCCATAGACTTCATAGACGACAATTAGGCATCTTCCTGCAAGGACCTCTGAAATCACATTCGATAGGTGGAGCACGTTAATGTCATTTTTGGCTCCAGGACACCCGAAGAAGCTGTGCCATATCCACGTATCATACGAGGCCACCGCCTCCAGAATAATAGTTGGGCGACTCTTTAGACCTGAGTACGCCCCTTGATAGGCGGTTGGGCAGTTCTTCCACTCCCAGTGCATAGAGTCGATATTTCCGATCATGCCTAGAAAGCCTCGGCGTTGCCCTTTACCTTGGAGTCGTGTGAGGTCTGCCGATGTTGGACTGCGGAGGTATTTTGGACCATATATTTGATACACTTGGCTGCAAAAATCCTTCATGCATTCCAAGGTAGTCGATTCCCCCATCCTTGTAATTTCAGTGCACTGATCCGCGGCCGCCCCGTACGCTAACATTCGCAGAGCACCAGTCAGCTTTTGTTCGGGAAGAAGCCCTAGCAATCCAGTCGCGTCTGGTCTTTGATGCCAAGATTGGTCGTGGTTGCAGAGATCCGTCATGATAATGTTGAATCGGTTTCTGCTCATCCTATACCGCCGACAAAATTCTATTATTCTGAATGCATCGTTGGTTGATACAGGAGAGAATGTTTCACTATAATCTATCCCTTCCTTTTGAGTGTATCCTTTTGCAATATGTCTCTCCACATTTCCATCTACATTTTTCTTTGTTTTGAAAATCCATTTGCATCCAATTGGCCATTTCTGCATTTCTGTCTACCAAGGTCCATACTCCATTTTTCTCCATGCTTAGAAGTTCTTCTTTCATTGAAGCGTGCCATTTCTCACAGTTTGGAGATTTTAGTGCTTCTTTGACTGATGTGGGATCAGATTCTTCCCCTAAATCAAATTCTACCTCATTGTAGTAAACATGGTAATCATTAGAGATTGCTGATTTTCTTTCTCTTGTTGACCTTCTTACTGGAATTATATCAGCCACTGTAGTTTCTTCAGTATCCATGTTGACAGCTTGCATATCTGGAACTTGATTAAGATTTTTTATAGGGATTTGATCTTGATGAAGTTCTATTGCATGAATTTGATTTTCAGGTATCACATCAGTTGCATCTGCAAGGTTAGCTTCTGAATTATGAATTACTGGTGTATATATAAACCAGTCTTCAATGTTTATGTTATCTGAATCAGATTTATCAGTCTGTTCCTCGTGATCAAATAGTTCATCATAAAATGTTGCTCTATTTGTCTCAAAAATTTTGGTTTTTCTGTTAGAGTTGTAAAACTTGAATCCCTTTGATTTCTCTGGATAGCCAATAAAGTATGCACTTATTGATTTAGAATCAAGTTTGTTGGAATCATCAGTATTGTATACTCTATCTTCAGCTTTACATCCCCATACATGAAAATGGTTCAAGCTTGGTTTATAGCCACACTAAACCTCGAAAGGAGTGCCTTTCACTGCTTTACTTGGTGTTCTATTGCAGATGTAGTTAGCAGTTTTCAAAGCTTCTCCCCATAAAAATTTGGGAAGACCTGATTTTAAAAACATGCTTCTTACCATGTTCATCAGAGTTCTGTTTCTTCTTTCAGGAACACCATTCTGCTGAGGAGTGTAAGGAGTAGTGCATTGTACAACAATACCACATTCCTCTAGATATAATGCAAAAGGTCCCTTGTGTTGTCCCTTTTCAGAGTATTTTCCAAAATATTCTCCTCCTCAATCTGATTTGACTACCTTTATAAGCTAATCAGTTTGTCTTTCAACTTCTGTTTTAAATTTTTTTTAAACTTCTAAGACCCGTGACTTTTTTGATATAAGATATACAAAGCAATACCTTGAAAAATCATCAATGAATGTCTCAAAATATTCATTGCCACAGATGGTTTGAATGGGAAAAGGTACACATATGTCAGTATTGGATGAGACCAAATGATGTGGAGCTTCGTTTTGAACTAAAATTTCTTGCATTTGTCATTTTACCTTTCTGACAATCTATGCAAGTTTCAAAATCATTGAAATCCAATTTTGGTAAAATTTCTTGTTTGACAAGCTCCTGTAACCTGAATATGGAGATATGGCCTAGTCTTTTGTGCCAAAGGAAAGAAGAACAATTCTTAATGTTTTTTCTTTTCTTTCCAGAAAATCTCTACTGAAACAAGCTTTGTCTTTAGAAAATGTGCTATTGAAACAGTTGACATGCCAGTAGCCATTGATAAGATTAGCATGACCAAAACAGTGTGAATTATCATAGAAATACATGATTTGATTATTACCATAGAAACTATAATTATTGTTTGATACAAATTCAGAACCTGAGATCAGATTCCTCTTTATTGTAGGAATACAGTACACATTGTTCTGAGTAAGAACAAAGTTATTCTTAAATATTAGCTTAATGATTCCTATACCTTGGACTAACATCTTTTGTCCATTGGCAATGCATAACCTTGTTTCATTCCTTTTTGGGATCGTTATCCTTGATAATCCCTGCATCGAATTGACAATATGAATAGGTGATGCTGTATCAAACCAGAATGAAGTATCAAGTGTGCTTGAATTTGACTCGAAAACAAAAACAGATTTAGTTGACAAAGTATCATTTTGTTCAACCAATTTTTAAAACCATTACAATCCTTTTTGAAGTGTCCAGGTTTCTTGCAAAAGAAGCACTTCATAGGACCAAAATATTGGGAAGACTTAGCTTTATTAATATCAGACTTTGCAGGTAACTTTGATGAACTTGCTTGATTTTTCTTATCACCAGAATGTTTCTTGGATTTTGATTTCTCCACGTAGTTGACATTTATTTCCTTACATTTTTCTTGAATTCATCTTCTTCCTGCACACAAATGGAGATAAGTTCATTAAGGCTCCATTTTTTCTTTTGAGTATTGTACAAGGTCTTGAGATGACTATATGGGTCAGGAAGTGAATTCAACAACAGATGCACAGAGAAAGAATCCTCTATATTCACATTCAGTGCCTTCAATTTTGTAAATATGTTGATTATGTATTCTCTAATGCTTCCTCTAGTGTACTTCATTATGACAAGCGAATTCATGAGATTTCCAGTTTCTGCTTTGTATGAAACTTTGTATTTTTCAGCAATTGATCGACTTGAAAAATGCTTTGGCATGTTCTGAGTCTGGAATGCCTCATTTAACTAATTCAGCCATGCTTTTCTTCATACAAATCAAAGCCAGCTTATTGTGCATGTGCCATTGCATACTTGTCTTTCACTTCCTTGCTTGCATTGGTTGGAGGAGTGTCAGGTGGATCTTCTCTAAGTACATGATCATATTCCAGTATTCCTAAGTTGAGTTCAATGTCACCCTTCCATTTCTGAAAGTTTGATTCATTAAGCAATTCAATCTGATTAATGCTTAGTGGAAATTCATTGCTGTGACATAGAATCCCCAAGTCAGTCTAGAGTCCCAAATGATATTTCAAAAATGACCATTTTAACTATAATGCATATTTGCAGATATTTGAAAGTATGTTAAAATCAAGAACTGATATCATTTGTGATATACTATTCTTAGTTAACATCAGAATCTTCATATATCTTATAATGCCAAATCATAAAGCCAAATGTCTGAGTTTCAATTTCTGTGGAAACTGAAATCAAATTTTAATTTTAAGCATTATGATCTGTTATATCTCCAATGATTTCTTTCTTCAAGGTATACATCTGACTATTTTGATAGCATAAACGTATATACTTGTGAGGAATTGACTATATGAGATATCTGATCTTAATTCTATGTCGGTGTATTCAAGACTATTTTAACAGCATCATGATACATACAGATTTCACATATGTGTATGTCTTCAGCAAGTATTTTGATGTATTTGAGGGTATAAAATGACAACATATTGCAGACATGTAGATAAAAATGGTACTGTAAATCATATTGCAGCAAGAATAACAAGAATTTTAAAACAATGTTGTTTTGTATTCTAAAGATCTCTTGGCAGTTTTAAGTTTTCCCATAATCAAATTTTAAGTAACAGTATAATCTCAATTTCAATTTGAGCATAGTTTCTCTGATACCAATTGTTAGATACATTATGCAGAACACGAAGTTGTCAAGTTGAAATTAGAGTGCTGCTGCATAATCAATGAATGTCTGCAGTAAAACATGAATACAAGACAGATAGAAATACTAACTAGTTGAAGATCCCTGTGCCATCTTGATTTTTTGGCATTATAACCACAAGGAGTAGTTTTCGGGTTTTTATTCTTTCGTATCTTAAAAAAAATGGAATCATAGAATTACGAAATGAAAAACTTTCTATTCCACACATCCGTTAGAACTAGTATTGGTGTGTTTCTGAAAGGGCTAGCCCGTCAAAAGTAAGGTTCCTTCGCGAAGAAAGTTCAGAATCAACAAGGGTTCATAGAACGAAGGGAGTGTACAACTGGCGGTGTAGATCTTCCTTCAGATTCACTCTCTCACTCTCTAATGAATCGATGGGACTTATGTTTTAGAGAGAATTCGTGTTCTGACTGAGATCAACAGACAATGCACCATCTCTTTGTATAGAGATCAATTAGATAAGACATAGAGGCAGTTATATCCATCATATAACTGTTTCTTGTCCTAATCTGTTTTACAGATGGATATCCATACGTTTTGAATTCAAAAATTTGATTCAATCTATAGGTTTACATTTTACAAAGTACAATTTAAATGACTATGTCTTATGTAAATACAAATGTATAAGAAGGAAAAAACTCTGAGCTGTTCTTATGCATGTTGCTGTATAAATACGTTTGTTGGTTATTTACTGTCTCACATGATCACACAAATGTTTTGACACATGGAAACATATAACGAGAATATATATCAAAGTTAAATCATTGATGTGTGCGTATGTGTGAGTAAGAGATACGTCTGGTTAAGGAATTTAGTGTAAACTCAGAAGATCATTGATGTGTACAAGCTTGAGGATGTTTGTTAAAGCATAATTACTCGGGTTTTCATTGGTGATGATATTACATGTGCTTCTGTCTAATATCGTCTTTAAGTAGTATATATGCATAGTGAGACACTACCAAATAGAACTTCTATAATGTCTTTAGACAACACCATTCTAACGCGGTTCTTTGCTTGTAGTCGGACTTTGAGACAAAAGAAGCACATTACGTTAAAGTGTTTGGCCGACATAATTGACTGGCTGTGAGCCATCGATCACAGTTGATTTTCAATCTCGATAGATAGACTTGTTTGACTTCAATTCCGTCACTGGTCTCCCTAAACAGCTTCTGCATCTCTTCCTTCATCTACCTTTGGAGTGTTTCTGAGTTTCAGGCAAAGCCTTTGGAGTTCAATTTATTTTCAAGGTTAGTCCTAAAACCATTAGTCCATTACTACCATGATGCATCTGTTTCCGATTGGTTTTTTATTTCTATTTTGTTTTCCTGTAATTGCATAAATATAACGACAAACTAATTGACTAATTCC
The DNA here is from genome assembly GCA_946800695.1 of Geum urbanum. NCBI lineage: Eukaryota > Viridiplantae > Streptophyta > Magnoliopsida > Rosales > Rosaceae > Geum > Geum urbanum. The sequence goes on from OX327016.1 coordinate 37,203,886, forward strand.
ATCACTAATTCTGGTACTCCAAAGTGATGGTCGAACGACAAAACATAACAAACAAAATTAAAGTCCAATTTATAAATCCTGTACCTTTTCAATCTTGAGTCTGAATTTATGATAAAAAAAAATATATTAACATACTAAATTATTGTTAACTTCAAAAAAACTGTATATACAGAGATCGACAATAATATAGACAATAAATAGGATAAAGTACAAACCTCAAAAGCCACCACAACTAAAAGTGAAACCAAAATAATCTGTACTGTCAATCAAAATTAAAGGGACTTCAAACCAATTAAACAAACACATCTTTGTCTTTCTCATCATACACTATATAATAGATATATATACACAGTTCATCACTTAGTTTATGTAGCAGCCAAATTCCAAACCAATTAAACAAACGCATCTCTGTCTTTTATTTCCAAAAAAAAAAAATCTGTCTTTTCTCATCATACACTATATAATAGATATATATACACAGTTCATCACTTAGTATATATAGCAGCTAAATTGTACCACTTTTCTTATAGCTTAATCAATAGAAAATACACCGATATAGTTTAAAAGAAATCATACATAAACAAAAAACCAAAACCAACAAAAAGCGTGCTCACCTAAACCCTTCTCAATCCTATTCAGCTCCACAGATTGATAAGAAAAAGGAGATAAATTACAATGTAATTAGGAGTAAATAAAAGAGAGAGGACAATCTTTTTTCAAAGATAGAGAGAGAGAGAGCCCAAGCATGATCCTAGTATAGTCGGCCAAATACGAAGAAATACATGTGATGCTCTATATAAACACTAAACCCATAAGAAAAGACTACGTGAGATATTGTATGAAAGCAAGTACTTGAACTACTGTACATACGCTGCTAACCAATCAACTGTAGAAACATAATGATAGTCTGTTACAGAAAGCATCTTCTACTTTCAAGAAAATTGATAATTTGCAGGTTGTACATACTCCCATCAGTATCAAGAACGCAAATACATCTAAAATGTCTACACTCCCACTTTCTCTCCCTCCACATATTATGAATCAAAAAATGTCATCACAGAAGATAGAGAAACTTACTCTGATTATCCTCGTGTGATTGTGGGGGTGGGGGGTGTCAGAAAAAACAGATCAAGAGCACATTCCTCGTTGCTGAAGCCTCTTCACTTAATCTTCATCCAGGACAGCCCAGACCCTGCAATACAAATATGAACCAGTTCCAATCCATACGGTAGATAACAAAAGTGTGAGCTCACAATAAAACCAAAGACCGACCTTCAATTTTGAAAGCCCACCACCTTGATTACTTAGATTGAAACGTAGAAACTTTAAGTACTCAACACCCAGGAGCTGCAATAGTAATACGAATCAGTTCAAATACATATGCTGAACTAACAAAAGTGTGAGCCCACGACGAAACGAAATACCAACCTTCAAATTCCGAAGCTTACAACCTTGATTACTTCCAATACCCAACAGTCCAGGACCTGCAATAGAAATACGAACCAGTTCAAATCCATATGTTGAAATAACAGAGTGTTCTTCTCGTTGGTGCTGTTGATGGTGGGAAAAGTTGGATAAGGGGAACAGAAAAGAAAGATAACATGCACATGAACAATCTCATACAAATCATTGTTACGACATAGATGTGATTCTAGCTAGTGCATACATACGTCCAGGTCGCCTGTGAAGTTTATGTGCATATTTCATATATATGCATGCTAAATAACACTATATAACAGATGTATCATCTTAATTTTAAGAAAATAATCACAATATTACGACAGATTTCGTTTGTTTTCTTCATATCAGGAAAAAAGAATGAAAGGAACACTTGGATTATAATCATCGATGATGCTAACTAAGTGCAATGTACATAATTATAAACAAATAATTCAGCAAAGCCATAGAACCTGAAAAATGATCCACTCACCCATCATATCCTGAAACAGCTTCAAACATGTATACTCTTTCATCCTACATCTTAAGATCTAGATATCAAGTAAGTTCATCGAACAGCAGAATACTAACCTCAATCGATGAAGCCGACCACAAATGTTGATTCGACCCACAAAACAGAGAAAACAAATCAGAGCGCACCAGCGAGGTTGAAATCATTGAAGTGATCGAAGACCCAGAGCCGAGAATCGAGAGAAATAAGCCTTCGATGGAGGTTAGCAAAGGTGAAAAGTTACGGTGGAAATCGACTGGTCTGGGTTAGGCGAGTTTTGGGTTGGATTGACGGGTCTGGGTCAGGTGCAAGATTGAGAGATAGGAGGAGGATGAGGAGACTAAGATTGCAAGAGAAGCTACGGGAGAGGCCGAGAGTGATGGATGCGAAGCAAGAGAGAGAGAGAGAGATTAGGATAAGCAAAAATTTCGCACATGTCGCATGCTCTGCACAGTAAATTAGGGCGTCCCTAGGGCTAAATGTTTCAACTTTTATATATAGTTAATAAATATACGGATACGCCCGATAGAGCTCTCAAATCAATTCTTTCTTGGAGGGGTTTAGGGGGGTGTATTGGATTGAGATTTTAATAGACAATTTTGGAGTGTCAAGATTTTATGGATTTGTAGGATTTTAAAGACTATTAGGATTATATGGACTAGACTTTCAAGATTCTGGAATTTTTAAAAATAGTCTTTTGACTTTATTTATAGACTATTAGGATTATCTAGACTTTATTTAAAGACTTTTTGGACTTTTTGAAATATGGGCTTTATAAATTTGCTAGCTAACACACAGGCCTGAGTTGAAAAACCCAAACTAGCTAGCAGGCCTAATCTGAAAAAACCCAAACAAGTCTAACGTCATTTTAACAGGTATATAACCTTACGATCAAAAAACCATCATACAGGCCTTATCTAATTTTATTAAAACCATATTGAACTAAATACTTCATCTAATTTTACTGATAATCAAATTAGACCAGCAAAAAACAAAAGAGGAAAAGAAGAGCAAATAAACGAACATATTCAAAAGTTTTAAACCAACAAGCAAAATCAATATGCTAATATCTCTCTCTCCACATATGGTCAGCTATGTTTAGTCTCCATGCATTAGCATCCTCTCTCTGCTGCTCCTGAGTTTGTGAAACTAGTTCATCAAGTTCCTCTTCAACAATCGGGGATGATGACAATGCAGATTCTCCTTCAATAGGAAATTCATCAGATCGACATTCTTTGCGAAGAAAGTTGTGGAGTGCTACACATGCCAACACTATCTCTACTTGTGTCTTAAATGGAAATGGAGGTGCCGATTTAAAAATGGTGAACCGGGATTTAAAAATGCCAAATATTCTCTCGATCACATTTCTCAAAGACGCATGGCGGAGATTGAACAATTCTTTTCCATTTTCAGGATCATTCCCATTACTTGCAAAATCTTGGAGATGATACCGCACACCTCGATATGGAGCTAAAAATTGATGTCGATTAGCAAATCCACAATCTGCTAGGAAATATTTACCTAATTACAAATACACGACCAGCAGTTATTACCCAACAGTACCACACAATAAAGCATTGGCTATTTAATTATATTATATTTTAAATTTTAAAAAAAACTAACATTTACCTTGTGGGACTTTAAGTCCATTCCTCCTTGATAAAGCATCATTTAACACTTTGGAATCATGAGCTGAACCCTCCCACCCGGCAAGGACGTACATGAACTCCAAATCAAAGTTACATGCTGCTAATACATTTTGAGATATATTTCCATGACGATCACGAAAACTGCTATTATCACGTCCCATCACCGTTGCCGGAATATGTGTCCCATCAATAGCTCCAATGCAATCCTAAGATAACATAAAGCATGATGATGGTAATGATTTAGATACATGAAATACAATAATAATACAAATGGCAATTTACATATAATGAAATAGTATAATACTTACCTTGAAATAAGGGAAAAACTTTGTATTTTCCCTTATTTTAGCAGGCACCATTGGTCCGGGTTTGGCCATCATGTTCTTTGACAATGTATTCAAAGCCTTCAACATTTTGTGAAAATTTTCACTAGTCGCGAACTGTGATCGACGAAAATTATTGCGAATAACACAATAATGATGATTTTGGCCGACAATTTGTAGGAATTGTCCAAGCATTTCTTCAACACAAATAAACCTTGTATCTTCCAAGTGTGTTTTTTCTCTAAGGATGTTGCACAATTTGCAGAACACATCAGGGTACATCCTATATACTCTTCGGAATATTGCAGGATCATCATTCAATGTCCTATGTATATAGTTATATCCAAAAACATTGTTGATTCGTCGCGGGTTTAGTGGACGTTCAATTTGTCTACCAGCCTCAATAACCCTAAGCTCATTCACCACATGTATTACTGCTTGAACTGCCATCACCAAAATCTTGATGGCTTCATAAAACTCATGTATTTCATTATCTTCTTCTTCACTCATTTCATCATCATTCATTTCTTCATCCTCTAAATCATTACCTCTATACATCCTGTGCAAAAGAAAAATGAAATCCATCAATGTATCAAACCAAGATCTAGTTCAACTAAATTGTAGAAAATTCTAAATAACAATTATATCAGCCAAAATATAAGGTAAACTAAAACACACTTTCAAAACATTCGAACTACAACAATCCAAACTGGCATCATAGTTCATCAAACCCAACATCTAGTTCAACTAAAGTGTAGAAAATTCCAAATAACATTCCAAATAACTTTCAAAAAACACTATGTTGCCAACTTCAAGTTGAAGAGTATCCAAGCTGATCGTTCTTCTGGTGTCATCTTAAAAAACATGTCCTTCTTTGTTTTAGTGTTAAGCAACTCGACAGCCCTGAAACGAGTATTGTTGTCCAAATCTGGTATATCTTTTAAAGCATCCCATATTGTAGTTTGTTTCTCAATCTCTCTGTCTCTCTCTCTTTTCTCCATCAGATTGTAGATCCTTTCGAAGTTGGTAGAAATTGAATCAATGCCTATAGAAAGATTATTTAGAACCCTTGCATGATTGTTGGTCCCGTTAGAGCTTGAACTCCCTTCATACTCGGATCTGCTTCGCTTACTTTGACCTGTCTTTTCTTTGTTAAACATTGAGCCTAAAGGGGCCTCAAAAGGAGAAGAAGGTTCGAGGGGTGATGAAGGTTGGAAGGACTCGTCAAAGGTATTATTTGGTGGTGCTATGAAAGCATTGCTAGCAGCATCATATGGAAACTTTTCCATCCCAGAAATTGTATTTTCTTCATTCCCTAATATACTTGCATCAGTATCATCAGCACCTAATGCCATTGAGCCATTCCCAGTAGCAGTTCCAACCCCAACAACAAGTTGCAAGTCGTCATAATCAACACTACATTCTGTCCGAAGTTTCTTGTGGCTTGGGTGGGACTAGAAAAAAAAATACATTTTGTTAATATATTAGCTACACATAAAATGTTATAGTAACTACAGGGTGCCAAAATTATTGAAAATCATGAACTAAGCTCACCTTCAAGTATTCTTCCCATACTTCATCACTAGCCGTGACTTTCTTTCCAATTGGGTCCCAACCAAAACCGGAGGTGTTACGCACCAGCTCGTTCAATTTGTTATATTGACTCTTGAACCATTTCATTCGGCTCAGGTAATTATTATAGGTTTTGGGAAACCTAGTTTTCGCATTAAGACGAGGAAGTATGAAGTTTTCTACATTAAGCTTGCTTAAAGATCCATTCGCATCACGCAACCCATTTTTCATAGCTTCAGCCAACAACCCCAACAACAAGTTGCTATCATCCATGGTCCACTGTTGATAGGTATCAGCTTTTCCCTTTCCTTTGCCATTTCCATTTTGTGAATCCCCCATTTCCATCTCAACTAGTAGTACAATATCAATTCATCCAATCATATATTTTTAGTCAATTCTGGACAACAACTAGGACCACAAGCACTAGTTTATAGACAAATTTGTTTTACAATCTCAGAAAAACAATTGCATAATTTTATAGTACATAGAACGTGACAATTGACAGTATATATGCAGGCCAAAAAACTGACAAAGTTCTATTGATATTTGGAAAAGTTGTATACTGGTAACGTGCAAATTAATATGACGAAAGGATTACCAAAAGCCATGTTGTATACTGGTAACTTGCAAATTAATATAACGTGCAAGTTGTATACTGGTCACATCCATGATAAAAAGGGATTGCCAGAAGCCATGTTAAAAGGATTAAGTAATATGTACGGTTTTTGAAAAATGACAATAGGTCAAGATAGAGTTGTTCAAATATCCTGGAGCTATACATTCTTTGATCCCCATGTACATATCAATGATTTCTGAATATTTGTTGGATGTAAATATTTGTAAAAGTTGTTCTTTCTGACAAATATCCCCTAAAATAAGGAAAACAATAATCTATTGGCAACAAAAACATGATGAGATTTTACCTTCAACGTGAATTGTCCTTTGCACCAGATTATTGAGCTTCAACGTGAACAATAGGCGCTGTTCTTCAGAAAAAAGAGTCAGTGCCTCTGCGTATGTTCAAAACCCTAATAAAAAAAAGTCTTGAGTGAGTATGAAAAGTCTGATGAGAAAGGGCAAGACAATTTTGGGGTCTTGGTATTTATAGTTATCACTAAAAATTCTGAAACAATCAATTTTGTCATGAAATCCTATAAATCTTGATCTCAATCCAATACCACCAGACAATTTATTGCCTCTTAAAAGTCTGGATCCAATACCAGAAGATATTATGGACTTTTTAAAAAAATCTTAAAAGTCCTAATCGAATACCACCAGACTTATCTAATTTATTAAAAAGTCTCAATCCAATACCACCAGACTTTTACTTTCCAAAATTGTCTATTAAAATCTCAATCCAATACACCCCCCTTAATGAATTGGTCTCAATATTTCCAATGATAAAAGAGCTCGAGCTTCTTATCAGTGGTCTTCTAAACACAATGTTACAGGCAAAGAACCGTATTAGAATGGTAGCATTGTCTAAAGACATTATAGAACCGCAAAATTACATTATGTTAACGCGATTCTAATGTTTGTTAAAGTATAATTACTCTGGTTTTCATTGGTGATGATATTACATGTGCTTCCGTCTAATATCGTCTTTAAGTAGTGTATATATATAAGAAAGTGAGTGCATTACATGGGCCTATGGGTGGTTGTGCATTCACATTACGTTAAAGTGTTTGGCCGACATAATTGACTGGTTGTGAGCCATCGATCACAGTTGATTTTCAATCTCGATAGATAGACTTGTTTGACTTCAATTCCATCACTGGTCTCCCGTCTCCCTAAACAGCTTCTGCATCTCTTCCTTCATCTGCTGTGCCTGTACGTGTTTCTGATTTTCAGGCAAAAAGTCATTGGAGTTCAATTTTTTTTTCAAGGTTAGTACTTAGTACCATTACTACTATAAGATCTAATTTGGTTTAGTTTTTTGCGGTAATTTAGTGTCTGTGCTGAAACGTTGCTTCATCCGTTTCTTTGTGTTTACATGAAATAAATATAGAGGATGGGAGGGAAAACGATTATATCGATAATTGTTGCCTGTGTTGGTTACATGGCTATTACCAAGTGGATGTGGACTCCAAAGAAGCGGGATCAAAATTCAACAAGGCAAGATGATTCAGCATCAGCTGAAGCACTTCCTCCTCTTGCAGAGAAGGATGATCTCGCAACTGTTCCTTCATCATCATCAGCTGAATCACGTCCTCCTGCTGAGCAGAGGCATGATGTCTTTCTGAGTTTCAGAGGTCCTGACACTCGTAAGGGTATTACCACCGAAATATGCCTTGAATTGCAGAAAAGAGGAGTTAAAGCATTCATGGATGATCAAGACCTTGTCAAAGGCTCGTCAATTTCTCCAAGTCTTCTAAAGGCAATCGAAGAGTCAAGGTTTGCGATTGTTGTTCTATCGCAAAACTATGCTTCATCTTCATGGTGTTTGGAGGAACTTACAAAGATTGTTCAATGTATGGAGAAGGAGGATAGAATTCTACCACTTTTTTATGATGTGGAACCATGTGATGTACGATATCAAACGAAGAGTTATGAAGTAGCTTTCAAGGAGCATGAAGAAAAATCAAGGCACGAGACAACGAAGTTGAATCAGTGGAGGGATGCTTTAAGGAAATTGGCCAATCTCTCTGGATGGGATTCAAAGAATTTTAAGTAAGCATCAATCAACTTTCTTTTTGATTAACAGTAGCAAGTAGCAACACACGTGCTTTCGAATATATTAATTTAGCTGATGGATTGTTATTTATCAATTATTCGTTGTAGGTCTGATAGAGAACTTGTCAAAGACATCGTCGAATCTGTGTATGGAAGACTACGGCCCTTGGAATTTCAGTGGTCAATGTCTACAGGAGATTTTGAAATTTTTGGGTCAACGAGAGAAGTCATGGATAAGGTTATGGAGGCTCTAAAGGATGATGAGATCAATACTATTGGCGTTTATGGAATGGGAGGGGTTGGGAAGACAACCCTGGTAAAAAATGTCAGTGCACAAGCCTGCAAAATTGGGATTTTTAATCATGTCATTATGGCTGCGGTATCCCAAAATCCTGACTTGATAACAATTCAAGGCACATTGGCAGACTTGCTGGGCGTCAAACTAGAGGAGCAGACAGAAATGAGAAGAGCTCATAGATTGCATAAGGAGATAATGAGCAGAAAAAATCTTCTTATAATCTTGGATGACATTTGGAAGATATTGGAATTGTCAAGAATAGGAATTCCTAGCTATGACAAGCTAAAAACTTTCAAATCCAAAGTCTTGCTCACCACGAGAAGACTTCAGGTGTGCCATTCCATGGAGTGTCAAGCAAGCATTTCTCTTAATATCTTATCAGAAGAAGATTCTTGGTCTTTGTTTGTAAAGAAGACAAGAAAGTCTTTTGAAAAATCGTCCAAATTCTATGGCATTGCAAGAGAGGTTTCTAGAGAATGTTTTGGCCTACCGATTGCACTGATAACTGTTGCCAGAGCACTTGGAGATAAAGATATAGTTGAATGGAAAAAAGCTTCTCAACGACTAAAGAAGTCTCAAGTTGTCAATCCTGACGATGAGGGAGATGCGTTTGAATGCATAAAATTAAGCTATGATTACTTAAAAGATGAAGATTGTAAATCATGTTTCTTGCTCTGTTGCTTATTTCCAGAAGACTATCACATCGAAATAGAAGACTTGTTCAAGTATGGATACGGGAAAGGATTGTTTCGAGATGCAGACACTATTAAAGAAGCCAAAGAAACAGCAGATTCAGTGGTCTTACACCTGAAAAATTCTAGCCTGCTCATGGATAGTAGAATATATGGATGTGTAAGGATGCATGATGTAATCCGGGATACAGCAACTCAAATCGTAAAAGATGAGTATCTGGTAAGAGCTGGCAATGAGTTGGGTTACCACTGGCCAAATGAAATGCACGAAAGCTGCACTGCATTCTCTCTAATGGGGAACAATATTACTCATTTACCCAAACGGTTAGTATTTCCAAAACTTCAGATTTTGTTACTACAAAGAAATATGTCCATAAAAGAGATCCCAAAAACTTTTGTCCAAAGTCTTGATGAATTAAGGGTCTTAGATCTCTCCCACACTAGCATTTCATCACTGCCAAGATCATGGAGTCTCCTGACCAACCTCCAATCCTTACATTTAGATTTTTGTGATTTGTTGGATGACATTTCGATAGTGGGGAAACTAGAGAAGCTTCAGATTCTTAGTATGAGGTATTATAATTTCAAGATTTTGCCTAGAGAAATAGGGGATTTGATCAATCTAAAGATATTTGATATCACTGATGCAAAAGTTGATCGAATTCCATCCTATGTGATATCAAAGTTGCATAGATTAGAAGAACTCTATATGCGTTGTGACTTTCAGAACTGGGGGAAGAGCAATTTCGAAGGAGAAGAACCCAATGCCAATTTTGAGGAGGTAACTGCATTGCGCAACTTAACAGTTTTGGAGGTTCGTATCCTCGATGCAGAATGTATCCCTAAGACTATTGGGTTTGATCCAAATTGGGTCAAATTTGATATAACTATTGATAAGGACACTTCACTTAGGGATCCTACTTCAGTGAATTGGTCAAGATATGTTGTGATTGAAGCCACCACAACCACCTTACCGGAGTGGTTTTTCAATTTGGTGACTTTCAAAGCAGAAGCACTAAAGTGGACAGGGAATTTGAGGTTAATTGACGTTTTTGTGGGATACAACCATGGGAGGTTTCAGGGATTGAAGCATCTGACTCTGTCTAATTGGAAGCGTCCGATATGCCATGTGGGCCATCCCCATATTTGGCTTCCAAAAGACCCCCCCCGTGTTGGAGAACTTGGAAGAGTTAAAGTTGTTCCGTTTGCATTCCATAGAGGAGTTACATCTTGGTGAATTACCACCTGGGTCTCTACTCAATCTCAAGGAATTGGGGATACATGCTTGTGAGAATTGGGGAAATATACTTTTTCCAGCAAAATTGTTAAAGAGGCTGCCAAATCTGCAGAAACTAGAGGGTTGGCTTATAGAGAGAGATGGAACTGAATATGTGTTCGAATGTGAAGACACTCAGCCAGTACAAACAAAACTGAGAGAGATAAGCTTGTGGGATCTACGTGGAGTAAGAAGCATATGTAGTAGTCCTGCTCCACGTGCAATGTTCCAGACTCTTGTAAGTTTGACCATTGGGATTTGCGACCAGCTGAGTGGAAGTCTCTTCACCTTTGACATTGCTCAATCTCTTCATCATTTGGAAACGTTTCAATTAGTGGGGTGCCCCCTTATACAAAGAATATTTGAAGCAAGCAACAAGAAGTACATTCTTCCAAAATTGAAGAGTCTAAACTTGGGTCACTTACCGGAATTGTGCTATGATAGTACAACAATTGATTTTGAGTGTCATTCATTAGAAGACTTGTATGTGAGAGAATGCCCCCAGTTTTTGGTCTCTACTTCCGACTTCCACAGCAAGTTCAGGTATGTCGCTCGATCTTTCATGAACTTGATTGATCTGTAATGAATTTGTGCTCTTTTATATACTTAATCACACTCTCTTTTTTATCTTATGTGATCAAAGGACTCTACTATACTTTTTAATATCTACAACTAGCCTATTATTTCCACCTTCCAAGTAGACCTAGATGTTATTGTCAACTACTTATTCATGATGATAGAATGTTGAGACACATCAAATTTTTCATTCACTTCTCTTTTGTTTGAAATATTAGCCCCCGAGAGTTGGAAGAAAACTGATGGCAGACAAGGAACGTACGCAGAGATTGGGACAGATTCAGGGTGCTGATCGATGTTTACATTATGTTGCCACAGGTTCTTCCTCCAGTTTTCCCACAGTTTTCATCTAATTTTGAAGCCAAGAGTCTCCATCATTGGAAGACATGTATGTGAAGTTGTTCCCCAAGTTTTCATCTTCAACCTCTGCCACTAGCATCCTCTAGAAGAACTCAATCCACTCGATGTAGACCGACATTTTCCTTTGTGGACTGTTTCCACTATCCAAATATGTCACTGGTGTTTGATTTGTTCTAATCTCTTCTTTGATCTTCATAGTTCACTTTTGAAAATGCTTTATATATGCAAACTTACATTGTTCTAGTTAATACAAATACAAACTTTCAGAAGATCGAACTACACATTTGTATTTGTATTGACCGGAGACATTTGAATTTGCATTGACTGGAAGAGGAATGTAAGTTTGCGTACATAATTAAGCATACATGTCGTGGCTAGAAGATGGTCCTTATAGAATCGGATCGTTCCGACTGAAGTCTGCTTCTTTTGCAGCTCATTCTTTCAAGTTGAACTATTTTGCTATATGACATCAATTTCTGAGAAGTACGTCATCTATTATGAAAATTCAGAACCCTCAACATATATTTAAAGGCAAACCTTTGTCGGGGCATATGTGTTCTTAATTAAAAGTTGCCAGAAAGTCAATGTTTCTGATGGCCTTTAATCGAGAAATATCTATCAGTTATGTGTGATTGAACTCGTAGACAAAAAATCAAAGAAAGAGAGACGCACAGGAACAAAAGTTTAATTTAGTTCATCTCTTTGACTGAAACCAAATTAAGCTTAATTTTTATATATGGGTATTATTTTATTTTTTATATTGGCAGACGGATAAAAATTTATTCTGTTTTGTTAACAAGGGGGTAATGGATATTTTTTAAAATACCCGATAATTAAACGGATGGGTATGGGGATACTCACGGATATTTTTTTTCCCTTCTCTCTATTTTCCTGTCGGAGCTCCGGCCTGAAGCTTGCCGTCTGGCCACCCAAACTTTCAAAAAATGTATCAAAATGACCTCCTTGACGCCCTCTTTTCTTCTCCCTTAATTCTGGGCTCCATTTCGCACCATAAAGAGTTCAAACTTCAAAGAAACCGAATGAAATTTTTTAGAACCCTTGAATTTGGGGATTTTCGATCTTGAGAACAAATTTGTTAAGGAGACCCTCTGGGCTTTGTAGCCTTTGTCACCACGAAGCTAACCATACATTGTTTGATTCCCGATTTAATCGGAGTTGGTCGAATTGAAGAATTGAAGAATTTGAGAATTTTGTGTTCAAAGTAATTTTTGTTGGGTTTTGTTTAGAATTTGATGTTGTTGCTTTGGTTGGGTTGATTTGGAATAAGTTAGCCTTTTAATAGCCGGAATTGGAGGTAGTGCTGCCGCCACCACCGCCACCGGTGGTGGTTCACGGCGGTGCTCCGATGAAAATGAAAATACAAAAACAAAAAAAAATTAAAAATGGGTACCCGTGAGTATCCATGGGTTACCCGAAAATTGATTGAACGGATATGAGTATTACCCGTGTATAGATATTATCCATTCAATATTTCACGGATAATATATTTCATTCAATAGGCGGAAACCCACTGATTCACCCATATTGCCAACATTACTCTTGAACGGTGCCACCTATACAATGCCAAAAGCTCCAACCTCTTCGAACCATCACACTACGTTGACTAAGGACGGCCAAAATGGTCTTCACAGAAACTCATAAAAAAAAAGACGAGCGAAAATACATCTTAGCCATCACGAGTTTGGACTTTGGAAATGGTTATAATTGATCTATTTTTCGGCAAATCCAAATTCATTGGATTTCTAATTGATTAATTTGTTAATGTTTGGAATTCGTATAACCTCACAATATTTCTAAAGGATCTACATTAAAGATTAATATATCTCACCTTGATTCTCTAATAACCAAAGAGATTTAACTTCAATCAACCAATTAGATACAAACTCATTTGAAAGTTTACGCTCGTCTCCGATCTTTTTTCGGTTTTTCACTTTTTGGGATTAAAGCATCTGCACCGGCGAGCAACCGGCCAGATTTTGATCGAGCATCCGGTGGGGCAGGGAGGGTTTGCTTGAGCAAACTCGGAATCGAGCTCACACCGGCATGTTGGTGCTCGCCCAGTCAACGACGAGGTTTTGCTCGTCCAAACGATCAAGCAAAACGTGCTCCGGCGACTGCTCGACCGCCTGGCGGACCCCACGACACGTGGGTGACGTCAGGTGCGTTCCGTTTTTTTTTCCTGTCTCGCCAGTAAAAAGTTTAAAAAAAATAACTACCGAATAAGCTCGTGCCACGTGGCTTACCAAGCTGTAAAATCAAAACCCAACGGTACAGTTAATCCAGGCCATCCATTTTGAATATCAAGCTTCATCCAATGGTCAGAATTCAAACACAACGGTCATTACCGATTTACTGTAGCATCAGATTTCACCAACGGGAATAAGCTCCAAAAAATACCTAAAAAATTTCCAAAAAATCTCAAACTCTCCCAAATATTTGCCTATAAATACTACTTCAATTTTTGCTCAACTCACACCAATTTGTGCACAACAAATTACACTTCTCCTTCCATCTCCTCTCTCATTTCGTTAAGCTTTTCTTCCTAAACAATGGGCACACATTGGCTTCCTTCCGAAGATTTACAAATGTGTATCTCTTTTGTGCTTCATAGCGTTGATGAATACGACGGCAACAAACAAAAGAGGGAGAAATTGTGGAAGACAATTCATGCGGATTTTGTGAAAAATTGGAAGCCAACACAAGGTGATCCTCCGAAAGAGCCGAGGAGCCGAATCGCACTTGCGTCTCACTATAACAAATTCAAGCTACTCTTGCAAAAATGGGGTGTATGTTTGTACGCGGCACGACAACGTATAGCTAGTGGCACTTCGCTAATGGATGAAGTAAGTTTATTTTTTTGTAGCATAATGATGAATTATATTATATAGATTTATTAATTTAAATTATGTAGCACACATTATATAAATTTGTATGCATAGCAAATTTAATGTATACAAATTTATATAATGTATACAATTTATATATACAATTTATATAATGTATACAAATTTTTTGTAGCATACATTATATAATGACCATCCATTTTAGATTATATAATTTTTTGTAGCATATATTATATGATTTTGTAGCATAATTTATATATGTAATTTGAATTACATATGTAGCATGGTGAAATAGCTAATATATTATTTTATTAGGTCAAACAAGCTCAATCATGTTACTATAAGGAAAAGAAGAAAGTGTTTACACACTTTGAATGTTGGGAAGTGGTTAAAAATCATCCTTCTTTCATTTCGGTGCTACCAAGTACTCCATCTCCATATGAAAGTAGTTACCAACCTACTCCTTCCGCCGCAGAATCATCTCCAACCATTAATTTGGATGACGAAGAAGTGAATGAGACACTTCAAAGCCACGTGGCCGCTCCCTCTAGTCCCCGGCTACAACATTTTTTAGTATTTCCGGCAATAGTTTTCCAATATTGCCGGCAATTTTTCCTCCAAATCGCCGGCAATAATTGACCGGTAATAAAAAATAAAAATAAAAAAAGTATTGCCGGCGACTTGCATGGAAGTCGCCGGCAATACTTTTTTTTTAATTACCGACCAATTATTGTTGGCGATTTTTGGGGGAAAAGTCGCCGGCAATAATGGAAAACTATTGCCGGCGATTTTTGAATCGCCAATAATGAGCAAAAATGTTGTAGATCCGCCTAAACCAATGGGAAGCGAGGCGGCAAAGGAAGCGAGACGACAAAAGAAACAAGGTAAGACTCCTATTGAGCAACGAGTTGAGATTTTGCATACCATTGCTAGTGACCAAGCTTCGTGGCAATCCAAGAGGATAGCGCATAATGAAAGTGAGCTTAATTATTACGCGGAGTACAAAGAAATTCAAAGGCGGAATGAAGCAAGGGCGGATGAAGAGTTACGATTGAAGAAACAAGAGGAGGAAACGAGGATCATGACAATGGATTTGGAGGCAATGACCCCAATCTCAAAAAGATATTTTCCAAAGAGGAAATTAGCCATCCTTAATGAAGGAGAACCTAGTCAAGATCAACCTACCGATGAAACATATTCCGATTGTTATCACCCAAGTCGCGTGCTCTTTTCATAGAAGTTATAGTATTGTACTAAGAATAAATCTGGGCTTGGCTTGTCATTTTGTGTAATTTAAATTTTATGTAATTTAAATATTCAAGAAATAAAGATGCAATTTATTTATTAAGATGAAATTAAAATACGTTTGAAATAAAACACAAGCTTAATAATTAAACACACATACAAAAATTAAACACACAAATATTTAGAGTATCTCGCCGGTTTCCAACCTCCAATTGTGCTTCACCAAGTCTTTCTGAAGCTCTCTATGGATGTAACCAGATTCAAGATCGGCCACATGGTCATGAAACCATTGTATATTTGCTCCATCTCTACTAATTGGCTCAAAAGGAATTCGATTCCCTTGTTCATCCACCGGCCCATCATAAACCCGGAAATCCCTCGATGGATTTTGCACGTCTTCTTCTTCCTCATCCTCATCCTCCACGTACTCTTCCTCAACAATCATGTTATGTAATATGATGCAAGCTAACATGATGGTAGTCATTACCGATTTG
This sequence comes from Geum urbanum, assembly GCA_946800695.1. Taxonomy (NCBI): domain Eukaryota; kingdom Viridiplantae; phylum Streptophyta; class Magnoliopsida; order Rosales; family Rosaceae; genus Geum; species Geum urbanum. The sequence continues at coordinate 37,219,856 of OX327016.1, forward strand.
TGGTGCAATGTACAACTATGACAAATAATTGCCCATCGAGATTGTAAGATGCCAAATGTCCTCTCCACATCTTTCCGGTATGCCTCTTGTTTCTTTGCAAATAGTTTATCTTACGGCGTCTGGATATTAGAAATAGTTTTGACGAATGTAGAGTACCTTGGATATATTCCGTCAGCCAAATAATAAGCGTGGTTGTACCTCTCTCCATGGACTTCATAGACGGCAGTTGGGCCTCTTCCTGAAATGACCTCTGAAAACACATCTGATAGGTAGATCACGTTAATGTCATTTTTGGCTTCAGGACACCCGAAGAAGCTGTGCCATATCCACGTATCATACGAGGCCATCGCCTCCAGAATAATAGTTGGGCGACCCTTTCGACCTGAGTACTCCCATTGATAGGCGGTTAGGCAGTTCTTCCACTCCTAGTGCATGCAGTCGATACTTCTGATCATGCCTGGAAAGCCTCGGCGTTGGCCTTTAGCTAGGAGTCGCATGAGGTCAGTCGATGTTGGACTGCGGAGGTATTTTGGACCATAGATTTGATACACTTGGCTGCAAAAATCCTTCATGCATTCTAGGGTAGTCGATTCCCCCATCCTTGTAATTTCAGTGCACTGATCCGCGGCCGCCCCGTACGCCAACATTCGCAGAGCACCGGTCAGCTTTTGTTCGGGAAGAAGCCCTAGCAATCCAGTCTGGTCTTTGATGCCAAGATTGGTCGTAGTTTCAGAGATCGGTCATGATAATGTTGTCACCTCGAAGTTGAGACGTTTGATGAAGTAATCAGCCATGAGATTGCGTCCCCTAGATAGCCTCTGTAGTGGATGATTCAGTTTTTTACCGCGACGTGAACCGCTCGGTCGTAAGGGTTCATCGTCGTCTTGTGCTTCCGCATGACCACCTGATTGATGAATGATTGCTCCATATAGTCATCCTCTTCTTGTTGACATTGTCTCCTCCTGAAAAAATTGGGGAAGCTGAAAGGATCCATCAGAGTGATGAACAAGGAAATGTTGCTAAGTGTTTAGAGAGATGACTTTTCTACTCGGATTCTTGTAGATAGTGTGAGGCAACTATGAGTGAAAGATGAACGTTTTATAGGCAATTGTAGATAATCCGATCGTCAAAGATGAACACACGTCACATCGTAATTGGTCGAAAATCTTACCAGAAATCTAATTCAATTATTTTGTCGACGACGCTATCTCGCAGTGACACGTGTTGCATCGTAATTGGTTGAAAATCTTACCGGATATCTGGTTGAATTATTTGGTCAACGACGATATCTCGTAGTGACACATGTCGGATCGGCATTGGTTGAAAAACTCATCGGAAATCTAGTCCAATTATTTTACCAACAATAACATATGGCGGTGACACGTGTCTATTTTTAATTAGTCAGAAATCTTTTTGGAAATCTCGTATAATTTCTACCGATAAAGACACGTGTCACATTATTATTCGTGGTAAATCTATCCGGTAAATCATTTTTAAACATTTCACAACATAACAAATCTGATTTGCTTGAAGCAAATAGTGAATGAGTGTGTGCAAAACTTAATTTGCTTGAGCAAATCTTGGATGTATTTTGCTTGAAGCAAAATTTACTCTTACTTTGCTTGTTGCTCTGCTCATAGGTGCAGATACTCTAAGAAGACACGTAATTGTGTGATATCTACTAGTCAATGCTGACTTCTCAGTACATACATTCTACTTAACTACAGCACACAGGAGTACATGCAGTTTGAGTCATATAGTGAAGTTCCACCTTGATCACTGTTTTCTCAAACTGTTCATTTGGACATGCAATTAGGCAGCACTTAAAAGTCCTATACAACCCTACCAAGTTGATGAGGGTGCTTACAACATGGTGCGACAGAAATTAATGTTAGCTGAAGTCATAGTTCATTAGTCAGAACTTTTGAAGCCAAAGATCCTGAAATTACCTGCAACAAATTACTTTGCGTAAGTTGAGTTTTTCCCTGTACCAATAGGCCTGGTGCATGGAACAAGAAGGAATAGCCGTACCATCGAGATTGTGGTTGTCCTCTCCAGTGTAAGCAAGTAAGTCACACTTGGGATTCCATTTGACACTGATCATAGAAGCTTGATATGGCATTTTATGCACAGTCCGCCCAGTATGAATGCTTGACTGTTTTACAAAGCACCAATTTAACGACTTAGATATATATCGAAGTCGAGAGAATGGCAAGGTAGAATGACAGGCTAAAACTTACAATGTCTATAAAACAGTTCCGACTACCACAAGCAAGATACTCTCCATTATGATTGAAGCTTATCGTCCTTACAGTTGATCTGAGGGAAGATAGAAATGATTAAAGTCTACACAGCAAAGTAATAAGGAAGGAATTTACGTTTCATATTTGCTTTAAATGATCTCATGATAGCCACCTCAAGTTTAAAACTCACTTAATGTTTGGAATCGTTCGCACACAGAGCATCTCTGAAATATCCCATAGGCTGACCAAGGAATCGCCACTCCCAACAGCAAAATATCTGTCATGATACAAGGAGGGAGCATCAAAGAGTGTGACAGGGAGAAAGCCTTAACGTGACATCTTCGAGAGAATTGTATAGGCAGAAATACAAATAATCAATACAAATACAGATGATGAGATCGATTAATAGCTTCAGTAAAATAAGAGTTACTCGGTACAGTTTTTTGTTTTTTCGCCTTACGAAAATAATGAGCATACACATTGTGGCATACCTCCCACACGGGTCAATTGCAATGCAATAGCAACCACCTATCTCAGTATGAGCGATCAAACTGTCAAGTGGTTGTAAAGATGGATAAGATAGTACTTCAACGGTGCCTGATCGTGATGATTCGTCCAATTCATTGTCATCATTTGGTTCATGTCCAGTTATGTAGAAGAAACTATCACTTGTTGTGTTCCAAGCAATCCCGTTAACCTGAATAGGAAGACAACTAAACATGACTTCAGGGAATAACCTTAGATTACGACGAAGCATTGAAGTCCAAGGATTATGCTGATACACATTAGTGGCACATGCTTTCACAGCTACACATCAGGTATACTACCATAAACTAGTTGAATTGATTGACAAGCCATCAAAGTGAACGAATTCAACTGTTGATAGTGTTAGTATTGCATCATTAGTTGTACAATTAACATACTTATCCACTTAAGCAGATTAGCAACACCTACCACACCACACGCAAGATCACCAAGGAGGCTCCAACTTTACTCACCGGACCCACCCCTTCCGAGCGCGCACGCGCCCAGAGGAGGCGCGCCCGAATGAGCAAAACACACACCAGCAAGTACAGGTTGTCCCACATCGAAGAACACCACCAGGCCCCAAACTCAACCACCTATATATATCAGGTATTTATTACAGGTAAGATCACCCCATTGAATCTCAACACAACACGTTGGACTCAATCTCACTCGATTCATATCGCACTGCTCGCACGTTCGCTTGACTGTTATATCCAATACATCATCTGACTTAGGCATCGGAGCGTTGAAGGCGGGCCACCCCGTCTTGACCCCTGACCGCCTGTTTCATTGTTGTATTCTTCTAACAGTTGCACCCGAACGTCCGAGAGAAGAGCAAGCACCCGACAGGAGATCCCGCACGCACGAAGAGAGGGAAGCCCATCGCACGAAGAGAAGGAGAGAACCCGCCCATCCGGACAGCCCCACCGTTCGGACGAAGGAAGAGAGGAAGCACAACATCGTTGCTTCTGCCCCATTGCGCCCCCGCGCGTAGTTCGGTAGAAACATTTGGCGCCGTCTGTGGGAAACTTACCAATTGCAAACCTCGTATAAACACCACTACCCGAAAGACATGTGTTCCATCTGTTGCTGCTAAGGTCGACGATCACGCGCGTCCATCCCGATTCCGCACGATCATTCCGAGCAACATCTAGGCGCCCGTCACCTCAAGAGATAAGTATTCTTGATTTCACCACTCTTATGTTGAAAGTGCATTTGTACTCCACCCGCACGACCGTTCGTACTCCACCCGCACGACCGTTCCGAGGCCCATTCTTGACGGGCTCCGAACAACGTGCAAGCGGCTCGGAACATCCATGCATCATTCGTAAGACCGTTCCGAGGCTTAACGGCTACAAACAGCAAGATTCGTTTGGGAGTCGGGGTCAACGCTCGGAACCATTCATGCATCATTCGCAAGGCCATGTTCGCTCATTTGCATAGCATGATCATGCAAGCCAGGCATAATACGCAATACTCGTCAGGTACACGATCATGTGCGGGCGCACAGGTACACGATCAGGCGCGAAGGCGCAGGCGCACAGATACACGATCAGGCGCGCGAATACACGATCAGGCGCGCACGCGCAGGTGCACAGATACCCGATCACGCGCAGGTGTGCAGGTACACGATTGGCGCGCACGCGCAGGCGCGCAGATACCCGATCACGCGCAGGTGTGCAGGTACACGATTGGCGCGCACGCGCAGGCGCGCAAATACCCGATCACGCGCAGGTGTGCAGGTACACGATTGGCGCGCACGCGCAGATGCACAGGTACACGATCAGGCGCACAGGTACACGCTCAGACGCCCAGGTCCCACTCCATCATACGAGCCCTTTCTTAACCGGAGAGTTGGGGGACTTGGGGGGTCACAGGTTCATGACCACTGCTCAATCGGATAAGTATTCCTGTTAATCGCACACCCTTTTTCAACTCCCCAGTCAAGAAAGTTCTCTTTGACTTGGGGAATTGGGGGACTTGTTAGTATTGCATCATTAGTTGTACAATTAACATACTTATCCACTTAAGCAGATTAGCAACACCTACCACACCACACGCAAGATCACCAAGGAGGCTCCAACTTTACTCACCGGACCCACCCCTTCCGAGCGCGCACGCGCCCAGAGGAGGCGCGCCCGAATGAGCAAAACACACACCAGCAAGTACAGGTTGTCCCACATCGAAGAACACCACCAGGCCCCAAACTCAACCACCTATATATATCAGGTATTTATTACAGGTAAGATCACCCCATTGAATCTCAACACAACACGTTGGACTTAATCTCACTCGATTCATATCGCACTGCTCGCACGTTCGCTTGACTGTTATATCCAATACATCATCTGACTTAGGCATCGGAGCGTTGAAGGCGGGCCACCCCGTCTTGACCCCTGACTGCCTGTTTCATTGTTGTATTCTTCTAACAGTTGCACCCGAACGTCCGAGAGAAGAGCAAGCACCCGACAGGAGATCCCGCACGCACGAAGAGAGGGAAGCCCATCGCACGAAGAGAAGGAGAGAACCCGCCCATCCGAACAGCCCCACCGTTCGGACGAAGGAAGAGAGGAAGCACAACATCGTTGCTTCTGCCCCATTGCGCCCCCGCGCGTAATTCGGTAGAAACAGATAGTGCTTATATATTGCAACTTCAACATGGACTACACATCAAATACAGTTTTTCTCATGCAGTATCAGATCATATTTCACACCAGAACAACCTTGTTCCTTCCTAACATTGCACCTGCAACAACATAATGAAGAAATGTTGGGTGTCTAACGTTATAAGAGAGATCATTAACATCAAATATGCTGATCAACCATCTTGTGATTTGCTCACATAGAGTCCTTCTTGATGTCAATTCTTTTTCTACAAGCCTCTACTCTAAACAATAAGCCTCATGTGGAACACACATTCGAGAAAATAAAAGAGAGTCATCTGTCTGACAGTTTACCTGTTAATCAAACTTCAGCTTGTGAATTGGCTTCAATTTTCGAACATCCAAAAATGTTAATTCCTCGTCCTGAAAATGCAAAAATCAACAAACATCTATAGAAATGATACACATTAACCAAATTCAATCATACGAACATCACGAAAAACCAAAAACTCGTACAATTAAGCATTTTGCACAAGTTAACGTACCGTATTACTAACTGCAATGTCCATCCCATTAGGTCTATATGCAATGTTAAGGTTCACACCTCTAAGTTTCACTTGCTGAGCGCACTTTCCGGCTGCAGCACACAGAATACACAATCACATATACCTTTATAAAAAAACCATATTCCTGCACTCAATATCTAACAAATTCATAGATCAAACAACTCACAGCGAACATCCCATATACGAACAGTTTTGTCCGCGGAGGCCGTGGCAACTAAATCAACATGCTTCGGGTCCCAGCACAGTTCCTCCACATTATCAATGTGCCCCCTCAATTCTACACATTTAAGTGATTTAGCAGCACCCTGCCAATGTTTATTTTTTTATTTTTTTTCATAATTGATAAAACACATACAAATATATTTACACATTAAACTAAGTTTCCACCAATTAATTGATGAAAATGAAAGAGAGGCATGAGCTTACATATCCGTGAGGCTCAATGTGCCAAACCCTAGCCGTACTATCCACGGAACCCGAGGCGAGCTTCGTCCCGCACAGTTCCAAGCCACCGAGAGCACCTTTTGTTCAACAACAACAACATCAAAATTGGAAAGTAAAGAAAACGAAGAGCATGAAATTAACTTGGTAGGGTTTAGTAAATTGTTTTAAAAAATTAAAAATGTTTAGTGGTTAACAAAAAGAGTATGAAACCTTCTTCCCGTGGCCATGGTACTCTTTGCTTTGGAGATTCTTGAAGGAGACGACCTCCTCCATTTTGGCCAAGGCTTGAGTTCTCGGATCAAAATTGAGTGCGATTTTAGAGCCTTGAGTGGAATTGTGAGTAGCGGGAAGAAGCTGGTAATTCGGGATAGAAACACTCTCTGTTATCCTCGAATTAACATTTCGACGAAATTTTTTATAAAAGACCCATTCACGCCCACCCCCCCCCCCCCTTCTGGGACCTTCAATTGGTATCAGAACAGCCACTAACTTTTGTTAGCGAGATCCTCTATATCCTAGAAAGGATCATGATAGATCCACTTCTATTAACGTTCCTCCATTTTTTGAAGGCAACGATTTACTTCCAATAAAAGATCATGATGTCTGCATTTCTCATCTTCCAATTGACATTTCTCATTTCCCAAGACGATGGAAAATAATGGACTATGGTCGAGGAGGGATACAACTCTCCCACAATTCTATCTCCTGAAGATGATAAAGTGCGCATCCTCAAGGAAAGGAGCACATGGACTGATGCAGAAAAAGGAAACTCAAGGATGAATACAAAAGCTTTAAACAACTTAATTCTACTCTTTCAAAAAAGGAACGAAGAAGAATTCTTCAATGTCCAACGACAAAAGTAGCATGGGACTCACTCGCCACTACTCATGAAGGTAATATCAAGTTAAGAGATCAAAAACTTCAAAGTTTAACCTCTGAATTTGAACAAATTAAAATGAGTGAAGATGAGACCATTGATGATTTTCATAGCCGTCTTCTTAACATTACTAATCAATGACAAGGTCTAGGTCATCCTATTGATCCAAAAGTTATTGTTCAAAAAATACTTAGATCGATCACTTCCTATTTTGAGCCCAAATAAATTGCAATAGAAGAGTCACATGACATGTCTACATATTCTCTTGACGAATTAGTTGGAAATCTTAAGACTTTTGAGGCAAGAAACCTAATCGGAAGAAAGAGAAGACAATTACTTTTAGCTCAATAAATAAGGAAGAAGAAGATGATGAACCTTCTAAAGTCTCTTCAGAAGAATATGTTTTTCTAACAAAACAATTTGGAAAATTTCTCAAAAATATGAAAGCTTTTTCTAGGAACTTTTCTAAAGGGTCTAGCAGCCAAAATCCAAACCCAAAGAATTTTAGAAACAATGAGAGTTCTAATGTCAAAAATTTCAAACCAATAACCTCTCAAAAGCTTGATGATAAACTAAAGTGTTTTGAGTGTTCTGGTTTTGGACACAAAGCTGCAGAAAACCTAAATCACATAAGGTCTTGAAAGCCACGTGGAGTGATAGCGAGTCTGAAGAAGCATTCGATAAAGAAGATGAAACAATCAATTTCATTGCTTCAATTGTTTTAGATGTGTCTCATGAGGATGATGAAGATAATGATAGTTTGGATGAAAAATATTTTGGTATGTATACATCATCTACATCCATGCTCACTAAAATTGAAATCATCACAAATGAGTTATCAAAGTGTGAGGAAACAAAATCTATCTTTCAAGAAAAAATTTTGCTTTTAAAGAAAAAATGGAAGCAAGAAAAATCCTGTCAAGAAAAACATGTCAAGCTGCTTCAAGAAAAATTAGATTGCCAAAATTAGATTGTCTCTTCTTTGACAAAAGAAAAGTCTATTCTTGAACTTGCTTTGGAAGAGTCAAAATCTCTTTTTAATCAATTTTCTCTCAGGTAAGAAAAATTAACCAAAATATGTAGAATTGGCAAGGCTGACAAAGACAAAACAGGGTTAGGATATGAAGCTGGTGAAAGCTCCAGGAAACCAACCAGGTTTGTAAAAAGTTAAAAAGAAAACTTTGTATCCTCTTTCAAACTTCAAAGATCTTTTGTTCCAACTTGTCACCATTGTGGTATCATTGGTCACCTATGATCTGACTGTAGAAAACTGGGGAGAAATATGAATACAAATCACATGAATGGACTCACCTCTTTTCAATCATCTCTTGAGAAAACCCTTGATTATCTTTCCAAAAAAGACAAGAGTCTTTCTGTCAAATCTTCTGTAACGCATAGAATGAGACCTTTTAGGAACAATAAAAACAAATCCAAAGGTCAGGCAAACTTGAATCTCATCCAACAAAACCCTTGGGATCTTTGTGGAAATAGTTCTGATAATGAAAATTTCGTAGGCAAATTTTCTTGCATTGACAGTATATCAAATGGGAAAAATGACATAATGGCCTTTTACAATGTCGCTTTTATTGCTCTTGCTCCAAGAGATTCTGATTCCTGGTACATGGACAGTGATTGTGCAAAACACATGACTGGGAACAAAGACTATTTTTTGCCCATGAGTGATACACACCCATCAGGTAAGGTTGTATTTGGTGATGGTGTTCAAGCCAACATAATTGGATGTGGAACTATGAATACACTAGGTCTTCCTAATCTCAAAGATGTCTTGTTGGTTAAAGGACTAAAAGTAAACTTGCTTAGTGTTAGTCAAATTGTTGAGGAACATAAATCTGTCATTTTCAACTATGCGAAATGCCTGGTTCTGGATGGAAAAAGTAAAAGTCTCATGAAATGAGAAAGAACTAAAAATCATTGCTAGTGTTCATGCTGACCAAAATTTTTCTTTTGAGATTTGTTTCAGGTCAAAAGTTTCTATCAATGCATAACTGGAAAAATTTATGCACTTGTGGTCGTTGATGATTTTTCGCGCTTCACATGGGTAAAATTCTTGGCAATAAATCAGAAACGTATGATGAATTTTTTAGTCTGGCTAGAAGAATTACAAATGAAAACTTTCTGAAAATAAAACCATTATAAGAATCAGATCCGATCATGGAACTGAATTTGAAAATTCATCTTTTGCTGACTACTGTGATAAGTTTGGTGTGTTTCATGAATTTTTTGCTCCCATTACTCCTCAAAAAAATGGAATCGTTGAGAAGAAAAATCGGGTTCTTGTTGAAATGGGAAGAGTCATGCTCGACTCTGCTAATCTTCCTCACTCTTTCTGGGAAGAAGTTGTGGCTAATGTCTGCTATACTCTGAACAGAGTCATTCTCAGACCCGGGACGAACAAAACTCCCTATGAATTCTAGAGAGGAAGGAAGCCAAACATTTCACATCTCAAGGCTTTCGGAAGCATATGTTTCATCTATAAGATCGCCAATATCTAACCAAATTTGAAACCAAATGCGATCGATGATGTTTTCTTGGATATGCCACAAATAGTCGAACTTATCGTGTGTACAACAAAGAGAACTTGCAGAATTATGGAAACTGTAAATGATGTAATTGATGATGCTCATATTTGTCATCATATAACTCCTCATATTCTTAGTGAACGGGTTGATGCTAAGAGACTCTCATCGTCTGAAGTGGAAACTCCAATCGATGAACAAAATCCAGATTCCGACACGGAGTTGTCTGATCACGAATCCGAACCTGACACTGAAGAAAATATGATGGATGAGACATGTTTTTTTTTTCTCAGGCATGATAGGTCTCTACATGTGTGATTAACCAAATCTTTGGTTTATCTCACCATACCTATCACATCGTGCTACTGATAAAATCAGAAAGTTGGTAATTTTCTTCTACCAAATCAAGTTTGTTGCTTTAGTTCAACATTGAGGTTTTTCCTTATGGACTTAAGTCCATTACTAATGATCACTTGGCTTTGAACCAACTTAGTTGTGGACTTAATGGACCCATGTCCAATCTGAATCTAGCCCATTAGATTTTAACCAAGCTAGTTACTTGGTTCTCTCCACTTGGTCTTCACGGTAACCAAGACTACCCATTCCCTTTTCTTTTTCTACTCGTTGCTCTCTATCTCTCTCTATCACTTAATCACTTCATCTTCTCCATTTCACCTCCTCACCATTTCAAAATCACTTCTCACCTCTCAAATTCATCTCATTCTCTTTCACTGTTTACTCCTTCAAAGTGTTTTGAAATGAGGAGTAAACACCCCAGCAAAAGACTAGAAGCCTCTAAGCCACCTCATTGCGCCATACATCTTCGAAGCTGAGACTCTCCGCTGAAAACACCACAGGCGGCACAACCACAAATGGTGGTTCCTGACTGAAATCTCACAGCTCCCCCGGAGAACACAAACCACCGCTATCATTGCCTCTACCGAGCTTGAGTCCTCGAACCCCATTCCGGAGAAATTGGTCACCGACTTCGATGATGTTCCTTTACAAAAAAAGGAAGAGAGTGCTCAAGAATGTTCTACAAAAGGCTAGGAAGCTCTCAACCATCTCTTCGGGTGAGGAGCCTCGTAATCCATACGAGACTATCTACGAGGAGTACATTAAGCCTTCAACTCGGCCTCCATTTCCAACCGGTTCCGGCCCCAATCAAGCTCCAAGGATTTTTGGTAGAAGAGGAGCAAGGAAGTTAGTGGCTCCCGTGATGCCTCGTTTGAATCTGAACTCGGATCACGAGGAAGCTCCACCGGTGAGACAAATAGTTTCAAAAAAGAAAGGGAAAGCTCCGACAGATGAGTATAATGCAGATGATTATGTATTCAAGAGGTTGTCTATGAAGGTCCCTGGGAGAGGGGGTGAATGGGTCTTTTATAAAAAATTTCGTTGAAATATTAATTCGAGAATAGCAGAGAGTGCTTCTATCTCGAATTACCAGCAACGAAGTCGATAAAATGTAGTAAGTAGGAAAGCGGTAAATAACACATGGATGTTTTTTTTTAACGCAAAAACCTGCAACAGTGAAAAAAACTGTATGTCCCTAACCACCGGTTCCGGCCCCTCCAATCAAGCTCCAAGGATTTTTGGTAGAAGAGGAGCAAGGAAGGTGCATGTCATTGTTGGTAGGGCCATCAAGAATGCATTAGCTCTTCAATCTTATTTCATGCATCATAAGAGCACCTACACCGGTGCTCTCTGGTAGCACGAGCAGAGGTGAGAAATGGCGGGCCCGGCCAGAAATAACATGTTGACCGCGTTGAAAAATCAATTGCACAAGCAAAAATTGCTCGCTCGAGAGCATGAGCAGCAACAGGTGCTCACCGATGCACCCGCACCGGTAAAATCTGATTGCTTGTGCTATTTGCGGAGGAGCAAACACTGTTTGAGGTGGAACAGTTACTATTCATCAAGTAGGAGGTGCAGTCCCTATTTTTCGCGCAGCGGTGTGAAAAAATAGCACTTCTTATTACTGTTCACAAATTAATTTTGTTTAATTCTTAATAAATTTCTACTCCAATAAGACGACACATATTTCTTAATTTCGTCGTTTACGCGATTAGTGATAATGGCAAATTTGTCGTAAATACAAACTTTTAAAATCGACTATTTTTTAAAAATGAATATGACTATATTTTGGTCGTGAGAGTTATAGAGTATTTCATTGCGAGCTCGTTGGAATTTACGTATAATTTTTTGGACACTCGAACTATTAATTATGAATTTCAAATGTTTATTAGTCAATTTAAAATTTAAACAAAAAAATATATTTGCTTTATTAACTTCATTCAGGTAGAGACACTAGAGTTTCATCATATAAGATTGCCTTACAAAGTACGAAGTACCCAGGCGGCACCTCCTTGTCAAGCTCATCATAGCTGCAGACCAGCTCCTTTCCTTGACAACTTTCAATCTTGACCAACTGATAACCATATTGCAACACAACTGTACCACATTCTGTAACGAAACACGCACTACTTCGATAAATATCATCAATTTGAAATTGATAGAGTTTAACCCAAGATTCAGGGACCCCATACTCCTTCATTACCCAAACTTGGACATACTCCACACCCATCTCATACGCCAATGAACAAAGGCCTCCTTCTAAAGCAACCGCAATTTCCATGAATGTATGTAGAACTTTGGGATCCAAATTGGCAACGGCATCTCCTGTAAGTCTTCCTCAGCCAAATCCAATGCATACATAAATTGTCGCATATCATCACCAGTGGGGATGTATACCCAATGCATTGCTCCATTTGAAAAAGTTCCCAAGCCTCCTTTTGTATAGGCTGGACTCAAACAAGGACAATTATCAATCTCTTTCCAGTTGTTATCCCTGAGTGAGAAGATGTAAAAATTATGATCAGGAATTCCAAAAACAATCTTGTAGTCACCTGTAGCAGCGGCCTGACCGAAACCACAAGCAAATGCACTCTTTTTAGGTTGAATTGGACTAGGTGGTATTTTGCGATAGAATCCAGTGGACGGATTCCAGATAGATAGACAAGTTAGTAAAATGTCAACCCAATAGTCTTGGTTGGCAAAGAGAAATACCAAACCATTGCACGAACAATGTGCCGAAACCATCTTCTACATCAATGATTCATATCGAGTAACTCGGGAAGGTATTAAGTAATTAACTCTATCCTTCTCCAATTTGACGTAGGTCTCCATGAGGAATTTATGATGGAGAGTTCGTTGCTTTGATGCTAATTGGAGGTGAGCTGTGGCAAAATGAGGGTCCGAAATGATGATAAAACGCCACCGTTGCGACACGGAGATGAATCGAATCAGAGATTTCACCGGCAACCGGAGCGAATGTTCACTATGAAATCTTCCCGGACATCCAACCCCTCCATCTTCTACAAAATCCGTGGCTTGCCTTTGCCTTACTTTATTAATTGTTTTTGATATTTTGGGGGTAATCCGAGTCCAGACTCCTCCTGAGATACCGGATATACTGCATATATAGCAAACCATCAAATTTGCTGAGCCTTCCCATTGTTATTGACTTTTGAGGGCCTCATATCAATTAGTAAGACGTTTTCACACCATTGTCTCCATATAAATTGTGAACCAACGAGAAATGAAGAATAAGACTCCGAAAAATATATGGATAAATGTACTTGGCAAAATGAGCTTCCTCTATCTACTATACAAAGCGGCACTTGAAAAGAAACTAAAAACAATTAAAATGCATCCTTTGCTTGGCGTATGACACCCAAGGCTTCTGCCTCACTTGATGAGGCTGAAATCTTCAAAGACCGACGAATCTCTGTACTGGATGTGCGAAGGAAAGGATTGCAAGTCTTCTCTAGTAACAAAGTGGTTGGAACCTGATACATTGCCAATAATATAAGGGCATATATATTGATCATGTGTGCATTCACCATATATAAAAATACCCGTTGTCATATGAACCCGAAATAAAAACAGATGTTTTCATGCTCTATGAAAATGATGGTCTTATTAGGGATCTGAGATTTTGCATCTGGTGTAAAGTCCACAGATACAAAGGTGTAATCGTGTTAAGATGATCATTAATCTGATATTACAAATGAGTAGTCAGTATATTTACCGTAGGCAAACCCTTGCTGCGAAGATGCTTGACACGGGATGCATAAGACTGAAGTGCCTCATTCTCAGGTTCAATAGATAAGGCAAACTTTGAGTTACTCTGTCACAGAAGGTTGCCTCTAGTCAGTTCCCTGTTTTGAACTATATAACAATGGGTAGCTGACGAAAAACTGAAAAGATAATATGACTAACCAATGTATACTCATGACCGAAGTATACTTCAGTATCATCTGGCAGAGACATGATCTTTGTAAGGGAAGACTGCATCTGTAAAAGATGATCAACTGATTCATAAATTAACACATCTTAAATATATATATGTAAATATATGTATATGTATAGTTGAACAAATGTAGCAAGATATTCATTGCTTAGAAATGTTTATAAAATAATACATCTTAAACCCCATGCTCTGACCGCCCACTAAGTGTTTTTATGCTTTATCTCAAAGACAACAATTTAAAGAGAGACCAATGCAAGATGTGACTGCAACTTAACTTACAAATGTTTACTGCAAAACATCTGTAGGATTACAATTTCATCTTCTGGAAGTAACTCTCAAGCAAACTTTTTACTTATATTTTGGCAACAAGATTTCTACATATTTCTACATAATAATATATCTATACAACATAAATGGAATTCTTTTCTATACACCAATATATTGGACATTGAAAATAATATTTTCCATGGATGATAACACGAATTTCCTAGTGCTTATATTTGATTGTTTCATCAGCAAATTCATCGACACTAATTTAAATGTGCATTATCAAGATGCTCCTTCCTCCTCAAACTTTAAATAAGTGAAATATAAGACACATAATACCAGTTTGACAGATCAAATAACAGTAAACACAAAATACATAGGCACAGAATTACCTGGTCAGGAGTTCCTTCAAACAACTTCCCACATGACAAGCTGAACAAAGTGTCGCCAGTAAATATTGACCCTGATCCGGGAAAGTAGAAGCTAATGTGACCTGTGCGCAGCAAATTAAGACAAAGAGATATATTATAAATCTCCTGACAAGCAACGGTAGTTCGTCACTAAATGTAACTAAATGGGGAACTAGATCAATAAAGCTACTTTGCTGTTTGCGAAAGGACAAGCTTCACTTGCTTATATGAAGTTAAACAGCACATTATGCTTGAGCCGGTACCAAATTTAACAGTAATGGAATTGGAGAAAAATAAAAATAGATTGCACATAAGGATTAGTTATGCAGTTAATGCACTTTTGGCAGCTTACATTAAACATAGATACTTGCAAGTTGCTTTTGGAAATAAACATCAAGGAGTAGGAAAGATGAAACGCTAGTTTACTGACTGCAGTTCAGAGCTTAAGTAGAAACCACAACGTGTACCAGCAAATTAAACAATTCAGCCATGAGAGACCAGATGCAGGAACAAATAATCATACTTTATAACACAGTAATACGACAATAGGGAGCTCGGCAGAAATGTACAATGGATTAAGTGTGCAGTTAAGTAATGAAACTGACCTCTGGTATGACCAGGCGTCCCCATGACACGGACCTCATGTCCTGCAAACATCCATGTGTCTCCATCATTTAAAACGATATCAATGCCAGGAATTCTGTCTTTGTCTACTCCTGAACCAATCACCTACAAGAAACAATGGGATGAATAAATCTCCACAAAAATAGTGAACCTCGTAGAAAAATTACTATGTCAACTTTTCAACAACTATTGACCAAAGACAATGAAGGCTGTTCTATTTCAGATTCTTTGCAGAACTGACACATTTAACAGCATGCCCCAAACCGAAACCTTTCAGAAGAAACATTGCTTTTATTAGTAAACACAATAAAGTAGAGATCTAGAAGAATCAGAACTTCATTGTTTGAAAGTTAAAGAAGCACCTCACACGGTGGTCAAATGTAAGGTCTGCTATATGAAATTAGCTGCCAGAAAAATTTGGGTAATTACATTGATTTTGGAACCTTGATGACATATTTAGAGTTTGTTCATTTAATCTATAACACCACCACTTTAATGCAAGCTGGCACGTATACTGACATCTGACACATGCTCAAGACTTTTTTTAATAAAAATATATGATTCAAATATAATGCTTGATCATACAGGTATCAAAGTCATTTGCAACCCACATAAGCCGTAACTCTATTCAATATTTTTAAATACAACTCCCAAATAATTGTTTGCCATTAAGACTTTCTGTACTTGGGAAATCTACATAGTAATAAGACTGCAAATAAGTATTCAAGTGAAAATAACAAACTAAGCAGATGCTACCACACAAGAAAAAGTAAAAATTGCAAAAGTTGTGTTACTGTACCTTTGCACCATACCTTGTTTTTAACTCTGCGTTACCCCCAGTGTGATCATGATGATGATGAGTGTTGAGTATATATGTCAGGTTTCGGTTTTTCTTACTCAAAGCATCTATAATAGGTACATCTTCAGAAGGATCAACAACACCAACTGTGCCAGTATCCACATCATGTAGAAGATACGCATAGTTGTCCCTAAGGCAAGGTACCTTGAAATGGGAAAAAAAATATAAAATCAATACTGGAAACAATGAACATGGATGATATGTCTCTTCCTTTTGTTCAGGAGAGGAGAACTGTTTGTTGAGCAGTAAGCTGTGCTACAAGGAAAAATTACCAAAGCTTACAATTTATGAGTGCGCTTCCGTATATGCATATACTTGAACAACTAAATTCACTCTGAGTCGAAACCAAGATGAAATCCCACATACCTTCTCTATATGAAATTTAAAACAAAAAAATACTCCCTGTACATATTTGTCTATTACTGTTCAAATCCTCATTTAACACATTTAGCCATCTTAATTCAACATTTCGTTAATCGACCAATCCACTTTTGACTTCACTACACAGCTCTCGGAATTCAAGCACACGTGACACCTTAACCAATATTTCTAAAGCAGTGTGTACATAACCTGAATGAGTTGCAAAGAAGCATAGCCGAGAACTTAATCTAGAAATACATCACCACTCATTACTTGCATATATCTCTATAAACCACTGTATACAGTTCAGTGACCATCACACCAACAAATACTCGGTCAAATCAACACCGAAAGCTTTCGACTATGAAAACAACAGTTCATATAAACCGATTTATAACTCAAAATCACATAGAGAGAGATAGAGATCTGTTACCAATTCGATTTGCAAAGAGGCGGAGATTTTGGAGACGCTGCAGAACTGAGAGACTCCAACCGATCGACTCGCTGCTCCGCGCAAGGATTTCAACGGCGCAGAGAGAAGTTGCAGGAATCCATACAAGAGACCTTTTCGGAAGCACAGCTGTCTCGTCCCAGGCGAAACGCACAGTCCACTCCTCACCTGTTTTTTTTTCAATAGATTCAAACACACACATACACACAATAGAGAACGCAGAGAAGAGAGCGAGAGAGAGAGAGAGAGAGACGAACCCTAGAGCAAGGGAGAGAGACCATAGCAGCGCAAGAAGAGGCCTTAGTGATCGTCTGCATCTTCTGAAACTGGGTCGGTCTTTACTTTTTATTTTTCACGACCGAGTTTGTTTTTGGGTTGCCGACTTTTTTTTAGTTGGGTGAGCCAGAGCACTCAATAATTCTCCGTTAAACAGAATTAAAAAAGGAAAAAGGAAATAGAAATAGAAAAAAAAACGCAATCTAAAACCAGAAAGTTTTATAAAGATAATTTCTTAAATTAAATTTTTTCTCTCTGTCTTTTGTGAAAAACAGATCACTGAATTTTCAATTTACAAATAATCTCCTCTTCCTTGCATTTGCATTATATCATACAATGTATGGTATGTATAAAAATTACCAAAAAGATAATGCGACTTAGACGACGTATTAATTCACTTTTAACAGCTTTCCAACTATACTGGCGAACTAAATTTTCGTCGGCACTACATCTTATTTGCCATTAGGAGAGTGCGCCCACTTGACGAACCAAATCCTACCTAGGCCAAATAAGACACCAAACTATTTTACACTTTTGATTTTCCTAAATTTGTAGTATAGGTTTGGACTTGTTTCATTTGTCCTATTGAAAGATCAGTTTTTCTTGTGTATTAACTTTCTTGGCATCCTTATAGGGTGAGTAGTGAAGTATAGTTCCACTTATAAATGACAATGAATTGTATCGGAAAAATATGACAATAAAAGAGTTGACATTATGTTTAAAAAGTGATCTGAAAGTCGTCAAAGACATCCTCATTTCATAAGGGTTATGCCCCTTGCATATAACCCATCACATACACAGTACATCATTGAGGTAAAGCAAATGAGAAAGAACGAAGTTGAACCCTTCATGCCATTCGCCAAAAATTACCAAAAGAAAACAAAAACAAATAACCCTTTATGCACATTGGAAAACAATGTTTTTCTTGTTAAGCATTCAGATGTTACTACCTAATGAAAGAATAAAATTATGCCACTTCAAATGGTTGCCAGTAGATAATATCTCTATTATTAACTGATGACTTAATCAGCAATTAACTTACTAGTTTATGAAGTTATTGCTAGGTTACAGTTTGCAGAGTGGAACACACCCACACGGTCCCTCTCTAACTCTTTTTCTCGCTGAAGTACATTCTGATAGTAGTTTACAGCATAGTGTACAAACAGAAAGGGAGAGCCTTCTTTGGACATTGTGAAAGGTCGATTAGAGTGTTCCACTTACGATCTAGAAGAAAATGGCAACACACGATCAACTGATCATTAGCTCGACCCTTTGAAGCCAAATATCCTAAAGATACCTGCAACACATTAAGGTAACCAAAACATGGCATCGGCAAAGTTTGCCTTGTGTTCATAGATAAGCCTGGAGAAATATGAAACAGTAATTACCTTCACCAGGGGGCTTGATCTTGTCGTCCCCAGCATAAGCAAGAAGATTGCTTTTAGGATTCCATTCAACACTGTTCATGGCAGCTCTACATGGAATTTGATGCACTGTCCGGCCAGTTTGAACATTTGCCTAGATGATGCACAAAAGCAGCAATGTTGAGTTAACTAAAAAAAAGGTAAAAAAAATAGATTTATTCATATATAAGCTGCTAGATGACAGAGTACGATCTAAAAAATACTAACAATATCAATAAAGTGGTCTTCACTGGCACAAGCAAGATATTCTCCGGTGTGGTTGAAGCTTATTGTTCTCACAGGCGATCTGAGGAAAGGTACAAACAGAGATCATACCGGGACTAGGCATGCTAATAATAATAGTCCATGCAGCTAGCTTAGGAAAAAATGAACCGGTGGCATAACTATTCAATAACTGAAGATTACAATGTCATCAAAAGACACGATAGGGATTTCATAATTGAACTCACTCAAGTTTCGTAAATGTTCGCACACAGAGCAACTCTGAGATATCCCACAGGCTGACCAAGGAATCGGCACTCCCAACAGCAAAATATCTATCAATGTTCAGAGGGCACCAAAAAGAATGTGATAGTGTTAAAGCCAGGACATCAAGAGAAAATGGAGGAAAGGTTTACATATCATACATCCGTATGAGACAACAAAGGTTCTCTATTTTATCAATGAAGAAACAATAAAACTTTGTAGCATACCTTCCACAGGGGTCAATTGCAATGCAATAACAACCAGCTGTATGAGCCATGAGAGTGTCAACTGGTTTAAGAGATGGGTAGGATAGCACTTCAACGGTGCCTGATCATAATAAAGTATAGTTAGAATAGTTATACCATTAGATAGAACATTAGATGTTGATTGTGATAAACTGTTCTCACCATTTCCAGTGGTCAAGAAGAAAATTTCACTTGTCGTGTTCCAAGCAATTTCATTAACCTGCAAAGGAAGAAGAGCAAACGGGACTTAGGGGCATCCCATGGATTAGGATGAAGCAATCATGTTTAAAAATCAAGCAAATAGATGATGCACAAATGTTGCACATGTTTCAGAACTGGGTATCAGAATCAGTGGACGACTGACAAGAATCTTTTACTATATTTGTTTTGCAAAAACAAAACCGTAGATGGAATTTGTTTCTTGATAGGTTTTGCTATAGCACGGGTTCAATATGGATTAGTCATCAAATACAGCTTTCCTCATGATCATATATCAATTGTAGAGATGAACTGAATCCACTTTTAATATCACACCAGCAACGATAGAATGAAAAAGAAAAAGGTCTTCAACTTTAGGAGTAAGAGAAATGCGGAGATAGATAAATTATCTTACACATGCTGATCCACCATCTTGTGATTTGTGTCAACAAGCATTCCTTCTCAATAGTCAGTTTTAAAGTTATCTTTGCATATTAAGAATTGAATGTTCAAGGTTGAGCTTCAATGTTTATGCTAAAGCCTCATACTTTGAAAGCTGAAACTCATAAAGCACATGCAATTGACGGGAAAGACATGATTTGTTTCACAGTTTACCTCATAATTAAATTTCCTTTTGTGGATGGGCTTAAATTTGCGTACATCCAAAATTGTTAGTTCATCGTCCTGCCATTGAAGGAGGATATGAAAAGAGCACATGAGCAACCATCATCCATAGCTAAATCAGAATGAAATCAAATGAACATCCACAAACTCATACAGTTATAGAACCTCTCCACAAGTAAAACATACCCTATTACCAACCGCAACGTGTGTCCCATCCGGTTTATAAGTAATGTTAATGTTTTCGCCACTAAGCTCCACCAGCTGCGCGCACTTCCCAGCTGCATCAATTCACATTAACATTACATCATCAAACACTCCTAACATCTACGGTACGTCGCAAAACAAAGCTCTAATCGAATTTGACTCACTGCGCGCATCCCACAGCCGAACAGTTTTGTCTCCGGAGGCGGTGGCTACTAAATCGACATGCTTGGGGTCCCAACACAGCTGATCCACACTGTCCGTGTGACCCCTCAACTCAACTCCTTTAGCTTTACTCTGCAAAACATACATATAACAGTTCACACATAAATCACAAAATCATCCCTCTTTTTTTATTATTATTATTGAAATGAAATCGAATTCGAATGAGGGATGAGGAGGTGAGGCTTACGTGTCCGTGAGGCTCAATGTGCCAAATCCGAGCCGTTTGATCGACGGAGCCCGACGCGAGCTTGGTGCCGGCGCAGTTCCAAGCCACTGAATGAACCTAAAGAGATGAAATTTTGAGTGAGGCGGGAATAGAGTTAATTTAGGGTTTGAGTGGTGAAATAGTAGTGGTGAGTGTTGTTGTTGTTTACCTTCTTTTCGTGGCCGTGATATTCTCTGCTGCTGAGATTCTTGAACGGTGCGGCGGCGGCGGCGGCGGCGGCGGCTTCCTCCATCTCCGCCGCGAGAGAGTCGGAGCAAATTAATGTCTCTGTTTGAGAGAGTAATTGAGAGGAGTAGCGGGTAGAGTCTCCGGTTTTTACTTTTCTTGCTAGAGCCAGAAACAGTGCTCGCTCGGACTATCTCCCCACGGATGCAAAATGACGCTTTTAACCACTTAAAATGAATTTCGCATATGCCACATAAGAAAACCTAGAAAAATTAACGGAATATGAAAAATGTACCAATATACACTATCAGCATATGTACTATAACCGACGAAAAAAGAAAAAATAGACCGATAGTTCCAATTGTCGGGTATAGTACACTTTAACCAACGGTACAAACCGTTGTCGGTAAAGAACACTATAGCCAACGGTACAGAAATGAACCATCGGGTATAGTTAAATTGTATCGTCGGATATAGTTTTAGGATAGCTGACAACCGAATTTGCCAAACACCGACGATCTGATAAACTATAGCCGACGACCCATTTTTATTTTGTCGGCTATAGTTCCTTATCTAAACAGATCGGGCAGCAGCTCAACCATTCAAAAAAATAGAGGAGAAAAACTCAAAACGCTCTCAAATGATGAGTGTTTTTCAGTAGCGGTCCAGCTATTTCTCTCTATATAGGTACCTAAATATATGAATTTTGTAGATATATTGAGTTGATTTAATTAGATGAAAATATATTTGTATAAATTTTGGAGATTGAGTTAAT
Organism: Geum urbanum; assembly: GCA_946800695.1. Classification (NCBI taxonomy): domain Eukaryota; kingdom Viridiplantae; phylum Streptophyta; class Magnoliopsida; order Rosales; family Rosaceae; genus Geum; species Geum urbanum. The sequence goes on from OX327016.1 coordinate 37,241,764, forward strand.
TGATTTATGTGTGTTATATATATAGATGAATTTGGGAGATTAAGTTGATTTAATTAGATGGAAGTATATATGCATGTAAAAATTTTGGAGATTGAGTTGATTTATGTTATATATATATATGAATTTTGGAGATTGATTTTATTTAATTAGATGAAAATATATATATATGTATGTGTGTTTATATATATGTTAATTGTTGATATATAGCTAGTATGCATATATATATATATATATATATGCGTGTGTAACTTTGTAATTACGTAGCTGGCTAGCTAGTAGATGATCAAATTAAAGATATATATATATTAAGTTAAAATTTTCAGGATGGACAAGAGTTGGATTTTGCTTTCAAGATGGGATCGAAATTATAAAATTGGAATGAAGAATTCTGAAGAATATGTGTAGGATAATTCTAATGTGAATGATATTCATTATTGCCCGTGTAAATGTTGTCAGTGTCAGAGCGATATGTATCGTTTTACCATTAATACAGTATGGGAGCATCTGAAGAAAAATGGGTTTTGGGATAAATACACGTGTTGGATTTATCACGGTGAAACATCATCAGCGAGTCAGCATGATCATGGGCAATATCCTCAGATGGTCAATACATCCAATGATCCAACAACGAGATTGATCAACGATGTGTTTCCTTATGAAAGCGGTGTATTAGCTTAAGCAGTAGATAATGATCCCGTCGTTGGGGGTTTCCCTGATATTGAGCCAGTATAGCAATTACCTACAACTGTCAACACTACCGGTATGGACAAGTACAACAACCTGATTGCATTCCAACAGACCCCGTTGTACAACGGGTGTAATAAGACTGTTCTTGAAAGTGTCATGGGAGTAATGAAGCTGAAAGTGAAGAACAAAAAGAGTGTCAAGGTAGTTGATGATTGGCTAAAGTAGACTGCTTCGATGTTGCCCCCCCCCCCCCCCGGTCATCGTCTTCCTACCACCCATCGTAACGTGCAACATATCTTGAAACATCTTGACCTTTCCTACATGAAAATTCATGCATGCAGATATGATTGCGTTTTTTTCTGGGGTGAAGATGCTAGCGGAAATGATCTTGAATGCCTTAATGCTTGCCCAGTATATGGTACGGATAGGTATAAGTTGACTTCTACATGGAACAAGAAAGCTGTGAAGATACTTTGGTATTTCCTGCTGATTGATAGGCTGAAACGGTTGTTCATGTGTGCACACATGGCCGAAACTATGAGATGGTGGGCTGAGAGGAATTTCTCTGACGATGATACCCTTATACACTCTGCTGACGGAGAGGCTTGGAAGCACATGATCAAGGAGTTTTCTCATTTTGCATCAGAGATCCCAAATGTTTGGCTGGGGCTCTCATCTAATGGATTCAACCCTTTTGGCAACATGAGTCTTCAATACAGTGTATGGCCAGTTATTTTGGTACCGTATAACCTTCCTCCATGGATGTGCATGAATAAGAAATACAATATGCTCACTCTGTTAATTCCAGAGCCGGGTTATCCAGGAAAGTGTCTCGATGTGTATTTGGGACCTTTGATTAAGGAGCTTAAGTACCTGAGTGATTTTGGTCATCCCACTTATGACAAGTACAAAAACCAGATGTTCCAGATGCATGCCATGGTTGTTGGCACCATCAGTGATTTTCTTACCCGTGGGATGTTGTCGGGCAACGTTACTAGGGGATACATGGCTTGTTCAGAGTGCATGATTGTTGAGTGCTGCAGGCCTCATTGCAGAAAGATTGTCTAGATGAGTCACCGTTGTTGGCTTCCACATGATCACCCATGGCGGCAAGATCCCGAGGCTTTTGATGAGACTGTAGAAACGGGTGTGCAACTCAAGAGATGGACATGGGATGAAATTTTGGAAGTGTTAAACAAATACGATTTTGGGCAGCTGAGCAATCATCATGAAATACTGGCGTTAATACATGACAAACCTGACAGGTATAAATTCTAGACACACAAAAACATATTCTGGGAACTCCCGTACTGGCCCAAGTTGTCGATCAGGCACTACCTAGATGTCATGCACATAGAAAAGAATGTGTGCGAAAGTGTGGTAGGCACAATGCTGAATTGGGAGGGGAAAACTAAAGATCGCCCTAAAGCACGCATTGATCTGAAAAGAATGAATTTGCGGAAACATTTGTGGTTAAAAGAATGGAAGAAAAAAAATTCTTTAAGCTCCTTACACAGTCAAGCCTGACCAAAAGAATGAAATTTTTAGGTGGATGGGTAATGTCAGGTATCCTTCAGGCTATACAGGCAATATAGGCTGGTGTGTTAACTTCCGGGACAATAAGATGTAGGGATTAAAGAGTCATGACTGCCATATACTGCTTCAACGCCTCTTCCCTGTTTTTATTTGAGGGTACCTGTCGAAAGGGGTGGTGGAGCCGTTAGTGGCATTGTCAAGATTCTTTCAGAAGTTATGCACTAGAAAAGTGAAAAAATCAAACCTGAGAGAAATGAAGTAGGACATCATTTTTATCATGTGCAAATTTGAGAGGATATTTCCCCCAAATATTTTTGATATCATACCTCACCTGATGATCCCTCTTCCCGAACAATTGTTGCTAACCGATCTGGTACACTACACTTGGATGTATCCTATAGAAAGGTACGTACGATTCAACATCTGAATTTGGCTCTAATTTTTTAAACATTATTTGGAAATAATCATTATATGCACTTTTAAACTTGATAGACAACTAGGGGATCACAAAAATTATGTGACTAATAAATCCACACCTGAAATATGTATAGCTAAAGCATATCTTGCGCACGAGTGCGTAACATACACCAAGTTGTATTTATGAGCGTTGGAGGACCCTCCACAACAAATTTCATTAGATGAACCACAGTTCAAACTTTCTATCCTCATATGATGTTGAAGTCGGTGGAAATTTGCCAAAGTCGTACCAGTTGGAACAATATGAGCTAGTCATTGCCCACTGGTGGGTTTGCTTGACTGTCCTGAAGTGCAATACTGGAAAAACTTTCATCTATACTGTCCTCAGGTTGGCGGTGATCTTGAGTACTACAGTAGGAAGTTTGCAAATTATTTTGGAGGCTGGGTACGTCTATATTTATACTTATAGATACATATAATTTAATATCATTACATTTTTCATCTAACATGTCGGTTATTTTTGCTTCAGATGAACCACATAGAGTATGATCGTAACCTAAACTGGTCATACGAATTGAGGCTTTTGGCAATGAAACTGATAACTTCAAGAGTGTATCTGATGTGTAAGGTCAATGGCGTGCAATTTGTATGTGCACATAGAGACGCGAGACGGAAAACATAGAACTCTGGGGTAATGGTGCATGGTCAACAAAATGATATAACCTATTACGACGTTCTCCATTCAGTGGTTCAACTAATTTATGGGGAAGGCATGGTATTGCACTTGTTTAAGTGTAGATGGTTTGATACTAGCCCTCAGAACACAAAGACCAATGACTACGAAACATTTTCAATGAATACTGCTCCAACATGGTATGAAGATGACCATTTTGTTTTTGCCACAGCGGTAAAACAAGTATTTTATCTTGATGATCTTGTGCACAAAGGCGCGTGAAAAGTAGTTAACCATGTTGTTCCTAGAAATATATACAGTGCTACTACACTTGGTGATGCCACAGAGAATGAAGAAGTTACTGCATACCAAGAGCCAAATGCAATTAATATTTCAGATTCCTCGAAAATTCGCCTTAACAATGTGCGTCCGGGTAGTGTGGTTCGACTTCCTCGAGCAGAACTTAGTGATGTCAATCCAAATGAAGGCAACGAAAACTCTGGTAAAGAGGAGCATCACATATTACTAGAAATTAACACGGACACCGAATTAGACTCAAGCAATGATTCTGATTATGGGTCTTGATTAGTTAAAAATGAATATGTGTTGTATTTACGTGTTTATGATTATCATAATTTACCTGTTTGTTAAATTTACGTGTCTGTTGAAGGGTGATGATCCAAAATTTACGTGTCTGTTGAAGGATGATGATCCAAAATTACTTAAACAGGTTTTGTGTGAATTGTGTTTTCAAATGACCAAGGCTAATTTTTCAAAAAAAATTCAGGGTATACCCAACTATTTTTAACATTTCTTGTTGGGTATACTATACCCGACGACATTCGTACGACACGTCGTCGGCTATAGTATAGCCGATGACGTTCATACGATACGTCGTCGGGTATAGTATACCCGACAAGAATTATTTTAAGTCATCGGCTATCCCCTGCTTTTATCCCCAAAATGGTCCGAGCCCGAGCCATTTCTCTCCTCCTTCCTCAAAATCCTTCTCCTCTCTCCCAGGTCGCCGCCGCCTTCCCCATTTCAACCCTTCTCCATCAAAATCCCTCCTTTTAACCCTTAAACCCGAACTCCCTCTACTCTCCTCCTCCTAAACCTAAAAAACCCTAAACTCCAAAAACCCAAAATTCTCTCTCCTCTCGGCCTCAGGCCGCCGGAGCCGCCTCTGCCGCCGCCGCCTAAGCCACCCCTCCACCTCCTCTCTCTCCATAGTTTAGTAACTCTCTCTCTCTATCTCTCTCAATTGTGATTGTGATTGTGATTTAGGTGATTGAGTTTGTGAAATTATGTGTTGTATTATTGTGATTGTGAAAGTAGGAATTGTGAAACTATGAATTCTAATTAGGTTACATAATTCTGATTAGGGTGATTGTAATTATTGTTATTGGGTTATGAGATTGTGATTAGGTTATAGGTATGTCATTTGCGTTGGAAGATTGTGTTTTAGGTTATTATTTGATGAATTTGTGAAATTATGGATCGAAATTATCGTGATTGTGATATTATGAATTGTTATTAAGTTATGAGATTGTGATTGTTGTGATTGTAATTATTGTGATTGTGATTATTGTGAATTTTAGGAATCATGCATTTTTTTTTTGGGTAGAGGAAAGAAGGCGACATCTAAGAATCGAGAAAACAGGTCCAGCGGTGACACTTGTGGGTCTGGCTCGAACAACCGGCCTCACCAGACTTACGGCGGCCCATATAACAATCGTCACTAGCAACTTCTTGGAGGCACCCAGGAGATGCCTGTGCATGATGATGTGGCCGACCCCCAACGACCATAGAGCGTAAATCAACTTTTGTTCTCCAACAGGAGCCAGACGTCTACGCCCGGCTTTATGGGTCCTGACCCTTCACGTCAAGGTTTGCCAGATATGAGCCATGTGTCGGGTACACCTAGCTATATGGGTCCTGCTCCTTCAGGTCCTCGTATGTTAGAAATCAACCGGCCAGAACAAACTCCAGGTCCTTCTCCCGGTCATGCTGGTGGTTCAAGGACATCGTCGTCCGGACAATAAGGAGGTGTCTTCCCTTCTCACCTCTATTTTCCCTCGTATGGTGTTCCTGCCTTGCCAAATGTCAATGACGCGGGAAACCTTATACCAGCTGTCGATGATGAGGGAAACCTTATTTACATCCACCTGAAGGAAGCACACGTTTTTCTGCCGTTTGATACACCTCTGAAAAGTGCGAGGATAGCAAACGCATCGACGTCAGAATCATCGGGTAAATAGTAAATATATGCATTATTTAATTTCAAAATTTCCATTAATTTGTATAATAAATTGGGTTATCCTGTTTTAATTTTTTTTAACTTTGTCTTATTCCACAGACGTCGGAGGGGAGAAAAAAGTGAGGACCAGAGGCCCTGTTGTGGGGAAGCAACTTTAGAAGGACGTGGAGGCCTACGGGCCCCTGGTCATAGAGACTGACGAGCAAGGATCGGTGAGAGAGGGAAACATTTGTAGGAGGTACTCTAACATGATTGGAAGCATTATCCGGGACAAAGTCCCTGTTCTGTGGTCAGAGTGGTCCTCAGTCCCTGAGTCCGTGAAGGACTAAGTGAACAATGCGATGTCGGTAAGTTAGATATTCATTGTGTATGTCTACTTATATTAATTAATTTCTTTAAAATATAAATATATTAACATAAAAAATTGGACATTGCAGGTGTGGTTCAATGTTCGGGAGGAACTTAAATCCACCTGGGCAAATGAGGTTCAAGGAGGAAGGTGACGGGATAATATATATATATATATTTAAGTATCACAGGGATTATGTAATGTGTTTCTTAAATTTGTGTCGCATATATAGGTATAAAGAGTGGAAGAATGAGCTTTGTAAGTTCTGGAAGAAAAACGACATGCTTAATGACCGTTCGGGTACCCTTATGAAGAAAAACGACATGCTTAATGACCGTTCGTAATCATTATGATCTACTCCGGTGAGGTTTGGATCAAACAGATGGGCCGGAGTGGGAGTTAGTCTCATTTCTTTTGTCATTGTCCAACTATTGTAGATAAACTTGCCTCATAGAAACCTATAACCTATAATTTATCGTCTCTTTTTTTTGTCATTGTCCAACTATTGTAGATAAACTTGCCTCACAGAAACCTATAACCTATAATTTATCGTAGATCATGATCTGCTCCTTTTTTTTGTCATTGTCCAACTATATGTGTATGCCAACTATATGTGTATGTGTTCTTAAACTTGCCTCACAGAAACCTATAACCTATAATTTATCGTAGATCATGATCTGCTGTCATTGTCCACTTTTTTTTGCCAACTATATGTGTATGTGTTCTTAAACTTGCCTCACAGAAACCTATAACCTATAATTTATCGTAGATCATGATCTGCTGTCATTGTCCACTTATTTTTTTGTCATTGTCCAACTATATGTGTATGCCAACTATATGTGTATGTGTTGTATGTGTTCTTCTTCTTCTTCTTCTTCTTCTTCTTCTTCTTCTTCTTCTTCTTCTTCTTCTTCTTCTTCTTCTTCTTCTTCTTCTGTATGTGTTGTATGTCTTCTTCTTCTTCTTCTTCTTCCGCTTGTTAACAGCTCAATGAAAATGACATATTCTTATTCTGATTTCGGTTCCAGTTGATTTCAATTCATGGTAATTTTGATTCCAAATAAGTAAACATGTCATTATTGTAAATAAACTTGCCTCAAATAAACCTGTAACCAATAATTCGGCGAGGTTTGGATCAAACAGAGGGGCCGGAGTAGGAGTTGGTCTCCTTTTTTTTGTCATTGTCCAACTATTGTAGATAAACTTGCCTCACAAAAACCTATAACCTATGATTTATCGTAGATATCGATCTGCTCCGACGAGGTTTGGATCAAACAGATGGGCCGGAGTGAGAGTTGGCCGATCTCCTTTTTTTTGACATTGTCCAACTATATGTGTATGTGTTATTGTTGTTGTTGTTGTTGTTGTTGTTGTTGTTGTTCTCATCATCATCATCATCATCATCATCATCATCATCATCATCATCATCATCATCATCATCATCATCATCATCATCATCATCATCATCATCATCACCATCATCATTATCATCATCACCATCATCATTATCATCATCATCATCATTTTGTTCTCCCTAAACCTCATCTTTGTATTTTCTAAATCGGATCCATTCCTAAACGTAGCCATCACCACCCCACCATCCTCCCCCACATGCCAGCACAATGAGCTTCACCATGAGTGGTTGTATATATTATCGAAAAGCTTCGAAAGTCGGCAGTTGTCACGACAACTACATGGTTCGAGCCCCGTAACAGGCAGAAGATTGGGATCTCCTTGATGTGGCCACAAACTTGTTTTGAACTGAGATGAAGACTCATATTTTGTATCTAAAACTCGACAGTGATCCTCCCACCGGCGGAGGCGTGAATAATCGGTGAATGAAGATGACCTGCAAAGATGAGTTTTTGACCTGTCTTTGCTCTTGGGTTTCAAGTTTTTGGGCCATTTGTGGGATGTAATCTATATTTTGTCGAATCCATTTAGGGTTATCGCAACATCACATATAAGAAAAGTAAAGTAAAATATGTTTTAAAATGGGGTGAACATAACTTAATATTAATAGAGACATTTTAATGTAAAGCTTAAATGTAAAACTTAAATGTGATTCAAGTCAGAATAGTACTAATGATATACCAATCATATTTGTTGTAATTTAACATAAAACTCGATCTCTATGTTCGTTGGAAATCAATTTCAGGTTATAACTATTATATGAAAAGTTGACAACATCTTAATAAATTTTGTGGTCCCCTTAGCTTGTTTTTTCGCCCAGATATTTAGCTAGCCATGTTCAGGCACTGATGATCTATTAAGCCCGTTTCTTCGTTTTCTCCCATGAAGCAGTTGGGTTGCTTTAATTTCACTACCAAAAATGATGGTCGACAGATTCGATTTTCTTTTGTTGTTTTAGTCACATATCAAGTTCTGCAATCGTCGTATCATTTAATTAGAGTATATAGTATATTGCTCAGAGTTGGTAAACTGCGCGGGCAAATGAAATGCGTTCAAATCGTACATTAATTCTTGAAAAGTTTTGGAATAATTTATCATCTTGTTTTTCATTTACGGAACTGTTTCCTTTGAAGGTCTGGTCTGTATATTTATATATCTAAATAAAATCTGATGTACAGCACTACCTACCGCAACTCAGCAAGTCTTATATCTAACGGGTACGGCTTCAACTAATCTGGTCTGAAAGATAAAGAAAGGGTAGTTTTGTTCTTAAAGACTGCCAAAAACGTACACTGCAGACTTCAGAGTGGGCGGAGCCCGCCAGTAAGGTTTTTGGATAGTAATCTGAGAATTGTATGACCTTTAAATATGTATCATTATCTGTTATAATCAATATTTCTATAAATTAAAGATTGAAAGAGTATTTATTTCTATGTTAATTAGGATAAGACATATATTGGGATATCAGAAATATTTTTTTTTCAACACTCTCCACTGTGTCGCGATCGTAATAGATGATGCATAATCTATTGTCTTGTTGTCTCACTAAAAACCTTGTCAAGCAAACAAAAATCTCTTGAGTAACAACAAAACATTGGTCGAAGGGAAAAGAGTACAACACATCAGCTACATAAGCGACCACATGTGATGTAGACTCTTTCTTATGTCTATGAAATTAACTTTCCCTGATCAGTAACTCAATCTTGGAGTTCAGACAATCTTCGCATTCCAATGCATCTCACATGCTTTTCAAATGTAGATTTTGGTAAGGACTTGGTAAACAAGTCTGCAACATTATCAGTCGAACACACACTTGACTCACATGAATATTCACTAGCTGTTGTTGTTGCTTATTGAAGAAAAAACTTCGGTGAAATGTGTTTCGTGTGACCACCATTGATGTATCCCAACTTTATTTGTTCAATGCAAGTCGCATTGTCCCCAAAGATACAACTTGGTGCTATCATAGTGGATGGTAATCCATTAGATCCTCGAATGTAGTGTATGATTGACCTAAGCAAGACGCACTCCTTAACCGCTTCATGTAAAACAATGATCTTAGAATAATTTGAGGAAGTAGTAGCAAAGGTTTGCTGTATTGATCTCCAAAAAATTGTTGTATTCACCATGACCTGTTTGTGAATGTCATTTATATGGGTAAGAGAGATACCCAGTATCAGCAAAACCAACCAAGACATCACAATGTGACTCTGAGTAGGGAACCGTAATGAATTGAGGTATAATGCTCGTAGCTGGAGGGGATCTCAGCGGGTCGAAGCTTTCACTCGACGGGTCGAATGATTGCGTTGGGTCGATCTAGGGTGCATTCTTCGACAGGTCGAGAGGTCCTCTTGATGGGTCGATTGACACCTTCAGGTCCATCCAGATTACAATTTTTGACGAGTTAAAAGATCCATTTGACAGGTCAAAAATTCGAGGACCTGCATGTTGTGATTCGACCATCAATTTTCCAGGAATTTCAAGTTTCTCTCTGTATTCTTTATAGGGAAAGAACAACCCCAAATCAATGAAACCCTTCAAGTATCTAAAGATATGCTTTACACCAGTCTAATGACACTGTGTTGGCATATAACTAAAACGAGCTAACAAGTTCACAGAGGACACAATATTTAGTCTAGTGCATTGAGCTAAATACAATAAAACTCTAATAACACTGATGTATGGTACCTTAGCTCAAAAGTTCCTCATCATCATCTTCTAGACGGTACGGATCCTTATTGGGTTTCAGACTGCAAATAACCATTGATGTGCTAAGAGGATGTGCTTTGCCTATGTTAAATCACCTGAGCATCTTTTGGATATAAGCACACTGGTGAATAAGTATTCCACCAACGATGTTCTAGCTCTAAACCAAGATAAATTTGAGTCCTACCAAGGTCTAGTTCATCTTAAACTCAGATTTCAAGTAGTCTACTATCTCATTGATTTCATCAAGAAACCCAATAATATTCATATCATAAACATAGACCGCTATAATGGCAAATCTTAACATTGTTCTATTAATGAACACATATGGGGACAAATCATCATTCTTGTATCCCTTCCTAATCAAGTACCACTTAGACGTGTGCACCACATCCTATCGGATTGTTTCAATCCATTTAGTTAACGCTTCAATCTAATCACATGAGTATTCCGTGGTGTAGAGTTACTTGAATTATGTATCACCACGTCTTTCGGCACTTTCATGTATATCTCTAAATCAAGGTTTCCATAGAGATATGTTGTCACCACATCCATCAGTTGTACGTTCAGTTTTTCGGACTCTACCAAACTGATAAGGTAGTGGAAAGTAATGATATCCATGACCGGAAAGTATGTCTCCTCATGATCAATGTCAGGGCATTGAGAGTCTAGTTTTATAGGGCATGACATCATTCTTCTCATTGCACTTTCGAACAAAGACTCATTTATGTCCTACCGGCTTCACATTCGGTGGGCATAGCACTACCAGACCGAAAACTTACATTTTCTTCAGGGAGTCTAGTTCAACCTGCATTGGTTCTTTCCACTTCGGTCAATTCGCTCTCCGCTGATATTCAGCAACCCAGCAAGGTTCCACTTCATCATCGTCAATAATCTCTTGAGCGGCGAAATAAGCAAAAGCATCATCAATTACCTTGGATGATCTATCCATAACAATGCACGTATCATTGTTAGTTAGTGAGATTTCATCGTTCTTTTACATCACAAATGGGTCTGAAGCGTTCTCTAGAAATGTATTTATGATTCTAGGATATAATTGTAGTCAGAAACAATCTCATGTGAATGATTCACTATGTTGATGACGAAATGATCATTTTGTGCCTGGATGACCTTCTTTTTCACCGGCAGCTCATCTGTGAATTTTTTTGGTCTCCACTTTTCCTAGTAAGAGCCGGAGTCAATGCTAGTTCCTCAACATGGGAAGGATGAACGTTTCCTTGCCTGGGAGTGGCGTTAAACCGCCAATTCTTGGGGACTTCCAACCTTGCAAGAACATTTTCAGTAGGTATGTATGATCTCGTCACTTTGACAATATCAGTAAAGTAGTCAGGCATCGAGTCTGCTACCTTCTAAAGATCAAGAATACGTTGTACTTCAATCTCACTTTAAGATGTGCATACGTGGATCCTCTTGAAACATAGTAGGAGTATACCACATCAATTCCCAATATTTAATCGAAATGGAGGCATTCTTGTCTCCCCCTAACATCGGGAAACATGTTTCATCAAAGTGACAATCTGCAAATCTTGCAGTAAAGAGATCTCATTTCAATGATTTGTAATAGACAATTATCGGAGATTTATAACTAACATAGATGCCTAAATGATGTTGTAGACCCATTTTACTATGTTGTGGAGACGCAGTTTGCATATACACTCCGCAACCAAAGATGTGTAGATATGAAATGTCAGGATCATACCCAGTCACCAACTGGTACGCACTGAATGGTTGGCGTGTTACGAGTCTCAAGCGAATAAGAATTTTTGCATGTAATACTGCATATCCCCAAGCAGATACCGACAAATTAGTATGCATAACCATTGCTCTGGTCATAAGCTGTAACCGCTTGATTTGTGCCTCTGCAAAACCCTTCTGAGAATGAACATGAGGGACGAGATGTTCAACTTCAATCCCAATCGACATAGTCATCAAAAGTTTTTGATGTAAATTCTCCTACATTATCCAATCTAATAGACTTGATTGAGCTATCTGGGTGGTGAGCCCAAAGCTTAATAATTTGTGCTAGAAGTTTCGCAAATGCAGCATTCATTGTGGATAACAAAACAACGTGTGACCATCGCGTTGATGCATCTACCAAAACCATAAAATATTTAAATGGTTCACATTCTGGTTTAATAGGTCCACAAATATGAACATGAATTCTTTGTAAGAATGAAATATTTTCAGTGTTATCAACTGCAAAAGAAGGTCTAACCTGTAACTTTGCCAATGAACAAACTTTGCAAAACGAGCGATGAGCATCAGAGATTGCCACAAAGGAATCTTGTGGACCAACACTAGGTGTCATAATCGGCTTGGATACCAAGACTGGAGTAAGATTGTTAATTGCATCAACTCCATCAAAACTGATGGGTATTTCCACATGTTTCTTTGCTCTAAAAAATGGATGACCATTAGAGTTTTTCAATATTTTGATCAGCATATCTCGACCAGGATGTCACAGTCTATAGTGCCAAATCTCATATGAGGCCGAGTCATACACACTGGTGAGAGTAATTGCATTGGATTCAATGATCTGAACTGTAGGAACATATAATCCACGTCAAGGTTTGCCAGATATGAGCCATGTGTCGGGTACACCTAGCTATATGGGTCCTGCTCCTTTAGGTCCTCGTATGTTAGAAATCAACCGGCCAGAACAAACTCCAGGTCCTTCTCCCGGTCATGCTGGTGGTTCAAGGACATCGTCGTCCGGACAACAAGGAGGTGTCTTCCCTTCTCACCTCTATTTTCCCTCGTATGGTGTTCCTGCCTTGCCATATTTCAATGACGCGGGAAACCTTATACCAGCTGTCGATGATGAGGGAAACCTTATTTACATCCACATGAAGGAAGCACACATTTTTCTGTCGTTTGATACACCTCTGAAAAGTGCGAGGATAGCAAACGCATCGACGTTAGAATCATCGGGTAAATAGTAAATATATGCATTATTTAATTTCAAAATTTCCATTAATTTTTATAATAAATTGGGTTATCCTATTTTAATTTTTTTTAACTTTGTCTTATGCCACAGACGTCGGAGGGGAGAAAAAAGTGAGGACCAGAGGCCCTGTTGTGGGGAAGCAACTTTAGAAGGACGTGGAGGCCTACGGGCCCCTGGTCATAGAGACTGACGAGCAAGGATCAGTGAGAGAGGGAAACATTTGTAGGAGGTACTCCAGCATGGTTGGAAGCATTATCCGGGACAAAGTCCCTGTTCTGTGGTCAGAGTGGTTTTCAGTCCCTCAGTCCGTGAAGGACTAAGTGAACAATGCGATGCCGGTGAGTTAGATATTCATTGTGTATGTCTACTTATATTAATTAATTTCTTTAAAATATAAATATATTAACATAAAAAATTGGACATTGCAGGTGTGGTTCAATGTTCGGGAGGAACTTAAATCCACCTGGGAAAATGAGGTTCAAGGAGGAAGGTGACGGGATAATATATATATTTAAGTATCACAGGGATTATGTAATGTGTTTCTAAAATTTGTGTCGCATATATAGGTATAAAGAGTGGAAGAATGAGCTCTGTAAGTTCTGGAAGAAAAACGACATGCTTAATGACCGTTCGGGTACCCTTATGAAGTTCATGCTTGGGGAGTACGAGTGGAAGTGGCTTATAATCCACTTCAACGCCCCACAATTTGAGGTATATTTTTCATCATATATATTTACTTTTGGATAATTTGGCGTTGATAGTTTCTAAATCCCTTTTTTTAATATATATATTTATGAAACAATACCATTTCCTCCATAAACGCGAGGAACCGAGCAAAGAACATGGACAACCATCGCAGCAGTTCTAGACCCTTTGCGTCTTATAGAGAGGAGGCAATGACCCAACACCTGAAGAAAACCCATTCGTGTGGATGTATGAAAAAATACATCCTCAGTCCCACGAACAAGCTGTAAGTATTGTGCCCTTACAAGTTTACAAATTGCTTACATGTGTATTGTCCAGTTATTTTTTTTAATGTATGTATTCTAATATGTTATTTTCTTATCATTGTCAATTAGGCTCATTTAAGGGAAACAGTTGAGGACGTGTTGACTCAGATTGCGAGGGAGCGAAACCCTAATATCTCGGATGATGAGATTCCCCAGGCCATGTCTCAGATCGATCAATCTGATTTAAGGGTTGGGGCGAGGATCATGAGAAACATTTTCCCACCATGAAAGAGCAATTACTATTGCAAGGGTTTAGGACGGCAATGCAATGTGATATTGAAGAACACATCTGGTTTTCAACGCAAATCAGGATCTTCTAAGGCCTAGCTAGATGAGCAACTTCATAGGCTGAGTGAGGAGTATCAAAGCAAGATAAAAGAAACTCAGCGACAGATAACCCAGTAGATGGAGGAGATGAGTCAAGAGATGGCCCGGCAGCAGGCTGAGGAGTTAGTTCGGATGCGAGCTGAAATGGCTAGGAATTTTGAACGCCTGAGCTCAACCCTTTAGGCGCAAGAAATAAATGTCCTGGCCCAAGGTTGGACTCCATCTAACTAGCACCCTCACGATGCTCCACATGAGCAGCAGGATCTACCCGATGATGATGGTAGTAGCCCATCTTATCTCCACTTGGCAACATTTAGTTTATATGCATGTGTTTCAAAATTATACGCTAAATTTTTATAAGTTTGTGTTTTGTGTTGATTGTGAAGCCGTTATGCGTTGTTGAACCTTGTAGAAATGAAAATATATGTTCGTTAGCTATTTTCAAACTGCAGGTTCTAGGAATGGTAAATCCAGAATTTGTAGTTTTTTTTTCTTCATAAAATGCATACTATAGCCGACAACTTTGGTACCTGGTCGTTGGCTATAGTCAACATTTTCTGACGATCAGCATAACTATACCTGACGGGTTGAGACTAATACCTGACGATCCCTAAACCTAGTCGTTGGCTATAGTTTCCTCCGATCAAACAATTTTGACCGGACCGGGAAGGTTTGCCCAATGACTTTCCACTCTAAAGTTGTCGGTTATGGTTGTGAACTATAGCCGACAACTTTTGGTGGTTGACTATAGTTTAGACCTATAACCGACAAGGTGCGCCAAAGGTTGTCGGGTATAGTATAGCCGACAACCTTTTACCGACGACATGTTGTCGAGCATATTATAGTCGACGATTTTGGGCTAACAGGTAGACAACTTTATGTCGTCGGCTATAATAATACATATGCTAGTAGTGATAAGTGCAGTACCTCATTCATCAGTTTGAAAGTTTAGGTATAAATACAAGTAAATACTCACCTAAAAAAATACAAGTAAATACTCATCGAAATATTATGAATTTTCTTTTTTCAAAAAAATTAACGAACATAGAGTTGTTAACTAAACAGGTACAAACTAACATTTTTGACATGTTTACTTACCTGGAATGAGAATCAAAAGTATGGGAATCATTCTCATTCTACTACATTCCTGTATTTACTTGCATATAAGAGAAATGGAATGGAGGTCGGGTTGGAATTATTCCTCCCTAAATAATTTTTTTTACCCATAATACTCTTACGTATATTTTTTTAAGAGACTCTTATGTATATTAAATGGCTCCAATTTCTTTATACTTGATATTTCAATTTGTTTGCTAAATTGTTACTATGAATGTTTATATTTCAATTTTTTTTAAAGTATTATGATTTTTTTTTAGGGAGAATAGTTATAATGATCATTCAAGTTTTTCACGATCGACAATTTAGTCACTGAATTTTCGAAAATATCAAAACAATCACTGAATTATTATCTCACATATCAATTTGGTCATTATTCTCGTTTCAAACGTCAATTTTCCTTCTTCTTCATCGGTCTTCACACTTATCCCAATTATGTTATGTATATTTCTATTATAATCTTATTCATATAAGGAAAGCACACTACCAGAAGAACTACTATAGCCGACGATGAAATTTTGTCGGCCTGTTAGAAAATGTCATCGGCTATAGCATCGTCGGAAAAAGGCCGTCGGTGATACCGTAGCCGACGAAATTTATTGACGTCATCGGCTATAGTTGGACTATAAACAACGACTTTTAAGTCGTTGGTCGAAGCTTCCCTTCCGGCCAAAATGGGTGAACGGAGAAACTGTAGCCGACGACGTTGTATATGCATGTCATCGGCTATAGTCCCAGAATTCTGAATTTTTTTTTTGTATATTCTGGATTTGAATTCCAGAACCTGCCAATTCCTTCCCACTGTAAATTCGGTGTGTTTAGAAAAATTACACAAGCCCCTAAATTTACCCTACTACACAAATCCTAAAATTACACAATTCAGCAAAATTACACAAACCCTAATTTAAAAAAAAAACAAATACACTTGGCGGCAAGAAATTTTAGGGAAGAGAGAGGAAAGGAGGGAGGGAGGGAGGGAGGGAGGGAGGGAGGGAGGGAGGGAGGGAGGGAGGGAGGGAGGGAGGGAGAGAGAGAGAGAGAGAGAGAGAGAGAGAGAGAGAGAGAGAGAGAGAGAGAGAGAGAGAGAGAGAGAGAGAGAGAGAGAGAGAGAGAGAGAGAGAACCTGATTTTTTGTAAGGAGAGAGAGGCGGGCTAGGCGGTGATGGTGTGGTGAGTGGCGGTGACTGAGAGAGAAAGGAGTTAGCTAGGTTAAATTTAGGGTTTTTTTTTTTGCGAGAGGAGGTGTGGTCACGACGAACTAGGGGTATAAACCAGATAACTATGGCTGATGACATAAGAACTCGTCGGTTATAGTATAACCGATGACACATGGTAAAAATCATTGTCGGCCATAGTATGGTCGACAACACATGTATCCATCATCGACCTTAGTTACACAAAAGCCGACAAATTATTTTTTTCGTTGGCTTTCCTACTATAGCCAACGACTCAAATTATTGTTAGCTGTAGTGTACTATAATCGACGATAATTCACGTCTTCAGGCTGTTTTTTCTAATATTTTGTCAGTTATAGTGTTTTTTCTGGTAGTGGCATTTGGCAAATTTTAATGTTTAAAATAGACAAAATTAAAGTTCAATGAATTTTTTGATATTTTTTAAAGTTTAGTGCAAATTGTCGATTGTGACAAGATTCAGTGAGCATTATACCTATTTTTCCTTTTGTTGAATTTGAAGCTTTCTCTGTTTATGAAGCTTGTTAGATTTGATGTTTAGTTTTCGTTTTGTTTTATTTAGTTAGCTCATATGAGAGTTGGCCGATCTCCTTTTTTTTTGTCATTGTCCAACTATATGTGTATGTGAGAGTTGGCCGATCTCCTTTTTTTTGACATTGTCTTTTTGACATTGTCCAACTATATGTGTATGTGTTGTTGTTGTTGTTGTTGTTGTTGTTGTTGTTCTCATCATCATCATCATCATCATCATCATCATCATCATCATCATCATCATCATCATCATCATCATCATCATCATCACCATCATCATTATCATCATCACCATCATCATTATCATCATCATCATCATTTTGTTCTCCCTAAACCTCATCTTTGTATTTTCTAAATCGGATCCATTCCTAAACGTAGCCATCACCACCCCACCATCCTCCCCCGCATGCCAGCACAATGAGCTTCACCATGAGTGGTTGTATATATTATCGAAAAGCTTCGAAAGTCGGCAGTTGTCACGACAACTACATGGTTCGAGCCCCGTAACAGGCAGAAGATTGGGATCTCCTTGATGTGGCCACAAACTTGTTTTGAACTGAGATGAAGACTCATATTTTGTATCTAAAACTCGACAGTGATCCTCCCACCGGCGGAGGCGTGAATAATCGGTGAATGAAGATGACCTGCAAAGATGAGTTTTTGACCTGTCTTTGCTCTTGGGTTTCAAGTTTTTGGGCCATTTGTGGGATGTAATCTATATTTTGTCGAATCCATTTAGGGTTATCGCAACATCACATATAAGAAAAGTAAAGTAAAATATGTTTTAAAATGGGGTGAACATAACTTAATATTAATAGAGACATTTTAATGTAAAGCTTAAATGTAAAACTTAAATGTGATTCAAGTCAGAATAGTACTAATGATATACCAATCATATTTGTTGTAATTTAACATAAAACTCGATCTCTATGTTCGTTGGAAATCAATTTCAGGTTATAACTATTATATGAAAAGTTGACAACATCTTAATAAATTTTGTGGTCCCCTTAGCTTGTTTTTTCGCCCAGATATTTAGCTAGCCATGTTCAGGCACTGATGATCTATTAAGCCCGTTTCTTCGTTTTCTCCCATGAAGCAGTTGGGTTGCTTTAATTTCACTACCAAAAATGATGGTCGACAGATTCGATTTTCTTTTGTTGTTTTAGTCACATATCAAGTTCTGCAATCGTCGTATCATTTAATTAGAGTATATAGTATATTGCTCAGAGTTGGTAAACTGCGCGGGCAAATGAAATGCGTTCAAATCGTACATTAATTCTTGAAAAGTTTTGGAATAATTTATCATCTTGTTTTTCATTTACGGAACTGTTTCCTTTGAAGGTCTGGTCTGTATATTTATATATCTAAATAAAATCTGATGTACAGCACTACCTACCGCAACTCAGCAAGTCTTATATCTAACGGGTACGGCTTCAACTAATCTGGTCTGAAAGATAAAGAAAGGGTAGTTTTGTTCTTAAAGACTGCCAAAAACGTACACTGCAGACTTCAGAGTGGGCGGAGCCCGCCAGTAAGGTTTTTGGATAGTAATCTGAGAATTGTATGACCTTTAAATATGTATCATTATCTGTTATAATCAATATTTCTATAAATTAAAGATTGAAAGAGTATTTATTTCTATGTTAATTAGGATAAGACATATATTGGGATATCAGAAATATTTTTTTTTCAACACTCTCCACTGTGTCGCGATCGTAATAGATGATGCATAATCTATTGTCTTGTTGTCTCACTAAAAACCTTGTCAAGCAAACAAAAATCTCTTGAGTAACAACAAAACATTGGTCGAAGGGAAAAGAGTACAACACATCAGCTACATAAGCGACCACATGTGATGTAGACTCTTTCTTATGTCTATGAAATTAACTTTCCCTGATCAGTAACTCAATCTTGGAGTTCAGACAATCTTCGCATTCCAATGCATCTCACATGCTTTTCAAATGTAGATTTTGGTAAGGACTTGGTAAACAAGTCTGCAACATTATCAGTCGAACACACACTTGACTCACATGAATATTCACTAGCTGTTGTTGTTGCTTATTGAAGAAAAAACTTCGGTGAAATGTGTTTCGTGTGACCACCATTGATGTATCCCAACTTTATTTGTTCAATGCAAGTCGCATTGTCCCCAAAGATACAACTTGGTGCTATCATAGTGGATGGTAATCCATTAGATCCTCGAATGTAGTGTATGATTGACCTAAGCAAGACGCACTCCTTAACCGCTTCATGTAAAACAATGATCTTAGAATAATTTGAGGAAGTAGTAGCAAAGGTTTGCTGTATTGATCTCCAAAAAATTGTTGTATTCACCATGACCTGTTTGTGAATGTCATTTATATGGGTAAGAGAGATACCCAGTATCAGCAAAACCAACCAAGACATCACAATGTGACTCTGAGTAGGGAACCGTAATGAATTGAGGTATAATGCTCGTAGCTGGAGGGGATCTCAGCGGGTCGAAGCTTTCACTCGACGGGTCGAATGATTGCGTTGGGTCGATCTAGGGTGCATTCTTCGACAGGTCGAGAGGTCCTCTCGATGGGTCGATTGACACCTTCAGGTCCATCCAGATTACAATTTTTGACGAGTTGAAAGATCCATTTGACAGGTCAAAAATTCGAGGACCTGCATGTTGTGATTCGACCATCAATTTTCCAGGAATTTCAAGTTTCTCTCTGTATTCTTTATAGGGAAAGAACAACCCCAAATCAATGAAACCCTTCAAGTATCTAAAGATATGCTTTACACCAGTCTAATGACACTGTGTTGGCATATAACTAAAACGAGCTAACAAGTTCACAGAGGACACAATATTTAGTCTAGTGCATTGAGCTAAATACAATAAAACTCTAATAACACTGATGTATGGTACCTTAGCTCAAAAGTTCCTCATCATCATCTTCTAGACGGTACGGATCCTTATTGGGTTTCAGACTGCAAATAACCATTGATGTGCTAAGAGGATGTGCTTTGCCTATGTTAAATCACCTGAGCATCTTTTGGATATAAGCACATTGGTGAATAAGTATTCCACCAACGATGTTCTAGCTCTAAACCAAGATAAATTTGAGTCCTACCAAGGTCTAGTTCATCTTAAACTCAGATTTCAAGTAGTCTACTATCTCATTGATTTCATCAAGAAACCCAATAATATTCATATCATAAACATAGACCGCTATAATGGCAAATCTTAACATTGTTCTATTAATGAACACATATGGGGACAAATCATCATTCTTGTATCCCTTCCTAATCAAGTACCACTTAGACGTGTGCACCACATCCTATCGGATTGTTTCAATCCATTTAGTTAACGCTTCAATCTAATCACATGAGTATTCCGTGGTGTAGAGTTACTTGAATTATGTATCACCACGTCTTTCGGCACTTTCATGTATATCTCTAAATCAAGGTTTCCATAGAGATATGTTGTCACCACATCCATCAGTTGTACGTTCAGTTTTTCGGACTCTACCAAACTGATAAGGTAGTGGAAAGTAATGATATCCATGACCGGAAAGTATGTCTCCTCATGATCAATGTCAGGGCATTGAGAGTCTAGTTTTATAGGGCATGACTTCATTCTTCTCATTACACTTTCGAACAAAGACCCATTTATGTCCTACCGGCTTCAAATTCGGTGGGCATAGCACTACCAGACCGAAAACTTACATTTTCTTTAGGGAGTCTAGTTCAACCTGCATTGGTTCTTTCCACTTCGGTCAATTCGCTCTCCGCTGATATTTAGCAACCGAGCAAGGTTCCACTTCATCATCGTCAATAATCTCTTGAGCGGCGAAATAAGCAAAAACATCATCAATTACCTTGGATGATCTATCCATAACAATGCACGTATCATTGTTAGTTCGTGAGATTTCATCGTTCTTTTACATCACAAATGGGTCTGAAGCGTTCTCTAGAAATGTATTTATGATTCTAGGATATAATTGTAGTCAGAAACAATCTCATGTGAATGATTCACTATGTTGATGACGAAATGACCATTTTGTGCCTGGATGACCTTCTTTTTCACCGGCAGCTCATTTGTGAATTTTCTTGGTCTCCACTTTTCCTAGTAAGAGCCGGAGTCAATGCTAGTTCCTCAACATGGGAAGGATGAACGTTTCCTTGCCTGGGAGTGGCGTTAAACCGCCCATTCTTGGGGACTTCCAACCTTGCAAGAACGTTTTCAGTAGGTATGTATGATCTCGTCACTTTGACAATATCAGTAAAGTAGTCAGGCATCGAGTCTGCTACCTTCTAAAGATCAGGAATACGTTGTATTTCAATCTCACTTTAAGATGTGCATACATGGATCCTCTTGAAACATAGTGGGAGTATACCACATCAATTCCAAATATTCAATCAAAATGGAGGCATTCTTGTCTCCCCCTAACATCGGGAAGCATGTTTCATCAAAGTGACAATCTGCAAATCTTGCAGTAAAGAGATCTCATTTCAATGATTTGTAATAGACAATTATTTGAGATTTATAACTAACATAGATGCCCAAATGATGTTGAAGACCCATTTTACTATGTTGTGGAGACGATCTTACCTCCTCAAGAGTCACCGTATCCTTTCTAAAACAATAAAGGATTGCACAAAATTCTCATATGATAACGGTAAAGATACCAATATAATTAGAGCAGTATCCTCATCATCGATTTTAACATCGATGTTACGCAATTCTAACAGAATTGTCTTCAGCTGATCCCTCTTGCATACGCAGACCAAACAGTCGTTGCTTCAGAAGCAACTTGTTGGTTAAAGACTTTGTCATGTATAAACTCTCAAGCTTCAACCACAAACTAGATGCAGATTCCTCTTCTGCGATTTCGGTGATGATATCATCTGCAAGACACAACATGATTGTCAAATGTGCCTTCTCCTCCAGACTGGCCATCTCAGCAGACTTGGGACCTGCTGTCTTCTTCATCAGCGGCGCCCACAACCCTTGTTGCTTTAACAAGGCACGCATCTTGATCTGCCATAAACTGAAACTGTTCCTCCTCGTGAATTTGTCGATCTTCACATTCACCCCAGACATCCTGAGCCGATGCTCTGATACCAGTTTGTTACAGCGGAAGCAATTTGAAGCAATTGAATGTAAGAACAAACGCAGATTTACGTGGTTCACTAACGTGAGTTAGCTACATCCACGACAGAAGGAGAACATATTACTTTATCATGGAGAACCAGATTACAAGGTATATCACACTAGGTTAAGCCTAACCTAGGATTACAAAATACCTAATCTCTCTACCATACTAGATTAAGCCTAATCTACAGGATAGAACCAGATATCACACCTCTCTCTTATGGCTAATACCCTTGTATATATATAGCCTAATAGAGTCCTGAATACCAGGGGAATCCCAAACACACACGTCCGAGGAAACCTAAACCAGAATGATTAAGGAAATCCCAATTCCTTAATGCCTGAGGAATCCTAGTCCTAACAAAATCCTGAGTATCAGTCCTGCTCGCCAAGGACTTCTAACTCTCCTCGCCAAAGACTTCCTCGCCAAAGTCAACGTTCGCCAAAGACTCTCTCGCCAGAGATTCTTCCTTGCTTGCGAACCTCGCATATGCCAACGCGCCTCGCGTACGCCAACGTGATACAAGATTCAAGGCACTGACTAACATCAGTAGAAAGCGATTTCAGTAGTGGCACTTTCAAGAACAAGCACATGCAAATTCATTTTCATCAATATGATGTCTAAACTTTAAAAACTATCAAAGTATGCTCAAAATCTCGTAACTATATTTACGTGATGCCTAGACCCATTTTCCATCATGGAGCCGTCTCTGTCGATGACGTGGCATTTTCTTCTTCTTTCAGAACAGAGGGTAAAAACTTTAATACCTTTAATATTTCTTTTAATTTTTATTCTCTCTCTCTCTCTCTCTCTCTCTCTCTCTCTCTCTCTCTCTACGAATGTGCTTCTCGTCAAATGGCCTACTTCTTCGCCACTGCAATGGACCTCTCCTCTATCTATGCGTCGCCTGGATCTCCGCACATCTCTCCTTCACCGAGAAACTCATGTCCTTGCCTCACCACTGTGCGACACTCCTTAACCTTGATGCCTTCGTTGTAGCCTGCCACCGATCTCATTAAACTTTTTCGACAGTGGCTCGGCCTCATCAGCTCTCTCTCCCTCTCCTAGGCCAAGAACACACTGATGCAAGGCGAGATCCTTCCCTCAGCCTCTTCTTCGACCCTAACAACTGCTCGCCAAGACCTAATTTCCCTCCGGCAACCCCAAATCCTCGGCCTGTTCTTCGGCCTCCGCAAAACCCACATCTGCATCTCCCTCTCTCTCTGTGCCTAACGTGGAAGTAGGTGAGAAGATTGGTCTCCAACACCGATGGATTTTGTTTTAATTCAAACGCAGAGAAGGATGTCGCTAGATTGCTGAAATTTGGATCTCCGACTTTGCCTTCGCAGTATCATAGCGAAAGACTTGGCTCACTCGAACTCGACAACTGCTCCCTTGAGCTCAACATTTGCTCATCTCGAGCTCTACTACCGTGTCATGCTGCACCTTCCTTTGATTCGACAGAGCTCGACATTTAGGGTTTGGGTGCTCAAATCAATATTTTGGGTCCCAATAGAAATTTTAGAGGTGCCCTTTATAATTTTGAGGGTGCCCATAATAATTTTGGGTAAAATAATATTTTTACCCGTTGTTGTGAAGGGTAAATTCTCTTAAGCATTGGATGCTTAGGTTCTTCGATCAATGGTGCAAAGGTTTTGAACACCATTAGCATTTGGCGTTGTACTTTGTATCGTTTTATTGGCAGATTCAAAGATAAGGAGGATTTTCTTTAGGGATCGTAGACCTTGGTTCTATCATGATATTACAATCATGTTGGAGGAGTTTGATGGTTTGACACCGGTTTACACTATATCGGCGACTAAGGCCAAAGTTTGAGCACGTGAGGAGGTGACTAGCGGTGATCTCACCTTACCAGTAGAAGTCAAACAATGGTGGAATGTGCCTGGTAATTGTTTAGGCCGGTACCTTGATTATTACCGAATTCAGTTTCATGATGAGGAGCAAATTCAACTTATCATGGAAATTGACATTCGTGATCCATTAGAGATGCAGGTTAGTTTGCGTATTGGTATGACTGTAACGACCCATACTATGATTAGCAATATAATTACTCTTTGACACATTTATCAAGATTCGTCGCAATTTAAAAATTAACTTTTCAAATATTTTGATTTTGGATTCACTTTCTTCACAAAAGTCGTGAAGAAAATTATTACTGAGATCGCGCATATTTTTAGTTCATTTTTCCAAAGTTTAAAGTTAATTTTTACAATTTTTTGAAGTTTCTTGGAGAGATAAATTAAAATAGAAATCTACACTTGATGATTTAATCGTAGCTGCTATATCAAACAGTAATTCAATCTTAGCCGTTGATTTCACTATTTGGTATAAATACCATCTTCTCCATAGAAGGTAAACTGAGGAATCAAGAAAATCCTCTTTCTCTCTCCTCGATTGTCGGCGAAGCTTGTCGCTTGATTTTTTCGGCGATAGCCACTTCAGATCGCGATTTAGTTTGCGTTCGACTCGTCTCCCTCCCCTTTACACTTATCCGTCATCAATTCAAACCAATTCAATCAGCGATGTTGAATTCAAGGGTTTTAGGTCGAATTTTTTGCCATCCAAGGTGGCGCTCCAAGCCGCGTTGCATTGTCGGATCATAGGGTTTGGGAATCCCTTGGTTTGGGCTTTCGAATGCACCTAGCCTTGAGACCATTAACGTTTGATCGTGGTCAAACGATCGGCAACAAATTTCGACGATTCTTCCTGACTTTTCAGGCATCAAAGGAGCTCGAACGGGGTGGCGCGTGAAGCCCATGTGCTGCCGCCTGTGGTAGTGCATGTGGGCCATGCTCCGTAGTGCACGGTTTCCTCAAATAAGACATTATCTCTTTTTGCGAAGAGAATTTGAGAATCAAGTGAGCATTCCTCTACTAATCTGGGTTTTCTTCTTGGATGATCGCGGAATGAGGAGAATGTAGAGTGACTGATTCTGGCGACGAAATTGGCTAGCTATTGATTAGGCATCCAAGTGAGTGGACCTTAGCTTTTCATTGTTGTGTATGCGAGTAGTATATGTTGATATTTATTGTTAAAGTTAATTCTTTAAAACAATTACATTTTGTAAGTTCCTTTATGTTAGGTAGAAACTTTATTAGAATTATGTTTCGCTTTAGTTTTCATCATGTTAGATTGAAGTTTAGTTCAGCTAGTTCATACTTTTCATGTATATGGTTTATGGTTAACATTTTCAGTTTAGTTAGTTCTTCCACTTGGTATGTCAGTTAAGTAGTTCTTATCTTGTGTCTTTATTGAGAGATGAGTCAGTATTCACAGAGGCTATATATTTGAGATTTTTATATGTGTGTATGTATGCTACCTGACTGACCCTCAGGTAGCCATTTCAGGGTTGTAGTTCACTACTCATGCATTATCTGGGGTTGTAGTTCACTACCAGATAATAGGGGTGACTGGGGTTATAGTTCACTATTAGTCATCATCACCTCCTTATTTCTTGAGTCACGATAGTCACTTGTCGTCTTGGATGCTAGGCTCCTAAACGACACTTGATGACTAGAGATGTCAGATACCTCTGTCTTTTCTATTATTTCATCTTAGATTTAGTTCTAGTCTATTGACTTTAGTTTCTGTCTTTCTGATGACTAGAGATGTCAGATACCTCACTCATACTCATTTGATTATTTTATTTCAAATTTAGTTCTCAGTTAACCAAACATCAATTTTGATGACTAGAGACGTATATACCTCAATCATCTTTGTTAATAGATATTTCAGTTTTAGATAGTCAGTTCATTCAGCTCTCAGCCAGTTGAATTCACACCTCGTGTTTAGATATTTAAATTCAGAGTCAGTCTTGTGGTTGATCTCAACTATTCAGTTTTGTCTTATGATTTTAAGTTCTCGCATATAAGTTTTTTCACTGAAATTCAGCAGAATGACATAAATTAATGACAAGCGGTGGTTGATGTCGAACTCTGGCGGTGGTCGGTAGTTGTGTAGGTGTTTAGGAGGTTTATGTATAGGGTTTGGGGTGATGGCTATCAACTCAAGAGTTGCTGATAACATATTGAAGGAGAAAAGTAAATAGATACATAGTAGTCTAAAAACTGTATTTTATTTATTGATAGATGACCTTTAAATATGCATTACAATATATTACAATCAATATCTCTATAAATCAGCGATTGAGAGAATATCTACTTCTATGTTAATTATGACAAGACACACACCGGGATACCAGGAATATTATTTCCTTAAACAGTATATACTTTTACGCCGAGGTTTTGGTACCAAATCAAGTCTTGCTTTTTATTTCAGTCAAAGCTAGCAATAATGTGGCACCATATCATACACGAAATTTTTTATTTCAGAAACTACTTCATACGAGAATTTCTTTTCTCTTCTGATCCGTTCATACACCTTACCTCTTCGAGTCTTCGTGACACTACCCTCACACAGTAACCACCTATTTGTTCTTCCTCACCAAAATTACACGAGTTTTTTGTTTTTTTACAAACTTAAAGATTTAGTACTTATACAAAGCATCTAGCTAGCCTTTCGACTTTGATCTCATTTTTGGTGTTTGCACTGCTCTCTAACTTTGATCATGTTTTGATGTTTGCACTGGTCCATCTAGTCTTTCGAGTTTAAAGTTTAAAACTTTGTTGAGTTGTATTTGTAAAATTATTTTTTGTTTTTACTATGTTAAAATTCAACTATCACGGTGAAGTAATGAAAACCACCAGAAAAAAAAATGTGTGCTGCATAGTATTACCAAGTTACAATTAGTCCGAGTAACATTTAATTCCTGGCTCTGCCACTGTTGTTGCTTCATCAAGTATAAATAGTATCTTATCGTTGCCATAATGCCCTAAAGGAAATAAGCAAATTAAGGTTCTCAGATCCTCATGGGAAAGTCCAGGGTTTTAAGCCCAGTCTCGACTTCGGAGCTGAAAAGAGGGCCATGGACTCCTCAGGAGGACAAGAAGCTCTTTGCTTTCATTCAACAACATGGCCATGGACGCTGGCGTTCTTTGCCCCAGAAAGCTGGTTCGATCAAAACTTTCCTTTACTTTCTAGCAAGATCGATCCGTATCGATTTCTTCTTTTGTAACTTGCTTTCTGATTGGTTTGTCGGTTCTATGTCTTGTAGGTTTACAGAGATGCGGAAAGAGCTGCAGGCTGAGATGGAAAAATTACCTGAACCCTCATATAAAGAGAGGAAATTTCAGTTTGCAGGAAGACCAAACCATCATTCAGCTTCATGCTCTTTTAGGCAACAGGTATAGACCGTGTATAGTAAATACGTATATACATAAGAATGTGATGTAAGCAGGGCTAGCTAAAGATAATTTACATATATATGTATATACTTTTTGTATCTAATTAATGTGGGTAGATAGGAATTTTATACCGTATCTGACATTCTGACTAGAACTGTGTTGTTTTAATTAATTTGCAATCTCTTGTATGTGCATGGTTGCAGGTGGTCTGCCATAGCTGCAATCTTACCAAGGAGAACCGACAATGAAATCAAAAACTACTGGAACACACACCTGAAGAAGAGGTTGGCCAAGATAGGGTTTGACCCTTATACCCACAAGCCCATGACCGCCGTCCTTGACTCTGCTCATGGTGACCCAAAGAAGTTCTCAAACCTCAGCCACTTAGCTCAGTGGGAGAATGCTAGGCTTCAAGCAGAAGCTAGATTTGCGAGACAGTCCAAACTACTCAACCCTACACCACCGCAAGCACTACCGCAATCCCAAGACTTCAACTTGAGAGCATGGGAAACCATACTATTGTCGTCAACGCCATCGCCAGCTGCTGCAGGCGGTGGAGTTGGCGGTGCCGGTGCCGCTAATGCTGTTCAAGAAGTTGGGTCGTTCGGTAAGTTTGATGGCTTAGTTTGGAGTAACAAGCAGATTGAGACTCCAACATTGACCATGCCATCATTTCCTGAGTTCAATGAAGACGTCGAAGGTGAATTGCTGGAGCCACTGCTACTGCAGAACAGCTACGAGATTAATACTGCTACTGGGACTTTTGGCGTTGAGGATGTTTGGACATTGGAACAATGTAATAAAATGAATAACATCAACGGATACGATATCGATCAATATGTGAGGATGAGCGAGGGGTTAGCAAACATGTATTTTTGTGGTAATAACCTACCAACTAATTAGCTCTTAGATAAAACTTCCCCTGCAGGCATGCCTAGCTAGCTCAATAATAAAGATGGCAGAAGCTAGACTAAGTGGCTGCAGTGGACATGGCTAGGTTAATTAATCAATTTTGAAATACCATTTCTGATCCAATTTCATCTTCATTCTTCAACCAGGTCTCCGGCGTACCAGTAATAGGGTTGCTTATCAATTGGCTAGCTAGTTTTGGTTTAACAGTTGATATTAGCAATTGTTGGCTAACCCGGCCAAGTCCCTGAGTTTATTCAGGATGCCCTAGATTATGGTGTAAGTCATACTGAAAGTTAATGAAAGACCATTTCTGGTTCCGCCACCGTATACATGCATAAGGACGACCACTTGTACTGGTGCGTGGTAAATGGAAGATCCGGCCTATGACTGCTATGGATTCTCCTGCTAGATAGTTCAAGGAACAATCTATTTCGTATGCTAACTCCTGTAACTAGTATCACTGCTGGCCACCAAACTGGTAATGATGAGGTTCGGGAGTAATATAGTAATATATGTATATATATAGGTTTTTCTCGATGAGATTGAACCTGGAGTAGTTTGTTCATGTTAACTTCGATTAATTGGTTCTGTTTTTGTCCCAAATGGCCAAAATTAGATTCAATGAGAAAATTTGTTTCCTTTGTTCGAACTGTTGCTTTCGAATGAATTAAGGACCTAACTTTTGCTTTACTGTATATTGATGAGCACCTGGAAAAATTCTCAACGGCCAGCTGCCACAAGAATTAAACTTGCAGGTTTCATTTAACATGAAGAGACCCTCCTGATCAAAATACGCTGCTGCAAATATTAAGAAAATTTAGCTAGCAAGCGAGCTACTTGGTTTACTTCCGAATAAAAGAACAGTGGTGATCATTTTGATTCCTGTTATTTTATCTCTCTGCACTTCAGTAGAAAGCGATTTCAGTAGTAGCAGTTTCAAGAACAAGCACATGCAAATTCGTTTTCATCAATATGATGTATGAACTTTAAAAGCTATCAAAGTATGCTCAAAATCTCATAACTATATTTACGTGATACCTAGATCCATTTTCCATCATGGAGCCGTCTCTGTCGATGACGTGACATTTTCTTCTTCTTTCAGAACAGAGGGTAAAAAATTTAATACCTTTAATATTTCTTTTAATTTTTACTCTCTCTCTCTCTCTCTCTCTCTCCGAATGTGCTTCTCGTCAGACGGCCTACTTCTTCACCACTGCAACGCACCTCTCCTCTATCTATGCGCTGCCTGGATCTCCGTGCATCTCTCCTTCACCGAGAAACTCATGTCCTTGCCTCACCACCGTGTGACACTCCTCAACCTTGATGCCTTCATTGTAGCCTACCACCGATCTCATTAAACTTTTTCGACAGTGGCTCGGCCTCATCAGCTCTCTCTCCCTCTCCTAGGCCAAGAACACACTGATGAGAGGCGAGATCCTTCCCTCGGCCTCTTCTTCGACCCTAACAATTGCTCGCCAAGACCTAATTTCCCTCCGGCAACCCCAAATCCTCGGTCTGTTCTTCGGCCTCCGCAAAACCCACATCCGCCTCTCCCTCTCTCTCTCTGTGCCTGACGTGGAAGTAGGTGAGGAGATTGGTCTCCAACACCGATGGATTTTGTTTTAATTCAAACGGAGAGAAGGATGTCGCTAGATTGCTGAAATTCGGATCTCCGACTTTGCCTTCAAGGCAGTATCATAGCGGAAGACTTGGCTCACTCGAACTCGACCACTGCTCCCTTGAGCTCAACATTTGCTCATCTCGAGCTCCACCACCGTGTCATGCTGCACCTTCCTTTGATTCGACAGAGCTCGACATTTAGGGTTTGGGTGCTCAAATTGATTTTGGGTGCCCAAATCAATATTTTGGGTCCCAATAGAAATTTTAGAGGTGCCCTTTATAATTTTGTGGGTGCCCATAATAATTTTGGGTAAAATAATATTTTTACCCGTTGTTGTGAAGGGTAAATTCTCTTAAGCATTGGATGCTTAAATTCTTCGATCAGTGGTGCAAAGGGTTTGAACACCATTAGCATTTGGCGTTGTACTTTGGATCGTTTTATTGGCAGATTCACAGATAAGGAGGCTTTTCTTTAGGGATCGTAGACCTTGGTTCTATCATGATATTACAGTCATGTTGGAGGAGTTTGATGGTTTGACACCGGTTTACACTATATCGGCGACTAAGGCCAAGTTTGGGCACGTGAGGAGGTGACTAGCGGTGATCTCACCTTGCCAGTGGAAGTCAAACAATAGTGGAATGTGCCTGGTAATTGTTTAGGCCGGTACCTTGATTATTACCGAATTCAGTTTCATGATGAGGAGCAAATTCAACTTATCATGGAAATTGACATGCGTGATCCATTAGAGATGCAGGTTAGTTTGCGTATTGGTATGACTGTAACGACCCATACTATGATTAGCAATATAATTACTCTTTGACACATTTATCAAGATTCGTCGCAATTTAAAAATTAACTTTTCAAATATTTTGATTTTGGATTCAGTTTCTTCATTAAAGTCGTGTAACTACCAATAGTTTTAAAAAATAATTTCCCCAGTCATAATTAGTCCACATTCAATCACATGCCAACTATCAACTCAATTGCAGACAACCCTAAACAAACCAGAATGTTAGAGCAACTCCAACAATATGACAGAAAGTTTGCTTATTTTGTTCAAAAATGAAGCCGAAACCTATTTTAGCTAATCACTTGTATAAATTTACTCCAACAATATCACTTAAAATGTAGTTAGATTTAAACACATGCTTAGTTTTGATTGGTTGATAATAAAATATTTATTTATTAATATAATTATTAATTACATTTACAATCTAGAAGGAAAGTATTAATTACAATATTGAATGTTTCGTTACCTATAATTTATGTTTTTTGTATAAGAATAGGGGATGAAAACATGAAATATAGGGAATCCCTAAATTGGCTAATAAGATAGGGGAGCTGCTGGAGTGAATTTTAAGAGAAATTTTTTATATTTTAGCTAAAACTGATTTATAGGGAATCTGTTGGAGTTGCTCTTACGACTCATAGGACTAATGGAGTTAGGGGTCATCATTTGACCCGTGGGCTTCGTGGGCCGGTGGAGGCCCGTAAGCCCGTGGGCTAAAAGCCCGGCCCGGCCCGCAAAAAAGCCCGCAAAAGCCCGCCAAGGTGGTTGGTGGGCCGACCATGGTTTAGAGATCTAAAGCCCGGCCCGGCCCGCGGGCCCGGCCCGCCAAAAGCCCGTCAAGGCCCGTTAGGCCCGGCCCGTCAAAGCCCGTTAGGCCCGGCCCGTCAAAGCCCGCACACATATTGACATATATCATTAAATTATTTAATGAATTTTAATCATTATACAATTTATACCTAGTTAATGTTTACCTACACACATATTGACATATATATATAATATAGTGACTAGTAGTCTAATAGACTAATACTATATAGATATATATTTTACATTTGTGTATATATATTAATATATTACATATACATGGATAGATTGAATATTTGAATTCCATATATAATTAAATTTGTGTATCTATTTTACTATTAAGTCATTATTTAAAGTTTAGCATAAGTTAGGGTTTAGGTTTAGGGTAAATTAGGGTTTAGGAGATTAAGATTTATGGTAAGTTAAGGTTTAGGAATTTGAGGTTTAGGGTAAGTTAGGGTTCCGGTTCTAGGATTTTATTGTAATTTTTTTAGGGTTTAGGGTTTGGGGTTTAGGTTTTAGGGTTTAGGGTTTAGGTCCAAAATTTATAAAAATTAGGGACGGCCTACTTAGAATATTATGAACAACCAATCCGACAGTCAATTTTTTATATATATAAGATAGTAGTACGTATATCATTATACCTACACTTATATATATAATATAGTGATTAGTACTATATATATATTTTTTATATTTGTGTATGTTTATATTAATATATTACATATACATATATTGATCAAATATTGGAATTCCATATATAGTTATATTTGTGTATCTATTTTACTATTAAATCACTGTTTAAAGTTTAGGATAATTAAGTTAGGGTTTAGGTTTAAGGTAAGTTAGGGTTTAGGGGATTGAGATTTAGGGTAAGTTAAGGTTTAAGAATTTTGAGGTTTAGAGTAAGTTAGATTTTAGGTTTTAGGAATTTTGAGGTTTAGAGTAAGTTAGGGTTTAGGGGTTAGGGTTTAGGGGTTAGGGGTTAGGGTTTAGGGTTAGGGTTTCATTGTAATTTTTTTTATCGATTTACACTGTAAAACAGTAAATATAATAGATGGTTCAGATTAGATTTTGTAATTTTTCAATGGTGAGAGTTTAATTGAGAGTGTGTGAAATGACATCAATACCCTTCTCTTATATATTGCTTATTTTTCCATGGAGAAACTTGATAAATTAAATTTTTATATCAATTTTTTTGACACTATGAGATAGATATGTAATTTACAAGAATGTGTGTTAAAATTTTGATCTTAAAAAATTCCTTTAGGGATGGGTAATTTATGTTTTAGTTGTAAGGGTACTACGGTCACATTTAGCGAAACTCATGGATGTAGGTCTAAATCAAGTCCAAAATTTATAAATTTTTAACGGCATGCTTAGAATATTATGAACAACCAATCTGACAGTCAGTTTTGTAAAATGATGATACATGATCGATTACGTTTCACAAAGGACTTTCAACCCATATAACCAAGGAATAAAGGTAAGAACATTAGTGTGCATGTAGAGAATTCAAGCAATATAGGAATTAAAAATGTTTTAACAATAAAGAAGGCCATATATAATAGTTCACCTTGTAATAAAAGACACCGTACGTAAAAATTAGCCTAATCGAAGTACGTTTGGATCCCAGTCAATACAATTAAACAAAATTTGTGAAAACACTAAAATACACTCATCTTATTTTCCTTATTTTCCTATGGGGGGAGTAGATAAATCAATTTTTTATGTCAATTTTTTTGATACTATGAGATAGATATGTATTCCATAAGAGTATGTGTCCAAAATTTGATGTTAAAAAATTATTTTCGGGAGGGGTAATTTCCGTTTTAGTTGTAAGAGTACTATGGTCACATTTGGCGAAATACATGGATCGATGTCTAAATCAAGTCCAAAATTTATAAAATTTTAAAGGCATGGTTATAATATTCTAACCAATCAATCTAATGGTCAATTTTATAAAATAATTAAACATGTCCGATTAAGTTTCACAAAAGTATTTCATTCCATATAACAAATGAACAAACGTAAGAACATTAATATACATATGGAGAATTCAAGCAATATAAGAATTAAATATGTTTTAATAATAAACGAGGACATGTAGAAAACTCCATCTTATAGTGATAAACATCGTACGTAAAATTTAGACTCGTCGGAGTACGTTTAAACCCCGGTGCATGGATGAAGGTTACGTTTATTTTGAAATGTCTTAATTTTTTAATAATTAAAGTCCGATAGGCCCGGCCCGCAAAAGTCCGCAAAGGCCCGGCCCGCAAAAGCCCGCAAAGCCCGCTTGAATGGGCCGGGCTCGGATCCTTATATAAAAGATAAAGCCCGGCCCGGCCCGGCCCGTGCCGGCTATACATGGGCCGGGCCGGGCTTTTTGCCGACCCCTAAATGGAGTTAATAACATAGAATAAAAATTCCAAAAATGAATGATACATATGTACACAGATACAAGTATGCAATCACAATGAGGAAACTTACAGTATTAGAACCCACAAATGATACAGCTCTGATATCTTCGTCATCACAAATTGCATTCACAATATCCTGCCATAGCATTACATTTAGGAAAATAAAGTCCACAGCATACATAAACACGACTAGGACTACCTTTGTTTACTCGGCATACATAAACACGACTAGGACTACCTTTGTTTACTCGGCCTTTCAGTACTTAATAGAACATTCTCAAACCATGCAATCCAACTACATAAGATGTCTGGGGCTATCAATGATGATTTTCCAGATCCAGGCAAGTCAATGAACAGTTCTTGTTTTTGTGCATCCTTATATTTCTCTCTAATATTTTTTTTTTAAATTATCGAAAGTACAGAGAAAATTGAAGGTTATGGAATACAGAACGTCTTCATAATGATCAGTAAAAGATGAAAGATCTAATGTAAGAACCAAAGACATCTACATGGAGAACAAATAAAACAACTACAGTTAGGGGTAGTAAAAGTAGGTTTAGTGCACTCAAACATTGGTTCCATGAACAATATTTAAGACACCGTCAGGTAAACCAGCCTCCATTGCTAACTCTGCTAGCAATACAGAAGCACCTAAAAAACAGAAATATAACACATACTGTTAAGTATGAAGCATGAACATTTGAGCAACTGCTCACAAATCCTGCTAAATATTGATCCAAGGAAAATACTTAAATGCATGAAGATCATGTCTTAAGAGGACTCGTCTTAAGGTCCTTGCCAGACACTGCAATCTTGACAGACACTGGAATCTCTAAGAGAGAAAGTACTGCGACTAGCTAGGGAAGCAAACAATACACATGCCCATTCCTACTTGACCATCATCAGTAAGAGAACTTAAATAGACAACTATTGTGAATGTGATGGATGATTTCAATTTATACATGTAATGATAGATCTAAAAAGTAAATGCATCCTCAGTATTGACATCTAGTCTCATAGACACCAGCATTAGGAAGCATATTGAATCTTTCTAATGTCTTATCTTCCTTCTACCAATTTAAAATCACAGGTTTGAGGGAGCAGTTCTCAAGGATTTGATACACCAGAGTCTAATCAAGTGACAATCACCTGGATCCTTTTCAGATGGTTTTAGAATAAAGGTATTTCCACAGGCAACTGCAATTGGGAACATCTGCAGTAAAATTATGAAGCAAACAATTAAAAATGTCTTAAATTTTGGGAGAAGCTGAAAACTCAATTGAATAGGAAGAAAACAAGTAACATATTAGGCTCACCCATAACAGAATCATTGCTGGAAAGTTAAATGGACAAATCCCAGCACAAATACCAAGTGGCTCTCTAATGCTGTATGTGTCAATCCCACTAGATACGTTAGATACATACTCCCCCATTTGAAGAGTTGTTGTGAAGGCGTACTTGTTATTGACAACTCCTTGACAATGAACAAAACACAATAGTCTGGAAGATCATCAAGGAAAGAGATTGAAGATGTTGGCATCACATACTTATCTCATTAGAAATCCAGGTTGTTCATGCATTACATAACATGTTTTTCATCTAGGATAGAACTTGATGCACATATCCCTGCTGTTTTGCTGTGATTCTGGAAACATGTTTATAACTGGTTTCTGTTGCCTAAGTTATTCTTGATTCTGTATGCACGTGATTTACAGCAGCATAGGTCATCCTTAATTCAGAATACATGTGCTTTGTTTCATGATAGTTGACTTTACAAAAGGTGTGTTTGAATTAAGGTGTTTTAGGCTCACATGTGACTCTTAGGATTGTGTGTTGCTTTTGTGTATTGCTTTACAGCCTGAAAAGTTATCTTTGCCTTCCTCAATTTTCTTCTTCACTTGCTCACTGTTTGCTGTCTTTGCCATTTCTGGTATAAGGCTTGGAAATGCTTTTTCCCTCCTAAAATACTTTTTGCCCAAAATGGAAAACTGATGTTGACATTACATATTGCCTCTAAGCATGCTTTTACTTTGTAAACTGTGTTCAAAGTGTTTTGTCAAAACTGTGACAGTTTTAGGTCTGCTATAGGGTGACCTCGTAGTTGATTTTCACGTGCTCTCTTTGCTGCCTTTGACCTCTGTTTTACCTTGCCTACTTGCTGCTATAAGCTGCTGTATTGCATTGTCTATATAAGGAGTCTAAAACTGCTTTCATTGCTGTTGGTTGAATGAAATATTTTCTGGGTAGGTTATTCTTTTAGGGTCATTCTTAGAGAGTACAATTCTGTGTAGTTTCTCTTCTCTCTTCTCTTCCTCTTCTGTGTCTTTTGGTGGCTCTTTACAGTGCATAATAGACATGGATTCTCAAGCATAAAAACTGTTTTCAAAACTCATATGCATCATTGCATAGTGCATTCTATTGAGATAGGTATGGAGATGCCCAACCCAAGAAGTAGATCAAGAAGATTTAACTTGAGAGTAGTTAAGATCTGAGTTGATGCTTCTGAATATTTTCCAAGGTGTAAACACATAAATTGAGTAGTGTAGCTTTGTTAGAACTGGTAGTCAGACTAGTTAGGATAACATACGGGTTATGTATCCTCAGAGTACGAGAGACTTGTAATTGTGTGTGTTACTTGATAGTGGAAAAGTTTGTCCCTCAAGAGTTAGGGGCACGCAGTTTTAATCCTGCTTGTAGGATTTCTGCGTTAACAAAAACATCTTGTGTTATTCTTTACTTTCTGTCTTTACGTTTTAACACTCGTATCCTGTATTTCAGGATAAGTCTCTATCTTGCTATCCCGAGAACAGATTAAGCGAAAAAGTGGTAAAAGGTCTATTCACCCCCCCCTCTAGGACCTTTAAGTGGTATCAGAGAAGCCACTAGCCTTTGCTAGTGAGATCCTCTGAGGGGCCAGAAATGGAACGTCAAAAAGGCTCATCCATAAATGTTCCTTCCTTTTTCGATGGACATGATTTCTCATAATGGAAAATCATGATGAGTGCCTTCCTCTCCTACCAAGATGATGGCATGTTGTGGCAAGTTATAGAGGAAGGCTGGTCACATCCCACAAAACCAAACGACGATGAATCTAATGAGAAAATTTCAAAGCCGAGGTCCGAATGGGAGAAAGTCGACAAGGATTTAGCTAGAGCAAACATCAAAGTTCTAAGTTGTCTATTCAATGCCGTATCCGAAGCAGAGCGCCAAAGGATCATTTATTGCTCCACTACTAAGGAGGCATGGGAAGTGCTCATCAACACTCATGAAGATAACTCTCGTGTTAAGCAACAAAAACTTCAACGTCTTATTTATGAGTTTGAAGGTTTAAGCATGAGTGAAAAAGAGTCTATTGATGATTTCTATGGCCGTGTACTCAATATAACAAATCAATGTCGTAGCTTAGGTGAGGCCATAGAATCAAAGAAGGTTGTTAGGATATTTTTGAATGCTTTACCTCCCTTCTTTGACTCAAAAATGAATGCTATTGATGAGGCTCATGATCTAGACACTTATCCTCTAGAAGAATTTGTTGGTAATCTGAAAACTTATGAGACACTCAAGAAAAAGCCTATGAATGAGAAATTCATTGCTCTAAGTTCGGTTAAAATTGAGGTTGAAAAGATGCTTGAAAATGAAGATGATAGTAATGATGAATTTGCTTTTCTAACCAAACAATTTGAGAAATTCTTAAGGAAAAGGAAACCTTTCAACTCTAACCGGAACTTCTCAAAAGGATCTAGCTCTAAGCCTTTTAGAAATAAGGATTCACAGAGAGGTCGGGATATCGGGTCCACTCCTATCCCAAGAATGGACAACAAATGTTTTGAGTGCAATGGAGTGGGACATAAGGCTGTGGATTGTGCTAATAGGAAAAATAAGTCTCATAAAGTTCTAAAAGCAACTTGGAGTGATAGTGATTCTAATGAAAATTATGAAACCGATTTAGATGAAGATGAAAAGGTTACTTTTGTCACCCAAGTCACATTAGATGGGTCTCTTGAGGACAAGGATTCTGATGACGAAAGACATGATATGTATGTACATTTGTGTAAAGAATCTAAGTCTATACTTGCTAAAAATGAAGCTCTAACTAATGAGCTATCATTAAGTAAGGAGACACATTCCAGGTTACAAGGAGAGTACATACCCCAGAAAGCAGAATGAAGTTCTACCAAAACTCAACTAGAAGAACAAGTGAATTTCCTCAAAGGAGAATTGGATCGTCAGTCTTCCTCCATAATGGTGCTCACTGCTGAGAAGCTAAAACTTGAAGAATCCCTGCTGGACGCCAAGAACCAGTTTGCAAAATTCTCCATTTGCTCGGAGAAGCCCAAATCTGTGGGATGGGAAGACTGGATGGCAGCAAGAAGGGTTTAGGGTTTAGGGTTTGAGGATGATAGCAAACCCAAAGGCTCGGGGAAAACTACATTTGTAAAAAGCACCAGTTCGGTGTTGGGAAAGCCTCCGCCTCAACTGAAGATCGATGCTCCTGAAACCTCCAAGGTATCCAAGCTCAAGAAAAGCCCACAAATTAGATGCTTTCACTGTGGGAACAGTGGACACATTCGACGGTACTACTACAAGCTAAGAAGGAACCCTGTACCGGCAAAGATCTCACAAAGTAATGATCTGCTTGTCCATTTTCAGAGATCACTAGATGAACTGACCAGGATTGCACAGACACTTGTCATCCCGAAGCAGACAAGCTTGTCTCTTCAAACTGGGTCAGAAAGTCTTCTCGAGAAAACAGGGATACCAGAAGTGTCACCTCTCCCAAAAAACCTGGTGTCAAGAAGAAACATGAAGATGTTATTTGTTTCTTCTCACGAGTTAAGACCTCACCCACTGTTGCAAGAAAGGTTGTAGTTATTTGTAATGTTGCCTTAACTGCCATTTTCATCAGGAAATCTGACTCTTGGTACATGGACAGCGGTTGTTCGAAGCACATGACCAGCGAACGGAAATGGTTCACTTCCATGGATGATACTCATCCAGTTGGTGACGTCATGTTTGGTGATGGAGCCAAATCAGAGATTATTAGAAGCGAGACGGTTGACACTCCTGGTCTCCCAGGCTTGAAGAATGTTCTGCTGGTGGCAGGCTTAGAGGTTTGCTTGCTGAGTGTGAGTCAGATTGTCGATGAGTTTGAGACGGTAACATTTGACACGTCTCAATGCACTGTCCTTGATGGGAAAGGAAGATGCGTGATGAAAGGCGAGAGATCTAGGGATCACTGCTACTGTGTTCGTGCCAACAAGAGGTTGGAACCTGAAATTTGTTTTCGATCATTGACACAAGAAAGCTCGCTAGATCTGTGGCATAGGAGGATGTGCCATCTCAATCATCAAGATGTGGTGAAGTTGTCCTCAAAGGATGGAGCTCGAGGTTTGCCCAAACTGACCGGGAGAGCAGCAGGTATGTGTGGAGACTGCAAAATGGGTAAGCTATCCCGAACCTCTCATCCTGTTTTAAATGCTAAGCCAACCTCTAATGTTCTTGAATTGCTTCACTTAGATCTTGTAGGCCCTGTTGAAACTGAAAGTATTGCTTAAAAGAAATATGTGTTTGGTGTGGTAGATGACTTTTCTAGATTCACATGGGTTATGTTCTTAAGTGATAAAACTCAAGGTCAAACTTTTGAGAAGTTTTTAGAATTGGCAAAACGTATTTCAAATGAAATGCTTTCTGAGAATAAACGCATAATAAGAATTAGGTCGGATCATGGAACCGAGTTTGAGAATTCTTTATTTGCTGAGTATTGTGAAGAGAATGGTGTGCACCATAAGTTTTCTACCCCCATCACAACACAACAAATTGGGATAGTAGAAAGGAAGAATAGAGTCTTGGTTGAGATAGAGAGGGTAATGCTTAGTTCAGCTGATTTACCTCACATGTTTTGGGCCGAAGCAATTTTCAATGCTTGCTATACACTTAACCGTGTGATCTTTAGGCCAGGCACTAGCAAAACACCATATGAACTCTGGAAAGGTAAGAAGCCAAATATCTCACACTTAAAAGCTTTTGGTAGCCCTTGCTTCATTTATAGAGATCATGAGTATTTAACAAAGTTTGATGCTAAATGTGATCGATGTGTTTTTCTAGGTTATGCATTGAATAGTCGTGCTTACCGTGTCTATAATAAAAAAACTTGCAAAGTCATAGAAACGGTAAATGTGGCTATCAATGACTCTCTTGTGTGCTCTCACAACCACTCTTCAAGAAATGTGCAGGTTGAGGATATGAGTATTGAGACATCTCCCACAGCTGCTGAGACTCCTATCGATGTACAGAATCTCATACCTGATGATGCATCCCCAGATACAGAATCTGACACTGAAGGTTCCGGGATAGATCAGACTCTAACTATCCAGAAGTCACATCGCATTGAGAAATGCCAAGTCCAAAAGGATCACTCTCCCTCGGATGTGATTGGCACGGTTGATGAACCAAGAGAGACCCGGAGTAAGTCGAACATGCTTGTAAGTAATCTTGTTAGTCTCAAAAGTTTTCTTACAATGCATAGGCTAGCTATCAATCGAATTGCATACTATGGTTTTGTTTCAAATGTTGAACCTAAGAACATCAAAGATGCATTAAAAGACTCGGATTGGATTGTAGCTATGCAATATGAACTTAATCAATTTGAGAAAAGCAATGTTTGGCATTTGATTCCTAGACCTAAGGATAAGAATGTAATAGGGACAAAATAGGTTTTCAAAAACAAGACGAATGAAAAGGGAATCATTACTAGAAACAAGGCTAGGTTAGTTGTGCAAGGTTATTCCCAAATAGAAGGCCTAGACTTTGATGAAACTTTTGCTCCTGTAGCTAGACTTGAGTCCGTTAGACTACTCTTAGCCATTGCTTGCTTTCTAAAATTTGATCTCTTTCAAATGGATGTTAAAAGTGCTTTTCTAAATGGAATTTTGAAAGAAGAAGTTTATGTGGAACAACCTCCGGGATTCTAGAGCTCTAGCCATCCCGATCATGTTTACAGATTAGACAAAACTCTCTATGGTTTAAAGCAAGCTCCTAGAGCTTGGTATCAAAAATTGTCTACACATTTGATTGACCATGGGTATATGCGAGGTTCTATTGATAAGACCATGTTTGTTAAGAATGTCTCCTATCATATGATTATTACTCAAATATATGTGGATGATGTGGTGTTTGGTTCCACCTCTCAAAAACTTGTTGAGGAGTTTGTCACTCTAATGAAGCAAGAATTTGAAATGAGTCTTTGTGGTAAGCTAAGCTTCTTCCTTGGACTACAAGTTCAGCAAAGGAAAGATGGTTTGTTCATTTCACAGGAAAAATATGCAAAGGAACTAGTGAAGAAGTTTGGGATGGAAGGAACTTCTCCCATCCGAAACCCAATAAGAACCTTATGCAGAATCAGTGTCGATTTGGAGGGCATCAATGCTGATCAAACTCTCTATAGAAGCATGATTGGGAGCTTACTCTACCTCACAACCAGTAGACTCGACATCTCCTTTAGTGTGGGTGTTTGTGCTCGGTATCAAGCCAACCCCAAAGAATCTCATGTGAAGGTTGTCAAGCGTATCATTCGATACGTTTCAGGTACGTGTGCATTTGGGATACTATATACAATGGATACTAACACTGAGATTGCAGGGTATTCGAACTCGGATTGGGCTGGAGATGCTACGGATAGGAAGAGCACCTCGGGAGGTTGCTTCTTTGTTGGGAACAACTTGGTGTCATGGCATAGCAAGAAGCAGAACTGCGTATCTTTGTCCATTGCCCAAGCAGAGTACATAGCTGCAGGGAGCTGTTGTACACAACTTCTCTGGATGAAGCATATGTTGAGCGACTACGGAATTGAGCAAGGTATCTTATCCATGTTCTGTGATAACACCTCTGTAATCAATATCTCAAAGAATCCTGTGTTGCACTCTAGGACCAAGCATATAGAGATTAGATATCATTTCATTAGAAACTTGGTCGAAGATAATCAGCTTGAAATGACTTTTATTCCAACTGAACAACAATTGGCTGATTTATTCACTAAGCCCTTGGACAATTTGAGATTTGAAAGTCTTAGGAAGGCTATTGGTATTTGCACCATTACTTGAGATATCTCCCTCACTGGACTAAATTTATGTTTCAGCATTTTTCCTTTATGAAATAAATTCTCCGAAAATAATTGTTGGCTTGCTCTGGGATACGAGTCTGTGTATGCATCCCTGGAAATATTTTTGAACTTGATCTAAAGTGTTGTGTTCTTATTTCATGTTTCTTGATAGACATTTGCTGCACCTTTCACCTGTGTATATGCATCTATGTCCATAAAAATGTTAGTGCATGTGGTCTAAATCATTCTTGGAACTAGAAAGAACTGTTGCACAGAAAGGTTACTCTTGTGGGGTGTACACTATTTGAGCTAGAAGATTGAGATGAGTTGAACTGGTTACTGAAGAACTAAACTATGAAATTCTGGTGGTTATTGATGAATGAACAAAGTAAATGAACGGGCTAGTCTTTTGCTGGGTGCACCTTAATCGGAACCAGTGGGGATCCCTGAGATGTTATCTATCCTTCGATGGATTTGGACTAGTTATCAACTGAGTGTCCTTGAAACACACATTATTCTTTCGAGCATTGCGCTCAGAACATAATGATAACTACTCTGCTACATGGATCTATGAGGACGTATTTCTCAGATGTGCTCTTGGCCAAATCTAAAAATGATGGCAAAAAATACCTTGAATTTAAGTGACAACGGCCAAAGGCCAAGTTGGGACAAAGTCCTTGATATGCTGAAATGCCAGAACTCCCAAAAGGTTGTGACAAAGTCACTTGGTTACTCTTGATGTCCTCATATCATTTGATGCTTCAAACTTGTACTCCCTTAGATGGACCTCTCACACACACACTCTTATGGTTCCAAGGATTGACTTTTCAGAACATAGCATTGATGTGACTTTATAGTCATATACTCATGTGAAAAATTTGAGTCATCAAGACATGAAAATTAGTTGTCATATTTTTGTGAGTCATGCTTAAAATTTCCTGTTG
The DNA here is from genome assembly GCA_946800695.1 of Geum urbanum. Classification (NCBI taxonomy): domain Eukaryota; kingdom Viridiplantae; phylum Streptophyta; class Magnoliopsida; order Rosales; family Rosaceae; genus Geum; species Geum urbanum. The sequence continues at coordinate 37,284,932 of OX327016.1, forward strand.
TCTGAGATTTCACTGACTGTTTTCATCCCAGGGTGCATGTTGACAGGCTGTATGAATATCTTGAAATTAATTCTTTTGTGTTTCTTTTAAGTATCACGTGAGGGGGAGCAGTCCTTGTACTGGTGGGTACACTGGTACCTTCTGTTCTTCAGGGTACCTCAGATATCCCAATGGATATTAGGGGTATACGTGCATGGGTGCCCTTTTGTTTGCTTTTGAGGAGTTTTCTAGGTGCATGTGAGCTTTACCTAGGTCTAGGTCATTATTGCACTTTATTTCTGACTTAACTCTGCAGAAGTTTAAAAGTGAAGGTGGTGTGTTTAAGAGGAGAAATCTCATGGTTCAAGAATTCATGAGTGTATCTGGTCTCGATTCCGCTGCAACTCTCTCTCTCCCACTGGACTGTTTTTCTTCCGTTCTACCTTTACTTAATCTCACTCAATGGCAAGGATGAGAAACGGCAAGCCACACATTTCTTCCTCTCAAACCTTCCATCTCCCAACTTCTCCCATGGCAAATCTTGATCCCTTTATCCCTGAAGAAATCTTTCTTCTGCCACCTCCTCCTCCTAAGCCATCTCCACCGGACCAAGCCTCTAAAAGCAAGAAGCCCTCTCTTGTTAAAGCTACGACCACCTACCAACGCCATCGGCGTACACCCAAACACTCTGCCAAGCCAGTAAAAGCCATCAAGTCTGTGCCACCTGCCTCTTAGGAGCCGTCTCCTCCTCCTTCTCCGCCTCGGGTCATCGTCGAATCTGCTCTCCCCTCTCCTCTGACAACGGCTCCCATTGCTGCTGAGTCACCACCAGTCTCTCCTATGAATGCTACTACCTCTCCTACTGCTGCACAGCCTCAATCTGCCTCAGCCACTCTCTCGCCTACTGTTGTTGGGTCTCCTGGCCTCCCCTCGACTCTTCCCCTCGGGAAGCGAAAATGAACGGCCATGGCTACCGTTTGCTCCTCTGCATTTTCTCCAGCTTTGTCTTCTTCAGAGCCTCAAGGGAAACGGGTTACCCGATCCAAGGCTAGGGCACCTTCTGTGGCTGCCAAGGGCAAGTCAACGGCTGCCAAGCCCAAGTTCAGAGCGCCTCCTAAGCCTCGTCTGGGTGATTCCTCTTCGCTACCTCCTACTTCTCACTTTGTCTCTTCTGAAGCTTGTCGTCTTTTTAGATATGTGACTGTGAACCGGCCTATGGTTGCTGAGCGGCCCATTGATTTTTCCTCTCTGCACCCTGCCTTACATTCTCTAGTCTCCCGTCGGGGATGGGTGACAGCGTTGAGCTCCCTGCCTGGGTACAATCGTACCTTAGTGCAAGAGTTTTATGCTAATTTCTCTGAGACGGTGTCAGCGGAAGTGCGTCTGCGGTCGAAACAACAAATTTGTATCTCTGTTCGTGGTGTCGAAGTCAACTGTTCTCCGTCTGGGATCCGACGTGCCTTAGCTCTCCCTCTCACCACTGACGGCGTATTGCAAAGTTACACTGCGTTTCAAACTCTTATACTATTCAAGACTTAACAAATTGCCTTTACTCCTCTCCTCCAGTGGAACCTGTCTCAAACACCTTCCTCTCTAGCAGATATATGACCAAATGGTTCAAGGCTCTCGGGTTCTTGGTTCGGGCGCTCTTTCATCCAGCTTCCCAAACCAGAAAAATCTCTCATAAGCAAGCAGTGCTGATGGCCTACCTCAGCCATGATCCTCCCCGTCCAACTCTTCCTGCCGAATACTTCATGTATCAAGCTATCTGGACTGCCGGCGTGAGTCATCGCAGCTCCCTGTTCAAAGCTTTGGTGTTTCCTTGTCTCATCACCAAGCTTTGTGGTGATGCTGGAGTCCCTATCTGGGAGGGCGACACTCTTGGACCTGAACTCTGCATGGTTGATGCACTTACCATTAACAAATCTGCACATCAATCCAACGAGTATGTAGAGCCCATGGACCAGCAGTTTCTGAAGGTAGCGGTTCAATCTATGCTAAACTCGGCGGTCAAGGATCTGAAGGAGCATCTGGTGGACCAATTCGAGAAGTTTAAAGCAGAGATCTCCGTCCTAGTCTCGAGCACAGCTGGACCTGTTCCTGTCCCGGAGCCTACTGTCTCTTCTCCTCCGGAGGATAGCACCGCGGATTCCTCTCCCTCAGACTCTGGTGCTACTATCCATTTGGGGGAGATTGGAGCGAAGGATGAGGATGCTTTTGGGGACGCTGCTTAATCTACTATCTGCTCATCTGTTATGTTTCTGATCAGTTTGTTTCTCTTTTCGGTTCTTTTTCTGTTTTTCCCTAAACATCTTGGGTTTGGTTTTGTGTTCTGTTTCCAAACAATGTTACTTTTATCTGCGGTTGTTTTTTATACTATCTGTGGTTTTACCCTTTGTCTTTCCTAGACGAAAAGGGGGAGAACTAGCTAATATGTGCAGGTACCTTTGGATGAGGATAACTACCTGGTTGGGATAGGTACTTGTGTTCCTATCATGGTAAACCAGTCAGGGGGAGTACTGAAATGTACTCTGGACATTTTTTTTTGCTGTATATATTGTTTGTGTTATACTTCCTTTCATGCTGGTACTTTTTGAAGATTGTGTTTTGTCAAGGAATGCCAAAGAGAAATATTGAAGGCATACTTGTTATTGGCAACTCCTTGACAATGAACAAAACACAATAGTCTGGAAGATCATCAAGGAAAGAGATTGAAGATGTTGGCATCACATACTTATCTCATTGGAAACCCAGGTTGTTCATGCATTACATAACATGCTTTTCATCTAGGATAGAACTTGATGCACGTATCCCTGCTGTTCTGCTGTGATTCTGGAAACATGTGTATAACTGGTTTCTGTTGCCTAGGTTATTCTTGATTCTGTATGCACGTGATTTACAGCAGCATAGGTCATCCTTAATTCAGAATACATGTGCTTTGTTTCATGATAGTTGACTTTACAAAATGTGTGTTTGAATTAAGGTGCTTTAGGCTCACATGTGACTCTTAGGATTGTTTGTTGCTTTTGTGTGTTACTTTACAGCCTGGAAAGTTATCTTTGCCTTCCTCAATTTTCTTCTTCACGTGCTCACTGTTTGTTGTCTTTGTCATTTCTGGTATAAGGCTTGAAAAGGCTTTTTCCCTCCTAAAATACTTTTTGCCCAAAATGGAAAACTGATGTTGACATTACATATTGCCTCTAAGCATGCTTTTGTTTTGTAAACTGTATTCAAAGTGTTTTGTCAAAACTGGAACAGTTTTAGGTCTGCTATAAGGTGACCTCGTAGTTGATTTTCACGTGCTCTCTTTGCTGCCTTTGACCTCTGCTTTACCTTGCCTACTTGCTGCTATAAGCTGCTGTATTGCATTGTCTATATAAGGAGTCTAAAGTTGTTTTCATTGCTGCTGGTTGAGTGAAATATTTTCTGGGTAGGTTATTCTTTTAGGGTCACTCTTAGAGAGCACAATTCTGTGTAGTTTCTCTTCTCTCTTCTCTTCCCCTTCTATGTCTTTTGGTTGTTTTTTACAGTGCATAATAGACATGGATTCTCTAGCATAAAAACTGTTTTCAAAACTCATATGCATCATTGCATAGTGCATTCCATTGAGATAGGTATGGAGATGCCCAACCCAAGAAGTAGATCAAGAAGATTTAACTTGAGAGTAGTTAAGATCTAAGTTGATGCTTCTGAATATTTTCCAAGGTGTAAACACATAAATTGAGTAGTGTAGCTCTGTTAAAACTGGTAGTCAGACTAGTTATGATAGCATACGGGTTATGTATCCCCAGAGTACGAGAGACTTGTAATTGTGTGTGTTACTTAATAGTGGAAAGGTTTGTCCCTCAAGAGTTAGGGGCACGCAGTTTTAATCCTGGTTGTAGGATTTTAGCGTTAACAAAAACATCTTGTGTTATTCTTTACTTTCTATCTTTACGTTTTAACACTCGTATCCTGTATTTCGGGATATGTCTCTATCTTCAGAAAGTGTCGCCTATGACCGATATGAATACAGAAAAAATCACAAGCACCGAATTGTGTAACAAAAATAAATAAAAAAACTTACAGGATTTATAACATTGATGGATGCAGATGATTTTGAATCAACAAAAGCACCTCCAATCAGATTGGGAACTCTCTGATACAGTTAAAAAAAACAAATCAACTGAGTATCTCTGATTTCATGAACTCAAAACAAAACAAAACAAAATTGATTGATCATCGGTTAATTATCGGTTACCGGAGGATCGGAAGAAGACGGCTCCGTCGCGGAGGAGAAATGAGAGCTTCGAATAGCGAAGATCATCGTCGTCGGCCTAACAAAAGCCTCCAAACTTCTCACTTCACACAGACCGATCATAAATCATCATCATCATCATCATCATCACAGTTATAATCCAACAGAATCAAATTGTAAGGGCTTTTTATGTACCTCTTGGAAATGCGAGCCGCAACATGTTTCTCTTGTCTGCTCTTGTTTGTTTAAGATTGATTACAGAGTGGAGACTGGAGAGAGTGTCACTGATGAGTCGAGTTTGCTGAAGTGCCGTATATTCAGCACCTACTTTAACTATTTTAATATTTATCTGCTGACGGTGAACAGGGTCATTGCTGACTATGAGTCCTGTGATAATGTTAAGAATATTCTTGCCAAAAACAAATGTTAAAAATAGAGAAATTTCAGCAAAAACAAAAAAACTGAAATTCATTGAATTAATCCGGTAACCCACATTTAGTTAAGGAAAATGACTGGCTTACAAAAAATTTGTACAAAATTGATACATGTTGCAGGAGAAAATACAATAGACAGAATGTAATTATTCTTCTCATTGATAGAATCTGTTACAATAACTATCTCAACAAAATAAGATTTCTCTGTATTTATCTAATTAATATTTGTATCTAAATAGGACAAGACACACGCTGGAATTAATGGAGAATAAATCTCCTTAAACACTCACCCTTATGTCGAGGACCATAAGAATGATGCATGATTTGTTGCCTTACTAAAAACCTCGCCAAGCGAACAAAAATCTCATGAGTAAAACAAAAGTTTGGGCTAAGGGAAAAAGAGTACAATGCATCAACTACAAAAGTTACTACATGTGACGTAGACTCTCCCCGATGTCTACATAAATGAAACTCCCCCTGACTACTCCCCCTGACTGTAAACTCAGTCATGAAGTTCAAATAACTTGCGCATATCAACGCGTCTCACATATTTCATAAATGTAGATTTAGGTAATGACTTGGTAAACAAGTCCGCAGCATTATCGACCAAACTAAACAAGTTCACATGAATAATCAATAACCACTGCTATTGCTGATTGTAGAAGTATTATGGCATAATTAGTTAAATATAACACCCTTAATATAAACCAACTTCATTTAGTCAATGTAAATCGCATCATCCTAAAAGATGCAAGTTGGTGTTGTCATAATAGACAAAAATCCACTAGACCCTCGAATATGGTGTACTATTGTCTTATACTAGACACACCCATAAATAGCTCTATAGAAAGCTTTAATCTTTAGAATAATTCGAGGTAATAGCAACAAGGATTTACTTAGTTGTTCTCTAAGGAACTAACATGTTTCCCAAGGTTAACAACCTGTATGGGAACATCATATATATGGGTCAGAGAGTTATCTAATATCAGCAAATTTGACCAACACATCAACTAGTGTCTCGGAATAGGGGGTTGAATGAAAAATTGTCTAAAACAGAATATATTTTCGACGGGTCGAGGGAGACACTCTTGTCGATCCAGGATGCAGAATTCGACGGTTTGAAGCAAATGCTCGACGGGTCGAAAATCCCATACTGTGTTTTAACATTCATTTTTCCAAGAATTTCATGTTTCTCTTGTATTCTTCGTGAGGGAAGAGTATGCCCAAGTTAGTGAATCGCTTCAAGTACATAAAGATTTGTTTTACTCCATTCCATGACTTTGCGTTGACGCACACTGAAAAGGCATGCATGTCTGGATATGTATACTGAGCTAAATTTAATCAAGCTCTAGTCGTATTAAGATATAGAATCTCAGCTCCAAAATATCCTCATCATCATATTTTTAGATGATATTGATCATTTTGGTTTTCAGACTGCAAACAACCATTGGTGTATTAATAGGATTTGCTTTGTTCATAGTCTGATTATCCAACTTGATGTACCGTCTCTAAACCAAGACTTAATCGAGTCTTACCAAGGTCTAACATCTCAAACAATTTGTTCATATACTGAACACGCACGGGCATAACTTTTCATTATTATATCCATTCACAATCAAGTAGTCACTAAAACGTGTATACCACATCCAACCGGATTATTCTAATCCTTATAGTGAACGTCTCAATCTAATCATATGAGAACTCCGTGGTTTAGAGTTACTTGATTTGGGTAGAACTATGTCATTCGACACTATCATGTATATCTCTGAATTAAGATCCCCAACGAGATATACAGTAACCACATCTATAAGTTGCATACTCAGTGGACACTACCAAACTGATAAGGTAGCGGAAAGCAATGATGTCCACGACCAGAGAATACATCTCCTCATAATCAATACTAGGGCATTAAGAGAATCTTTGTGCCACAAGTTCTTCTCATATTGATTCCAAACAAGACTCATTTGTGTCTAACCGGCATACTATTCGATGGTTATATTACTACCATACCAAAAACTTACCATTTGTAGGAGAGTCTTGTTCAACCTATATTGCAACTTTCCATATCGATCAATTTGCTCTACATTGACCATTGACAATCTGCAACAGAGCAATGTTCCACTTCATTATCGTCAATTACTGAGCGACAGAATAAGTAAACATATCATCAAGGAAGATGGAAGAACTATCCATAATAACGCTAGCCTTTGTTTAACTTGGTGAGATTTCTTTGTTTACTGACATCGTCATTGACTCTAAGGCGTCTCCCAATGTATGTCAATGTCGAATTTAATTTAGACACAATTGCAGTGAGAAACAATCTCATGTGTTGATGATGAACGGTTGTGTCTTGATGGTTTGCTTTTTCACTGGCAACTCCTCAGTGGATTTTGATCAATGCTACACCCCCACTATGGGCAGGAGAAAACACTACCTTGCCTGGGTGTTTCAATTTAACTTGCCCAATATTAAAGACTTTCAACCTTGCAAGATTTGCAGCATATATAAACGATATCGCCACTCTCATAATATCAGTAAAGAAGTCAAACAGTGAATTTGTTACTTTCTAAAGATCAAGAATACATTGCACTTCAATCTCAAACTGAGATGTGCGGGGATCATGATGAGACATAGTGGGGATATACCATATCAATTTCTGATGTTAATCCAGGATGAAGCCATTCATATCTCCTCCTAACGGCGGGAAGTATGTCTCATCACAGTGACTATCTACAAAACTAGCAGTAAAGAGATCTCTTGTCAAATGTTCATATAGCGGAAAATCGTTGGAGAACCAACATGGAGGCTGAATCGACATTGATGACCCATATTTGTACGTAGTGGAAGCATAATAGGCAAAAGAAAATTATTACTAAGCTCCTGCGTATTTTTAGTTCATTTTTCCAGAGTTCTAAGTTAATTTTTACAATTTTTTGAAGTTTCTTGGAAAGATAAATTAAAATAGAAATCTACACTTGATGATTTAATCGTAGCCGCTAGATCAAACAGTAATTCAATCTTAGCCGTTGATTTCACTATTTGGTATAAATACCATCTTCTCCATAAAAGGTAAATTGAGGAATCAAGAAAATCCTCTTTCTCTCTCCTCGACTGCCGACAAAGCTTGTCGCTTGATTTTCTCGGCGATAGCCACTTCAGAACGCGATTTAGTTCGCGTTCAACTCGTCTCCCTCCCCTTTACACTTATCCGCCATCAATTCAAACCAGTTCAATCAACGATGTTGAATTCAAGGGTTTTAGGACGAATTTTTTGCCACCCAAGGCGACGCTCCAAGCCGCATTGCATTGTTTGATCATAGGGTTTGGGAATCCCTTGGTTTGGGCTTTTGAATGCACCTAGCCTTGAGACCATTAACGTTTGATCGTGGTCAAATGATCGGCAACAAATTTCGACGACTCTTCCTGAATTTTTAGGCATCAAAGGAGCTCGACCGGGGTGGCGCGTGAAGCCCATGTGTTGCCGCCAAGTACATGTGAGCCATGCTCCTTAGTGCACGGTTTCCTCAAATAAGACATTATCTCTTTTTGGGAAGAGAATTTGAGAACCGAGCTACATTGAATGAGCATTCCTCTACTAATCTGGGTTTTCTTCTTGGATGAACGCAGAATGAGGAGAATGTAGAGTGACTAATTCTGGTGACGAAATTGGCTAGCTATTGATTAGGCATCCAAGTGAGTGGATCTTTGCTTTTCATTGTTATGTATGCGAGTAGTATATGTTGATATTTATCGTTAAAGTTAATTCTTTAAAACAATTACATTTTATAAGTTCCTTTATGTTAGGTAGAAACTTTATTAGAATTATGTTTCGTTTTAGTTTTCATCATGTTAGATTGAAGTTTAGTTCAGCTAGTTCATACTTTTCATGTATATGGTTTATGCTTAACATTTTCAGTTCAGTTAGTTCTTCCACTTGGTATGTCAGTTAAGTAGTTCTTATCTTGTGTCTTTATTGAGAGATGAGTCAGTATTCACAGAGGCTATATATTTGAGATTTTTATATGTGTGTATGTATGCTACCTGAGGGTCAGTCAGGTAGCCATTCCAAGGTTGTAGTTCACTACTGATGCATTATCTGGGGTTGTAGTTCACTACCAGATAATAGGGCTGACTGGGGTTATAGTTCACTACTAGTCATCATCACCTCCTTATTTCTTGAGTCACGATAGTCACTTGTCGTCTTGGATGCTAGGCTCCTAAACGACACTTGATGACTAGAGATGTCAGATACCTCTGTTATTTCTATTATTTCATCTTAGATTTAGTTCTAGTCTATTGACTTTAGTTTCTGTCTTTCTGATGACTAGAGATGTCAGATACCTCACTCATACTCATTTGATTAATTTATTTCAAATTTAGTTCTCAGTTAACCAAACATCAATTTTGATTACTAGAGACGTATATACCTCAATCATCTTTGTTAATAGATATTTCAGTTTTAGATAGTCAGTTCATTCAACTCTCAGCCAGTTGAATTCGCATCTCGTGTTTAGATATTTAAATTCAAAGTCAGTCTTGTGGTTGATCTCAACTATTCAGTTTCGTCTTATGTTTTAAGTTCTCGCATACAATTTTTTCACTGAAATTCAGCAGAATGACATAAATTAATTTTTCTATATTCTTACCTTATTATGATTTTTGTCCACTCATTCTAACAATTTTTCTGTTTTTGAAATGTCCTTCCCTCGGACCATTTGGTTTCGAATGTCCAGGTTTGCAGAATTTCAGTGGAGATCAGGAGCATAGAGTACCCCATCGTAGGATCCGTAGCTGATCTTGGATAAATTAAAATTATTTCTGTGTTTACCAAAAATAAAGGATTCAAAATGATTTCAGATAAATTTAGTCATGCATTTACTAAACACATGAGGGAATAAGAATGAGTCCCACCACATTATTTGAAGTTGAATCTTGAATAACATAGAGTAGTATTTCGAATGGAGAGATGGGTGCACGTAAGAATCATTCACGTTCCTTCTCTTTCCAGTCATATCCAATTCATTGTTTTTTTTATTCCAATTGTTTAAAATTTGGGGCTTCTCCGATTTAAGTTCATTCTGATTCATGAATTTTTTCATTCTATGTTAGTAAACGTGACATGAGTGTGAGTAGTAGAATAAACAAGATTAATCATATAAAATTAACTATATTACAAAAAAAATATAAGAGGTAATTAATTTAAATCAAGAGAATGAAGAGTAATAATTAATCAATAAATGTAGACCACAAGGTAGAATCACAAAAAGTAACAAAGAGTTCAAATCACAACAAAATATTTAATTTAATCTTCGTGATAGCCCCTTTCAAGCTAAGAGAATGATTTTGAAGAATATTGGTGTAGATCGAAAGGAGATTTCAAGTTCATTATCAAGCTGTGTTAAAGGTGCATGCTTGCATTATTCGTTGAGACTCAAAACCAGGCCCGACCCTAGGCTAAGGTGGGCAAGGCTCACGCCTAGGGCCACGAAGCCCAAAAGGGCCCAAAATTACATATTTACAGATTTTTGTTAAAAAAAACAAAAAAAAACCTAACAATGACATCTCACCATTCATCATGCTAACTAAATAAACAAGTGATACCACTAACTAATTTGCACATCACTGATAAGCCAATCAACTTATCACTCACTCGATCAATTACTCGATCAGTTACCAAAATGGTTGATTAAAACACCCAAGACTAATATGGGCATCAATTAATTCATGTTGTATGTTCTTTTCATTTTTTCTTGTGTTATGAGGTACACACTTTCGTTTAACAAAACACTAATGGCTACTATTTTCACATTTGAGTGATTATAATTAATATCAATCGAGAGAAAGATTTGGTTAAGAATTTTTTTTATATGAGTTTAATTATCATACATATAAAAACACGACTAGTTGTATTTAAATGATTTGAGGTTCGACAACCTCTTGATGTTACAATTTTTTTTTGAAGACATTTTTTTCGAAATATTTATGAAGACATTTTAATTGGATTAAATTTGATCATGTACTCATTTTGATGTATAATATAATAAAGATTTTTTTTTTCAGTTACTTTGTTAGATATTATATGTTCCGCGATATTAGAGTCCCCAAAAAAATTTCGTCTTGAGTCCCTAAATTCTCAGAACTGCCCTGCTCAAAACTATCATCAATAATATTCAATCACTTGTTGTTGAATCCGATGAAGCTAAATTTCACCATATGTATAAAAAAGCTAGCTAACTTTGTGGTCGACAAATTAATCATTGGATCACCATTCAGATAATCTTCATCTTGGGATAATATATGGTTCCTAATCGTAAATTCTGATAAGTTTTGTGGAGAAAGTAATATATAATAAGAGCCCTACAAACAAAAATGAGCCCGTTTCTGTCTTGTGCCCTCGTTCGTGCCTACTCGACCCAACCCAAATATGTAAGTTTGGTCGAGTTGGTCAACCAAGTAACAGTAACTAGTCTTCGTCTTACTTTGTCTTCATAGCTCCGTTAACAGAACACAACCTAAGTTCTATCAAAGATGTCGAATTCTCTTTCGTCGTCGGAATCTCAGTCACCAAGTGACGTCAGCTCGGCGGACTTCTCACGCACTTTTAAGTACCTATTGGGTCAGTCTCTATGTCTTGCTGCTTCTTATCTGAGCTTTCCAAAACCGAAACGATTACATGAATGATTTGGGTATCTGAATTCTTACCTCATTTTTTTGTTGTTGGTTGCATTAATAATCAGCTACCCAGTTGTGTTCAAGAGGAATTCAATTCATAGTCAATGCTGTAATCCTCAGAAATTTCCTTGAAGTTGAAGACTTTGCGGTAAAAGATCACAATGCCTTGAACGTTATTTCTGTGATTTACTGCATTTCTTGTTCCTAATGTCATTAAGTACTTATTTTAATATGGCCCACATGAAAAGATTCAAGCTTTAGTTTGTTAATTTGTTTAGGATGTAATTACAAGCAATGTCTTTGATGTTGTTTTAGGATTTTTTTTGTCTTTTGGGTTTTGTATTTGATTTTAGATAAGTTTGGTGACAATTTATTTAGTATCTTTGTGCAGCTCTATGGAGTACAATTTCCACTGTTTGTGAATTGTGTTTTGTTTCTCAGCCGGGAGGGGTTTCGGCGTGCATGTCTGCGCCAAGACATGAAAAGGTGAATTATTTATCGTATCGTTTAGCAATGCATTTTGTTCCTCTGACCGAGGACTTATGATCAGTGAATATTATGATGCAGCGATGGTACTTCGACAGAAGAGAATATAGCAAAGATCATGAAATTTGCATGGTTGGTTCCCCCGTGTGGGATTGTTATTACTAGTGCAGCCTCTGGTTTTGTTTTCTGGTGGAAAGGGTTGAGCATTTCTGATCCATATGGACAAGGGATCTTGATTACTGGTACATTGTTGATCTGTTGAAAACTTCCTCTTGTTATTGCTGTTGGTTCTTCTCTATGTATATGGATATAAGTTGATCCTTGAGTCCTTGGTATTGCAGACTACAGAATTTCATAATGATTGGAAATCCTAATCTGTTTAACTTTTGCTTGATTGAATTCGTTATATGTATATTAATGCCATCATTGACCTGAGTTATTTGCATCTGGCAGGCGGTGCTTGTATATTAGAACTATTGGCAGAGCCCTTGTATATCCTTTCTCAAAACTTGCTTCTGCTTAAGTTAAGGCTAGCAGTTGAAACTGCCACCTTTTTTCGCTGTATAACAACAGGCATTCTCTTTGGCATGGGATTTGACACGGTAAGATCTTTGATAAAGTACTCAATCTGCTCACTTAATATCAATTTCCAACCATGCAGTGTATAATAATCTTGTTTCATTTCCTGCTTGTAAATGCACTCAACCGGAGAGATTTTCCGGCGGCCAAGCTCACCGAAGCTTCTCCTCAACGAGCCCAACACATCTCTCAACTGTGGCAACCTTCAATTCCGGCGAGATTGGCCAGAAAACAGCTCGAAACTTCAAAATGTACAACCGGCCGGAAAACTTCCCGGCCCGATTCCGGGAAAGACATGATTTGTTTCACAGTTTACCTCATAATTAAATTTCCTTTTGTGAATGGGCTTAAATTTGCGTACATCCAAAATTGTTAGTTCATCGTCCTGCCATTGAAGGAGGATATGAAAAGAGCACATGAGCAACCACCATCCATAGCTAAGTCAGAATGAAATCAAATGCACATTAAGTACCATTGTCGGCGATTTTTGAAAAAACAAGGCCGGCGACCGGGGAAGTCGCCGGTAATGATCATCATTGCACGTCGCCGGTAATGTGTCTGAAAAGTCGCCGGTAATGTTTCAAACCATTACCGGCGACCTATTCCGTCGCCGGCAATGATTGCAACCATTGCCGGCGAAATTCCGGCCGGAAAATCGCCGACAATGGTTGCCCAATCATTGCCGGCGACGGACTAGGTCGCCGGCAATGGTTTGAAACATTTCCGGCGACTTTTGGCCGGAATTTCGCCGGCAATGACTCCATTTCCGGCGATTTAATGAATCGCCGACAATGCCTCTTATATCAGATGCAAATCGCAGCAGCTCATTCATTTTGATAGAAAAAAATCCGGTGAAATCGAAAGAAGGAAAACGCTCTGAAATCCTTCGGTATTGTTAAAAGGCGTCGAAAACTCACTCGGGAAGCTATATACATACGTACGTAGCTATATATAGGTACATATATACGTATGTATATATATATGTGTGTGTTGATTTAATTAGATCGATATATATATATATGCATGTGTTGATTTAGAGTTGAGATATCGATTATTGGTTTGATACGCAAATAGAGTGGATATATTGTTGCTTTCGAGTGATTGACTGTTGATTTTGAGTGGATTTGATATTATTTCGATGAAAATATGTTAATTTGTGTGTATATATATATGTATGGATATAAAATGATTTTGTGAATATTAATTGTTAATATGTCTATATATATATACAGGCATGTTAATTTGTAATTGTGAATTGTTGGTATATATATATATATTGTTTTTTTTAATTTATATGCATGCATGGGTCGACTTTTGTTAATTAATCAGATGAATTCGATTATGCGATTACTGATGATTTATTTTATAATTAGTAGTGAATGTGTGTATATATATAGTACGTAATATTGTTAGAATTTTCAGGATTGACAAGAGTTGGATGAGCCTCGAAAGATGGGATGTGAGATATCACCAGGGAATTAGGAGTTTTGTGAAGGCTAATTGTGGAGACACTACACTTCATTATTGCCCGTGTAAAGAATGTAAGTGTCGCAGCGATCGATTTCGTTTTCCCATTGATAAAGTCCAGAAGCACCTGAGTAAATACGGGTTTTGGGATAAGTACACTTGTTGGATTTATCACGGTGAAACATCGTTAGCGGGTCCGCATGATCATGGACAATTTGGTGAGAGGGCCAGTCCACGCTATAATCATGGAGATTTTGCTGAGAGGGGCAGTCCATCCTATGATCCAACATCGATGTTAATCAATGATATGTTTCCTCGTGAGAGCGATGTATTTGCTGATGAAGCACCAAATGTCCCTCCCGTCGTTGAGGGTTTCCGCCATATTGAGCCAGTCGAGCCATTACCTGGAGCTCATGTCAACACAAGCGGTATGGACAAGTACAACAACTTGATTGCATTGCAACAGACTCCGTTGTACGACGGTTGTAGTAAGACTGTTTTTGAAAGTGTCATGGGAGTGATGCAGCTGAAAATGGAGAACAAAATGTCTGTCAAAGCTGTTGATTCTTGGCTGAAGTGGATTGCTTCGCTACTGCCACCCGGTCATCGTCTTCCTACCACTCATCATAAGGTGCGACATATCTTGAAAGATCTTGGGCTTTCCTACATCAAAATCCATGCATGCAGATATGATTGTATTCTCTTCTGGGGAAAAGATCTTGAAGACCTTGAAGCCTGCCCGGTATGTTTTACAGAAATGTATAAGTTGACTCCTGCAGGCAACAAGAAAGCTGTGAAGATATTTCGATATTTCCCGCTTATTGATAGGCTGGAGCGGTTGTTCATGTGTGCTTTCACGGCCGAAGCTATGAGATGGTGGGCTGAGAGGAATTTGCCTGACGATGACACCCTTATACACTCTTCCGACGGAGAGGCTTGGAAGCACATGGTCAGGGAGTTTGATCATTTTGCAGCAGAGGTCCGAAATGTTTGGCTAGGGCTCTCATCTGACGGATTCAACCCTTTTGGCAACATGAGTCTTCAATACAGTATATGGCCAGTTATTTTGGTACCGTACAACCTTCCACCATGGATGTGCATGAAGAAGGAATACAATATGCTCATTCTGTTAATTCCAGGCCCGGGTTATCCAGGAAAGTGTCTCGATGTGTATTTGAGGCATTTAATTGAGGAGCTTAAGTACCTGAGTGAGTGTGGCCACCCCACTTACGATAGGTTCAAAAATGAGATGTTCCAGATGCATGCCATGCTTGTTGGCACCATCAGTGATTTTCCTGCCCGCGGTATGTTGTCGAGCAACGTTACCAGGGGTTACAGCGCTTGTTCAGTGAAAGGACCCAACCCCGATTTAGCTCCCTAAATCGGAATCAAACCCTTCCGAAAACACGAACCAACAAAAACCGTAGAAATTTTGGCAGAGTTTCGTTACTAACGTGGAATTACCATTACCTGCACGCGGAAAATACACTTCATCCTATGCCACAAAAAGCAAACCGTGGGCACCAATCCCATCCGGATTTCTCAATATATCAACAGTAAAGTAAAACAATAAATATATCTATACTTTACTGAAATCCGGTGTAAAATCGTATAGCATAAACAACAGATTACTCAGAGCGACCTCTAATGTATAAACACATAAGTATGTCACAGTAGGTAGAACAATAAACCTACTGGAAGAAATAAGGTTGCTCGAGTACTATGCCTCCGACCACGACGTGCGACACCAGAGTCCGAACTGCAAACTGGGCACGGAAACCGAAAAGCCCAGGGGAAAGACATGAAAACTGTTAGAGTGAGTGGACGAAAATAAATGTCTTTCACCGAGTAATATATGTTATAAAAACATATGCGAGTTGAAACATAAATAAATCAAATAGTATACGAGGAGACGCTGACTCCAACTCGTAAACAGAGCATGCATGAAAAATCTCACGGGGTCACTCATGGACACGTCCGTGCTAGTACAGTCGGAATCACGGAGTCCCTGACTTCCACGTGATCCATAGCCAGAAAGGCCTCGGTTCCGGGGTACTGCCCCTCGCCGGTCAGGTCGGGGTACTGCCCCTCGCCGGTCAGGTCGGGGTACTGCCCCGCCTGGTGGCCTACCATCGGGGATCAGCCGAGAGGCAAGTGTATCGATACAACAACGTAACTGAGACTGTACTCTGTGTAAATCAAATCATAAACAATTCGATGCAAATGCATGAAACAAAATATAAGTGTATGTATACTCGTATACGCATATCCGTATATATATAATCGTAAAACACATGCTCATAATAAACGTAATCTCGTATGAAATCTCATGCTCGTAAAACCATAATCATGCTGCATGCTCAAGTTCGTAAAACGTATATAAAAGACTCGCAATCAATCCGTGAAAATAAATGTCCACTCACAGACTAGCGTAACGCGATACGCGTTAACCCGTGATCCGGCAGAAAGTTCCTCGCCAAAAGAACAATCACGAACCCCTGAATATTCACAATGTCCAATTCTCAAAGTCATAATTCGACAATACAAAACAAATCACGAGAAACCACCATTCTCGGAAACATATAATCCGATCACGACAAACTGTCGGAAATCCGGAAACCACACATCAATATCTCGCTGTAAGTTCGGATGCTCAACTCGAAAAACGAACCTCCCCACTGCGATCGGGGCGCGATTTCGAGTGAAATGACATGCAATTTGTCGAAAACCCAAAAAGTCAAACTGTTGACCGCCGTTGACCACCGCCCATGGCGGCGCCGCCACCTGACTGGAAAATTTCACGGCGCCCATATTCCACTCAAAATCATCCACTAAGCAACTTTGTCAACTGCAACAAAGGCCAATTCAATCTCTAACTATGTCAATTTCACGAAAAACCGAATGTACACACAAATTTCAAATCCAAAATTCTCCATCCACAAATCGAATTAGAACTCCATACTTACATGGTTAGAATCATTGAGAGGAGAGCTACAAAACCCAGTTCTTGTTTGAGCTCAACTCGGCCCGAATCGAAAACCACCATTAAACCCAAAATTCACAAACTTTGGTTCAAGCTTTCTCTCTCCACCGTCCACCTCGCCGTGAACGGTGGCCAGCATCCACACGGGGCAGCCAAGCCGAGTCCAAAGAGGTAAGGATCAAGCCCGGAGGTGGCCGGTTAAGGGATCACCGCCGGCGAGCCGTGAAGGTGACGCGCCTCCTTCCTCCTCCACGTGTTGACCAAGTCAACACCAGTCAACCCATTTAATTCAGCTTTGACTTTCCCAAAGGAGCAAGTCCACTATTTAAAGCTTTCCCAATTTGGAAACTCATAATTATCCATTTCGACGAACTTTGAATACTCGTAACTTTTCCGTCGTAACTCCGATTCCGATAATTCTCGCGGCCATAAGCTCGTCTCGACATGATCTTCAATAATCACCCAAAGTCACACACATCGACCAATCGGATAAAAAGTCAACTGTTCAACCCAACGCATATTTAAACCGACTAATAATCAACAATCGGAAATATTCATAACTTAATCTTCGTAACTCAAAATAATTCTCCGGAAGTTTCCACGAGCTCGAAATTAAATTCTGAACAACTTTCGTGAAGAAGCCGAAACCAAATTCTCGTCCGGTAATTTAGTCGTTAAGTAACCCACCATTTAAATCCGAACTTCAAATATTCATAATTAATTCCTCGGTCGTCCAAATAAAGATCCGGAACCGCCCACGAACTCGAAATCACACGTATAACGACTCTCGAGAAGAGACCCAGCTCCAATTCTCGGCCAATGATTTAGTCGTTAACAAATCCGGCTATTCAACCATTGTCGAAACTCTGCGACTTCACAGTAACTCACGTATATAGCTGATCATACTATTGATTCTGGTCTGGGTCGTCACAAATAAAGTGCATGATGGTTGATTGTTGCAGTCCTCATTGCAGTAAAATTGTTCAGATGCGTCACCGTTGTTGGCTTCCATATGATCACCCATTTAGGCAGGATCCAGACGCGTTTGATGGGACTGTGGAAACAGGTGTGGCACCCAGGCGATGGACAGGGGATGAAATTTTGGAAGTGTTGAATGAATATGATTTTGGCCAGCTGAGCAATCATCCTGAGATAGTGGCGTCAATTCCAGACAAGCCCGAAAGGTATAAGTTTTGGACACACAAGAGCATATTCTGGGAACTCCCCTACTGGCCCAGGTTGCCTATCAGACACTACCTAGATGTCATGCACATAGAGAAGAATGTGTGTGAAAGTGTGGTGGGCACAGTTCTTAACTTGGAGGGGAAAACAAAAGACATCCCTAAGGCACGCATTGATCTGAAAGCTATGGGACTGCAGAAACATTTGTGGTTAAGAGATGGTAAGAGAAAAATGCCGCAAGCTCCTTACACCGTCAAGCCGAAGCATAAGCATGAAATTTTTGGGTGGCTGAGTAATGTCAGGTATATATTCTTATGGCTATGCAGGAAATTGGTCTTAAATTTTTACTTATATATGGTTACATGCGAGAAATATAATTGTTGCCTATGGCTCTATATATATATATATATATATATATATGCAGGTATCCTTATGGCTATGCAGGAAATATAAGCAGGTGTGTTAACTTCCGGGACAATAAGATGTACGGATTAAAGAGTCATGACTGCCATGTACTGCTTCAACGCCTTTTCCCTATTTTCATTTGAGGGTACCTGCCCAAAGAGGTGGTGGAGCCGTTGGTGGCCTTGTCAAGATTCTTTCAGAAGTTATGCACCAGGGAAGTTAAAAAATCAGATCTCAGGGAGATGCAAGATGACATCATTTTTATCATGTGCAAGCTTGAGAGGATATTTCCCCCAAATTTTTTCGACATCATGCCTCACCTGATGATCCATCTTCCCGAACAATTGTTGCTTACCGGTCTCGTACACTACACTTGGATGTATCCCATGGAAAGGTACAAATGATTCATACATTTGGTTTGCCTATGTTTTTATATGTAAATTCTTATTTTTTAAGTATCATAACATGCACTTGTTAACTTGTAGACAATTGGGAGCCTACAAGGACTATGTGAAGAATAAATATGCACCTGAAGGGTGTATCGCTGAAGCATATATTGCGCACGAGTGTGTAACGTACACCAAAGTGTATTTGGGAGCGCTTGAGGACCCCCAACAACAGATGCCGATAGATGAACCCCAGTTCAACCTTTCTATCATCTCCAATGACGTGGTAGTACATGGAAGCTTGCCAAAGTCGTACAAGTTGGATGGAAATGAGGTAGTCATTGCCCACTGGTCGGTACTGATTAACTGTCCAGAAGTACAATATTGGAAAAACTATCATCTTCACTGCCCTGCTATTGCCGGAAATGTTGATTACCACAACAGGATGTTTGCAAACTACTTTGGTCAATGAGTAAGGGTATATATATAGTATTTTTATATATATCATTATATAGCATGTGTGTACGTACGTGGTTTTGTGGTTTCTATGTTCATAATTTCTTGTGTGGTTTCTTATCATTTTCAGATGAACCATGTAGCAAATGATGGTTGCCCAGAGTGGTCAAACGAATTGAGGGTCCTGGCCATGAAACCGATAGCTTCAAAAGTTTACTCGATGTGTCAGGTTAATGGCGTGAAATTTATATGTGAAAATCGAGACGACCGACTGAAAACACAGAATTGTGGGGTGATGGTCCATAGTGGGCAGGATGGCGTTGACTATTACGGTGTCCTTCATTCAGTTGTTGAACTAATTTATGGGAACCGCATGAAAGTGCACTTGTTCAAGTGTAGATGATTTGATACTAGCCCGGAGAACACATGGACCGATCAGTACGGAACCTTTTCGGTGAATACTGCTACAAGCTGGTATAAAGAAGACCCTTTCGTTCTTGCCACATCAGTAAAACAAGTGTTTTACCTTGACGATCTTCTGAACAAAGTCCCGTGGAAGGTGGTTAACCATGTTGCTCATAGAAACATATACAGTGCTGCCACACTTGGTGAGACCGCAGATGATGAGGAAGTTACTGCATACCAAGAGCCGAACGCTTTTGACATTCCGGAATCATCTACGATTCGCCTTAATAATGTGAGATCTGGGAGTGTCGTTCGAATTACTGGAGTAGAACTTCTCGATGTTAATCCATATGAAGTTTACGCTGATTCTAGTGACGAGAAGCGGCACATATTGCCAGAGGTTACCTATGAAACCGAGTCAGACTCAAGTGATGAAGATGATTACGATTATCATCCTTAGTAAGTTAATGATGTACGTATTTTAATTATAGTCGGAAATTCTAGTCGGAAATTCTAGTCGAAAATTATATATGGTCGAAAATTGTAGTCGCAAATTGTAGTCGAAAATTATATATGGTCGGAAATTGGTCGGATATTCTTCGGGAAATAATGACATTACCAACGAGTTGATAAGCAACTCGTTGGTAATGACATTACCCACGACTTAACTCGTTGGTAATGACATTACCCACGACTTAACTCGTTGGTAATGTTATTACCAACGAGTTAACTCGTAACTCGCCGGCAATGGTGACTGTATTTCCAGGAGGCAGCTCGAGCTGCTCCTCATTTCTTCACTATCATCTTCCCTCTCAAACCCTAAAACCCCATTTTTTTCCTCCCCTTTGAAGCCCGCCTCCCTCTCCTCAAACCTCTCTTCCTCTCCTCCCCTCTCCCCTCCCCTCACCTCCTCTCCCTTCTCCCCTCTCCACACAAAAAAACCCCAAATCTCAATTTCCTCTCCTCCCCTCCTCCTCTCCTCCTCCCCTCATCCTCTACCTCCTCCCCTCACCTCCGTCGCCGGAAATTCTACTCGAGCTCGACCATGGCAGGTGCATGTAAGCTCACTCTCTCTCTTCCTCTCTCTCTCTCTCCCTCTCTCTCTCTCTCAATTTTAATTTATTTTTATGCATTTTAAATAACTTGATTAAAATTTTCCAAATCTCATTTTAATATATGCATTTTAATTAACTTGAAAATTTAATTAGGGTGATTTGGATTAATATGTGATGTCTATATGTGGAAAATTTAATTAAGATGATGTATATGTGATGTATATATATGTGTGGAAAATTTAATTAAGATGATGTATATGTGATGTATATATATGTGTGGAAAATGTAATTAAGGTGATGTATATATGTTGTATATACATGTATATAATTAAGTTTTGATAATTTTTGATAATTTAAGATGCTGTATATATGTGGAAAATTCTACTCGTAATTTAAGGGGATTTGGGTGGATTAATTGATATATATATATAGTTCATAATTATATTGTATTTTTAAGGTGTTGAATATATGGGCAAATTAATTTAGTGTTTGAATTCATTGATATAGTTAATTTAAGGTAATTTAGGGTGTTGGGCAAAGTAAGGTGATTTGGATTAAGGTAATATAGTTGATAATTTAAGTATAATTTAAGGTGCACAAATCGGAACCGGAACTGTTTGGAACCGGAACTGTTCGTAACTGGAACCGTTTGAAACCGAACGGTTCCAGTTCCAAACGGTTCCAGGTTCACACCGTTCGGGTTCCAGACGGTTCCGGTTCCAAACGGTTCCGGTTCCGATTTGTCATAGAACCGAATCCATGACTCATTGTTGGAACCGATAACTGTTTGGAACCGGAACGGTTTGAAATCGGAACCGTTTGGAACCGGAACCATTTGTAACCGGAACCGTTTGAAACAGAACGGTTCTTGTTCCAAATGGTTCCGGTTCCAACCAGTTCCATCCTTAATTTTCATAGAACCGAATCCATGACTAATTGTTGGATGTGCAGGAGGTTTTGCTGCAAATTGGCTTGGAGGCATCAAACAGAGAGGTTCTAGAAATAGTGGAGGGAGCAGTAGTCAAGCTTCCTCAGCCGCAGTCAGCAACACGCGCAGTGGGCCAATTATGAATGCTCGCACACAAATGTTGCTAGCTGCGCGAGAAGAGGAGGAAGCTGCACGATCCGGATCCGTGCAACCCCCAGTCCAGCCTCGAGCCTCAGTCAGCAGACGCTCAGTCAGCAGACCCTCAGTCAGAAGACCCTCAGACGAGCGACAGTCAACGGGGGCATCCGAAACTCCCTCCATCCGAATGCCCCCTATTGGCCTGGTGCCTACTCCCTTTTCACGGGAATCATCTGAGGCAGATGGTGCTGGCGCCTCATCGTCCAGACCTCGTCTATCTCCGCCGTCCGGTCTCTTCCTGCCCGACGAGATTCCTGTGATCCCTGAATTCGATAATAGGGGGAGACATATTTATATTGAAGGACGGCCGGAGTTCCTGAGCGTGGAGGAAGCGTACAACTTCATCCCGTTCAACCCCGTGTATCTTTGGAGTGCGAGGTGCACCAACCAGCAAACGGACGATGCAGGTAAATTTTATTTAACAAGATTGATTACTTAATTATTACTTAAGACTTACGATAGGTTCAATTAATGATATCAATTTGTTGACATTGTATTATTAGGCAATTTCGTTAATGGCACTGGAAAACGGAGAGGGGCTAGAGGCACCTGCACCGGGAAGAGACTTGAGCAGGCCACCGGGGGAAGGAAAACGCTGATTAGGGCCAATGAGCATGGCGAGGTGATCGAGGCATTTGACACCACGCGAAAGTATGCCAGCATGGCCGGGGCCATCGTGCGAGTCAAAGTCCCAATGCTTTGGCCAGATTGGGAATCTGTGCCTCTCTACGTGAAGATGCAAGTGCATAATGCACTGAGTGTGAGTTAAATCGTATTTTCATTACGTAAATTTTGCATTTATTAATTAAGTCCGAATAAATATATAATTTTACCGTTTATATATTCATCCTGCAGGTGTGGTTTGACGTGGATGAATGCCTTATTCACACGTGGGTAGAGCGTCAACTACATATGAGGTGATGTGATTCGAGTTATTTGAGTATATATCGAATTAGATTTTTGTTTATCAAGTGTTTTAATATCTCTAACTTTTTTTTTTCTGGTGTTAATATAGGTATAAAGAGTGGAAGAACGAGTTTTCTTAACATTACACACAGTACAAGGAGCTAGACCGAGGTTCTACCCCTAGCGAATTCCGATTTAGGGAGTACGAGTAGCTGTGGCTGGTAGCCCACTTCGAGCACCCCAAAACGAAGGTATGCATCCTGAATATATCTTACAACCCTAATGTATTGTATCACATTGAAATAGTTAGTTACTAATTTTTTTACATATGTTTATCAAATAAGGCGATTTCCAAGACGAACCGGGAGAATAGATTGAAAAACACCAAGGTCCATCATGCAGGTTCACTCAACTATTTGGGTTGGTCGACTAAGGCGCAGCAACAACAAGAAGTCAACCCGTTGGTGTATATTCATCAGAAGTTCTATCCGCAGTGCCCTGAAGAAGCGGTAAGTCTTTCGCCTCTGTATTTTGTACTTCACATATGCATGTGTTAATAAAACTATTTTTCGATATTAATTTATTTTGTTAAATAATACGTTATTCATATTCGCTTTTCAATTAGGCGAGAGTGGAGGAGGCGACCACAGAAGTGACCATGAATATAGCTCAAAACAACCATCCTGACTGCTCGGAGGAAGAAGTGACCCAGTATGCCTCTCAGATCGATCCGCTTGATCGCCCTATAACGGCTCAGATTATGGCAAAAGCGTGCGGGACTGGAAAGAATACCTACTACTACAGAGGAATGGACTCGGCGGGCGAAGGAGTATTGAAGAACACTTCAGAATACTCTATCGGGTCAAGAACTTCAACTTCTAGTCGTAACCTCGCAGCGGAGCTTCAGAGGACGCAGAGTGAGTTGGAGGAGCAAAGGAGGCAGATGGAGGAGATGAGGCAGATGGCCGAGCAGCAGGCAGTCAGAGATGCCGAGTACAGGAGGATGATCGAGCAACACCGACTCATGGTCCAGCAGCAGACACAAATGTTCACCTGGATGCAGACGATGTACGCGGCTCAGACTACCGGACAACCGCTCCCCACACCTCCCCCGGTCCCTGTGTTCCACAATTATCCACCACCACAGCAGTCACCGCCACAGCAAGACCAAATGAATTTCTTCGACACCGGAGTTCAAATGAATACATGGATTTCTTCGACCCTGACCCGAGAGTTCCTTGACCTTGACGTGTAGTTGTAGTTTATTTTCGTATTGTTTCTATTTGTACTGTACGTTGGACAATTATGTGTGTACTGTTGAACTTGTATTTGTACGGTTTATGTTTTTCAATGCAGGTTCTGGAATTGGGCCCAATCCAGAACGGGGTTTTTTTTTACAAATTTCTCCAACCATTGCCGGCGACTTGGACCTAAGTCGCCGGCAATGTCCTTCATTTTCCGGCCACGGCGGAGCACTCATTGCCGGCGACTCATGTCGCCGGTAATGTCCTTCATCATTGCCGGCGACTCAAGTCGCCGGTGATGATTGAACATTACCGGCGACTCAAGTCGCCGGCAATGATGAAGGACATTACCGGCGACATGAAAAATAAGTCGCCGGTAATGCTTTCACCGACGGCCAATTTCCGGCGAGAAAAAAAACATTAAGTCGCCGGCAATGGTGTCAAATGTGGTAGTGAACCTCTCCACAAGTAAAACATACCCTATTACCAACCGCAATGTGCGTCCCATCCGGTTTATAAGTAATGTTAATGTTTTCACCACTAAGCTCCGCCAGCTGCGCGCATTTCCCAGCTGCATCAATTCACATTAACATAACATCATCAAACACTCCTAAAATCTACCGTACATCGCAAAACAAAGCTCTAATCGAATTTGACTCACTGCGCGCATCCCACAGCCGAACAGTTTTGTCTCCGGAGGCAGTGGCTACTAAATCGACATGCTTGGGGTCCCAACACAGCTGATCCACACTGTCCGTGTGACCCCTCAACTCAACTCCTTTAGCTTTACTCTGCAAAACATACATATAACAGTTCACACATAAATCACAAAATCATCCCTCTTTTTTTATTATTATTATTGAAATGAAATCGAATTCGAATGAGGGATGAGGAGGTGAGGCTTACGTGTCTGTGAGGCTCAATGTGCCAAATCCGAGCCGTTTGATCGACGGAGCCCGATGCGAGCTTGGTGCCGGCGCAGTTCCAAGCCACTGAATGAACCTAAAGAGATGAAATTTTGAGTGAGGCGGGAATAGAGTTAATTTAGGGTTTGAGTGGTGAAATATTAGTGGCGAGTGTTGTTTACCTTCTTTTCGTGGCCGTGATATTCTCTGCTGCTGAGATTCTTGAACGGTGCGGCGGCAGCGGCGACTTCCTCCATCTCCGCCGCGAGAGAGTCGGAGCAAATTAATGTCTCTGTTTGAGAGAGTAATTGAGAGGAGTAGCCGGTAGAGTCTCCGGTTTTTACTTTTCTTGCTGGAGCCAGAAACAGTGCTCGCTCGGACTATCTCCCCACGGATGCAAAATGACGCTTTTAACCACTTAGTTTTAACCAATGAAGAGAAGATCTAAAATCTAGAGGTTATAATTATAACTCTTCTTCAAAAAAGTCTTCTCTAATAGAGAAAAATTGAGGATCTAGGGGCTAAAAATCTAGACCCAAGTGTTAAATGAAATGCTAAAATAAGACTTGGTATAACACCTCTAGCATGTGGGACCCACAGATAAAATGTAATAACACATCTATTACAATTTTGTTATAGAACCTTAACCATTGGAGACATTGAAGTCTTAAATGAAAAGTGGTAAATTGAAGTCCTATATATAAGTTTAGCACCCCATATAGGACTTAATGATTGGAGATGCTCTTATAATGAATTTCGCATATGCCACATAAGAAAACCTAGAAAAATTAACGGAATATGAAGAATGTACCAATATAAGTGGCAGTATCTCATTCATGAGTTTGAAAGTTTAGGTATAAATACAAGTAAATACTCACCTCAAAAACAAATACAAGTAAATACTCATCGAAATATTATGAATTTTCTTTTTTCAAAAAAATTAACGAACATAGAATCGTTAACTAAACAAGTATAGACTAACATTTCTAACATGTTTACTTACCTGGAATAAGAATCAAAAGTGTGGGAATCATTCTCATTTTACTCTATTCATGTGTTTACTTGCATATAAGAGAAATAAAATGGAGGTGGTTTGGAATTATTCCTCCCTAAATCAATTTTTTTACTCATAATACTCTTACGTATATTTTTGTAAGAGACTCTTATGTATATTAAATGGCTCTAATTTCTTTAGACTTGATATTTCAGTTTGTTTGCTAAATTGTTACTATAAATGTTTATATTTCAATTTTCTTTTTAAAGTATTATGATTATTATTTTGTTGTGGGAGAATAGCTATAATGATCACTCAAGTTTGTCACAATCGACAATTTAGTCACTGAACTTTCGAAAATATCAAAACAATTACTGAATTATTATCTCACATATCAATTTGGTCATTATACTCGTTTCGAACGTCAATTTTCCTTCTTTTTCATCGGTCTTCACACTTCTCCCAATTATGTATGTGTATTTCCCTTATAATCTTATTCATATAGGGAAAACACACTACCAGAAGAACTACTATAGCCGACGACGAAATTTCGTTGGATAGTTAGAAAATGTCGTCGGCTATAGCATCATCAGAAAAAGGCCGTCGGTGAAACTATAGCCGACGAAATTTCGGCCAAAATGGGTGAACGGAGAAACTATAGCTGACGACTTTGTATATGCATGTTGTCGGCTATAGTCCCAAAATTCAGAATTTTTTTTTTTGCAGATTCTGGATTTCAATTTCAAAACCTGCCAATTCCATCCCACTACAACTCCGGTGTGTTTACCAAAATTACACAAGCCCCTAAATTTACCCTATTACACAAACCCTAAAATTACACAATTCAGCAAAATTACACAAACCCTAAATTTTTATAATAAAAAAAACAAATACACTCAGCGGCGGTGCTGAAACCTGCAAAACAACAAGAAATTTCAGGGAAGAGAGAGAGAGAGAGAGAGAGAGAGAACCTGATTTTTTGTAAGGAGAGAGAGGCGGGCTAGGCGGCGGCTGAGAGAGAGGGGAGTTAGCTAGGGTTAGATAGGCTAATTTTATGGTTTTTCTTGCGAGAGGAGGCGCGGTCGCGGCGAACCAAGGGTATAAACCCAATGACTATGGCCGACGACATAAGAACTCGTCAGTTATACTATAACCGACGACACATGGTAAAAATCATTGTTGGCCATACTATGGCCGACGAAACATGTCTCCATCGTCGGCCTTAGTTACACAAAAGCCGACAAATTATTATTTTTGTCGGCTTTCCTACTATAGCCGACGACTCAAATTATCGTCGGCTGTAGTGTACTATAGTTGACAATAATTCACGTCGTCGGCCTGTTTTTTCTAATATTTCGTCGGTTATAGTGTTTGTTCTGGTAGTGGCATTTGACAAATTTTAATGTTTAAAATAGACAAAATTAAAATTCAGTGAGTTTTTTGATATTTTCTAAAATTTAGTGATCAAATTGTCGATTGTGACAAGATTCAGTGAGCATTATAGCTATTTTCCCTTTTGTTGAATTTGAAGCTTTGTCTATTTATGAAGCTTGTTAGATTTGATGTTTAGTTTTATTTTATTTTTTTGTATTTAGTTAGCTCATATGATTTTTTCTTATACTGGTATCGTTTTAATTAAATTTTTAATAAATTTTGCTCTAATTCATAAAAAGAAAAAAAAAGTTATTTGAATATGAAAATATAGCCATTGTTTTGTAGCAGTATTTAAGTAATCAAACTAGTTTTAATTCTGATTTCATATGATAAGTAAACATATCAATTGTAATCATTATGATTCCTATTATGATTTCAAATGGTATGTAAACAGCTTAATAAAAATGACATATTCTCGTTCCGATTTCGATTCTAGTTGATTCTGATTCATGGTAATTTTGATTCTAAGTAAGTAAACATGTCATTATTGTAGATAAACTTGCCTCACATAAACCTGTAACCTATAATTTATTGTAGATCTTGATTTGCTTCGGCGAGATTTGGATCAAACAGATGAGCCGAAGTGGGAGTTGGTCTCCTCTCTTTTTTGTCATTGTCCAACTATTGTAGATAAACTTGCCTCACAAAAACCTATAACCTATAATTTATCGTAGATCTTGATCTGCTCCGACGAGGTTTGGATCAAACAGATGGGCCGGAGTGGGAGTTGGTCGATCTCCTCTTTTTTTTGTCATTGTCCAACTATATGTGTATGTGTTGTCGTCGTGGTCGTCGTGGTGGTGATGGTGGTGGGTGGTCGTCGTCGTCGTCATCATCATCATCATCATCATCGTCGTCGTCGTCGTCGTTAGCTTGTTCTCCCAAAACCCCATCTTTGCATTTTCTAACTCGGATCCATTCCTAAACGTAGCCATCACCACCCCACATTCCTCCTCCACATGCCAACATAATGAGCTTCATCATGAGTGGTTGTATATGTTATCGAAAAGTTTCGAAAGTCGGCAGTCGTCACGGCAACTACATGGTTCAAGCCCCGTAACAGGCGAAAGATTGGGATCTCCTTGACGTGGCCGCAAACTTCTTTCGAACTGAGATGAAGACTCATATTTTGTATCTAAAACTCGACGGCGATCCTCCCACCCGTGGCGGCGTGAATAATCGGTCAATGAAGATGACCTACAAAGATGAGTTTTGGACCTATCTTTACTCTTGGACTTCAAGTTTTTGGGCCATTTGTGTTCCCATTTGTGGGATGTGATTTATGTTTTATCGAATCCGTTTAGGGTTATCGCAAGATCACATATAAGAAAAGTGAAGTAAAATCAACAGAAACATTTTAATGTAAAATTCAATACTTTAAATATGATTCAAGTTAGAATAATATCGATGTTATTAGGAGTCCACATATCATACTAGTACGTAATAAAACTCGATCTCTATGTTCGTTGGAAATCAATTTCAGGTTATAACTATTATATGACAAGTTGACAACATCTTAATATTTTGTGGTCCCCTTAGCTTGTTTTTTCACCTAGATATATAGCTAGCCATCTTCAGGCACTGATGATCTATTAAGCCCGTTTCTTCCTTTTCTCCAATGAAACAGTTGGGTTGCTTTAATTTCACTGCCAAATGTTCGTCGACAGATTCGATTTTCTTTTCTTGGTTTAGTCACATATCAAGTTCTGCAATCGTCGTATCATTTAATTAGAGTATATAGTATATTGCTCAGAGTTGGTAAACTGCGCAGGCAAAGGAAATGCATTCAAATTTTGGAATCGACGTTTGAGATCGAGTAATAGTAAAACGAAGGACCACGAAGTGGCTGGTAAGCTAGCTCACAGGAATAATTAATCGTCTTTTTTTCCATAAACGGAACTCTTTCCTTAGAAGGTCTGGTCTGTATATGTATATGTATATATCTAAATAAAATCTGATGTACAGCACTACCTACCGCAACTCAGCAAGTCTTAGACATAACGGGTACGGTTCAACCAATCTGGTCTGAAAGATAAAAATGAAAGATAAAGAAAGGGTAGTTTTGTTCTTAAAGACTTCCAAAAACGTACACTACAGACTTCAGCGTGGTGGGAGCCAGCCAGTAAGGTTTTTGGGCAGAAAAAGATTATTTAATTTGACCTCTAAAAGATTGTATTTTATTCATATGTTGAAGAAGAGAAATAAATAAGTTTCCAATAATCTGAAAATTGTATTTTATTCATTGGTATATGATTTTTAAATATGTATTACTATCTGTTTTAATTAATATCCCTCTAAATTAGAGATTGAGAGAATATTTATTTCTATGCTAATTAGGACAAGACATACATCGAGATATGAGAAATATTATTTGTTTCAACACTCCCCCTTGTGTCGTGATCGTAATGGATTATGCATAATTTGTTGTCTCACTAAAAACATTGTCAAGCAAACAAAAGTCTCTTGAGTAACAACAAAACTTTGGTCGAAGGGAAAAAAAAGTACAACACATTAGCTACATAAGTGACCACATGTGATGTAGACTCCCCCTTATGTCTATGAAATGAACTTTCCTTTATCAGTAACTCAATATTGGAGTTCAGACAATCTCCGCATTCCAATGCGTCTCACATGTTTTTCAAATGTAAATTTTGGTAAGGACTTGGTGAACAAATCTGCAATATTATCAGTCAAACACACTTGGCTCACATGAATATTCAATAGCTGTTGTTGTTGCTTATTGAAGAAAAACTTCGGTGAAATGTGTTTCGTATGATCACCCTTAATGTATCCCAACTTTATTTGTTCAATGCAACCCGCATTATCCCCAAAGATACAAGTTGGTGTTATCGTAGTGGATGGTAATCCATTAGATCCTCAAATGTGGTGTATGATTGACCTAAGCCAGACACACTCCTTAACCGTTTCATGTAAAGCAATGATCTCAGAATAATTCGAGGAAGTAGCAACAAATGTTTGCTTTGTTGATCTCCAAAAAATTATTGTATTCACCATGACCTGTCTGTGAATATCCTTTGTGTGGATTAGAGAGATACCCAGTATCAGCAAAACCAACCAAGACATCACAAGGTGACTCTGAGTAGGGAACCTTAATGAATTGAGGAACAGTGCTCATAGATGGAGAGGATCTCAGCGGGTCGAAGCTTTCACTCGACGGGTAGAATGATTGCGTCGGAACGATCCAGGGTGCATTCTTCGACAGATCGAAAGGTCCTCTCGATGGGTCAATTGACACCTTTTGGTCCATCTAGATTACAATTTTTGACAGGTCGAAAGATCCATTTGATAGGTCAAAAATTCGAGGACCTGCATGCTGCGATTCAACCATCAAATTTTTGGGAATTTCAAGCTTCTCTTTGTATTCTTTGTAGGAAAAGAACAAGCCTAAATAAATGGAACCCTTCAAGTACCTAAAGATATGTTTTACACCAGTCTAATGACGTTGTGTTGGCGCATAACTAAACCGAGCTAATAAGTTCACAGAGGACGCAATATTTGGTCTAGTGCATTGAGCTAAATATAACAAAACTCTAATAACACTAAGGTATGGTACCTTAGCTCTCAAAAGTTCATCATCATCATCTTCTGGACGGTACAGATCCTTATTGGGTTCCAGACTGCGAACAACCATTAATGTGCTAAGATGGTGTGTTTTGTCTATGTTAAATCACCTGAGCATATTTTGGACATAAGTAGACTGGTGAATACGTATTCCACCAACGATGTTCTAGCTCTAAACCAAGACAAAATTGAGTCCTACCAAGGTCTAATTCATCTTAAACTCGGATTTCAAGTAGTCAACTGTCTCATTGATTTCATCAAGAGATCCAATAATATTCATATCATCAACATAAATCGTTATAATGGCAAATCCTGACATTGTTCTAATGAACACATATGGGGACAAATCATTGTTCTTATATCCCTTCCCAATCAAGTACCATTTAGACGTGTGTATCACATCCTACCGGATTATTTCAATCCATATAGTTAACGCTTCAATCTAATCACATGAGTACTCCGTGGTGTAGAGTTACTTGAATTAAGTATCACCACATCTTCCGGCACTTTCATGTATATCTCTAAATCAAGGTTTTCGTAGAGATATGTTGTCACCACATCCATCAGTTGCACGTTCAATTTTTCAGACACTACCAAATTGATAAGGTAGCGGAAAGTAATGATATCCATGACCGGAAAGTATGTCTCCTCATAATCAATGTCAAGGCGTCGAGAGTCTAGTTTTATACTGCACGACTTCATTCTTCTCATTACGCTTTCGAACAAAGACCCATTTATGTCCTACCGGCTTCACATTCAGTGAGCATAGCACTACCAGACCAAAAACTTACATTTTCTTCAGGGAGTCTAGTTCAAACTGCATTGGTTCTTTCCACTTCGGTCAATCTGCTCTCCGCTGATATTCAGCAACCGAGTGAGCTTCCACTTCATCATCGTCAATAATATCTTGAGCGACGAAATAAGCAAAAGCATCATCAATTACCTTGGATGATCTATCCATAACAATGCGCACATAATTATTAGTTAGTGAGATTTCACCGTTTTTTGACATCACAAATGGGTCTGAAGCGTTCTCCAGAAATGCATTTGTGATTCTAGGACATAATTGTAGTCAGGAACAATTTCATGTGAATGATTCACTATGTTGATGAAGAAATGATCATTTTGTGCCTGGATGACCTTCTTTTTCATCGGCAGCACATTTGTAGATTTTCTTGGTCTCCACTTTTCCTAGTAGGAGCCGAAGTCAATGCTACTTCCTCAATATGGGAAGGATGAACGTTTCCTTGCCCGAGAGTGGCGTTAAACCGTCCCTTCTTGGGGACTTCCAACCTTGCAAGAACATTTGCAGCAGGTGTGTCTGATCTCGTCACTTTGACAATATCAGTAAAGGAGTCAGGCATCAAGTCTGCTACATTATAAAGATCAAGAATACATCGCACTTCAATCTCACTTTAAGATGTGCGTACGTGGATCCTCTTGAAACATAGTGGGAGTATACCAAATCAATTCCTAATGTTCAACCAGAATGGAGGCATTCTTATCTCCCCCAAATGTCGGGAAGCATGTTTCATCAAAGTGACAATCTGCAAATTTTACAGTAAAGAGATCTCATTTCAATGATTTGTAATAGACAATTATTGGAGATTTATAACTAACATAGATGCCTAAATGATGTTGAAGACCCATTTTACTATGTTGTGGAGGCGCAATTGGCATATACACTCCGCAACCAAAGATGTGTAGATATGAAATGTCAGGCTCATACCCAGTCACCAACTGGTATGCATTGAATGGTTGGGGTGCTACGAGTCTCAAGTAAATAAGAATTGTTGCATGTCATACTGCATATCCCCAAGCAGATACCAAAAAATTAGTATGCATAACCATTGCTCTGGCCACAAGCTGTAACCGCTTGATTTGTGCCTCTGCAAAACCGTTATGAGAATGAACATGAGGGACGAGAAGTTCAACTTCAATCCCAATCGACATAGTCATCAAAAGTTTTTGATGTAAATTCTCCTACATTATCAAATCTAATAGATTTGATTGGGTTGTCTGGGTGGTGAGCCCGAAGCTTAATTATTTGTGGTAGGAGTTTCGCAAATGCAACATTCCTTGTGGATAGCAAAACAACGTGTGATCATCTCATTGATGCATCTACCAAAATCATAAAATATTTAAATGGTTCACATTTTGGTTTGATAGGTCCACAAATATGACCATGGATTCTTTGTAAGAATAGAATATTTTCAGTGTTATCAACTGCAAAGGAAGGTTTAACCTGTAACTTTGCCAATGAACAAACTTTGCAAAATGA
This sequence comes from Geum urbanum, assembly GCA_946800695.1. Classification (NCBI taxonomy): domain Eukaryota; kingdom Viridiplantae; phylum Streptophyta; class Magnoliopsida; order Rosales; family Rosaceae; genus Geum; species Geum urbanum. Next base: position 37,318,130 of record OX327016.1, read on the forward strand.
GCAATGAGTATCAGAGATTGCCACAAAGGAATCTTGTGGACCAACACTAGGTGTTATACTCGGCTTGGAGACCAAGACCTGAGTAAGATTGTTAACCGTATCCACTCCATCAAAACTGATGGGTATTTTCGCATATTTCTTTGCTTTGAAAAACGGATGACCATGAGAGTTTTTCAAGATTTTGATCATCATATCTCGACCAGGATGTCACAGTCTATAGTGCCAAAGCTCATCTGAGGCCGAGTCATACACGGCGGTTAGAGTAATTAATTATATTGGATTCAATGATCTGAACTATAGTAACATATAATCCACTTTGAATTGCCCCTAACTTCTTTAAGCTATGCTTTCTTCCGCCTTACTCTGAAGTTATGCATAAGAATTCTTTACCATTTTCACAATGAGTTTCCAAATGTAAACCGTTGGCTCTAATGTTCTTAAAACTTAGCAAGGTTCGATTGGCCTTTGGCGTGTACAATGCATCAGTGATATAAATTCTTGTTCCATGTGGTAGTAAAAATTGTGTTGAACCACATCCTTGTATAACCGGCGCTGAACCAATCATGGTAGTCACTGATGAAGTGTATGGCACAACATCGATGAATAATTGTCTATTTCGCAGTATAGTATGATCGAGTAGTACCACTATCTGTTAGACACTCAACCTCGCCTTCAAATATATACAAAAGAATGTAAGGTAATCAGTCTTTGATCTAAAGACATGATGAACACTTTAATTAAAGACTTAAAGATTTATCAAAGGGTTGTGACCCTTATAGAGTGCTAATATGGCATTGTAAAACCAATGTAAAACACATCAAAAACACCAATTTTGGGTACCATCTTCGAGGGGTCGAGAGAATCCACTCGATGTGTCGAAGAAACCCAAAATAAACTTTGATTTTCAGATAACAATTTTCAATGGGTCGAGTATAATTTTTGACCACTCAAAAATTGTACAATTTCGAGACAGTAGCTATTCTTCGACGGGTCAAGATAATTTTAGACGAGTCAAAGGTGCCATTTTGGTATCCGGAGGACATGCTTCGACTAGTCGAAGGAAACCTAGCATAGAATTTTGATGAGTAAAAAAAAGCCAAAACCAATCAAGTACGTGTTCTTTGACGGGTCAAAAATTCCCAAGATCAAATCATCCTCTATTTTTGTCTCATTTTTATGGTATTTTGGTGTCATAGTGCCATAAGATATTGTAAATTTTGAACCATTTAAGCAATATGTATGAACATAACTATTTTTAACACTTTCAAATACTGAAAGGAAGAAATTTTATTACTTTGCCAACATCATAAATTACATCAAATATTGTCTTATTCAAACAAAACCGACTACAAGAAGTCAAATTGAACTAAACTTGATTACATAGCAGAATCATGAGCCAAGTACATAGACTAATCAAAATATGTAGTCTCTAGGCCTTCTTTGGGGACATCTGCTACCATTAGATTACCTTCATCGCAATCACCCATCTCTAGATCTTCAGTATAGATGATCTCAAATGCCAAGTATTGCTTGCATCTTTTGTAGGCATTCTGAATATTCTTTGGTGCACAACATTGTTTGTGCATATGCTTGGTTGAACCACACCTATAACAAGGTGATAGATGAGAAGTAGAAGCAGAATTTGAAGAATCCCCACCATTCCTATGACCAGAATTGGATTGATTCTTTTTGGAGGTATTTTGGTTGGCATCTTAGCGAGTCCAAGTCAGATTTTGACTTCTTCCATGGCATCTGTTACGTCCTCCTCTTCCACCACTTGTGTTGTAAGACTCAGAATGACCGTTCTTTTTATCCTTACGTATCTTCCCACCAGTGTATAAGTCTCATAAATCTTCTTTGTTCTAGCAGACCAGCTGGCATTATTGTTGAGAAGAATCTCATGATACCTTTGTTTCTTTGCTAGAATGTTCATGGGGTCACTGAAGGAATTTATACTGCCTTGCTCAAAATCAATTTGAAATTGATGCGAAAGCATGTCCATAGAATTAGAGAAGGTGCTCAAAGTCTTCTCGATCATAGCCTGATCAGTCTTAACAACACCACAAAAGCTCAACTCTGATTATAACTTTAACATAGCTTGATTGAATGATCAATCTTTGGATAATCCAACAACCAGATGGAGTCTCATCTCTCTTGCAATTCATGAAGTTGTGCATCATGCACGTTGTTGAATCTTTCTTTCAACATGTCTCATAAATCTTTGGAATCATTCTTTTGCAAGTATTATTTTTTCAGTATTGGATGTATATGCCGCCTCTAAAACTTGAGGGCTTGAGATTTGCGGGCTGCAGATGATGGAAGTACATTCTCACCAGGAGCTACAACGGGTGGATGAATAGTATCCGTGAGGCCTTTACCGATGAGAGTATTCTCTACATCAGACACTCATTTATGATATTCTGCACCTTTGGGGTTAAGGATATCCAACGCACGTCTAACCGGCTCTGTTGAAGACATCTACAAAAGAGATAAAAGATGTAATTAGTACAGATTGGAAGAAAACCACGATCATTAATATTAAATTTAGGGAAGAAGAACCATGATCAATGATTTTTGGTCACAAAATCGATGCAAAACCGGTGGCTTCATACCACACTTCAGAAAACTGTGACTTTCACAAATAGTCACAAAAAATCGACTTCCCTTCTTTTTTTTCAATGTGAAATCATAATTAACCGTGATATTCACCAATAATTGTGACTACTCTAGGACTGTCACTTATAACAAAAAATTTATAACATGTATTAATCCATAGGAACTAGGGTATAAAATGTAAATCACAGTATTAAAATTCAACCTAAATCGCGACCTAGATCTAGAGTATTGCGGTAATTGAATTTTACAACCTAATTCTAAATCGAAGAAGGGAGAAAATTTACGTCGAGAGTGTTATGTTCGGTATGAAAACTTTACAAAAAGTTTGAAGAAAAGAGAATTTTCGGTGAGCTGCTGTCGGTGGAAAAGTGACAAGTGGTGGTTGATGTCGAACTCCAACGGTGTTCGGTAGTTGTGTAGGTGTTTATGGGGTTAGTGTATAGGGTTTGAGGTGATGGCTATCAAATCAAGAGTTGCTGATAACATGTTGAAGGAGAAAAGTAAATAGAAACATAGTAGTCTGAAAACTGTATTTTATTTATTGATAGATGACCTTTAAATATGCATTGCAATCTATTACAATCAATATCTCCATAAATCAGGGATTGATAGAATATCTACTTCTATGTTAATTAGGACAAGACACACATCAGGATACCAAGAATATTATTTTCTTAAACAATATATACTTTTACGTCGAGTTTTTTGTATACATTTTTACCCATTGCCGGCGACTTTTATGTCGCCGGCAATGTTTTTGGACATTACCGGCGATTTTTGCCGGAAAAATCGCCGGTAATGTCTTTTTTTTTTTTTTTAACATTACCGGCGACATAAATGTAAGTCGCCGGTAATGTCTTGCCGGAAAAGACATTGCCGGCGACTTACATTTATGTCGCCGGTAATGTAAAAAAAAAAAAAAAAAAAAGACATTACCGGCGACAAAAATTAAGTCGCCGGTAATGTCTTTTTTTTTTTTTTTTTACATTACCATCGAGACATTGCCGGCGACGGACATTACCGGCGACAAAAATCGCCGGTAATGTAAAAAAAAAAAAAAAAGACATTACCGGCGATTTTTCCGGCAAAAATCGCCGGTAATGTGCAAAAACATTGCCGGCGACTTACAAGTCCCCGGCAATGGGTAAAAATGTTGTAGTGGTACCAAATCAAGTTTCACTCTTTATTTCAGCCAAAACTAGCAATGATGTGGTACCATATCATACACGTAATTTTCTATTTCAAAAATTACTTCATGCGAGAATTTCTTTTCTCTTCTGATTCATTCATGCACTTTACTTCTTCGAGTCTTCGTGACACCGCCATCATATAGTAACCACCTATTTGTTCTTCCTCACCAAAATTACACGAGTTTTTTTTTTTTGCAAACTTAAGGATTTAGTACTTATACAAAGCATCTAGCTACTCTTTCGACTTTGATCCCGTTTTTTGTGTTTTCATTGCTCTCTAACTTTGATCCTGTTTTGACGTTTGCACTGCTCCCCTTAGCCTTTCGAGTTTAAAGCTTAAAACTTTGTTGAGTTGTATTTGTAAAATTCTTTTTCGTTTTTACTATGTTAAAATTCAATTATCGCGGTGAAGTAACAAAAACCACAGAGAAAAAAAAATGTATTGCCAAGTTAAAAGTAGTCCGAGTAACAATTAATTTCTGCCACTGTCGCTGCTTCATCGAGTATAAATAGTATCCTATGGTTGCCATTCTTAGGTAGTAACCTAGTGCCCTAAACGAAAGAAGCAAATTAAGGTACTATATAGTCTTTCTCAGATCCTCATGGGAAAGTCTAGGGTTTTAAGCGCAGTCTCGACTTCGGAGCTGAAAAGAGGGCCATGGACTCCTCAAGAGGACAAGAAGCTCTTTGCTTTCATTCAACAACATGGCCATGGACGCTGGCGTTCTTTGCCCCAGAAAGCTGGTTCGATCAAAACTTTCCTTTACTTTCTAGCAAGATCGATCCGTATCGATTTCTTCTTTTGTATTTTTGTAACTTGCTTTCTGATTGGTTTGTCTGTTTTATGTCTTGTAGGTTTACAGAGATGCGGAAAGAGCTGCAGGCTGAGATGGAAAAATTACCTGAGCCCTCATATAAAGAGAGGAAATTTCAGTTTGCAGGAAGACCAAACCATCATTCAGCTTCATGCTCTTTTAGGCAACAGGTATATACCGTGTATAGTAAATACGTATATACATAAGAATGTGATGTAAGCAGGGCTAGCTACTGAGTTTCACATAACTTCTAGTATTGATAGGACATGCATATGAGACTAATACGACGTTGATCGATCTGTACTTGCTAGCTAAAGATAATTTAACATATATATGTATATACTTTTTTTATCTATTTAATGTGGGTAGATAGGAATTTTATACAGTATCTGACATTCTGATTAGAACTGTGTTGTTTTAATTAATTTGCAATGTCTTGTATGTGTATGGTACGGTTGCAGGTGGTCTTCCATAGCTGCAATCTTACCAGGGAGAACCGACAATGAAATCAAGAACTACTGGAACACACACTTGAAGAAGAGGTTGGCCAAGATAGGGTTTGACCCTGATACCCACAAGCCCAAGACCGCCGTCCTTGACTCTGCTAATGGTGACCCAAAGAAGTTCTCAAACCTCAGCCACTTAGCTCAGTGGGAGAATGCTAGGCTTCAAGCAGAAGCTAGATTTGCGAGACAGTTCAAACTACTCAACCCTACACCACCGCAAGCACTACCGCAATCCCAAGACTTCAACTTGAGAGCATGGGAAACCCTACTATTGTCGTCAACGCCATCGCCAGCTGCTGCAGGCGGTGGAGTTGGCGGTGCCGGTGCCGCTAATGCTGTTCAAGAAGTTGGGTCGTTCGGTAAGTTTGATGGCTTAGTTTGGAGTAACAAGCAGATTGAGACTCCAACATTGACCATGCCATCATTTCCTGAGTTCAATGAAGACGTCGAAGGTGAATTGCTGGAGCCACTGCTACTGCAGAACAGCTACAAGATTAATACTGCTACTGGGACTTTTGGCGTTGAGGATGTTTGGACATTGGAACAATGTAATAACATGAATAACATCAACGGATACGATATCGATCAATATGTGAGGATGAGCGAGGGGTTTGCAAACATGTATTTTTGTTGTAATAACCTACCAACTAATTAGCTCTTAGATAAAACTTCGCCTGCATGCCTAGCTAGCTCAATAATAAAGATGGTAGAAGCTAGATTAAGTGGCTGCAGTGGACATGGCTAGGGTTAATTAATCAATTTTGAAATACTATTTCTGATCCAGTTTGATCTTCATTCTTCAACCAGGTCTCCGGCGTACCAGTAATAGGGTTGCTTATCAATTGGCTAGCTAGTTTTGGTTTAACAGTTGATATTAGCAATTGTTGGCTAACCCGGCCAAGTTCCTGAGTTTATTCAGGATGCCCTAGATTATGATGTAAGTCATACTGAAAGTTAATGAAAGACCATTTTTTCTTGCCAAAAAAAAAAGAAACCAGGTCTCCGGCTAATTAATTAACAGAAAGATTAATTACTGGGCAGCTATAAGCCTGCTAGCATGTACGTACGTACGTACGTGTACCAGGCAGCTGTTTCTCGATCTGTTTTGTTTTCATCTTCGTTTTTCTTCACCAATATAAATATGAAAAGTACAAACATACCCGACTTCGACATTACGACGGGACATCATTACAAAGTACATAACAAATTAGGCTGGAACATCCTGCATGCTGACCTTGATTTCAATTGGCTGGTGTGTACATACTTCCATTCATGCATCTTGTTAGTATACATGTTAGTATACCATATTGTACATGTTTAATTAAGCATGATTAACGCTAAACATTGAATTACATTTCATAAACTAACAGAATGACTGACCAGAAAGGAACAACTTTGGTGAATAGACCTTTCGGAACTGATCAAATCCTGACAGAACGCGCCCTCCAAACTTAACGAATTAGACAACTACTGCAGATAAAATAAGGAAGGTTAACCCGACATCAAACAATAAATGCTCAATCAACCTCCAACCGCCTATTTAAGGCATCATTTATGGCGGGAATGAGGTAACGCATCTCACGCTAGTACTTTGTTAATGTTATTACACTCCTGATTCACTGACTTAAGCATTAGAGTATTGAAGGCGGGCCACCCCGTCTCGATCTCTAACACACTTTGTGAATTGTAGTTTGATAGGTGAAGCATAGAGGAAAGAGAGATCCGTCAGGAGCGATCCTCACAATCATCTTACTGTCCATTACCACATTCCCTAACAGAAACCGGTTAAAACACATGTCTTCAAATAGATAGTTATCTGTTATATACTCACATGCATATATATGTGTGTGTGTGTGTGTAGCTATATATATCAATGGTGTTTGTGTTGCAAATTTTCAATTCCAAGTCAGGCTAGTAGTCGTTATGGTCAATCGATTAGGAAATTGAGGTACGTACTATAGATATATATATATATATATATATATACACACGTATGTACGTACATGCAGTGGCGAACCCAGTCCAGGGCTTCCCTGGGCTTAATCTAGGGTGAAATTTTTGGCCCAAAAAAAACTACTTCATATAAAAAAAATTAAAAAAAATATTACAAAGAAGATTTAGTCTAGTCGAAAGAGAAGAAGATTAACTCATTTGCAACCTTATCTTGATTCTTCAATGTCTTGATTGAAGAATGGAGACGTATTGAAGAATTTGAGCATAGTTAACAAAGACCCAAAACTTAAAGGAAGCCTCCATCGCTGGCCACTTCCGATCGTTGAAACCCCCAAACTCCCAAAGCTGAAAGCTTCCTTTCTTACTTGCCGATCCAGAAGCTGAAGTGTCGAAATCGGACCTCCGATGAGTCCGATCGTTGGCCATTCCCAAATCACTGATATTAGCATCGCCCCCTTCTGATCCTCAGTTCCTCACTCTCAAATCTCAATCTATCATTCAATGATTTCTATGGCTATTCACCGGCCAATTTGTATTTCGTAAGTTTTTGTTATAAACTTATAACCTTGTGTTGTTTGCTTTGTTTGTTGTACTAATTCCAAACTAGATTGAGTTGTAAAGATGTATGTGCTCTTGTGATAACTTTTTTGGACAGATTTATTATAGAGAAGTGAAGAACACATTGTCTTCTTCTTTTGATAAAGTTTGGGGCAAGTTGAGCAACACAGGTATTAATCTTTTAGCTTGATTAGCTAGTCAGATTTCTCTCTTTTGATGTTTAATAAGATTTTGGTTCTCTGCTTAGTATAATAGTGTTGTCTGAATATGTTGATATTATTGTTGGAGTTGAAAACGATCTATTTGGTTGATTATTTGGTTGATTTTAGGCTTGTTATATTTATAGATGTCTTTATTTTTTAGAATGTATGATGAATTAATGATTGTGTAAAACGACCTAAAACTAAAGATATTAGTTCTTGGTTTGTTAAAAAGAATGATCAACCAAGACAACCATCATCATGTGCTAGTTCGCAAGCTTCTATTAGCACTCCAGTTGCTGTTCAATTAAGTGAGGAACTGTCTGCAGAGTCTTCTTTGCTTGAGTCCCAAAGGAATGAGTATGATCAACATGGGAATGTTAATGCAATTGAACGTGATCCCGGAAAATGGTGCCTTATTTGAAAATATCCTGTGAATGAGCGTTATGCTACTCGAAAAGCTTATATTGCATTGGGTCCATGTCAACCTAAGCTGGATCGGTATCGACTTTCACTCCACGGAACACAGAATCGTAAGGTTAGTTATGAGTAGTTTGAAGGTCATCCATGACTTGAGTACTCGGAGAAGTTTGACAACATTTATTGTTTCCCATGTTTTCTTTTCGATAAAAAAAATCCTCATCATCCTGCATTTACTGTAGGAGGGCTGAGAAATTGGAAGGACAAGAATGTTCTAAGAGTACATGTTGGGTCTGTAAATGGTTCACATCATGAAAGTATGGAGAAATGGAATATCTTGAGGAATGTTGCAACAGAAATTGAGAGAGTTTTTGTTAAAAAAAATTGCAAAAGAGGTGGAGCACAATCGATTTAGGTTGAAGGCTTCAATAGAGGGTGTGCGACTTCTAGCAAATCAGGGACAACCTTTTAGAGGCCATAATGAATTTGAAAGCTCTCTTAATACTGAAAATTTTAAGCAAGTAAGAAAGTCTTACGAAAGAATGGCTAGTGATGATGATAGAGTTGTCTTGGAGAATGCTCCCGGAAATGCCAAATACACCTCTCCACTTGTGCAGAAACAACTCTTGAACATTTTAGGTAATAGAGTGAGGCAAATGATTCGTGAAGAAGTTGGTGATGCAAAATTTTGTATTCTTGCTGATGAAGTAGTTGATGTACGTAGCTGGCAAGGAGCAAATGTTTATTATTTTGAGGTTTGTTGATCGTTTAGGTTTCATCCGAGAACAGTTCTTTAAGATAGTCAGTGTGCCTAACACAAGCTCATTAACTCTCAAAATGGAGATAGTTAAAGTTCTCGATATGTTCAATTTGCAATTGAAAAATATGCATGGTCAAGAATATGATGGAGCTAGTAATATGAGTGGTATTTGGAATGGTTTAAAAGCATTGTTTATTGAAGATTGTCTGTATGTATATTATGTTCATTGTTTTGCTTACCGTTTGCAGCTAGCACTAACTGGTGCAGTTAAAGATGTTTATGATACTAGCCGGTTCTTTACTACATTATTATTGGTTATGAATTTTGTTGATTCTTCTGCTAAGCGTAAGGGTGAGCTTAAAGCGGTAAGGGAGGAAGAAATCCCAGAATTAATATATGCTGGCGATCTTCAAACAGGTACGGGTTCTAATCAAACTTGTACTTTACAACGACCTGCTTCTACTCGTTTGAGCTCTCATTTCCGTTCTATTAAGAGTTTGATCGAGTTATATAGTGCAAATGTAACAACTATAGAACATATGAGAGAGACTGCATCCTCATCCATTCAAGGAGAAGCTAGTGGTATTCTCAAAGCTATGATATAATTTGAGTTTGTGTTTTGCTTGATTTTGATGAATAGAGTTATGAAGATCACATAAGTTCTTTGTCAAGCAGTACAACGAAAAGCTATCGACATCTTACAAGCCATGAATTTTGTTACACTGACAAAATCACTTCTTCAAGAGATGAGAGAAGATGGTTGGAATGATTTGTTTGAAGACCTTCTTTCCTTTTGTGATACACATGATATTGAGATGCCTGATATGAGTGCTCGCTACATAAATAGTACTCGTCGCCATTCTCAACAAATGAATCATATCACAAATGAGCACCACTTTCATACAGAGGTATTCAATGGTGTACTTGACTTTCAGTTGAGTGAGTTAGATAAGAAGTTTAATGAACAATCTTGTGAACTTCTTATGCTCAGTTCCACTTTAGATCCTCAAGAAAAGTTCAGTCTTTTTTCATACTGAAAATGTACTTCGTCTTGCTAAGAGCTTTTATCCTCAAGATTTTGTGCAAGATGAACTTCTTTCTCTTGAGTTAGAGTGTGCATATTATTAGAAAGATATGGTTGCGAATTCAACATTTCACAACTTAGATTCTATCTCTGATTTGTGTCGGCAGCTTGTTCAAACAAGAAGGTTAAAGTTCTTTCTTATGATTTATAGATTGATTTGTTTGGTGTTGACTCTCCCTGTTTCTACTGTAACCACTGAAAGAACTTTTTTATCCATGAACATCATCAAAAACAAGCTTAGAAATGAGATAGAGGATGATTTTCTTGATGACTGTATGATGCTTCACATTGAAAAAGAATCTGGTGAAGCGGTTAAGAATGAGGTGGTGATTAAAGATTTTGAATCTATGGATTCGTGTAGAGTAAAATTTAGTTAATTTGTCTTTTATGCTACAATTTTACTTTATGCAAATGTTTGTGAGGATAAGTCTTACTATGTCCCCCTTTTTTTTGTTAATAAAAATTTTATTGTATTGATCGATATTCTTGAAAAAAAAATTAGTACTGTAATTAACTCGAATAAAAATTTATTTTTGGCTCCGCCACCGCGTATATGCATAAGAACAACCACTTGTACTGGTGCGTGGTAAATGGAAGATCCGGCCTACGACTGCTATGGATTCGCCTGCTATATTATAGTTCAAGGAACAATCTCTTTCGTATGCCAACTCCTGTAACTAGTATCACTGCTGGCCAGCAAACTGGTAATGATGAGGTTCGGGGGTAATATAGTAATATATGTATATATATAGGTTTTTCACGATGAGATAGAACCTGGAGTAGTTTGTTCATGGACAAAAGGTTAACTTCGATTAATTGGTTCTGTTTTTGTCCCAAAAGGCCAAAATTAGATTCAATGCGAAAATTTGTTTCCTTTGTTCGAACTGTTGCTTTCGAATGAATTAAGGACCCAACTTTTGCTTTACTGTATATTGATGAGCACCTGGAAAAATTCTCAACGGCCAGCTGCCACAAGAGTTAAACTTGCAGGTTTCATTTAACACGAAGAAACCCTCCTGATGAAAATACGCTGCTGCAAATATTAAGAAAATTTAGCTAGCAAGCGAGCTACTTGGTTTAATTCCGAATAAAAGAACGGCGGTGATCATTTTGATTCCTCTTATTCTATCTCTCTACACTTCAGTAGAAAGCGATTTCAATAGTAGCACTTTCAAGAACAAGCACATGCAAATTCGTTTTCATCAATATGATGTCTGAACTTTAAAAACTATCAAAATGATGCTCAAAATCTCGTAACTATATTTATGTGATGCCTAGACCCATTTTCCGTCATGGAGCCCTCTCTGTCGATGACATGGCATTTTCTTCTTCTTTTAGAATAGAGGGTAAAAACTTTAGTACCTTTAATATTTCTTTTAATTTTTTACTCTCTCTCTCTCTCTCTCTCTCTCTCTCTCTCTCTCTCTCTCTCTCTCTCTCTCTCTCTCTCTCTCTCTCTCTCTCTCTCTCTCTCTCTCTCTCTCCCCTCTAGGCCGAGAATGCACTGATGCGAGGCAAGATTCGTCCCTCAGCCTCTTCTCCGACCCTAGAAACTGCTCGCCAAGACCTAATTTCCCTCTGGCAACCCCAAATTCTCGGTCTGTTCTTCGGCTGCCGCAAAACCCACACCCGCCTCTCCCTCTCTTTATGCCTGACGTGGAAGTAGGTGAGGAGATTGGTCTCCAACACTGATGGCTTTTGTTCTAATTCAAATGGAGAGAAGGATGTCGCTAGATTGCCGGAATTCGGATCTCTGGCTTTGCCTTCAAGGCGGTATCACAGCGGAAGAGTTGGCTCACTCGAACTCGACCACTGCTCCCTTGAGCTCAACATTTTCTCATCTCGAGCTCCACCACCGTGTCGTGCTGCACCTCCCTTTGATTCGACAGAGCTCGACATTTAGGGTTTGAGTGCTCAAATTGATTTTGGGTGCCCAAATCAATATTTTGGGTCCCAATAGAAATTTTAGAGGTGCCCTTTATAATTTTGGGGGTGCCCATAATAATTTTGGATAAAATGAAATTTTTACCCGCTGTTGTGAAGCGTAAATTCTCTTAAGCATTGGATGCTTAGGTTCTTGAGTGGTGCAAAGGGTTCGAATGCCATTAGCATTTGACGTTGTACTTTGGACCGTTTTATTGGCAGATTCAAAGATAAGGAGACTTTTCGAAGGGTTGTAGATCGTAGACCTTGGTTCTATCATGATATTACAGTCGTGTTGGAGGAGTTTGATGGTTTGACATCGGTCACTATATCGGCGACTAAGGCCAAAGTTTGGGCACATGAGGAGGTGACTAGCGGTGATCTCACCTTGCCAGTGGAAGTCAAACAATGGTAATGTGCCCGATAATTGTTTAGGCCGGTACCTTGATTATTACCGAATTCAGTTTCATGATGAGGAGCAAATTCGACTTATCATGGAAATTGACTGGCGTGATCTATTAGAGATGCAGATTAGTTTGCGTATTTGTATGACTGTAACGACCTGTACTGTGATTAGCAATATTATTACTCTTTGTCACATTTATCTAGATTCTTTATTTCGTCGCAATTTAAAAATTGACTTTTAATATTTTAATTTTGGATTCACTTTCTTCACGAAAGTCGTGAAGAAAATTATTACGAGCTCACACGTATTTTTAGCTCATTTTTTCAGAGTTCTAAGTTAATTTTTACAAATCTTTGAAGTTTCTTGGAAAGATAAATTAAAATAGAAATCTACACTTGATGATTTAATCGTAACCGTTGGATCAATCTTAGCCGTTGATTTCATTCTTTGGTATAAATACCATCTTCTCCATAGAAGATAAACTGAGGAATTAAGAATCTTGAATAACATAGAGTAGTATTCCGAATGGAGAGATGGGTGCACGTAAGAATCATTCACGTTCCTTCTCATTCGAGTCATATGCAATTCATTATTTTTTTTATTCCAATTGTTTAAAATTTAGGGCTTCTTCGATTTAAGTTCATTTTGATTCATGACATTTTTCATTCCATGTCAGTAAACGACACGAGTGTGAGTAGTAGAATAAACAAGATTAATCATATAAAAATTAACTATATTACAAAAAAAAAATATAAGAGGTAATTAATTTAAATCAAGAGAATGAAGAGTAGTAATTAATCAATAAATGTAGACCACAAGGTAGAATCACAAAAAGTAACAAAGAGTTCACATTTCAACAAAATATTTAATTTAATCTCTGTAATAGCCTCTTTCAAGCTAAGAGAATAATTTTGAAGAATATTGGTATAGATCAAAAGGAGATTTCAAGTTCATCATCAAACTGTGTTAAAGGTAAATGCTTGCATTATTCGTTGAGACTCAATCCAATGCCTTGTTGTTAAATCCCACGAAGCTAAATTTCACTATGTCTATAAAAAAGCTAACTTTGTGGTAAAAAAATTAATCATTGGGTCAGCATTCAGATAAACTTCATCTTTTGATAATATATGGTTCCTAATCGTAAATTTTGATAAGTTTTATGGAGAAAGTAATATATGGAGTACAAACAAAAATGAGCCCGTTTCTGTCTTGTGCCCTCGTTCGTGCCTACTCGACCCAACCCAAATATGTAAGTTTGGTCGAGTTGGTCAAGCAAGTAACAGTAACTAGTCTTCGTCTTACTTTGACTTCATAGCTCCGTTAACAGAACACAACCCAAGTTCTATCAAAGATGTCGAATTCTCTTTCGTCGTCGGAATCTCAGTCACCAAGTGACGTCAGCTCGGCGGACTTCTCACGCACTTTTAAGTACCTATTGGGTCAGTCTCTATGTCTTGCTGCTTCTTATCTGAGCTTTCCAAAACCGAAACGATTACATGAATGATTTGGGTATCTGAATTCTTACCTCATTTTTGTTGTTGTTGGTTGCATTAATAATCAGCTACCCAGTTGTGTTCAAGAGGAATTCCATTCATAGTCAATGCTGTAATCCTCCGAAATTTCCTTGAAGTTGAAGACTTTGCGGTAAAAGATCACAATGCCTTAAACGTTATTTCTGTGATTTACTGCATTTCTTGTTCCTAATGTCATTAAGTACTTATTTTAATATGGCCCACATGAAAAGATTCAAGCTTTAGTTTGTTAATTTGTTTAGGATGTAATTACAAGCAATGTCTTTGATGTTGTTTTAGGATTTTTTTGTCTTTCGGGTTTTGTATTTGATTTTAGATAAGTTTGGTGACAATTTATTTAGTATCTTTGTGCAGCTCTATGGAGTACAATTTCCACTGTTTGTGAATTGTGTTTTGTTTCTCAGCCGGGAGGGGTTTCGGCGTGCATGTCTGCGCCAAGACATGAAAAGGTGAATTATTTATCGTATCGTTTAGCAATGCATTTTGTTCCTCTGACCGAGGACTTATGATCAGTGAATATTATGATGCAGCGATGGTACTTCGACAGAAGAGAATATAGCAAAGATCATGAAATTTGCGTGGTTGGTTCCCCCGTGTGGGATTGTTATTACTAGTGCAGCCTCTGGTTTTGTTTTCTGGTGGAAAGGGTTGAGCATTTCTGATCCATATGGACAAGGGATCTTGATTACTGGTACATTGTTGATCTGTTGAAAACTTCCTCTTGTTATTGCTGTTGGTTCTTCTCTATGTATATGGATATAAGTTGATCCTTGAGTCCTTGGTATTGCAGACTACAGAATTTCATAATGATTGGAAATCCTAATCTGTTTAACTTTTGCTTGATTGAATTCGTTATATGTATATTAATGCCATCATTGACCTGAGTTATTTGCATCTGGCAGGCGGTGCTTGTATATTAGAACTATTGGCAGAGCCCTTGTATATCCTTTCTCAAAACTTGCTTCTGCTTAAGTTAAGGCTAGCAGTTGAAACAACTGCCACCTTTTTTCGCTGTATAACAACTGGCATTCTCTTTGGCATGGGATTTGACATGGTAAGATCTTTGATAAAGTACTCAATCTGCTCACTTAATATCAATTTCCAACCATGCAGTGTATAATAATCTTGTTTCATTTCCCGTTTGTAAATGCAGTGAAAATTTTATTCTGTCCATAAGGTCCTTAGTCTGTAGTGCTTTTCTTTAGGATGACCTATAATTGGTTACTGGCCATTGTCTAAAACTTGTAATCTCCTTGTTGTCTTGAATAAGTTTTTGAGAGGCAGTGAAGAAACAAAAATCAATGCATTACACGTTTACAGACACATAGCAAAGTAGCAAACTATAGGGGACCCAATATATGGTAAATCATATTTCCTCAGTTTGCTCGAGATCCTAGTGAAATGATCTGATATTGATCAGCAGAATGCTATTTTTATCTTTTTCTTTAATGGCATAGTTCTAATACAGTTTTGACTGAAATGGGTCATGAAAAGTCATTCACTGATAGTGCATATTGAAATCGTACAATAGGGTTGCACTTTGATATTGGTCAGATGGATTTTACATTAAGAGTATTTTCCAGTTTGCCGACATCTCGTTTTTCTTTTCTCTTTTTTTTCTTTTCGAAATGGACATCTCGTTTTTCTTTGATTGACGAAGTATTAGTGAGCAATTGTTCACATTGAATAGTTAGGGTTATGTGGTGGGAAATAAGCACTGTTATTTTTTCTTCTTGAAATTTAGTGGAGTCCTCCGATATACCAGATATGGAAAAGGAGGAATTAGTAATGAGCAAGGTATAGGAAAGGGAATTCAGTCGGAGAGTAATGTGTTAGAAGTCCGTGAATGCTACTAATAACATTGGAGGTGATAGAAACATTTATAATTGTAAGCACATAACTATCTTATGACATGTTCTACATTCCTTTATTTAGCTTGTTATGTAATAAATCCCACCAACTTGATGGTTTTCGGAGCTAGATGCAGATTCTAATTACAATAACTAATTGATCGGTTGCAGGAGAAAGAGATTGTCTTTGCATTGTCACAAACTGCATATGGACTGTGCTTGTTTCTAGGGTATTGGGTCTACTTTCTTCATTTTCGTCCATATAGAAGTTCTACCATATTCCCTTTCAGGTAATGCATTGTAAATGTAATTAGCTGTCTTTACCAGGAAGATAGTTTTGTTAAATATATGTAGATGTTGTCATTCAATTTATTGTTGATAGCTATATGCTTTCACAGAGCAAAGAATAAGAAAACTTTTGATGGAGAGCTGTTAAAGATGTGCGAGTTGTTTGCTTTGCAATCCCTTGTGAAATTGATCCTTCAGGAAGGACAAAATTTCGTCCTTTTACAGTGGGCTACATATTATAACCAAGCTGTATATGGATTTGTGGACAATCTAGGTAATCACCGTTGCTCCAGATGCTTATGGTCATACAATTAAATTATCACTATGAGCTTATTCTTATCTTTTATTAACTTTTTCCAGATAGTATTTTGATAATATCTTGATTTGAAGCTTTGGTTTAATAAATTTATCACAATTCAGGGAGTTTGGTGGTGAGGATGGTGTTTCTTCCTTTAGAAGAAAGTACCTACTCTACATTTGCAAGGTCTGCATCAGGTTACTCCTCCCTTTTGCTTCATAATAGTTGTTTTATTGATATACCTGCTTTGTCTCAATCATGAGTCGATTCTGACCTGCAATTTGTTTTGATGATAAGAACGATCCACATCAGTTAACATTTTAGAGTTTATAGTCTAAAACTTGGAATGCGCATCATTTGTATGCCTTTGAAATATAATTATATCATATAGGGTTCGATGCTAACACCATTTTGTTTTCTCCTGCTATCTTTAATTGACAGGAAATGACCCAGATAAAGACAAGAGGTTGGCACGTAGCCTAATGGAGGCCCTTAAGCTGGTTTTGTTAATAGGTATGCCAACAAGTTTTGATTCTGTTTTATACAGATTAAACAAATTGAATATCTGTTAAGTTGTTAGCTTTTCGATCCATAGATCAGCAATGGCAATTGTGAAGAACCTAACCCAAACAACTCAAATAACCTGGATAATATTTCTTATAGAGCAAAAGTTAAAGTTCATCTTCTCATGCAGCTCTTTATGTTTATCAACAAAGATGTCAAGGTAGTGAAAAGAATTATGTTGACCTTTGGTTTGATTCCTTAATGATCAAATAAGAGGTCCTCTCCTGGCTGTGAATTTGCACAGGACTCATATTTGATTCTCACCACTCAATAGATGATACCTGTGATTACAGTATTATTTCTTTGAGAAGATTCTGATTTTAAATTGATCATAATAGGAACAAACACTGTTTCTCGACTTGTTTCTTGATAATTTTGTTTGGTCTTATGCTTCTTGGATGACCTGAAGGTCTTATATTCATGGCGTTTGGCCCAAGTTATGCGTATTCTCTCATTAGATTGGTGTACGGTAAACAATGGAGTGATGGGGAAGCCTCGACAGCTCTGGGATATTATTGCTTTTATATCATTGTTTTGGCTATGAATGGTGAGTAATATCCAGATATTTTTTTTAACTAACCGGCATATCAGCATGCCCTTTATGCAACTGTCTTACTTAGCTTATTGCCCTATTACCAACACAGCTGTATTTTGTAAGATATGATTTGCTTTATAAAGGAAATCATGAAAAATAGACTTGCGAGACTATTTAGATATCAATGCTTTATATCATAGCTGTTAAGATATAACCGAAGAAAATATTCAGAAATCCACAGAAAAGGAAAAAGTCAATGCAAATTACTTGATCTGTCCATGTCTATTATTTGGAACTGGTACACCTTTTAAATGTTATCTATGTTTCTTGTCTGGTGTCAATTCAACTACCCCATCTCTTTACATAATCAGTTCATTCAGGAGAATATTGAAATTGTTTTGATATACAGGAACATCTGAAGCCTTTGTACACGCAGTTGCCAAAAAGAACCAACTCCTATGGTCAAATCTTCCATCCATTCTGATAACAATCATATATGTAGTACTGAATATCCTGCTGGTGAACTCGGCTGGTGCAGTTGGTTTAATTTTGGCGAATTCATTGAGTATCCTTTCTTTGCAACGTTTAGTTTAGCTGTACTTTGGTGTATTCTCTCTCTTTTCCTTCAACCTCAGTTTGAATGTTGTTAATCAGAGAGTAATTTGGATTATACATTATTCCAATTAAGTTCATTATTCTGTGGTTTCTTGACATGGTACAGATATGATTTTGAGAATAATATACTCTGGTGCTTTCATCAAGCATTATTTCAAGGTATGATTTATTCGTTTTCTTGCCATTTTTCGTGAGTGGTTTTGAACTTGTAGCTACGTAGACTTGTATATGCAAACTTTCAATGTTGTATGTTTTCACAGGATCCTTCCTCATTTCCTTTTTACAAATGCTTACCTGAAGGATGGAAGGTCCTGTTGTTTTCAGGAATTACGACTATAATTTCTGAGAGAATATTTCTCAACAGGAAGAATTTCTGGGCAACTTTTGTTGTTCATTTTACGATTGGGGTCGCCTGCTTCTGCACTTCGGCATTTGTCATGTATCTTCTTGTGCTCTGTCTCGACCTTATAGCTATATTATTTTTAATGGGATATTTTCACTCACCAGTAATTTCATCTCAATATTACTTGACAGATATCGTCATGAGAGATCCCTCATCAACAAAATCATTCCCATCAACAGATTTCTCCCTCGTCTCAACAGAATTGTCCGTTTCCGTGATCACTCAGACTGAGAACAAACTTCTTCCAATCTATCTATGGAGTATGGACGTGGACCGCTAACCAGATATGCAACTTATCCGGAAATGGGGACTGCCATTTACTGCATGCCGATTGATTACGGATGCAGCAAAAACAACATGATCATGGAGTCTGCTGACATGTCTTATTTAAGAAACTTGAAGACATACACAAGAGTACATCAAGCGAGGCAAGTAGCATAGGCTTAGGGTTTGAGGCTCTCATTTACTTGGAATTTTCTTTTTTGATTGGAATTTTAGATCATCTATACTGGAAAGATTTAAATTTCATCTCTGCTGATATGTTTATGCTCCAAAGCAGTGATAATTATCTTTCTCCACAGAGAAAATTTTGATATTTCGAGACTTGTAAAATCCTCGCAGCATAGGTAATTGCTGAAAATCACAGTGATCACAAACTTGGCAGAAGAATAATTGTCCTTCACAGTTCAGGCAAGAGTATACCTACTTCTACAACATCCAGTTGGTTATATTTCTATTTTCTCCAGAGGATTATTCGATGCAATTATTGGCAAAAATGTGCAAAGAATCTCAGAAAAGTATAGTCAACAAAACTTGGTGAAAGAAAATTGCAATATTGAGATTGATACAACTCATTGGTTTTAAGTAACAGCGATGCCAAAGAAGTTGACAGGACCTCTTACATGCTGAAATTGTCAATCAAGTATGGGTCTACATTTCTACACGTAGCCAGCTGCAGCAGCGTACGATTCAGACTTCTCAGTCCAGTTTTCAATAGCCTCAAAAAATACAAATATGAAGCAAAAAAAACAAGTTGTATTATTATTTTCTTCATTTTACTTCCAGATGATTAGGGGGCTTTTAGAACAACTCCAACAATGTCACGAAAAGTTTGCTTATTTTGTTCAAAAATAAAGCCGAAACCTATTTTAGCTAATCACTTGTATAAATTTACTCCAACAATATTACTTAAAATATAGTTAGACCTAAACACATGCTTAGTTTTGATTGGTTGATAATAACATATTTATTTATTAATATAATTATTAATTACATTTGCAATCTAGAAGGAAAGAATTAATTATAATATTAAATGTTTCGTTATCTATAATTCATGTATTCGGTATAAGAATAGGGGATGAAAACATGAAATATATGGAATCTCTAAATTGACTAATAAGATAGGGGAGCTGCTAGAGTAAATTTTAAGAGAAAATCTTTATATTTTAGCTAGAAATGACTTATAGGGAATCTGCTGGAGTTGCTCTTATCTTCTCGCTTCAGTGGATTAAACTCTAGATATTTATTTTTCCTTTTGAGAAATTTCTATAAAAACAAAAGAACAAAAAAATATCTAATTTAATTTAGTTTCCGCGTAATTAGGAAAATCTAGTCGACACGTGAAAAACGAGTTACAGTGTGTCAGTCAGTCAGTCAGTCACGGTGAAAGAGTAAACTCAAAACAGACCCCCAAGTACAAAACCAAATCCACCGACGCCTCAGCTTCAACATAAAAATTGAGAGATTAGAGAGAGAGAGAGAGAGAGAGAGAGAGAGAGAGAGAGATACAGAGAGCGAGAGAGATCGTCCACCGGAGAAGACGATCGGAGTAGAGTCCCACCATCGCAACCACGACGACGACCGCGATCGGGCCCTGGGCTACTGAGATGACGTCATCATCTGCCATTGGAAGGTACATGGCGTACTCGCCTTCGCCGTCGTCGGCTCCTCTCTCGCCTCACATCTCCGGCCTCCGCTCCGTCTCCGTCTCCTCCTCCGCCGCTATCCTCGCCGAGCAGGAGAAGTAAGGCTTCTCTCTCCTCCTCCTCCTCTTCTTCTTCTTCTTCTTGTTGTACTGTTTGAGATCTAAATCTGTAATTAGCTGAATTACCTTAAACCTAATCTGTAACTGTGAGAGCTGAATAGTGGTGATCTAATAGTCCATATATAAATCTTGAGCTGATTGCTTTGCTTTGTTGCAAACTCACGAGTGACGACCTTGATTTCTCAGTAAGATGGTGATGTTTAATACTTGTTTGCAGGTATTTATCTGAGTTACTTGGTGAGCGCCATAAGCTCGGTCCGTTTCTGTCTGTGCTTCCGAATTGCTGTAGGTTGTTGAACCAAGGTTAGTTTTGAACTTTTTTGTCTAGTGCTTTTGCATTTAGTTGTTCACAGTAGGTGACTAAGTGACTCATATAACTGTTAACAACTGACTATTAACATGACTGAGCTAACTAGCAGTTGGTAAGCGAAAGGATTAAAGGTGGAAGAGTTTTTTGACTTTTTTGTTTATTGTAATCATTTAACTTGAACTGACATTCTAGTTGTGTAATTGTATGTGGTGAGAAATCCAGTAAACGGGACTAGGGCAACAACTTGGTCTGGGAAGCCAACTTCATGAATATATTATAACTAACTTGATGGACTTTAGCTCTTTGTTTACATGATCTGTATTCAACCAACTTCAATATAGCATGAGTGACAAACACATTTTGCTCCTGATTTCTCCACTCCGTGACATTTACAATTTATAATTTTAGGAAATGTTAAAT
Organism: Geum urbanum; assembly: GCA_946800695.1. Classification (NCBI taxonomy): domain Eukaryota; kingdom Viridiplantae; phylum Streptophyta; class Magnoliopsida; order Rosales; family Rosaceae; genus Geum; species Geum urbanum. The sequence goes on from OX327016.1 coordinate 37,339,420, forward strand.
ACACTCATTCATGATTAGGATATTGGAAAGTGCATGTACACACTACCATGAATTTAATTGCTCTTGGTTGCACCTGCAGACCTTGATGTTTGTTCGCAGAATTGACACATTTTCTTTTTTTTTCCCCCCAAAGTTGTGGTTGAGGTAGGACTTGTCTCTGAGACCAGAATCTTTGGGATTCACGATGGGGAAAGGTGTGGACAAGAGACATTGGGTTTTTCACATTAGTTAGAGAACTACAATGTAGTCGATTTGGTCTATGTACATAAAATGGCAGGCTATGTATTTAAATGGTCATTGGGAGTTTATATTTGGGGCCTTCACTTCTGATACGAAGAGATTAGGAGATGACATCCCCAAGTAAAATGTATAACTGGTTAAATGACTAGTTATTTGTAAATCAATTTGCAAAGTTGAGAGTGGATTCTCGTCTGCTCCTGCTCTTTTCTTTTAGTCCGTTTTTACAATGTTTTTCCTTTGATCCTAGAGGTATCCAGGTAGCTCACATTGTTGTTTGATCGTTAACATCTGACATTGATTTTCTTAGATCTCATTGGGCTTTGTATCTTTATGCAACTAGTGTTGTTTATTGGGTGCATATCTTCTCTGGATTGTCCTTTCCTTTACCAACTTAGGTTCTCATGTATGAGTTACTCGCTTTCTCTGGTTCATAATGATATTACTGGTTGTAAAGAATTCACAATTGCGGTCACAAATAATAGGTTTCTTTATTTATTAACTTGTATCGTTAGTTTGATAACTCAATATTATTTTAAAGTTAAATGTATTGCTTGAGGGAAGCATTGGTTTTAACTGACTCAGAAAAAACCCGTGTTCTCTCTTCTTTTTGTGGTGACTGCTAACCTTATAACAAATGCTAACTGGTACATCTTATTCTTGAAAATTGACATTTTTGGAGCAGAAATATTGCGTGTAACCACACTGTTGGGGAATGCATCAGTTTTAGGTCAAAGTGGGCTTGACCATGCTAGCCCCCTGGCTTCTGGAGGAATGTTTTCAAATGGAGGTGCCGATATGAATGGATGGGCATCACGGTTTCAATCAGAAGTACGGATACTAACCATTAACTTAACATAACGTATTGTCCATCTAATTTTACTGTTTTAGAAGCATTTCTGACACGTCTTATACATCTCATGCTAACCCTTTAACATTTGTTTAGATGTGTGCAATTTAATCGGGACTTTCTGACAGGTAATTTGAAGCTAACAGCAAGAGGACGAAACAACTAATTAGCTTTGCTTCTGGATTTTTTTATAGTTTTTCATATAATCTGTGTTTTCCTGATTGACCCAGGCACATTAGATTCTTATATATATCTAGTGTTTTACATGGCATAAGATGCATTTTTTTGTGTTACTAATGCAGATCGGTAAAAAGGGTTTGTCATATGGGGTCCTGATTATCTTGTGTAGAGTACTAACTGTCGGATATGGTTTGTACAACTATCAAGGTAGCCTACCATCTGGAAGCCTTTGTAAGGAAAATGGGGAGGAATTGTATATTGATTTTGTATTGATTATGCTATATTAGAGATCATATTTATTGTATTCTTCAGGCATTGTTTATCAGCAATTTTCTCAGTTCCATTGTGTGCTAAGGTGTACATTTCTTATTATTTATTTGCTTGTTTTAATTCTTCAACATGAGAAACAATGTCCTTAATATTAGTGCAAAAAGGACACTGCAGCGTTTCTGTCAGTTACTGTAGGTCTTAACATTCTTGAAATTGTTATGTTCAGATGTCAAGTTTATTACAGCCTACGTCTACATCGAATTGGCTGAGTCCTCAGGGTAGCTCATCTGGTCTAATTGCTAAGAGAACAATCAGAGTGGATATTCCCGTTGACTTGTATCCCAATGTATGAATCAGATTCTAAATCTTGTTTGATTTTTGACTTTATATTTCTTCATCTATCTAACAATTGTGTGTTATGCAGTATAACTTTGTTGGACGGTTGCTAGGTCCTAGAGGGAATTCTCTTAAGAGAGTGGAAGCAACAACCGAGTGCCGTGTTCTGATTAGGGGCCGTGGTAGCATAAAGGATCCGGCTAGGGTAAGAACTATCCTTACATAACTGCATGTAGACGTACTATTGAATTTCAACTTTCTGTTCTGTTCAGTTTGGCCTCATTGAAATTATCCAATTTAAGTTGGCTTTAATATTTTGTTTTACAGGAAGATATGATGAGAGGTAAACCAGGGTATGAACATTTGAATGAACCTCTTCATATACTAGTGGAGGCAGAATTACCAGTTGAAATTGTTGATGCTCGCTTGTTGCAAGCACGTGAAGTACTTGAAGATCTACTCAGGCCTGTGGTATGTTTCTACAAATTTTTAGAAAAGAAAGAAATAATTTTCTTCTAGTGAATTTTGTTTGCAAGTTGACTCATCTCTTGGCATGATGAGCTGTACTAATTGGGTACTTGTTGTATCTTTATAGGATGAATCTCAGGATTTCTACAAAAAGCAGCAGCTGCGAGAGTTGGCAATGCTCAATGGTACACTTCGTGATGAGGGTTCTCCTATGTCTGGTTCTGTGTCACCCTTCAACAACAGTCTTGGTGGTATGAAGAGGGCGAAGACCAGGGGGTAGTGGATCCTCATCAATGGAGAGCTCTTGGAGCTTTGTTATTTTCTGCGAGTAAACCATCAGTTCTCGCGCCACAGATGTTGCTGTGTCAGCCAATCCTCCAACTGCCATCGGGGCACTGGCAACGCCATTGTCTGCCAGTTCTAACTTGTTTCTATATGAAGTGTGTGTACCTACCTACTGCTCGTTATGAGAGGTTAACGTATCACAGAGAAAAAGAACAGTTTGATTATGGGGGTTTGCTTTTATATATTGCACTAGACAGTTTGGTCAGAGCATTAGCTCTCCTGAGCTGTCCTTAAAATTATTTTGAGTGTGATGACAGTTTTGTTACGGTCACGGGGTTATTGTGACCGAGTTAGTTATCATTTGTATATGAGTAGTGAGGCAAAGAACATGGTCTACCTAGTTGTGTGTTTTTTGGATTGGAGTATGCTGTACTATTTAAGATTGTATTTATTATTCAGAGTTCTTAATCCTTATTTGTAGTGTTCTGCCAACATCTTATGTGATATAATGCTATTTCTTGCTTCCGGAACACTGGTATTCAGTAATTTGGTCAATGGATTGCAACATGTATATATTGAAATTTGCAATGAGCCTGAGGAAATTGGCAAGTTGATGTCATAAACTGAATGGGACTAGAGTTTCTATCGTTCTCCGGAGCAAAATATCAATTTCGGCAGACGCAAAGCTGATAGACTCGTATGGTCAATTCCCATGAGAACACTATATAATATTAATTGCATTTCCTCACTCACCAACTACACCAAGAACGGTATGACAATGGAATTGGAAGTTTGAAACAGATCTATGCTTCTAAGTTCAAACTATGTACATGGTGATCTCAAAAGGAATGACTATATCATTTTACATGCTCTTTACCGACTGCACCATTATTGTAAAAACATAGAGACCTTCAAAGGGGCTTCCCTGACTTGCACTATAATACCAGCCACTGTAAGAAGTAGAAACTCCAGAAGCGGCCAAAACTTATCAAACCTTCTCTTTGTCTTCAGTCTTCATCCTCATCGTCGACATCATCAATTCCAATCCATCGAATGAATGCAAAAAGGAACTCCTTGAAGTTCACCATCCCATTTCTATTCCAGTCCATCTCTTCTGCAACAGCAAAGAGGTAAAAGGTTTAGTGATATCATTCCCATCAGTACACTATAGTTCATCTTTGACATCTAAAATTTCTGTATACTACCACTCTCATTTGCAGCATTAAAATAGAATCTACATGATCTAGTATGCAATGATGTGTATGCTTGGAATGTGTGTGTTTGTGTTTGTAGCTTCGAGAGAGAGAAAAGGGGAACAAACCAAATCTTTTCATGGCTATTCGCCCTGAAGAGCGTTCTCCTGTTGTAGTTTCATTAATGGCTTCAACCATTTCACTTTTGCTGACATAACCATCCTTGTTCTTGTCCAAGAACACAAACGCATCAACCAATGTTTCGAAGGTGGCCTCCAGCTTTGGCATTCCCATATCCACCTTCTAGAAAATTCAATAAAAATACAGAAAGCACATGGAAAAACAATGTAAATTTCCTGGCAGACAGATGGTAGCTTCAAAAATTATAGAATAGAGTTTGTGATGTGCATACTGTTTGACAGGCATTCTGGCCATCCTTGAGAAGAAAGACGATGCAAATAAGCACAATGAACTCGTTAAACTTGATTCCCATGTCTTCATTAATATCACATGCCGCAAAGAGATCATCAATTTCCTCATCTGTAAAAGAGACTTCTAATTTAGAGAAAGCATGTTTCATTTCATCTTGATCGATTGCGCCATTTGAGTCCTCATCTGTAGAGAAAAAAATAAAATGAAAATTAGCAACCAACCACTTGGGACATGATTCAAATATCAAAGGGCACATTCTGAAATCAACACACACCAAACTGCTGAAAGATATCCTTGCAATTTCTTAAGCTCTCATCAATCTTCCGAAACTTCAAGATTAAGCTGTTAAATGATTTCATATCACTTCCTTTAGCTCCTCTTTGCTGCATAGCTTCAACCATTTTGGCTTCCAGTTTCGTTTCATATAGTGAATCACTTTTAGGGCTTTCGACCTTTCCTGCTATAGCCCCCATTGCCAACAAATAAGACAATAACTGGGATGCAGGATTGGATCAAGTGATACACTTTTGTGCCTGGTCAGTAAAGTAACGGAATATATCAATCCATATTCAAACAAAGACAGCATATGAAAGGTATCACACTACTTAGTTAAATATACAAAAATTCAATCAGATCAATCATATTAACCAAGGAGATATCCAATCCAGCCAAAAACTTATAAATGAAAGATCACATAAACTGGACTCAATTATGGATTAGTAAGACAACTCAGAAATGATCCAACAATACAAATTAATCATGAACAAGAAGTAAAATATGATGATCTGAGAAAGAGAAGAGACACACTAGAATCCCAGTCTTGAATTGTTTTTACACTTAGACAACCAAGATCAGAAGCAGACAAAAGATATGCACTTGATCAAGAAATGGGCTTGTCTCACTTTGCCTGAAAATTGATCACAGAACAATATAAACAACAGAGCAAAAACACACCTCGATCACAAACAACCAAGAGGAGAAACACCCATGAAGCAAAAACTGAGACAACAACTTTCAAAAGCTACAACAAAGTATATTGGGTAGGATCTGTTATGCACCTTCTATGTGCTTTTCCTTTTGGCTTCTGATCCCAATATTTGTGCTGAACCCACCACGTATTGTCGACCCTCTCCACTCATCCAACTGCTTCGATTCTTCTCTTCCTTGCAACAAGAACCACCTCCGCTGACTTATCACAAATTATTAATAATACAGCAAAACCTGAGAATCCAATATTTGGATCGTTAAAGGGAATTATATATAAGATAAAAGTATTTGTTAAGTGAGAGACCAACTTTTTCCGAATATTAGTAAACAAAACTGCTTGCCTGCACGTCTATGGAAGCATCCAAAATCCATCAACGAAATTTTGGTCATGTTACAGCGTACAAGTGGCAACCATTGCATCATCAATTATTGCATCGTTCTATTAACGTTTGGCCCCCAAGTTTGATTATCATAAGTCAGGTGCTTTCCTTTTTTTTTGGTTACAAGCGAGCCTGGACAAAAGGACAGAAACAAACTAACTTATCCCAGTGTCTAGGAAAAGCAACAGCATCAATATCATCCAAAAACATCCTCACAGAATGAACTGGAGGTTCCTCAAACCAAATTAGACCAGGCTCATTCCTCACACTGCTCTTCGCTAAAGCATCAACAGTCATATTGCTCTCACGAAATATGTGCCGCCGCACCTGTACATCAACCATGGCTTTAAGCATGCTTTCACACTTTTGCAGTAAGGACCCAAGAGGATGAACATGGAGCTCCTCACTCCTGAGTAAATTGACAAGGATAGCAGAGTCCGACTCAACCTCCAACATAGTCACATTGTGCCTTCCTGCCATAATCAGACCATAGAAAAGTCCCCAAGCCTCAGCTTCAAGTATTTTCCCAACTCCCAGATTAATCTGAAACCTTGCAATCAACAGCCAGGATGATCTCTAAGGACACCCCCAGCCCCAATACAACCAGTCGTAGTACATCTAGTGCCATCCACATTGATCTTAAAGTGGAGGAGATGACTTTTTCCATGATAGAAAAGCAACACCATACTCAACATTCCTTCTGCTGTTTTTATTCACCTGAATCCAGTCCTTCACAGCATTCAGAGCAACAAATAAAGGATCAACAGGCATATGGAAACTGACATCAAACATCTCCTTATTTCTCCATGTCCATATGTACCAGCAAAGAAAGGAGAATAGCTCACACCATTTCAGTCCAGGCTCAACAATAGTAGAGCAATGAAGCTGAGCATTGAACCAGGCAGATCAGTCCAGAGAAAAGGAAACCACAGTTGAGGGAGGTTTAGGGACAGATTCCCACGGCCTTTTAGTTCTAGGGCAATCTCTCAAAAGATGAAGCAAGATTTCAATAGGACAAACAGAATTACTTGTCAGATGTCTATGCAATCTCTGACCATTAGTAAGTATTTTCCTATGAAGGACAGACCAAAGGAAAGTCTTGTATTTAGGAGGAATGTTCATCTTCCAAAGAACCATCCAAGGAGACAAACCAGGAGAAGAAATCTCAAACATGGACTTATATGCAGAAGATACACTAAAACACCCATTAGCAGCCCCTCCCCAAATTTGTACATCAGCACCTCCTCCCTCAAACCCCACTGGAACATTTAAGATTCTATTCACAACGGACAAAGGCAACACCTCCTTTAGAGAATTATAATCCCAACCATAATCATCCTAGAATTCTGAGACAACTGCATTCTCATCAACATCTGCAGAATAAAGCATGGCATAATAAGTTTGGGGAGATGAGCCAAAAATCCTTCCAAAACTTTACGGTCTTGTCATCCCCAATCCTCCACTTAAGGTTATTTCTCAGCAAAGAGGCACCATGCATAACTCCCCTCCAAGTACTAGAACAATCACTTGGAGCCTTGTACCCATTTCTCCAAACAACTCCATATTACATATACCTTTTCTCATACACATAAGCCCACAAACCCTTATTACCTTGAAAAAGTCTCCATCCAGCTTTGGCAAGCATAGCCTGATTCATGGAAGCAGTCTTTTTGACACCAAGACCTCCAATTACCTTAGGCTTGGCCACGGTGTCCCAATTAACAAGGTGCACTTTCTTCTTATCAACAGAATCTCTACAAATAAAATTCCTTTTTAGTTTGTCAATCTTCTCACATACATCAGTAGAATGACTAGCAATATTCATGGCATAAATTGGAATTACAGATGAAACAGATTGCACAAGTGTAAGTCTTCCAGCCATGCTGAGAGCATTATTTTTCCAACTAACAAGCCTTTGCTGTACCTTTTCAAAAATTCCAAGATAGGTGAATTTATTCACCCTAGTATGCACTAAAGGCATTCCTAGATACTTCCCCAAGTCAGTAGTGATTGGAGAGCCACATATCTGACTAACTTCCAAAGCAACATTCCTAGGAGTGTTAGGACAGCAAAAAATGAGAGATTTTTCAAAACTGACAGCCTCACCAGACGACTTGCAAAACAAATCAAGGCACCCTTTCACCACAAGGGCTTGATGAGGAGGGGCTTTACCAAAGAGAATGAGATCATCAACAAAAAATAGGTGAGAAACATGAGGCCCAGATTGAGAGGATCTCATAGCATTCTATTGTCTATAATCAATAGCAGAATTTATTAAGTAGGACAGTTTCTCCATTCATAAAACAAGGAGATATGAAAATAGGGGGGTCTCTTTATCTTAGACCCCTCTGAGCTTTGAAAGAGATGGACAACTCTCCATTTAAGCAGACCTGAAAACTAGTGGACCTCACACAACTCATAATAAGCTTCACTAATTTCATAGGCAGTTGAGCTTCATAAAGGAGTTTTTCCAGAAATCCCCAACTAAGCCTGTCATAAGCCTTAGTAAGATTAATTTTTCAAGCAAAAAAAATCATCCTTGCCTTAAGCTTTCTTGAATTTGAACAACATTTTCCGTGCAACCATGATATTCTCAGAGATTTGCCTACCAGATATATAATTAACTTGATTAGGACTTATAATGGTCTGCATAACATGTCTAAGTTTCTGCACAATAAGCTTGGAAATCACTTTATACATTGTTGAACACAAACCGATTGGCCTAAAATCCTTCATATGTTGGGGCCCTTAAGTTTTTGGGATCAAAGCAATCAGAGTGGGATGAAGGCCCTCAGGAATAATAGATCTCATAAAAGCTTCATTCACAATACCACACACCTCAACTGAACACAACTCCCAATTAGATTGAAAGAAACAAGTAGGGATGCCATCAAACCCTGGTGCCTTCATTCCTCCAATAGAAAACAAAGCTTTCTTAATATCCTCATAAATAATAGGCTCAGCCATCTTACTCAAATACCTCTCTTCAACACTAGGAAACAACCAATGAATGATAGTCCTAGTATCCTCAACCTCCTCTTACTTGTAAAGCTCCACAAAAAAATCAACATCAATAGTCTTCATAACATCAAAATCAGTAGACCAATTCCCAGCAACATCAAATAAACTCTCAATTTTATTCTTTTTTCTTCTAACAAGGGTGGTTAGATGAAAGAACTTTGTATTCTTATCTCCATCTTTGAGCCATTTATGCTTCCAAAACAATTTTTCTTGATGTGAGATCTGATTATACTCGAGAGTCAACTCAGCCTCCAGCATAATCAAGAAGGGATTTACATCTTTATCAGAAGTTTTTTGGATACCACCAATCCAAGCCAGAAGCCTTTTCTTCCTGTGAAAAAGGTGCCCAAAAACCTCTCTATACCACACAGCAAGGGCATCAGATAGAGAGGACAACTTGTTTACAAAACTCCCAGAAGCAGCACCCTAAGTGTTATGAACAAACTTAGCAAAATGCTCATGAGTGGACCACATAGCCTGATATCTAAAAGGCATGGCATGATCACAATATTAGATTCCAGCTGAAGCAAAAGAGGACAATGATCAGACATAGTCCAAGTGAGTAATGAAAGCTTCAAGAAAAGTATTTCTCCAATCACCACAATAGAAAGCCATATCCAACATTTCTTTCACTCTTTTATTAGTCCAGTTAAACCTAGATCCTTTGAATTCCACATCAATTAGAGCATTTATGTTTATCCAATCCCTTAACCCACCAAACCTACCAGTAAAGTTAGGGGTGGGACATTGGAACCGAAAACCGAAAAAAAAACTAATCCAAACCGAGCCGCAACCGATAAAAACCGCACCCGATAAAAATCAAACCGAAAAAAATTGAAACCGAAAAAATCGAAATATTTGGTTCAGTTATGGTTTTTAATTTATAAAAACGAACCGAATCAAAAAACTGAAGTATGTATAAAAAGATATCGTTTTGAAAATTTTGTAATATATTATATAAATATATGCAAAACAAAAACTTTAAACTCCTAAAATTCTAATTTATTTATGCACAATTCTTCTCAATTTCTCTCATAGAATCTAATTAAAATGTTAGACAACTCAAAAAAAGAAATTTTATAGACACTTTTTTAGTTATTTATTGAAAAGTTATTTTTTATGCATTATGTAAAAAACTAAAAGAAACCAAGAAAATCCGGAAAAAAAAACGAACCAAACCGAACCGAATAATCACGGTTTTTCTTTTAAAAACTGAAAAACTGAACTGAACCGAACCGAAAAAAATATTTCGGTTTGGTTATGGTTTTTAGCAAAAACCGAACCAAACCACCTGAATCCCACCCCCTAAGTAAAAGGACCACAATTTTTGTCCTCAATGGAGACAAGCTCATTCATATCACCAATAACAAATGGAGGAAGCTGCATCTTCTGAAACACATTATCCAAAAAAGTCCAAAGGCCACATCTAGATGTGGGGGTGGGACTTGCATACACCACTACCATTAACCATGTAGATTTATCAGGCATTTGAACCTTGGCCACAACAGCCTAAAATTTTTTATCAACAAAATCAATGCTTACCTTATTACTCCTCCAAACCAACCAAATTCCACCTGAAAATCTAGTTTCTTCAGTAACCAGAGATTTATCAAATCCAAGCTTCATAAAAAATTTCTTACCCCTAGAGAAAGAAACTTTAGGCTCACATATCATGACAACATCCAAAGTATGTATCTTAATTAAATATGACAAAACGGACCTAAAACCTTCACTACCTACACCCCTAGCATTCCAAATGAGATTGAGCCCCAAGAAATCAAATACTTGCCGTCTTCTCCTCAGAATGAGAAGGATGGCAGTCATCCATTTTCACCGCACTGTTCTCAGCAAAAACTTGCTCAGTAAATTCATCCACTTCCTTCAAGCAGCTAGCACTAGAATTATGCTCCAGATTCTTCTTAATCGGACAATGTCCAAACAGAGCAGATCCATTTCCAATAGAACCCTCACCAACACCATCAAATGAGAGCCTCTTAGAAATACCAGTAGATTTAACCTTAACACCAGACCCAGTACATTTCTGATAGTCGCATATTTATGCGTTTATTCGGTATTTAATTTGTTCCCTATATTTAGTTTATTGTTATTAATTGAGTGATTTAATTATATTTATTTTTTTTAATAGATTTTGTGGAGAAATAAAAGAAAAGGAAACAAAAGAAGGATTCCTAGCTCAATACGGAAAGAAAGAAGGAGTTATGTGCAATTATAGAAGCCTATTCCTACGTGGACTCTAGGAGAGCAATTGGAGGAAGTATATAAACCTATTTTAGGTTTTAGAAGAGGGAGAATCAGATTATTAGAGAAGAATTCGTGCAAGAAGGAGAGAGCAGCCACAAGAGAAGAATTCCAACCTGTCTCGGTTCGACCGGTCGAAGAATACTTCGACCTGTCGAAATCTGGCCGTCCAGAACTCTTCTCCTCCTAGTTTGTTTGTTTCAACTCTATAATTTGTTTTGTTTGTTTTAATTATGACTTTTAGTAGCTAAACCCATTATTGAGGGGTTGCTTGAAGCCCCGTACATGAAGTCTTTTTAATTCATACACTTTAACCTAGTTTCATATATTCTTTGAATGAGTTTTATTTCTCTGAATGATCACCGTATGAGTTCTTGTATGTTTGCTTTGGTGCACAACTTAGTATGCATGCTAGGATTCTAGTTTCATGAGATACGGACGACTGAAGATAATTTCTTCCACCGGATTCTCTATAGTGATACACTGATTTTACCGTCAGGAGATTGAAGTCCATAGGTCTAGCAGGACACGCCTATAGTGTACCTGTGAACCCTTGTAGATTCTCAAAACTTTTCTAGAGTTTAATGATTTCTTCTTTGTAAACCTTGGGGTCCATGACTATGGGTTCAATAGAGGGATAGATGTAGGGGAGGTCCATGACAAACCTGCATAGGCATAAAGATTAGGTAATAGGATGTGGTTGTAACGATCAACTCTTCCTGGGAACTTTTATTCATTGGATATGTTCATTAGGTTAAGTATGTGTTAGGAAGATGGAATGGCGGTGGTGGATTGAATTCCTCTTAATTCTTTAATCATATAGTTTAATCCATTTGCATTCATAAGCATTTTTACTTTCAGCATTTATTTTCTGCATAAGCTGTAGCTTAGCCAATTTAATTTGGTACTCAAATCAACTCTGAAAACCCTCAAATTTTGTGTGGTAGTCATCCACTGTGTCTAGTTCATTGTGTCAAAATTTCGCAGCATTTGAGTCAGTCTAGGTTAGGTTCATAGTGTCATTAGTGTACTATAGTCGAGTCTGTCAGTATTTCAGTTTTGTGTTAGGATTTAATGTCATCAATTCCTCGTGTTCGATAACCCTTATAAGTGACTATTACAGTGATATATCTTGGTTGAAATAAGGTATCTTTGAATAAGTGTTTACTCGGCCTATCACTTTCACATTCTTCCTTTGATACCTAGCAGTGGCTCCAGTACCCTTGGACACAGTAGAATTAGAAAGGTCCTTCATAGGAGGCCTCCCCACATCCTTAACTCTTCTTCCACTAGTAGTCTTACCACTTATAGTGACCTTAATACTCCCATCCTTACTAGCATCAATACTTGCAATAACACCAAAAATACTTTGCTTCCCAGCTTCCCCACTAGTTTTAGGTTCAGAGGAACACACAGCTTTCCCAAAAGTTTTAGCATCCATAACTAACTTCTTTTCATTGGTCTTCTTCACAGTAAATCCCATTTTCTTATCAACAACCTTTACAGACATGACCAAAGTACTTGAATCAATGCTTGTAGGATTAGTTTCCACCTCTCCATTAACACTAGACAGAATATTGAAACAAGATCCATTTGAATCTCCTTTCCCAGTGTTCCTAGGAGAAGGCCTCTTCTTCTTGTTCTTGTAACTAATGAACATCCAAATTCTAATGTCTTCCATCATGTCTTGCTTATCCTTCAGAACAACATTCCCAACATTCCTAGGATCAACACCAGATGAACCATTATCAATATTAGGTGTGCTTGTCTGCATAACAGTGTGACATTTATCCCTTGCATGACCAAAACATCCACAATCAAAGAAAATAAGAGAAATCCCTTCATATACCACATGATATGCCATTCCTTCAACCTCAACAAAAGGCTTAAGGGGCTTACTCAAATCCACTTCAATACAAATTCTAGCAAATTTAGCTCTAGACTGCTTAGTGGTAATAGGATCCACCTTAACAACTTCTTCTAATGTCATTCCAATTTTTTCCATAGTAAAACACCTCACAGTGCCATGAAACTAATACTCTTATATCTAGGGTCAAAGTTACTGTTCCATTTTTTCATAACAAGAGTCTGCCCTGCCAAAATTCATGGCCCTTCACACAAAGCATATTTCATATCCTCCTCCAGATTAAATTTGACAATATAGAACTCATTAGGTAGATCAATGAGCTCCCATCTGCCTTTAGTTTACCACTTACGCCTTAAACCATTTAACAAGAAGTCAAATGTGGTAGTAGCATTAGGTTTCTCCATAAGCTTCACAATCACTGCACAACGCCAATCAAAGTTCAATTTTGAATGAACCTTCTCAAAAAATGAGATATTCTTCCCATGATTGCCCATAGTAAAGAGGTCATCATCATCAATCATCTCAAAATCATTCATCATCATATCATGGTACTTATCAATAGGGCTTCTCAGAGTAGAAGCATAGCTTGACATGGCCTTCATAGGTGAAGCAGGAGCTCCAGAACCCATGGCCTCAATGCTCAACTTTTTCAGATTTGAAACCAATTCATCACCAGATTTAATACGTTTCCTGTGAAAAACATTCCCCTCCTCACCTCCGCCACTTTCCTTGGGAAGGGCGGAGAAAACAAACAAGTCTGATGCCGCCACAAGACTGTTAACGATCACCAGAGAACACAAACAAATTGTACGGACCTTACCCAGTAGGTAAAAAAGAGCTCACAACGGTACAATTGAGAGAAAAAAATCGCATGTGTAAGGCGCGTTCAACTCAACTCTCCTGATCTTACTTTGATTTACCATAGTTAGGTGTCTTCTTTGCAAGTTCGCCACATTTTATCACTTGCCTTAATATGTTAGAAAAAAAAGAGTAAGGAAAAAATAAAAATTAATAATCCAAATAAACCAACTACTTTAATATTTAGACAATGAAACAGTAGAAGAAGCAGCAGAAACCTAATCCACTAAATAGACCAAAATTGATATATTTACACTCTCTACAGTAGAAGCCCGAGCTCCTAAATACAGAGTAGCGGCCCATCTCCGATCTAGGACTCCACCACCGTCGCTAACTTCCAACCTCGACTTCAACGCCGTCGCTCAATCCTGACCTCAACTCCGCCGCTGCAAGGCCTGGCGCCGCCTCCCTTGGCTTCCGGCCCGTCCCGCAACGGCGCAACCTCGATATCCGCTCTCGCTGACCTCAGACACCGCTGTCAGCCTCAGCTCGCTAAATAGCAATGCCATTGAGCCTCCTCCTCCTCCTCCTCGCTGATAACATGGTGAAATACAAGCATTTCTACAGATTGAAGCAAGAGATGTAATCAAGATTTCTAACCAGAATGGAGAGAGCTCTCGTCTGTAAACCCAGCCAAGCTTTACTGTTTTATTGCCTTAAAAATGAACAAAATGTTCTTATAGCCTTTATAGTACGATTGAAACAGAATTATAGAAATGCCAGTAGAAAGCCAGCTAATATCTAGCTGGATAAGCAACACGTGCTCAGTGCAGCATAACAAACTTAACGGTTCTATTAACCACTAACGGCTAGAACTAACTCCTCCGTTATTACCCTCCCTCAAGCTCAGCAAGGGTAACCAAGCTGAGATTGGTAATGTGAGTACGATATGCTGGACCATGTAACCCTTTAGTGAGAATGTCAGCAGTTTGATAAGCAGTAGGAACATATTGAAGCAAGAGATCTTGTTTCTGAACATGTTTACGAACAAAATGGAAGTCATTATCAAGATGTTTGATACGAGAGTGAAAGACAGGATTAGAGGCCAAGGCAAGAGCAGATAAATTGTCACTTTTGAGCAAAGGAGGCCGTGGAATTGCAATCTGCAAATCACAAAGAAGATGGCGTATCCAAGATATCTCAGCGGTAGTGTTAGCTAGAGCACGATACTCAGCTTCTGTAGAGCTACGAGAGACACTGCCTTGTTTCTTAGACTGCCAAGAAACTGGATTGGTGCCTAAGAAAACAACAAAACCAGTGGTAGATCTCCTAGTATTCACATCATCGGCCCAATCAGCATCACAATAAGCTTGAATACAGGGACCATAACGAAGAGAACGAGAATTTCCATAGCCATAAAACAGACCCTGATCTAAAGTGCCCTGGATATACCGTAGGATCCTCTTGACAGCAGTAAAGTGAGTATCAGTTGGAGATGACATAAATTGGCATACTGAATTGACAGAATAAGCAATATCGGGACGAGTAAAGGTGAGATACTGAAGAGCTCCAACTAGGCTTCTGTAAATTGTAGGATCCTGTAAAGGTGTACCTTGATGTTTGAGAAGTTGAGCATGCGGAAGACATGGAGTGGAACAAGGCTTTGTAGTACTCATTCCAGCACGAATGAGAAGATCAGTAGCATATTTCTTCTGACTAATAAGAAGACCTGTAGGAGTATAATGAACTTCCAATCCCAGAAAATATTTGAGAACACCAAGGTCTTTCATATCAAAAACTGAGTTGAGTTCAGAAATGACAAGCTCAATGCCAGCAGTATCAGAACCAGTGATGACAATGTCATCAACATAGAGTAGTAAAATGACAACACCTGCAGGGCTTGTTCGAATGAACATACTAGGATCAGAATGAGAGAAGTTAAACCCCAAACCAGGAAGAAAGCTTGTAAACTTGGCATGCCAGGCACGAGGAGCCTGCTTAAGACCATACAAGGATTTCTTGAGTAGGCATACATAATCAGGATGAATAGGATCAATAAAACCTTGAGGTTGTTTCATATAAACCTCTTCCTTAAGATCACCATGTAGAAACACATTTGTAACATCAAGTTGCCTCAGATTCCATCTGTACATAGCAGCAAGAGCTAGGATGAGACGTACTGTGCTATGTTTAACCACTGGACTAAAGGTTTCTTCATAGTCTAGACCATGTTCTTGAGAAAAGCCTTGAGCTACCAGACGAGCTTTGTATCTAGAGACAGTGTCATCTTGATTTTTCTTCACTCTATAGATCCATTTGCTGCCTACAATATTCTTATGGAAAGGACAAGGAACTAAAGTCTAAGTATCTTGCTTATGTAAAGCATCAATTTCTGCCTGCATTGCAGCATCCCACTCAGGTTTACCATGAGCAGATTTAAAGGACTTTGGCTCATGAGGATCCAGAATGTCAGTAACAGCAGTAAAGCCAGCAAATTCAGCATACTCATTGTATAGTTTTTGCTGAATAACAGTAGAGAATGCACAATAATCCTCAAAAGTCTTTTTCTTTACTATACCATTCTTGGCTCTTGTAATCATGGAGTGATCATTATAATTTTGAGCAGCAATAAATTGCAGTTCTGGATCAGCGGGCATGGCATGATCAACAGATAGAGGCTCAACAGAAACTTCACTGATATCAGTAGTAGGAGCAAGAGAAATGGGGCTATTGGGAATAGGATCAGAAATGAGAGGAGAGTGACTATGATTAGAGGCAGGAAAGACAGAAGGAGAAGGAGGAACATATGCAACATTAGAGTCAATAATTGCCCTCTGATCAGGAGAAGGAGAAGAAGAGGATGTGAATGTATCAGAAGAAGGAAAAGATACATCAAAAAAGGAAGCAGGAACAGGATTGGAAGGAATAGATGGAATTGGAGATGACATAGAGGCAAAAGGAAAGGTGGATTCATCAAAAATAACATGTCTACACATCCAAAGTTTGTTAAGAGCAATGTTATAACAGAATACCCCTTTGTATCCTAGAGAAAAGCCTAAGAAAACACATGGAGCAGATTTAGGAGCCAGTTTATCAGAGGCATAAGGCCTAAGATAAGGGAAATAGGTAGATCCAAAAATTCGAAGATGGGCAATAGAGGGAATACACTTGAAAAAAAAGAGAATAAGGAGAGGAGAACTGAAGAGTCTTACATGGCATTCTGTTAATCAAATAGGCAGCATGAGCAACAGCATGGAACCAGAAAATTTTAGGTAAGGAAGCTGCTGTCATTAAGGTAACTGCAGTATCCACTAAGTGTCTATGTTTTCTTTCTGCTAAACCATTCTGCTGGGGAGTGTAAGGACAGGAAATATAGTGTAAGATGCTTTTTGAAGCCAGAAAATTCTGAAAACTCTTACTGGTGTATTCACCTCCACCATCTGATTGAAAGAATTTAATAGAGGAGCCAAAATGATTGATCACAAAGGCATGGAACTTCACAAATGTAGCAAACACATCTGATTTATTTATTAATGGAAAGATCCAGCAGAACCTTGTATAATCATCAATAAAAGTGACATAATATCTGTAACCCTCTAGAGACAAACATGGTGAAGGACCCCATACATCCGAATGAATCTTAGTAAAAGGATTCTCACTATGATGTACAGACTTTGGAAAAGGTAATTTGTGCATTTTCCCTTGTAAACATTGACCACACATAGAGGTAACAGATTCAGAACTAGACTGAACATTAGAAAGAGACATCATCTTTGCTGTAATTTCTGCAGAAGGATGACCAAAACGTTGATGCCATAGATTTGACTTGACAACACCACCTAGATAAGCTGAGAAAACTGGAGATGTAGAAGAGAAATGTCTTGGATTCTTGAACAAAAACAAGCCATCAGCATTACTCTTTCCTTGGTACAGTAGAGCTCTGGTTGCCTTGTCCTGCACACATATATCAGTGTCATCAAGTGTAATAAAACACTTGTTGTCCTTGCACAATTTAGTTAGAGACAGTAGATTCACTGCTAACTTAGGCACATGCAAGACATTCTGTAGATTAAAAGTATGTGTAGAAGGTGTAATAGATGAGGTGCCAATGTGAGAGATACATAAACCAGTGCCATTACCAATAGTGATCTGGTTCTCATTGGTATATGGATGAGCAATGGATAGGTTTCGCAGTTCAGATGTCATGTGATGAGTAGCTCCAGAATCACCAATCCATACATCTGAGCCAACACTGTCAGAGCTGTGAGAGGAGCTAGCTGTATGTCCAGAGGCCATTGCTCTAGCATGAGCAGTCATTGCAGCAATGGTAGATGGTGGTTCTGTTCCCTGATAAGCATAGTTAGATCTCTGAGTACAGTTGAGAGCAACATGACCTTTAGCACCACATATCTGACAAGTTACACTTGAAGGATTGCCAGAATTAGCTCCATTATCATTCCTGTAGAAACAGTTAACAACTGTATGACCTTTCCTATGACAGATTTGGCATTCTGGAGCAGGACCACCATTAATTTTAAATGGAACATTAGATCCATCAGTCTGATATGAAGCACCACCTTTGTAGTTGGGATTTTGGAAACATGTATCAGCAAAGTGTCCACGTTTCCCATAGATTTGACAAGAATGAAGCTGATAACACTTGTCAACAGTGTGACCTTTCTTTCCACAGTGAGAGCATTCACTTGATGGACCACCATTTCCCTTTGGCTTATTATGTCCTCCTATGAATTTAGTTTTACCATCACCAGATGTCCAACTTCTTCTAGGGTCAATGTTTGAATAACCTCTGGCTGCCATAGCACTCATTGAAGAATGAGCTCTGAAGATTGTTCCATCAATGTCCCTTTCTGCTGCAAGTAGTTGAGACCTTAAATCTCTTAAGGATAGAGGAGTATCTCTACCTCTTAGTACCATTCTTATCATATTATACTCATCTGGTAATCCATTCAGTGTCACAATGATGAGATCTTCATCAGCTATAGTAACTCCAACTGATACTAGTTGATCTCTTGCAGCGTTTATGCGCAGTAAATATCTTTCAATACTATCAGCTTCTTTTTGAATAGTCTGAAGTTCAGTTTTCAGCTGCATAATGTTTGCTCTAGACACAGTAGAAAATCTTTCAAGTAACACAGTCCAGGCCTCATGTGATGTCCTGCAACCAATGGTGAGTTCCAAGACATCATCACTTAATGTTGCCATGAGCAGACTTAGTAAAGCTTTGTCTGTCTTCTTCCAAAGTTTGTAGGCATCAGTTATCACATTTGTGACTACTCCCTCTTCAGTAAGGCAGAATTTTGGAGGCTGAACATCAGTACCATCAAAGAAACCAAACAAATCATTGCCCTCTAACAATGACTGAAACTGGAAGCTCCATTTGATGAAGTTAGAGTCACCAAGTTTGACAGTTAGCATGCTCAGTAATGCATTGACATCAGCTTGTGTCAGTGCACGAGATGACTGACCATTATCAGTTGATTGGAACGATGTAGTAGAAGAAGTTGCCATTTCTGCTTAGACAATATTATACCAGCAGATGTATATTTCACTACTCAGTATCAAGAATACACCAAAACTTTGTAGAAAGCTCCTAGATCACAGATAGTTATAACAGCAGATTTTTCACAGTGTCAAATTCACTTTCTTCTTAGCTCCACAGATTTTAACACATTTTTAAGACTACACAACTCTTTTCACACATAAATTGCTCTTCACAGTTCTTCTCAGGCTCAAATGAAACACATAGTGCATAACACAGTCTCTTCATACACTTATATCTCAATACACATAGTTCCACAATTTCTCTATGTATATACTCCAAATTCACAGTTTGCTATCTATCACATCAGATATTGAAGTAAGAATGCACTGAATCTTATAAATCAAGGTGTAAGGCTCAAGAGAAAACCACCTGAAATCAGAAGAGAAGTAGAACTTGTCCGATTTGAATACTTCAAGTGGATTTGAGATGTGATTCAAAACCCCTGAACTCGATACACAACAGATCTGCAATCGAACAATTCTTGATAAAACCTTAACTTTGAAAACAAACAGATCTCATGCGTAACAATGATACCAAACAGAAACAGAAACGGAAGCAGCTCAGGAGTTATGAGAGCTCTGATACCATGATAACATGGTGAAATACAAGCATTTCTACAGATTGAAGCAAGAGATGTAATCAAGATTTCTAACCAGAATGGAGAGAGCTTTCGTCTGTAAACCCAGCCAAGCTTTACTGTTTTATTGCCTTAAAAATGACAAAATGTTCTTACAGCCTTTATAGTATGATTGAAACAGAATTATAGAAATGCCAGTAGAAAGCCAGCTAATATCTAGCTGGATAAGCAACACGTGCTCAGTGCAGCATAACAAACTTAACGGTTCTATTAACCACTAACGGCTAGAACTAACTCCTCCGTTATTACTCGTCTCCGCCGCGCGGCGCAACACCACCTCGATCGATCTCCTTCTTCCTTAGCGCCGGCTCTGCTGCGCATCCTCCGCTCATCGACGATGTACTACATACACGCACGGTTTAACCTCGGGTTGCCATCAAGGCATTAACCTGACGTCGCCAAATCTACAGTCGCGACTCCGGATCTCATGGCGTCCATCATCACCTTGCTTAGCTCGCCTTGGATTGTGCATAGAACTGCTGCTGCTTGCAAGGTCGTTGAACACAGTAGCAGAGTTGATAAATGTCAAAAAATGATTCCTACTGCTTGGAAGGCCGCAAAGAATTCGATGATGAATATGCCTTCGACGTTTGAGAAGTTTGGAAGTCAAAGTTGGATTCCAACCTTAATTATCAAAGACGCGGCGGAAGAGATTTAGTACAGGTGAAGGCGGCATAGGTCGGTGTTTTTGTTATCTCTCTTGTTGTTGATCTTTGCTTGAAAAATATGACCCATCATGGATTCATCGACATACGTACGTCTAAGATCTCATGCAGGCTGCACCCAAATTAATCATTGATTGCCTTTTGTTTTTGTTTTTATATTTTTTTTCTTAGATAATCAACCTAATTAAAAATCGTTGTTCTCTAGTTTAAAATTAAGGTTGTTTCGTGTCTAATAATTAAACTATGAAAGAAAAATGATTTGTGCTCGTCTTATGGAGTGCAAGCTTATAATTTGATGTCTTCGGTGGCGGATATATGTCTTAGCTTAAGCTCTAAGGAGTTTTTTGAGGTAAAAAAAAAAAAAAATACTAGTTTACTATATTTAGAATTTACTTCAAGTTATATTAGTATTTAGAAATATAATTAATTAAACCACTAGTCAGCCCATTTTAAAAAACTGAAAATACCCAATGTCCAAAGACACAATCCAACTACTCAAGTACATACCCATTATCCAATATCCACAACTCATGACAACCCAGACCAAAGGAAAAAAAATTCACGAACAACCCATTCCAAACCAACGATAGTCACACTCACACATCGACGATTGACGAAGACGGCGAGTCAACGACTCAAAGTTGGACTTCAACTTCAAGCTCAAATCCATCCCTGGTAAGCTCATCTCATATTCTTTATTCATCTTCAGTTTTTCATTGTTTAGATATTGAGTTATTTAGGGGTTATACTGTTTTAGGAATTTGGGGGTTTTACAATTTTGGGTGTTTGAGAGTTTTTTGTTTTCTAGCTAGTAGAACAATTGGGTAATCTATATATGTGTTTTGGTTGATTGGTTGTTAAATTTGGGATTTTGTGTTTTTTGTTTGTGTAGATCAGATTAGCAAAAGAGAATGTCAAAAGAATAAGGAGCTGCAGAGAGGGGAAAATGGACCAGAGCTGGTACCAAATTGATTAGTTCATGGTTTACAAGATCATCAAATTCGAGTTCTCATTCTTCCTAAGCTTCTGTAAGTAGTCCAGTGACCCCAGTTGTTATTTCAAGTTTTCAACTCCTATTGATGAGTCTCCATTTCCTACCAATATTGAGTATAATCCTCTAAGTAATATCAATTGTATTGAACTTGATCCTGCAAAACGTTGTCCAATATGAAAGTATCATGTTAATGATCGTGATGGTATTCGAAAAGCCTATATTTCCTTAGGTCCCTATCAACCAATATTGAGAGATTATCTACTCACACCTCACGGGTTACAGAATCGTAAATTTAGCGCTAGTTGGTATGAAGGTAATTCATGGCTTGAGTACTCTGATAAGGTTAACAAGATATATTGTTTCCCATGTTACCTTTTTGATAAAGAAAACTCTCCTAATATGGCATTTACTGTCGATGGGCAGAGGAATTGGAAGGATAGAAGTTTGCTTCAAGTACATGTAGGGGTTATCAATAGTCCACATCATAAACTGCGGAGAAATGGAATTCGATGAGAAATCTAGCTACACAAATTGAAAGAGTTGTTCTTAAAAAAATATCCAAAGATGTAGAGGATAATCGTTTTAGGCTTATAGCTTCAATAAAGGGTGTGAGATATCTGGCGAACCAACGTATGGCTTTTATAGGTCATGATGAAACCGAGAGCTCTCTTAATGCTGGAGGTTTTCTGCAAATTAGAAAGTCTTTTGTAAGAATGGCTAGAGAAGATGATAAAGTTGTCTTGAATGGTGGTCTGAGAAATGCCAAGTATATTGCTCATAGTATTCAGCGAGAGCTCTTAGATATTCTTAGTGATAAAGTGAGGCACATGATTCGGGAGAAAATTGGTGATGCAAATTTTTGCATACTTGTAGATGAAGCGGTTGGCATAGCTAGCAAGGAACAAATGGCTATTATCTTGAGATTTGTTGATCATATGGGTATAATTCGAGAGCGGTTCTTTAAGATAGTGAGTGTTCCCAACACTACCTCACTTACTCTTAAAACAGAGATAGTCAAAGTGCTTGTAAGACACAATCTTCAATTAGAGAACATGCGTGGCCAAGGATATGATGGGGCAGCAAATATGAGTGGTGTATGGAATGGCTTGCAGACGTTGTTTCTTGAAGAGTGTTCTTTTGCATATTATGTACATTGTTTTTCTCACTGTTTGCAACTATCATTGGCTGCTGGTGCTAAGGGAATTAATGATGTTTGGCGGTTTTTCTTTACTCTGTTGTTGATTGTGACTTTTGTTGAGTCTTCTGCCAAGCGTCCTGAATCCGCCCCTGGTTAAAATGTTGTTGTTTTTTAATATGTAGTGGCAGCCTATTTTGAATTTTACGTTTTTTAAACTACTGTTATTGATGTGTTTTTTTTCAAGTTGCTGCTGTTGTTTTTTAAGTTATTGCTTATGTGTTTGTTCAATTGTTAGTATTACAAATTGTTATTGTTACTGTGTTTTATTTTATGTGTTTTTTAAGGTTGATACTGATTTTTTTTTGAATTTGTTACTAATTTTTTTTGAAGCTATTACTGAATTTTATCAAAAATTGTGAAATTGCTACTGCATTTTTTGAGGTGCTATTGTATTGTTCGTTGAGCTGTTACTGAAGTTTTTTTCAGTTGCTACTGAATCATTCTTGAAGTGTTACTGAATCGTTCACCGTGCTAGATGAGATGCTACTATATTGTTCGTCGAGCTGTTACTGATTTTTTTGTTCAACTGCTACTGGATCATTCTTGAAGTTCTATTGAATTGTTCGTCGTGCTAGATGAGATGCTTCTGAAGTTTTGTTTAGTTGCTTTTGCATCATTCTTGAAGTATTGAATTGTTGCTACTGAATTATTTATCGAGCTGATACTGAAGTTTCCTTCAGCCGTTATTGAATCATTCTCGAAGTGCTATTGAATCGTTCTCTAAGCTACTATTAAAGTTTTGTTGAGCTGCTAGCCTGCTACTGTATCTTGTTTTGAAATTTTATTGTATTTATATTAGGAGTGATACTCAATTTTCTAACACTGCTATTGAAAATAAGTGTTACAGAATGTAACAAACCAAAGTCTTACAAAAAATTTATTGAAAAAATTGATATTGAATTTTTATAAAAAAAAAAAAGAGTTGATACTGATATTAACTTTGCATTGGTACTTGTATTATTTTGAGATTGCTACTGAATTTTAAACCGTTGATAGTAGAAATTTATTCTAAAAAAAAACTTAATTTTTTAAAAGTTGAACTGAAAATAGGAACAGAAAAAAAACTTAAACAAGAAAGGTAAAAAAATAAATTTAAATCTACCACATGGGAACTTATAAGTCAATTGTCCTTATAAGTAATATTTTGTCATTCTCTGTCCAAATAATATGGTCTTCTCCTTAAGTGTATTAGACTCCTCCATATTGTCCTTAAGTGTAGTTTGCTATTAATATTTTGCAGGGTCTGAAAGCGATGTTCTAGTTATGCTTGGGATATTCATTCATTATATCATATTTGTGTATGAACTATAGTGTTACATCATTACAGTAAGTTCACCTGCTGGATTACGAGGTCAAGGTCGCTGGGGCACCATGGTAATAGGTTAGTAATGTGTCATTCACTTCTTGATAGTTGCTTCCACCTATTGGTTCAGGGTCAAAACTTTATTTTTTATTTATTTAATATTTATTATTCAACTGTAATAAATTTAAATGATATATATAATCATATTATTATTAAAAAACAAAACAAAAATACTATGAGATCAAAGTCAATTCGTTAAATTCAATCGGATCAAACACATTATACTATATATCATAGTCCAAAAATAGAATTACGAAGGCCTCAATTATAGTAGCTACCATTGAAGAATCAAAAGAGCTCAAAATGTGCTTGTTCTCGGCAGAGGACATCTAGTTCCTGCTTTACAAAATCCTAGATGCTGCGATCGTTACACTTCTCTTCTCTTCATGTTCTAGTCTATTGCAGTGCTAATTATTTTTAGTCTTCTCAATACTTGACTTACTAAGTACAAGTGTAAGCAAAATTCACAGTAGTACAAGGAAATCCACAGCATTCACAAAGATGTCAAGCCTCCCAAATGCTCTGCAATTGCTTTCAAAATTCAAACTATAGCATCTTCTTTTCGAAAACATCACCATAACTCCAATAGCCTGATGAAATAAAAAAACAAAAACAAAAACAAAAAACCAAGGTAGCAATATCAAAAACCCTACAATAGTATTGATGTCGAAAAGTCACTGTTTAACAAGTCTAAAACTATTACCATACAGTTTAGGAAATCTTGATGTGTAAGTATAAGTATTCATTTGATCAAAATGACACCCCAAATCTTGTCCAGAACAAAGCTCAACTCAATGACACCAATCCATGAATTCATTTACATGACCTAATGAAAAACGGATCTATATCACCAATCTTTACAAGTGACTGTTGTATTTCCTTAAAATAATATGCTTGTTGCTTTGTTAGATTAGATAGTATGCCATTAATAATTGCACTAGAAATGAAAATCAGTAGGAAGAAAGATGTTTACTGGTCAAACAACTCTTAATTTCCATTGTGAACATGTTCTTGGATAGTTGGATTCACAAATCAGCCAAACAAGACTTGGTGTGAGACCCTGGAAGTTCTAAGAGTACTTCTGCTACTCTTGTGGACTTAATGAAAGATGTTTTTAAACAAAAGAAGAGTTGGGTATTTAGTTTTCTTCTTACACTACTTCTACGATGTTTAATGATTTAGTCCGCCAAACGGAAAAGAGAAGAATATATGAAATTTATGAAGCTTGGTTAAGTTGACACTTATAGTAGAGGAGAAAGAGACATGTTCACCATCACAATAAAACCCTCTCCTCTAGAATTCTCTTTCTTTTCTATTTTCTTCTTTTATCAAAGTAAGCTCAGTCAAACATGATGCATTTGTAGCAAGAGAGAGTTGGAGCACTGAAGAGATCATTTACTCTGAGCCAAGACGAATCTTTCCTGTCAGCCAGCTTCAACAGTTAGAAACATGCATTTTGTGTACTCGAATAATCACGAGTTCTTCAGAAGAAATGTTCGAAATTGTGTTTTCTACGTTGTATCCAAATATCTTAGTAATCTCATGACTGGATTGTTCTCAATCAAGATAACACCACGTTCTTCTCAGGAATAATCTTGTGTTATTATAAAGATGTGATTTGGATTCTAAATCATGTTTGCATGTCTTATTCTTTTCCAAATTCAGTTTTTCCATGTTGTGATACCAATTCTCTAGTCAGAATTGAGTTTAAGAAGTAGATTTGGTGATGTTTTGTTCAATGCACATGCACCAAGTGTTTGATTAAATGCCTCAAAGACATAACTACAGGACAATGGGCTTGGCTTGATTTTTCAGTAACCTAGACTTTTCATTTTGATCTATCCTTTTTCAGTGTTAAATTATACTCTTCAACGAATATTTACAAATCAATTTCATGGGAATTAGAGTTCAAGTGAGTTTTCTATGATTTTCCAAAGTTTGCTCTTCACTGTAAATTTTCTGCAGAATTCTGCTTTTGACTCTACTTTGTACAGTTGTTTCATTAGCCAAATGAACTCCAAATTGCATAAAATTTTAACATGTTATACCTCAGCATGTTACCTTCAGTTATGAAAAGTTTCATCTTCATTGGCTACAATTTAGATTTTTGATGATTTTTCTAACTTGAGCAGTTTGTAGCACTCCAACATGTTCTTGTTCACTAGGTTCCAAACTTGTCTAGAGTGTAAGAGCTGTATGATACTCTTTTGAAACCTAATTTTTATTCAAGCTCTTGATATGTTAGTATTCAATACTAATAGAAATGAGTGAACTGAGTGCTTAGATGTCATAAAGGTTTGCATAGAAAATATACATGAAGTGACAATCTGCAATTATGTGGTATTAGGACTTTGAGCAAGTTATGGACTGCGATCGAGGAAGGACTACAATGGAGGATTTGTGCATTGACATGTCATTATAAATTAATAATCGAGGTAGGGAAGCTTTATCTTAATTAGTGGCTTTTCTGAATTGCTAAAGTTTGCAATGGTTTTTGTTTTACTACTTGTTTTTCTTGAGAATGACCAAATAGTGAGCGGGGCATGGTGACTTCCTTGGGTTTCAATCCTCTAAACTTTCGGATGGGATTTACGGACGGGATGGTATCTTACATCCTTTGAGATGTGGCATCAATCCTAGGTGGTAGAGCGTAAATGGATACTCCCGCTACTTCTTACCATTTGGTGGAGATTTAGATCTTTGGTAAGAAGGTAGTTGGCTAGGACAGCAGGTCATCAGGTTTGATACATTACCCGGGTACTTTATTTATTTTTATATGACTTACTATATAGAACTTGATTTATGTTTACTATTTGGATTTATGCTTTCAAACCTAATTAGGTTGTAGCTTGAGCTGCGAGGATGAAAGCTCACCCCTGCTGTAGTTGGTTTTGCAGGTTCTGTGCATGAGGATTAAAGAGGATTTTGGGACTGAGCTGGGTGATTTGTTTTAAACTTACTGTGTTAATATATTTGTTTCCTTACTGAGATCACCTTTGTATAATTGGCAGGTTTTTTTAGGTTGACACCATCTGTAATGAGATCATTCTTTGTGCTATGTCTCTCCTTTTATCTTCATATTTTGTTTGGTGCTTGTTAATTAGATAAAGTGTTGTTTTCACCTCATTTTAACTCAACAACTTCTGCCTAGTATCTACTATGAAATAATTTTAATTACGTGTTGAAAAATAAAATTTATCATGCTTATCTTTAGGTTGTGAGTTGAGTCATCTTAGCTTGCGATCCTAAGGGTTCATAACACTGTAACGTGTTCAATTTAAGAAGGTAAAAATTAGGGCGTTAAACTCGGTATTTTATTAAGCTCAAGTATCAACAACTTTGAATATAGGGTAATTGAATATGATCTCCATGAGATGGATCATGGTAGTAAAACATAATAATGAAAATGAAAACAAAAATGTAAACAGTCGCAAGAGAATCAGATTAAGCCAAATTAGGTCTACCAAATCAAGAATTCAAGCTCGTGTCTTCTTCAAGCATTTCTTCAAATCAAGTAAAATAAAATTGAGAAGCTCAACTGATATACATTACTGGCTAATCGAGTGAAAGCACATCCTCATATTGTGTTACAGATTCAATTCATTTGAAGCCAATATGAATAGTTTAAGTTCATACTAGTACTCAATTTCAATCAAAGAAATTCACACAAACATCAAGGAGTTTGGGAATTGGTACTGAGAATGGTCGGGGTTGTGGAGCATCCACAGTAACGGAATCAAACTGATCGATGATGGAGTTGAGATCCGGTGAGGAAGGGTAGTGACTGATTCTGATAATGGGCGTAATTTTGTGGTTGAACGCGAGGTTGTACGGTAGCTCGTTTGCAGTCTGTTGCCGAGCTTAGAGACGAAAAAGAACAGAGAGAGAGAGAGAGAGAGAGAGAGAGAGAGAGAGAGAGAGAGAGAGAGAGAGAGAGAGAGAGAGAGAGAGAGAGAGAGAGAGAATGATTTATGATGTAGCAACGATGATGTGTATGACTAAGATAAAGAGAGATCTGTGGCAACTGAATCATCACTACCATAATTCTTCTCATAGCCGACGACTTCAAGAAAACAAAGGCTGACGACTTTTGTTGTCGTCGGCTATAGTACAACAAAAGTCGTCGGCCTTTGTTTTCTTGAAGTCGTCGGCTATGAGAAAAATTGTGGTAGTGCATGTCAAGAGGCTAGAAGCCCTCCAGGGATTGACCCAAGGGAGTTCTTTCCTGGGCAAAAAAACACCGCTGGAATATCGATTTTTTACGTTTTCCTCTTTTTGGGGCTATATCTATGTGGTAACTAAGCTAAACACCCCGCGATGAACTTACAATCAGAAGAATTCTTCTCTTTGAAAACATTGTAGTTGAGTATGATGTAATATAATTTGGTCCTACAACTAGTAAAATACATGATACTCTCTTCTTGATGTCAATTGAGATTTAGATACATACATAATTCTCTCAGACAGACAAAGTAGCTAACAAACACGACATGACTTACTACATAAGGGCATCTTCAACAGAGTAGTTAAAAGTTATAATTTTCAAAATTATAGCTAAAAACCACTATAACAGAGTAGCTAAAGCTAAACTACATTTGAATATGAGTTATTTTGAGAGTTATATTTAGCTACAAAGGATAGAGAATGACCTATATCTCTCACCATCCAAAAAATTGTCTCACTATCTAACAATTGATCAAATGGTTCAAGTATTTAAAATGACTTAACTTTAGTTACAACTACTAAAGTTGAAGTAAAAAATATATGAGCTACATTTATGTTTTTAATTCAAAATGTTGGAGATCTCTAACATATATTTTCGTTGGAGTTCAATGTTAATGAAACCAACCAATCTCGAAATTCTCCAACACAAAGAGCTTCGTAGTTGTCAATCATAGAGCAATTTAACCTGACTAACAGAGCGCATATTAAATAAAGAAAAAAAATTATGAGAGGTACTTGAATTCTCGCGGGCATATAAGTTTAGTACTTGAGCTCTCAAAACTATCAATATGGTACATGTACTCTAAAAAATCTATGAATGTGAAACATCCGTTAAAAAATCTGTCATATCTCCGTCTCGTCCATGACATGGCCTAGTCATTGATTTGAATTTAAAGGTATATTGGTCATTTTTTGTACACATCTCTGTTTTATCTCTCAATCATTAAATCTCAACCGTTCATCTTAAATAAAAAGTGAGTTTACGATAAAGTCAGGGCATCAGAACTCTCTCTCTCTCTCTCTCTCTCTCTCTCTCTCTCTCTCTCTCTCTCTCTCTCTCTCTCTCTCGTCACTCTTTTCCACTTTCCCAGATCTTTCTTCTTCCATTTTCCTGCATTGTTTCTCGTCTTGCTTGCTCACACCATACTTGCATACATTACAAATTTCAAAACCTCAATTCAACTCACAAACATAATAAACACAGTAAACCCAATAACCCCTTAGTTCGAATTCTCACTTTTTCGCAATGCCTTCAATGCCCTCCTTCTTCACAGCTCTAGGGTCATCACAACCTACGACATAGTTGTGCAAATTGACAGCAGCCACTGCCGGAGCTGTCGCATTCAAAGCGTAAACAGCCGCCCCTCCGACAGCTCCAAGAACCACCGCTCCGTCAATCGCGGTGGTCTGCGTCTTCCCAACCCGCCGCAACCGTGCCAGCGAACACAATCGTTGACTTCACCAACTAGAGCGGAGGTGAGAGCTTCTCCACTATAGGCTGGACATCGGTAAGCTCTATCTTGTCGTCGAACACATCAGCCGGCTTCAACGGCGGTGTTGTTGCGGTGGAGCCTTCAACCAAGTTTCACATGAATGAAACCCCAAAAACAATGTCGTGGCACGCTCAAGGCGGAGAGGGATTGGGTTGAGGAAAGTAGAGTGAGGATCGAATGCTACGGCGCAGAAGAAGAAGGAGCGAGGAGAGCGGTGGATAGATTATAGCTCTCTCCCTTGGGGATAACATTTACCATTGACTTCAACAATGGACGGCTCAGATTAGATTTAGTCAAATAGTTAGGTGAGATAGGTTAGAGAGGATCTAATCCAAAGCTGGAATGGAACGTCAGAAGGGTGATTTGGTCATTTCTCGATATTTTTGGACAAAAAAAAATCCATATCAGCAGTCAGATGACTCATAAACGAAAAAATGGACGGATGTATCACATTCATAGAGTTTTGAGAGTGCATGTACCATTTTGATACCCTTACTAAACTTATATACCCACGAGAGTTCAAGTACCTCTCATAAATTTTTTTCCCAAAATAAATACTTTTAGATGCTTTAGACGAAATTTGGAAACAAATGTATAGGCCAAGCCCAAACACTTATTTGGGCAGAACAGGGGTCACGGAGGCCACAGAGAAGGCCGAGTCCAGCACCCTCTACTAAAAGAAAATAACAAATATTGTCAACAAAATCTTTTCGAAAGAGGAAGACCAAAAATAAGATTAAAATGAAAGGAGAGACAAAAAATGATGGCAAATAAGCAGGTGCCTAATAAGTAGCTTACGTGGCGGGAAGCCACGGCCAGAAATCAAAATCGGGCTTCACATGATGAAGACATGCCCTTTACTCTTTTTTTTTTCTTTCTCTCTCCTCTATATAAACCAAAACGCAAAACCAAACCCTTTCGCGTTGTTAATATCTCTCCTCTCTTCTTCTCTCTAAAACAAACCTTACGCTAACTCAGTCGGAGCGAGTCTCTCTCTCTCTCTCAAATCCCAACCCGAACAGAAAACCCTAGCGCAAATCTCCGGTGAGCCACCGCCTCTCTACCTCCGCACATTTCGTATCCACTCAATTTTGATCTCTTTCTCTCTTCGTCTTCTCCGTTGTTACCAAATAATCGTCGGAGAAATTCGTATTTTAAATTGTGGTTCTTAATTGCGTGTTCGTTTATGTTAGCGAATTAATTTAATAGAGTATAGGATTGTGTTGATGAATTTTCGGTTTTTGTGATTGGTGATTTGTGTAGATCGTTGTAATTGTGCTCATCAACTTTGTTGTTATGCTCTGTTTTTCTTTGTCTCTCAGTGTTGGAATTTTGAATTTACTGTGGTTTGGTGAAGTGTTATTACTGTGATTAATTGTGTTTTTGATATGAAATTTGGTGTTTGTAGCTGGTTTACCCGGATTGTTGAGTCTCATGGACTCGTAGGGTGTGTTTGGAGAGCTTTCAGCAGCTTTTTATTCAATTATATGTTGCTATCTAATAGGTCTAGCTGTAATAGACACGATTTCTTTGGTTTGATTTGGTCACGATTAGAGCTTTACTGTTTTAGTATTCTGTATATATTGGAGAACATCGTGATTTGGTAATCTATGCTCCTTTTGTTGACTGTTGCTCTGAATTGTATGCCATTGCAGAATGTTATCTGATTTCATTGTCAGCTATTGGTTTAGGGTTTAGGAGGTCACCATGGCTTCAAAGAGGATTAGCAAGGAGTTGAAGGACCTACAGAAAGATCCACCTGCTTCCTGCAGTGCCGGTAGTTCTTTAATTCTATGATTGATTTCCATTTCTTGCTTTACTTTGCTTTCAATTGGCTATGTTGCATGTGCTCATCTAGTTATTGAAGGTTATAGTTCTAGTATTCACAAATGTTCATCCGTTCATGATTAAAGTTCTTGCTTTGTCATATGGAATATATCGCCAGTGATGATCGTTGTTCTTTAGATTATTGTTTTCAATGGTACTCTATTTTAATAGTTTTTAGCACCAAGTCAGTGTAAAGTTTTTGTGATTTTATTATAATGGATTTAGTGTAGGGCAACTGTTTTTTTATGTTGATCAGAGTTATGGGGATTAGCTTGTTCACTACTGGTTGGATGCGTATGAACTATTAAGAAGTCAAGGAAATTGATTCTGGGTTGTGTAAGGACCTGGTTGTTTACGCGGAAGCGTAAAGAGGAATTAGAGTGTTTCAGTTGACCTTATACCAAGGGTTACTTTTAGGTGTGGGTTATGACTTGCAGCTTTTTCTTCCTGCAGGTCCTGTTGCCGAGGATATGTTCCATTGGCAAGCAACGATTATGGGTCCAGCCGACAGCCCATTTTCCGGAGGTGTTTTCCTTGTATCCATTCATTTCCCACCTGATTATCCTTTCAAACCACCAAAGGTAAATATAGCCTTGCTTGAAGTTTTTCATTTGGTGGTACCATTCATGTGCTGGCTAGAACTTTCAGTAATCTGGTTTAGGCTTTGAACTTCAACTTCGCTGGGTAGTTCCTGTCTTGCTCTTCTTTACTTTATATTACTGTATATCTCACTATGTGTGAGCAGGTTGCTTTCCGGACAAAAGTTTACCATCCCAACATTAACAGCAATGGAAGCATCTGTCTTGACATTCTCAAAGAGCAGTGGAGCCCTGCACTGACCATTTCCAAGGCAAATCAATGGACTTACTTTATATGGAGTTTTAGTTTCTCTTGTCAAATCACATATTCTTGATACATTTACCATCTTGGTAACAACTGGATGTTTCTTGTTTCAGGTTCTGCTCTCCATATGCTCACTGCTGACAGATCCAAACCCAGATGATCCTCTGGTGCCTGAGATTGCTCACATGTATAAGACTGATAGAGTGAAGTATGAGACTACTGCTCGGTCCTGGACTCAGAAATATGCTATGGGTTAGAGGCTCTTCTTCCGGCTGATGAATCTTTTATGCCATTCATCGTAATAGTAAATAAACATATTCAAGAAGTGGAAAAAGGTGTTTGTTTATCTTTGGGTCCGGGTCATCATCCCCTTATTTCTTGTGGATGCTTATGTAGTCTCTAATTAAGCTGAGACAATGTTATTTAAGTAGGTGGTTGAATCTTAAACCTTGGTGAATGTTTCTCGTCCTTCTTTCTTTAGTTTCACATATTTCATGGTGCATCCAAGTTCTATTGCCATGCCAGAGATTATCATTTTGAAATCGAACAGCCCTCTTGTTATCATGGCTAGAGTATGTTAGGAACCTTTGCCATTGAACTTTTTCTTTCAACTATGTTCTTATTCGGTAACTACGATTCTCCTCGTGACCTTAAATTGCTGTTTAGCCCAAAGTACTTTTAGTTGTGTGCGAACTATAGCTATTCCCCACCAGGTATTTGGAGTCGTGCAACAAGTGCACCACTGGAGCCTTGCAGGACCCGACTAGTTTTTTCTTTCTTGGTTTCCCATATTGTCACCACGGAAAATATTCGTTCCTCTAGAATTTCAAGTTACAAGGGATGCAAATATACAAGAGACTTTTTTCGTCATCTAAGTGTCGTAATGTAAGAACTCAGACGATGAAACAAAAAAATTTGTCATCTAAGTCACATTTTAGATGACGAAACTTACTTCGTCGTCTAAGTTTTTACACGACGAAATTTTACTGAAAAGATGACAAAAAATTTTGTTGTGTACAATTTTTTAGATGACATTTTCGTCGTCTTTTATAGAACACTTAAATGGTTCCGTTGTCTAAGAAATTCTAACTTAGATGACGAAAATATTTTTGCCGTCTTAGTATATTATCCAAGATGGCGAATCCTTATATTTCGTCGTCTAACAGGTTCCATTCGAGACGACAAACATTTTTTCGTCGTCTGAATGTTCTTGCTAGAGGACGAAATATTAACTAATTTGTCGTCTAACATGTCCACTTAGACAACGAAATCTAAGTCTGAATGTTCTTTGTATTTTTTTAATTTTTATAATTATTTTAGAAATATAAATTGTTAAAAATTAAATAGTAAATTATGAAAATACTCATTGAATATATTAAATTTGTACATAAAAATTGCACCATTTCGATAAAATATAAACGTAATTACATACGAAACTAAACAGAAATATCGACATCGGTGGGAGTTTGGACCCCGCTGATTCCCCCGGTGCTCGGATCGTCGTCATCGTGTCCAGAATCCCAAGGCGTGACATTCAGATGACAAATGGAATCAAAATCTATGCCTAGCCTAGTCTTGAGGAACTTGAGTATATGATCTATCTGAGTCTATAACGTATCGGTCCGAGTTTGGGCCACTCGAGCCTCCTCCCAGGTCGCACGATCCTCCTCTTCGGCCGCTCGAACCCGTTCCTCGGCAGCTGCCGCACTCGAACGCCTACTCGATGAAAACGAAGGCTGGCTCAAATCTCGCTCAATTGCCTGTCCAAGGCCACTAACCTCCTTCTCAGGTCGGCGACCGAAAACTGGATATGCAATATTGATCAGAGTTTCCTTTGATAGAGAAGGCAACTCTTTGGGTGTCATCTCCGGGTTCTGCAAATGTGAGCACCCCAATTCCTCCTCGGCCAATTGTATCAACCTCTCCTGAAATTAATATTGTGAACAATATATGAATGTCAATTTGTAAAGAAAATTTGACCTAGTTTCCCCTAAAAATGGAGGAAACCAAAAACCTGCTTGAAATAAAACACTTCGAATAACCAATTCCAAATTAACAAATCATGGGCACCGATTCCTATCCGAATTTTCAAGTTCAGAATATTGTTTAATTTAGACAACTAAACCAAATTCCAATAACACAACCTAATAAATGTCTTAATCATGATACAATTTTCTCAAACCAACAGTAAGATTAAACTCAATACATTTTGAAAAATGGGTTACTTACGCCACGTTCACTGGCGATATCTTCTTGCTTAGGCCTAACGTAAGAAGACATGTTGGCATCAAGAAAACAACGCTTTGAACCCGCATCTTTGTGAGTCTTTGCGATGCTGAACATCCCTTTGGAATCCGACTTATGGTGCATTATCTTCTTCTCACGATTAGCAGTGTTGACCGCCGACCCTCTCTGTTTCACAATAAGGGAAATTAAATAACAAATAAATATTTTAAACTAAGAAATGATATATTTTCATAATTACATTAAAGAAAAGAAAGACGAACATTAAACTTATCGGACTCAAAGTGCCCGACTAACCATTCTCACTCATCTTTCCTTTCTGTCAGCAACTCTGTTGGGACACTCGAGGTGTCGTGCTCCTTGTAGTGCTTGTGCAGGTCGTGCTTCCAATCCTTGTAAATGTTAGTAGCCATCTTTTCTATGAATTCCCACATCTCCTGTTTGGCTTCATAGTCATAATGTACCATTAAAAGAAAAATTAAAGTCCTAAACCATATGCTCCTATGCTTTGTAATTAATTATAAAATTAAATAGACCATATTACCGAGAGTTCACAGTACACCCTAAGCTTGCCGGCTTGGGGAAGCTCGTCCCAAGAAGAATCCTTCATACGTGTGTTATTCCGTATGATAGATCTGACGATGTGCGAGCACAAACTGCTTAGCTCCGGTGTCGAAGGGCCTCTGGTGAACTTGTCGAACTCTCGATCTTGTTCCCAGTTGGCTTTACTATCTTCTCGACTTTAGCTCTCCTCACAAGTCTCCGAGTGTGTTTGGGGACCGGGTCTGAGGGGTCTCTCCTGTTCACTTTGCGCAGGCACTATAGCAAACAGAATCGTCTATGGTTTAATGGTATAAGTTATACCCGCTTCATTTGGAGAATTCGGTATCATCTATGACCTATCAGGAGCCATAACGGTCTCCTCTGAGGTTTGACCTCCACTCAACTGTCGTCCTATGGATTGAAATTTGGAATTCTTCTCTTGTGCAGTGCACCTCTTCCTCCCACCAAGCTGAAAGGACCCAACCCCGATTTAGTTTCCTAAACCGGAATCAAACCCCTTTTGAAAACACGAACCAACCAAAACCACAAAAATTTCGGCAGAGTAACGCTACTAACGCGGAATTGCCATTAACCTGCACCGAAAAATTACACTTCATCCTATGCCACAAAAATCAAACCGTGGGCACCAATCCCATCCGGATTTCTCAATATCATAACAGTAATGTAAAGTAATCAATAAAATTATACTTTACAGAAATCCGGGGAAAATCGTATGAAAAATATAACATCAAAATGCTCAGAAAGACCTCTAGTGTATAATTACATAAATATACCACAGCAGGCAAAACAAGAAAGCTACTAGAAGAAACAAGGTAGCTCGAACACTATGCCTCAGACTGCGACGTGCGACACCAGAATCCGAACTGCAAACTGAGCACGAAAACTGAAAAGCCCAAGAGAAAGGCAAATAAAATCGTTAGAGTGAGTGGACGAAAATAAACATATGCCTTTCACCAATTTCATATATATAAAACAATGTAAAGCAAAGCGAGTTCGGAAAAGTATATATGGAGGTGACAAACGAATCTCTCAAGCCCGACGGTCAGACGAATCTCTCAAGCCCGACGATGATAGGCTAGGGGAATCTCTCAACCCCAGCGGCATAACATGGGAATCTCTCAACCCCAGCGGCATAATAGGGGAATCTCTCAACCCTGCCCAGAGGAATCTCTCAACTCTGGTCAGATTACCGGTGATTAGCCGAGTAGTCGAAGCATCAATGCAAGTAATGTCATCACCATAAAAATATAAAATAATACCTCTAAAATAATAAATAATTTCAACATCGTATAAAAATAAATACGGAAATCACGAACTCGCAACGACAGTGAAAATATAAAAGTCCACTCACAGATGAGCATAACGCAATACGCATTAATCCAGTGATCCGGTGGAAAATCTCTCACCAAACGAACGATCACGATCCCCTGGATAATCATAAAATCTACTGCTCAAAATCATAACTCAAAACCTCGAATCACATCTCAAGAAACAACCGTTCCCGGAAACATATAATTCAATATCGACGAAATCGTCAAAATCCGATAATCACACCATAAAACCTCGCTATAATTTCTGATGCTCAATTCGAAAAATAAACCTCACCACTGCGATCAGTGAGTAATTCCTAGCGAAACGACATAAAACATGTCGAAAAACACCCCAGCCGGAAAGTCGTCGCCGCTGCCGCCGGCAGCCGGAAAATCTCACCGGCCAAGAAAAATACAACCTATACATGGATTTGAAGATCTCGACATTTCCAACAACTTTCCAGTTCAAAATTAAGGCCAATTTTGATCGGAAAAGGTCTAAAACTCACCTCAAAGGTGCAAACCCTCGCCAGAATTTCAAATCCACCGATCTCTCTCCTCCGGCCACGTCAAGACTTGAAACCACTTCTAAAAGCTTCCTCTTTCCAAGGCTAACAAAACCCCTCAAACCCCGAGCTCCATCTCGGCCGCCTCCGTCACCAAAACTCGCTGGAATACCACCCAAAATTCCCAAACTTTGACAAGCCATAACTTCTTCATCCGGCAACCAAATTGAACGAATGACCTATCAAAAGAAAGAGGAGCTCAAGACCAATAACTTTCATGAAGACACCATGGCCAAAAGAGGCCGGAATCGAGCTCAACGAAGGCAAACAAAACTCGGCCTGGAATGGGTCAGTTTTGACCCACGGGTCAAACTAGTCAACGGGCCAGATTTCGCAAAATGGAAAGTTTCCTAATTCGTCATGTATTTTCCCATATTTATACCGTACACGTATCGAATCCCAAACGGATAAATACGACAAAATCCAACGGCCGAAAATATTCACAACTTATTCCTCGTAACTCGGAATAATCCTCCGGAAGTTCGCACGAGTTCGAAATTAAATTCTCTACAACTTTCATGAAGGATCCCAAATCAAATTCTTACCCAATAATTTAGTCGTTAACGAAGCCGCCATATTAACTGATTATGACAAAATAGCGATTAATCGCGAAACTCGCAAATCAAGTAAATAACCATTCCAATTTTGGTTCGGGTCGATCGACGGTCCAAAACGAATCACAATCACGATTCGGATCAACTCGAATACGAACAGATAAACTCGACGATATTTCGAAATTTCAAATATTCATATTATATTCCTCGGTCGTCAAAATAATAATCCGGAACCGCCCACGAACTCGAAATCACGCGTACAACAACTCTCGAGAAGAGACTCAACTCAAATTCTTGGCTAATAATTAAGTCGTGATCAAAACCGGCAATTCAATCAATTTACGAAAAACTGCGATTACGCGCAAGCTCGTGGATTAAGCCGATTACATTACTGATTCTGTTCCGGGTCGTCACAACACCAGACATCTTAAGCTCTACGGCATAGGAAATTAACAACATTTACTCAACAAAACCATATTCATCAAAACACATCCATACCAAAAATAATAAATTCATCTAATCTAATACATATTCAACTTAAGCCTCATTACATGCCTAAATTCATCTAACACAACCAAAATTCATCAAACATGGTTTAAACATATCCATTGGAGGAAATAATCAGAGAACTTCTTCTTAAGTACTTTTTCAACCCAGTTATGTCTCTTGTCCTGTTTGGCTATCTAAATTTTCTCCTTATAAGCTTGCATGTACGGGTCGACCTTGTCACAGTCTTGCAACACTAGCCATTGCGCTTCATTAAGTTCTTCTTGAGTTAATCTTTCGGTTAATACTCCTCTAAACGGTCGTACAACATCTGTGGTGACTGAAAGATTGTTGCGGGCATATGGATTAGAGGCGGTGGTCTGGACTAGATTATTGAAGTACATTTTGCAGAAGGTAACACACTCATGCATTAAGTATATTTCTGTTAAGGAGCCATTCGGGGCAAATTTATTTTTGACAAATCCTTTATATTGTCCGAGT
Source organism: Geum urbanum (assembly GCA_946800695.1). Classification (NCBI taxonomy): domain Eukaryota; kingdom Viridiplantae; phylum Streptophyta; class Magnoliopsida; order Rosales; family Rosaceae; genus Geum; species Geum urbanum. The sequence goes on from OX327016.1 coordinate 37,378,015, forward strand.
TGGCTGAAAATGCTAAAATTAATTATTTGACGAATAGTAGAAACACAAATATATATAAATGATGAAAAACCGTGTTATAATTAATTGTATATTTTCTGATAATACATGCAAGTGTAGTGGACTAGACCAGAAAGCAACACTTGTTCGGGAAGGTGGATCCTGAGGTGAATAATGATGCCAAAGAAAGCAGGGGGAAAAATTCTCTCTAGTTTGCAAAGGATATGGACAATTTTGTATTGTAGTTCGACCACATATGACTTCTTTAACTCTCTAGCGCATAACCTCTACCACCATCTACACAATGCTACTATTGGTTCGACGATGTCACGAGGCAAATATGATCGAATTACCACTAGAGTCAGACATTGCAGCATAACGTGACAGTCGTGAGTCTTTAGACCAATGAACATGTATTCCTCAACGTTAACACATCCAAATATATTTGATGCATAATTAGACGGATAACGAACACTTTTAAACTGATTGAATATAGTATTCCTCAGTATCGGCTTCACTATATAAGTTGCATCTGACATCTTGTTGTACACTCCTCTTCTATCCCACCACGCTGTCACACACATTATTTTCTATATGCATGACATCTAGGTTGTTCCTGAGTTTCAATTTCGACCAATAAGGTAGTTCAAAGAAAATACTCATGTGCTTCCAATATGTCAGATGATGGGGAGGGTGTGGATTCAACTTTTTCATACAATCGTCAATGCTCAACACACCAAAATAGAACTTGTTTAACCTCTCACAAATCTCTTCACTAAACCATTGTCGGGGTTTAGGACTATTCTTTATTGTCCCATCTAAATTCTCCTTATCATGTTGCTACTGGTGATCATGAAGAATCCATCTATGGTGACCCATGTAACATACCTTCCTTGTATGCCAACTGGAGTTAACGTCATCCAAGCAGAGAGGACAAGCACCGTACTCTTTGGTTGTGCAAGATGCCAACATCTCATATGTAGGAAAATCGTTGATGGTCCACATTACGGCTGCTCTCATCATGAACATTGTTTCAGTGAACTCATAAGTTGAGACTTTATTTTCCCACAAGTGTTTCAGCTCATCAATCAATGGTCTGAGGTACACATCTAAAGAATTTCTAGAAGACTTAGTACCTGGAATTAGCAAAGCAAGGAAATTAATTTCCTTGTTTATACACATCTATAGAGGCAGATTGTACGGCATAACAATAACTGACCAAGTACTAACGGAAGTGCTATTATTACTCAAATGGTTGAATCCATCTGTAGAAAGTCTGAGGCTAACATTTTGAACCTCTGTTGCAAAGTTTGAAAATTTCCTGTCAAAATCTTTAAAAGTCTCCCATCTGCCACGTGTCTGAGCACATCATCATCTATTCTCTATTTGGTGTACCATCTCATTGCCTCTGCTGTGTAAAGAGACAAGTACAAATGCTGCAGTCTAGGAATCAACGGAAAATAACGAAGCGCCTTCACAGAAATTTTTGGACTGGTTGCATACAGAACAGTAGTCCAAATGTGCATACTCTTTGTAAAACAGCACAGAATCAATTCTGCATACATAAATTTTCTTGTACTTTAGGCTGAGATTTCTTAAGATCTTTCTAACCTTATAATGGGTTTTGGGAAGTTTGTGATGATCAGGAAACGACTTACATATATGCTCCTACATTTCGTTAAAAGCACAGTCTAACATTTTTTTCTTCACTTTTATTTGAATTTTCTCCATTACGTATCGCAACACATGCATTCTCTGGACATCCAGTGTACACCGGGGTCTGGGTTTCAATTAGCATCATGTTGTACTTATCCATCTCAGTAGTGTCAGTGGCCAAAGCTGTATGGATTGTGTTATAATGTGGAGTATCATAACCTCCCTCTTCGTGTTGGTCTCTACCATGACTAAATTTCGGGAAAGCATCATGGACCAAATACACAGTAGGGTTCCAAGAAGGGTTGCCCCTACCACTAGATGAGACACCATGATAATTGTACCCTAAGCTGAAATCTAAACCTGAGCTAAAGTCTACTACTTTACCATGCTCACTCCATGTAGTGTAACTCCACATTATACCGCGATCATACAAGTGTTGAGACATAACATTAATCTTCACAAACTGATGGTTATGACATTTTTTGCATAGACATCAGTAATGCTTCTATCCTTGACCATGTTGCATCGCATACAACATAATTCTTTGATTTCGTCCATATACCTCTCATCACTTCTATTTACCAACTGTATCCAACTCTTATCTATATATCTGCGTAAGTTAATTATCATAGTATATAATTTCTTAACTAATTAATCTAGTATACTATATTATTAAATTACATAACACAATTAAGTTAATATTCTATAATCTAATATATTATAATTAATCTAATATATTATATTATTAAGTTAATATGCATTTACATATTATATATAATTTTTCAACTAATTAATCTAACATATTTAATCATATATATAATAAATCAACACATGCATGTAATTAGCTTAACAATTAATTAATGTAATATGTAACAAGGTCGCCGAAAACTATATTCGCCTGAATATTTCACCAGAGAACTCCATCACCGTACGTTATTACGTATGTAATAATTAACTTCAAAAAAATTATTCAAGAGAAACGAGTTAATACCTTCACCGATAAGGAGATAAGTGGATAAAATAGAACTCCGAAGGTGAGAAAATTGATTAAATTGAAATTGTGACTAGAGGTGGTGTTGAGTGCTTTTGAGAGAAGTTGAGAAATGAGAGAGAGATGAAATGCTCGATCTGGAAATGGAATCTGATCTTAATAATTGAGTTTTCTTAAACGGCGAAATAATTCACTTTGTCGTCTGAGTACACACTTAGGGGACGAAATTATCTTCATCATTGAAGCTCGAGGCCGAGAATTAAGGATCAAGGTTCTAGGAATAAACTTTGAAGTTCGGCTGAGAAGGTAGTGGCTCCTATTTTTGCGGGTATCAGGTAGTATAAATAGGTGAAAAGAGTAAGTTTTTGGAGTAGATCCTATTTTCAAGGTACTTGCACTAAAATCCCTGTGTTACTTGAGCGTCGGAGATTTTTTTGAAGGTACCCCTCCCCCCAATTTGCGATCAACCATTCAAGGATTCACTTTGAATTGTCATCAAGAGTGTTATCCATTGATCATTAGAATTATCTTGTGAAAGCAGGAAGAACCTACTACGTTTTTTGTGCTCCTACAAGTGGCACGGTCTGTGAGAAACGATGGTAATGGATATCCCTGACAATAATGACGAGGTGTTGTACCATAACGATGGCAACCAAACCAGAGAAGGATCTGAAGATGGTGAAATCAACAAAAGGAATGATAAAAGAAGACATGAGAAAATACCAATATCGGAAGTCCAAGTAGTGGGAGAGAACAGAGAATCTGGTTGTCAGAGCCGAGGGCGGAGCTAGCACGCTACAAGAGGAGTGAAAGGGAAAAGAGGAGGCAGAAATCGAGGTCGACAAGAAGTTATTCGCGGTCCCTAGACGATTACTCTCCGCAAGAGAATGACATCACTTCTTAGGAAGACAAGCAATATGATAACGAGGAAGAAACATATGATGACTATGCACCACCTCCGGGAAGCTGGGAATGGAAGGATTATGTGGCAAAAGCCGTGGAAGAAGCACGAGGATCAAGGCCTCATGACATAGTTGCAAAAGTGTTGAGGGGAATTGTAGATTCACCTTTTACCAATGTTATTTTACAGACAAGGAAGCTGAAGCGATTCTCTATCTCGGGATTTGCAAAGTTTACCGGAGTTTCAGACCCAGAAGATCACATAAAGCAATACACAGAGACAATGAGGATTGAGACCACTGATGAAAACTTGATGTGCAAGTTGTTTCCTACTAGTCTATTCAGGCCAGCTGCAAAATGGTTCTGAGGTTTGAGACCAGGATCAATTTCGAGCTTCAAAAATTTAACGTGATTGTTCATCGCTTAATAGTTTTGTAACTGCAGACAAAAGAAATATTTCTCCACATTGTTTAGCATTAAGCAAAAATTGGGTGAGAACTTGGAGAAGTATTTCGAAAGGTTTAAAGATGAAATGGCAGCCACAGGGACCAATTCTAAGATCGCTATGGTTGCATTCCATGAAGGATTGTTGGAAGGGTCATCTCTATTTGAAAAACTTATCAAGAAAGTCCCAAGGACTATGGATGACATCTTGGATCGGGTGGAAGGAGAAATCTTCCTTTAGTGAATCAAGGGGGCATAAAAACGAAGAGTGGCTGCAAAAATCGAGGTGAAACTGAAAACTTCGAAGGTTAGGGAAGATCGAGAACGAGGATCGAACAATAATCAAAGTTCGAAGATCGAAATGACCATCAGAAAACCAGTCAAGAATGGTTTACCGTCTATCATCTTCCATAAGCACGAGCATTAGGGAATATTCAAGAAACCCCCACCGTGACCAGAATCAAGAGATGAAGTTCAGAAAAAACGATATTGTCCATATCATCAAGAAAGAGGACGTAGTCTTTGAAGATGCGAAGCTCTCAGACAGGTCATTCTAGAGCTTATGAGTCAAGGAAAATTGTTACAATATAAGAAAGATAAAGAAAACACAGACCAAAGGCAGAAGGTGGTAGATGAAGATCCTCCTGTTAGAGAGATATTGACAGTGTATGGCAGCTCGGCTACACGAGAAGAAGATGAGATCAGGATTCAAAGTGAAACAAGACAAGTGAAGAATATACAGAAAGTGTGTTTCGCAGAAAGCAAGGAAGTGTCGGAAGAAAAAGTGGACTCAGAGCTTGTGATTAGTTTTTCACCAAGAGATGGGATATGGATTCAGCTCCCTCATCGAGACGCGTTGACCATTTCAAAGCAAATAGAAAGGTGTCTAGTGAGAAGAGTAATGATCGATGCTGGGAGTAACATGGACATCATATATTTTGAAGCTTTTCAGAAGATCATAATAAACTCGAAGCTGATTAGGAGAAGCAAGTCACCAATAATGGAATTTGATAGTGCCAAGAATTAGCCATATGGAGAGGCCACCCTGCCGGTGACAACAGCCAAGAAGAAGAGGGACGTGAATTTCGTGATCATAGATAAACATTCGGCTTACAATGCAATGTTAGGAAGAGATTGATTGCATTGAATGGAGGCCGAAGAGTCGACCCGTTATCAGGTATTGAAATTCATTTCCGAAGATAGGAAGCGGATCATTTTTGTCAAAGGGGACTAGACGTTGTCAAAGAACCTATACATAATGGAGATCAACAAGAAATTTGATGCGACACCCCCTAGTACGAAAGCACCAACCAAGGGGGATAAACAGATAGCCAAATAACAATTAAATGAGGGCCCATCAGAAGAGCATGAAGAAGATGAGGTTGAGAAGAAAGGTGCACAAACCCTGGAAGATATTAGGGAAGTGTTCCTCGACAAAAAGCAAGAGAACAAAGTTCTGATAGGTACTCTCCAAATGGAAGAAGAAGTTCAAAGACTACTGGAGTTCCTCGCGGAAAACCAAGACGTGTTTGCATGGACAGATTGAGATATGCCAGTATAGACTCGAAGATAGCTTGTCACAAGATCAACACTGATCCCAGCTACCCTCCTTACAAGCAGAAGCCGAGGACGTAGTCATGGAAATAGCATATGTTGGCCCATAAGTTGGTTTAACACTATATTTACCCCCGATATTTTGTCAACGATGTAAAGTTTCATTTAGTCTACCGAGATGAAGGAAGAAGAACACAAAACAGTGGGATTGCGGTAGGAAAAGGTGATGATGTATATTATAGTGTTCTTGTTAATATTGTTCAGCTACTATATGAGAATGAGATAGAAAATTTTCTATTCAAATGTAAATGGTTCAAGCGTAAAAAAGAACATCTCGGGCTGTTATCAGTCGATACAAACTCAAGTTGGTATGAAGATGAGTCATTCGCTCTTGCCCCCTTAGTCAGACAAGTGTTCTATCTGGATGATCCAAAAGAATATAGAGTGCCATAACACTTGAATGGACGTCAACATTAAACACTCAAGGGAATAATGTCCATGCATATCAAGAGCCTAATACTTCTTGCGTTCCTGACACATGGCAACTGTAATGCCTATGAAGAGGAGCTGGAGGATGAAGATTTTGTCGTATATGATGATGAAGATGAAGATGAAGATGATGATGATGATGATGATGATGATGATGATGATGATGATGATGATGATGATGATGATGATGATGATGATGATGATGATGATGATGATGATGATGATGATGGAGATTATGATTTTGAGGATGAAGAACCTGATCAGAGTAAAGAGGAAGACGTTGATGAAAATTATGATGATCGAAGTGATTGATGCATGTGTAAATTATAGCGATCAAATTTGAACATAATTATTTAATTAATATATATTATTTAATTAATATATACGCGTACGATTTTGATGGATGGATGGATTGATCGATGGATTAAAATTGGTTTTGTTTAATTTAGAGTATTTTTAATACTTGTCCTGTCAAACGGGTATGATTTTGTGTCGAACAAAAGAATGATGTCTTTCTGTTAAAGAACTAAACTCTTAGTTTCTTCGTCCAAGTACGGATTAGACAACGAACCAGTTAAGTTTCCTCATCCAAGTACGGTTTAGATGACGAAATAGATAAGTTTCATCATTTAAGTAGGTTTGTCGTCCAAGTACCAAATCGTTGTCTAAGTTATAACTAAACCCTAACCCTTAAACACTTAGACGATGAAATTGGTATAATTTTTTGTTTAAGTGTCCAATTAGACGATGAATTATTGTTGTTTTGTCGTATAATATGATTTTTATTGCTTTTGATCAAAGAGCACGACCGTTTATAGCATCTTAAAATATAATTTTTTGTCGTTGAGGGCATAGTGTAAATAATTCTTGGACTGTGAGTGTTACCAGTTCGAAAGTCGGAGTTACAAAGATTCGTAAATCAACGTTTCCGTTGCGTTGAAATTTTGTTTTTATGGTTGACTATGCCGATCAAATTCTTAACGAACTTTGTATTTACCGAAAATTCATCCACTTATATATTATGTTATGATGAATATATCCAACCGTTATTTTTTCAAATTCAATTTTTTTAATATTGATGTTGAGTGAATATATATATATATATACGAACACTTAAGTTATACAGCATTAGTAGATATATAACAAGTTTGTAGTCTTAAATCTATTTATATGTCAAATTTTAATTAATCTTTATCTAGTTGATAAATTAAGTTTTTACGACAAGACAAACACCTGTAACTTCTGAAATGGGTTCACGATTTATTTTTTACGATCGATTCCGTCTTTTAACTATTTTTCGCTAATCACTATCACTACAAGAAAATTGCACCTAGACCACGAAGCATTTCCGTCGTCTAAGTGCAGTTTTCCGTCGTCTAGGTACTTGGACGACGGAATCTCCGTCGTCCAAGGTCCGTGCTCCAAGTACTGTCGTCCAAGAACCTGGACGACGGAGAATTAGTTCTCCGTCGTCCAAGTTAACTTGGACCACGGACATTATCCGTGGCCCATGTATGCACCTGGACGACGGAAACGCTAAGTCTCCGTCGTCCAGGTGACTACATGGGCCACGGAGAAGCTAGCATTATCCGTGGCCCACGTGTTGACCTGGACGACGGAGACTTAGCGTTTCCGTCGTCCAGGTGAACACGTGGGCCACGGATAATGCTAGCTTCTCCGTGGCCCAGGTGTTCACCTGGACGACGGAGAACTAATTCTCTGTCGTCCAGGTGAACACCTGGGCCACGGAGAATGGCAGGGTTTAGGGTTTAGGGGTTAGGGGTTAGGGTTAGGTTTAGGGTTTGTGCACCTGGACGACGGAGAACATAATCTCCGTCGTCCAAGTGAATATTTAATTTTTTTTTTAAAATAAATTGAAATTAAATATTATTAATTTAATTTATTATTAATTTAATTTAAATAATGAAAAATAGTCAAAAATAATTAATTAAACTAAATTTTTAATATTAATTAATGTATTAATTAAATAATTAATTAATTTGTACATATATATATACACATCCAAATTAATTAAAAACCCACAAAAATTATAAAATATTGTTCGGAACTCGGAAATAAAGAAACGCGATAATTAACTAGCTAGCTAATACACTGGAGGAGCAGATGCGCCGCCGGGTCCTCCGCCTCCAGCCGGGTCGTTGTCGTCGGGGTATGGGCTCGAAGGAGGTTGACATACTTCTCGATTTTGGTTCATGAGCGCGATGAGTTGGGCTATTTGTGCTTGTTGTTCATCAAGTCTTTGCCGCATTGACTCGTTCTCCTCTCGTGCCAGTCGAGCCTCTTGAATGGCTGCTTCGACGGCCGCTGCCTGACTCCTTCTCCGCTGCCCCGAACCTCTCGTAGATGATGAGCCGGAGGTCGTCGACAAATCTCGTACCACCCTAGGCCCAAAGTGCCTAACCTCCTTGCCACCTCTACGACCGTAGACCTCATCCGCGATTGCAATTTGGCTCTCTAAGGATAGAGGAGGCAGGTCTTCCGGCGGCACATCTGGGAACGCAAGCTGAGTGTTAGCCAACTCTTCATTTGCACGCTCTATCACCCTTGCCTACAAAAGAATAATTAATTTATTATAATGAAATCATATTTAAATAATAATTACTATAATTAAAAGCACATAATTAATATATCACTTACGCCGCATTGACTCGCTTCATTATCGAGCCCAGGCGTCACGTACGCGCTTACGCTTGCATCAAGATAAGGGTGTTTGGAGCCCTTATCCTTGTGCTCCTTGGCTATTTGAATGAACTGCTTGGCGCCGGTAGTATGGTGTTTCTCCTTCTTCCCCCGGTTGGCCTTGTTGATACCGGAGAATTTCTGTTACACAAAATAATTAAATCATTAAAAAATTAATAACTACAATTTAAATAATTCAATTATCTTAATTGAAATAAAAAAATAAATTAACACCTTAAATTGTTCATCGGCAAAGTGGTTACACAACCACTCCCACTCATCTTCTCTATCCCCTTGCAGCTCTACCGGGGGAGGCACGGGACCGACATCTTGGAAGTACTTATGGAGCTTGTACTTCCAATCTTTGTAGATGGAGTTAGCGGTTTGGTTGATATGCCTCAACATGGCCGGTGTCGGATCCACATCAAATTGTTCCTATCAAAAATAAATAGAAAATTATAATCGTATATATTATGAAAATTTAACTAATATTAACAATATTATATAATAACTAAATTGGACGTATTACGTACCGAAAGATCTTTGAAGACTTTCGCCTTCTCATGATTCGGCGCCTCCTTCCAAGTAGGGGCAGTGATACGAACCCGGTTACGGATGATTGACCCTATCCCATGCGCCGAGAGACTTGCTAACTGAGCTGTGGGAGGGCAACTGGTGAATTCGTCGTACGGCAAGTCAATCTTTTTCCCGGTCGCCTTGCAAATACGCTCCGCTTTGCCCCCTTTAACGAGACCCCGAGTCCTTTTCAGTTCCGGGTCAGTGGGGGCCCTCCTTTGCCTACGGCGGGCGCTGTACATGATTGATTCGGCGGTCGAGGACGCCTGAGTATTTCCCGTTGAACCGGTACCGGGCGTCGGAGATTGGAAGGGGTCGACGTCATCACCGCTCGAGATGAATGGGGGAGCGGGAATTTCCCCAGAGGGCGCTACGGACGGACCAGATGATCCGTCCGGATTGAGAGCGTCGTTGCCCTCCTGTTGAACCCAACCGACTTGGGCCGCCAACATTCGGAGCATGGCATCTTCTGCCTCTTGTTGGGATTTCTTCATGCCGGATGTCGTCTTTGGCGGAGCCATTTAAACCTAAGAGTACGGTGTTAAAATACCTACTTACCATAATAATTACAACTTAAAAATTTACGCTAATTAATTAAGTACGTTTAAGATTTAAATAGAGTACACTAGCTTGGCATTTTCGGTCGTTCAATGGACGTGCGACCCGCGCGATAAAGTGTAAATTTTCAATTAATCAGCCTTGGTTAAATCGAAAAATATGGCCAGTTAGGGATAGAGATAACGCGAGAGGCAGGACTAATTTCGACAAAAGTCTTTCTTAGTCCAAATTCTGTCACCAGTCATAACCCGTTTCTAGACACCATGTCTGACATTCGGCCAATTTTTCGAAAATTTACACTCCCTCAAATCCTTTGCAAACTCCGCGCTCAACCTCGTGTCCATAACTTCACTTAGGTTATGGTGTGCGGTGATGAAATCCACACATCACGAGGGGTTAAGGAGATAAGCAAGGAAAAAATGCGTCATCTATTCCAAAGAGTGCGACTTAATAAATCAAGCCTATGTACTAAATTTAAATCGAACACGTACTACTAATTAATTTACTAGAAAATAAACATAAATATTAATTAATAATTTTTAATTAGATGCAATAATTTATATTTATTTATCATGCATTTAATAAAAAATTGATTCATTTAATAAATTATGAATAATAATTTATTCATTTAATAAATTTAATAATAAATTCATTTAATCATGCAACTAATAATAAATAATTACAATAATTATGATTTAATAAATTAATAACAATAATTAATAATTTATTAAATATTTAAACTAATTAATAAATTAAATTCTACTAATTATTTATATTTAGAATTTAATTATTTAATTAATTGAAAATTATTTTAATAAGGGAAAAATAGAAATTTACCGAATCGGAGTTTTCGGGAATTTCGCCGGAGTTGAGTCGTCGGAAAGGAGGAACCACGCCGGAAAAAATGTCGTCGGAGCGTCGCCGGAGGAGAGGAGAGGAGAGGAGGAGATGGAATGATGAAAAAATGAGGGAGGGTGCAACTCTATTTATAGAGTTGCACTTAGACGACAGAGCACTATTCTCCGTCGTCTAAGTTCACTTGGACGACGGCAATAGTGTTTTCCGTCGTCTAGGTGGCCGTTTCAAAAAAATTCAAGCGGCAGCAATTAATCGGCGGGACGCTTTGAACCACCATTATTTTGGACTTAGACGACGGAGAATTAATTCTCCATCGTCTAAGTGAAAATTCAAGCGGTCCCAAAAACGGAAGCGGTAAATTGAACCGCCATAAAAATTGGACTTAGACGATGGAGATGGTCAGTCTCCGTCGTCCAAGTTAAAATTACATGAAAAAAATAAACAAAAATAAATTTGAACCGCCATGTTTTTTGAACCTGGACGACGGAGACGGTCATTCTCCGTCGTTCAGGTTAACACCTGGACGACGGAAAATGACCGTCTCCATCGTCCAGGTTCAAATTACGTAAAAAAAAATTTTAAAAATAATTCGCTAGGAATTTAGCGATCTGTCATTCGAGTGAAATAGTCGTACAATATCGATGAACGCATCGTATATATGAACAGTTAAATTTGAACCGACGATTAATTTTACGTATTGAAACATATTAAGTATCGACTAATCTTTACGACTTCAGTGTTCATGAGTAGACGCTCATTTGCAGCAGAGTATTAACGAAATTGAATTTGGACAAAACAACCGTTGGATATGTTCGTCGTAACATAATATATAATTGTCTTCAAAAGACCATAAAATAATAAGTTCGGGAAGGGTTTGATCGGCACAGTCAACCGCAAAACCGATAATTTCACAAACCGGAAACGTGGATACAAGGCATTTCGCAACTCCGATTTTCGAACCGTCGAAGCTCACACACCAAGAATTGTTTACTCTAAAGTCTTGATGAAAAGACTTTGCATTGGAAGAAGGTCTAGATGGTCGTTGTCTTAGAAAAAATTACGATATCTGCACCTGGACGACGGAAATGAGCGTTTCCGTCGTTCAGGTAATCACCTGGACGATGGATATGAAGTTATCCGTCATCCAGGTTCTAACCTGGACGACGGAGAATGACGTTCTCCGTCGTCCAGGTGTATAGACCCTGAATTCAGGGGTTAGGGCCTTACTGTTTAGGGTTTAGGGTTTGTGAACTTGGACGACGGATAATGACCATATCCGTCGTCCGAGTATGTACCTGGATGACAGATAATGACCATTCTCAGTCATCCAAGTTCTAAACCCCGAATTCAGGGGTTAGGGCCTTAGGGTTTACGGTTTAGGTCGTCCCCGGTCATTTGTGTGTCCGTTCAATTATTCTGATTCAAAAATATAATTAAAAAATTGATCGATCGATCTGAACTGCTAGATTTAGGGTCTTGGATTTAGCTAGGGTTTTATATGAGATTGAGATTTGGCGACAACCTGCAATTAATTTCTCCGTTGTCCAGGATATATAATTCAGATTAATTTCTTACTGTAAACCGGCATCGATCATATATATATTACAATAATTACAGTAATTAATTACCAATTAATCTCCCTCGTCATATGACCGTACTCTTCGTCATAATCATCATCGTCCTCATCCCCGTTAGACGACGGCTCATCCTCGTCATCGTACTCAACATCGTCCGACGAATAACCTGAGTCCTCGTCAGCGTCCTTTTCCTGCTCGTCTTCTTCATCTATCTCATCGATAATCTCATCTTCAGTTAGATCTGTACAACCATCAGGCATGGGTAACCGTTCACCATCTTGAACCAGGTCCATTATATCGGAGCGGACCATAGAAATATTAGGCTCTTGATAGGCAGGAATGTCTCTTTTTGGTTCAGCAGCATCTTCAGTCGTCGCCGGTGTCCCTTCAATTGTCTCTGTATTCCATATTCCTCGGTGAGAGATATGGTTCACTATTTTCCACCCTTCACCGGCTTTCGGATCGTCGAGATAGAACACCTGCCGAACTAAGGTGGCGAGAGCGAAAGGCTCATCCTCATACCAATGCGAGTTTGTATCGACTGATAATAGTCCCAGGTCTTCCTTTGTACGCTTGAACCATCTGCACTTGAATAGGAAAACGTTGACATCATTCCCGTAACATAGCTGAACCACATATACAATAGCCCCGTAATATAGATCATTGTCTTTCCCAACCGCTACCCCACTGTTTTGTGTTCTTCTTCCTTCGTCTCGGGCCAATGAATGGAACTTTACACCGTTCACAAAACATCCGGGATAAATATAGTGTTTAACCGGCTTCCCTGCTAGCAAGTGCTTTGGCCATGACCACCACCCTCCGTGGTTATCAGATTTTTGCAGATCAATCATCTACGAAAAATGGCAAATTAATATAAGGGTTTACTTTCTACAAACATGATCGATATGTATATAAATTACTAATTAAATGCCGAGACGTACGTACGTACCCATTGGAAGAAATAATCGGGAAACTTCTTCTTAACCATTTTCTCAATCCACGCCGAACTCTTGTTTTGATTTAACGCCTGAAGCCTCTCCCTGTATGACATCATGTACGGCTCAACTTCGTCACAGTCTCGCAACACTACCCAATGTGCCTCAATAAGTTCTTCCCGTGTTAACGATTCCTTTAATACTCCTCTAAACGGTTGGACGACATTGGTGACGACAGAAAGATTGATGCGGGCACTGCGATCGGAGGCAGTGGGAGGGGGTGGATCTTTGAGGTACCTGTTTCAGTAAGTAACACACTCATGAATTAGGTATGTCTCTGCTATGGAGCCATCCGGGGCCGACCTGTTTTTGACGAATGACTTATACTGTCCAAGCTGTCTACAAAATCAAACGTACACATTACATAAGTACATATAGCTAGCTAGTATATATATAATCTCCAGTGGAACAAATTAATTAATTAGTTGTACGTACCTTTCTTGAGGATACATCCAAGTGTACTGGACCGGACCAGAAATGAGCACCTACTCGGGCAGGTGGATCATTAGGTGAATCATGATGTCAAAGAAAGCAGGGGGGAAATCCTCTCTAGTTTGCAAATGATGTGCACAATTTGTTGTTGCAATTCCACCACATCTGACTTCTTTAATTCTCTGACGCATAACCTCTGCCACCACCTGCACAATGCTACTATTGGTTCTACGACGTCCCGAGGCAAGTATGGTCGAATTACCACTGGAATCAGACGTTGTAGCATAACGTGATAGTCATGTGTCTTTAGACTAACAAACTTGTGTTGCACCTCGTCCACTGCTCCAGTTATAGTAGCTGCATACGTTGCCGGATAACGAACGCCCTTAAACCAGTGAAATACAGAACGTCTAAGCGTCGGCTTCACTGTGTAAGGTGCATCTGGCATCTTGTTGTACACTCCTTTCCTATCCCTCCTCAACCACAAGGGACGACGTAGATTCATTGATTCCAAATCTTTGCGCGCTTTGGGAGTATCTTTAGTCTTGAACTTAATACCGAGAATTGTTCCCACCACGCTGTCGCACACATTCTTTTCTATGTGCATCGCATCCAAGTTGTTCCTCAGCTTCAACTTCGACCAGTAAGGGAGTTCAAAGAATATACTCTTGTGATCCCAATAGCTAAGATCATGTGGAGGAATTGGATTGCATTTCTTTACATCCACGTCATTGCTCAACACACCAAAGTCGAAATAGCTAAACCTCTCTAAAATCTCTTCGCCCGACCAACTACGGGGTTTAGGATTGTTCTCTACCGTACCGTCGAAATGAGCTTCATCCTGTCGCCACGGGTGGTCGTGAGGAAGCCATCTACGGTGACCCAAGTAACACACCTTCCCCGTGTGCCAACTAGAGTTCACGTCGTCTAAACATATAGGACATCCATTATATCCTTTTGTTCTGCAGGCTGCCAACATCCCATAAGCTGGAAAATCGCTGATCGTCCACATTACGGCAGCCCTCATCGTGAACATCGTGTCAGTGAATTTTTCATAAGTTGGGACTCCATTTTCCCACAACAGTTTCAACTCGTCGATCAAAGGTCTGAGGTAGACATCTAAGCACTTCGATGGAGATTTAGGACCTGGAATTAGTACGGTAAGGAAATTAAATTCCTTGTTCATGCACATCCACGGAGGCAAGTTGTACGGCATCAGAATAACTGGCCAAGTGCTGACGGCGGAGGTATTACTTCCCCAAGGATTGAATCCGTCTGTAGATAGGCCGAGTCTAACATTTCTAACCTTTGAAGTAAAGTCTCCAAATTCTCTGTCGAAATGTTTGAAACTCTCCCCATCCGCGGCGTGTCGCAGGACATCGTCATCTATTCGCTTTTTTGCGTACCATCGCATCGCCTCTGCTGTGTGTAGAGACATGTACAGGCGCTGCAATCTGGGAATCAAGGGAAAATATCGAACAACTTTCACAGGAATTCTCTTTTTCGAACTCTTCCTATTCAACTGGAATCTGCACTGGCCACATACGAGACAATAGTCCAACTCTTTATACTCTTTGTAAAATAGCACACAATCATTCGGACATGCGTTAATTATCCTGTACTTTAGGCCGAGACTGCTCAGGATATTTCTAACCTTATAATGAGATTTAGGAAGATTGTGATCATCAGGAAAGCAACTTACATATTTGCTCCTAAATTTCGTCAAAAGTACTCACTGACATTTTGTGCTTCACTTTTATCTTCATTTGCTCCATCACATATTGCAACACATTCTCTCGACATCCAGGGAACACCGGGGTCTGCGCTTCAAGTAGCATCCGGTTGTACTTTTCCATCTCACTGGTGTCAGTGGCCAAGCTAGCTGCGGGGAATGTGTCATCATGCTCATTAGTGGTACTGTAACCTCCATCTTGGTATTGGTGTCCACTATGACGACTTCCCGGAAACGCATCATGGACCAAATCTGCAGTTGGGTTGCAAGCTGGGGGTCTGGCACCACTGCCGCTGGATGAGGCACCATGGTAACTGTACCCTGAGCTGAAGTCTGCTGCGCTGAACTCTACTGCTTCACCATGCTCGCTCCATGTAGTGTAACTCCACATCATACCATTTTCGTACATGTGTTGCACCATAACATTAACCTCCGCATACTGACAATTAAGACATTTCTGACACGGACACCTGAAACGTTTATTTCCCTAACCATGTTCTATCGCAAAATTCACAAATTCGCTAATTTCATCCATATACCGGACATCACATCTATTCTTCAACTTCATCCAACTCTTGTCCATACTGCTACAAAATATTATAATTAATTAATTATTACATATATATATATATTTGTCCATTAATTTACGCTTAATTATACGTACTCGATCTACATCGATCCATCAATTACGTACGTACGTAATTTAATCGATCTGTACATATATATATAGCTAACATCCTTGCATGTATGTACGTACGTTTTCACTAAATATATATTAATTAAGCAAATTTTAACTGCGTACGTACGTACCTGCTGGCCTTCTCGATATCTGTACGTTAATTAAGCTAGCTAGCTAGTCAGCGGAGATCCCTTATCGATCCTGATTCTTCTCGGCCTTCTAGCTAGCTAGCTCCCTTCTCCTTCTCCCTTCTCCTTCAATTCTTCTTCAAATGGAATGCATGAAGAGATCAAGGAACGAATTCAGTTTGGCATCGGGCTTATATAATGCTTCACTTAGACGACGGAGGTGTCGGTACGTCGTCTAAGTGGAAGTACGTTACGTATACTCGGACGACGGCGTGTCGGTCCGTTGTTCAGGTAATCACCTGGACGACGGAGAATACCATCTCCGTCGTCCAGGTGATCACCTGGACGACGGAGAAGACTCCGAGGTCCAGGTGATCACCTGGACGACAGAGAATACCATATCACCTGGACGATGGTATTCTCCGTCGTCCAGGCGGTACTTGGACCACGGAGTCTTTTCCGTCGTCCAGGTGTCACTTGGACCACGGAACAATTACGTTTCCGTGGTCTAAGTGTTGTTTTCTTGTAGTGTATATTTAATCGATCGAATCATAAACTAATCCGAATTGGGATAAAAAAATTCTACAATATTATATAAATGTAATGGTTATATCTAATAGTTGATTTTTCATGATTTATAGGCGACTACTAAAAGTTAATTTTACATATATTTAAAATATATATATATAATTGCATTTAGACGACAAAAATTCCCAAGTTTCGTCATCTAAGCCTTCCACTTAAGTGATGAACACCAATGGTTCCATCGCCTAAGTGAAAGATTTAGACGATGATATTTTTTTTTTGTCGTCTAACCCCAAAAATTTGGCAGTTCATATTTTCCGCCAAATTTTGGGGAAATTTCATAAAGCAATTTAGATGACAAACCTTTTATTTTCGTCACCTAAGAGCCTATATTAGATCGATTGAATTCGATCCCTTACCCAGAAATCCCAAAATTCGCTAAACTGATTTATTTTCTCTCCCCGGCCAAAATTGCTGCCGCTGCCTCTGTCATCAACCCTATCGATCTTTCCAACCATCATAAACCCTAACCGCCGCCTCCTCCTCCTTATCCCCCCCCTCCCGTCGCCTCCTCTCTTCGCCCCCCCCCCCCCCCCCCCCCCTCTCTCTCTCTCTCTCTCTCTAGATACTATTTGCTGGTAGCTCTCTTGGATTGATATTTTGATTTTGATGATTGATGGAGTTGTGATATATGGATTGCTACTATGATATAGGATTGATGATTGATGGAGTTATGTGCTACTATGACATAGGATTGATTAAGATTAAAATGAATTTGGATGATTGAGGTGTGATATGAATTAAGGTTAATAAGAAGTGGATTGATTGGTGTGAGATTGATTCATTGCAACTGTGATATGAATTAAGGACGAATTGAGGCATGTCGATCAATTTAGATTGGTTGCATTGTGAAATAGATGAATTGATAGTGATATGGTAAATTAGGAATGGTTTCAAATGACAATATGGTTAATGTTTTGGAATGGTTTTGTACATTATGTGTTGATGTTGCTTATATGTGCATATGGTATGAATGTGTTTTGAACTACAATATGGTTGGTTTTGTTGATACCCATTGCATATATGTTTTTGGATGTCGAATAGGTACTTAAGATGTCTAACGGGAAGAAGCGGCTCACCATACAGGAATGGAGGGCCACATTGGAATCGTCATTTCAACAGTTGGGTTGGGGGGCTCAACGGTCAGAGGAGATTGTTATGGCTCACGAGCCGGGTCAACGGTCATCAACCAATCTGGTTGGACCTAATGACCAGTCGGGTGCAGATGACGAGCAGGCAAATTTGTCTTCCGACTCCAGGCCATCCATATAACAGCCTTAGTCTTCCGCCAATTCTTGTTGTTTTAGCGTCTGACGCAAAGCAGCGAGTAGGGACCCCTCAGCCCCGGCCCCCAAACGTACTCGGAGAGTTTCGAATGGAAGAAAACTTGAGGACACAACCAAGAAGCTAAGGAAGTGTATTGACGTGGAGTACAATGTTTTCACCAAAGGCCCTTCATCGAAGGAGCTCGCCAATTTAACCTCGACTCAGATTGGGAATATCGTATGGAGCAAGATACGGATGATAGCCCCTACTTAGGAGCAACTAGAGGAATCTGAGAGGCTCAGAGTTGTTCGCGAAATCTCAGTAATTAATTTGGCCTATCTAATTTTATAAATATTTTTAAATTACAGGGTTTATCAATTAATTTAATCTTTTTTTTTCTTAGGTACACTTTGCCTTGGAGAAAAGTACAGATGTTGGAAGCCGTAGAGAAGTCGGACGTAGATGTTTATAGAAAATGGAAGCACTAGCTACACGAGCACAACAAGAAATACAGCGTAGCCCCATAAGAGTTCCAAGAGGAAAGGAAACCCGAGTGGGATTGGTTGGTCAGCCACTTTGAGTCGGACAAGTTTGTGGTTTGTATTTATTTGCTTTTGGTTTGTTAATTATATAATATTTTTATAAGTTATCTTAGTAATTAATTTCCCTGGTTGTGAAACAGATAAGGTTGAAGGCAAACACAGCCAATCAGGCGATGAAGAATTGCCACCAAAAGATAATACCTTAACTACGGCGACGACAAAAAAAATTGTCGTCTAGGTTTGGACACTCGGATGACAAAAGATAATTCTTTCTTCGTCTAAGCAGTTCATCTTAGAAGAAGAAACATTTTACACTAAAACGACGATAAATTTTCGTCGCTTAAATGTAACTCTAAGACGACGACAACATTTCATCGTCTAGGTGAATTTAAGATGACGAAATAATTTCGTCATCTAAGTGTAACTCTAAGACAACAAAATTATTTTCTGCGTTCAAGATAAATAATACGACGAAGATTTGTGTCGCCTATTTCAGTAAATGTTCATCATTTAGGACTTCAGACGACAAATATAGTTTCGTCGCCTAAGATGTCACTTATACGACGAATGTTTTTGGTTTCAAGGGATTGGACGACACCACTTAGGTGACGAAAGTTTCGTCGCCTAAGTACTTAAGAGACAAAAAAGTCCCTCTTAGGCGACAAAATTTCTTCGTTGTTTAAGTGGGGTTTTCTACTAGTGTGTTGAAGAGTTCAGAGGGATTTGTGCTCGATTGTGCAGTAAAGTTGAACTTCGAAGCTTCAAACAATGTAGCAAAATATGAGGCATTACTTACTAGAATACGTGTAGCACGCCAGTAGAGGATAAAGAGTTTACAAAAACATTCTGACTCCCAATTAATTGTGGGAAAGTCAAATGATGATTACGCGGCACAGGATGATAAGATGATTCGGTACCAAGCATTGGCAAGAAGAATGATCGTTAAGTTTCTCAAATTTCTTTGGTAAAAATTTTGAGAGAAGAAAATCATAGGGAAGACGAATTGGTGAAGATGGCCTCTAGCTGCCTCGAAGAAGCGCTACGAATATGGATTGATTTGCTTGAAAGGTCGAGCATCGAGAACCAAATCAAACTTCAAGCTATGATGGTTGAATCAATCCTAAATTATTAGAGGGGCACGATCATCTACTTCTTAGAGTTCAATATCCAGCTCGAAGATCCACAAAAAGCCAAAAGTTAAGATCGAAGTCGACCAGATATTGAATGATTGAAAATGTACTTTATCGAAGGTCGTTCGTGGGACTGCTATTTCGATCCGTGAGACCAGCATAAGACAAGATCATTTTACAAGAAATGCATGAAGGGACATGTGGCAGACACGCTGGGGGTAGGAGCCTTGCGCTAAAAGTAACGGCGTAAGGATACTTCTGGCTGTATTTACATCGAGAGGCAGAACAATATGCCAAGAAATGTGAAGGATGTCAATATCATTCTCTAATGAGTCACGTCCTAGCACACAAGTTAGTGACACAATCTGGACCATGGTCGTTCACACGATGGAGGATGGACATAGTTGGTCCATTGTCAGTCGCGCCCGGTGGTCTGAGGCATGTGTTGGTGGCAACTAATTACATCACAAAGTGGGTCGAAGCTCAAGCTTACGCGGCCATTACTTTGAAAGATGCTTCAAGCTTTGTTTGGAATCTAATCATATGCAGGTTTGGCGTCTGAAAGGAGATCCTTTGTGATAATGGAACACAATTCAATAGCGATGGTTTTGGAAATTTCTATGACAGACACGGAATACTGTTGTGTTTCGCTTCAAGGAGTTACCCAAGAGAGAATGGACAAGCTGAGATAACAAATCGAACATATTCGATGGGGTTAAGAAGAGGTTGGAAGCCAAGAAGGAGAGGTGCCGCAGGAGCTACTGAGCGTGTTATGGGCATACTAGACCACCCCAAGAAAACCAACAAATGAAACTACGTACGCTATCACATATGGAATGGAATCCGTCATTCCCACGAAAGCCATGATACCGTAGCAAGGACATTAGCCATAGAACAAGAAAATGAAGATCGAATTACACAGGAGTTGGATTTTGTAGATACAATGGGGGAAGCCACAGCAGCTCACTTGGTTAACTACATGAGTCAACTTCAATAATATTTCAATCCTGGGGTCAAGCCGAGATCGTTTGAACCTAGAGAGTGGGTTCTAAAATGGACAGTGGAGAGCATAAAGGCACGCAAGGCAGCGAAGTTTCAACTGGTGTGGGCAGGCCCATTTAATGTTTTTGAGATTTACAGAAAATGAGCGTATCAGTTGAAAGACGTGAAGACCGGGTAGCAACTCCCAAGATCGTGGAACACGATATACTTAAAAAGTATTACATATAAGGACTTGGGAGGTACATGATTTTAATTTTGTTATTTATGCAAATAAAATCTTACTCGTGAGAAAGTAAGTGTGAGGTTTTTATGTTAAACATTTGTTGGGTAAGTTCCCTTTTTGTGGAGAACAGTTGACTCTTAACCATGAATAAAATCTGGTTTGTGCATAAAAGCAAGCATGTATGTGATATCTAGGTGTATGTTACACGTTCTATTTCACTTTTTGAGCTGCCTAATGCTACTATGGGTACGTTGACTGATAATGAAATGGTGACATAAGTGGAAAATAAGGCTAGATATCATGTACTCAAAAATAATCAGTTACAAAATTCCAAGGGAAGCCTGACTAGGAAAGTATAAATGTCAAGTTCAAAGTTCAAAGTTCAAAGTTGTTGAGTAGGACCTCTGACTGGGAAAGAATAAATGTCAAGTTCGAAGTTGTTGAGTAGAACCTCTGATGGGGAAAGTATAAGTGTCAAGTTCGAAGTTCGAAGTTATTGAGTAGAATCTCTGACGGAAAAAGTATAAGTGTCAAGTTCGAAGTTGTTGAGTAGAACCTCTGATCGGGAAAGTATAAGTGTCAAGTTTGAAATTTTTGAGTAGAACCTCTGACAGTGATAAATATAAGCGTCAAAGTCAAGTGGCAAATGGAAATATTGACAGCATGGATCATTCAAGTTATAGCTCTGGGTGACAAACTTCGAGGGACGAACATCGAAGTTGAAGCTTCGAGCGATAAATTTTGAAATTGAACGTCGAAGCACAGGTTATGAAATTTTCAGGTAAATTTTGTAACTAGGAATAACCCTCTTTTCAGCTCCCATGATCGGAAAAGAGATGTTATTGGGGGGATGTAGATGAGAAAGTTTGTGATCAATGATATATGCGATATCGAGATAAAATCGAATAACAAAATGAGTTATTGTGCCACCAAAACTGGTGGCGGACTTTTTGAACATTCGACACAAATAGTAGAAATGCTTGGAATGGAAATAAATGAAAATACAGGAAAATAATAAAGTGACAAAGTTTGGTGGAGCTCGAGGCAGTTAATGGTGAGTTTGGAAGCCTTAGTATAAGGGGAGGAAGTGCGGGGGAACACCCTTGCCAATGAGTTCGAGTCGATAGGAGTTGACTCCGGAGTTGAAGCCACGAGAATAGGGTGCACCAATATCAGCCATAAGTCCCTGGATGATATCCAACAGACAATGAATATTAACATCGTTATGAGCCACATCATTCGGGAGCCAGAATACCGTCTCTTCTAGGTGATCATCTTTCACCATGCTGGCCTCGAGTTCAAGCTCGAAATCCTGAGAATTGTGGTAAGAAGGGATGGAACGGTCTTTGATGCTAACGGTTCAAGCTTTGACTCCTACGATCGGGAGGAATTGAAGGGTTGTGGCGATTACGCTTGGACTCAGCAAAATTGCGACGGTAGTGTGGGGATAATATCTCTTTAATACGAGTAACTCTCCTCTCCAAGGTCATGCCTTCAATACTAGGGTTACAACAGTCAGAGTTGTTGAAGGGAGACATCGACTCGTCAAATCGAGTTCGTGACCTGGAAAGGAACAAGGTTAGTTTAAGAAAATAATTTTGCAATTTATATGATTTTCATGAAGAATACAAACATTACCGAGCAACGGACTCGAGCGAGGACAAAATGATTGGCATTCTTGAAAGTTCCTTTCCTTTCCCGTGTTTGGGAGGTGAAATGCTATCTAAATGCACAGAGGAAGTAAAGTTGAACTAGACGTTGTTAGAAGAAGGAGCCATTGCTAAAATATTCTACCAGATTTTGAGGCAAGTGTGGAAAAGTAGTGAACTGCGCCTTTTATAAGGAAAACTCTGGAGGTAATTGCGCTAAACCCTAGCAGGTTTTAAGATCTGAATTCAATAACTAATTTGGGATAGGAATTGGAGTTGAATAGAAATTCTGTTCGGTTGAGTTTGAGTTATTTGGCAGATAAGTAATTACCTGAGATTTGACTTAGTATTTTTCTTCTTGAGTATGGAAACTTAATTTGACTTGGATTGGAAGTTAACTCGCGATAGGATTCTTTCGTGTGGAATTCCTTTCTGAATTAACTAAAGATCAGTCTAGTTGAAGGTGATATTGGCACATTTGAGATGATTAAAATGTGAGTAAAGATAGGAAAAATTAACCGACTACAAGGAACGAAAGAGTAATTATCCGAGTACAAGTGAAATATAATTGTCTGAATGTACGAGTGATGAAAGAAAAGCGTAAAAATATAGCTATGGGTTTGAAGATTCTGCTGGATGCTCGGAGACGGTAATGTCGTCCTCAATCGGAACTGGAACAATGGCCAAGCTCGAAATAGGCACAAGGGTGATGTCCAAGGTCAAAGTGGCATCTTGAACTGCGAGGTTCAAAGCTTCGACAGAGGCCAATGTGGAAGGACCTACAGTGGCAGCCCGGGATGCTTCGGTTTCAGGGAAGGCGGTAGAGATGGCCTTTTCGGTTAATGAGGATTTGGTGTCACCTAGAAGGGAGTCAGCTAAGGGAGTGTACTTGTATTTGCAATCAAACATATTGTCAATCACATCGGGGTCAGAAATGAGACGATCCTCGGGGGCAGTGATAGCCTGGTTCCACCTGAGCCTGAAATGGAATAGGTTTGAAAAGAGAAATGAAATATAAATAGATAGATGGGAGAGGTGAACACTTACATCAAATTGGGAAGAATAGGCAGCTCTCAAACTGTCGCTCCAATCCCCTTGTCTAAGAAAGTGATTCTCCATATCCCTGCGACCTAGCCTTGGAGCAAAAATCATAGCCAGGGTAAAATTCTCGAGGAAAATTTGACCATCGTAGAGGAATAGGAAATCTGTTGATCTAACAGCATGAGGAGCATCCCCGGAGTGTGTTCATTGAGATGATTCAGCATAGTGTGGAGACGGAGGAGGAGGTAAGCCCTGAGCATTGAGTGGAGGTGGAGACACATTTGGAATTGCATGGCGAACAATGAATATTAACCAGTAATGTAAGAAATAAAATAAAAAAGAGTAGTAGCCAGAGGTGGGTGAGTACCTCTAAGGGGAGAGTGATCGTTGTAGGGAGAAGACTTGGGTACGGTGACTGGGGACTTGGCACGATCCTTGGTTGGAGTCGAAGATTGAGAATTGATGGTTGAACTTCGAGTCTGGTGAGGAGCTTCGAGAAAAGGAAGTTCGAGGAGTGGCCGCTTGGGAGCTTGAAGTAGAAATGGGGAAACTAAGCTTCTTCATCGTAAATTTGGACCTCCTTCGGATGGCTTCTTTTATGAGGCCCTCGGACTCAGCGCTGACTTCGAACGAGGACTCTACGTCTATGAGCCAGCTCAAAATCTCAACTCCCTTAGCAAGATGGCAGGAGTAATGCTTGAATGATGCAGAGTTTCTGTTCAAGGCCAAAGAACGGAGGGTGGATGGTGGAGCAACTTATGCAAGTGGTCATTCTCTCCCAGCAAGGTGCTTTGATATCCAAGCAGTCCTTTCTTCACTAAGATCGAGCAAAGAAGCATCGAGTCACAAAGTTGTGAGTAATAGGAAAAGGGTAAGGCGGGTGACAATAATATGGATAAGCGAAGCATAAGTTTGAATGAGTTAAGTCAATGTGAATGCATACTGGAAGCATCACTAAAGTGTCTAGGAACTTCGAAGTCGAGCCCTTCAAGTTTGGGAGGCACATATTGGCCTTTGACTAGAATTGGGTTGATATGCCAATTAGCAAAGTTGGTGGATTTTTGATCGAAACACTACTTGAACCGTTGTGGTTGAAGATTGAAGTGTCTCTCTAAACCACAGACTTTGGCCCACATGTGGCCGAAGAAGAAGTCACACAAGCCGAGAGAGACTTGCCATTGTTGGTCGAGGGCGAAGACGACCGAAAGCAAGAAGTAGGAGTCGGAGCTGAGTTGCATGAGATACAAACCTAGTAAAATCCACAAAATAACAATTGCAGGGTGGAGAGGGAAGCCTAAAAACCTGACGTGATGTATGGTGAGGACTAAGTGCCGGTCGGAATTCCTTCTTCAGTAAACATGTTACTCTCCTCCAAGAGAGCTTGGATCGTGACGTTGTCGAGGGTGGTTTGATTTGAGCACGCTCGAGGTTAAGCTGGGCTTCGATAAGGGTCCAGATTTTTGAGTCTGACAAGCGTGAGCAGACCTCCTCGTTGTCATTGCCAGAGGCATAGGAGGAATGACCGGAATTGGTCAGGGCTTGGTCGTGTGGCGGTGACAAGGCTCTCTCTGCCGTCGATTTTGATCGAGTATTGGCCATGGGAGGTGGTGTGAAGAAAAATCGGGATTTTTGAGAGAATTGGGAATTTATGATTTTTGCAGATTTGGGAATCGATGATGGAGAAGTAGAGTTGGTGTGACACTATTTATATGAGGAAAAGATAGGAGAATATGAATAGTAGGGTAGTGAAAGAGTTGTGGTTTAAGTGGGAAGTTAATAAGTTTTCTAGTGCATAACTCGAGGACACGGGAAAATACATGTTAAAAGGCATAGTTTGAGGTACTGAAGATCGAGGTGTAGAAGTTTAAGGCGTATTTTGAAGTTGAATTTCCTCTGTTGGGCTCGATCTTTTACCCAAAGACAAAATTTGGGGCATTGTAGGAACAAGAATTTTTTTGGATCGAACTAGGAATCGTCCGTGAAAGGTTAAGATAAGGTTGATCAAAGTAGAGGATAGAGAATGGAGGATTGATCTTTAAAGAAAATTTCAAGATTTGAAGAGTGTCTCGAAGATCAGTATATATCGAAGGTTATAGGGTATATCGAAGGTCGTTATGTATCTCGAAGGTCAAGGTATATCTCGAAGTGCGAAGTTCGTGGCTGAGTTGGGTTTTATCTTAAAGAATTAATGAATCCAGAGGCCCATGCTCGTATTTGGGGGGGCAATGGAGTGGATAAGGGTTATCTCAGCCCTTAGGGGTAGGTCAGCAAAGTAGCCCTAAAATAGGGGCACTATGCATGGAGTGAGGCGCAAGCCTAGGAGAGTGGCACCAAAATAGGGGGTTCTTGAAGCCCAAGGCCGAGAATTAAGAATCAAGGTTCTGGGAATGAACTTTGAAGTTCGGCTGAGAAGGTAGTGCCTCCTATTTTGGCGGGTATCAGGTAGTATAAATAGGTGTAAAGAGTAAGTTTTTGGAGTAGATTCTTCTTTGAACGTACTTGCACTAAAAACTTTGTTTTACTTGAGCGTCGGAGAGTTCTTTCCAGGTACCCCCCCCCCCCCCCAATTTTTGATCAACCATTCAATGATTCACTTCGAGTTGTCATCCATTGACTGTTGGAATTATATTGTGGAAGCTAGAAGAACCTACTACATTTTTTGTGCTTCTATAGACACCATTGAGGCTGTTTCTGCCTCCTTTTCCTCTGCTCTCTCCCTTGGTGCTCCTTTGGTTAACCTCCCTTGTCGCATGGGTGGTGCTTTGCCCCAAGTTTCGTAGGTTTTTCTCCTTGGCAAGGTTCTCTCGTCAAAATCAGTTGACCTTTACGACTTTAAAGCATAATTCCGCCGCATCTAGCTACTCAAAGGATCACTTAGGATCCGAGAAACACCGAATGAGATTTTTCTCTTCACTTTTACCGACAACCATGATAAGAAGCGTATCCTCCGTGGAACAAGAAGGCACCATTGGTGGTGCTCAACTATGATGAGGCTGCGTCAATTGATGAGATCTAGTTTGATACTCTATTTCTGGGTTTGGATAACAAACATCCCTCCTCTTTTTGATATGGATGAGAATATCAAGGTTTTTTCCGAGGTTGCTAGAATTTTTGGAGAGATTGATCCTAATGCTCGAAAGAAGGGAGTTATTAGGGTTCGGGTTTCACACAAAGTCTCAGACCCTATCATCTTTGAAAAAGAGATGGTGATGGCACCTGGTATCGTGGCGAAACTCAAATTTTTCTATATAAACTTGAGTGGCAAGTGCCATAAGTGTGATCTGGTCTTCCATTCGGCGGGGAGTTGTTTGGTGAAACCTAGTGGGAATCCTTTCCACCCACTCTGGTCCTGAGTGGTAGTGCCGTGAAGCCTTCAAGTGTAATGGAAGAGAAGAGTATTGGTGGTCAGATGGAGCATATGAGGCTGGCAGTTGTTCCACAGACAAAGCCTACCTTTCAACTTAGGTATGGATTTTGGGAAGCCCTTGGGGTTGGAACCAGAGATGAGGATTTTAGGTTTGGGGTCAATAATCCCAAATCTTAGGAGTTTTCTGTTGCACATGTTCAGGATGGAGAGCTCGAGAAACATCGCGCTTGTCCAATTATTATTCATCAGCCTGAGACACACAACATGGAAGAAGCTGACCAAGATGAGGAGAATATACCCACTTGTAAGTGCAATCGGGCTATAGGAGCTGAAATCTCTCCAAAGAAGTTCAAGCTTGGTCCTCCAACAACAAATATTGTGCATGGAGGAACCAAAGAGGGTGAAGGTGTCTTCCTTCCGGATCGCATGCTTGCCGCTTTCACTTCTTTTAATTTGGCGAAAAATGTCAGATAAACTTGTGGTTCAGCAGAAGTAGGGCCCTGGTCGTCCCTTGGGGTCGAAAAACAAGCCTAAAGAGGAGGGAGTGTCTCATTCCAAGACCAAGCCTGGTAAGAACAATGAGAATTTTGTTGCGGAGCCTCTAAGCTAGGTTGACTTATCCAATGAAGAATCCTAGCCCTATTGTTGGGGGCAAGGAGAAGATGGTTTAGGCACTATTGGTGTCGGCTTACTTGTATCTTCTTGGATTGCGATTTACATTGGAGATGACATACCTACTACAATTGAGTGCTCAGGAGTATGTCCATCATCATCTCTATATGTTTGTCGTCGTCCAGGATAGATGCAAGTAAGTTCAACAATTGTTGAGTTTAGCGTTTTAAAGAATAGTTCTTCTCTGATATGTCTCCTTTCTGTTTTTTCAAGCTAAGGTTACTTATCAGTTGTTTGTACTATTTAGGCCTTGAAGGTCGCTTTAATGATATCTTCTTTTGTCAGTTTCCACACAACGTTATCATTATTGTTAATTTCCATCATTGGTTTGGTGTATTCCAAAATGCAGGCTGATTGCTAACCATTTTGGGCTACGTGAAAGCGATAATATTGATCTAGCCAGAGCTTCTTGATCTTTCGATCATCCAACTGTTTGAGCATCAATGGAGATATTTTGTGCACTAACTAAATAGTAAATCGATCAAGGTTCATTAGAGGCATTTTCGGGGGTGTCTGCCTGTGGCTATCTCAAGCTTGGGTTAGCAAGTTAGTCACATTCGTCGAGTTCTGGTAAATGAATCGGAATTGTTTCATGGCAGTTTGAATCAGGCTAGGGTTTAGGGCAGTGACGGATCTAAGGGTAGTTGCCGCCAGCAATAGTTGGGCAAGAACTATAAATGTTGTGGGAAAAGAAAAAAATTGCTGGGCAAAAACTAAATAAACTGTTGTGGGAAAAGAAGTTAAAACAAAAAATAATTACAACTTTTTACTTTCTCCTCTTTTTACCCTTTTTTGTTTTATTTTCTTATGTTTTTGGTAGTATAAGATGTTATAGACTCTTTATTTTTTTAGATTTTTTATTTTATTATAATATATAGCTCCATTTTTTTTTTCATTCGTTATGATTTTTTTCGCTCACCTAGACATTTTACATTAGATCCGCCGCTGGTTTTGGGACGTAAACTACACGAAAGACGAGCCTCGAAATTGTATGCAATAATGCGATGCAAAGATACAAAAGTTCAGCTAAAATAGTTGGCCACATTTTGTATTCGATCTTTTCCATCCTCTTCTGGAAGGCCAAAAGAGAGAGAAATCAAAAAACTTTGCAGCACTAAAGGGGTCCCCCTTCAGAATTTCTCCCACTACATGCACCCGTCTACGTACTCCGCCAACTTCGATATATTCGTTCTACAAGTTGTCAGTAATGCTTACATCTTAATTTCTTGTCTATCTCGAGCCATATATATATATACTTAATATACGTACGTTCATCATCTTCTGCAAGTTGCTTATCTAATTCTTAATATGCTTGCATTTCTAAATCATAATTTACGGACCGACATATCGATACAGATTTAAGAAATATATAAATGATGTTTATCTAGCTAGGAGCATCCATGCATGCGCGCGTACGTGTTGATATCTTGGTGGAGAGTGAAGATATTAACGATTTTTAAGCTGACGCTAGAGATCGATCGGGATCACTCCCTTATCCGTAGCTAACCAAGCTACGCATAGCTTGCTTATATACATGCAGCGAACAAAGAGGCCATAACATCTTAAATATCTTTAAGTTGTTCATATTTTAACAGCTAGATAGAGTCATTCATAATGGCACCACTCGTGATTCCACAGTTCATTTCCCTCGAGTCGACGAAGAACAGCAAGCTCTTGCGGTACATAAGTGAGGATGGACGTAACCAGCAATATTGTCACGAACCGCCAACCTTTTTATGGTAGTCTTAAACATTTGCGAAGAAGAAATGGCTCAAGGATAAGAGTGAAGTATCATGAGGCACCCCGAGGAGGCTGCTTTAGGCATCCGAGGGCTGGCAAAAGCAGCTAGGGGGCTGCACCAGGAGGCTTCCAGAAGCACCCGGGGGCTACCAGAGCCACCCGGGAGGGGCTGCCTAGCGCACCCAGGGGGCTTCCAGACGCACCCGGGGCCTTCCAGACGCACCCAGAAGGCTGCCAGAAGCACCCAAACAGGTCTGGAAGGCTCCGAAAGGGTGCGGAACAGCATGGTTGGTTCCGGAGAAGTCCGGAACATCACGGAGGCAACGAGAAGGGTCCGGAACTGTATGGAGACATCCGGATCATTACGGAAGGTGCCGGAAGGCAGCGGAAGACGTAGAAGATCGCGGAAGGCCACGGAAGTCTCCGGAAGACTTGAGAAGCATCAAGCCAAGTCTTGAACTCTCTACAACCTTAGAGAGGCTCGTGAGTCAAGACTACTCCGGAGATCTCTAGAACCATCATGCGACATCCTAGACTTGTATGGATAGGTCTAAAACTTGTACATGTGGTAGAGTAGTCTAGAAGATGTAGACTTGGAGGTAGAGGCTATAAATAGGGAACATCCCCTCCCATTTGAGTTAGGAGGAAGGTAGAGAAGAAGATAGAAAAGAAGTAGAGAGTTCAAGTAGAGGAACTCATAGAGCAGAAGGAAGAGTAGAAGAGAACAAGAAAAGAGGTAGAAAAGAGTAGAGTAGAGAAGTGTAGAAAGGAGAGCCTTGTAAAGCATTCGTAAAGCTAATACAAAGTTCTTTTCTCCCACTCTCGAAGTGTAGTACTCTTTCTCTTTCGTGTTGGTCTTTTATTCCGCTGCGTCAAAAATAGAGGCTGACTTAGATTGATCGGAAGAAGGCGATCGATTCTAAGGCCGCACGGTAATAGGAGTAGTGAAGGACTCATCCCGTGACAATATGTCCAACTATCAGGGGAAGAGATTCTGAACCCGAATGTAAGGTTCGAAGTGGAGCCGGCAAGCGCTGCAAATAATGGATCGATGGTGCATATCCGATCCTCCTTCAACAAAAGATACTTGGGGAGGGCGGCCGACAGCAACCACCTTATGATGGCCGGGGCTGTCGAAAAGGAGGAAGATGTATCCAAATGGTCATGTACACTGTTCGAGTTTGCCCTAGCTGATGAATTGGACAACACATACGAACTACACATCCGACTCCGCCACGTCCAGTCCGGACACAATGTTGAGTTTTACGACGCTCCTTGAATGGACGTGCGGAACTGCCTGATCGTGCACATCCCTCCCAACCGCCCTGCGTCGGAGTATAATGTCTTCAAACTCACTAACCTGGATAGCTTGGTGATATTGCCCAAATATATTGCCTTGAAAGGAGATAATGGTTTGTTTCTGAAACCCTTTTCGCTTTTCGGTGGTCCAACAATGAATGCACTCAAGTTTTCATCTAGTGACGTTGGAGAAGAAGGGGTGGCACATGAGGTCGTCACCGTTGGTAGTGAAAATGTCCGCATAAGGGGATTTAAGGATAAACTTTTCTGGGTGTCGAATGGTTTATTTGCTGACAACCTCTTGGGCCCTGTAGACC
Organism: Geum urbanum; assembly: GCA_946800695.1. NCBI lineage: Eukaryota > Viridiplantae > Streptophyta > Magnoliopsida > Rosales > Rosaceae > Geum > Geum urbanum. The sequence continues at coordinate 37,409,114 of OX327016.1, forward strand.
CGTCCGCTAGTAACAAAGATGGAGCACTGTTCCAGCCATTCTACGTCGGAGAAGGTGTCATCGCTCTCAAATACTTGGAAGTTGGCATGTTTTGCCGTAGACTCTCCACTAAGAACTATGGAGACGTGTTCTGTGCCAACACGAATAGCGTTTCAACAGAGGCGAGACTAGTTGTTGTAGAGGCTGTCATGAGAAGGACCGTGACCGTCGATTTTCGCCTCGGCGATGCCCGGATTTACGACCTGATCCCGGTCACGTTGGACTCGTTTGAACACGATAACAACATGTCCGAGGACATAACCAAAACCGTGACGCTCACTTATAGTAATGATGTGACAACCACTTGGGATGCCACTAATACATGGACGGCGGGAGTCACAACCTCCATCAGTGTCAGCGCCATTCCCTTCATCGCCAGTGGCACCATCACGCTCTCGGCTTCGTACAGCGGATCGCACAACTGGGGTGAAACAAGGACGGAGGGACACACTGTCACCGAGTCGGATGCGTATCCTGTGAAATCAAAGACCAAGCTAGTTGTGAGGAAGCTAGCCACATCGGGTCATTGCGACGTGCCTTACTCTTACATCCAGACTGACTATCTCTTTGACGGCCAAGTTATAACCACTCAAAAGGAAGATGGAATCTTCAAAGGCGTCAATTGCTTTAACATCCACACCGAGTCCAGCGATTTTCCTCTCTAGCTCATCTGATCCGTCGAGTGTGATCGAGATGTTTCTGCATGGCCAGGTTCGTATAAAAATAAAAAAGACTTCACTCGATCGATCTCCAATAATTGCTTGTTGCATTTGCTAAATGCAATTACGTTCTATCTGCGAAAGTGATCGAGATTTCATTTGTGTTTTTGTATTTGCTTTTCCTTTAATTTGTATGCATATATATGTACGTCTTTGAAGCTAAGTACGTTTACCACTGTACTAGGGTACGTACGTTCATTAAAACTTTTGTGTTTACCCTTACCTATCTGTTTCCTCTTTGCAATTGCGTGCATGTGCGTGAGTGCGTCCATATGCGATCGATCGAAGTTATAACAGATATGCGACCGATCGAAGTTATAACAGATATCGAGTCTTTAGCTTCAATGGTTCACAGAATCGATGTGTCAAAATTTAGGTAAAATTAAGTCTCTTATGTGGGAGTCAGTTTTCATCCCGTTGAGCTTGAGGGATTCTAGCTCCTCAGACCTAGTCGTGTATAAGGTTCGGTAATACGAATAATGGATCTGAGTTTGTACAGTTGGTTAAAGGCGAGTTATCTAGAAGGTTCTGGAATCATCTAGAACGTTGTAGAAACTTCGGGGATATTCGAAATATGACGTGACAATCCCAAGATACGATGCGGATCTCGAAGGATTTACATAATCCTTGAGGAATAAGGTAAGATTTGTACTAATCCTAGAAGGATTACGCCAAAGGGTTTGTGGTAATCATGGAATATGATTGGCCATAGATGAGGAGACCCATTCCTGAGTGGATTCCTCCTTTCCGAATGTAAGTAGTCCAGTTCGATAAGGACTATGCTTAGATCTCATACAATATCTATACATAGACAATCCCGGCATGGTCGAAGGGTCGAAGGTAACGTTATTCTGCTGTAACAAGTTATGACTTAAGCATTGGAGGCTAGGGTCTAAGCACAATATCACACCCAGTGGCGGAGCTATTCAAAGGCTTCCCAAGGCTTAAACTTGGTGAGTATTTTAGGGTTCAAACAAAAAACTACTACTACTAATAAGTAAAAAGAAAATTACTATATAACCCAGTATCAATATGTTGTCACCAGAAAAATACACTTAAGCGATGAAGCAATTTTGTCGCCTAAGGTTCATCGTTTAAGTGTCGTATTTTAAGTACTTAGACGTCAGGAAAAAATCTTCGCCTAAGTGACATTTTAGACGACAAAACCAAGAATTTATTGTCTACGATACAACACTTAGACAACGACAATATAATTTCGTCATCTAAGATGCAACACTTAAGTGATGAAATTGTAGTAGTTACCTCGTCTAAATGCTTAATTTCATCAAAAAAAAATTAAATGAACCACTTAGCCGACGAAATTATAGTAATCTCTTCGTCTAGGTGTTGCAACTTAAACCACAAAATTGTAGTTTCGTCATCCCGCCGGTAATTAAAAAAAAAAAGACATTACCGGCGACTTACATTTAAGTCGCCGGTAATGTCTTTTTTATTTTTTTTTAGACATTACCGGCGACTTAAATGTAAGTCGCCGGCAATGTCTCTTTCTTTTTTTTAATTACCGGCGGGACATTGCCGGCGATTTGCCGGAAAAATCGCCGGCAATGTTAAAAAAAAAATATTACCGGCGATTTTTGGGGAAAAAATCGCCGGCAATGATTAAATATGTGGTAGTGAAAATTCATGAAATACTAATTATTAATTAGCATTTCATGAATTTTTCATTTAATTTTTTGTATAACAAAATTCATAATATTGTAAAATTTATTAAATGCTAATTATTAATAATAATGCAAAATTTATAATAAATAAATAATTTAAATAATTTTATATTTAAATACAAAATTCATGATATAATAAACTAAATTAACCTGTACCTAAATTAATTATATTGGTGTATGGTGGTGGTGGTGGTGTGGTGGCGGCAGCAATGGTGGTGGTGTGTTATGGTGGTGATAGTGGTGGGTGGTTTGATTGAGAGAGAGGAAGAGGGAGAGAGCTAGAGAGAAGAGTGAATTGAGAGCGGAGAAAATGAACAGAGATTGAGAAAATGATGAATTTAAAGAATTTTAAACAACTTAGATGATAGTTTCATCGTCTAAGTGATTTAAATTTTAAAAAAAAAATCACCAATTTTTTTTACTTAGAAATAGTTTCGTTGTCTAAGTGATTTAAATTTTTTGCAAATATTTTGGCAGGAAAAAAATTGCTAATTTTTTTACTTAGACAACGAAACATAATTAATAGTTTCGTCACCTAAGTGATTTAAATTTTTGGCAACAATTTTGGCGAAAAAATAAATGCCTAAATTTTTATTACTTGGACGACGAAACATGTAATATTCGTCGTCAACGTGTTTTAAATTTTCTCCAAAATTAAATTTTCAATTACTTATAAAATAAAAAATATAAAAAATTCACTTAGGCGAAAAAATTCAAGTTTTAAATGGTATTTTTTTGTCATTTTGTCATAGGCTGTTTTATATTTTGAACCATTCATGCATTATGAATTAAAATACTCATTCTTAACACTTTTATATGCCGAAAGGAAGAAACTTTTATTACTTTGCAAACATAAAAACTTACATTAAAGATTGTCTTATTCCAAAACCGACTAAAAGTCTCAAAACTTGATTAAAACTTGCAAAGTTGCCCATAAATCCGCAGGGTCATCATTTAACAAGTACTATTTCCTCATAGCAGAATGAATATGTCTTCTGAGAAACATGAGAGGTTGAGCTTTTCGAGGTAGAGTGTCCGTGTTGGCTTCAGTGTCAGGTAGTAATGGTTGGATGGCATGAGTGAGACGTTTACCAAAAAGAATATTCTTAACGTTGGATACTCATCTCTGGTATTCTGCTTCTTAAATGTCAAGAATATCAAACTCAGGCCTAGCCGGCTCTGTTGATGTCATCTACAAACGAGATAAGAGATGTAATTAGTACTGATCATAAAACCGCGATCACTAATACCAAGTTTAGAGAATAAGAACCGTGATCAATGATGTTTGGTCACAAAAATCGATGTACAAACTAGTGGCTTCATACCGCTCCCTAGAAAATCGTGACTGTCAAATAGTTACAAGGATCGACTTCCCTTTTTCTAATATGAAATCACAATGAACCGTGATATTCACTAATAACCGTGACTCTCCCAGAACTGCCACTAATCTTAAACTTTGAGGAAGAGGTGATTAAATCCCCTTCACGCATACCTACATTAATCCATAGGAACTAGAGGCATATAATATTTCACAGTATTTAAAACTTATTTTTGACCTAGATCTAGAGTGTTACGGTAATTAAGTTTTGCAACCTAATTCTAAATTGAAGTGGGACAATTTACCTCGAGGGTATTATGCTCGGAATGAAAAACTTAAAAAGTTTTGAGAAATCGCAAAATCCGACAACAGACGGGGGTTGTGCTCCGCCGGTGAGGGTAATTTTGGCGGTGGAGATTTAGGTGTTTAGGGGTTTGGTTTTTTTTTTTCTGTTTAGGATTTGGGTTAGTTATAAACTCAAGAGTTGTTGATAACATGTTGAAGGATAAAATAAATACGCAGAAGATATTATCTGAAACTGTACTTTATTCATTGATAGATGACCTTAAATAAGCATTACAATCTATTATAATTAATATACCTATAAATCATGGATTAAGAGAATATCTACTTCTATGTTAATTAGGACAAGACACATACCGGGATACCAGGAATATTATTTCCTTAAACATATATGAAGTTTTACGAGAAATTTTCGAGCAGCAATTATGGCATTGCGTTCTCATTGTGTTGACTTTCCGTGATGTAAATTTCGACGATAAAATTTTATTATGGGGTAGATTATAACGACCGGACATAGATTAGTGAGCTAATCATTGTTAGTCGCGTTAACTAACAAGCTAAGCATTACACGTCACATTTATCGAGATTTGTCGCGACTAAAAATTGATTTTTTATGAATTATGATTTTGGAGTACTTTTCTTCATGGAAGTTATAGACAATTTTATTTCGAGTTCGTGCGTACTTTTATTAGATTTTTTTTGGAGTTTTTGGTGAATTGTTACGAATTTCGACAGTTTGCATAATTTTGATAAGGGAAAATGGCTAAAAATGTCACTTAATTATGACACGTTCTAAACTTTGCTCAATCACTCATGTATGACAAATATCACTTTGCTCACTATCGAATTACACTTTTACTCGCTTTGATCACTCCAGATTCTGTAAAATTTGGAGTTTTGAACTCGAGTTATAATCTGCCAAAGAAACCTATTGGGCATTGTAGCTCTCTTCCTTGTTAGTCTTTTCATACCAAGGTCGAGCCTCAATACAACCCGAGGAGGGAGAATCGAAGATTTGAAGTTTTGGGTATTCTTGACTTCCAAGGTTAATTCGACGACTTTCGTGATGAATTAGACTTAGGTGTAGTTGAGAAAATTATTGTTAGGTTGATTTCGCACAGATTGAGCTCTGGTTCGCTGGAAATTGGAGTGGCGCCGCCAATTTCTCCGGTTCTGAGTGATCAAAGTGAGTAAAAGTGTAATTCGATAGTGAACAAAGTGATATTTGTTATACATGAGTGAGTAAAGTTTAGAACGTGTCATACTTGAGTGACTTTTTTAACCATTTTCCTTTTTGATAATTAAATAGAGAGTCAAATATTTTGAGTCGTTGGATTTTTACCAAATATAATCTGAGACGTTGATTGTTATTAAGTGGAGTCAGTTAAAAATCAATTTGGGTAGGTTATACTCTTATTAAAAGCTGAAAATTATACTACCTTTGACCGTAATCTACTAGTATTAAAAAACGGAGCTTGAAAATTATACTCACAACACTGTAATTAAGTGCTGCTTTTGGGCTTAGATCATAAGCCTGCAATCCACGCCCAAAATTTTTGCCCCAGATTAACTCCCCTTTTGTTGTGTACTTGTGTTACCTTCAGCCATGGAAAGCCCAGACACTTTCATAAGCATGTAACAAGCTCAGAACTTCTATCTGTTCTTCTTCTTTTTTTAGAGAAAATGACTCAAATGATCATTTAAGTTTGTCATAATCGACAATTTGATCACTGAATTTTGGAATATATCAAAAAACTCATTAAACTTTAACTTTGTCTATCAATTTGATCAATTTGTCTATTAGAAACATTCTAATTTGTCAAATATTTCGTTTATATAAATGACATTATGAGATAAATGCACATAGCATAATAGGAGAAGTATGAAAACCATCATGAAATAAGAAAAATTGACATCTAAGATGAGCAAAGTGATCAATTTGATAGACAAAGTTAAAGTTCAGTGACTTTTTTGATATTTTCTAAACTTCAGTGATCAAATTGTCGATTATGACAAACTTGATTGATCATTAGAGTCATTTTTCTTTCTTTTTTTAAATGGAAAACTTCTATCTTTTGCACTAGTGAGATATCAGGGCTAGATTTTCCGATTTTGTTTTCTTTTGCCAGAACAAAGGTAGAACCGTTGAAGGCAAAAGCCTTACTACCCCATTATTAAGGAAAAAGGAAAAGAAATACAAGAACAACCAAGTCAAAAACCTCAACGAAAACGGAATTGAGGCAGACCTAAGCAGTCTCCATTATACAATATAGCAATGTGTTGGGTTCAGCGGCATTTACATGTTATGTATTTAAACTAGCTTGGTCACGCGATGACAGTGTCCAGTCAGTAGAATAGATCAATAGCTAGAGTTCTTCTCTCTACTTCTCATCTGTGGTGGAGTCTTGGTGGACATAGCCACATACGAATCAAGGAATGAAAATTAAGTAGGGCATGGTATACTGTATACTTCCCAAAAATGGGCCGAATGTCCAACCTGAACCTCCAATGGTACTGTATCAATCTGTATGTACTCAAATTCTAAGGTCATCAGTATTGCTGTGCATGATAATGTACCACAGGGAACAGTTGGTTTCACCAAGATTCCCTGTCCTTCTGTCCTTTGTTCTTTGCTGTCTCATTATTTACCGTTAAGGTAGGTATTTAAGGTAAATTAATTACTTCCTTTTCTTCCTTCTTTTTTTCCTCGTTGAGATCATGAAATTAGGTAACTTGAGTGAACAGTTTAACTACGTCTGGATGAACTTAATTAACTCTACACGACCTGCATGTACATTATGCCATAACCTAGCCTAAAATTAACCAATTTAGATAAGTTTGGATGACAAGTTGACAACACAAGATGACAAAAGAAAGAACAGATGACCGAGATCGAGCTTAGTGACACTGTGACACCATAGCTAAGACGATCGATGAGGCATGCATGGATCCCAAACATGGTTTGATTTAATTTCGTGCTTCGTTTTCAAGTAAAACCAACGATCCTACTACTAGTTAGTAATTACTAGCTACTTACTACCACACAAATCCAAAAGGGGGAGGTTGGAATCCAAAGGCTTCGATTAGTATAAGCTGTGCCTGTTGGCCTCTAACGAGCATGTGAAAACAGAAGCCTCCACACCATAAACAAATTAGGGACCCCATTATGAACACCAAGACGACGGTACCACCCACCATAATTTATGGCATGTTTTCCACCAGTGCTTGCTATAGTGGCATCGATACATGGCCATCACCCTCCTCCTCCTCATCCTCATATTCATCTTCCATAAAATCATGGTCTCCATTGTTATTTCAGCCATTCTAATAGTATGTATATACGGGGAGTTTTTCCATAGAATTTTTATAGTGAAAATTTAGTGAGTATCTTCTATACAATAGTTTATAAGTCTCAATTTTGATCATATTTTGGCATATCAATCGTTAGATGTTTAGCTATATATGAGTAGATCATTCTTGTAAATTTTCGACCAAATAAATCGTTAAAAGACTCAAAATCATGGTTTAGCAATTATAAACATGAACGGTTCAAGTTTGATAAATTTGGAACGTTCATTTATATCATCTTGTTCGACCCCTTAACAATTTTTAAATTGGATGAAAATTTATAGAAATAATCTACGTATATATACCTAGATATACAACGGTTAATCTTCTAAAATATTATTGGGAAGTATGATTTTTAAAAAAGTACTCACTAAATCCTCACCATAGAGGTTCTCAATGAAAATTTTCTCTCTCTCTCTCTCTCTCTCTCTCTCTCTCTCTCTCTCTCTCTCTCTCTCTCTCTCTCTGTATATGTGTGTGTGTGTGTGTGTGTGTGTTCTTGGGTGCGGACGTTCGCACCAACAAAATCCGTACGGATTCCGGCGTTTCAGTCACCAAATCCGATCTCCACAGTTCAGATTATAGGTATACATATATAGATCAACCCTGTAAAATTTCATTCAATTTGGTGATCATTTGGATCCTCAAAATCGTGATTTATCAACCGGAATCCGAATGATTCAAGTTTTCTGATTTTTGTCCGTTTGTGTAAATCACGATTTTGAGGACCCAAATGATCACTAAATTAGATGAAATTTTACAGAGTTGCTCTATACACGTATACCTATAATCAGAATGATGAAGATCGAATTTGGTAACCGGACGCCTGAATCCATACGAATTGGCTTGATGCAGACGTCCGCATCTAAAACAATCTGTATGTATGTGTGTGTGTGTATATATACATATATCAATACTAGGTTGGAGCATGCAAAGCTCGCAAAGCTAGAAAGTGAACGAGAAGCACATAGTAATGGTGGCATGAGCGGGAATAGACAGAAGGGACTCGAGGACAGGGAACCCTTTTTGTGAAAACTATATATATTGGCCTCGATCAATAACCCTATAGAACAAAGCAGTTCGTCACGATCGTCGGGTAGGCATATATCTACTCGAACCACACATGCTTTTAGTTGTTGGTTTCACTATGTAAAAAGTTGCAAAAACCAAGAGTCTCCGAGGCTCTCCGAGGCACATGGGTATGCTTCCCTTTGTTAAACGAAGGGAGATCGACTTCATTTGCAATGTTGGAGCATTGGAGGAGTCGTTGTATAGGGATAAAAGCAACTGCTTTATTAATATTGCTCAATGGAAACCCTAAGTAGGGATTAAGGACAAGACAATTGTGTTAAGTTGGATTCAGGTGGGACTAGTAAATTGTATACACAACTACACAAAACGTTTTACACGATGGTCATTGTGCGTCATGATTTTCTTAAATGTGTTTTATTTGTCGTCTATCCAACCGTCATCTGATAAAATGACTTCAGACAACGCGAAAAACACTTAAATAACTGTCGTATACCGATCATAGGGATGACAGTCATATAGTTCAGATGACGAATGATATTCGTGTGCCAACAAATGGCATCCATACATGTGCTTCCTTGTGTCTGATGGCATGCATTCACACGACAAGCGTTTGTCGTCTCTATGATATTGAGTCAACGGACACAGTAATGTTTGCCATCTGAGTATATCTATTTCGACATACTTATATGCTTTGACTGTCTTTTGAGTATGATTGAATGGACAATTTTTAGTAACTTTACGTGGTGAGCAAGCATTCAAATTTACCAAATAAGCAGTACATGATTCATATATCTACTTTCAACAATACCATATGAACATTGATCGATTTCAACCTTGTGCTTACAAATATTAGAAACTATAATTATACAAAAACATGAAGTCCATGAGAACTCACAAGTTACAAGTACAACAACTAATTCTCACACTTGGAGTGTCGTTGATTAGGCACCTATAATTCCTACAATTTGTCAACATGACTTGTTCCATGAATCCTTGTTGTTTCCAGATAGTCTTGGTAGTAATAACGACTGCCCCGGCACCATAACTTGTGCATCTTTTTTCATACCATAATATAGCATATTGCTTGAGACTCTAGCCAAACTTTGTGTCAGACAGCTTGAATTTTTGACCTGATTATATCCCCTAAATTGCAAAAGTGTAAAGATTTGCACAAAATATAAGAATCATAAGTAGCAAAACAAGATATTTCAGTCTCCCAAGAAACTAGAGAGCACTAGAAATCAAAGAGATCGAGCACAGAAAAAAAATGCACAAGTTGCATAACATGATACCATATAGCATCAAAGGTTCTTCTAAGACCGAGTACCCTTAGACAACACAACACTTGATAGTCAGCATCTTAGTCCAACAAAGAACTCCCCCCAACATCATTGCACATTCATATATACTCCCAACAACATTACACATTGTCAATTCATCATATTTATACTCTCATATAATATGAATGTTTCAATGTGCTACAGCAACCTAGTTTCAGTAACAGCCACATAGTTTCAATATATTCGAGGCAGCTTCTACAAGTTCAATTAACTTCCACGCATCGCAAAAAAAGAGGTGATTGTAATTGCTATGTGAGCATGAAGAAACTTGGTCACTTTTAAACTACTACTAGTAATGTAGTTAAACTAATCACACAATCATCTCCAGAAATCAACCCTCATAATTTTAAATTCCTTAAACTGATTGTGATATTGTTTTTACTTCATATCAATTTTTATTCTCTTGTAAATAGAGTTAATGGCTTAGATTGTAACTGTAGCAAACTATTGCTATATATGTAAACATGTACAAATAGTTTTGAATTAATTAAAATCACTTTCGACATAGTATCAGTCGCTTAGGCCTAGGATCATTACATGTGTCTCTTGTGTCTCTCCTAGAGTCGAGTCTTCCTTCTTCTTTGTTATGTGTCTTTTTCCTAATGGCAACCTCCAACACTTATAACCAAAATACCTCCCAGTTCACCAAACTCACTAAAACCAATTACCTCACATGGCTTTGACAAATCAATCCTTATCTTCATGGTCAGAAATATTAAGGCTATATCACTGGATCCACTCTCGCACCTTCTCCAACTATCACTACTCCTGCCACTGATAATCAACTAGCCCGCACCATCCCCAACCCTGAATTTGACAATTGGGAAACTACTGATCAACAAATCGTGAGTATCCTCACCACCTCTCTTACTAAAAAAGTTTCGCAGCTCACTATTGGGTTCGAAACTTCTAAAGAGATATGGGATTGTATTGCACGCTCAAAGTTCAAAAAGGCTCTCAATCTATTGATGATTATCTTTGCCATGTCAAAAACCTTGCAGATTCTTTGGCTTCCATCAATAAGCCCATTCCCGATGATTTCTTGGTGCTTTGTACACTCCGAGGACTTGGACCTGATTAACTGATGCTCCAGACAGCCTTGACCCAGAAGCCATCCCTTTCTGATTTCACTGACCTTCAGGCTAGCATCCTCTCATTCAATCAGCAAAATCAATCAGTTCATGCTTCCAATGCCAATGTCGTTGCCTTATATCATCAGTCCTCATCTTCTTCCCGTTCTGATCATCGTCTCAACAATGGCAGTAACTACAATACTGGCGGCAAGTCCTATGACAATCACCGACATGATAACAACCATGGTTGGCAGACCCAGCAGCCATAATATCAGGTCGCACATCAGCCATACACCTCGCCTCAATAGTATGTTGCGTCTCCTTAGTATGTCGCTGACCCAGCAGCAGCCATACATCACGCCTCCATTAGCTCGCCCTACTTGGGCTCCTGGACCTCTTGACCCATCTCCCCAAATGGTGTTATAATTGTAACATAGGTCAGTATGAGCTAGCTCAATGCCCACACAAATTTGATGAGCCTACTTCTACTCCTCCCTTTGTTAGTGCTCATTTCACTGCTGACCCTAATTGGTATTTGGATACCGGTGCCACTCATCACATGACCGCCATGCCTGTTCACAATCCTCAGACATATGGTGGTCCTCACAATATTTTTATAGGTAATGGGGATTTGATGCTTGTTACTCATATTGGTACTCTTCCTTTGTTACTCGGCTCGAGTCAATTCTCCTTACAAAATGTCTTTCGCATTCGGTCTATTCGTAAAAATCTCATTTTTGTTGCTCGTTTTACTAAAGACAATCGAGTATTCTTTCTTTTTTTCTCCTGATTTTCATCAGATTTATTGCTTACATTCTGGTCAACTCTAATTTCAGAGCCCTTGTAAAGATAACATCTACCCACTTCGTCTACCCAGTGTGTCCATCACTCCTCAAGCTCTTGCGTCTATCCATTCCTCTATCCCGCATAATCGTCTTGGTCATCCGTCGTCCGATGTCTTAGCTCGCTTAAGTTCTACAATTGGTTCCAAGTTATCGTGTCGCACTTTTTGTTGAAATTGTGCACTTAGCAAATCTCACAAATTACATTTTCCTTTGAATAAAGTGTCTGCATTATTTCCATTTTATATTGTTCATGGTGATGTTTGGGCATCTTCTATTTTGTCTACCAGTGGCTTTAAATATATTTTTCTCTGATGAATTTTCTCGATACAGTTAGATTTATCCCATGCATCAAAAAAATGAAGTTCTCACTCACTTTCAAACCTTGGTTACCATGATCCAAAATCTCTTTAACACCACCATCAAGTTTCTTCAAAGTGACAATGGGACTGAATACATTAATAATGTGTTCTCTCATTATTGTAAATCATTGGAAATTCAACAAAGATTCTCTTGTCCATATACACCACAACAAAATGGCCTTGCAGAATGCAAACACCGCCATATTGCAACCATGACTCGTAGTCTCCTTCCCACCTCCAATACTCCTCATAAAATTTAGGTTGAAGCCGTCTTAACCTCAGTTTATCTCGTCAATCTTCTTCCTACACCTACCCTAAATTGGGATTCTCCTCATTCTTGCCTTTATGGTAGCCCGCCATCTTATTCCTCTCATCGTGTATTTGGATGGTCTTGTTTTACGTATCTCAATCATTATGTCTCTAACAAACTCTCGAGTCTTAGTTTAGAGTGTGTCTTCTTAGGATATAGTCCTTAGCATAAAGGACATCATTGTCTCGATCCCTCCACTGGTCGTGTCTATGTATCTAGGCATGTTTTATTTAACGAAACATATTTTCCTTATAAAACTTTGCAGGTTACACATTCTGGTCCATTGGAGTTCACATTACAAATTGGTACAGCCCAATCCAATCCAACAACTCAGCTACCTCAAGCTCACTCTCACAAAAACTCATGTTGCTCTCGACTCCAGTGTCATCTCCACAATTGAGCTCCCTCTCACTCCTTCAACATCATCGCCTCATGTTGACGTCGTTGCTCTACCATCGTCGATATCCTATTGTCGTCATCCTCGACCTATGATCGATCCTGCATCGTCCGCCTCTACTCCACACACCCAGCTCTTTCCTGCCTTCGTCGATGCCCCACACACCTAATTCATACCGTCCTTGGTGACACTTCGGCTCCCCCACCGCCACCTCCAACTTCAAAACTTGATCCAGGTTGCACTCATTCAATGACCACCAAATCCATGTTCGGCCATAATTTCTCCAATGAATCTGTTTGGTATCCCATCCCTCATGCTCTCCTTACCTCAGTTGATTCTGTTGAGCCTACTTGTTATTCACAGGCTTCCAAGCACCAGCATTGGCGTGATTCTATGGAGAGGAGATTAATGCCCTCCTCAAGACCACACTTGGTCTCTGGTTCCGTCAGCTGCATCTCAAAATACAATAGGATGTAAATGGGTTTTTTGCATTAAGAGGAGGTCTGATAAAACTATTAAGCACTATAAAGCTTGCCTTGTTTCCAAGGGATTCCATCAGCAGCCTGATATTGATTACAAAGAAACCTTCAGTTCGATTATTAAACCTGCCACAACTCGCATTGTGCTCAGTGTTGCTGTTTCTCGTGGCTGGTCACTTCGCCAACTTGACGTCAAGAATGCTTTCTCCATGGGTTTCTCACTGAGGAAGTCTATATGATAAAACATCTTGTCTTTGTGGATCTGTCCCAACCAACACATGTTTGCAAGCTTCATAAGGCCTTATATGGCCTTAAACAAACTCCTTACACATGGTTCGAATTCCAGCGCATCCGCTCCTTTTTGCTATCTGTCGGGTTTCGCCAAAGTCAAGCTAACTCCTCCTTATTTATGTATCGACATGGTACGCACATTCTCTATTTCCTTCTATATGTCGATGATATTGTTCTCACTGGTAATAATGACCGTGTTCTTCGAAGCTTTGTTGATGCACTGGGTCATGGTTTTGACATCAAAGTCACAGGCCCATTGCATTATTTTCTTGGCCTATAGGTGACTTCTCATGCTCATGGAATTCATCTCAGCCAACTCAAGTATGCCTATGATCTTTTTTCAAAGCATGATTTGCTCCATAGTAAACCTGTAAGCACGCTTATGTCTTCCAAAAGGGTTATGTCCTCTGCTGATGGTGACTCTCTCCCCAATCAAGCTGTGTTTCTCAAAATTGTGGGCTCTCTTCAATACCTCATTATTACGCATCCTGATATTTCCTTTGTGGTGAATTTGGTTTCCCAATACATGAGTCAACCTCGCACTCCTCACCTTCTTGCTGCCAAGTGCATCCTTCGTTAAGGGGCACTCTTGATTATGGCTTGTCCTTTGGTCCTCCTCGCAAGCTTATTCATCTCACAGGTTACTCAGATGCTGACTGGGTTGGCTGCCTGGATTCCCGTCGTTCTACCTCTAGCTATTTGATCTATCTCAAGTCCAATTTAATATCATGGTGCTCCAAAAAGCAACCTACAATTGTTGGTTCAAGTGTTGAATCTGAGTACAGATCCCTTGCTCATGTTACTGCAGAAACAACTTGGTTAGCTTTTCTTCTCTGTGAATTGGGTGCTAATGTTCAATTTTCAATTTACCTTTACCGTGACAATCTGAGTGCTATTTATATGGCATCAAATCTAATCTTTCATGCTCGCACAAAGTACATTGAATTGGATTATCATTTTGTTCGTGAGAAAGTCGCTCTTGGCAGTCACCGGGTTTGCTTTATTCCATCAGTTGACCAACCCGCTGACCTTCTCATCAAACCCTTGCATAAGCAGCATCATCGGATGCTTCAAAGCAAACTTGTTAGTCAAGGACCGCCAAGTTGAGGGGGATGTTAAACTGATCACACAATCATCTCCAGAAATCAAGCTCTCATAATTTTAGATTCCCTAAACAGATTGTGATATTGTATTTACTTCATATCAGTTTTTATGCTCTTGTAAATAGAGTTAATGGTTAAGATTATAACTGTAGCAAACTATTTCTATATATGTAAACATGTACAAACAGTTTTGAATTAATGAAAATCACTTTCTACAAATGTAACTCAACTAGCTAGTTCAAACCAAACTCAATAGCAATAATAACTTCAAGTCAAATTTTAAACACAACCCAAGTAAACTAGGCACAAAAACAACAACATAGGATTGAACTGAAACGGTTGCAAAAAAAAAAGTGACACACAGTTGGAATTGGAAAAGGAAAGCAAAATTTAGAGGCTGGGACATGTGCAACAGAGAGTACCTTGTGAGGGCACTCGACAACTCCTCAATGTCGTGCTCAGCACTGATGTCAGCCTCACCATGACCACCACGATGTGGAGCGGCAGTAGTGATTCTATGCATACAAGTACACCCGTAGACCAATAGTGATCGACGTTGTGGAACTAACAAAAGAGAGACTGTTGGGAAGTGTTGTGTCGTCACTTAAGGTCGATGATGAAGCAAAGAGAAGAGAAGGTGGATGGACACGTCGATGTCGATTACAACTCGGGTCACCAAATCTGAGAAGATGGAGAGGTGTTGGTCTCGGCTTCGTCATCGAGGAAAGCCCAGAGAGAAAGAGGTGGAGTCGACGACGATGATGCACAACATTCTAGACCCCAACTCGCTCTCCTCTCAAGACCAAGCGCGAGTTTGGAAAACACAAAGGTGGGGGTTGAGGTCCAGGGTGGGATCATTGGCAAAGCTAAGGAAGCTATCTCGAGAGATCGAGATCGAGATCGAGATCGAGATCGAGAGAGAGAGAGAGAGAGAGAGAGAGAATTTGGGTTGGAAGCAAAATAGAAGAGAGAGGTGGTATGGTAAGGGTTAAAAGCATGGATCTGACCTAGAAACCTTTTTTTCTTACTATTCTTTTAGGGTTTAGGGTTTAGATTTATGTCTAGGGTTTAGGGTATTATTAAAAAAAAAATTACATGACAAGATAGATATGAATCCCATGAGAATGCATATGAGGTACTTGATTTCAAATTATTCTTGACGAATTGGCAAATTGTGTTTTACTTAAAGGCAATATGATCACAGCGATATGACATACGGATCGAGATTGAATTCAAATCGGAAATTTTAAGTTTTTTACAGCGTGCTTAAATTAGTCCAATTGTCTCATCTAACGGTCACATTTGCAAAATGATTACTTTTTAGTGATTTAGTTTCATAAAGGTTTGGTCTCTATATAACCAACAAACATTGTAAGTAACATTAGTAATTATATATGAAATTAAAGACATACGAGAAACCGAAATAGTCTTGTGAGAAATGTGTCCATAAGCATGCGTCAACCTCGTAATAAAAGGGATTTTTCTAAAATTTTACCCTCGTCAGAATTTGTTTAGAGGTCAGTCAATGAGGTCAAATACTACCAAAAGACTAAAATGACATTTTTCAAGGATTTTGCTCATTCTCTTATGGGAGGAATACCTAAATTAATTTTTTTTTTCTCATATTTTTTCTTATGATAAGATAGATATGAACTTCGCGATAATGCATGTGTAAAAGTTGGTCTCAAATTAGTTTTTTACGGAGCTGCAAATCGAGTATTACTTTAAACAGCCTTGGCATCACAACAGTGACACGCACGGATCGAAGACAAATTCAAGTCAAAAAATTCTAATTTTTAAACACCTTAACATTATTTCGATCATCTCATCCAACGATCAAAGTTACGAAAAATGATTATTTATAGGCAATTTACGAAATTTGCCGTTTAAAGTAGCAAAAGAAATATTAAAACTTAATTAGACGACATACGACTGTCATCTGATATAATGCATATTTCAAAACCATCAAAATTTTAGATGCCCATTATTAAAATCTGCAAATTTTAGATGCTCATTGAGACAGTTTAAGTGAGAAATTTTTTGCTCAGATTGTGTTGTAACTTAGACGACAGACGACCGTCGTCTCATCGAAGAACTCAATTTAGTGAGCTCCCTTGGAGAATTGCCTACAACTCCTCATTTGTTTGAATTGGCATAAAAAAAATAATTTTTTTTGTCAAATATTCAGACGACAATCGACCGACATATAATTGAATGACTCACTCACGTGAGCCTCCTTTGATGATTGCCTATTTGATTGATTATTCGAAAAATATTTACACGACAGACGATAGTTGTCTAACTGAACTATTAATTTCAAAAAAATCAAAATTTTGAGATGTCTGCCTTTGAAAACCAAAAAAATGCATTGTTTAAAAATCTTTCAAAAAACAAACAAAAAATTATCAATGTCTGTTTAATTCAAAAATTTTCAGATGACGAACATTTAGTTTATGTCGTATAAGAGACGTCGTATAAATATATTTTTGTATTAATGATAGTGAGATAGCGATAGCATCTTGTATGAGCAAATTGCACGAGAAAATGGACTTCTTAAACATCCTTGGATACCCGAAAACAAAAGATGGAATTCTATTTTGGCATTGGACTATAAGCATCGGCCATAAGAAATTAACATTTACCTTTTCTTCCAAGGAGGAAAAGGGAAAAGGTTCGCGTACTCTAATTCCATTTCCAATGGCATTGACCTGCAAATGCAACTTATGCAAGGTGGTATCTTGTCCTGACAAAAGCTGAAGGCCAAGATTTTGATGTCGGCAGTTGTACTCATGCGTATTTTTGATGACTTTGATATTTTTATTAATTAATTAAAGACTGTCGAGAAAGAAAAGGAACAGAAGCGTGACAATTAGTCTTGAATCTTATATATGCATTAGTTTCTCATTTGCTCAAATTTAATTTATAATACTGATTAAAAATATATAGATTAGTTTTGTGGTGATTAGTTATTGATGTTGTCGAAATTGCTTATTCAAAATAAATTTATAAGAATATAGCCGAACTCGTCTTCGATTCATGTTATCATAATTCAAAAAATATGAGCAGATGTTTTTTTTTTCCAAAGAAAAAAAATTGCAAAGACAAGCTTTTAAAGCATCATAAATCAAACATATCAAACCATTTAAATTTAGCAACATTCGGAGAAATAGTGTTGTGCTAAGTTATATTGCCTTAAGAACCATGAACAAATTTATAAAACTTATCAGCTACATAATTAACTTGTGGATAAACATGAGAAAATCCCAAGAGTAGTACGATATCTATCAACTTTGAACATATATGCATGTTGAGGGACAAAGATTAGAATCTAACTTTAATTTAAGGGTTAAAAATGACAAGAAGATGGGTTGTTTGACCAAGAAGTGGAATATGAAAATCACATAAATGAGAAAACCAAAGCAAAGAATGTGGAATTTATGAGACTGAGTGAATGATTAGGGAACGAATGAAGCAAAACAAAAACAAATCATAGAGCTCTCATGAGTCTCATCAGTTTCATAATGAGACTCATCACTCGTGCGTGCATAAGTCCACTGGATATGTGGCGGTAACCATGGGAGCTGCAGATCGAGGAAGCCCAGCAAAGAAATCACAGAACTCTCTCTCTCTCTCTCTCTCTCTCTCTCTCTCTCTCTCTCTCTCTCTCTCTAGCTAGAATTGAAAGAGACTTAACAATGGTGTAGTGTAGCGGAAAGCTCGAAATGCCGGGTGTCAGAATGCAAGGAATCACGGGAGTTCTTACTTTGCATCGATCAGTTTTCACGTCCAAGATTGTGAGCGGAAATTCAAAGATTTCTCTCGTTTAGTTTCTTACTAGATTTGACGGTTGAAAATATTTTAATTATGCTCCATGCTATGGTAAATTGTCTAGGTTAAATATAGTTTATGTACACTTGAGTTAGTTTGGTTTTTTTATTTGGTCACTACTTCGCTATGAGTTAGTTATTTCAACTTTTAGAACCAGTTTGTTCATTCATCAAGACCTCAAGGGTTGTATGGATCAGATGTCTCAAATTCAAACATTGAAAGTGTATCTTAAAAAGAAAATGATTTCAACTAATGAGTTGATCATAGGGTCATTTACTATATCGGAAGTTCTTATTATCTGAGCGTATCTGGTGGCTAGCTGCCACAAAATTGAGAGAGAGAGAGAGAGAGAGAGAGAGTATAAAATTGAGACCGTCGTTTTGTGGGTTTAGTGTTTACTGATAGAATGTCTGGCGTTAAATGCCGCAATACCGACACTGGTTAAACGACAACACACTATCATGCAGAATTGCAGATCAAACAGACAATTGAAAGGAACTTGACTAAACGAAGGGGCCGGGGTCTAAAATATACACACTGTTCTAAGCTAAGCAAAGCAACACAGAGTCACAGAGAGGTATGGCCCAAGGAATGCGTTGTTCGTTGGCCATGGATATGGCGAGGTCGTGAAAGTGACCTAAAACTGGAACCCTTTCCCGGGCTTCCTATCATTTTCGTTTCTCTGTGAACTTTGAAACTGACCTGACCTGACCTGACCTAGGTCACCGACGTCTCCGACACGAGCTCCTAGAGAGTAAAAAAGAAGAAGAAGAGCCTGTTGTGGACAAGACTTGTAACGAAACGAATTAAACGCTAAAATCTAAACAGTGTGGCATGGTCACTGGTCAAGTACAGTAGTAAATATAGTGCCAACAGGGTCTCTACCGCATGCCTATCTGGCGATCTCCCAATCTCTATCGATCTTATTTAAAAGTCAAATATATGTGGTATGTGCCTATGTGGTCGCTAGCTAGCTTCATGCAAACTGTGGGGGCCGGAGAAGTAACTATATATGACATTGGCCGGATAGCAAAATTGCTATCATATAGATCGAGCGAGTGACAACAGAAATCTGTAACTCGGACGTCATTAATAAAACCATATGACAATTTTGGTCTATATATGCAATGTGTTAACCAGGGTTTCTAGCTATATGTCTTTGCTCAAACTATTTACCATTTTAAGCGGATGTTGAAGCTATAGACCTAGCATGACAAAACGTACATTGTTGGCTCTTCTCGCGAAGGGTTGGTTGTTCTAGTTGCACAACGATAGGTCATGATCGAAGATAAACCAGTATTTTAAGGTACATATAATAGACGCATCCTCGGGGCATGCACTTGTACCAATCTCGAGCACGGTAACTTAGGTCATCGATCGAGTTTTGGGGAATGGATCTACGGGCGGATCTAAGATTTCAATCTTGGATGGACTGTAATTTATTGTGTAACGCACGATTCTTTTTTTAAGTTTGTAAGCTATTAAGATGATGTTCGTCATTTTTTTTAATTTTATTTATTTGGTTTGATTGTGAATTTCATTTTCACTAGGGAAATTAGATATTTCATTTGATTAGTGTGTGTTTATAGAATTGAATAGATTGTTGGTCAAGCTCATTTTGATATGTTGCAATGGCTATTCATAAGGAAAGACGAAAGGGAGTTGGGCCCATTTTCAAGCTGGAATATAACAGGAACTTATAGAGGTTTGTGAATTATACCTCCAGATTTTTCATCTTAAGTTTTGAACTTTCATGACACTGTGTATCATGAAGCTTATGGCTGGAGTAGCTCAAGAAACTCAAGTTGTAATATTTATTAGAAGCTATAGCACTGCTTTGAGTGCTTTCAATGGATCGGAGTTCTAAAAAAACCATACACCGCCTGGATCATGAAACATGATACATTGTTTCATACATCAACATAAATGATGACTTGATCTTTTAGTTGCTCTGTGTTTGAGCAAAATAGGATCTACTTGTTATGGAGAATGGTAATTTGATTTATAATTGGTCTGGTAAATTTAATTCCTACAATGATTTTCCTAAGTCTGCATTGTCTAATTATTCTGACGCAGATATATACAAGTTATCCAATATGTTGAATATTCTTAAGCTATAAACACCAACTAAAACAACTGTATTTAGTGGAGCCTTTATAGTAAAGTTTAAAATTAGAATCCTTTCCTAGTGTAGGTGTGTAAACTTTATCTGATTATGTTCATTGTTATGTGATTCGGAGGGACTTGGAAATTTCCTGATTCTACAAATAGCTCCTATAGATTTCCAGAATTTAGGAAAGCTAGTGGCAACTCTGTCATCGAATTAGTTAGCACACTGACAAAAATAAGTGGCATACATTATGTGCAGGTGAGCATTTTGAACACTTATGATGATCACAGATTTAGAGTTCATACAAGAAAAAAGTCTACATATGTTAAAAGCATCAGACTTTCATATCATTCAATGCACATCATTTGTAGTTCTATACACAACCAAATAGATTCAAACATCCACATCAGAAAATTCAGCTGGTTCAACAAATGGATTTTGTACCTAGCATTTTAGTTTTACACATAGTAAATCAAAATTATGAGTTCTCGTTATCACTAAGATGTATACTAATGGCACAGCATGAGGGATTCCTTCTGTGAAATTTTAGACCATAGTATATTTTCTTTTGATCTTTTAATTTTTGTTGACAATAAAGTGTAATTATTTTCATGACATGCTTGACAATGAACACAAGGTTGGGAGTATCCAAATTAGTGTGGAAGGTGTATTTATATGGCCATTTAGACAACTTCGAAAATGATATCTAACACTTACGTATAGAATTTCAGAGTTGAGATATAGCCCTGTACGCGAGTTACTCTCTAAACCCACTAATCGTTCAAATCATACATATGCAAGTGATGCAACCACTGAACCACTAACCATTATTCTATTACTCCAAGTTATCCAACAAAAATTACAAAGTCAAATTGAAATTGAAAATTTGAAATTCAAATTGGTAACAAAATAGAAGGAGAGAAAAATGGAGATACCGGGAGGGTCAGTAGGCCGGGTCAATGGTCTGTGTGTCAGCAGTCGATGGGCAGGCGGCAGTCAGAAGACCAGCGACAAAGGAGATTCGGGAACTACCAAACTGAGCAAGTGAGCACAGGGCAGCTGAGCAGGGAGAGAGGATTAATCGAATGAGGAGATGAGACTAATTAGTTTCAGCTTCGGTATAGATGAGAATGGGCTATTGGGTTGGGCTGGCTCACCCGGATGCATAGCCAAAAAAAAATTAATTGCTAAAAAACTAGGGTGGGCTGCAGCCCATCCTGCCCTTGGGCTGGGTCCACCCCTGAATGGATCGGAACTGGTTCCGGTGGTTTCATGGCAGTTTGAAGAACAGAACTTATAGAAGTAGACTTGAAATAAATGCAACCTAGCTACCAGAGCGGATCCAGGATTTAGAAATAAGGTGGGCGGTGGATCCAAGATTTAAAAATAAGGTGGGCGGTGGATCCAGGATTTAGAAATAAGGTAGGCTGTACTTATGTTGTGCAGCGCAATTTGGAGCCTACATAAGCAAATATTTTTGCACAGGCTATACAATAGATAGTTATGAAACCTAAGGCCAAGTCTAACGGCTTTGTCAAATGACATGTAAGCAACAAAAACAGTAACAATTGACAGTAAATTTCAAAACACAAGCTTCCAATAGATATGTCATATCCAGCGTGGTTGACATTTTGGAATTTCTCTGTCAAATTTGACAGCAGCAAAGGAAACTGCCATTTATTTTTTTATTCTTTTTTTCTATCTTCTCCCTCCTCCTCTCTCCTCTAGAGTCTCTCTACTCTCTCTGGTGGTCCTCCCGTAAACAAATATATTCGAGAATGAAATTAATAAAATAATAATAGAGAATAACATATTCATTGAACGTTAAATTTAGCAAAATTGTCAAAAGATTAGTCAACCTTCAAATGTAGGTTTGGCAAAAGAAATTTGACAAAATCATTAGACTTGGCCTAAGAAAGAGGCTAGCACAAAGAGAGATACACTATCCCCATATCTATACATTAAGCCACACCGCAATCCCTTAAAACATATCATTAAGTCTTGAAATTAACAAGCAAGCATATTTAACATTACTATCCCACATCAAAGAAATGAAGAAAGAACAATTTTAATTAAGTTATAATACACATTGATCCGTAGCCACGAAATGATCGAGTTTATGATGCTACCCATAATGCATTTATTAATTTTTGTCATATAATCATATATATACCAATTGTTCTTCTTAATCACAATTGCCATGAATTATCACATATCAGATGATCATTACTTAGTTTACAAACAACAATTACGGAAGATTAATACACTTTAGATATATGGATTATCTACTCTACATGTCTGTTGATGAGCAAGGGGATAGATGCTCGATCATCCCCACGGGGTCATAAAACTGTGCAATTGCATATATACTTTCGTTTTTTTCTCTAGCTTGTCACCTGAAATGGAATCATAAGTGATCCCTTCACTGTTGTCATAGTATTGCTCAACTCAGCACCTCGTGTTTATTGATATAGACATTTTATGCTTGATTCTTAACATATTTCTCTCTACATTTAGTTTTGTTTTGAACTTAATATTCTCCTTTCTTACTTACTTTGTTTTTTTTAGGTTTTTAATAAAAGAGATGAATAAAGAAGGAGAAATGGAGCTTAAAACGTGCCAAGTGGAGATTTTCAACTTCGACTAGAAAAAATGGTATTTTTCTACTTTGACTAGGATTCCTACTCGGATTAGGAAAGTTAAGAAATGATGCAAAAATGGTCTCTAAATGGTGTCCAGAAATAGAAACTCAAGATGACAAATAAAACTGATGCCAAATGGTGCAAATGAAGAAGGAAAACATTTTTCCTACTTAGACTAGAAAAGATGGTGGACGGAAAAATGGGACCATTTGAGGCCGATTCAAATGAAGACCAAATGTATCTGATTTAATGCCCAAAATGTATTTCCTAAATGATATTATTCAGCATATATTCCTTGGAGAAGAATATCTACAAGATCTGGAAAGATGAAGATTTACATACTCCTAGTAGGAAGAGGGAATCGGCCTGAACAATCAGCCAACTTCGAGAAATCACCGAAGATGCAATTCAACTCCAAACATAGTAATGATATACCTCTCTGTAAATATCTTGAAGTCCTCTTTCCAACCCCAATGAGTACAAGATCATAATTTTCTGCAAGAATACCTCTCCTCCACAAATATGTCGTCCAACCTCTCCAAAGCAAAAGTGTTCATCCTCCACAACCTCCAATTACTCATAATATGTTAAGTCCCTTGTGAGTGTGATCAATCTTCCCTATAAGCCATTGAAACCTTAGTGTTCTAGTGTTGTTGACGGACAAACACTGTAACACTGACCTCTAACTTCTCTTCTTTTTCTTTGTGTTGGATTCAGTTGATTTATTTGATAAAGAATAAGATTGGTTTTTTGCTATATGTCTTGATTTATTTTTGTAGCTTCCATGTGTTTATGATTACTAGACTTTTGCATCTGTTTGGTTTGATCTTAATGCTTTGATGCCATGTTTTAGTTGATACGCTAAGTTCCTCTCTTTTGCAGGTTTCGATAATCTTAAATTACTTACGGTGTTTAGATGCTAAGTTGCACTTCTATTCAATAATCAAGCATGTGTACTTAGTCTAGACTTATGAATTTCGTTGTCTACTTAAGTTTTTAAAGTATGAAAAATGCTAGGTTAATTAGACAAGATGATCAATTGTAAATATAGTAATTTAGATTTTATTTTCGGTTTAGTAAGCATGTCTAGGATTCTATGTTCTTGTTTGTATTACTTGTCTATGGGTTGAAGCATGATAGAATCTAGGGTTTTTGAATGTGTTTTCTTGCCATATTTTATCTTTATTTTCGTAGATTAATAACCAAACTTATAAACCCCCCATAAACCTAGCGTCTCAATCTCCGGTTAAGAACGATCCCTACTTATCAATGCTACATCAACAGAAAATGATTTCAAATAATGATGTTATGATTGAATGTTAAGTGCTTATTTGATGTTTAGTTTTAGCGTTATCAATTTTTTGTGCCGTTGCCAGGGATTGTAAAGAGTTGTGTGATTTTGTTTGTAAATATGTAAAATTGTGTGAATAATACAAAAGACATATCTATAATAGTTACGAAATTTACATATTTTTTAATAATGCATACTTGTTCATACTTATAATATTTTTTTCAGTCATACTACATGTTAAAGGAAGCCTTCGATTTACATTAAATACATAAGCTTGGTTGATTAAGTCTCACTCTTCTGGAATAGATGTCACATTTTTTCTTGCTTATCTCCTTAACCCCTTGTGATGTGTAGATTTCATCACCGCACACTATAACCTAAGTGAAGTTATAGACATGAGGTTGAGGGCAGAGTTTGCAAAGGACTTGAGGGACTGTGTTTTCTCGAGGTTTTGGCTGAATGTCGGACATGGTATCTAGATAGGTTATGACTGGTGACTGGTTTTTGGATCTAAAAAAGAGAAACATCAATAGAGTATATACTATTGGCCCACTTAGCCTCGTGGTGTTTTCTCTAAATTAGTCCTACATCTCGCGTTATCTCTATCCCTGTTGGCCATGTCAATATCTTACCTAGGCTAATTGATTGAGAATGCATACTTTATCACAAGGGTCGCACGTCCATTGAAAGACCTAAAAATCAAGCTAGTGTACTCTCTTTAAATCTTAGGCGCACTCAATTTGGGCAATGCTTGTAAATAATACTATGTCGAAATTGTGTGTTTGTGCATATAAACTTGTAAAGGATTAACCACATTGGATTTTAGCTTGCATAACCTTCTGGCGGCTTTGTGATGGTCCTATTTCATCACCAGGTACCCTAACCTAAGTGGAGTTAGGGACATGAGGCCAAGAGATAGGTCACGTTTGCATCATGATTTAAAACATAACTTGTGTATTTTCTACAAGTTTCTAATGTTTTCTCTTATATGCATTCACTCCATACTTCACTTAGGTTCTTGTTTGATGTACTTGGATGACCATTTAAGTGTGTTATGCATGAATTCGATGTGATTTATTATGTGCTTGCATTTTAACATGTATATATATGTGTGTGTTTTTAACGTTTATTCTAAGTCTTGCATTGTATATATGCCTAATTTTGCAGAAAAAACATTGTATATTTGTGTTTTAGCTTGTTTGGAGCATTTTAGAGCATTCTAACCACTTTGCATACATTTTAGGTTGTTTAGAGCAATTGCATTCATTTTTACATTGTATTTAGTGTCTAGATGTCATTTTAGTGTTTTTTAGAGCTTTTTGAGTCTCTTGTGCGTTTTTGGTTTGTTTCAAGGTTGTTTACCTCGTTTTCTTTGTTTTGGTATGTTTTAGTGTGTTTTAGTTATTCTCCTTTGTTTTTGGAAAGTATCTTACATTAATTGTGTATTCTTTTGCTACTAACACTTAATCTTTGGTGGATGCTCAAGCTTATGAATGTCCAATTTGAATATTGCATCTTCTAGTACAGACCTACAAGCTCTCGCGAATCGTATAGCAAGTTTGAAGTTTCAACTTGTTCTTAGGGGGCAAGATTTTGACCAGCCTCTCATTGAGGAAGGTCTTGACTTGCCACTTTCATCCCATCACTCCACTGAACATTTTTCAGAAGAAGAAAACGAGCAAGCTACAATGGTTGCGAACAATGAACACAAATCACTTCGCCAACGTACTTGCTTCACCAAATAGAGTAGTGGTCTGACATGCATTGTGTTTCTGGATCCACAAGCGGATAAGAAGGACATCGAGATTAAGAGTAGCTTTCTCTACCGATTGTCTATCTTCCATGGACTGGCAAATGAAGATCCGAACATGCCTCTCAAGCAATTTCAATTCATATGCATGAGTATGAAGCCTTCCGATGTGGATCAAGAACTATTTAAACTTAAGGCGTTTCCATTCACCTTGGTGGATAGAGCTCAAAACTGGCTTTTGGAGCTTCCTCCAAACTACATCATCACATGGAAGCAACTTGCGGACTGATTTTTGGCAAAGTACTTTTCAGCCTCAAAGATCACAGTTTTGAGAAAGAAGATCATGCGAATAACACAAGCATCAGATGAGTCTTTGGCCAATATTACGGTCGATTCAAGATTCTATGTGCCACATTCCCTTCCCATAGTTTTTCAGAAACAAACATCATGAATTACTTTATGATGGTTTGAAACCGATTGATAAAGAGCTTATTGATGCTGCTGCGATCAGAACGTTCATGGATTTAGACAAAGCGGAGGCTCGCAAGCTGTTGGAGAACAGAGCTAACAATGATGCTCAATATGGGATGGCTCCACGAAAATCAGTGGTTGAAGTGAGTTCTAAGCAAGGTTCGGATGAGAAATATGACAAGCTAGCCTCCATACTAGAACAAGTACTAGAACTCGAGACTAAGAGAGCCAAAGCAGCTCTAAGACCAGTTTGTAGTGTTTGTCATATGCAAGGCATCACAATGACCAATGCCGTAATATAGCCGAGCAAGAAGGAGAAGTGGAAAAAGTGAATGCAATTGGTGGGTATCAAGGGGGTCAACATTACAACAATCATAACAACAACAATTTTGGCAACCATTATCATCCAGGTTTCAAGTGGAGTAGCAATGATGGATGTTTAAACCCTCCGACACCTCAACAAGGCTACCAACGTGCTCCATTTCAACCAAGGCCGCTACTGCCTAAAGCTCTAATGCAGCCTATGCAACAAGCTTCTTCGGTCCAACAATTCACGAATCCAGACTACAACAAAATGTTGGCCCAATGGTCTGCCTCGACACAAGTTCTTTTGGATGGACAAACCAAAACGAATGAGACATTGGATAGTCATGGCCGAGATATTTCACAGATGAAGAAGCAAATGGGTCAAATCGTTGACTTCATGGGTCATATAAGAGAGAACAAAAAACTACCTCCTCAATCACTTCCAAATCCGAGAAATGTTAGTGCTATGGTGACGAGTGAGAATGTACTAGAGGATCCAGCACCAAAGGCGCAAAGTACCTTAACAACACATTTTTGAGGATGTAGACTTAAAAGAAGACCCGATACCAAAGAGGCCGAGAAAAAGATCAAGGCAACATCTTCTACACAACATGCCCCAATGCAAGGTAATAACTGTATCCCTTCAAGTTCAGTTAATACTAATGCCTCGTTTACTCGTGCACCATGTCCACATAGGTTGTCGAAATCTAAGAAATATGATCAATACGAAGAAATCATGGATATCTTTTGAGAGTGTAAGTCAATCTTCCCTTGATCGAGTGCATAAAGCAAGTGCATATTTATGCCAAATTTTTGAAAGAGTTATGCACCCAAAGGAGGCAAACATAGGCGAAGGAGGTTGTGAAGGTGAATGCAATGTTTCAACGGTGTTACAATGTCGGCTACCCCAAAATTGAAGGATCCAGAGAGTTTTTCAGTTCCTTATGTGATTGGTGACAAGAGGTTCAAAGATGTCATGCTAAATTTGGGTGCATCTATCAATGTTATGCCGTACTACTTATATGCATCCATAAATGAGCTCAAGCATGACCATGTCATCATACAACTAGTCGATCGTTCGCATAAGTATCCAATGGGATACATTGAAGATGTTCTACTGCAAATCAATAACCTTATATTCCCTGTCGATTTTTACATTGTTGACATGGAGGATAGTCCATTGAACACCACGCCATTGCTACTTGGACGACCTTTCATGAGAACTACTGGAACAAAGATAGATGTGTTTGAAGGGAAATTTTCCATGAAGATTGATGGAGAGAATATCGAGTTTAACATTCTCGATGTAAGAAAGGTTCCAACGTCTATTGTTGGTGATTTTTTTTAGATTGACATTATGGAAGACATGGTGCAGCAAAACTTAGACACTTTGAGAGAATATGAACTCGACATGGCCATTCAAGAGGGAACAAGGCTGACTCAACTCGGGGACGAAGCCCTTGTTGATGCATTGATCTAGATCTTAAAGCCTAGAATATGAGAAATGGCCATGGCACTTAATGAAGCACCACGGGTTGTAAGTCACTCTCCTCTGATTCCTATCATATATGGAACTAACAAACTTGTTTCCTCCATTGTCAAAGCACCGGAGTTAGAGTTAAAGGTGTTATCAGATCATTTGAAGTATGCTTACTTGAGAGAGAATGAAACTTTACCAGTTATCATCTCATCAACGTTGGAGGCTGAATAAGAGGAGAAGTTGGTGCAAGTGCTCTCAAAATATAAGACTACTATAGGTTGGACGCTTGTGGATATCAAAGGAATTAATTTGACAACATGTGTGCACCAAATTTTGCTCGAAGATGGCGCCAAACCTTCAAGGGAAGCTCAAAGAAGACTCCATCCGCAAATGATGGAAGTTATAAAGAAGGAGGTAATTAAACTCTCAGATTGTGGGTTATTTACATGATTTTGGATAGCCATTGGGTTTCACCCATGCAAGTGCATAAGAAGTCTAGAATCACCATTTTGAAGAACACGGAGAATGAGCTTGTCTCTCAAAGAACTATGATTGGTCATCAAGTTATCTTTGATTATAGGAAGCTAAACTCCACCACTCGCAAGGACCATTTCCTACTGCCATTCATTGATTAAATCCTTGAGAGATTGGCTGACCACACATATTATTGCTTTCTTGATGGATATTTCGGTTACAACAAAATCAACATCGTGGAGGAAGACCAAGAGAAGACAACGTTCACTTGTTCATTTGGAACGTTTGCCTATAGGAGGATGTCGCTTGGTCTATGCAACGCACTAGGTACATTTCAACATTGCATGCTTTCAATCTTTTTCGATTACATTGGAAAAAAAATAATTGAAGTTTGTATGATTTTAGTGTATTTGGGAGGGATTTAGATGCATGCTTGAGGAACTTAGAATTAATTTTACAAAGATGCATTGAAACTAACCTAGTGCTTAATTAAGAGAAATGTCATTTCATGGTTACTCAAAGGATCCTTTTAGGACATATAGTTTCAGCTAAGGGGATAAAAGTTGATAAATCTAAGAAAGATCTTGTTTGCTACTTACCCTCTCCAACTTCGGTTAGTGAGGTTCGTTCGTTTCTTAGTCATGCAGATTTTTACAGACGATTTATCAGAGACTTTTCCCACATCTCTTGCCATTTGTGTAAGCTGCTCCAAAAAGACATTCCCTTTGTGTTTGATGATGATTATCGAGTTGTCTTTGACAAATTGAAGGAGGCCTCACGAGTGCTCCAATACTTTGTGCTCCAGATTGGTCTCTTTCTTTTGAGTTGATGTGTGACGTCTCGGACTATGCCGTTGGAACTGTTTTAGGTCAGCGCAAGGATAAGAAGCCCTTCGCCATATACTATGCCTTTCAGACACTTGATGGAGCTCAAGCAAACTATACAACCGCTGAAAAGGAGTTGATTGTTGTGATGTTTTTATTTGAAAAGTTTCGATCATACTTGCTGCAATTGTCTACACGAACCACGCAACCTTGAAGTATTTGATGGCGAAGAAGGATGCCAAGACACAACTAATTAGGTGGATACTTCTACTCCAAGAGTTTGACATCAAAATTAAGGACTAGAAGGGAGTAGAAAACGTGGTGGCTGACCATTTATCGAGGATAATACATGAGAAAGAAGCCGTTGCAATAAAGGAAAATTTTCTAGATGAACAACTCTTTGGAATTCAGGTAAGTGCTTCTGAAACTCCATGGTATGTGGATATTGTTAATTACTTAGTTACCGGTGAGTTTTCATCTTCCATGCCTAGTGCTCAACGTCAAAAACTTAGGAATAATGCTAGGACTTTTATTTGGGATGAACCTTACTTGTGGAAACAATATTCTGATATTATTATTAGTAGGTGTATTTCGGATAGTGAATTTAAGTCCATTCTCGAGTTTTGTCATAAAGATGCTTACGGAGATCATTTTGGTTCAAAAAAAACAGTTCTTAAAGTGTTAGATTGTGGATTCTTTTGGCCTACTTTATTTTGTGATTCTCATAATTTCTGTGCTAAATGTGATAGGTGTCAAAGATCCAGTAATTTAGGACCTAGGGATTAAATGCCACGATATTATGTGATTAATGTCAAATTTTTTGATGTTTGGGGCATAGATTTTATAGGACATTTTCCTCCATCTAATTGTTTTTCTTATATTTTTCTCATTGTGGATTATGTCTCGAAATGGGTGAAAGCAAAAGCCACCCGTACCAATGAATCGCGAGTTGTTGTAGATTTCCTCGAGGCTAACATTTTTACAAGATTTGGAATGTCGCGCGTTCTAATCAGCGAATGAGGGAGTCATTTTTGCAATAAGACGGTAGAAGCATTATTGAGGAAATATGGTGTCACGCATAAGGTCTCTACGCCTTATCATCCTCAAACAAATGGGATGGCTTAAATTTCCAACTGTGAGATAAAGAAGATCTTGGAGAAAACTGTTAATCCGAACCGAAAAGATTGGAGCCAATGTTTAGATGATGCGTTGTGGGCTTATAAGATTACCTACAAAACTCCCATTGGTATGTCACATTATCGTTTAGTTTATGAGAAAGCATGTCATCTTTCGATTGAGCTCGAACATAAGGCATGGTTAGCTGTCAAGAAGTTTAATATGGATCAAGATAAGGTTGGTGTGCATTGAAAGCTACAACTTTGTGAACATAAGGAGATAAGGAATGATTCTTTCGAAAATACATGGAATTACAAGGAGAAAATCAAACATATCCATGACAAGATGATCTGTGGGAGCGGGACATAAAGTTTTACTCTTCCATTCAAGACTTAAGCTATTTTCGTGTAAACTATGCTCTCGTTGAATGGGATCATTCATTGTCATTCATGTTTTTCCCATAGAGCTATTTAAATCAAGAGTCCAATAACCTGTAATGACTTCAAAGTAAATGACCATTGTTTAAAGCCATATCAGGCAGTCAGCAAATAGGACCTCGTGGAAGAAGAAAGATTAGAGGAGCCAATCATTTCAAACACATGAAGAAGTTTAACGTCTAGACTGGAAGACATTAAAAAACAACGCTTGTTGGAAGACAACCCATTGGAGGAGTCTACAAACCAGATTTGCTTTCTCTTTTTACTTTTCGTCACATTTATTTTTCTTAGTTAGGTTTTCGTACTCCATATACTCCATGCATGATTTGATGCTTTACTTTAGTACATTGAGGACAATGTAGAGTTTAAGTGTGGGGAAAGAATTTACAACTTTATTTGAGTCATAAATTGTAAAAATCAGACAGACAATTAAACTTTCCGGCGGATGATGCCTTTTTTTTAAAATATCTTTTAATATTTTCTAGAGTCTAATTTAGTATAGTGGATAAATACTTTTCTTTGAGTAAGAATATCCTATGTGAATTGGTGTCTAGAAGGAAACGGTTTCTAAGACAGGTTTTGGAAGTGAGAAAAGACAATCTCGAAAGTCACTTCTACCTCTCTTAATCTCTCTCGCCAACTGGCCATTTCAGTAAGGTTGCCCAAAGAAGACAAGGACTAAATTTGTACTTGTTTGAGTATCTTGAGTCTTTTTGTTTAGTTTAGTGTTTTAAAGAGTCTTTAAGATGCACTTAGTTAGTCTATGATGAAATTTGACCGAAAAGAATACATAGGCGTTGCAAAATCATTTAAAACGATTTCTAGTGCTAATTGAGATATTTTTATTGTCATAACATGTAGTGGATATAGTTTGCATAACATGGTACAGATTTCGCATGTTAGAATACATTTTTAGATTATACGAGCCTTAAAGCGAGTTTTTTTAGCCTACATTACTTATTTTAGAGCGAATTCATGCATAAGTCTCAATAACAGTCATTTGCTTCATGTAATTGATTGTCATAGATTTCAATGAACTGGAGACTACTAGAACTTACTCATGTAGACTTACAAAGCTTTTAAGTTGATATATGCTCTAATTTTGGATATGATTAAAGAAATTTAAGTTTTCTACCACTTAACCAAATAGTCATGCGTCCCTTTTATGCGCACGAGTTGCGACACCCTTAGATAACCCCTTTAAGCTTACATTGAGCCTTTTCTTTCATTGTCACATATATATCTAAACACTCAGCCTAGTATAGAGTTTTCTACCCTTGTTCTAAAGACTTGGTGAAGAATTTCAAAGCTAGCACATGAAGATGGCGTGAAGATGATGAAAGAATGCATAAATAGGGAAGAATTGTCCAAAAGCTTAAAAAAAAAAAGTGATTGCAGAAAGAAAGAAAAAAAGGAAGGAAAAAAAATTCAAGAGCAAGAAAAAGAAATAAAAATAATAACAAGCTTTCCAACAATATGTTCTAAGTGTTAAAGTTTGGATCAAGTGAAATTTAGAATGAAGTTATGGCCCAAAAAGATGAAATTTGGCCTCCGTTTTTGAAGTTTGACACATGAGAAATGATGGATCTCGAATTGACTAAGTCTTTGGAATGTTTTTACCGCCACATATCTAAATTTCGAATGCCTTGCCCTCAACCTCATTACAACATTTCTAAACACTTTTATGATACTTAAGATGAGTAGCCTTCGATTGCTTGAGTAAGTTGCATGAGTAAGCATATGGTTTGAGTTCATTTCAGCAAGTAATTCATTATATTCATGAGGTTTTCGAATTAACTCATATACATTTTGTGTGAACTTTTTTCATGAGTGAAAATATGATAAGTGTATCCATGTGAGATTGATTAAAACTTGTTTGAAACATGCATAGCTTTAACTTCACTATTAATTTTTTCAAGTTCTGCTTGTTCATGACATGATCATATATCTATTATCTCTCAAAATTATTGAGTTTTAAACTCTAAAATCTTGTGATTTCATCGCCATACACTTAAGAAATTTCTGAGACAT
Organism: Geum urbanum; assembly: GCA_946800695.1. Lineage (NCBI taxonomy): Eukaryota > Viridiplantae > Streptophyta > Magnoliopsida > Rosales > Rosaceae > Geum > Geum urbanum. Next base: position 37,442,512 of record OX327016.1, read on the forward strand.
TTGTAGCTAAGAGTTTAGAAGTGTTTTACTATTTGAGTATTTTGAATTCCTTGGAATTTTTCCAACATGAAGATTAGCTTAATGTTGGATTTGTGTGTTTTCCTTTACTTCTAGTTTTCTTTTGCTTTAGTTTTTGCTAAGGGCTAGCAAAGTCCAAATGTGGGAAAATTTGATCTACGTATACACATTTTATGCTTGATTCTTAACGTATTTCTCTCTACATTTAGCTTTGTTTTGAACTTAGTATTCTTCATTCTTACGTACTTACTTTTTTATTTTTAAGTTTTTAATAAAGGAGATGAATAAAGGAGGAGAAATGGAGCTTAAAACGTGCTAAGTGGAGATTTCCTATTTCGACTAGGAAAAATTGTCTTCCTACTTTTTCTAGGATTCCTACTCGAATTAGGAAAGTGCAAAATGGTGTGAAAATAGTCTCTAAGATGTCAAGAAATAGCAACTCAAAATGACAAATGAAGCTGATGCCAAATGGGGCAAATGAAGAAGGAAGACATTTTTCCTACTTGGAGTAGGAAAGATGGTGGATGGAAAAATGAGACCATTTGAGGCCGATCCAAATGAAGACCAAATGTATATGATTTAATGCCCAAAATTTGTTTCCCAAAATGTATTATTCGGCATATATTCCTTGGAGAAGAAATACAAGATCTTGAAAGATGAAGTACCTACTACTAGTAGGAAGAGGGAATTGGCCTGGACAGTTAGCCAACTTTAAGAAATCACTGAAGATGCAATTCAATTCCAAACATAGTGATGTTATAAATCTCTGGAAATCTCTTGAAGACCTCTTTCTAATGAGTGCAAGATCATAATTTTATGAGCTCTTCTCGGAATGCTCGTTTGAATACAGATTGTCATGTTTACCCGGGTAGACTAGGAAAACCTTATTTTGGGAGGAAAAGCCCTAATGTTCACCTATATAAGCAAGGGCTCGACTCTTCATTCATCATCTCCCATCTTAGAAGCCAAACCTTTGCAATAATACATCTCATCCACAAATAAGTCGCCCAACCTCTCCAAAGCCGAAATATTCATCCTCTACAGCTTCCAATCACTCATAATACGCTAAGTCCCTTGTGAGTGAGATTTATCTTCCCCAGAAGTCATTGAAACCTTAGTGTTGCAGTGTTGTTCACGGACAAAAAGTGTAACAATGACCTCTAGTTTCTCTTCTTTTGCTTTGTATTGGATTCAGTTGATTTATTTGATGAAGAATAAGATTGTTTTCTGCTATACGTCTTGAATTATTTTCGTAGCTTCCATGTGTTTGTGATTACTAGACTTTTGCATATGTTTGGTTTGATCGTAATGCTTCGATGCCATGTTTTAGATGATATGCTAAGTCCCTCTCTTTTGCAGGTCTCAATGATCTTAAATTGCTTAGGGTATTTAGATGCTAAATTGCACTTCTATTCAATAATCAACCATGTGTACATAGTCTGGACTTATGAATTTCGTTGTCTACTTAAGTTTTTAAAGCATGAAAAAGTCTAGGTTAATTAGACAGGATAATCACTTGTAAATATAGTAATTTAGGTTTCATTTTCGGTATAATCACATGTTTAGGATTCTATGTTCTTATTTGTTTTGCTTGCCTATGAGTTGAAGCATGATATAATCTAGAGTTTCTGAATGTATTTGTTTGCCATGTTTTGTCTTTATTTTTGTAGATTAATAATCTAACTTATAAATCTCTCATAAACCTAGCGTAGTTATGCACACACCCTCAATTTCCAGTTAAGAACGATCTCTATTTATCAATGTTACATCAACAGAAAAGAGTTTTAAATTTTGACGTTATGATTGAATGTTACGTGTTTATTTGATGTTTAATTTTAACGTTATCATTTATTGCCATGGAATACCAATGGAGACAGAGAGCAAAAGATTAGAAAGCAAGAATCCAATTGCGGGGGAGCATGGGCGGGCACGGCAACGAAAAGAGGGAGCTCTTATGAGGAAGAGAGATAAGGAGAAAGACGGGCGTGCAATAGTGATCAGAGGCGCTAGGTGGCGAGAGTTTCACTATAAACGTATATTTATTTTTATTTTTTTAAATTTACCTAAAATTTTGGGTGAGTTACCCATGGTTTCATTGGGCTGGATCCGCCCTGCAACGTACACGTACTCCAATTTGATTATTTCATACTAAAGAATGCATGGTTCTTCACCAGTTAACCCCATTTCCCATGCACACCTCTAATCTCTTTCAATATTTTACTGCAAAGTGTTGACGATTGATAGTTTACATATTTCAAGTATATATGGATGCATGCACTAGCTAGATGACCAGAGGATCGAAATGGACTTGTTCATGCACTAGATGTCTGGTTCAAATGGCCGGGTGGAGAACGATTTTGTTAATGATTTACGTACAATATATGCTACATTTTACGTTATTTTATGGGTGAATACGTACAGATCGATATAAAATGTTCACGCATGTTACATATTTCACTAATTAGGCAACTGGCAGGGTCGAGTTTGCCTCTGTAATGTCTGGGCTCTAGAGGGCGATCGATTTCGTGCATTAGAGGGACGAACGACAAAGCTAGAGAACAAAGAAAGATTTGGATATCAAATACTTTTTTGGATGGACTTTGCTGTCTGTTTCCAATTTTACGTGATGCTCCATATCCATATTGCATTTGCTTTCGATTCCATACCCAACTTAATTTGCTTTGCTTATCTTTGAATGCAAGATATTTTTTTATTATTGGATTAATTTGTAGTGGCGCGCGTTTTAGTACGTGATGTACGTAGTGCGTTTTCATTTGGTCAAAATTATGTATGAGTCATGCCCTCGATCATGAATGACCTAATCGACCTGAATACTTTTGGTACGTTAACGTTGCACCAACTGTCCATCATATATAGTGATCATATATATTAATTAGATACCATGCATACGTAAGTCAAGCTTTACAGAATTACTAATTAGTCTTGAGACTTTTTTCTTTATATAAAAAAAAGTTCTTGAAACTTCTCTTGTGGTGATTGGTGAGTCGGCACTGATCAGTATCGATCAAACATCAAGTGATGCAAAATGTAATGTGTTGTGGCCATATGTATTTACTAAATTTCTCAAACATGTATCACTTTATATTATCTCAATATGATCGTGTGTGGTGTTTAGTAGGAACAAGGAAGAATTAATGATTATATGAAGTCAATATATACATTGAAAATCCACGTTATTTCGAAAGTTCAATATTCAACTCGGTATATCGATCTAATGTGTTACCAAACATCTGTGTTAATTATAAGCATTGCGCGTTTTGTAAACGTGCGTAGATTAAACTAGGCCAATACAAAGAGTATTTATTTAGTATAGAACATAGTGTGTGTGTGTATTTTTTATGGTGATATTTTAAATGTACTAAATTTTGATTTGGGAGGTCATGTGATTGAGCTCACATGGATAATATATGGATATTGGTACCACAATTACGAGTGAGTCGACATGAAAACTAACTTGCTACGTAGAATACATGGTTGCAGCTGTGTCACCTGTGTGCTAATTATTTATTCTTTTTCTTCCATTTTCCATATACTATGAACATTTCCATAATATGGGCAATCTTAAGATTGAAGAATAAAATGAACTAGCTAGCAAGTAGCACGGAAGCAAACCTAGAGATTTGGAGAGAGTTTGCACGAGCTAAAAAATAAAACACAAGAGTGAGTGTGCCGCCAACATTTTACACTCAAACTCGTGATCACAAAATGGTCCAACAAAAGAGCACTATACCAAACGCATTAATAAATTTGTTTTCACTACTTAGATTTACACATCCCTGTTCGGCCAATGAGATGTTAAATTAGTCTACACTTTAGTGCAAGAAATTACGCCTTCTTACAACATACAACACTAGAATGCTATTCGATCGACCTTGAAAAACCCTACGCTACATCAAACACAAATAATTCTACAATGAACAAATGAAATTGAATTTGAAACTCCCCGCCAAATGATTATATATACTTTCCGTGCGCATCTAAAAAGAATACTTTTGACTAGCTATGATACTTTTGCATACAACATAAACAATTCGACGTCCAACTGCGTCATTAGTTTTTTTCTCACAATAATATCGTTCGAGAACATATAATGAAAATAGTTATGACTTTGAGTTTGAGGGTTAGATTAATTTGGTAGCCGATAGCATTCGTCCTCTTAAAATATCCAACACTTTAGTAGTGACTCCGATTGATGATGCCCCTTAAACACGAGACCCTTGTGTATGAAATCGTAGTTGAAGCTTGGAGATGGGAATCATCATGAACCACCTCTCTCAATAATAACGCTGCACTAGTTAGGTGAGCCATGCAAACAAACATTACACCCATACATATACGTCGGCGTTTCTACCGGGGTTCTGTGGATTCAGGCTCTGGTTAAAATGAACTAACAAGTAACTAACTAACCAACCACCTTCAACTACCTCGTGGAATTCCAATCATGGCGGATTAATAATAACCTAGGATAATTTAGTTAAGGCTAGCTCTAGGGTTTTGTGGTGGGAGGAAGGGGAATTCTGAGCCACGAGATCTGTTCAGACGGGCGCGTGCGTAGAATTATTGACGCATTATGAAAATTGATCAGTTGAGAATGGGGGAGGGACTACTGGGACTGTGATGATGATGAGATTTGTGTACTATTATAATTACAGAGCTAGTCATAGGGGGAGATGGGATGGAACAGTTGGAACTGAAACTAGGTCTGCTGTTTTGGTCGTGTGGGGAACTGTTTCCTAATATTGTTCACCTTCTTCTATGCAAACTGATTTAGTTTGACTTTCTTTCTTTTTGTTTAGTATAGAGATTTTCTATTTGAGAATTTCCTTTCCCAATTTTTTGTTCTTTGTATAATTTTCTATTAGCTCTATTAAGAGTTTAAGTGTTTAAGACCACAACAAATATGAAAATGAGTTGAAATTGTATTGTAAGGCAAGATGTAGAGTCTTCAATAGAATTACTTAATATCTGAAATTGAATTGACTTGCTTTTTGAAAAACTTTTAACCCACATCACACCCATATTTATGTACTATATATCAAAATATTCACTTGAGTGTGCATAGTGAAGCTCCTTAAGTTGTGCATTAGACAAGTCAAATTGTAAATTTAGGGATTTTGTTGTAAAGCAAAACAGAATAAATCATGAAAGAAAAAATAAAGAGATGCGACGAGTTTCACTTTTGCCATTATTTTTAGAATTGATTTACACAAATGATATCACAATTATTTTGATGATGAAAATAGCGGTCTATGCAATATTGGTGATTTTTTGGGTAATTAATGTAAAAAAATAAATAAATAATTGTATACATTAATGTCTCACAAGGACAATTACCCACTTTCCGGCCACATTCCTTGGGGATATTGCAAGGTTTAACGATTTATTCAGTCTGTCATCTAGAAATAGGGGTTTTATCCCTTAACCGCCAATTTCATTATAAATGATGGTGTAGATTTGATTATAATCCTTCTTTAATCAAGATCAAGGAGTGTATTTGCTGCCTTCAAAAAGGTAGAAAATGAATATTCTCCTCAGCAAGACTCCAAAAGGGATTTTGTTATTCTCTCCTTGGTGGATCTAAAAGTCGCATTTCCTTTAGCTTCTCCAAGAGAGTTTAAGGAAAAATTATTGCAGCAGCTCTCGTCCCAAATTGATGACAATGTAGCTGTTTTATTCAAAGAGACTTTTTCTAAGACTTCCTCAAATCCCACTTCTATGATGGAAGAAGAAGAAGAAGACTTTACCCAAAATAAAGAAGACATGGAAGATTATCTGGGCAATGTTCCCTTCGAAGACCCTTCCAAAGAATTATTGGATTCTTTGAATGATGAAATGCCTCATATCTCTAAAAAGAAGAAGAGCAAAGCCAAGGTGAAAATCAAGTAAAGCTTTTGGCCACCTTTTTTAGAAATATTTTCCCATTATTATTTAAGTTTTTTAAGACTTATTGGTGATTTTTTGGGTAATTAATGTAAAAAATGAATAAATAATTGTATACATTAATGTCTCACAAGGACAATTATGGATGTTACATTAGAGTAAAGGCCCTTTGGTGATTTTGTTGGAAAGTAACTTACTAAATGAATTTGTTGTGCATATCAACTGCATGTACCGTTTTCGAAATCCAATTAATTTCCATTAAACTCTATACACACATTATCGGAGAAAACGTTATAGCCGACGAAAAAAAGAAAAACAGCTCGACGAGTTTTTTTTTGTCGGCTAAAGTATACTATAGCTGTCAGAAAAATTTACATCGTCGCCTAAAGTTTATGCTCATCGGATAAACTTTAGCCAACGAAATTTTTGGGACTTTAGCCGACGACTGTGACATGTGTCGTCGACCAAAGTATAGACGACGATAATAAATGGCATTCCATCGTTGGCTAAAGTATCGGGTTTATATCCCAGATTATAGGTTTCTTTTTCTCTCCGCCGCCTCTCTCTCCTCTCCCAAATTCTAGGTTTTACCTCTCTCTCTCTCTCTCCTCTCCCGAATTTTTGGTTTAATTTACCTCTCTTTCCTCTCCCAAATTTCAATTTTTACCTCTCATCTTACCGCCGCCATCTCCTGCCTAGCCCTCTCCGCCATCGAGTTCACTATGTAATTTGTGTAATTTTGTGTTATTTTTGTGATTTGTGTAATTTTGTGAATTGAAATCCATAATGTTTTGTGTAGTTTAGTTAGTCCACTTCAAAAACCCATAATTGAAATCCAGAATCTGGGAATTGACAGGTTCTAAGAATAGATCTGCAGTTTTTTTCCTTCAAAAATCTGCGGACTTTAGCCAACGAGTTTTAATCTTTAGAAATTATGCCGATGACTTGTTTTGTTGTTGGTTAAAGTCCACACTTTAAACGACAACTCCCATTTTTGTCATCGGCTAAAGTTATGGCTGATGACCTTCTGTCGACGACACTATAGTCGATGAAGGTTCGTCGGGTATAACTTTAGCAGACGAAATTTTCTAACAGGCCGACAATTTTTTTTCGTCGTCTATAGTACTTTTTATGGTAGTGACATGTAATCAACCGTTTTGAGAGTAGCTGGCACACGTCGATTATAAGTTTACTATCTTTGTCTGGTTAAGATTTATAGATTGCTAGAGTCAGAAACCATAGATAGAGAACAATTTTTAGCGCCGCGTGAGTTCTCAAACACTTTTCACAGTCTTCACTTGCTCGGCAACCCTTGGTCCTGTCGGCGATGGCCAGTGGCCTCGTCGGCGCGTGTTCGGAGTTGCGGCCAGACAGTTAGTTGTTCCTGGCCCGGTGATGGGTGATGGTGAATATTGAAGTTCGAGGTGTGGTGGAGGGAGTTTTTTGGTTCCTTCGGATTACAGTGGTGTTCATGGCGAGGAACGACAAAGGGTTGGCGGCAAGTGGAGGCGGTTTGTCTTGCCGTTATTATCTCATATCGAATCGCGCATCATGGAAGGGGGTCTGGACGCCGACGAGGTTTAGAGCGTGTCGAAGATTGGCATTGTTGCCTCAGATATTGGTGTACCAGAGTGATGACGACCATGGTTGGGTGATGACGAGTCACCTATGGTCTGTGATGGTGGTCAGTGGGCGGCCAACGGATGAGAGCGGTGCGTGCAAGTGGCGGTGTGTGGGAAAGAAGGTTAAGGCTGTGGATCGGTGTGGGTTGGAAGCTTCCAAAGTTGCATGTTGGGCTCCCAAAGTGGGCCTGGGTAATTACCCTAGGTCCGGTCCATGTTTATTTTTCTATTTTAGAGTTTAGTTATTTTTATATGTTGTCTTTATTTGTTTTGTCAAAAATAAGTCAATATCCGTATGAGATTGGAAAAAGGTGGGCTTTGTCCTGAGATATGCACTTTTGGTGCCTTGTCTGTCCTAGGTAGGTTTTGGTTTGTTGAGTGAGCACACTCTGATATAGTGCCGATGAAAGTTTCGTTGGGTAACATAGTTGGGAGCTGTTCAGAGTGAATTGATGCGTCCTCGTAATTACGTTATCTTCATGTTACTGTGTCGCCTTAAATGTAAAGAAAATGAAGTAGCCAATGATGTACTCTTTGCTAAATGGTGCAGTTTAGAATATAATGTTTTAATCGAATCGCCTGATAGTATTTCAGGTGTATCTCTTCTTATGGAGTAAATGCTTTATGTTTCCCCCTTGTATTATACCGTTTCACCAATCAAGGCTCGAGGGTTGCCATAAACCCTTACTTAAAAAAAGAAGATTTACAGATAGCCAAAAAATAGTTTTCATTCAAAATATTGCATCTAATTTTCAACATGAACATATGTCCGTAAACTACAGAACGAATAGTCAAACACGAATGTATATGCAAACATTTCTAAATGTGTGGTTCCAAGTTAATTAATCACTACAAAAATGATTCATCCTTCAAAGATGTTGATAGCTCTCAAAGGCATCAAAAAATGATTCAAACAACCTCAACCTGTTTTTGGCTGCAACAATCCAACCTTCGCAAGAAGAGACTACTAAACCCTTTGTAAAAACGATGGAGCTGTACTTTTTAGGTTTTACTGATCCCCACTAAATCAACAGTAAAACTTAAAAAGTACAGCGCAATCGTTTCATAAGCAACAGTAAAAAAAGAAAGGGCGCGTGAAGTAAAAACAAAGGGCCGCATAAACACGCGCTCGTGCTTCGTTCTACTTTATCCAAGCTTCCGCAAAGTCCCTCCAAATTAAACTAAATTAATTTATTCGCAAACGTATTAAACAATTATTTATATCAAATGCAAGAAACGACACGTACACAAATCTGGGGGGTGCCAAATAAGCAAAGCAAAGGACCTACCTTTAATCTCTACTAATATAAAGCCAAGCGGCTTTTGGTGTCATCCCGTATCAAAATATTGATTTTCCAAAATATCTATAATAAAAAAAATATTTATTTCTTATTCTTCATTTTAAAAAATCAACAAAATGAAAATAACTTATATAAATATATTTTTACTCTCCTAAACTCCAAATCGTCTCTCCGCACACGTCGAGTGCGGATTTTTTCTAATAATAAATAACACAAACCCCCCACACCAAAAAAAACTAAAATACAAAAACACACAAAATCAAAAATAAAAATAAAAATAAAAATAAAAAGAAAAGATATACAGCTGAGAAAGAGAAGAAGAAGAAAGAACAGAGCTCTCTCTCTCTCTCTCTCTCGTATTTCTATTCCTGGTTCTTCGAATCTCATTTTCTTGGACAAAATTCCGGTCATTTTCTCGGAGAAATCTAACGGCTTTTTTTATAGCTCCTCCGGCGTGAAATTCCGTTTCGGTTTTCTCTATCTCTTTCTCTCTAATACGTTACGGCCTCTGTTTTGGAATAGAGAGATTCTCTCTGCTTCGGAATCGAACACGCTTCTCCGATTTTCAATCCCAAAAGGTTTCACTCTTTAATCGATTTCATTTCTTCTGTTTCGAAAATCGCAATTCAAATGCTAATACAGAGGGGTTGGATTTATGTAATTTTATTATTTTTGAGTGTGCGTTTGGTTTTTGGTGAGGGATTTTGAGGCGTGATCCGAGCTAGGGTTAGCGACATTGGCGAGATTCGATGCGTGTTAATGGTGACGACTCGATCTGATGTTGTTTCAGTACGGTCCGTTTTCCAGAGCTCCTGAACTGAATTTGCTCAATCCGGCGTCGTTTTTGAGCTGAAAAATCTGCTTCTGGAGATGAACACAGAGAAATTAGGAGTCCTGTGTTTCGATTTCAGATCTAATTTAACGAAGTGGTTTTGATTTCGAGGTTTAAATCTGTGATTTATGAAGGTGAAGAGTGTCAATTGTTTTGTGGTGATTTCAATTTGGAGAAATGCAGCGAAGAAGGTTCAGAAATTTGATGGGGCATTTGGTGATTTTTGGATTTAAGGTTTTTCGTGGTTCTTAGTTGAAAATATTGGGGGAGGTTTTCGCTATCAAGTTAATGTGTCATTTTCAAAATTTGTGTCCTTCTCAGTAGTAAAGTGTCACTTTAGTTCACCACTCTCTTCTCTTAGCTTCTAGTGCGATCAAGATATATATATATATATATATATATAATTATGTGTAAATGTGAATGCTAACTCTCTCTGTGTGCTTATATTTCTGGCAGTACATGTTGACATGCATGTTCTAGAATTTGGAGTGGATTTGCCTTCTGTGTCTGAAATTTTCTGGCCAAGATTTTTGACGAGTCTTCCTCTGCCTCTGGATTAAGATGTCAGGTATGGTTTCAATTTATCCGAATTCAATCTGACCGGATGTGATAATTAATTAGAATATTACTGTAGAAGCCTGTTAGTGTTTTTTTATGTTACTTAGTTGCATTTAGAGAAAGTGAAAATAGGAATGAGGAATCAGAACAAGTTTGTAAATTGGATGATTGATTGTGTACATTGTGTCAATTAAAGGCCTAGAAGAGTGGGGAACTCGAGATGAAATTAGAGATAGGAGATCGGATTTTGAGAATTCTGAAGAAGAAAGAAGACGTTCGAGAATCTGCAACCTCAGGAAGAAGGCCATAAATGCTTCGAGTAAGTTCACCCATTCTCTTAAGAAAAGAGGAAAAAGAAAGATCGACTACAGGGTTCCGACGGTCTCCATAGAAGATGTAAGGGATGCAGCAGAGGAGAGAGCTGTCCAAGAACTGCGTCAAATACTCCTAAACAAGGACTTGTTGCCCGCCAGGCATGATGACTATCATACTTTGTTAAGGTCAGTGAAATGCGCGATAGACCTTTTCTCCTTATGTTTCCAGTTCAGATGTATTTATGTTTTGGTTACATAGCTTAATGTTCTTTTCTTCTCCTCCTAGATTTTTGAAAGCTAGAGACTTCAATATTGAGAAAACAATCCAATTGTGGGAAGAAATGCTTAAATGGAGAAAAGAATTTGGAACGGACATCATTTTGGAGGTAATGAGGATAATGCTTATAACCAATCACTGAGCTGGAGATATAGTATGTCTTAGAGTTGAATTTCTGTGTGCGCTATGAAAGAGATGCTATCAATTTTTGGAAGTACCAATGTACATGAGCTGAGACCTCGAAACAGAATCTCCTCGATAGTTATATAACCATTTAATGCTTATATGGATATAGTATGTTTGGACGGATAATTTGAACATTTGCTGCTGTCTTAGTTAGTTCTAACTTATTATAATTCTAATTACATGAAGGATTTTGAATTTGGAGAGCTCGATGAAGTATTGCAGTATTATCCTCAAGGGTACCATGGTGTTGACAAAGAAGGGAGGCCTGTTTATATCGAGAGACTGGGAAAAGCTTATCCAAGTAGGCTTATGCAAATCACCAGCATAGAGCGATACATACAGTATCATGTGCAAGAATTTGAGAGGGCTCTTCAGGAAAAATTCCCTGCCTGTTCAATAGCTGCAAAGAGGCAGATATGCTCTACAACAACTATACTGGATGTGCAAGGCTTGGTATGCTGACATTTCTACATCTTTATAATTTCAAATTCTACCAATTCTGTTTTTTTTGTCTAGTGTTATTGCTACTATGCTGTTAACTGGCAAATTGTTCATTTGAAATACAGGGAATGAAAAATTTTACGCGCACCGCTGCCAATCTCCTAGCTTCCATGACGAAGATAGACACTAATTACTACCCCGAGGTGACTGAATTAGACAAATAAATTTTCTTTTTGCTTTTCGTCACAAAGTAGTTTTCTTTTCACGAGTGATGTGCTCTGACTGCTTTGCAATACACAGACATTACACCGCATGTACATTGTCAATGCTGGTCCTGGCTTTAAAAAGATGCTTTGGCCGGCTGCACAGAAATTTCTTGATGTAAAGACCATCGCAAAGATACAGGTAACACTTTTTCTCTAGGCCTTGAGTATCTCAATATACTACTTCGGCCTTGAAGGCTAATTTTCTGATTATCCAGGTGCTGGAACCCAAATCCTTGTGTAAATTACTGGAAGTGATTGATTCAAGGTATGTTTAGCTTATTCTCTTCCCATAATATCCATTTGGCAGTGGCTATCATCTCATTGTTACATATATCTCCTTTCAGTCAGTTGCCAGACTTCCTGGGTGGATCATGTACTTGTTTCGCTGAAGGTGGGTGCCTTAGGTCTGGTAAAGGTCCATGGAATGATATCGAGATAATGAAGGTAGTTTTCATCTTTTCTCTCTATAAGATAGTACTTTTGACTCTCTAATTTATATATTGAAATGTTTAATGACCTGAGACTTTTCATTTGTAGATTCTGCACAATGCTGAAGCAACATATGTGAGGGAAGTGACCACGGTGTGTAATGATCAGCAGAAATTTGACTCGTATGTTCAGATACGGTCTTTGGAGGTTAGTTCAGATATATTCATTGCAGGTTTTGATGCCGCAATTAGTTAGATGTATAATGGGTATAATTTTCTTTTATATCCACTTCTTAATCAGGGTAGAGCAAGTGATATGTCATTCGCGGAATCAGGGTCCGATATTGATGATCCTTGTTCTTCACTTGGACGAAGGAGTTCCACATATCCTGCTTTGTCTGCAGTTGATGAAGAAGTGAGTTTCAAATTTCAGATTCCCAATGTTTTCCCATATATGGATTGCTTATGTGTGCTGTTTTTTGATAATATATTTTTTTTAATATTTGAAGGCATCAGATCATATTGCTTACTACACTTGTGATGATCATTTTCCTCTGGTTGACACATCGGTTTCAACAAATGTGGGACATGATCCGGATCAATCACCTGATTGTCGTATGAACAATTGTTCTGGTGAGGCAACCTTATAGTTGGAAGCTACTTTCCTTTGATCTTATTTGGCAACCAATTTTACCATATTATTATATATACTAGATTTGCTAAAAGTTTCCATCTTAGTTGCGTACTCTGGATCTTATGATATGACTCCTTGGAGAAAAATAAATAGAAAAAGCAAAGTTAAAACTTGAAAGTATAATATTTCTTGCATGTAGTCCAAAGTTTTAACTGCTGCTCTGTATCTAAGTTATCGATGGTGGATTTGTAAGTTCATATGTGATTTCACTTCTCAGGTAGTTCAGTTAACCATCAACTTGACACTGTTATGGATAAAATTGAGAAGAGGCATTTCCCTTGTGTGGCAAGATTGATGATATCTTTCCTGGTCAGATTCATACCATTTTCTCATATTCTACAATTAGAATTTTGGAGAAGACAGAACAACAACGTTTACCCTTCTAATCTGGTGGATAACATCACTGACACTCATTCATCGGTACCTGAACCCATGGAAGAAGCTGTGGAAGAAAACCCTGTCCTTCCATATTTACAGCGTCTACAACATTTAGAAAAAATATACGAGGAAGTCAGCAACAAGCCTGCTACCATTCCTTTAGAAAAGGACCGAATGCTTATGGAATCTTTGGACAGGATTAAGTCTGTTGAATATGACCTTGAGCAAACAAAAAGAGTAAGCTATAGTATGCTGCTTTTAGTTATTTGTTTATCGAAGCCATAATTAGATGTGTGAACTTACATTTTCATGTTTATGCAGGTGCTGCATTCTGCAGTGGTAAAGCAAGTTGAGATTACTAATCTGCTAGACAATCTAGACGAGTCTAAATTTCATGTAAGTTTTTGCAGATACTTCTTGTCAGCACACTGAAAACCAAATATATACTACTCACACATAGCATGCATTTTTAAGCCGAAACTGACAATAAGCAAGTTTTATTGAATGCAGCGAAGGAGACTGTTTTGTTGAAGACGCTGGAATTCGGAATACACAGACTGGGAATAGGCACTTGGAATTTGGAATATAGCTTCTCTAACCACCCCTCTTTTATCTCATTTGTTTTCTCTTAATCGGGCTGTAATCTTTTGTTGCTTTCGGAACAGAACAGTGCAGAGTTGAAATGAAGAAAAAGAATGAATGAAATTCTGTACATTGCGGCATCACTTTGTCTCGGAGGAAAATTTTCCAGGTCCTCTTAATATTCTTAGAAGTTAGAACAGATCCAGTGCCATGTATATAAAGGAAAGTACATTGTAACAGAGATTCGAAGTGTCTTTTAGAACAAGGAATTCCCTGGCCCCCCGACTTTATTCATTTAAACTTGTGTTGTTACAGCAAGAACTTCAAGTATTTGAAGTAATTACTGGCATATAGTTGCAACAAAATTCAATTATAGACTAATGTAACTCAAAATCTGAACTTGTGAAAGTGATGTTTACTAGATCTAAACTATAGTGGACCATCAGAGATCATCAGCATTATTAGCTTATTATTTCTGCTGACAGCAGAATTTAGTTGGAAAAGGTTGAGCTAACGCGTATTTCCACTAAGATATTGACCTATACAACTTAAATGGTTGTAATAAAAAAAACTTAAATGGTTAAATTGTAAGTAATATAAAGGCTATTATAAAATGTTATCGACATACAACTGTTTGGGATTCTTTTATTGAAATTATAAATAAACACAAAATATTTAACAACAGAAAAAAACTATTAAAGAAGCATGTTCAAGACATCAAGATAATTGATAGATCGTTCCAAAGCATTGAATTCAAGTTCAAGTATGTTATTAGAGAAGCAAATTTTGTTGCAGGTAGTTTGGTTTCAATTGATCACTAGGCTTATAGCCTTTATATTTGGGAGGTTATATTTTATGTAAGACTAGTAATACTTTATTTTTTTGATTAATTAGGTCGTAATTGCTCTAGAGAGCTTCTTTTCTCATTTGGAAAAACAAAAACAATAAGAACATTTGCGTCTAACTAATCTAAAAAGAACGTAGGGAGACAGAGAAAGGAATGAGCAATCAAACCATACAAAAATGTTTTAGAATTATATCTAAAATTTCCTCCTAAAATTATAACGAAAATTAATAGAGTAGAAATAACTCGGCAAAAACTTCTAAGTCTTGGACCGACATCCTAATTTATTTAGGAGTAAATCCAATGCTATTGACACTTTCGCAAATTCACAAATTCGTCAACGGCTTTAAAATCTCCTTCAACCAGGATAGATTATTGTACATAATATGAAAGGACCAAACCCTAGTTTAGCTAGTAAACTAAGATTAAGCCCTAACGACTGACCATAATCTAGGAAATTCTACGAAAATTTTGACATAACCTTTTTGAAACTAAGACAACCAAAAACCTGCATGAAGATGACACTTCACAAATCAAACCCCAAATACAGACCGTGGATCACCGATGTCTATATGGATTTCTTAACAAATGTCATAAACAAAACCATGAACTCAACTCGGAAATTTAGAAACATATTTATAAAGTACTGGTTCATAATTCAAAGGAAAGTAAACTCGACGGCTACTTGAGTAACTGACTAAACACAAGAGTCTCCCTGAAAGTAACATACTACAATTGGTATTCAAAGCGACTTCTATATACATATACTACATATGATACAAACTGACAGTTAGCTAAAACATGTTGCTGAAAGTAATGACCGGTGCACTCGAAACCTTCGACGATGCCTAGCACTCCCATGATATACACTGCAATCTGGGCGACGAAAACCGAAAAGCCTAGGGAAATGCATTTAAATATAAAACGTTAGCGTGAGAGGACAAAATTAACATAATTTTCGTAAAATCGATAAAACTGAATTACCATGCTTTTTCGCTAATTTCTGTGAAATAATGTGTTCAAATATAATAAACTGAAATACAATGGAGGTGGTCATTTAGAGTGTTTATCCTAACTCGGAACAACTATATGTATGAAATGGAAGGTGATGGGATCGTTTAGGGTATTTGTCCTAACGATGACTGAATCGGCGCTCGAACTTCACAACCCGAAATTGGCCGGAAAATTCGAATCGTCGAAGCTCCGCTGTGGTGCTTCGATTGGCCACCTAACCCACCTAAAATGACTCAGGGAAGGGAGAGCTCCACAACCCTCCGACCCCGACCTCCAAAACATGTCGGAGAACTGCCGAGCCCGAAAGCGATTCTCCATAGGTTAACTTGAATCGGGTTACCCAAAATACCTGCAAAAACTCACAAAAAAACCCAGCAAACACACAAGGAAGCATCAAGGTTCGATTTCCTACCTTTTTCGACGGCGAAGGTGGCCGAAAATCGGAAAATTTTGTTGGATCGGGTCAAACGGCAGCGCGGTTCCGTTTTTGGGCTAAATGGGTCGAGCCCAATCAGTTTTTCTGATCTGTGTTTTTCCAAAAAATCCTATTTATACCCCTAAGCTTCTCACTAGATCGACAACCTAAAATCAATCTCATCACGATCGAACGAACGAGATTAAACCGACCAAATATCATTTTCTTTTTAATTATTTCTCGCGCTAACTTTTGATAAACATAAAAATTAGTTCGCTTATCCGTAAAAAATTTCGAAAATTCTTACAACATCGAAATAAAATAGTTTACAACCTTCGTGAAAAAAGTCAAATCAAATTTTCACTCAATAAAAAAATCGTTAATAACATTAATAGTATGACTAATTCGTGATAAAACTTAATACAAGTCAATAAATATGAAATTTCGGTTCCCCTGACATAATATTACTCCAAAAAGAAGAAATCGGGAATCCGGAGTCCGAACTATCATCATAAGAAAATATTATAGAAAAACAAATTATTCTCATAATAAAAACAAATTATTCCACAAAAAATTGTGCTGAAGGTTAACGCGGTTTCAATTTTTCGCCTATCTGTCTGTACTCCATTGAAGGCTCTGTTCCTTCCAGCAACTGGTGTTGGGTAAATGATAGTTGCTACCATTTTCTCTAAATTAAATAAAACTTTACTCTGAGTTTGTGTATGTAATCACTGAAAGCCTTTTTGTGTCAATTTTCTTTCCAGAAAAAGGAAGAATTGAACAAAATAAAACGAAGTCAAGAAACATTAGGTAGAGGAAAAAAGTAGCAAGCTTGATCTCTCTGTTGGGTTTCTAAAAGAACCCAGAAAACATGATGTTGAATAAGCAGAGCATTAGCTTCAGCTTTGCTTTTCTCTTCTTCTTCGTTTTGTTGGGTCTTCCTGCTTCTTCATCTTCTCCCACTTTCATTTCAGGTATTGTGTTTGCTCAAATGTAGCTTAGTGTTAGATTCAAATAAGCTTAGATTCAATAAAGCTCTGAACTTTATTCATGTTTTGTGTGCAATTGCAGATGGCATCTTTGAATCTCAGGCTTCTATTGGCAGGATTCTACTTCAGGCCAAAAAAGGTTTAATTTCTTCACACCCTTTTGTGCAAAATCCATTTGTGTTCGTTGTTAGTTTAGTTCTTTAGTAGAAATGATGTGCCACAGGGTGTAAAAGTTTTGTATTTTAGCTTTAGAAAATGGTCGATTTGATGAGTTTTCATATTAAGCGTGTATTACTGTATCGTGGGATCGTTTGTGTGTTTGCTAAGAAATGTGTGATTGGAGATTTGAGTTTGAATTATCAACTAAGTGGTCAAGTACTTGTTGTTTCAGATTCTGGTAGTTAGGTTATTGTCAAATTAGCTTTGAGAAGTTTATTGACTGAAGTGCAATCAGAATTCACCGTGACTAATTTGGGATTCATGCCCGGATAGTACTAAGTTTGCACATCATTGATGTGGAGTAGTTTATATGCCTACATGGGATGAACTATAGATGTTTGAATAAGAGAGTAGCTTGATATCAGGCTACTCCTTTAAGCCAAGCTATTGCTGAGTTACAAGTATCCCATTGCTTCAATTTTGAATTTGGTCCCCATTGTTCTGTGGATTTCTGCAACTTGATTTTATTATGTGCTGTCTCTCACCTTGCATTCTTGATATGATTATTGAAAAGAGGCAAAGCTACTCCTGTTGTTTTGGTTACTATAAATAGAATGTGCTTATATGTTGTTCCTTTGAGAACGGGATGGACTAGAAGCAAGCTTATGATTCTGGGATGAGGAGTTTTTCACAGCTAAAGATAGAGCAGATTAGAATACAATAGGTGATTCAATTAGGTTCCGAGACTAGGAGTAAAGCATATATTATATCCTTGCAATGCTCATTCTTTGATTCTGGGATGCACAAAATTCGATGCTCTTATCTACATTTTCTTTTTGGTCTTAATAGAGGATACTAAGTCTTATGTGATTATGTTTTCTGTTGTCTGCAGGTTGTCCAGTGAACTTTGAGTTTTTGAACTACACTATCATCACAAGCCAATGCAAAGGACCACGGTACCCTGCTGACCGCTGTTGCTCTTCATTCAAGGAATTGGCTTGCCCTTATACTGATGTGCTGAACGACTTGACAAATGAATGTGCTTCAATTATGTTCAGCTACATCAACCTTTATGGAAACTACCCTCCCGGACTCTTTGCCAACGAGTGCCGTGAGGGGAAAGAGGGCCTTGCATGCCCTGCATTACCCCCATCCGTGGTGGCTGATGATGCAAGTGGGGTCCATACCACATCATCTCCATCCCTGTGGCTAATACTCACAACCAGCTTCCTCGGGTTGCTGTTCCAGTTACTATAGATGTCCAGACCACATTCCACAATTAGTATACCTGTGAGGGAGTAACAATTTTTTCATTCATCCTGTTCTCATTCATATTGTGGCAAGCATACTGAGTTACTGAGGTTTAACATGTGTGATTTGTAATATTCAAGCTCCCTCTGTGATTTGTAATATTTAAGCACCTTGACAGCTACTATATGCTGCAAAAGTCAAAAGAGTGACCCTTATATTCGTTGAATCATCAATTTGCAACGTTGTTCATTAACAATTTGTGAGTCGAAATGAGCTGGAGTTGTGGTATGTGGGTGGCCAGTATGTAATTATCTTCATATCATATGTTGCTTGGACTTCTGTTTTAAGTGTTTATGAGGTTCTCAAGATAATTGATCCAATGATGCTTACCGCTCACTGTGGGACTTCACATGGCTGCTCTTGCTCCTCCATCTCTTCTCAACAAGACGAACAATTCACCATCTGTCTCGTCAAGCGTTCCGGCTAGAATGCCAGGCCGCCGTGGTTTTGCTTCAAATGTGCCGCAGCTTTCAACAAGTTCATGCTCAATTGGTTGTATCAGGACTAATTGACCGCCCTATAAATGGTGGGAGACTTCTTCAGGCCTATGTTACAGTCTCAAACATCGACTCTGCCTTGTCAACTTTTGATAGCATATCTTATCCTGATGTGTTTGCCTACAACACTGATGGGAGGTTTGATACAGGGTAAGTCCCCTTATCAAGGACTGAAGCTTTATAGTAACCTTTTACTGGATGGCCTCAAACCGGACAACTACACTTACACTTTCGTTGCAAGGCATGTTCCCAAGTGAATGCACTCTCCGAAGGTAGAGATTATCCGGTATAGCACCGGATACTTACATCCATAGCTTACTGATAAACATGTACTCGAGTTCACCAGACGATTTGTGTTAGTATAGCATCATTAGTTGTCCGATTAAATATACTTATCCACTTAAGCAGGCAATCAACACCTATCCGACTACCCAAAAGACCACCATCAATGCTACAACTTCACTCACAAGACCAACCCCATCCGAGCGCGCATACCCGAATGTACAGATCACACCAACAGAACCAGACCAGTCCCACATCGAAGAACACCATCAAACACCAAACTCAACCACCTATATATGTAAGGTATTTATTACAGGTAACGGGATCTGATCATCTCAACACTCTGAATCCACGCATTAAATACTCCAACCTACTTCCACACACGCTCGCGTGACTGTTATATCCAATACATCTTCTAACTTAGGCATCGGAGCGTTGAAGGCAGGCCACCCCTGTCTCGACCCCTGACTGTCCGTTTGTCGTTGTATTCTTCTAACAGCCATATCCGAGCACGTACACCCGTACACCCGAAAGGAGAGGAAGCGCCCGACCATCTGAACATCCCCAACGTTCGGACGTACACGAAGGAGAAGGAGTACTCGTACTTGGTTCTGCTAGATTACGTCCCGCGTAATCCGGTAGAAACAGTTTGGTTTGTGCAGAGCGAGTTCTAGCAGGGTTTTCGGATGAGAACACACTTTCTAAGAACTCGCTGATATCAGGGTACCTTAGTCAGGGTCAAGTAGAAAGGGCTAGGACAATGTTTGATGACATGGTAGCAAAAGATGATGCATCTTGGAGTGCAATGGTTGCAGGCTACACAAAGAATGGTATGTATGCAGAAGCGTTGATCATGTTTCAAAAAATGATGAGTGCTCATGTTTCTCCTAACGAATCAGCCCTTGTGAGCTCATTGTGTGCTTGGGCAAATTTGGGAGCACTAGACCAAGGGAAATGGATACATGCATATGCTGATCGAGTTGGGGCCAGGATTAGTGTCACTCTAGGTACTGCCCTTATAGACATGTATGCAAAGTGTGGTAGCATAGAATCTGCCTACGAAGTGTTCTTGAAGATGCCACACAAGGATGTTGTTACATGGGGAGTTATCATCTCTGGTTTCGCCATTCACGGCCGAGCTGAAAAATGTTTTGAACTGTTTGATGATATGATTGCTGATGGAACTCGCCCAAATGAAGTGATTTTGGTAGCTATTCTATCTGCTTGTTCTCATGTCGGGCATGTCGAAAAAGGGTAAGAGTATTTTGCAAAAATGGTTTGTGAATATGGGATAACATCATCCATTGAACATTGTGGATGCATGGTTGATCTTCTTGGCCGTGCCGGACGGCTGGAAGAGGCGGAAGAGCTCATCATGTCACTGCCGGAACAGCCCAATTCGGTCATATGGGTCGCATTTCTCAGTGCTTGTAGAATGCACGGGGACGTTGGGAGAGGGAACCTTGCTCTCAAGCACCTGGTGGAACTTGAGCCAATGTCGGTTGATAGATATAAGCTTGCAGGACTAATGTATGCTGATGCTGGGGAAAAGGATAGTGCAACTAGTATTAGAAAGATCATCACTGAAAATAACTTGGAGACAACTCGTGGACTGAGCTTCATCGAAATAGATGGCGAAGTCCACGAGTTTGTAGCAGGTACTATTAACCATAGGAGGCATAGAGAAATATACAGGATGTTGAATACGGTCAATAGATCATCAAAAGTGTTTCTACCGGATTATGTGGGACGCAATCTAGCAGAAGCAAGTACGAGTGATCTTCTTCCTCTTCGTCCGAACGCTCGGGTTGTTCGGATGGTCGGGCGCTTCTTCTCCCTTCGGGTCTTCAGGTACACGTGTTCGGATATGGCTGTTAGAAGAATACAACGACAAACAGACAGTCAGATGGTCGAGACGGGGGTGGCCCGCCTTCAACGCTTTGATGCCTAAGTTAGAAGATGTATTGGATATAACAGTCAAACGAACGTGCGTGAAAGTAGATTGGAGTGTTTAGTGCTTGGATTTAGATCCCCCTTACCTGTAATAAATACCTTTCATATATAGGTGGTTGAGTTTGTTGCTTACTTGTGCCCTTCGATGTGGGACTGGATCTGCACTTGCTGTCATGTGATCCGCATATTCGGATGTGCGCCCTACGGGCGCGTGCGTGCTCGGATGGGGTCGGCCTTGTGAGCGGAGTTATAGTCTTCCTGGTGGTCTTTCGGGTGGTCGGGTAGGTGTTGATTACCTGCTTAAGTGGATAAGTATGTTTAATTGGAGAACTAATTATTCTATACTAACAAAAAGTCCATGAACTGGAGCATATCTGCAGTTGAAACTTCATGTTCAGTTGTACACTTTAGGAGCTTGTGTGCTCAACTATAAACTCTGCAGAATATAGCAATCACCATTGAGCATATATAATGTCCTGATACAGTAGTATACTAGATACATCCTAACAGCCTCATCATACACTATTATTTTAGCATTACAAACAAGCTTGCAGTACTTGTAATTTATTGAAAATGTATCTCAAATGATACCTCCTTCTATTCTCTGTGGGAAGTAATAAGAAAATGAATGTGGATTTCACATCATTTTCAGGCCACCAATGTGCTTGTATAAATGACCCAGCTTAACTGTGCACTACCACTCCAATTTTACCCTGTTTCTTCTGTACAAAATCTATTTCACCTCTCTGGGAAAGTAAGAAGAAGCCGAGATGGACTTCACATCCCTTACGGGCCACTGAATCGCTCAGATGAATAACCCAGTTATGTACTCACCAAAGCTTGCAGGAGATTTCAGCGTAGATCGCCAGATTCTAGAAGCTACTTGTGAAAGGGTGACATTTTTTTTGTTGGGTTACAAGGGCGACCAAGAAGGCCCAAAAGAAAGAAGAAACAGTTGAGTCACGTTTCTAGTATTCCTGGGAAAAACCAGGCCAGCAACATCATCGACATAGCTTTTTAAGACATGAACATGAGGGGCATCAAACTGAATCATCCCCAGATTGTGCTCCACACTGTTCTTAGCCAACGCATTAGCAGTCCTATTACTCTCACGATAGATATGAGAGATGGATGAACTCTCAAGAGGCTGCAACACCTGCTTGCATCCATTAACTAGAGATCCCAGAGGATGATAAGAAACATCAGCATTTGACATCAAATTGATCAAGACAGCAAAGTCAGATTCCACCAAGACTCTGGGAAATTTCAACTTCTAAATAATAGTGAGGCCAAAATGCAAGCCCTTGCCTCAGCAGTTAGAATCTCACCAACACCAAAATTAAACTGAAAACCAGTAATCCAATTTCCTCTACAATCCCTTATAACACCCCCAACTCCTATATTACCAGTAATGCACTTGGTACCATCGACGTTAAGCTTAACCCAATCCACATGAGGTCTCTTCCATCCAACCATGACAATGTCATATCGAGTAGCAGCAAAAGGAGACTGAATCTGGTTCCACTCATCCATATACTTCGAGATAATATCAACAGAAGAAGGTCTACAAAAATGAGCATAAAAAATCTGAGAATTCCTCCGTTTCCATATGTACCAGCATATAAAGACAAAGACATTTCTCCATTGGTAGGATCCTTGCATCTTAGTATGACAACACAGATTTGCCATCAACCAACTATTCCAATTTAGAGACCACGTAGTAACCACATTAACAAACAAGAGGACAATTTCTGCAGAGGTGCACAAGATTTTCATCATCAGAATGACATAATTGACAAGAAGCATCATTTGTGAGATTTCTTCGTTTTCTATGGACATTAGTTAATAACTTTCCATGAAGCATAGTCCATAAAAAGGTCTTCATCTTAGGAGAGGCACTTGAAGCACTTGAAGTTTTTAGATCATATTCCATTTGGGATCACTATTCTCAAAATCAAAAGTGGATTGGTAGACACTTTTCACACTAAACTGGCCATTAGGAGAGGCACCCAATAAATCATTGCCACAACCATCAAACCCAGTTGACACATTAATAATCTTCTGGACAATTTCAACAAGAAGCATAGCATGTAAACAATCCACATCCCACCCAAAATCATTCCAATAATCAGAAAAGGGTTGTTGGAACCAAACATCAGTCCAGAATTTGATTGTCTTACCATCACCAACCCTCAAAATGAGATTTTTCCTGAATAATTCAGCTCCAAACAAAATGTTGCGCCAAGAGCTGGAACAGTCACCAAAAATTAAGTACTCATCAGAAGAGAAATTTCCATCTTTCATATACTTTTCTCTATATATTTGAGCCCACAAGCCAGCACCAGACTTGAAGAGGCGCCAACTCAACTTAGCTAACATGACCTGGTTCATCTGACTCATTTTCTTCAAACCTAATCCACCAATAGCCTTAGGTTGACAAACCAAGTCCCAGTTCACCAGATGGATCTTTTTTTTATCCTCAGAATCTCCCCAAAGAAAATTTCTATTTAGTTTATCTAATTTGCTGCACAAATCAACAAGAATGTTGGCGGTACTCATAGAATATATGAGAATTTCCGAAGTAACAGATTGGACAAGAGTCAATCTACCAATCATACTCAAATTCTTGCTTTTCCAACTTGAGAGTCTACTTTGAACTTTATCAAATATACCAGCATATGTATACTTGTTAACTCTAGAATGGATCAAAGGCATGCCCAAATATTTGCCTAAATCATCAGTAAGAGGAGAGCCATATACTCTACTGATATTATTGTCAAGAGCCTTACAAGTGTTAGGACACACATAGATGGAGGATTTCTCATAACTTACTGCTTGACCAGAAAGGTCACAAAATCTATCAAGGCAGTACTTTTAAACATGAGCTTGATGAACAATAGCTTTGATAGTTGCATATTTATGCAACTTTATTCTACTTAATTTATTCCCATTATTTAGTTCAGCTGTCTTAGTCTCAGCAATATTAACTTACTTTATGATTTTTATAGGTATTTGAGTTAATAAGGAGAAAAGAAGGAAAAAGAAGGATTTTAAGCTGATATCGGAAAATCTTTTTGTGCAAATCAGTCAACTTCGACAGAGAACTGGGAACAATTCAGGAAAAACTAGATGATGATTTTTATATGAATGGAAAGCCCCGGATGCCTAGTTTTCAGAATATCTTCCACATCATCATGATTTGGAGGTCTCTAGAAGAAGTTATGATTTATTTAGTGTAAGGAGGTCAATCTGCCCATGAATCTGAATTTGGCCGGGAATTTATATTTTGAGGCCTAAATCACACCGAGAATCCCATGGACGAAATTGTGTTTGATATTCCCATGTAATATGGATGTGACTGGTGAAAATATGTCTTGAAAGTCAAAAGGAAATAGAAGAATCAAGAAGATAAATGACTTCTCTACCAAGACAAAGAGTCTCAAACCAACAAGGAAAGAGGATTCAAGGAGCAATATAAAACCCTATGTGTTGAAGGATATTTAATATGATAATTAGTGTGCCTAGTTATGTAAAATTAGTAGTACGTAGTGTGTGGTATTAATCACAACTAATGGGATATTTGTAACTCCCATCATTATTGTCAATTATGCATGTAACCATTGTAACGGTCATTTACATTATCTCTGTAATCATTATCGGGTCCTCACATCCTCCTATAAAACGATGTGAAACCTTATACAACAATACGACGATATAATGATTTGCTTCCAGATACTATCTCTCTCTCTCTAGTTTTACGATTTTCTAAAACACGTTATCAGCACTAGAGGAGCAGCATGACTAGGAACGACCATCAGAGTTAGAAGAAGAAGACAAAAGGTGGAGGGCTGCTCTCACTAGCGAGATCAAGAAGCTCAAGAAGGCCAATTGAGATCCTCGTGAAAAGAAGGCTGAAGAAAAGGTTGTGAGGATCACCCTTTGGCGCGACACATCCAAGAGGCGGATCCACTTGAGAGATTTAATATGCCACAATTCGTGAAGTTTAAGGGGAGTTCAGACCTTTACACTTACATCAAGGACTACATGGTAGCAATGGCAGCATGGGACAACGACGATGTGTGGCTATGTCGCATGTTCCATTCAAGCTTGGAAGGACAAGCCCTAAGGTGGTACAAGGACTTACCTCAAGAATCCGTGGATAGTTTTGAAGATTTGCAAGCACGATTCTTCAAAAGATAGGAAGGCAATAAGACGTTTATGAATGACATGGATCACTTGAACAATGTTTGACAGAGGAGGAATTAGTCCATCTGGGATTACATCAAGAGGTTCTAGAATGAGGCCACAACTATGAAAGATTTGGACGATCAAATTGTTGCACTAGCTTTCTGGAATGGTTTTCCAAGAAGTCATGGACTATATGGCGAGCTATGTCGGGTGGAGAAGATAACGCTAGCCCAGTCCTATGATAAAGCGCTATCATATGCTAAGTGGGATGATGCTCAATGTGCTGAGGGGCAAGAGCAAGATGAGCCAATTCAAAAAGGTCGAGCATGAAACTGGTTCTTATGGATCAAGTTTCGGATCTAAGAATGCTCGAGGGCATGGGCAAGAAAGCTAAAGGTATGATGATGCTCCACTAAAGATGCAAGTTCACTGAATTCTGCATATCATCAAAGATGAGCCATATGTGAAGAGACTACCCCCGTTGTCCGCAGAAGAGGTATCAAAGTTGGGAGATTATTGTGCCTTCCACAAAAGTAAAGGGCATAAGACCAGATATTGTGAAGCTCTATGGCCCCACTTTGCAAAACTTCTAGAAAAAAGGTTATGCTAAGAATATGTGGAAGACAAGTACATGAAAAAA
The DNA here is from genome assembly GCA_946800695.1 of Geum urbanum. Taxonomy (NCBI): domain Eukaryota; kingdom Viridiplantae; phylum Streptophyta; class Magnoliopsida; order Rosales; family Rosaceae; genus Geum; species Geum urbanum. Next base: position 37,468,602 of record OX327016.1, read on the forward strand.
CATGAGCCTCGACTTTGAGGGAATATTGTGGTGACAATAGAGAAGGATCACGAAGACAGGAAAAGAAGACTCTAATCACCGGATGGAGATGCTCTTCCTAGTCCCTCCACCAAAGAATGATTACCCAATGTTGCATACCATTCAACTGGTGCCAGAATCCTCAGGGACAAGAGAACCCTATCATCCACGACCAGAAAACTCGAGGGCAGCAGATCAGGAGGTAAACCTAAGAAAGGCCTCGGAGGAGACCTCAACGAACGCTAGTTCCGAGTAGCAGGCAACAGGAGGGGGCCAAAAATAAAGCGGAGAGGGGAATCCCCTTGACCAAGAACTGGACCCCCTGGAGTTTCCTCGAGGTCCAACTTCAGAGCTCATGGAAAGCTAGAGGAAAAAGAGCCAAAGACCATGTATGCTCTCGTAAGCTGTGGGAGAAAACTCCTTCAGTTTAGTTAAGGGAGAAAACTGCAGTAGGAGTATGGCATGTGTCCAGAACTTAGAGTTTTGACAAATAGAAGTGGGTTGGTACTCTTCTTAACTAGTTCGATAGAGCTAGCAAGTCTAATGAGGTCCTCAAGAAGCTTCCTTGCTATATGTAACTTTTTTATAAGTTATATGAAATAATACTCTTGTTTTGGTAATATTCTGCTTATTGTTATTAATGAGGGCACAAAGAAACGTGTATGCACAAAGTACCGTGTAGGAACCCTAATACTAATAATATTTTAGAGAAGAGTTAGGTTGCTTAATAGAGGCATATGAGATACTATACGTGAAAACCCTTTACCTTATCGAAGATACTCATAAGGGAACGAGGTGGCAATTGCCTCGATTTATGTGAAAAAAACTAGCAACGTCTTACTTACTGAAGGTTTGCGTCTCTAGCTAGAATACGATCGGTACCCTTGAGGGAAAGGATCCCCAAGCTTTCTGACTTTGTGACTAGAAGCTTGGTTCTCTTAAGGGGATGATGTAATTTCCAAAAAATTATCACAAGATCTAAACTATCTTCATTATGGAGTCTTCGCTATAGCTCGGCGTTGACTGTCCCTAAGGCCTGTACACCACTACTACATCCCTAGGAAATGTCGAGTATAAACTTTGAGCCTGGACGTGATAATGGGTAAATAACAAGCATTCAGTGCTAAGCCCTGATCATGACTGTGGCGCCCGCTTACGCACACTAAATGAGGTGGTGCAATGTGAGTGATCCCGACCAAGGTATCCTTCCGAAAGCTGAGCTCGACAAGAGGAAACTAACTCTGGCGAGGTACAACTAAGGCAATCCATGGTATCACTATTCTTCAATCTAATTTACTTGAAGCCCCATGTGGTTGACCTTGACTACGAGAAGCGGAAAAAAAACTTCATATTCAGCAAGAAATCTGGAGAGCTCGAGGGGTTCTAGGAAATCAAAGGAAAGTTTGAGGGTTCTGTTTTGCAGGTTCTCATGTCACATGGAGAAGAAGACGCTAAGCTTTCTTAGGGATGCCTTTCTCACGCAGCCATACCAAGTCTACTAACATTCAACTTGCTATAGCTGGGGGGCATTTATGGGCGTCAGATTTGGCCATCCTTGAAAGCTAGAATATTCCGAGTGAATCCACTAATGTAGGGTTCTCAGCAATGTAATCCTTCAAGGTTTCCACAACAACAGAGTAATCCCTTGAGGTCTACGACAGCAGGACATTCGAGGTCCAAGGCAGTAGGACACAATATTTTCTAGGAAGGAGGAATCCTTGGACATTGAGAATTCCAGAATCCTATCGAGATATAATCATGAACTTGGCCAAGATACTGGCAAAAGGGCCTATGGTACTTGGGAAAACTGAATTGGTCCTGAATAAGGAAATGAATCATATTCTTGATCTACCTCAATATCCTTATTCAATATGAGCAAGGACATCTCGTTATCCCTTCTCTATATAAAGGGAGCTAGGGAAGATATTAAGGTATCGCTTTCTACACGAATACACACTATTATTCGGGTATCTTCACTGACTTGATCGTCGAATGGTCTTTTCGCGGTACCACACCGTGCTCAAACTTGTTTTGCAGGTTCACGAAGGAGAAATCTTGAGGCTCGACAAAATCTACTCTCACACTAGTGGTCGATAAGGCCTCGGAAAAGAAGGAGAAGCTTGATGATCGTCGAGATGGGTTAAATGCAATTCACCCAGTAGTAGAATGGGATGAGCTACGCACAATTCAACTGTCAGCTGAACATCCAGAGAGAACAGTTTACATCGGCGCACAACTAGACCCCGAAGTCGCCGTTATTAATCCAGATTAAAGGACATGCAAGAAGTCTTCGCATGGTCCTACGCAGACATGCTCAGCATCACAACATACCTTATCGCACACAAGTTAAGCATCGCACCGGGAGCAAAACCAGTTAAGCAAAAGAGAAGGGCCTATGGCTTAGAGCGCTACACTTCCATACATATCGAGGTCGACAGGCTCCAGAAAATCGAGTTCATCCGAAAGGTTGATTATCTAAAATGGATTTCCAACGTCGTTATGGTAAAGAAGAGTAACAGAACATGGCGAATGTGACATACAACAACCTAAATAAGGCCTGCCCATAGGACAATTTCCTGTTACCAAGAATCGATTAGTTGGTTGACACAACAATAGGACATGAGTTACTATCCATGATGGACGCATATTTGGGATACAACCAGATATTCATGGATCCCAGCAATTAAGAGGCTACTTTCTTCACAACGGACAAAGGCTTGTATTGTTACGTTGTAATGCTATTTGGACTCAAGAATGCAGGGTTCACATACCAACGGCTGATGAACATCATTTTTGACGGCTTAACGGGCAAAATTGTAGAGGTCTACATAGATGACTTACTCGTCAAGAGCATGAAAGCAACAGATCACGCCAAAAATTTAAATATCGTGTTGGACTTACTCATCAAGAATGGCATACGACTCAACCCTACCAAGTGCACATTCGGCATCACCGACAATAAGTTCCTCAGTTATATCGTAAGTCATCAAGGTATCGAGGCATCACCCACCAAAGTAAAAGCCATTCTCGATATGAAACCTCCCACCACCAAAGTTGATAGTTGCATAAATATGCAACTCTCTTATGCTTAAGTATTACAAAAAATACTTGGTTTATTTGTTTAGTTTTCAATAATAAATTGTGTTTTTTTTCTATTAGGTTATTTAGAGAAAAATACAAAATGGAGCAATAAAAGGAGAATTCTATTAGAATAAGGATTGGTGACGTGGAAGTCTATATGGTGATGAGTCAACCCTAGATTGATAAGGAGAGGCCCAAGCTCATAGCTATATAAGAATCTTTTGATGATGAAAGTAGGGTTGTTGAATTTCAGAGAGAGAAGCCAAAGAAGAGAAGAAGCACCCTTGTTAAGAGTTCCAGCCATCCCAGTTCGACCCGTCGAGACCTGGATCTCGACCCGTCGAAATTGCCCAGCCGAGAATTCTAGGGTTTTTGGTTTATTTTTCTTTTTCCATTGATCTACGCATTTTATGCTTGATTATTAATGTCTTTCTCTCTGCATTTTTCTTTGTTATGAGCTTAGTAAATATGTTTCTAACTTATTTTATGTTTTAAGGTAGAAATAAAGGAGGAAATAATAAAGGAGGCGTTTCAGAGCTAAAAGCGGGATAAGGACAAAGTTCCTAAATCCGGAGAAGAAATGGTACGAGAAATGGTCTTCAAATGGTTTCTAAAACGTATTCTCAAATTCCATCAAGAATTGGAAACCATGTGACAAATGAAATGGTGCAAATAAAGATGAAGACATTCCTCCTGCGCGATCATGGAAAGCATGTTCTTGCCGAATTCATGGAGGATACTTGGGCCACATTTGTGGAGAATATTTCAAGATGATTTGGATATGATTTAAAGCCCAAAATATGTGCAATTACATGATATTTTCGGCTAATGAAGAATTGGAGAGAAAGAAGCCCAAAAGAAGAAGATGGACCGAAAGTTAGAAATCCAGAAATCTGTCGATGCAGATCAGCCCAATTCAACAGGCCACCAAAATCAATTGAAAACGAATTTGGACACATGTGAGGCATGCTTAGAAATATATGGAAGTATAGTTTCCAACCCCACTGGAATAATGCCGTTACAATGTGTAGATATTCAGAAATCCCAGATTTAGTGGGTACAGGTCATTCTGCCTAACAACCAACTTAAAATGGGTGTTGAAGGCGCGTCAGGAGGAATTATGGCACAAATAATGCATAGCTGGAAATCCCTGGAAGTCTATTTTCTAGTGCCGAAAGAATCACGCCGTTTGAAGTTGTAAAACGTCCGAAACGTAGCTTTTAATACAGAAGGGTCAGATTTGACAGCTTTCAGAAGGTGGGAAGTTCCTAATCTTCTTCTATATAAAGGGAAGCTCGACTCTTTCAAGGGGGATCTCTCAATTTACTAGCAAAAGCTCTGCCAAAACACTTTCCCTCTCCTCCCAAAGCCAAAGGTCTACAAGAATCCGCCTCCTCCATCGTCACAAATCGTTTCCATCACCGACGCAACTCGAAGGCAAATTCCTTGAGGGCTCTGTGCATCCATCTCCATTGAAGGGTCGTCGCATAACTCTTGTAGAGGAAAAATTCCCTTACAAAAAGTGTAACATGATTCCTTCTACTATTTCCTTGTATTTATCTTCGGTTTTTGATGGATTGGATGATTGTATTTTGGTTAAACACTCTTCGAATATGTTGTGTAATCTAACCTTGTGTTTATTTCTTTTAGCAAAGCATGTGTGCTTAATGCATCAACTAAGTCGAAGGCAAATTCCTTGTCAAGTTGATAGATATGTCATAGGGCAAATTCCCGAAGCATGAAAACGAATCACATGTGAGCTAAAAACTTAGATACTTTTAGGTTGCATATAATATGACTTAGTGTAAAGAGTTGAGTGAAAAATTGAGATGATCACATGTAAATAGTAGATTTAGGTTCTATCTTGTGGGAAAATTAGTAAAAACAAACCTTGCACCCACATAAACTAAACCTAGCATAGTTATGCATCCACCCTCAATCCCCGGTTAAGAACGATCCCTACTTATCAATGCTACATCAACAAAGAAGGGTTTTAATTGTATTCGTGTTTGATTAAGTGTTTAATTAAATGCTTGAAAAGATGCGAATCAATTTTGGCGCCGTTGCCGGGGATTGTAAAGAATTGTGTGATTATGCTTGTAAATATGTTTATAGTTTCTGTTTTTCGAAACTGTGCACTTCCCGGTTTTGTGTAAATTATTTGACATAGCTAGAAGACTCATAAAAATATGAAATTTTGGACGAATGTTTGTTTATGTGTCTAGTTTGTGCCTGAAAAATTTCAGCCCAGTCTACCGAGCCAATAATTCTAAAAAAATTCGACAAGCCGCTGTGTTCATGTTTGCCAGAATCTGGAATTGCATGTGTTCTTGTGAATATGTGAAATTGTACATTAAACCTACGAAATTTCTGTTCATATTTATACTAGCACTTGTTAATATTGTATCTTTTGCAACCACGTAACGTTAAAGGAAGCTTAGATTTGCATTGAGTACATGAGCTTGGTTGATTAAGTCGCACTCATTGTTGAATAGATGACGCCTCTTTTCTATGTTTATCTCCTTAACCCCTCGTGATGTATGGATTTCACCACTATACACCATAACCTAAGTAAAGTTATGGACATGAGGTTGAGGGCGGAGTCTACATTGGACTTGAGGGAGTTGTACATTTTCGAAAGTTTGGTTGAATGTCGGACATGGTGTCTAGAAACGGGTTATGACTGGTGACAGGATTTGGATCTAAGAAAGACTTGCAACATTGGAGTATATACCAAAGACTCGGTTGGTGGATGACTACTTATCTTTGAGTAAGAAATTCTCAACGCAATGGTGTCTAGAAGGTGACGGTTTCTATGACAGGTTTTGGATCCGAGATATCAAATCGGTCCTACCTCTCGTGGTCTCTCTGGCTAACTGGCCATTTCGTTGAGTTTGCCCAAAGAAGATAAGGACTACGTCTACTTGCCATAGTCGGTTAGCCTCGGGTTGCTTTGTCGAAATTAGTCCTGCCTCTCGCGTTATCTCTATCCCCAACTGGCCATGTCGAAATTAGTCGGTTAGTGTACACTTTATCGCGCGGGTCGCACGTTCTTTGAACAACCTAAAGATCAAGCGAATGTACTCTCTTCAAATCTAAAGCGCAACACAATGAACCCTAAGTGTACATAACCAACGAAAATTTTGTGTATATTGTCAACATGTAAAGGCCTTAACCACTTGCATTTGTAGATTGCATAACCCTCTGGCGGCTTTGTGATGTGTGGATTTCATCACCACACACCCTAACCTAAGTGAAGTTAGGGGCATGAGGCCAAGAGAGTGGTCACGTTTGCATCATGGAATTAGCACGTAACTCTTGTGTTTTCTGCAGGTTCTAACGTTTTCTCTTATGCATTCACTCCATCCTTCACTTAGGTTCTTGCTTGATGCACTTTGAATGAAAGTTTGAATGAATTCTTGCATGAATTTCGTGGACTATGGTGTGTGCTTGCATCTTTTGAGTAACAACTTGTATATAACGTTTACCTTAGTGTTTATACAACTAACCCCTGCAGGATACATGTACAAATATACATAACTTGTTCTTAGTAACTTGCATTCATTTTAGGATGACCTATAGCCTTTGCATTTCATCTAGTGTACAAAACGCAGCTTATGTATATATAATACCTAATCCAAACGTCATTTGTGAATATGTATGTAAATATGGTATGTTTTGAATTCGTGTGACTTGTTTTTGTGTTTTGAGAAGCCCTTTTTGTGACTTCCAACGTTTTGATCAAGTATCTTGCACTCCTTGTGTATTCTTTTGATACTAACACTTGATCTTGGTTGAATTTTAGACTTGTGAATGACCAAACCTTCTCCACGTGAAGTACAACTCCGTAACCGCACACTGATCATTTCTACCAACGCAATAGAAGACATTGACCGACCTATTGTTGAGGACGAAGTTGACTCACCGAGATCCCATCACTCAGAGCACGATTTTGAGCAAGATCAAGAAGAGGAATTGAGGATGTTGGGACTTAATGGAAACAACAACAACAACGTTCCCAACAACAATGTGCTTCCCAACAATGGTGGAGGCAACAACGTTGCAAGGCAAACTCTTCGCCAACAAACCTGCTCAACGGATTGGAGTGCTGGCCCCTCATGCATTCGATTTCCTGAACCTCAAGATGACAAGAGGGATATTGAGCTCAAGAGTGGATTTCTCCATCGCCTTCCAATCTTTCAAGGGATGGTGCATGAAGATCCTAACATGCATTTGAGGCAGTTTCAGTTTGTCTGCTCGAGTATGAAGCCCACTGATGCAGATGATGAGCTTTTGAAGTTGAAGGCGTTTCCATTACCCTGAAGGAGAGAGCTCAGACTTGGCTCATGGAACTTCCACCAAATCACATCAATACATGGAAGCAACTTGCGGATGCTTTCTTGAGCAAGTACTTTCCGGCCTCAAAGATCACTGTTCTGAGGAAGAAAATCACTGGAATCGCACAAGCTTCAGATGAGTCATTTGGGCAATACTATGATCGCTTCAAAGTTCTCTGCGCCACATGCCCTTCCCATGGTTTCTCTGAGACGAATTTGATGAACTATTTCTATGATGGACTTAAACCGATTGATCGAGAGCTTCTCGATGCTGCTGCAAATGGAGCCTTCATGGATTTAGATGAAGTACGTGCCCGTGCACTCTTGGAGAACCGAGCTAACAATGATGCTCAATATGGGATGGCTCCAAGGAAGACTGTTGCAGAAGTGAGCTCAACAAAGGTTGCTGCGAATGACAAGTATGACAAGCTTACTGATTTGATGGAGCAGATGATGGAACTTGAAGTGAAACGCCAAAAAGTGTCCCTTGGCCAGTTATGTGGCATTTTCCATTCTCAAGGACACTTAGGTGATCAATGTCCTACCTTGGCCGAGCAACCACATGAAGAACAAGTCAATGCCATAGGTGGATATCAAGGAGGCCAACGCTACAACAATTACAACAACTTTGGCAACCGTGATCATCCTGGTTTCAAATGGAGCAGCAATGAGGGATGTCTTAACCCTCCAGCACCTCAGAAGTAGCAATACCAACGTCCCCAACAATATCAAGCAAGGCCACCAATGGCCCCAACGTCACAAGTTCCCTTGCCCCCTCCGGTTCAGACTTTCACAAATCCGGATTATGACAAGATGATTGCTCAACTGTCTGCCTCAACTCAAGTACTTTTGGATGGACAAAAAGAAACAAAGGCAATGTTGGATGCACATGGTCAAGACATCAATGAAATCAAGAAGCAAATGGGCCAACTTGTGGACTTTATGGGACATATTCGAACAACTGGACAGCTTCCATCTCAACCAACGCCACCTGCTAGGAATGTGAGTGCGGTTACTACAAGGAGTGGGAAGGTTTTGGAGCTGCCAAAGCAGAAGGCAACGTCATCACCAGATGAAGTTGTTGTGGAGGAAATTTATGAAGAAGATCCAACTACTGAAGAGCTCAAAAGGAAGAAGAAAGTGGCACCACTTTTGCCACTACCAACACCAACACCGACGCATCCTACCCCAATGAAAGGTATTGACTCTACCCCTTCAAGTTTAGTTAATACTAATGCATCGTTTGCTTGTGCACCATTTCCACACAGGTTATCCAAATCAAAGAAAGATGATCAATACGAGGAAATTCTGGACATCTTTCGGAAGGTGCAAGTGAATCTGCCCTTGATCGAGTGCATAAAGCAAGTACCTATCTATGCCAAGTTTTTGAAAGAGCTATGCACCCAAAGGAGGCAAACGAGAGCGAAGGAGGTTGTGAAGGTGAATGCAACCGTTTCAGCGGTGTTGCAACGACGGCTACCCCCTAAATTGAAGGACCCTGGGAGTTTTTCTGTTCCCTGCGTGATTGGTGACAAGAGATTTGAAGATGTCATGCTCGACTTGGGTGCATCTATCAACGTGATGCCCTACTATCTCTATGCATCCATGGAGCTTGGTGAGCTTAAGCACGACAATGTCATCATTCAACTAGCCGATCGTTCTCACAAGTATCCAAGAGGATACGTTGAAGATGTTCTTGTGCAAGTCAACAATTTGATATTCCCTGCAGACTTTTACATTGTTGACATGGAGGAGAGTCCGTTGAATACTACGCCACTTTTTCTTGGACGTCCCTTCATGAGAACCGCAAGAACAAAGATAGATGTGTTTGAAGGCAAGTTCTCCATGGAGATTGATGGGGAGAAGATCGAGTTCAACATCCTTGATGCTATGAAGGTTCCCATTGCTACTGTCAACTCATGCATTTCTTTGGATTTAGTTGAAGATATGGCACAGCAGCATTTGGATGTACTTAGAGAGGATGAGCTTGACACTGTCCTTCAAGATGGAATTGGGCTGACTTACACTAGGGATGATGCCCTAGTTGACGTTTTGATTGAAGTCTTGGAGCCCAGACTTAGAGAAATGGCATTGGCACTTAATGAAGAAGCCCTTGTGACGTCTAGACCTCCACCAATTCCCTTGGTCTATGGCGAAAACAAGCTTGTTCCTTCCATCATTCGAGCACCAGAATTAGAACTCAAAGTATTACCGGATCATTTGGAGTATGCTTACTTGGGTGACAATGAGACATTACCGGTTATCATCTCATCAACATTGGAGGAAGAACAAGAGGACAAGCTAGTTCGAATGCTTCAACAGTACAAGCCCGCCATTGGTTGGACACTCGCGGATATCAAAGGTATCAATCCTGCTACTTGTGTTCATCGTATTCTACTTGAAGATGGCGCCAAGCCAACACGTGAAGCTCAAAGGAGACTCCATCCACCAATGATGGAGGTTGTGAAGAAGGAAGTCATCAAACTCTTGGATTGTGGGGTCATTTATCCGATTTCAGACAGCCGATGGGTCTCACCTGTGCAAGTTGTTCCTAAGAAGTCTGGAATCACTGTTGTGAAGAATGCGGAGAATGAGTTAGTGCCTCAACGCATTGTCACTGGACACAGAGTTTGCATTGACTATAGGAAGCTCAACGTTAGCACTCGAAAGGATCACTTTCCTTTGCCATTCATTGATCAGATGCTTGAGAGATTGGCTGGTCATTCATACTACTGCTTCCTTGATGGTTATTCAGGTTACAACCAAATTAGCATTGCTGAGGAGGATCAAGAGAAAACAACGTTCACATGCCCTTTTGGAACGTTTGCTTATCGACGCATGCCATTTGGACTTTGTAACGCCCCAGGTACGTTTCAACGTTGCATGCTTTCTATCTTTTCTAATTACATTGAGAAAATAATTGAAGTATTCATGGATGACTTTAGTGTTTTTGGGAAAGATTTCGATACATGCTTGGGAAATTTAGAACTAATCTTGCAGAGATGCGTTGAAACGAACTTGGTACTCAATTGGGAGAAATGCCATTTCATGGTAACTCAAGGGATTGTTCTTGGACATATTGTGTCGAAAAAAGGGTTAGAGGTTGATAAATAAAAAGTAGATCTTGTGAAACACTTACCCTCTCCAACTTCGGTTAGAGAGATTCGTTCTTTTCTTGGACATGCAGGATTCTACAGGAGGTTCATCAAGGACTTTTCCCACATCTCACGTCCCTTGTGCAAGCTGCTTCAGAAAGACACACCCTTTGTGTTTGATGATGAGTGTGACGTTGCATTCAAGAAGCTCAAGGAGTTGCTCACATGTGCTCCTATTCTCCAAGCACCGGATTGGTCCTTACCTTTTGAGCTTATGTGTGATGCTTCAGACTATGCCGTTGGAGCTGTTTTGGGACAAAGGAAGGACAAGAAGCCATATGCCATCTACTATGCTTCTAAGACACTTGATGAGGCTCAAGCCAACTACACAACAACCGAGAAGGAGATGTTGGCAGTAGTGTTTGCATTGGACAAGTTCCGGTCCTATCTACTTCAGAGTAAGGTTATAATTTACACTGATCATGCTGCTTTGAAGTATTTGATGCAGAAAAAGGATGCAAAGCCAAGGCTCATACGTTGGATACTACTTCTACAAGAGTTTGATGTGGAAATCAAGGACAAGAAAGGAGTAGAGAATGTGGTAGCCGACCACCTCTCTAGGATTGAGAGAGAGAGATCCAACGTTGCAATTGAGGAGCATTTTCCGGATGAACAACTCTTCGGACTTCAGGTAAGTGCCTCTGAAACTCCATGGTATGTAGATATTGTTAACTACTAAGTTACTGGAGAGTTTCCACCATCAATGCATAAGGCCCAACGTGACAAGCTTAGGAGTAATGCTAGGACTTTTATTTGGGATGAACCTTACTTATGGAAACAATGTGCTGATTTAGTGATTAGAAGGTGTGTTCCGGATAGTGAGTTTGCATCTATTCTTGAGTTTTGTCATAATGGTGCATGTGGAGGTCACTTTGGTTCGAAAAAAACTGCCCTAAAAGTGTTAGATTGTGGTTTCTTTTGGCCTAACATATTTCGTGATTCTAATGACTTTTGTGCTAAGTGTGATAGGTGCCAACGATCTGGGAACCTTGGACCTCGAGATCAAATGCCACAACATTATGTCCTTAATGTCGAAATTTTTGATGTCTAGGGCATTGATTTTATGGGACCTTTCCCTTCCTCTAATGGTTACATGTACATTTTACTCGCTGTTGATTATGTGTCGAAATGGGTGGAAGCAAAAGCCACCCGTACTAATGATTCGTGAGTTGTTGCAGATTTCCTCAAAACCAACATTTTCTCAAGATTTGGAATGCCGCGCGTTCTAATCAGCGATGGATGGAGTCATTTTTGCAACAAGACAGTTGAGGCGTTGATGAGGAAGTATGGTGTCAATCACAGAGTTTCTACCCCTATCATCCACAAACAAATGGCATGGCGGAAGTATCAAATCGAGAAATCAAGAAGATCTTAGAGCGCACTATCAAGCCAAACCGCAAGGACTGGAGCCAGTGTTTGGATGATGCTTTGTGGGCGTATAGAACAGCATACAAGACTCCTATAGGCATGTCACCCTATCGACTTGTTTATGGGAAGTCTTGTCATCTTCCAGTGGAGTTAGAGCACAAAGCTTGGTGGGCGGTGAAGAAATTCAACATGGACAAGGACGAAGCTGGATTACATTGAAAATTGCAGCTATGTGAGTTAGAAGAAATCCGGAATGATGCGTTTAACAATGCTTGGATCTACAAGGAGAAAACAAAGATGTTTCATGACAAGGTGATCCGAAGGAAGGAATTCGAGATTGGTCAACAAGTTCTCTTATTCAACTCTCGTCTCAAGCTTTTTCCGGGAAAGTTACGCTCAAGATGGATCGGCCCTTTCATTGTTATTGAAGTTTTCCCACATGGAGCTGTTTTAATCAAAAGTCCTATATCCGGCAATGAGTTCAAAGTGAATGGTCATCGTTTGAAGCCGTACTATGCACATTTCAAAGAAGAAGTCATTGACGAAACAAGGCTCAACGATCCACCTACTACCACCACATGAAGAATACATCACGTCTAGGCTGGAAGACGTTAAAAAACAAGCGCTTGTTGGGAGGCAACCCAATGGAGGAGTCTTCAACAGATTTGCATTCTCTTCCCTTATCTCTTTTAAATTTCGTTACTTTTACATTTTTAGATAGATTTTCGTAAGTCCTAGCTTCCATGCTTGAATTCTATGACTTTACTTTGGTACATTGAGGACAATGTAGAGTTTAAGTGTGGGAGAAGGGGTTTACGGTACTATTGTGGTAATTTCTGGATTTTATGGTAATTTCGCATCCGTGATGCGCTTGCTGATATTGTTTGTTGTTTTTGAGTTCGCGGTAGTGGCTCTCGCGTTTGCGGGAGGTAAATTCAGGCTGTGTTTTCGGTGATAGGCTTTTAGCTATGTGGGGGGATGGTGGTTGCTTGTGGATGTAATTGGGTGCTTTCGGTGGTAGAGCTGCATTCGAACCTTGTGTCCAGTATACACGGGTTTCCACCCTTGCCTTCTGTACGATCACGTCGATGACCTCGTTGTACTCGAGGTGGTCCTTTCTGACCAACTTCTCTACAAACGGGGTTCCTGTCAGATTTTCCAATAACGCTATTTTGCTACGTTCTTGTTGAGGTTCCTGCACATGTTCCAAAGGCTCTCCATCGATTGATGAAGCCGAACAGGTTTTCGGTGTCTCCTTGACGGATCTTGAGAAGTGTACTGGCGGTGTTGTACTTGCCTTGCAGCCAGTATCATTTGAGGAAACACTCTGTTAGCTCCTCGAACGAGTGTATGGATCCTGTGGGCACCTCGTAGAACTAGTTTCGCGCTTCTTCCGTTAACGTTTCTTGAAACAGGAAGCAGAGGGTTGCGTCCGAGTACTGGGTCCCCACAGTGGCAGATTGATACTCGTCGATGTGTGTTCATGGGTCTCCCTTCCCATTGAATATGTTGATCTTGATGGTCTTGGAATATGGGTCCCTGCCTTGTGCCATGATGACGTCTGATAATTGGCTTATGCAGGGAGTGTACATCCCATTTGGCTCCGTGTGCGTGCTTTTCTTTAGTGATGTGATTTCGGCCTCCATTTCTTCCATCCGTCGGAGCAGGGTATCCTCGATTTCCGTGGTTGGTTCCTCGTCGTCGTATTCCTATATTCTTTCGGGCAGTGGAGGTGGGCCCGGAAGTCAGTTGTTTCGCAGTCCCACGGTGGGTCGATTCTGATGACCTGTCTGCCTGCTCTTGGTTTCTCTGTCGGTCCTGGCTCCTCACGTTGGGTCTTCTAGCTCCGGATGAACGTGTCAAGTCGTTCCTCTAATCGCTGTCGGGCCTGGCGTTCTTGATCTCTTTTGGTTCTAGCCGATTGGAGTTCCTTCACGAGATGGGCTGCCGCTTCATCCTCTATTAGGTCATTGATGCTGCTAATTGCGTCTACAAGCATGTCTCTTATCTTTCTACTTTCGGGTGTGATGTAGTCTATCGCCATTTTTCGCTGCTGGGTTTTGGTTTTCAGGCTCTCTCTTTTTTTGCAGGGTTTTTGTACGTGGTTTATGATTGCTCGCTTCCCACAAACGGCGCCAATTATTTCTGCCAAATTCTGTAAGGGTCTTTGGCTGAAGAGTGGGTTGACCTATTTCGGGTTGACCTAGTCTATCGTGCGTATGTCGTCATTTACCTACTGTTAAGAATAATACACCAAATGGGCGTTAGGAGTCTTGACGGGGTGTTCCCGCCTTCGACTCTCCGACGCTCTAGTTAGTATGTATGAAGTGTAACAATAGTATTGGTAGAGTAACAGGCGTACATTGTATTTGTCATAAATGTGTTGCTTATATTGGTGGTTGAGTATGGAGTCTTTTACTTTTCTTCGATGTGGGATTCTGTCTTTTGTACATGGCATGTCCTGTTACTTTCTGTTTGCCATACCAAACGCGTGGACATTCGGATGATGTTGGTTCTTTGGTTAAAGTTGAAGCCTGTATTGCTGCCTTGTGTTTGGTCTAAGCTGTGTTGATCCATTTTTAGTGACTAAGTATGCGGTAATTTGTGTGTTACGGGATCACACATTAACAGTAACTCCATTACCAACAAATGAGAGAAGTATTAACCCAAGGAACCACATCAAGGGGTTCCATTGTTGAACTCTAGTCATAAACTAGATCAAAAATTAGCCACTCATGATAAACATACAAGATATAAACAAGGATTAGAGATTATACCTTGTTGTTCAAGTTCATAATCATCAAGCTCCTGCAAGGGCAATCTTCTAAGCAATCCACCAACATAGAGTTCTTATAGCGTATATGGTGTTTGTTTAGGGACCCCTTTATATCCTAGTTTGGCTAAAAGAGTTCCATCTCACAAGGCAACTCAATTACACTGCCACTAGTCTTCCTTATGTGATAATCGATAGCATAGTTACCTAAGCTAAAAGAACTCCTTGTATTTATCCTAGTCTTCCCTGGATCTGGCTCATCTAAAGTTAGTTTGTGTGAAGTTTCTTGAAGTTCTTAAAATTCTAATCCTTTAAATAATCTAGTGGATAGGTTTATGCCACTTCAGTTTATGTAATATTTTAGCTATGCTATCGATTATCACATAAGTGAAAAATATGGACACAGACAATAATAAAAGAAAAATAAGTGAAAAATATGCTATCGATTATCACATTTTTCTTTTATTCGCAGACATGGTAGTGTTGTTTATTCTGAAGTCACTGCCTAAAGAGTTGATTCTGAAGTCACTGTCCTTTCAATCAGGAAAATTTCCTTGTGGCAAGGTCCAATAATCATTAATTAACTTAACAACACCAAGATAAATAGAAGTACGATTATTTTCATTCCAACTGAGTCAATAACAAACTGATACTTGTCCCTAACTAAAACAGCAACTGAAATTAAGTTCCTGGATATGGTAGAAACATAATACACTTTATCAAGAAAAATAAAAACGCCAGGCCTCAAAACTAACTTAACAAAACCAGTAACTTCAACTTTCCAAGCATTTCCGTTTCCCTTGGACAGTTAACGTGAGTACCCTACACACTAATGTGAAAATCCACCCTCAATTTTAGTAGTGAAATGCCATAATGTGAACTTTACTGAATTAATACACACTAACATGCTTTCTTTGGTAGCACGCTTCTCTGAGTCCCGATGCTAAACTTCTTGTGATAGCTGATGACAATCCAGAAGCAATGTTAGTCGACTCTCAAACTGGAATGACAATGTCTTCTTTATCTGGGCACTTAGATTTCTCGTTCGCATCAGTGTGGCATCCTGATGGTATCACCTTCGCTACTGGAAACCAGGACAAGACCTGTAGGGTTTGGGATGTTCGAAACCTGTCCAAATCGGTTGCTGTTCTAAGAGCAAACCTTGGAGCTGTTCGGTCAATCCGTTATAGTTGTGATGGTCAGGATATGATTAGAGCCGAACCAGCAGACTTTGTGCATGTTTATGATGTGACAAGCGGCTATGCCAAGGAGCAGGAAATCGATTTCTTGGGTGAGATATCTGGCATATCATTCAGTCCAGACGCCGAGTCGCTTTTCGGCGAACGATACCAGGACCGTGCCGAAAAGATGAACTGATGAACTAGCATGAGTTGATGAAGTCTGGCGATCATTGCATGTTTTGGATATAGATTTGGTTTAGCGGGTTAGTTTGCAGCTCAAGTCGTAAAGATGTGAAGAAAACATATGCACATGTAATGGATTCATCTTGTAAATTGAACTAGATCGATCTCGAAGATCTTCAACTTGCCACCAAATTGTACGTTGTTGAATTTTGTTGGACACAACATGTCACCTCCATCATTATAAGGCAGACCAATTACTTTCGACACAAAAATAAAAACGAAGACTAATGTGTGTTCCATTTGTTCACGTGTCATTATAAATTTTCGCGAGTAGATTTGGATATTCCTCACTCGTCTCAAATCTAAATAGAAATTCTAGCACTCATTCTTTCTAGTGTTGCAATCTATAGGTTTCTTTTCCTCTCTCGTATTTAAGTGTGTCATCCTCAAGTGTAGAAGCAAAGGATAAATAACCAAAATGAGTAAAACACGACCTTTTAGATATGACGGTATCTGCTCCCAAAAAATTATTATTTGTGTGGATGCACTAGCATATTAAGAATTTTCGTCGATCGAAATAATTTGGGTATAAAAGAACTCAGGCAATATCTAGGTGTTACATAATCTAAATTTGAGAGCTAACTATCCCAAAAATAGAAAATCAACCAGGTGAAGACACAAATCAAACCAACTGTAAAATATAAACTTTTCTTTAACCAACAAAAAATAAATAAAACAAAAAAGTAACTGTCTGTCTGGTAAAAAATACAGGAGAGAGACGGTGGGCATACGTAGGGATACGTCTGTATTATACGAAACACAAATAAAGCATGTCGTTTTCGTAAAGCAGTGGAATTAGATATAGACAGAGATAGATAGATAAAACTAACTGAACAAATCCCCAATTTCCTATCGACTTCTCTCTCTCTCTCTCTCTCTCTCTCGCCGGATCTGACTTTCTCGAATCAGATTTTTGCAGATCCAAACCGCTGAAAATAGGAGGTGAATTCTTCGCTTTTATGTGGGTATATATTTATTTAATTTATGCTCAATTTTTGTGTGAAAAATTCGAACATGATTGGTGTGTGATGTGCTCGTCGAATTTAATTTCTATTTTATTTTTTGATGATTTGATCGGCGGCGAGGAGACGATCTTCGTCGTCATCAAGTTTCAGAATTCCGGCGAGTGTTGAAATTTTAGGTTCCTAGTTTGATTTTCCAGTGCAAATTAATTAAATTTTGTTGGTTTTTTTAATTAAAGTTTGTTTGTTTGTTTTTTGGCTTAAAGAGTTTGGGATTAGGGTTTTGATTTTCATCGTCTAATGGTTTATGTGATGGTGAGGAATTGCAGAAGATTGGTTTTTAGCTCAGGAAATGGAATGGCTTGATACTTTAAAGGCTTAATCTTTTGGAATTTGATAAAATGACTCAGGTGTGGTGGTTATGTATTCCTTTGAGCTACTTTTTATGGTGTCTTCGGGCTTGTTTTGTTCCGTAAAAGGATGAGATGAGTGAGTGCTCGAGTATAGTGGAGAATTTTCCTTTTAATGGGATGTGGAAAGACTTGTGTCTTTGTAACTGTGGCTATTGTGTAGTCCTGAAAATCCAATTTTTAGTATTATAAAGTGAACTTTAATTGCCGTGCTTGGTCAATCGGTGACCCGTGTTTAGAAGTCAAGAAATGTATTTTCATTGTTGACTTGTGGACTGCAGACAAGTTTGCATTCAGATGATTATGATTATATACATATAAAGCACTGTATTGGACATGTCTTGATTGTGTATGGATGAATACATTATGGATATCTGTTGACAACTCACGAAATGAGCAATTTGGTCAAGTAACTGGCTTGAATTTCTTTTTGGTGCTAGCTGTGGCATTGCTGGGAAGAATATGTACCATTACGCGGGTTACGTAGAAGATGAATATGAAATGGATGATGTAGATAATGATATGGACGATGAATTCCGTGGAAGAGACCTGGCCGGTTCTGAGTCTGATGTTGATGAAGTCGACCACACGGTTAGTGATCTCTTTTGATATTTTTATCATACATACACAATGACGTATTAAATTTGCTATCTATATCTCTCTAGTTACGACCTACCTTACTGTATGGCTTTTATGTTCAATTGCATATTTCCTGCTTTTATGGTTAGTTCCTTACCTAATTACAAATACTTTTATGAATCTCATGCAGAATAGTAGAGTAAATGATACAACTGCAGCTCAAGCAAGAAGAGGAAAAGATATCCAAGGTATTCCTTGGGATAGACTTAGCATTACTAGAGATAAATACCGGAAAACTAGGTTAGAACAGTACAAGAATTATGAGAACATCCCTAATTCTGGAGAAGGGTCAGGGAAGGTAATAAACAGCATCCTTTCTTTTCTTTTTCAGAATTCTTTGGTCTTGTGGAAGTATTAAGTTTGCCTCATAAAAGTGATTTGACTATGAACTTCTCTTTGGTAACAGGATTGCAACACTACAAAGAAGGGATCTACGTATTATGAGTTTCGACATAATGCAAGATCTGTCAAATCTACTATTCTTCACTTTCAGGTGAGATGTATTAATTCTTATTGGCTAAAGCTTTCTGCCTATGTTAGTGATTCCTCGGATGAAGTATCTCTTAAACTTGCCATACAACTATTCTATTGCGTCTAATGAATCTCCAAGTATCCTAATCGACCTTCTTTAATCTGACACTTTCTATAGACAGTATAGAGAATTACATTTTTGGGTTATATATCCTATTGTTGTGGACTTTTTCACTCAAAGTACTTTTGTTTGTTTGTAATGCAGTTGCGGAACTTGGTCTGGGCTACATCAAAGCATGATGTCTACCTCATGTCTCATTTTTCTGTCATTCATTGGTCCTCATTGAAATGCGACAATTCTGAGGTTTTAAATGTTTCAGGACACGTGGCACCATCAGAGGTGAGTGTTTGTTGGCTAGGTAGCTTATGTTTGACACATCAATCTTTCTGGGAACTGATCCAATTATATTCACTGTGTAGAAACATCCTGGGAGTCTCTTGGAGGGATTTACGCAAACTCAAGTTAGCACTCTTGCAGTAAAAGATAAGTTGTTAGTTGCTGGAGGATTCCAGGGAGAACTTATATGTAAGGTGGGTTATAACATCTATTACAATATCTTCATATAATTGAGAATGGATGAGCACATACGCAGCAGTTGCATACCTCTAGTATGCCTTTTCTGTCATTCACTTTCCCCAGAGGATTTTTAGTTCAGCTTTTTTCTTTCAAAATCAGACCTAATGAACAATATAATCGTTACTGACCTGCAGCATCTTGATCGGCCTGGAGTTAGCTTTTGTTCGAGGACAACCTATGACGAAAATGCCATTACAAATGCTATTGAAATATACGACAGTCCCAGGTGCTTACTTTCTTTCTTTCTTGAGATTGGATCTTCTTAGTCTAAGCATGAGCATATCTGATATGCTCTATGAATATCAGTGGTGCAGTTCACTTTACAGCCTCGAATAATGATTGTGGAGTCAGGGACTTTGACATGGAGAAATTTCAGCTTTCTAAGCATTTCCGTTTTCCTTGGCCAGTGAACGTGAGCTTCCTGCCTTCTATTTCCCGTGTTTAGGGTTGTTGAGTGATAAATGATAAGTCTTTTTTTGATTTTCTTGCGCTTGAATGATAAGTCTGTTTGTTACCATGTAAGTTTATTAGTTACTTCACTTCATAGTGTACATGTGGAGACCTAGCCATCAAGTGTTTCCTACTGCATAAGAGTCCGTGTCATATCCACCAAGTGCTTTTGTACTGAGTTTACTGACTTTCGTACACTGTTATTCTTTGCTTGTAGCATACTTCTCTGAGTCCTAATGGTAAACTTCTTGCTATTGTTGGAGACAATCCGGATGGGTTGTTAGTTGACTCTCAAACAGGGAAGGTATTTTCTGCTCATTTTCTAAATGGACTTTGTCCTTATCTTTATCCATTTGGAGCTTGGGATTGAAAGTGGGCTGATCTGGATGATATTCTTGCAGACGGTGGCTTCTGTATCGGGGCACTTAGATTTCTCGTTCGCATCAGCCTGGCATCCTGATGGTGTCACCTTTGCTACTGGGAACCAGGACAAAACTTGTCGGGTTTGGGATGTTCGAAACCTATCCAAATCAGTTGCTTTATTGAAGGGGAACCTTGGAGCTATTCGATCAATCCGTTATACTTCTGATGGTCGGTACATGATGATGGCAGAGCCAGCAGACTTTGTGCATGTGTATGATGTGAAATGTGGGTATGAGAAGGAGCAGGAAATTGATTTCTTTGGTGAGATATCTGGCATATCATTCAGTCCGGACACAGAATCACTTTTCATTGGAGTGTGGGATCGTACATATGGTAGTCTTCTCGAGTATGGACGACGCCGGGAATACTCTTACCTTGATTCTCTCATCTGAGTTTTGCAACCTGCGAATAAGTGTTTTGGTGGTGTTGCTTCTTCGGTGCAACTGCAAAGCATAGTATAATTGACGCATTTGAAGAAGAGGGTGTAGGTGTACATCAGTACATTGTAATTTTAGTGGTGTTTGATGTTCCAGTTATCCTTTTAAGTGTGTAAAAGGGAGGAATGTACAGAAGGCCAAGGCCAGGATGTTCCGATCAAATAGGAAAGACCAGTGTGTCTTTAGGGGGTGAAAGGGTTGTTTGTCTGCCTTTAGAAATATAATCATAAGATGGTACTTGTTATGTGAGAGCCGAGAACCTATCAATCTAGCTGGGTTCCTGGACCCTAATTGTTATGTTTCATGTTTCATGTAATTTTGAAATAGAAAGCTCCAGTTTCGTAGCCTTCAAACATGTCTTGGCTCAGTTGACTGTCATCACTATCATCATTCATCACAATCCTTTGAAGCTCTCAGTAATGACCTTTTTACTCATGTAATCTCGTATCATTCACATGTCTACAGTCTCACCTACACTTGGTATGTGGTGGTGGAGAGGAACACAGAACTGAAAGAAGTGTGTTTACCATGGCATTCCAGGAATGAGCTGCTCATTTTCACATGGTCAGTTTCCATCATCTTACCATGGACAAGGAATTGTTTTGGTGTTTATAAGCATTAGCCAAATTTACTTGGCTGATACTCAAAAGAGACCCTGCCCTAAAATCTCTGATCCAGAAGCACCCAATGGGAGGATGCCAACTCAACTTCCAAAATCTTTCTTCACATCCTCACAATCCTTTCCTCCATCTCAAACTCCAATCACAAGTAGTGAAGATATGACTTTGTTTCCACTATTATACAAATCTCATCTCTTTCCAATCCAGCTCCTACTTTTATTATCTTCATCATAATATTCCTTCTCCTTTGCAACACAACCAACCACACCTCCTCCAACAATGGCAGCTTCTTCCTCCGCCATGTTCCTCTCACCCTCCTCCATCACAAGGCCTCAGCTTCCCTCACCAACCCAAGTCTCCTTCCAAGGCCTCAGACCCCTGACCAGGTCATCAGCAGCCCCAGTTACCAAGTTGAGCATCAATGCACCAACCACCAAGAGATCAAGTGGTGTGGTGAGAGCTGAGCTGAGCCCATCTTTGGTCATCAGCCTCAGCACAGGTCTATCCCTATTCTTGGGTAGGTTTGTGTTCTTCAACTTCCAGAGGGAGAATGTTGCCAAGCAAGGCTTGCCGGAGCAGAATGGTGTGACTCATTTTGAGGCTGGTGACACTAGAGCTAAGGAGTATGTGAGTCTTCTCAAGTCAAATGACCCTGTTGGGTTCAACATTGTGGATGTTCTTGCTTGGGGCTCTATTGGTCACATTGTGGCTTACTACATCCTTGCAACCTCCAGCAATGGCTATGATCCCAAGTTCTTTGGCTGATGTGATTTCATTTTGATCCCAACTATGTTGTGCCTCTTCTTTTCTATTGCTTGTAATTTGTATAGCCTATTAATGAATCACTACTTTTTAAAATTTAGTTCATTGTAATGATTGTATTCGGTAGCTGTCTTCTTGGAATTTATCATCCACTTCAAGTTCCATGCTTTTCTGATTAAAGGTTGATAATTAAGAGAAGCAAACAACCCCATTTGAGCATGAGAATGAATTTGTAGATTGGGATCAAGTAGTTGGTAACTTGGTATGCACATGTTTTATCTTTTATTTCAAGGGGATATTAACTCGATATATAAGCTATTCTTACAAACGATGCAAGTTATAACACCAGTCAATTCCGACCTTATGATATATATCCATAGTTAGAATAGTTATGAACAAATCTTAGAGTATATGCATCTCAATATCCTTCTAATTAACAACCTTGCAACTTTTGTCATATCCATCATTTCGGTCTCACCTCTTTTAAGGAAGTTTTCTTATTCGAGATTAAGAAAATGGTTCAAAGTTTGACTAGAGCGAATTCAAAAGAATGGAAAATATTCCTAATTTTTCTCCCAAAAAGAAAGAAAAAGAAAAAAGAAATTAATTTAATTTAATTTTTAAAGATGAAGGATATTATAGATATCCATAATTCGATATAACCTATGATTCCAAACAAGAGTCTCCCTTTTATAAATTAGATTAAGAAAATAAGAGTCACATTATTCTGGTCATTTTGTCTAAAACCTAGGTCTCTTGGTTACAGAGAGACATCAGTTTATCTCTCTAATTCTCTCCTGGTCAGATGGAAATTGAGAAAAATAAATCTTACCAAACAACCCAACCCAACATCTATCTTTACCCCCTCACTCATTTGAAATCTGACTAAACATGTCTTGCGAGGCCCCAACAACACCAATTACAGCAAACCACGAGTCTTCTTCTTCTTTGGCTATCGTCCCAACATCAACAACATCAGCAGCAGCAGCTCCTCTGCAACAACAACAAGTACCCTTCACTCATAGGGCTTATGGCTCCTCCTCTCCAAAGGCCTACCCTCCAGCCACGGCCACATATGACGACCTGGTTCAAAGCTCTGACCTTTTCTGGGAAAAGCTCAAGAAGTTTCACTCTGACTTTGGTACCAAATTCATGTAATGTTTTATGGGTTTTTCTCTTAAAGTTTTTATTTTTATGTGGGTTTTGATCTGTTTTGGTGTTTACTGTTAAACCCTAATTGGGGAAATTATACTCTGCTCACTACTTACTCTGTTGCAATTGTTGTTTTGCAATGATGTGTACTTGTTGATTTAGGGTTTTTTTAATCACAACTGTGTTTACCCTTTTCGTTGATTTGAATTTATTGGGCTGTGGATGCATGCATAGCTGGTTTGAGTGGGTTAGCAAAGTTGGTATCTTTATTTAAGTAATTGCATCTGCATAGTGTGTTTACCCTTTTCATTGATTTTGAATTGATTGAACGCGAAGTTCAAACTGCACTGCACAGCTAGTTTGAGTGTGTTGGCAAAGTCAGGACCTTTTTATCGAGGTTTTAATATAAACATCAAGTAAACTGCAATTCATACTTTAAGTAGACTGCATTGCATATACTTCAGTTTATGAGTTTTTAATTAAACTTTTTTTATTTGAATTGATTGCCGATGAGTGAGAATCTAAAAACTGCATGGTGTAGCTAGTTTTGAGTGGGTTAACAAAGTTAGGGTCTTTCTCTAGGGTTGATGATGCTGGTTTCTATAACAACATCAGCCAAACAGCATTGGATACTGCAGTTAAAATGATTTTTGGTCATAACTATGTTGATGTGTCCTTCATCTGAATTTATTAGAATTGTTCATGGTATACATTCTGATCCTCTAACTAGTTTGGGTTTTTTTTGCTAATCTTGGATCTTTATGTAAGGTTAATGATGTCGAGTTCAGGAATAATATGTATCGACAAATGTAGAAGTTTATTGCATCATGATTTCCATCATCTGCAACACCAATTTATGTTGTTACCTTTTCCTTTGTTAGGAAGATTTGACGTCTTTTATAAGATCTGAAAGTTTCTTTCATTAGAGATGATGATGCATTGAAAAGAAAGCAAATTATCCCCTGTTTTCATCAATATCTGGTTTCCATGGATGATACACATTAATCGAGCTTAAAAATTTCCCGTATATTGGCCAGGAGAATCCCACATTGCATGCAGCATGTGACTGTTGTGTTGTTTCCTGGATATGGGGATTTTTGAAAATTATAACCATTTCATTTAGGGGATAATAAATGACAATACTCTCTTTCTCGAGTAAGTAATTGTTGCATTATTTGATAGGTCGTGCTTAAGTGTCAGTATCTCTCAGTTGTTATTTACTCTATATCTTATTTCTTATTCTGGACACATGAATTCTCTGGAGAGTTTTAAGGCTTTCCAGTTTCTTGGTTCTTTACTTGTTTGTGACCATTGTTTGTGACTATTTTACCAGGATAGTATTGCACAACTTCTTAAAAATGACCAACAGTTTTGCAGCCCGATATGTCAGTGGAGAAGGTGTGGTCCACCAGTAATGGGAGGCTACACAAGGGAGCAGACATAGTCTACAAACTAGGGTCACAAATCTGGATTGACAATAGGATATTGGTGCAAAACTGCAAATGATATGCTGTTTACTATTTATTTTTTTCACCAAATTTTTTTCCACTGTCTTTGGTTAAGCATTCAGAAGAATTTTATCAAGCCCTCATGGGAGTCAATAAGACACAAAATGATGTGGATATACTTTGCTGGCATTCGTTTATATGCTAAAGGCTTCTAATGTGCAGGATTCCCACTGTTGGAGGAAAAGCACTAGACCTCCATCGTCTCTTTGTGCAAGTCACAAAACGTGGCGGCATAGAAAAGGTTCTTTCTTTTGTCTTTCTACCTGGTCCTCCATATAAGATTCTTCAAACCAAAAGTAGTTAATACTAATCATTGTTAAGAAAATCATGCTTTGATGATTGAGGAGGTTGTCACAGTTGAGTGAATGTGTGGCCGACTTATACCTGTTAGTATATCAGTAGTCTCAGTAGCACAAAACTTATTTCCGTGTATTCAAGGATTGAACTTTACCTATGTTGTATCTATTTTGATCTTCCTTAAATTTTTTATGTCCTGGTTGCAGGTGATTCAAAATCGCCAATGGAAAGAAGTCATAGTGGTCTTCAATTTCCCAACGACAATTACCAGCGCATCGTTTGTCTTAAGGAAATACTATTTGACCTTGCTCTATCACTTTGAGCAGGTCTATTTTTTCCGTAAAGAAGTTATTAGAATCCCAGTGAAAGGTAAATGAAGACATTGCTCCTGGTTAACGTACTGTGCTAATTTTTGTTGAGTAAGAGGAATAACACAATTGAATGATCTGTTATTTTATTTTCAGATTCAGAAAGTAGCAACCTCGGCAATGGGTCAGCAATGGAGCGAGGCACCATCCGACTCAAAGGTCAAAGTAAGTGCAGCCAACCTCCTGCTCAATGTGATGATAACGGCTTTTCATTTTAAATTTGTCAATATAATAGTTGTGAAAGTTGATATAAATGATATGTTCAGTTTGGTGTTTACTTCAAACTCTGAAAGTTTTTTCAGATTTTTAGAAATTTTCAGTGCTCTGAATCAATGATATTTAATTCCTGTTTTTGTAACTTCTGAAGTTGCTGTTCTTGAATAAAGAAAGTTGCCATTACTGATCAAGCTTGTGTGAAATCACTTTTCAAATATATACTGCTAGTTGTTATAAAGAATACTACACATGAGAAAGTTCATTAGTGGTAACCTAATGACTTGCATCCAAGAATTCAACCTTAATTTTTCTCATTCTTCAATATTATTCCTGAATTTCTTTGATCTTACTTGAAGCATCCACTTTTTCTTAGCACATAGTAACCAAAGAATCTGTTCTTCTCTATCTTATCCACGGGAACCCCAGTAGTAATGCAACTGGGCTGTTCAGTAACGGGAACCATTGACAAGAGATTTGAAGCCGGGTATGTGGTCAGTGTGAACTTGGGTTCTGAAGTGCTGAATGGTGTATTGTATCATCAGCCTCATTCCGTGTCTCAGAATTTTTCTCAAATGCCTGTTCAAGCGAGCCGAAAGCGAGGAAGATTGGCCTTGCGTGATCCTTCACGTCCTAAGTCCAACAGGAGCGGGTATAATTTTTTCTTTGCTGAACATTATACCCGATTGAAGCCTTTGTACTATGGTCAAGAAAGGACTATCAGTAAAAAGATTGGATATCTCTGGAACAACCTCACAGAAAGTGAGAAAGAGGTTGGTTAACTTTTTAGTAGTGTTCCTGTCACTTGCAGCATCTTAATTATATCTGGGTTTCTGATAAAATCGTTACGTGATAGGAGGTATAAGTAGATGGTTTCACATTATTGCTTTGGAGAAAAGCATATCATTTAAGGTTCTGTCTTTGTTTATGTGGTTCCAAGTTCTTGAGACATGCATAGTCTTAGATACAAGATTTCAAGAGAAGTTTCATTGCTTGTTTCTTAGATTCCAAAATACTTTGGTCTCAAGTTGTAGTCATTTTAACTGCACTCGGGCAGTTCTGGATATCATAAAATCAGGGGTGCAATTTCTTATTAATAATTTCATTTAGCTTATACTATGGTTATTTAATTACATCACGGTTTGAAGCGTTAGTCAAAAGCCAACTGAACTATCAACTCTATGTTCCATTCATATAAGTATATGATGATTCATTTACCTTTTTTTCTTCTTCTTATTACTTATAAATAACACTCACATTCACTGTTGATGTACAGGTTTACCAGGAAAAAGGACTGAAGGACAAAGAGCGATACAAGGCTGAGCTGAAGAAATATAAAGCTCAGCAGCAACAGCAGCAGCAATAGACTATAAGACTCGTTAGTGTTTAGGTAGATACATGTTTCTTCTTTGTATGCACTTGTTGTAGACTTACTAGTAGTTGTTGTAGCAGTAGGTACTCTTGTAGTCCAATTTCGAGGTCATTTCCCTTTGGATAGACTATAACCCCCTCAGTGTGCTCCTTGTGCAAACATCGTAGAAGGGGTGAAAATGATGATGCTGTGGGTTCGGGATTTCGAATGGTTTTATTGCATGAATCTAGTGGTCTCTATCTTTTGCTTTGAGAATCCAAGTAGATTCTAAGTTAATGTTGCAAGTTTGCAACTCAGTCTGATCCAGTGGTCTATGTTTCATGCTGGGTTAAAGTTCTTGAATTCTCTCTCGATGAGTGTGGCTGGCAGAAGTGATAAAACCGTTGTGTCAAAGTCAACCTAAGTAATTCAAGGCTGAAAAGAAAGTCAACATGCGGATTGGAAATAGGATTCAACTGTATGTAAATCACTGCAAAATATGAATCTACATTTATTTTATTTTATTTATAAAAAAAATTATAAGATTTCACCCTTACCTCCTCCTCGTGACTAGTTACTGTACACGTTATTTGTTTGTTAATACTTGTTTGACATGCAAGTGAATGATGTATTTTGTATTTTTGTTAGTGTAATTGTGACTATTAGATTGAGATTTGAGAATTGTGTGTATCACCAGTGGCGGAGGGAGCTCAAGGCAATTGCCCTCCCCTGATTTTTGGTGTTGAAAGATTTAATACATGCAATCTTACTTATTTAATATAATTAATAATCACTAATTACAATAAATCTCCTAATTTGTATAAACTAGTGTCATTTACTCGATCAAAACTATGCAAAACTCTTGTTTCTTTCCTTATCGTTCTAACTTTTAATGAATAATTTTTTGTCATTTTATTTAACATGTGATTCAATTCATTAATAGACTTTATATACATATTTTCTCTTATACTATTAAATAATACAAGTCAATTATCATCTCTTCCCATTTTCATCTATCTTCTTATTCTATACAATTATCAAATTTATTACTTTCTCAATTTCATATAATGAATGATATCGAAATATAACATTTTGTGTATTAATTTTCATGTATCTTGATTCTAAAATGATCGAAACTTTCGATTTTTGTGTATTTTGGCTCTAAAATGAGTGTTATTTTTCATTGAATTTTATCAATTTTGAAATATAATTTTTATGAAAAATTTGTATGTAAAGTATGTTTATCTAAATATTAGAATTTTACGAGTCTGCCTTCTCTTACCATATTTTCTTGCTCCGCCCCTATGTATCACTGTTTAGGTTTATGATTACTCACACTAAAGTGAGAGATATATCTCTTTCCTTAACAAATAATTTTCATAGTAATACTTGGCATTTCAAGTGTGGTAATACCAGAATTTACCCGAGTTACCTTCAAAAGAACAATGCTGCTAACCCATGCCATTCGGTCTTCTTCACCTTTGATGAAAACGTAATATTATTCGGCAAGAGAAATGAAGTCCGGGGCAAGGGCGAATCCTAATGCAACTAGGAATACGAATTGTAGATATGTTTAGGCCACATTTTACTACACCTAGCCTTACCTGTGGCAATAGTAGCTCAATTCATCTGTTTCTTCCGATCCCTCCAACTCTCGAACACTAGAATTTTCCAAGTTCCTTGGAAACACTTGCCTGGATGTTTGATTCGTCCCTTCGGTGACTAAAACACTAGCCATCTTATTTTGATCACAACTCTCAAGCTTTTCTCCTTGGCTATTCAGGAAGAAGCATAAATACAAAGTTAAATCATCAAGCAACGTTTCCCTTCCCATGCATACATGAGTGTTTGATCAAAACTCTTTAGGCAACGAGCTGACAAAAATAATTGTCTTAGGAACACTCATATACTTACAGAGAGGTGAAATTGACACTATTTTTTTACAAACCCCCATAGTAAAATATCGATAATTTAATATTTGATTAATTAATAACCTCGTTAAAATAATATTTTTTGTCGGTCCCAATTTGGGGACTTGAGTATTAATTTAATACTCAATTAATTGATAACATCGTTAAATTAATAAATTTTGTCAGTCTCGAGGTTATTAATTTATTAAGATTTTACTATATCTTTTGTGTAATTTTATTTACTTTTACTTGAAATTGTGAATAAATGAAGTGTACGTGGTTTATAAAAACTAGGGTGTTAATTTCACCACCCTACTTATATAGCTAACTTTTATCTAAGATAGTATCCATTGACATGACATTGATGACATGATCAAGCAACATTAATTACATACCTAATTTCAAGGTTGATTTAAATAAATTATTAATATCATACACGATTTTTGCATGATTTCGGAGTAAATGATACAATTGTTATAATTTTTTTAAGTCAAATTTTCACATACCCCATTATATTAACCACTATCGGGCCATTAGCTGGACGATCAAAGTGGGTGAAATAAGAATCTAATATCTCTACTATAATAAAGTCAAACATGGAGTTTAGCGACATTCATATCAAATTGTAAATTTTTAAAACTATTCTTAATAATTAAAAAAAAATAAAAAATAAAAAAATAAAATAACCACTATAAATATGTTTTTACTCTCAACTCCCATTTTTATCCCTCCGCAAAATAAAAATAGCGAAAGATAATATCGTTTCATTTGCGCTAAAAATGAGCTAGTAACTCATCTAAAATTAAAACAAAAACAAAAACAATTTGTGGTGTCAGTAAATTTTACTAGATAACAAATTAAAGAAAAATAATAACGAACTTATAATTAATAATAGTTATAAAGAGAATTCAAGATATTTTTACCATCATGCCAAAGAATCATTATGAGATAGACACGCACGTACTTTGAAACCCAAGAGTTTTCATTTGAAAAGTTTTCTCTCATTCATAAGAGCAAAAAATTATTCCCAATGAGATTTGATCTTAAAGAGAGGGAACAAATTCACTACTTACCAAATAGTAACACTTCAAAAACCAAATTACAAATTTTGAGATTGGTCGAAACATTACAACATTATAAAGATTTTTGCACCTAAAATTTTATGAAATTGATATATTTACGTGTACCATAATTACAAAAAGAAAAGAATATCCTAGATATGGTATTGGACGAAGTACGTGTAGTCCTAAATAGTCTCATAGTGGAACTGTGCCACAGTTACTTATGGGAGAGTGGTGAGTTAAACTTAACCGCAGCTTTGCTTAGCTGGTTGGTTATTTTGTTAAAAGAGTGGTGGCATGGGGAGGTTTTGTTTTGGTATTATTTATGAGAGAGAGAGCTGGATATTCTGAAAGAAACGGAATTAAGGGGGCAGTGAACCAAAAACTCTAAAAGAAGAAGAGCAGTTATATAAAAACACCCAACTGCAGAATTTGGAAAGCCTCCATCTTTTTATTAGTTTTCTTCTTCTACTCAATCCCTGTCTTCGTTCTGTTTTCCTCTCTCTCTCTCTCTCTCTGTTAAGCTGTGTGTGTGTGTGTGTTTTGTTTAGATTCTGTTGTTGCTCAGTTTGGGCTTCTGGGTTTGTTTGTTTTTTGTGCTGAGCTGTTTTGAGGTAGCTGGATGATAAACGTTTTTTTTTTTTTGCTTAGCTAGATGCATAGAATCTGTACGCTTTCATTGTCTTCATGAGTCATAGTGATTTCAGGAGCAAAAAAGAGGATTTTCAGGAAGATAAATTTCCCAAAAAAAGAGAGGATCAATTTGAGTGGGATTTGCTTCCTAGCCAAGCTACCTATATTATCTCAATCTCTTTTAATTAGGGCTCTATGTGTATTTGTATTCCCTTCTTTTCCTCTTAGCCCACTTCTTCTCATACATATTCTTCCCACTCAATCACGTACACACACACACAAAGAGCTCAATCCTCTTCTTCTTTTTCCGAGCTCAGTTTCATGGACCAAGAGATCTAAGATCACTGACAGCAACAGCCTTGGACTACTGATCAAGCTCAAGATGGCAAAGACTGAGTCTTTTTTCGAACAAGGTAATCGAAAACAACCTGAAAACCCTCCTCCTCCTAGATCCACTAAAGTCTGTCATATATGCAACAAAGGGTTCGAGTCCGGGAAAGCTCTAGGAGGTCACATGAGAATGCATGCTCAAGAGAGCAAAGGACTCATCAAAAGCTCATCTATCAAGTCTTATCCGAAGCCGGTTGCGAAAAGTACTAGTCCCACTGAGTTTGACACTATCAGTACTAATGATTCAGGTGGTGAACCTATTTGTGTTGAGTGTGGTAAGGTTTTTCCGTCGAAGAAATCCTTGTATGGACACATGAGGTCACACCCGGATAGGCCTTATAGAGGAATCGAGCCTCCTAAATCGGCTAAGAACAGCCCTACTTCAACTCTATCTGATGCTTTACCTCACAAGGCAGCAGCTGAGGATCAGCAGATTGATTCTGTTGGCACATCTCGAGTGTGGTTCGGGATGAATCCGAGAGCGAACAGGGGTCCTGATCTGGCCAAGGTTGTCCCTGTCAACTGGTCTCAGACTGCAAAGAGAGGTAGGAAAAATTGTAGTCTTTCTGATTACTCTGATGATGAGAGTGGTGATGAGGAGTTGGATGAAGCTGTGCATGATCTGATGATGTTAGCTCAGGCCATTCCCAAAGGAGCTGAGGAGGCTACCAACAGCAATTTCATGACAAGAAATCGTGATCATGATGTCAAGGAGGACAGAAAGGTAATTGACAAGAAGAGCAGAAAGCAAAAGCTTGAGATTGAGGAGGAGGAAGAGTTGGAGCTGGGATTGGCTTTGAAAGAGGTGAATGAAGAAGAAGAAGATGAGGAGTTCTCGGATAGCGAAAACTCGGAAAGCATTGTTCTTGCAAACATGAGGAGGAGGAAGAGAAGGAAGATGAGGTTGGAAGACTTGGAAGAAGGAGTTATGGTGGCTGCTGCTCATGATCATCATCAACATCTAAGCCAGCAGCAAAGGGTTTACAGTTGCAGTCTTTGCAACAAGTCATTTCAAAGCCACCAAGCACTGGGAGGACACATGTCAAGCCACAACAAGCTCAAAAACAACAACAACAGCAACACACACTCTCTGATGGAACATGATCCCAATCATCATCATCAGTCTGGTTCTGAAGATACTAACAACAACAACAACATAGCCACTCAAGTTGAGCATGATCAATCTGAAAGTCACCAATGCAAAACCTGCAACAGAACTTTTCCAACAGGTCAAGCATTAGGGGGTCACATGAGGTCTCACTGGACCGGTCCAATTGATCAACCTCAATCGAGCCAGACCGGGCGCAAAGTACTCGACTTTGATCTCAATGAGCTTCCACCTATGGAGTATGAACAAGGTACAGACTACTTTGGAGCTGGTTATGCAACTTCCTCTAACAATTCAACTACATAAGTCAGCTCATCATCAAAGCCTTTTCAGTAGCAACTAGCTAGCTAGAGAGAACTAGTACATAGATAGTTCAGTGATGGGTTTTTAATTTTCTTCCTTCTTTTTTTTTTATCTAGAGAAAGACCCTTTGGATGGGAACCCCTTTTGCTCTTTCTTGTTTGATCATGTTAAGTGTCAAATGGGGTACCTTGTCTTTTTGTGTTAAATTTCTTCATGGAAAGCATGATGGTCCTGGGAAAGATTTTTAAAAGATCTTAGAAGGTCATAGCTAGTGCTTCACTTTGGGATCATGATGATGTAAAGAATCTGAATATATACATGGGTTTCTTTTGGAATTTCATTTTCTTTGACTTATGTTCCCATCTTATAGCTAAGCTTTGTTTTGAGCTTAGCTATTCTCGTATCTGGCCTTAGAGATTGCTGTGAAAAGCAATATCATGGACATGCATGTTTCTTTAGACTGATCTAAGTTTCTTTAAACTTAAGACTTGCAAGAATCATCCATATTCTATTGTTCAGTTTCCCAATTTTTTGTTTTGTTTTTAGATGAGGAATAAGAAAACATGCACCAAGATTTAAGAGTAGGAATCCAATTAGCCCCCAGAAGCAACTTGTTTATTAGAGTTTGGGAAGTTGGTGTCAGTTTTGAAAAACTCATATCATATCCTAGTGTACACAAAACGGAAAGGACCGAAAGAGATGTGCAGAATTTCACTCCATATCAAAATCAAGGGAAACAAATCTTTACAGATAGACAAGTCATTGTTAATTCCCTTCTCCAATTCAAGCTTGATCTAGCTTAATTTCTTCCTTGTGTGACGAGGTCAGCACAAGAATAGGACACCAAAACCAAATTGTCTAGATTCAACTATCAAGTTTAAATAGGAAATAGGAAGTGTTGGTGTGTGTGTGTATATATATATAGACACACACCCTATGATTGGGTGTGGGTACATATCACAATCAAAAGTACCTCAAGGTAAATCACATATACATACTCAATTACCCTACAAAAACATACCCATGCATATTTCTCGAAGGATAGATTTCTTTCAATGGAGTGCACTTATGTGAATGGATCTAAATTATATTGTTTATCTCGCCCGTGTGCCTAGATAGAGAAACCTTATCAAATTCGGTGGAATATTAGTACCTGGTATCCTGGTTTGTGTCTCATAAGGTGATTACTTTAGAGGTATATGAAAATTATTTGTGTGATATATGCTTAAATGGTAAGTAGGTAGAGGCTGCAGAGCTCTCAACTGTTTTATTGACAATTTCTCGTGAGCTCAAACTTTTCTGTATACAAGATCATTAGACTTCTTAAACTTTGCCACCTTTCTCACGCCATGTTCTTAACTTCCAAACAGTACCAGTGTCCTACATATATACACACACAGTCGATTCGCTTGCTTCTGTCCCTTTTATGGACCATGGCACGTATATATACTATGATATGATTCACGCACATATACTATAGGTTACTCGATTAAGTCGATTTGATTCTTACACATGATGACTCTTCTGCATATTTCCTTAATCTGCAGTTGAGAAAGTACTTTGCTTTACTTCATCTGGTTCTGAAAATGTACACAAGGGTGGTTGTGTTCTGCGTTCATATCTAATTGTGCATGCATCATGCATAACCTGTTCTTAGTTTTTTTTTTAACGAATTCTTGGACACAAGATTAGATTCAGTGTTACCAGAAATCATGAGTTAAAACTTCTTTACCGACAGAAGAATCAATTCATATACATGATTAGATTCGGTGTTACCAAGTGTTCATATCAGGAGTAACAAGTATTCAAGATAGAACGATAAGTAAACTAACTAATTACCCATAAGTAAATAACACAAATATTTATAATAGTTCACCAATTGGCTAATCCACTCTTTGCCTCGTTGGACTTTTATTATGCATCTCAAGCCCAATGAAAATTAGACCCAGGTGTCATGTGGGTTGTGTTGGGTGTGAATGAATTGGTTCAAGTGTAGATGGAGGCTCCTTTTTATAAGTAAGTGATGTCTTCTCCTTTACAATTTAGTCAATGAAAAATGGCTAAAAATGTCACTTAAGTATGACACGTTCTAAGCTTTGCTCACTCAAGTATTACACTTTTACTCATTTTGTTCACTCTGGATTATGCAAAATTTGGGGTTTTGAATTCAAGTTATAATCAGCCAAGGAGACCTATTAGACATTGTACATCTCTTCCTTGTGAGTATTTTCATACCAAGGTCGAGCCTCAATTCAACCCAAGGAGGGAGAATCGAAGATTTGAAGTTTTTGGTGTTCTTGACTTCAAAAGCCAAGTTCGACCACTTCCATGATGAATTGAACTTAGGTGTAGTTAAGAAAATTATTGTTGGGTTTATTTCGCACAGATTGAGCTCCGGTTCACCGGAAATTGGAGTGGCACCGCCAATTTCTCCAGTTCGAAATGAGCAAAGTGAGTAAAAGTGTAATACTTGAGTGAACGAAGTGATATTTGTCATATATGAGTGAACAAAGCTTAGAATGTGTCATACTTGAGTGATCTTTTTAGCTATTTTTCCTTTACTCAATGTGGGAGGGAAGTCCCTCAAGCCACACAAAACACTAAGTGAGCTTGTTTCTTCGGTAATGGTTTGATGGTTTCGATTTCAATGTTCGGCTCACGCACGAGTGCTTAGTGGCATAGGTTGTATGACCTATATGAACACCAAGTATTTAGAAGGTAATCTGCTTATGCATGAATAGGGCTTAATAAGTTTAGCCATGAAACCATGAATTAAAATCTGTCATAAACATCATTTATTGAAAGGATATTGAACCGCTACGCGAACCATGAAATCTGGGATGGTGTTCTTCTAATCAGATTTTCAACGTTGATGTTCCTTAAGACAGACTGGTTACACATCTCATGCTGTTGTCTAAAACCGAGGAGGTCAAAATCCTCATCTTCTAGCTTTTTCAGTAGCATCAAAACCTTTGTCACTGAGGAACTATATGACATAAGATCCATAAACAATTGCATATTCCGCATAATAGTGTATGTAGTACCACTATCTGCTAAATACTCAATCTAGCCTTCAGACATTTACAAAAGAATATAAATTAATTAGTATTTGAACTCAAGCCACGACGAACATTTTAAGTGAACATTTACAAAATTTCAAGGGATTGTGACCCTTACAGAGTGCTGAATATGGCAATAAGAAGAAACTGATGTATAAACAACATCTAATGTCCCAAAGGACTATCAACGCATCACGGATTTTCAACTGGTTGAAAAACTTCTCGACTAGTCGAAAGTGACAATAAGATGTTTGGATCGATGGGTTGAAAAAATACCATCGACAGGTCAAAAATTGTTACATGAAAAGGGACTTGCAATACCATGAATTTTGACCGGTTGAAGCGTCTCTTCGAAGGGTTGAAATCCCTTCCAAGAGCTCTTGGTCGACAAATCGATACCTATATTTCGACGGGTCAAACGTGACCCCGACCAAAATTCAGAAGAAAAAAAATTTGTGATATCAGGGAGTATTGTACATGAACCGTTCATGCATTCTAAGGTAAAATAAAATTCTCAACACGTTCATATAACTGAAAAATAGAAAATATTTATTACTTGTCAACTGAATTACATCAAAGATATCATATTCCAAAAATGACTAACAACAAAGTCTGGAAAACATTACTAAACAAGCCAAAAACTAAACTTGAAAGATTACATAGCAAAGATAATAGCCCAATACATATACTTAATCAAAATCTAGAGTCTCACGACTCTCTTTCTTGTTGTCTGTTGCAATGAGATTGACATCAACGTCTTCTTCCATCTCATGGTCTCCCCTAACAAAGTTAGCGTCTTGTGTCAAGTATTGCTTGTGTCTCTTATATATATTTTGGATTTCCTTTCTTACACGTCATTTCTTGTGCATGTGCTTAGTAGAGCCACATTTGAAACATGGATACTTTCCACACGAAGCAGAGTGCGAAGAATGTCCTTCATACGTGAAACTGGAATCTGACTGGATCTTATTTGAAGCACTGGGTACAGCCTCCTAATGACAGTGCCAAGTCAAATTTTGATTGTGGCCTCTACTATGGCCTCCTCTCCCACCGCGTGGAGCATGTTGTCCACAGCTATAAGGCTCTAAGCAATTGTTTTTCTTAGGAGCATTTCCTCTAGTGTTGTAATTCTCATGTGTTTTCTAGGTCCCAGCGGACCTTGAGTCGTTAAAAATTATCTCGTAATGTCTCTTCATGAGATCACTTAAAGATTTAATCATTCTTTGTTCGTACTCAAGTCAGTACTGATAAGCAAGTATACTCTTGGATGAAGGAAATTAAAGGTGTTCAATGTCTTCTCGATCAAA
The DNA here is from genome assembly GCA_946800695.1 of Geum urbanum. Lineage (NCBI taxonomy): Eukaryota > Viridiplantae > Streptophyta > Magnoliopsida > Rosales > Rosaceae > Geum > Geum urbanum. Next base: position 37,505,229 of record OX327016.1, read on the forward strand.
TTTTAATCTCTTGTCAACCCCACAAAAACTAAGCTCAGAACATAGCCTAGTTGTAAGCATTATCCTTTGGATAATCTAATAAACAGATGGTTTCGCATCTCTCAGTCAAATCAGGAATGTGTGCATCAAGCACGTTGTTGAAGCGTTGCTTCAAAACGTCTCATAAATCCTTAGGATCATTATTTTTCAAGTACTGATTCTTGAGAGTTTCACAACAAGAAGAATCGACGAATCGAGCACGACCTTCTCGAGTTCAAAACGTTTGAACCGGAATGTCGGATGATACCAGTACTACTTTGTTAGTTGTCTTAAAACTCAAAATAGGGAACCTGTTGTGCTATCTGTTTTCTGCACCTCATATCGACATATCTCGTTTTCAACACAATAGGACAGTTGGTAATTGTGGTTTATAGACTTATGCTAGCAAATGCATGCTCGCCACATGTTGGTCATTCATCATTAACCTTATACGCTTTATAAAGATTTCAGAAATTCATGTGGAAAAGACACAGTAAAAGAACACCCAAATTTCCATTACATCTAGAAAACATAGCCACAAGAAGAATGAATATATATCACCACCAGCCATACCGAGTCAGATTTGTTTTTCACAATCAGAACAAAGGAGTAATCACATAAATTTATCCAAGTAGTCATACAATAGAAGCTACAAGTGATTGAATCAAGCAATTTACAAATTAAACTCAAGCAAATGATACTATCGCCTTGTATCAAGTTTGTAACATTGGGATGCTTTTATTCCCAGAAAATAACAAAAGCTATAACAAGTATGTTACAAAAGAAAAGGAATCAGCGAAAGGAAGACAGACAAAAAAGAAAAGAAAAAGCTCCAAAAATAATACCTACAGAGGATGAGATTCACACAGGGAAAAAAGGACTACTACTATCAGACTCAAGTGGGTACAACCGTCCCTTGAGGGGGTGATGACTGCAACAAAAAAATCCAGACGGCTAAGAGCAACAAAATCAACTGCATGAAAAAACACGAGCTAACCTTACATATCCTCTTCTGCATAGAAAAAATGTCTTCAGTCCCTATAATATCTCCATAGTACTTGCCCAATTCCTCTGTTTTCTCTTTTACCTTTGTGGCCCTAATTTGTTGTTCCCCTAACTTGTTAAGCATCTGTGCTTGTTTCCCAACAACAGATTCTTGTTTTTCAATGAGTGCAATCTGGTCACCTGCAGCAATCTTCATTGTCTGTGTTGTTCTCTTTACAACAATATACTCAACCTCCGCTTCAATCTTTTGCCTGAACAGTGTCTCAACCTCAGTTTCTAGCTCTCTATATTGTTCCTCCTTTAACTCTATGGTACTACCTGAATTTTCTTCCCGAGACTTACTATGGTTAATAATATCTTCCAATTCAGCAACCCTGGACTCCTTCACCTCAAGCCTAACCCTGCTCTCACCCAGGTTGTCTTCCATAAGTTTCACTTGTTGTTTCAAAGTCAAGACTTCTGCTTCCAATGAACATGAAGAAGTTTGTCCAATCTTTTCAAAATCCAAAGGGTCAGATAAGTTAGATTCAACAATTCGATCACTTGAAGAAGGGAAAACGAGCTTCACCGAATCATCGACTTGTGATATAGGTTCTTTCCCAATCTCCCCAAATTTCTGAACCTCTGCATGAATACACGTTATTCAGTTAACAAAAGCCATACCCAACCAAGCAAAGCATATAAAAATGATGCAGGGCAGAAACTTAAGACTTCTATTTTGGGCCTGTAAGTAGTGCTTAGACTAGAGGGGGAGGGAAACAAACCAGAAAAGAGAGAAATTTGCTGTGGGATTAAAGTAGGACCGAATCTGTTGAGTTCTTGGGCTAGATATCCCAGGAAACCTCTATATACTCTAATGAAAAAATGATATGAACTGCCTACAAGACTCTCATCCTTGGCTATTTATACTAAGCCAAAGCATCCCCACTAATAGCAGCAATTAATAATAAAACCAGCAAGAAACTAAAAATACTCAACAGAATAGTAAACATTTTGAAACTCCTGAAGGACTCTTGGATGCTCCTGCAACAATGAACCTTCCCAAAAATTGAACAAATTTGAAATTCCAATAGTACCTCTGTGAAAAACATGTCATGCATAGACCCATAGCATTTCCAGGAAATAGAAGTAGGTCAGGCTATTAACTAGCCAATGATCACTTTCATGAAAGAATAAAGCATTAACTATCAATCAAAGATTTTTCTTGTAGACTCATACCAACAAAATTGGTGTTGCTTAATTTCTAGCATGATTCCACCATGCTAGGAGCAGATACAATACAATGGATATATATATATATATAAAGAGAAAGAACAAAGAGAATACGGATTTCCTTGGAGACAGCAAAGAACTGTGGGCACACTTTTCTATCCGAATATTAAAAAATATAACCAATGGAGTCATAGAAGGCGCCAATTCTGACAGGAATGCAGCTTAGAACTTCGATGATTTGGTAAAAACTACTGGAAAGTAAAACTGAGATCTAGGTTCCTCGCCTTGCGAATAGTAATCATGGTTTTATGACCAGGTATGCAGCCTTCTAAGATTGTCCTCTACAAAACTAATATATATAAGCCGACTTCTACCTAGTCCTGATCGGCCATAAAGTGCTAAAACAAAACATTTTAAGGACTAATATCACCAGAGCAAGAAAGAAAGAAAGAGCCTTTTTTGAAATGTATTTAAGGTTTTGAGGTATACTAACCTTTTTGAAGTGCGTCTTGTACAGTCTCCAAGTTAAACATAGATTCAGCTAGAGGATCCATATCCGCAAAGGATCCATGTTTCTTCTTCTTGCCCTTATCCTCCCACGTAAAGTCCACATCTACATTATCTTGTATATAATCTTCATCTTCTTCCGCATTCTCTTGGCGATAACCAGTTTGAACTTCTTCACTAAATTGTTGCTCATTTGCATGAGCTTCAACACTATTTTCTCCTTCCTGACTCATTGACCTTCTACTTTGCCTCCCGTTACTAGACAGAGGTGCGGCCTGCATAAACACAAAGTTGGAGCTTCTTGAGTCAGATTCCATGCTGGAATGAAAGTTTTCCATCTCGATTTTGACCCTGTCTCCTCTCTGCTTCTTACTTCTTTCACTCTTTCCCTTACCCGGTTGAGCACTTTGAGCTGAATTATTCCAACTTTTTGTGCTAGCATTCTTCACCCTGTTCCTCTCTCGTGCCAGTGGCAAGTCATACCTGCCCTTAGGAGCACTGGCAGCCGTGGAAGACTTGCTAGTCCGATCCTCACTGTTCTCTGAATCTGCACGAGCAGCAAAATTAATACCAACCGGAAATCGTGAATCCGGACTAGCACCAAATGGAAAGCCATCCCCAACTCCCACATTTCTCATGTTCACCGACCCAACAGACCCCTCACTATTATTATGTTCAACCTCAACCGAAGTATTCTGAGCCCTCACTGGTATATCATTACCAGACATACCTCTCTTCCTACTAGAATCATCTACCAAATTCCCACCACCAATACTACCCTGATTTCTCGGAATTCTCTTCCACCTCTTCAATTTTACTTTCGTAGCCCGACTCAACTCTCCACCGGGAGACTGCCCCGCGGAATCAGCCGGATCCTGAAGATGATTAGCTCTAGTTTCTGCCACATTTCCAATCCCATTAGCACATGACCCATTGTTCCTAATCTCAATACTAGCCTCATCACCATCATCAACAAGACCATGGGACACTGGTTCAGGCTTTACATAATTAATATTATCATCATCACCCACAGATTCACTCCCCAAATCCATAATAACCCAAAATTCAGGGACCCAATCTTTCAATGAGATCAAGATCCAAATCGAGAGTAAGAACAACCATCATTCCAGCTCATGGCCCCAAATCTAGGAAATACGAAATTCTCGATCAAAGATTCGATCTTTCACTCTAAAATTAAAAAAAAAAAACCAATTCAACATATTCCAAGGAGTAAATTGATCTAAATAAATTCTCAACTAGAAGAAAATGAAGTAAAATATATATATGTGTGTGTGTGTAAGAAAATGATGAATTTACAGAGATTATGGGAATTGAGTTACGTACCCGATGAGAATTAAATGAAGCTTAGAACAAGAAGAAGATAAATTCGGACGACATTGGAAACCCTAAATTGTGATCGGATTTGTGGTTTTATATCGGTGAGATTATTAAGGATGAGAAAATAGAGATTAAATCTTTTTGTGTAATAATATGATTTTTTTTATTGCATTAAATAAGACAGAAAAAGATATTGGTGTGAACGTGGATGATAATGAGCAGGGCCACGTGCATGAAGATGGCCCACAGTTAGCCTCGTCGAATTGGTCACCGCTGGGCTCTGATCTGAACTGTGACAAGGGCCTCAGCTACTGTGGTTCGCCGTCTCCGTCTACATTTCATAGACCCATTTGACTGTGATTTGTTCGAAAATTCTATGTTAGGTTGCTTAATCTCTTGTTTAAGTGTTAGATGATGGGTTAATTTGCCGACTAAAATTTCTCTCGCAAACTAATTAATCCGCCTAGACCTACCTAGATGGTCATCTAAATGTCCGCCCAGATCCTTAGGCGATAGAGCATTGGTGGTTCGGTACTGTTTGTTCCGATTTGCAATATGACTAGTGTTGATAAATTATTCGAGATGACGTTGTTTTGTTAATGTTATACATGTCGTCGATATGAACACACTCCAATGGCGTCAGGGCCTATCATCGATCGTGTACGACTAGAGTCGACTAAATGATGTGGTGCCGTGGTGGCTGGCCAGGAGTTTGGGTTCGGCAGCAACTCCGGGAGATATATAGATCGAGGTGATCAATTGATCGGTAAAGCTTGAGTAATTCGTGGTCATTTTTGGAATTCCTTCCTTTAGCTAGGACTGGTCCTGTGGAGGAACCTTCCAAGTGAAAGTGAGAAGATCTTTACAAGGATTGCATCAACATTCATCAATCTTGATCTTCATACCGGAGTGATCTTCATATATATCCAGTTTTCATCAAGTATGAAAGTTCACATTGAAAATTCAGTGTGAAATTGTATTTTACACAAAATTAAAAATGTAATTTGATCATTGAAGTCAATTATTTTTTAGATACATATGCAAGGATAGGACATGCAAAATTTTAGCTCAATCAAAAATGTTTTAACCATTTAATGGTGACATTATTTAATAATGCACACAAATTGTCCAATTTTGCTCAAAACTTGAATGTGGTGATCAAACGGCTAAACGATTTCTAATTGGGCTGAAATTTTGCATGTTAGATCATTTCATGGGTATTGACTTCAATGATCGAATTACGTTTTCAATTTGTGTGCGAAGATTAAAGAAATATATAGAGAGAGAGAGAGCACGCTGGCGCACGCCCACAATATCTAAAGTTGCAGACCAAAACGATATTGACCGTTTGTTAAGATCCAACGATTAACAAGTTAGTAAACATTTTCCGTGGGTCCTACCAACCACTCAGTCTTCCTCGAGAATAATATGCCGGAGTGGGTGTGCCTCAGAAGTTCTCCTTCGTTCGTTAGGGCTTTAAGGAATCGATGAGGTCAGTAACATAGTCTACACCAATAATATCCGCTCAGAACTTGTTTTCTAGTCTACATAATTTTTCTCCATATTTCTAACTCTTTAGGTAAAATATTTTTATCAAAATAAAGTAATTCTACAGATTTTTCCGAAAAAAAAATATTTATTTTTCCTAACAAAGGAAATGTAGCTCACCCAAAATTTAATTCCTGGCTCCGTGCCCAAGTGTCACAGTGTCTATTCGCCGGAATACCTTCATCAAAGCAGCCTATACCAAGCACTTGATAGCTCATCTCATAATCTCCTCCCAAATTAATCCATCTTGCAACCAGAGAGAAACTAGGACGAACTACCACTACCTTAATCTGTCTTCATCTCAAAATGAGCAGGTCTCAGGTTTCCTCCACAAACATTGCTCTGAGCTTTTCTTAGATACCCAGATGGGACTTCAAATTCCATTAAAACATGGGTTTCAAAGATGGGACTTCAATTTCCTGAATCATCTTGGCACCAAGGCTGTGTAGTGTGAGTTGAACGACTCTCGTTCTCTGGGCATCAATGGTGGCAACATAGGAGTTCGGAGATGAGGAGCTGTTTAAGAGAGTTCTCTCTGGTTTTGTCTCTGTCATAGGAAGATGAGAGTGAGTTGGGACAGTGTTTGACACGTATGGATTTTGGACGACATGTATTAATTTCAGCTGGTCGATGTCTGGTAGAGAATGAACGAATGATCTTCATTTGGTCCGTAGTTTTTTAAAAGACTAGTAAGACGCCGCTCTGCTGCAGGACAAAGAATTGTTGACTGAAGGCAAATGTCTTGATTAGAATCATTAGATAGAGATTAAACGATGCAATCAAGCACATGGAGAGCCTCTCAACTACGCCTTGTGTCCAACAAATCCCGTTTCACTAAAGCTGTGTGTAAAAACTCAATAGTACTGCAAAGGAGCAAATATTAAACGAACATTTTCATAGATTATGAACATTAACTAATATAAGAGCAAACAACTCGAACTTGTAACTTTATGCACATAAAAGATTTACAAAATTTATTTAGTACGTTGCTATCGATTCCGCATTTATGTTGATGACTAATTTCGCATGTAGCTATGTTTCACATACCCGTAAATTGCCTTGTGTACGAGTGTACTGGAAACTTGGAAAGGAAGGTAAGTTTCAAAATCCCTAGAAATCTGAAGTATGCGAATATGAGACTTACGAATTCGAAATGTGTGAGACAGAAGGTGAATACGATGAGTCCTGAATCAGATCTATAAAAAGGAAGAGACAAAGAGGGAAGCTGATGAACCACGAGAAGGAAGGGCAATTTCTGGGTTTGGTACATGTCGGTGCAATGAAGGTTCTAGAGAAAATAGGCGTGCAATGAAGGTTGGATAAAAATATAAACTAATTATGCTTATGAACAGTAAAACAGTCAACTGCGCTTTAATGCGAGCTTCCGCTAGAACATGCTATATATACGGTTAGAGCGGACCTGCTATATATATATATACAGCCATTTTCAGTTCCAGCCATTTTCAGTTAAGAATCTCCGCATGGTACAAATTTTTACATTTTACATCATTTAAATATTAAATTTTCACGATCAAAATTAATATTATTTCAATTAAGTCACTTGAGTTCAATCAGAAATCGTTTGGCCATTTGATTCGTCATTTATATTTCATCAACATTTATCCAACGCTCCTTATTTATTTGTAATGTTTCACCATTTTAGATAATTAAACAATTACCAAATTTGTTGAAATTTCGTAGGTCTACTCCTTAAAGTGATATATATAACATCAACGGTTTAAATTATTGAAATCAAATGTGAGATGATGAAAATAATCAAATCATTACCATCCGCACCGTGCAGATAATCTTACCTAATTAACTCTGCATACCTGAGTGGAAGGGCCTGATATATATATATATATATATATATATATATATATATATATGACCTATTTGGGATTCCTTCCTAGAGCTCTATAAGCGATTTTTGAAAGTTTTCAAAAGCACTTAAACATCAATCATCTGCTTCTTAAATTACTTTTAAGTGTTTCTGAAACTTAATCAAATATTTTTATTTTTTTTTGAATTTTTTTTATTTATAATTAATTTTTTTTAAATTCCAAATCGCTTTAAGCATCCCAAAAGCAATTCCATACAGACCATACATATAATTAGACTAAGGTAGCTGGTAATTGTGAAGACTCGATCATGAAAGAGCCAAAACCAAGTACAAGGAGAATAATCTCACTCTAGCAGCAAGCTAAGTAGCTACTTGCAATTTTCTAGTACGTATGTTACCACATTCGAATCGTGGTGTCATTATGAGACAATCAAAAGAGCAAACTAGCTCATATCTTCATCTAAAGCTAATTGCCAAGTTCTCTCAGAGGTTATAATACTGGGAAAGACGGAAGAAATATATATTCATTCATCAAAAGCAAAAGACCAACCAAGCAAGCAAATACAAAGATTAAAATCGATCAGAAGATCAACTAATATAATGGAAAGACATGAAGCTTTCCAAAGAGATCGACTATATGGCTTCAAAAGGGTCTTGGTTGAGGCATTGTATCTGTCTCATAACAACTTTCCAGCTTTGCCAAACCATGCACTACAACTGAAAGTATCAAATCATAGACTATGTTAGTTTATAATCTTTCACTTTTCGTAAGTTATAAACTATGGGTTCGTTTCATTTGATGCCCACAGACCTAGCGGCATAAATGTCATTTATGAAAATACAACTAGTTCATAAAATCCTTCAAACTCTAAATTGCTCACCGCAAAATCTTATGAAGGAAACAAATCATGCATGGATTCATTTATATCATTTATGAAGAAGTTGTATATGTGTAGGTCTAACATGGTGCATGAATGATTTAGCATGTTTAGTTCGATGGTAGTTTCCTAGAGGTAGATCGAGTAGTACGTACTAGGGCCGAGACTTCCAAACTGAAAATCGGAAAGAAAAAAAATCAAACAAATTCGGTTTGGTTAAGGTTTAAGATTTTAAAAACCCGAATTAAACCAAAAATCGAAAATATCCAAAGTTACAAAACAATGTCGCCTTTTAAGTACATAAACCAGTCAGCCACAACCCAACTAATATGCCCAAAGCCCATAGCTCATACTCCCCACAAGTATACTGTGAAATTAGAAACCCTAAAAGACTAAAATCCTCTCTGCACAGCCTCTCTGTTTTTTTTAAATTTAGAATAAGGTATTAGACGATATTAGCTCCTGAAATACAAACAATTTAGGAAACAAGTCTCATCCTCAAACCCGAAGGTGAAGGGTCCGCCAAACTCTTGGAGCCCACCGCCTGTCTTCTTATTCAATTTATTATTGGGAAAAAAAATTACAAAGTTCAAGAAAAACAATGATAAAAGAGGGCAAGAAGATTCAGAAGAAAAAAAAACCTTCCGCCTCTTGTACATGGCAAAAACCAAAAAACAAGAACAACTACTCAAACTAGAAGTCAGAAGTTTGAAAACTTGTTGTTGCCTCATGCATTGATGTTCATTAACAAAACGAAAGTTGGGAAGACCCAATTAATTTTCGAACGAACGCTCCAGTAGCAAACGGTGGACAAGAGTCCCACCAATGCAACCCATCATTGTCCACTCCAAAGTTGGCCAAGGTATCGACAACTTGATTCCCTTCACGATAAATATGAGAAATACGAACTTGCATCGATGAAAGAATGGATCGACAATGCTCCCAAGCAACATATAAGCACCACGGCACAGAGGAAGATGGGTTATAGAGAAAATAAAGCACTAAAGAAGAATCAGATTCAATCCATATAGAACTCTACCCCTTTTGCAAAGTCATGGATACCACATGAATAATATCTTGAAGCTCCGCTTCTAAGGTTGTTGCAACACCCATAAACCCTGCTAAACAACCCAAACAATGACCTAAATGATCAAGAAAAATTTCACCATTACCAGCTCGGCTAGGAGTCCCACGGGCCGCACCATCAGTATTCACTTTTACTTGAAAAGAATAAGGAGCGGCTTCGCTTTCTTTCAAAATTCATGGTTGTTCGATGTATATTCTACAAAGGAAACTTAATCTTCTGAAGCCTATTCTCAAGGAGTGGAATACTGATATTTTTGTTAATGTTCATGTGGCAATAGACAAGGCACGAGTTGTTTTGGAAAATATACAGTTGGCTGTATCCTTAAAAGGGTATTCGGATGATTGTAATGTTGAGAAAACTTTGGCACATGCGGCTTTGTCTAAGGCGTTGCTTGTCCAGGAAAAGTTTTGGGCTGATAAGGCTAGAGTAAAGTGAGTTAAAGAAAGTGATAGGAATACTAGTTATTTCCATAATCTAGCCAAAGTTCACAGGTCTATATCATTAATATCTTCTTTACTTATTGGTTCTAAGTTAATTGATGATGCTTCCATCCTGTATGATCATGTTGTTCAACATTTTAGTGCTACATTTACTGAGGATGGGACTACACAAGATACAGGGCTTGTTGATCGTCTTATTCCAGCATTGGTGACTGAATCAGAAAACACTTCTTTGTTGGCGATTCCTTCCTATGATGAAATTAAAGAGGTTGTTTTCTCTATGAATGCCGACAGTGTGACTGGTCCGGATGGTTATACTGGTCATTTCTTCAAAGCTTGTTGGGATTTTGTTGGCCTTGATGTGGTTAATGCCGTAAAGATCTTCTTTCAGTCTGGTTTTATTCTACCAAATTTGAATTCAAGCTTTGTGACTCTCATTCCCAAGGTCGCGGAGGCTAGTATGGTTACTCAATATAGGCCTATTACCATGGCTAACTTTACATTTAAAGTTATAACTCGGATCATTGCAGATCGTCTTTCTCCAATAACGTTGCAAATTATCTTGCCTAACCAGTATGCTTTTCTTAAAGGGAGGCAAATTTATGATTGCATTTTTCTCACTTTAGAGTGTGTAAACTTACTCAATGCTAGCAGTCGTGGAGGAAACGTCGCCATAAAATTTGATGTGGCGAAGGCTTTTGAAACACTAAATTGGAATTTTCTTCTTCATGTGCTTCATGCTTTTGGGTTTCATGCAACTTTTGTTCAATGGGTGCATTCTATCCTTGACTCAACTCGACTCTCTATTCTTTTTTAATGGTTTGTCAACAGGCTTTTTTGGTTGTAGTTGAGGAGTTCGGTAAGGTGATCCTCTTTCACCTCTTCTTTTTTGGCTTACAGAGGAAGTTCTTAGTCGGGGGTTACTCAAATTAATCAATTCTGGTTTGGTCAAGCCTATATCTTCTCCTAGAGGAGTTACAAGTCCCTCCCATGTTCTTTTTGCTGATGACATTATGATTTTTTGTAAGGCTGATAAGAAGAGTTTGGTGAATGTAATGAATTTTTTTGATGAGTATGCTCTCAACTCTAGTCAGAAAGTGAGCAAAGAAAAATCAAGAGTTTTTGTTGGTAAGTTTGTTGTTCGTAGACGACGATATATTTCCTCTTTGTTGGGTATTATTGTTGGGTCTTTTCCTTTCACATATCTTGGTGTTCCAATTTTTTTGGGAAGGACAATGTGGATTTATTTTCAAAAGTTAGCAAATAAAATTTGAAACACTATGTCCAATTGGCGAGGGAATTCCCTTTCCATGGCAGTCGTGTTACTCTTGTTAACTCGGTGGTGGTAAGTATGCTCTCTCATAGTTTTACTATCTACTCTTGGCCTGCAACAGTTTTGCATCAGGTTCGCGATTGGGCAAGAAATTTTATTTGGACTAGTAGTGTGACTTCCCAAGCTTACTATCATGCTGCTTGGAAAAAGTGTAGTGCGCCTTTGAAAGAAGGAGGTCTGGGGGTTTGAAATTTCATGTCCCTTAATAAAGCTTTTTTGTTGAAGAAATTTTGGGAATTTTTTATCAATACTACTATGGCTACTAATTTTATCCATTTACGTTTTCTCAACAAGGCAGGTCAACCGTGCTCCTCATACAAAATATGATCTGTTTGGCATGGCATGCGACCCTTATTTAAGGATATTACTTCAAACTCAAAATGGTTGGTGGGTAATGGAAAAACAATTAACTTTTAGCATTCGAATTGGATCGATGACGGAGGATCTATTGATGAAAAATTATATATTCAGGCACCCTATCATAAGCTCTTACATGGTAAAATTTTGGATTTTATTCACAATGGTTTGTGGTATTGTTCTACCGTGTTACATGATAATCTAGGTGAAATTTGGTCTGCAATTAAGGAAATCAAGATTCCAGCTTCAAACGTGGATGACAAGTTGGTTTGGTTAGGCACCTCAGATGATATGTTGCATTTATCAACAGCCTATGATTTCAAATGCAATAAACAAGTGGAGGTTCTTTGGCATAGATAGGTTTGGCGGCAATGCTTTCCTCCTAGGAACTATTATTCTGTGGAAGTTTCTTCGTGGTAAAATGTTAACTGATGATCTCTTGCTTTGAAGAGGCTTCTCTTTTGCGTCAATGTGCTCTCTTTGTTGCAATGCTCCGGAGTCGGCTCATCATTTATTTTTTGAGTTCTTTTTCTCCGTTGAGGTTTAGTCAGCTATTCTCTCTCTCTCTCTCTCTTTAATGTGGATACTCTTTTTTCAAACATCACCTCTTTTTTTCATATCCACTACTGCGTGGTTTTGGTACACAACTAAAACTATTATGGTGGGGAATGATAGGCGTAGGTTTTTATTCTATTTGGCAAGCAAGAAATTCTATTCGGTTTAATGATTTTAGACCTACAGTTGCTTCGCTGGTTCGCTCAATCAAGCTGCAAATCAATGATGTTGATCAATGGGGTTTTGGAATCATGCATAATTCAGTAACAAAGCTTTGTATTTTTCACTCTCTCATGCATAAATCTCTCCTTGAATGTGTTGGAAACTTGGAAATTCTTGAGTCAGCAAGTAACTAGTGCTAACATGCTTTAATAGATAGTTTGTGTACTGCTATAGTAGATGGTTCAGAAAGTGTCCATATTGAATTATTGATTGAGTCCTGGAAACTCGTAAGCAGTTTTTTTTTTGGATAAGTTTATTTTGCAGAACAAATATTTCAAAACAAAAACCGGAAAAAAACTGAAGTCTTATCCGAACAGAACCAAATCATTAGTCTCCATTTTACTTGTTAAAAATAAAAAAATCAAACTGAATTAAACCGTAAAAAAAGTTCGACTTGGTTTCGATTTTTAGTAAAAACTAAACCGATGTACCTGATTCCCAGCCCTAGTACGTAGTTACAGTATATAGGATCATGATGACTATTCAAAGAGTATTTAGTGTCGGTGTACGTATGACCATTATATTGGTATAATGGACTAGATGATTTATTGGTTATTGAAGTACATAGATACCTAAGATGGGTACAAATTTGGGTTAAATTGAAGTGATTATAAACCAAATTATGTTAGTGTGGACCACAAAATTTGGTATGGTGAAACCAAATTATGGAATAAGACGTCTAGCTTTTTAACTTGATATATATTTTTTTGTTTTTGTTTCATGTATGTAAAGTTGACGTTCTACTCATAATCTTCGATCAAACTTAGAACCCAAAAATATGAACTACGAAAATATAAACCAAAAATATATTAAATTGAAGATGGGTACAAATATGAACAAAAATTATACCTAAGATGGGTACAATTTGGGTTAAATTGAAGTGATTATACACGAAATCTTGCTCAAGTGTAGAATATGGTACAAATATGAACTACGAAATTATATTAACCTATATGAGTTGCATTTTGAAAATTTCTTAAATTTTCTTTTATTATTGTTTCTAATTTATGAATGTGTCTAACTCCTAACATGTCGAGTAGTTGAGATGTTGAGACTTTGAGACCCCTCTCCCCTTTTCCTACTAAAACCAAAAAAATCTTAATTCTGTTTCGGTGTCGTCGATCCTCTCCGACCATTTTGCCTTACCCTTCTCACTCATATTCTCTTTACACATTAACTCCTTCCCTCTCCCTCAATCCAAATGGGCTCAGCGACAGATGACACAACCGATCGTTTTGAGGAGGTTTTGGGATTTGAGAAAGGGGATGATGACGACCTTGATGTCGTGGATCTGACTCTTGCCGAGGATGTGGCTGACGGCAACAAAGGAACTGAGCTTTGCTATGCCGTCACAAGACTTTTTAGGCAAGTGACTTTGTCAGAGGTCCGAGAACAGTCTTTTAAGGCAGTAATGGCAAAGCTATGGCACGTCCCTCTCGGCCCAGGAAAGATCGTGCTCCACCATCACAGCGTCAACCGGTTTTTCTGTAAGATCGGAGATCCTAAGGCTTTCAAATGGGCCACTCGTGGACCTTGGTTCTACCGAGATTTCACGGAGGTCGTGGAAGAGTTCGACAGATTTTTGAATCCATCGGAGGTGCCGATGACGGTGACCAAAGTATGGACCTATGTGTGGAATGTTCCAAAGGCCGCCTTGGATAACGCATGGGCTAAGCGGATCGGGAACTCCATTAGGGTGTACCTTTTTCATGACCCGACTTGGGTCGAATCGAGAAATCCTCAAACTTTTCGTGAAGATAGATCTCCGACGCAGGACACTTGTTCGCCGGAAATCAGGTTTGTTTCGACACGTGTGCAGGCGATCTCCTTCGGGTATTGAGCTATGCGAGGTTTTTGCCCATTGTGTGGGTTGTTTGTACACAATGATCGCGGTTGTGCCGTGCTTCGGGCTTGAGTAGAGGCAATGATACAAGGACGCAAATCCCTACAGGTACTGCCAGGTTTTGAGAAGACCAATGTGGCAAATTCAGCGAGCACACCGGCGGCGCCTACAAGTCAGGCGGCCGACAAACAACTGTCAGTGGATGAGGTGATGACCTTGAGTGAAACACCGATGAATACCGAAGCAAGGCATGGTGTCCGCATAGCGGCCATGCAAACCACTTGAGAAGAGATTCAAGGACACTTGTCCTTTATGCAGGGGGACCCACTGACCCAATCTTGTTTTGTGTAGGTTACGCATTCTACCGGTAGCGCCCAATTAGGCCCATCTGAGGGTAACCCTATGGCCACCAAGACTACAGGGGATCCCTCTAAGGCCACAAGTTCTTATGCCAGGTTTGAGTGACGTTGGCCCAAGTCGACGTCACAGAAAATTGAATCATCTTCGAATAAAGCGATCCCGATGCGTGCAGATGAGGCATCTTCGTTGAACATCAGAGGATCACGACCTTCTCTCTTGTCCCAGCGAGCAGAATGAAGATAGGGATGCAAGAGGAGACCCCACCATCGGAGGCTGCTTCTTGAAGGACAATGAGTGATCGTGTGTCGGAGTGACTAAGTACGAGTCCCCGCAGAACAATGTGACATTGACTCCAATCGTTGAGAAGATGGCTGAAGAGCAATAAATGTTGCTATAGTTTGGGATGCATTGCCAGATAGGATGTGGGGTCCAAAAATTTTTAGTCATTCTCTATTTATAGTTCCGTCTAGTTATGTAATGATATGTCTGTATTGAGCATGTAATAACATAGGTTACTCTAGGGAGTTCATTCTATCGGCCTGGTAGTCGACGTTCTCCTTGTAATCTATTCGGCCAATCAATTCTATCCTCATCTCAAAAAACAATCAAATTATGTCTCCCACCGGTTCAAAAGTTTGGGGCCTTCAATTACCATATTTAGTTACTGAAACACCAATCTTCTTTAAGTGTAGAACATAATCACTTTCACTGAAGTTCAAACGTAAGTACTGATATCCTCCACAATTCCACATTCACTACGCACTGAAGGACATATATCACAAATTTTTTACAACTAGATCAGAGAAGTGATGACGAATGTGACTCGAAGCATATACTGTTTTTTCTTTAAAGCATATGCAAAGTTCAACACTTCAACTATTTACCAAATAATTTTACTATGCTTGTGAGATAGATACTCCAAAAAGTTTACTGTTATGGTCTTTGGAGAATCTCTATTTACCTGAAAATTTCACAGAGCTGCTTGCACAATTTCCTCAGTCCTCAGTTGGACCGGTCTTTGGTCCAATTTCCCATACAAATATATTCAAACTCTGTCGGATGACGACTGCACACAGCTAGAAGAGAAGAAAACCTGCAATTTTTGCCAATTATATGTAGTTTTTGGGAAAATAACATTTTAGTTTATTCTTTTTGGTAACACAAAAATTGTGTTACATTGTATAATTCGAAACCCTCTTCACCCATGAAACTACCATCACCAACAAAGCTCTGAGCTCCTGGGTTGCTCCCCCAATGTCTTCATCTCCAAGTGCTTTTCTGACCCATCTTTTCATCTTTTAGCTTCTGTGAACAACAAATGAGATAGCTCCATCACCTCCGTATTTAATTACATTTAACAATTAGGAAGAGATTAAGAATGTCCAGCACATAAAACAAAACAAAATTGCCAAACCCCAGAACTAACTATTATACTAATCCTACATGCATTTAACCCTTTCATCTGCGACTTCTTTTTAAGCACAAAGCATTATTTAAATGGTTTTGGAAAAATCACACAGATCCAAAACCCCCTCTACATTAATACATTTTAGATTTAGATTCCTCTATCATCATCTTCTTCCTCTCTCCACCTCCATCTCTATACAGCTTGCTCAGTTTGCAGAAAGAGAAACACACAGAGATGGGCTTCTGAGGTTTATATTTAACTGGGAGCAGAGTAGTAGGACCTTTCAATATTTTTGATCTTCAAAGGTAAGAAAGATTTATGCTTTCTTGATTAAATGTTGGCTTCTTTGGACTGTTATATTCATATGCTTGTGATTCTGCTATTTATCCCCTTCCATTACTTCTGAGCAGAAAAAACCTTGAATGATTGATTATCTTCTCTTCACTGCCCTCACAGGCATACATAACTTCAATTCAATTCATGAATGAAATAAGAAGAGAAAATAAATGAAAATAAAAACCCATCATTGATTTCACTCTCCTGGTCAAATCTGCAGGATAAAAACAAAGCTATTGGCTCTGACCCAAATCAGAGAAGAGAGAAGAAGAGAGAGGCCCACAATGATGGCCAGTGATATACATCAATGGTTGCAGATTTCTGCTGTTTGAGTTTACTGTTGATTTCATCTTCTGCCAGAATCTCTCTGAGCACTGTCTAATTGCTCCCAGAAAAGACCATCTTCATAATAAAGTTCAAACACCATTGTACAGAAACAGAACCACTCTGAAGTTTCAAGAAGAGTACTTTAGATCTACAGCTCTCTCTACTACAAACCATGAATGAACAAGAAGCATCAAAGTCTCCTCAGTTACTAGACACCATGATCTCCAATGGCCTCACCATCAAAACCTCAAACATTTCCACCACCACAACAAAACCTGGTAAAACAGACATTGCTGTTGCATCCTCAATCTACTCTCCATCTCTAGTCTCTCCTCCTTCCTCTGCATTTGTCTCAGCTCTTCAATCTCCATACATCTCTCCCAGAGTCTTAAGCCCAAAACCTCAAGAAAGCCCACCTCACCTAAATCAACAACAACAACCACAACAACCAATCTCTTACACTCCCTCAGATGACATCCCAAGCAGCTCATACACACCACCATCAGACCAATACGAATACAACGACAACAACACAGCTGACCCAATGAAGCTCAAGTTCGACCCTTCAGCTCCACCTCGGATTTCGTTTTCGTTTCCAGCGCCTCGGATTTCGTTTGCTAAAGCTCAAAGTGGAACTGGGTCTGTTTCTCCTTCGAGAAACTCAAACGCTAAGCTTAGAAGCTGTGACGTCTACATAGGCTTCCACGGTTCGAACCCGAATCTAGTTCGGTTCTGTAAGTGGCTTAAGTCCGAGCTCGAACTCCAGGGCATTGCTTGTTTTGTTGCTGACAGGGCTAAGTACTCGGACAGTCAGAGTCAAGAGATTGCCGACAGGGTCATATGTTCTGTTACTTTTGGAGTGGTGGTTGTAACTAGTTCTAGTTTCTTGAACCACTTGAGTATGGAGGAAGTGAGGTTCTTTGCGCAGAAGAAGAATCTGTTTCCTGTGTTTTTCGACACGGGGCCGAGTGACATTATGGGTCTGTTGAATTATAATTCGGTGGATAAGGAGTGTAGGGAGGCCATTGATGGATTGGTGAAGTGTAGCGAGTTTAAACTCGAGGCGAATGAGGGGAATTGGAGGAGCATTGTGTCAAAAGCAGCCGGGGTTTTGAGGGGTAAACTTGGGAGGAAGAGTGTGTCCCTCACCGAGGTTGAGGCCGTCGATGAGGTGCCATTTCCGAGGAATAAGTACTTTGTCGGGAGGGAGAAGGAGTTGATGGAAATTGAAACCGCTTTGTTTGGCTCTTGTGGGGATTACTTGGAGCAAGAGTGCTCTCCTGTGGTGGCGGTGGCGAGAGGAGGAGGAGAGGCTAGTGGACAGTCTGAAGGTTTGGCTGATGAGGAGAGCGAAGTTGGGGTTAACACTAGAGGGAGGTACATTAATTTGGAGATGGGGAAATGCAAAGAGCCTAATTTGGAGGCTTGGATTGAGCCTGTCGTTGTGGGGCGGAATTCGTTCAAGAGATCGAAGCACAAGAAGTCGAAAAGTGGGAATTACAGGAGCTTGGGGAGCAGTGTGATCTGCATCAATGGGGTTCCTGGCATTGGGAAGACTGAGCTGGCATTGGAGTTTGCTTACAGGTATTTGCAGCGGTACAAGATGGTGTTGTGGATTGGGGGTGAAGCGAGGTACTTTAGGCAGAATATATTGAATCTTTCGCTTAGTTTGGGGTTGGATGTGAGTGCTGATCCGGAGAAGGATCGCGGGCGGATACGAAACTTTGAGGAGCAGGAGTTTGAGGCGTTCAAGAGGGTGAAGAGGGAGTTGTTTAGGGACATGCCTTATTTGATTGTGATTGATAATCTTGAGACTGAGAGGGAGTGGTGGGAAGGGAAGGATCTACATGACTTGATCCCAAGGAACACAGGAGGGTCTCATGTGATCATCACATCTAGATTGTCCAAGGTGATGAATTTCGACGCAATGCAGCTCCCACCACTGCCGGTATCAGATGCGATGGTTTTGATTCGAGGAAGGAAAAAGAGAGAATACCCATCTGAGGAGCTGGAGTATCTGATGAAGTTTGGTGAGAAGCTAGGGAGGTTGAGCTTTGGTTTGTGGCTGGTTGGTTCACTGCTTTCAGAACTAGCCATTGCGCCTTCTGCACTATTTGAAGCTATCAACCAAATCCAACTCGATGATGGATCACCTTGTCAGTTCCTAAGCATCACTGAAGAGCAGTACTACAAAAACAATCCTTTCCTGATGAAAGTGCTGTCCTTTTGCTTCGCTGTGTTGCAGGAATCGAATGGGAGAGCAAGCCTTCTTGCCTCAAGAATGCTTCTTGTCGGCACTTGGTTTGCACCAACACCTATTTCATTGGCTCTGCTGACCACTGCAGCTAAGGACATTCCCGCAACGAAAAGCAGGCTCATGAAGTGGACTAAATGCCTCAGTGTCACATTTGGTTGCTTTGCTCCACAAACATGGAAGAATACTGAAGAAGACTCGGCTCTTCTTCTCATTAAGTTAGGACTAGCTCGAACAGCCAAGAAGCCGTTTGGAAATTGGATCCACTTTCATCCCATAACTCAGGTCTATACAAAGAGAAAAGAAGGTTTAGTAGCTGCTAAGGCAACAGTCCAAGGTATAAGGAAAGTAGGCAATCCATTGGTGAACTTAGATCATCTATGGGCTACTGCATTCCTTGTTTTCGGGTTCAAATCTGAGCCTCCTCTAGTCCAACTCAAGACAATCGACATGGTTCTGTACATAAAGAAGACAGCCCTCCCACTTGCGATTAGGGCCTTCACAACCTTCTCCAGATGCAACTCGGCATTGGAACTACTAAAGGTCTGCACAAATGTACTTGAGGAAGTAGAGAAGTCTTTTGTCTCGCAAATCCAAGACTGGTGCCACGGTTCTCTGTGCTGGAAGAACAAGCTGCAGAGTAACCAGAGTGTGGACGAGTACGTGTGGCAAGAGGTGACGTTGCTGAAGGCGACATTGCTGGAGATGAGAGCGAAATTGCTGCTTCGGGGAGGGCATTTTGACAGCGGGGAAGAGCTGTGCAGAACTTGCATTAGTATCCGGACAGTGATGCTGGGTCACAACCATACTCAAACCTTGGCAGCTCAGGAAACATTGGCAAAGTTAGTGAGAATGAGGAGCAAGATATAAATGAAATAATGCCAATCCTTTTGTTCAAAACTTTTGGCACAAGCCGTCTCCTTTGTTTGTTACCACTGTAATCAAATCTAGTTAGCAGAGTTTTTTTTATCTGTTCTCTGCAATTTGCACACTGAATTGCATCGGTTATTTTTATAGGAAATTATATATAAAGTAAATTAGAGATTTTATTTCACATATAAAATTATTTATAATTTTTATCTTAATTAAGGTCATTTATTTTATTCATATTTTCTTTCTTTCTAATTTTGTCCATTTATATTAATTTTTCAAGTTATTTATACTTTTTATCCTAATTAAAATCATTTTTTTATCTAAATTTTCTGTCTTTCCAATTTTTTTCCTTTATAATATTAACTCTTCTTTCTTCGTCTTTTTCAAAATTTCAGAGAGAGAAAAAAATTAATAATGGGGGACTATTGTTCTATAAGACAATGTACTACTATTTTGTAACACAATGTACTATTGTTGTTTCTAGTAAGCACTACTTTAAAATATTCAGGGTACTACTTCAAAACATTATAAGTACTACTGTTCTGTAACACAATGTACTACTGTTGTCTCTAGTAAGCACTACTCTAAAATATTCAGGGTATTACTTCAAAACATGATAAGTACTACTGTTCTATAACACAATGTAAAATATTCAACATGGACCCTAACACAATGTAAAAACTGTCATTACACTACTACTTGGACTTTGAAGCTTTTGATTGCCTTCTTTCTGTTGTGTAGTCGAAATGAGCGTCCGAATTTGCCGTCTTCCTCTTTTTGACTTCTAATACCATTTCTTCCTCTGCCAAACAACAAAATGAACATCAAAATAAACACTACTGCTTAATAATTTAGACATTACTGCTTAACAACACATACACTACCACTGAATCACAAATGCACTACTACTATTTCACAAATGCACTATTACTGTTTCACACATGCACTACCAATGTTTCACACATGCACTACTACCACTGAATCACAAATGCACTACTACTTTTTCACAAATGCATTACCATTGTTTCACAAATGCACTACCACTTTCACAAATGTATTACTACCACTGAATCACAAATGCACTACTGTTATTTCACAAATGCACTACTACCACTGAATCACAAATGCACTACTGCTATTTCATAGGTGCACTACTACCACTTTCACATATACACTTCTACCACTTTCACAAATGCACTACTACTATTTCACAAATGCACTACTATTGTTTCACAGATGCACTATCACTGCTTTACAAATGCACTACTACTGTTTCACAGATGCACTACCACTGTTTCACAGATGCACTACTACTGTTTTCACAGATGCACTACTACTATTTCACAGATGCATTACAATTATTTCACAAATGCACTACTACCACTTTCACAAATGCACTACTACTGTGTCACACATGCACTATTACTTTTTTACAGATGCACTACCACTATTTCACAGATGCACTACTACTATTTTACAGATGCACTACTACCACTTTCACAAATCCACTACTACTGTTTCACAGATGCACTACTACCACTATTTCACATATGCACTACTACACTTTCCGAGATGCACTACTACACTTTCACAGATGCACTACTACCACCATTTCGCATATGCATTACTACTGTTTTACAGATGCACTACTACCAGTATTTCACATATGCACTACTATCACTTTCACAGAGACACTACTACCAGTATTTCACATATGCACTATTACTATTTCACATATGCACTACTATACACTACCAAAAACTATTGTAGACACTACTGCATAAAAGCAAAGCACACCAATTTGTACACACTACTACAGACTAACATAAACACTACCCCAGATTATTGTAGACACTACTTTATAAAAACTAAAGAATACCAATCTGTACATACTACTACAGACTAACATAAGCACTACCACAGACTATTGTAGACACTACTATGTACGTAACAACCAAAACACAACAACTTTTGCATAACAACCAAACCAAACCAAAACAAACACTACTACAGACTATGCTCCAACGCTGAGAGAGAGAGAGAGAGAGAGAGAGGATCTTGTTGAAGAAAGGAGTGGAGTACTTGAGACGCTTAGGGCTACGCTTAACGGCGAAAGATAAGATGCGAAGTCGTCACCGGGGTTTCAGAGCGTCGTCGAAGAAGACATTACTTGAGGAAGAAGAAGAAGAAGAAGAAGAGGAGGATGCGATAAGCTTAGGGTTCGCTGCTGAGAAAGATGAAGTGAAGTCGCCGCCGTAGAGTTTCATCAGAGAAGAAGAGGAGGAGGTTCTGCTAGGGTTTTGGGAGAGAGAGATTTTGTCACTGAATTTGGGAAAGAGAGAAATTGTGAAGTTTATATATTAATGACATATTTGTAAATAAGTCGAACTTTTAAAAAAAATTTGTTTTTAATTTTATGTCAGGTGACCTTATTTAGAATAAAAGTGTGGAATGATCTTATGTAATATAAATCTTATCTATATGACTTTTTGTGTAATTTATCCATACCTTTACCATCAAGAAAGTAGGAGCAGCTATATCCTAAGTAGGAGCAGTAGAAGAGTGAGACAGCTATATCCTAAGTGATCAATCAAGGGTCCTCATGTTCATAGATAAAGCCATAAGAGGTTGTCTGGTATGGAGTGACACTGGTCCAAAGCTGGTAATCAATATCCAAGTAGTGACAGGTGAGATTCAGACTAGTGAGTTCCCATCTCAACGTAGTGTAGTGGCATGCGTACAAACGCAATACACATTCAATTTAAATGTAATACAATACAGTCTTTTGGAAGATGACTAGGAATCCAAAGTGTGCTTGAGCTTTAGCAAAGTCAATGAAAGATTTTTGGGTCATCAAAGTAGATCAACAATCCAATTTTCTTTCGTTCCATGAAAAAAATAGAATCACATAAGTGAAATGTTACGTACAAGGGAAAAACCCTAAACCCTAAGCATTTGTTACATGCCTAGTTACACACAACAAGCACACCAAATCCAAACAGAAACCTAAGCCCAATGAAAAAGAACATGAGTTTGGAGTTAGCACCAATTTTTCGGCACAATAACAACGACACGCCAACACGAAATTGCCAATCCGAAAGTACATAAAAAAATCAGACCGGCGTATAAGTGGGCCCCATCAACCCTGCCGAAGCGGCGTCGTTTTCGTTGAGAAACAGGCGTTTGGGATTCCAAACCAGGCCGTGAAGCCCACAAACGAGCAGCCCAACACCACACTCCTAAGCCCACTGCTCATCCACACAACCGCAACCGAGAACAACACCGGGCCCACCAGCACGGCCCAATTACTGAAGTGGTATCCCCACACGACAAGTGGGTCCTCCCTGAAGAAGTAGATCACGAGCAACAGGCCCACGACGGCGGCCGCCAAGAGAAGCAAGCCGGGGCTTCCGATCAGGAGAATGTAGTTGACCCGGAAGTGGTCGGCGTTGACCTTAACTCGGGCCAGGGCGGCGGAGACGGAGTGGGGTCGGTCGAGGGAGGAAGCGAATTCGGGCCAGGGGCAGTGGTGGGAGACGGCGGCGAGGAGGTTGTGGATAGATCGGGAGATGACGTCAGCGGCGGGAATGGTGACGGGGATACTGGTGTAGGTGGCGGCCGCGGTGACAGCGACATTGTTTAATGTTTTGAAAGTGGTCTGGTTTTGGGGGGATGTTTTTGACTCGTAACTACTGTTCAAATCAGATCCCCAAGTGCCCAACTTGACATGTGCTTTGATTGGTCGGTAGTCTCCGTACTCAGCTGAGGCTAGAGTGCGCGCCACCAAACATGACGTATTTGTTTTTTTTTTCCTTTTTATTCTTTTGTTTTTTTTCCATTATTTCAGGCATTCTAATTGGGCGGGGACTCCAAGAATGGTACCCCTTATTTTTAATAATAATAATAATAATAAATAACTGTTTTGCGTTAGACATTAGTTTCGGAGTTATGAAAAATTTGGTACAACACATCTTTAAAGAGAATAAAAAAGATGAAAAATTTAAGTTTGTATATTCTCTTTAAACAAATATCTATTTTTTATAAAAAAAAAAATAGGCTCCAAGAATTTTGTGCCCGAGGCTGGGGCCTCTATTAAAGTTCGGGTCTTCTAAAAATATCTCCAAAAACTTCTTCATAATTTTTTTAAAATAAGAAAGTAAAAGTCAAAATGTCTAAAAAAAAATTCTGATTTAACTCCAACAACTTTCCTATTTTACAGATTTCTGCATTTATTACAACTATATTTTTATTCATTATAATAATAAAATATTATATTTTTTTTACTGAAACTCATAAAAAAAATAGCTTGGAAGACATTGAAACTCACAAATTATTAATGATAATCCATTCTCCAAAATTTTTGTTACTGTAAATTTAAGGAATGATTTGTTCTCTTTCATCCCTTTCTCTATTTTGGGGAATGAAATTGGAAAAAATGCTAAATATTCTCCAAAATCTATTTTTTCTCTATTATGGGGTAACTGTTAGAGTTGCTCTCATTATTTGATGAATAAATTTTAATTAATAATTGTAAGCGCCACTTTTTAATAACCTTTTTACAAAGTTAACGTTAGATGTTTAGATATTGATGAGTATATTATTTTTACAAATTTTTATCCAAATTGAAAATCGTTAAAGTATCGAACAAGATCAAACCAATGGACGAACCAAAATTGTCAAACATACACCGTTCATGTTCCTAAGTGATAAATTTTGATTATGAATAACTTAACGATTCTTAATTTTGTTGAAATTTTGTCTGAGTGATTTATTTATCATAATCTATCTGACCAATAATAGATTTGTCAAAATATAAAGAAAAATTAAGTCTACTGAAAAAAAACTCACCAAGTACTTATTATAACAGTCTTCAATAAAAAAATTCATACATATATTGATCAAAATCTTTTCTGGAATAATCCAGCCAGCACTTATATTTTTGTAATGTTATTTGATCTCCGTCTTGGATATGTGTGATCTATATACCAATATATGGTCTATCTATATACCAAGCTGATTATTTTCCATTTCAATTTCCATCTACACCATAAACTTTAGACTTTAGTATTATCGATATGTGTAGTGTAGGAAAAGGTTTGACATGTTCCCATATACTAATGTGGGATCAATATATTATGTCCTCAATTCAATAATCCATAGTGTTCCCGTAACCCTATAAAAGTCAAGTCATGTCGATCTCCTCGAACCTCATTTTCTATGAGGATGGGAAATTCCACTAGCTAGCGTCCACCAAGACATGGACATATATATATAGTTTACCCCAAACTCCAACCTCATAAAGATTAAATCTTTAAAAATGAATTGAAACAACCTGAAGTGTGTGTTCTCATTCTGTTCTAGGCTTTCTTCATAAGCCTCCGTTTGTAACCAAAACAAAAATAAATACCAATAATTTAATTTTTTGCTTTTAGGTCATTTTTTGCGGTGAAAAGATTCTTATGTTCTTAATATATCATACAAAACTCTAAATTTTAAAACGAAAAGTTTGACGAAGACTTCCGGCGATTGAATATGAAATTCGTCTTCTTATTCATGCTCCGTATGCTCCTTGATTGCTTGGAAACTTCATCACTCTATCATATTAGTTATGTTGTGTTGCTCAGGAAAAGAGAAATTCAAATCGGCATCAGATAAGTTTAGCCATTGGTTAGTTTCATCTTCATTTTCATCTCCTTGGAGCATTGCTATCTTTGCTGTTTCTTGTGCTCGAAATCGTATGTAAGCAGCTTCAGTGGATAATCTCATGCCAAGGTGACGATCTCTCTTTTTGAATCTTCTAGTCATTCTTGTGGAGTGGAGACTATAGTCTTTGCCTTAATTGACCAAGTTGAGATGTGTATCTTCACAGAGTTCATGGTAAGTCATGTGCTTCTCTATATATCTTAATGTCTTCAGTATTGGGTATTCTAGTGATATTTAGTCATGTTGGTCTAGGTACATTGATGACTTGCTCCATAACAATATTATTTTGGGTTGGATCATGACTCAAACTAGTGTTAAATCTTGCTGGTGGAATGTTGTTAATGTTCAGAAAAAGACTGTCTTCTAGAGTTTCATAGTAATCTATTATGCTCCCTCTAAGATTGCTAAGAAATGACTCTATGATTACTCATGCTCATGTTATGATGTAATAGAAAACCATTTTTCAACAAGAATCCGGGAGTAAGAGGATAAACTACTCCTTCATGCTCAAAATGTAGTTCTTGGTAGGTTGTCATATCCATGCTTGCTAAAAGGATTTGATATTTAATTTTCTCATCAGGATAGTGATGCTCTACTTTGCTAATAATGCTCATTCTAGGTTGGAGATTCTCTCTTATGTCAAAGAGAAACCTTTGGATTACTCTTTGTAAAGAAAGGCTCTTTGATTGTTGGTAGAGACAAAACACTTCTTTTGCTTCATCACCACAAAATAGCTCTATTGTAAGAACATGCAGAGAATATGTGCTCAATTCTGGAGGAAGTATTCCTTGTTGCTCATTTATAGGATTAAGTGCTAAAGGATTATGCTAAGGAATATACCCATGTCTATTTACTGCTCTATTTCTCTCAAGTTCTAATTGCTCTTGAAGTGATACATAATTAAGATGCAAGTTACTATGTAGTCTAATCAACCTTTCATGACGTTGCTCCAAAGTAGTAAGTCTACCTACTGCTGTATTACGCTCAAAAGATAGTAGGACATAACTTTCTTGTAAAGGATAGAGTTGCTTATTAAAATTGTCCACTATTTTGTATACTTTGTAAACTTATTTTCTAATGCTTGTACCAATTTCTCAATTGCGACGTTCATTTGCAGAGGTTGGTTTCTTATGTTCCAAAAGTTATCGAATAATAACTTTTGCTTCGGCCATATTTGTTGCCAAGAGTTATATATATTGATATTCATACTTTATGACTTCCTCAAAATGGATATTTCCATAGATGTGAGTTTGTATCACGGGTCTTACGCGTGATCTTGCTACTATGCTTAAAGTGTTTGGATGAATACTCCATGGCCTTCTAGGATTTGAAGAAGACGCTCCTCTTGGGTCCATTTCTGTAAAAATGATTCAAAAAATTAGTTTAGACAATATACCTTCTAAAGTATTATTACTTCCTTTAATATGCTCAAAATGTGGTTTAAATTCATCGTCAGTAATTGTGTCTATAAAATTAACTCATCTACGTGCTGCTTGTCTATTGCTACTAATTTTATCATAATGAGAAATAATATTTTGACAATCAGTTCTTATAGTAAATATTTCATTATGCAAAAACAAAGAGAAGGCTTCAAGAGAATTGATGATGCCTAATATTTCCAAGTCATTTGCTGCTAATCGAGATTGAATATTATTGATTTTTTCAGAAGCATATCTACATATTTGCTCGTCAGATTTTGATAGCTCTTTGCTCTTTTTTTGGTATAAAATTCATGCCGATCCAGGAGACGATGCATCTGTTTCAACAATTTTATAGCTATTATCTAAAGGTAATGCTAAAAGTTTTAGTTGAGTAATTTATTTTTTAATTTTCTGTACTAATTTAATATCTTCGGTATTAAAATACTTTTGCATTGTTTTGCTATGTAAAACTGCTATTTTTCTTACCAAATCAGGAGTAAAGTTTCTAGCATAATTGTGAAGTCCCAAAAATGCTTGTAATTACTTTTTATATTCTAATTTATCAAGAAATTCAACAACTTTCTTAACTATATGCTCTTGTAGTTCCTAAGAATTCTATATCTTGCTTTTCCAAGTGTATTTTATTTTT
Source organism: Geum urbanum (assembly GCA_946800695.1). NCBI lineage: Eukaryota > Viridiplantae > Streptophyta > Magnoliopsida > Rosales > Rosaceae > Geum > Geum urbanum. Next base: position 37,532,746 of record OX327016.1, read on the forward strand.
GCTAATAATAATGTCATTCTTTATGAATTCACTCAAAATTATTTCCAAATATTTTCTATGCTCATTTCTATTTTTACTATATATAAATATATCATCAACATATACACTACAAAAACTATCATATTTCTTAAAAATTTGATCCATTTTAAGTTGAAAAATAGAATGCACATTTTTCAACCTAAACGGCATGGCTAGCCATTCAAAATGTCCTTCTGAACCAGTGAATGTTGTCGATTGTATTGACTCTCTGCTAATCGATTTTGCCAAAAACCTGATTACAATCAAATTCGATAAAGTATATACTCTCTTTAATTTTGTTGATTAATTCATCTTTATCAGGTAACTTAGAACTGTCTTCATAAGTATTATCATTTAATCTTCTATAATTATATATTATTTTTGTTTTTCCTCATTTAAGCTCAGAATGCTTTCGAACAATAAAAGTTGTTGATCGATGTCTTGATTTAGATGTTCTAATTACTTTAAGATTCAAAAGCTATTTAATTTGTTGCTCAAATTCTTGTTGATCAAACAAATTACAAGAAGACATATTTACTGTTTTAATTGTTAAATCCAGGTTTATAATATCAGGTTTTGCTAAAAATTATTTTTGCTCTAATACAATTGTGGATCTTCACCAATAATTCACATTTGCTCTACTAATTGTAATAATTTTTTCAATGTTTTAGGTCTATCAAAATGTATTATCTCAAAAGATGGTATTTTTTTAAAAGTTGGATATTCTAGTTAAAAAATTGACTAATCGTACTCAATATCTTGCTCCTCAAAATTTTCATTTTCTGTAGTTTTTACAAAATTATTTTGCTCTTGTTTTGACTCTTCTATGCTTAGATTATTATATTCTTCCAATAAATTGATTTGATCTGTAGTAGTTATAGCTCTTTTGCAAAATGTTATATCATGTTTATTATAATAATTAAAAACCTTGCAAACTTTTTAGAAAATTTAATCCAAAATAAATGGATAAGCTCCTACTGGTGAAACAAAAGTTATAGGTAAATTAAATTTCTGTTTTTCGATCCAAAGAGGTATGTTATTTAGGCAATGTATGATGTGTAGAGTTCTTGAATTCCATTGAGATACTCGAACTGGTTTGACGAGTTTTTGCCTATATTGTGTTGGTACTAACTCTTCTCTTATGACATTCTTAGTGCTTCTAGTATCAATCATTGATAATGTTTGTATTTTATCATCTTTTGCTAATTCAAGCTCACAATTAACTGTTATTAAAGTGCTAATTTTTTATTTTTGGTATCAAGACTTTATACTCTCTGCTCACTTCTTCTTCAAGGTTTACAAAATATTAATTTGCTCGTATAATATTTTTCTTCTACTATTTTTTTTATATTTATTACATTCTTGTGGTCATCCCAAATTTACGTATTTAAATTATTCATGCTATTCAAACATACATATGTCTTCTAGTTCAGTTTTTGAACTATTAGAACACTCAGATTCTAAATCAGAAAATAAATCATTGTTATTAATGCTATAGATGTTTTTAGTATCGCTTAAGTTATCCAAACTGTAAATGCTCTCCGATCTTTATCTTCTTTTAAATCAAATTGCTCAAGTAATTGAATTTTTTCTCTAAATTGTTTTCCTAGTTTAGGACATTTTGGTCTAATATGACCAACTTCTCCACAAAAGTAACACTTACAAGTGTTTTTATCTTTTGGTGCTTTATATCTTCTCATCCAAGGTTTAGTGCACATTTTCTTAAGTTGCTTAGGTATATATTTTCGTTTTTTAACGGTTCGTGAAAGTTGTATATCAAACATTCTATATTGCTTATAAGACTTATATCTTCTTTTACAGTTCTTCTTATAATGTTTAGTTTTCTTAGTACGTTTTTCTTTTCTATGACACCCATATTGTTAAGGTAAATCAATATTTTTACAACTCATGTAAAATTACTTTCTTATTTGTCCTTTTGCTTTAATTTGGCTACACTCTTCTCGTAATATATCATATACATGTTGAGTTCGAGGTCCAATTTCTATATCGTTGTTCCCATGGTGGTTTTGCCATTCTTTTCATATTTTTTTCTCCTATAGTATTTTTTTGTCATATAACTATTTAGTAGATTTATATAATTTATTCTACCAGTTGTACTGAGGTATTTAAAGAAATCAGGAGTAGATTCACCAATATATTATAAATCACATATTTGTAGTTTCTCTAAATTACGTATTGCTCGAATTTGCTCTTGCTCATTTCTTCCATCAAGTCGATTATGATCCAAAAACTCAAATTTAATAAGTTTAAGAAAAGTATCAATATTAAATGCTAATCTTGGTGCTTGATAATCATCTGAATTTTTTGCTTTCCATGATTGAAAGAAATAAAAAATCATACCAATCCAAAGTATGCTCAAAATAGTCTAACATATCATTTGTGTTGCTAAAATCTAACATGATTGCAGTATGAACACATCATTTTCCCCACCGTTCTATAGTTTTCTCCCAAACATGTGGATGTACTTGATCCAGATTTAATATATTTCCGGCTATGCTCACATGCTCAATTCCGGTATAAGGAATTCGGTTTTTCCTATACGGCCTAGCTGCTTCATAATTACTATTAGCAATATTTCGCTCGGTATAAGACTCATTAGTAGGTCTTATATATTGTTTCTCAAATCTTCCTATGAAAGAATCTATATATATATGAACACCAGAAGGTTCAGTGGAACCTTGTTGTTCTTCGACATGCGTACACTCAATTTTGATTAACATAATGTTATATTCTTTTTCTCCTGATGTATGCTCAAGACCAATTTCCAATATTAAATGCTTCATTCTTCATCATTTAATCGATGTAAGCCCAATTCATAAGTTTTGTATTTATTAATGTATTGTTCTTTGCTTCAGTTATCGTTATCTTCAATTAGCTTATCAACAAGGCTATCAAAATTATTTTTAACCATATTTATTTCAAGATTATCAAAATCCATATTTATTTCTGCTTCACTTTCCAAATCATCAGATTTTTTTTTTATATTTGACGATAATTAGTAAATCTTATAGATGCTTCCCCTAAGTGATTTTTAAAAATTTATACATTATTTGGTTTATTTTTTGACCCTTGTAGGTTAGGTAACAACCATTGAGTTCCTTTTAAAAAAAGTTTATAAATAGATTTTGCTTCAATCATATTAACATGTTTACTACCAAATATTTGTACTAAATTTTAAAATTCAACATTAAACTTGTAATTAAATTTATCATACATTTTACCAACATACATTAGACTCACACGTAAAATTTTGAAGTCTCCTTTCATATTATAGTTTTTTGTTCTCATTGCCAGAATAAATATTATAGCCTATGACTTTTGAAAAAAACAAGTCGACGACTGGTCAAGACGTCGGGTATAGGTCACTTTACTCGACAACACAATTAAGTCGTTGGGTATAGTCAAAACTACACTTGACGACGGCTATAGTCATCGGCTATGATACTATAGCCGACGACCACCCTCTAAGTTGTCGGCTATGGTGATGCAAATATACTCGACGACTTATAAAGTCGTTGGTTATAGTTTGACTATACTATAGCTGACGACTTTAATGAAGTCGTCAGCTATAGTTCCTTTTATACAGATTTGGGCAGCAACTCGACCATTTGAAAAGAAATCGCCCAAAAAATCCCAAAACACTCTTAAATCGTGGGTGTCGTTGGAAGCCGTCCAAAAAGAGTTTGTGATACTCTCCTGCTATACATATATATAGGTATGTATGTGTGTATATATATGTGTGTGGGTGTGTGTGTTAATATTGTTGATTTAGAGTTGATTAATGTTGATTATATATACAGATATGAATGAATGTGAAGATTTTGAGTTAATTGTTGTGTTTTAGTTGAGTTGAGTTGATTTTAAGTGAATTGTTGATATATATACATATATATATGTATGTGTGTAAATTTGTAATTAAGAATATATAGAAGAATTAGTGTAGTTAATTTGAGTTGTTAATTTGTGTTGATATTGTTGATGTTGAGGTGATAGATTAATGTTGATTTTGAGTTGTTTTTTAGTTGAGTTGAGTTGATTTTGAGTTGAATTCAATGAAATTATGTATATATATATGTTAATCATTGATATATATATATATATATATATGTGTGTGTGTGTGTTAATTTGTAATTAAGAATAGAAGAATTAATGTAATTAATTTGCAGGTTAAAGAGATTTATAGATATAATGTTGAGTTTTTAATTAGTGCATGTATATATTAACTTATGTATATGCAGTAGAAATTTTGAGGATGAACAAGAGTTAGATTTTCCTTCTAAAATGGGATCGGAGATATGATGTTGGAATGTGAAATTTTGTGGAATATGTGAAGTGTAATGCAAAGGAGAATACAATTCATTATTGTTCATGTATGCAATGTCAGTGTCGCAGCGATTTTGTTCGTTTTCCCATTGATATAGTATGGGAGCACCTAAAGTAAAATGAGTTTTGGGATAAGTACACATGTTGGATTTATCACAGTGAAACATCATCAGCGGGTCAGCATGATCATGGGTAATTTTCTGAGAGGGCCAGTATATCCAATGATCCAACAACGAGGTTGCTTAACGATGTGTTTTCTTATGAGAGCGGTGTATATGCTCAAGTACAAGATATCCCTGCCGACGTTGAAGGCTTCCCTTTTATTGAGCCAGTCCAGCAATTACACATAGTTGTCAACATTGCCGACATTAACAAGTACAACAAGTTGATTGCCTTCCAACAGACCCCGTTATATAACGGGTGTAACAAGACTGTTCTTGAAATGGTCATGGGAATAATGAAGATCAAAGTGGAGAACAAATTGAGTGTGAAGGTTGTTGATGCTTATCTGAAGTTGACAGCTTCAGTGCTGCCCCTTTGCCATCGTTTGCCTACCACTCATCGTAAGGTGCGATATATCCTAAAACATCTTGGTCTTACCTACATCAAAACTCATGCATGCAGATATGATTGTGAATGATCTTGAAAACCTTGATGCATGTCTGGTATGTCACACTGATAGGTATAAGTTGAATCCTACAGGGAATAAGAAAGCTGTAAAGGTACTTCGATATTTTCCGCTGATTGATAGGCTAGAACAGTTGTTCATGTCTGCACACAAGGCCAATGCTATGAGATGGCACGCGGAGAGAGATTTTCCTGATGATGATACCATCATACACCATGTAGACGGGCATATGGTTAGGGAGTTTTCTCATTTTGCATCAGAGGTCCGAAATGTTTGGCTCAGGCTCTCATATGACGGATTCAACCCTTTTGGCTACATGAGTCTTCAATACAGTATATGGCCAGTTATTTTGGTACCGTACAACCTTCCTCCATGTAGGTGCGCCCATGTGCGTCGTGCGACATCGTTCTGGAATGACCAGACTGCCCCTGAGTTCGGTAAATGACCTTTTTGTATGGCATTTCTAGGCATCCATAGTGTTTTTTGTGCCAAGTGAAGTATGTTTTTTTGGGTTTAGCACATCACGTACTAACAAGTTCCCCAAGTCTCCGAGTCAAGGGTGAACCTTGGTTGGGGAGTTGAATCATTTTTCCAAAAAACATCTTTACTTTAGCGCAGTTCTGTTCCAACCCGACTTGCTCGGGGTGAGGTAGGGCGTACTGGAGTCCCCCAACTTCCTGACTAAGGTTGATCCTCAACAACTTCTGTATTTAACACCTTCCCCTAAGTCACGGCTTATTCAGGGATGAACGTGGTATGGTCGGAACTTGTACTTGGAATGAGGGTAGCCCCTGATGTAAGGCGTGGGTCAACGCTATTTATGCCGTTTAGAGGCATTTTTTCCGAGATGCTGAGCCAACACTTTTTCGGGCTCGAGGGGGGAGGGGGGGATTAAATCCCCAGGTAGCCAATGCGTTTTGAGTCAGTCATTTCGCGTTAGGGGACATCCAGGAGGATCAATCATTGGGAAGTTCGTTATGTGGAACGGCGTGTGTGATAGAATGGACCCACACATGTTCCGGCCGTTGGAGGCCTCCCGATGTGTAACGGTTACAGTTTTTTCAGACCCGAGAGGATTTTAAGTCTCCAGGTAGCCAATACCTCTAATGGTGTGCGCAATCAGGGAGTGTCGCGTTTAGGGTGATCAGCCGTTGACGGCGCCTGTCGTGTTTTAGTTGAGACGTACTATTTACTGCGTTTTGAGGAATTTTCCTAGACGGGTACTTTTCTATCTTTTTGCAACCTGATATATGGGGTTTAAATAATTGGCCCGTTCGACCATGGTGGTACGAAGCGTTCCGTGTCGTGGCATATTACCGTTTTGGTTGTCGATGCATGCCTAACACATGTTATTGAGCGCGGGGCTCAAGGGATAGTGACTTGGTTTAGAGCACGTGCTCTGGCTATCATAATGGTGTGACAGTTAAGACGAGACGTTTGGGTTTTGAATTCGAAATGCTACCTGTTACGTGGCGTGCATCAATGGTGAGTTGGCTGAACAGATCGATGGTTGAGGCGAAGCGATGCTTTCAAAACCGTGGCTATATAAGACCTTGTTTTACCCTACTTGGGTTTCTTTACTTTGCTTGGAGAGTTGTTTGCGGGAGAGATTTAATCAGAAGAAGGCTTTGTTGCATTCATCTGAGAGAAGAAGAAGAGTTTTTAGAGGATTTCAACCCTACCCTTGTAATCTTTTGGTAAGACTTCTGGACTCTTTCTGTTTTGTTGTGGATTCCTTTGTTTATTGTTGTTGCTGTGTTGTTCTTCGTAATCTGGGTGTTATCTGTTTGCTAGGTTTGTATTCTCGGTGTAGTGGTTTGGGTAACTTGAAATTCTAGTAGATACGGTTGTCTTTTAGCAATTTCAAGCTTGTTTTGATTTTTCTGGCGTGTTTTTGTGATGCTCAACGCGGTCCCTAACGTGTTTTCCTTTGTCATGCCGTTCACATTGAGACCATGAATCCATCATCTCCTATATACGTATCCAGCAATGAAACACATAGGACAGTTAACGGTAGGAGGAGGCGCTCTAAGTTTTTTGTAGGCATCACGAAGTTGAACCGGAGGCTAGGGCTTTTGCTGGAGTCATTCAGTATTAGTCAGACGCTTTCTTCCCAATCATCATCATCATCATCTAGTAGTATAGAGTCTAGGCGCGTTGTGCTTAGTTCTGACCCTTTGATTTTTATTCCCTCTGACGCTCGACCCTTCATATTGACTGCAGCATCAGAAATGGCTTCTTCCAGCCATGTAGAGGTTGAGGCGTTGGAGGACTTTCAACGTTAACAGAGTGAGGCCAGAACGTCGACATCCCAGATTGCAGAAGACAAACTGTGGAATCTGAAGGGAGGTGTCATTCTGAGGTTTTTTTAAGATGGTATACCTATTTAGGAGCCCGTCGCATCGTGCTCGTAGGCGGAGTGCGAGAGTTTTTATGACAAGTATGGCGTGCCTCGGGATAGCATTGTGCTGAGGCTGTTGGGGCTAGGTGAAACATTTACCGATCCGTCAGAAAGTTTGCATGCGCGTACGAGTGGCACCTGAAGAACGGGATGAACCTGCCTCTTCATCCGCTTTTTCAGTTCATGTTTTTCCATTGGGGTATTTCTTTGGACCAGTGCGGGCCTATCTTTGTGAGGATCTTAACCTGTCTGTACAATGTGTTCAGACTCTCCAAGATGGGTTGCCTCACCGTTGTAGAAATTGAATATTTCTGCAAACCCGTGTATGCGCGACGAGATTTTGACTTAGGAATGGTAACCATGGCACCGAAGGGAGGGAAACAGTGGTGGTTCTAGAAGGTACAGTCTTCTGCTAGGAGATGTTGCAAGAAGGCGTTCATAGGAGATGGAAAATGGGAGTTCAGGAAACGTGAGGGTATTGATTTCTGCCCAAATGTCCCGACTGGGTTTGAACCGTTAGGTTGTTCTTTTGAATATGCACTTGCTGTTTTTTTTATGCGCTTCCCTTGATCATCTTGCTTTGTTGCGTCGAGCTGCACTGACCTTTGCTTTTTCTTTCTTGTAGTGGAGACTATTTTCCTCCGTGTGAGAATGAGCGTTTGCGTCTAGAACAGGTGTTATATTATTGGGACCGTCCTGAAGCCTACCGTAATTATTGAGCACTATTGCATCCTGACATCGTCGCAAGAACAACTATCTTTCGTCTCCCGGGTATGTGATATTCGGTGTGTTTTCTTTGTGTTAACCCTTCGCCTTTGCTATTCTTTTATTACTGCATTGAGTTGTCCTTGTGTGTTGGTGTCGTTCTTGAATAGGTAAAAGAGCGTTTAATACGGAGGGCGCGATGACGAAAGCTAAGCTCGGTGGGATGCTTAACCAGGTTCTTCAGTAGGGGACCAAGACGGCCAAGTTAGCTCGGGATGCGGGTGGGAAATTGGTTCAGACTTCCGTTGTCCAGGAGAAGGTTCCCCATCCCGAGCACGAGGAGTTGAACATCCGTCAAGTAGTGATTCCTCCATCGGGCGCTTCTGACGGTACTGACAAACCCCAACGCTGTCGAGCTGATAAAGGGAAATGGAAAGCAGAGGGGCCTCCTGAAGCTCGTCGGTTAAAGAAGAGACCTGCTTCGGTTCCCAAAGCTAAAGCTAAGTCGACGTAGTCAGCGGCTCCAGGACAATGGTGGGATTAAGCGACTCGGATACAGAGTCGGATACGGGGTGCACTCCTCCTCGACAAGACGCGCTCGTGAGTGATCCTCCTTGTACTGCAGCGCTGGGGGAAGAGCGTGTCGTCACTCCTCCCCATCTTGATCATGTCTTGACTCCTTCCCATGCTCACCTGCCTCTAGTTGGGGGTACCTAGGCCGAGAAGAATGTTGCGGAGCCGTCTGTCTCTTCTACTTTCAACTTGAGCTAGACACGCTTAGAAGCCAGCATGAAGGAGATCGTGCTAAGTTGGAAGAAGAACACGCTCAGTTGAGATCGTCCATTCTGGATGAAAGCTCACGCGTCAAGCTTGAGGAGAAGGCGGTAGAAACTTTCCTTGAGTCCGAGAGGTATACGGAGCTCGAGTTTTAGACTGTGCTACGAATAATGAAGGTATTGGAGAAATCCAAGTACTTTGATGCGAAAGAGTATCAGGCTGATCAGGCTTTGGGTACACTTTACCTCCTTAATGATGTTGACGATGGTGAGGCGACAGAAGGGGAGGATGAGGAGGATGAGGACTCTAGCGACGACGTTGTTGAAGACGAAGCAACAAAAGATAAATGAAGTATGTATATCATTCTTCTTTTTGGACCCGTTTGTGGGCTGCCCCTTTTTTTGGATATTTGCATTTTCAATATTGACGTTGCATTTTCTATGTATTCAGCGTTCTGCTACATTGCCTGAGTTGCAAGAATTTTCATTGTGTTGATTGCTATGCATGTTGCTTTTATGTGTTGAATGGATATATGTGGTGACATGTCTTATTATTCGAACGTAGAAGCCTAGCATTAGAAATAATAGGGAACACCTGTGTCGTAGACAAACATAGTATAAGCACCGAATGTGATCGCGTTTCATTAGCATAAAACATTGTCCATACTCCAGGTGGTCACATGGTGACTTACAAAAAACATAATAAACTTGAGAACAAAGGAGAAAAAACATATGCATATCGGTGCGGAACGCACTAGTGATACTATTTTCGTAGGTGCTCGATGTTCCACAGGTGAGATAGAACGGTACCGTCCATCTCACTGATGTAGAACGTGCCTGGGCTAGCGAGATCTATAATCTTATATGCCCTCTCCCAAACTGGCCGCAAGCTTTTTACCTTCCCCTGAATGGTCTTGAGTACCCAGTCTCCGACTTGGAGTGGACGAGCGCAAACGCGTTGGTTGTACAGACGCGCCACCTTCTCTTTGTTGATCGCATTGTATTAGTGGACTGCATTCCGTTTTTCTTCTAGTAGGTCATTATCCAAGCGTAAGCCAACTCCGTTCTTTTCGGGGTCAAATGCCTCCACCCTCGGGCTCTGGTAAGTTAATTCCAGGGGGAACAGTGCCTCTGTGCCGAAGGTTAGGGAGTAATCCGTTTCACCTGTAGCCGTCGTGGCGGTTGTGCGAATTGACCATAGGATCTCAAGAAGGAGCTCAGCCCACTGTCCGAAGTTGGGACTGCCTTGCCGCATTGCTTGAAGTTTTCATTTTAAGCCGTCTTTGATGATTTTGTTGGCCGCCTCGACCTATCCGTTGCATTGGGGGTGAGCAGGTGAGGAGAAGAGGATATTTATTCCCTATTTCCTAAAAAATGCAATGAGTTCAGGATTGTTGAATTGTGTGACGTTATCTGTGATGATGTTAACCGGAGCACCGTAACGGCAGAAGAGCGTTTTCCAAAGGAATTTTTTGATCTTCTCCGTCGTGATCTTGACAAGTGGTTCAGCCTTAATGAACTTGGTGTGATAGTCAATGATGACTATTGCGTAACGATATTGGCCTTTGGTCTTTGGCAGTTCGTCGATGAGATCTAGGCCAAATTGCGCGAATGGTATTGGGGATAGGATGATGGATATTGGTGTAGCTGGCGAGTGCGTTTGATGAGCGTGGAACTGGCAAGATTTGCATGTACTGGTGATCTCCAACTCATCTGCGTGAATGGTGGTCCACCAGAAGTCGTATCGTAACACCTTGCGAGCGATAGAATGGAAGACTAGCGTGGTGACCGCACTGCGTGCTGTGTATGGCTTATATGAGGGATCATCCTGCCTTTGTGGGAAGGCATCTCAAGTTGGGTCAAGTTCGTTCTTGCCTATATAGGTGGCCACCGCGAATGCTAAAGTTTATAGCCCTAACGACGATCGTTCTAGCTTCCGTTTTGCTTGCGGGCAGCGTCCCATTTGTCTTATAAGCCAAGATAGGATCTAGCCAGTCTGGTTCAGCAGGCTCAATGGGTAATATCTTGAGGAAGCTTCTTTGGATGCTTGGTTTAACTAGCGTTTCGACCTTGGGTGAGAACGAGCTCTGCGTTGTTTTGGCCTTTGCAAGACACGCCAGGGCATCTGCGTTGGCATTCTGCTCTCTTGGCACTTGAGTAATATTGTAAAATTTGAACTTGGAAAGGTAGTACTTTACCAATGCCAGGTATACGGTCATGGAATCATCCTCGGCTTCAAAGTCCCTTTTCATCTGGCTGACCACGAGTTGAGAGTCACTGAAGATGTTCAAGTCTGAAGCGTCTGAGATTCGTGCTAATTGTAGGCCAACTATAAGTGCTTCATATTTAGCCTCATTGTTGGATGCTTTTAAGTTGAATCGTAGAGCGTACTCAGCATGAACTCCGTTTGGTCCGGTAAGTATAATACCCGCACCACTTTCCATTTTGGTGGCTGAACTGTCAACGTATAAGTTCCATCTTGATGTTGGAGTGGTAGTGGAGGGCAACGCGGTGACAAGGCGGGCTTGTTCGGTCTCAGGTTCTGCTTTGGTGTATTTGTGTGACGACCCGAACCAGAATCAGTAGAGTAATCAGCGTAATCACGAGTTAGTGCGTAATCGCGGTTTATCGATAATTGTGTGGTTTGCCGGTTTTGTTTACGACTTGATTATCGGCCGAGAATTTGAGTTGAGTCTCTTCTCGAGAGTTGTAGTACACGTGATTTCGAGCTCGTGGGCGATTCCGAATGATTTTTCCGATGACCGAGGAATATAATATAATTATTTAAAGTTTCAGAATATCGACGAGTTTATCCGTTCGTATCATGTTTATCTGAATCGTTATAGTTATCCGTTTCGGTCCGTCGATCATCCCGAGGCTTGAGTATAAATATCAGAAATAGTCGAAAATACACTGTTTGGAAGTTTGACCGGCGTTGACCACTATTGGGAGCGTTGACCGCGTTGACCGAGGAGGAGAAACCGGCCATCGTTTGACTCGCCGGCGACCTTTCATTTCCGGCCATCTCCGGCTTCGATTTGGGTATGAATCGATTCATCTCTTCATTTGCAACTATTTAGAACTTGGAATTTCTTGATTTGGTTGAGAATTGAGGGAGAAATCACAGTTTGAAATTTGGTGTTTTCCGGCCGATTTTGGGTTTCGGTGACGGAGGTGCTCCGGCCACGGTGGTGGCCGGAGAGTTGAGGGATTCTACTCGTAGGGCCACACGGTCCTTTTGGGACAAGCCTTGAGGGCTGCCGTGCGCCGTAGGTGGAGGGAAACCGTGGCTTTCGAGCTGATTTCCGGCCAATCCCGCCAGAATTGATCCTTGCCATAGAAGAGAAATGTGTTCTACTCATCGAGATGAAGCTTTAGTGAGCTTGGTCGCCAGGAAAACTCTCCGGTTCCGGCGACCCGTTGACTTTTTGGAATTCGATGATTTTAATGTCGTTTTTCTCGTATTCGCGCCCCGATCGTCGCCTTGAGGTTTTCGAGTTGATTTGGGTATTGGATTTTCAGTCGAGGATTTTGAGTGGAGATTTCGGGAATTTCGTCGATTATTTTGCATAGTATTATATGTTTCCGGGAATGGTTGGTTTCCGTGGTGTGGTACAGTGTAGAGAATTGTGATTTTGATCAGATATGTTTTGTGATTATTCAGGGGATCGAGATCGTGCTTCGGACGAGGGATCTTCCGCCAGACCACGTGATTAGCGCGAGTGCGCGCTCTGCTGATCTGTGAGTAGACATTTTTATATTTTCACAGTTGTTGCGAGTTCATGATTTTTCGTGGTTTTCCGTATTTACTTTATACGATGTTGAGATATATGTTATTTTCGGAGGTATTATTTTATGTTTATTGGTGATGGCATTACTGCATCGATGCTTCAGCTACTCGGCTGATCACCGGTAGTCCGCCAGAGTTGAGAGATTCCTCTGGACCAGAGTTGAGAGATTCTTCTGGGCAGGGTTGAGAGATTCCCCTGTATGCCGCCGGGGTTGAGAGATTCCCCTGGCCTATCACCGTCGGGTTTGAGCGATTCACCTGACCGTCGGGCTTGAGAGATTCGCCTGGCAACCTCTATATATATACTTTCCGAACTCACATTGTTTTATATTGATTATGTAAATGAAACTGGTGAAAGGCATATGTTTATTTTTGTCCAATCACTCTAACGTTTTTATTTGCCTTTCCCCTGGGCTTTTCAGTTTCCATGCCCAGTTTGTAGTTCGGATTCTGGTGTCTCACGTCGCGGTTGGAGGCTAGTTATTCGAGCTACCTGTGTTTTCCAGTAGGTTCCTTATTTCGCCTACTGTTATATATTCTGTATATATATACACTAGATGTCGCTCTGATACGTTCTGATACATGGTTTATACGGTTTTTCTCGGATATACTATATATTACAGTTATGTTTACTGTTTATTGCTATTGTTATGATATTGAGAAATCCGGATGGGATTGGTGCCCACGGTTTGGCTTTTGTGGCATAGGATGAAGTGTTATTTTCCGGATGCAGGTAAAGGCAATTCCGCGTTAGTAGCGTTACTCTGCCCAAATTTTTACGGTTTTTTGTTGGTTCGTGATTTTAGAAGGGGTTTGATTCCGGTTTAGGAAACTAAATCGGGGTTGGGTCCTTTCAATTTGGCTATGAAATCTGCTATAGCTTGGGCTTTGATGGCTATTCTGGGTTTGTATTCATCATTGAATTCACTAAGCTCGATGGACCATTTGTTGAGATGGCCGTTGTGGTCAAGAGACTGGAGCACTTGCTTAAGGGGTAGGTTTGTGAGCACCTAGATTTTATGCGCTTGAAAATAGGGTCTTAAGCGTTGAGCAGCTGTGACGAGGGCGAAGATCCATTTGTCGAATGCTGGGTAGCGTTTCTCTGCTCCTGTGAATCCTTTTCCTGTGAAAAAGACAGGGAGCTCAACATCAGCGTCCGTCGCACCAGGGCGGAGCTAACAGATGTGAGAGAGATAACCATGTATAGGTAAAGTGTTTCACCCTGCACTTTTTTAGAGCGTGTGGGGATGGAAGCTAGGTTTAGCTTGATTTGTTGGAACGCGTTCTCACAGGCAAGCGTCCAGTCAATGGAGCGCTTGCTGTGGGCAAGGCGTATGACCTTGAAGAACGGCTCACATTTGTCAGAAAAATGAGAGATGAAACGGTTGAGGGCGGCGAGCTTATTTGTAAGGCTTTGCATTTCCTTCTTGTTCGCAGGGGGTTTCATGTCCATGATGGCTTTGACCTTTTCAGGGTTGGCCTCGATATCCCTCTGGCTGACTATATACCCAAAGAATTTGCTGGCGGTGACGCCGAACGTGCATTTTGTAAGATTAGTTCTATCAGGATTTGGAAAACGATGCGGAGGTTGGCGACGTGGGCCCTGGCCGTTTGACTTTTGACTAAGATGTCGTCTATGTATACTTCCACAACGGAACCGTTGATGTCGCGGAAGATGCGTGTCATGAAACACTGGTAAATGGAGCTTGCATTCTTGAGTCCAAATGGCATGACCACATGACAATAGAGCCCCTTTGTCAGTGGTGAATGCCGTAGCTTCCTGATCTTCCTGGTTCATGAAGATCTTGTTGTAACCAGAATATGTGTCTAATGTTGAGAGGAGTTCATATCCTGCTGTTGCGTCCACGAGCTGGTCTATTCTGGGTAGCAGGAAGCTGTCTTTAGGGCATGCTTTGTTCAAATTTGTGTAGTCGACGCACATTCTCCAGCTCCCGTTGCCTTTTGGAACCGTGACCGCATTTGATATCCATTTGGGATAGTGGACTGGCCGTATAAAACCCATCTTGAGGAGGCGTTCCACCTCAGCGTTCATGGCGGCATAACGCTCAGTGTTGTATGCGCGACGTTTTTGCTTGACTGGCTTGCTGTGTGGGGCAATGCTCAACCTGTGAGAAATTAAATTGGTAGAGATGCCAGGCATATCGACGTAAGACCATGCGATGGTGTTGTACTCCAGAAGGAGACATATCAACTCCGTCCTGATGCTAAAGTCTATAGTGGCGTCGATACGGACCTTGCGTTCGGGGTGAGCCGGATCGATTTCAACTTCGATGATAAAGTCCCCAGTGTCAACAGGTCTGAGGGCGTTTTCACCGTCCCTTGGATCATCAGGCTTCTCCGGTTTCATGTCTGGGACGGGTGTATTTTCCACCTTCATAATTTCTTGGCGTATAACG
Organism: Geum urbanum; assembly: GCA_946800695.1. NCBI lineage: Eukaryota > Viridiplantae > Streptophyta > Magnoliopsida > Rosales > Rosaceae > Geum > Geum urbanum. The sequence goes on from OX327016.1 coordinate 37,547,825, forward strand.
TGACTGGTTCAGGGGTTGATCGGGCGCGTTACGAAGCTGTATCCACGTACAGAACCTATAAAAATTGCATGTATAACATGTGACCAGTAGTAATGGCTCAGAATTTTTTAAGGGCCGGACGACCAAGAATTACATTGAAAGAAGAATGTAAATCTACCACAATAAAATCTGCAAATACTTCCCTCTGAGGAGAACCCTTGGCGCCCAAGCCTATACGCATGTACTCAATACCCAGAGGGTAGACGACGTCACCTGAGAAACTCATGAGGGATTCATTGTCCTATGATAAGCAATGGCTAGGTCGTTTCAACTGCTCATATGCACTAAGGAAAATCACGTTAGCGCCCGAGCCTGAGTCGATGAGGACGCGACTTACCTTACACCAGCTTATAAAGGCATCGATGACAAATAGAGCGTCTGTGGGGGGAACTCCTAGCTTATCAGCCTCAGAAAAGGTGATTGGCTCCCAGGAACGGCGTTGAGCCTTAGGTTCGGAGCCCGATGCGATGGACAACATTTATCAAGGAGAGGCGTCCTCCCGTCGCTTACCTCCATAGATCGTGGAAATTTCTTTACGAGCCTCGATGAATGCGATTTGCTTGCCTCCCTCAGCGCGATACTGGTTTAGCTCGCCTTTATCGAATAAATCCTATATAATTTTCTTCAAAACGCTGCAATCTTCTGTGTTGTGGGTCTCTGATTCGTGATATTTACACCAACTGTCGGTGTTCTTCAGAGGTGCCTTGCGCATCTTGGGATTAGGCTGAGCTATCAGATGTTTTTTGTTGGCAAAAATCTCTACATATGTGGCATTCGTAATGGTGTAGACCGTTCGATTAGGGGAACGATGCTTTTGAGATTTGAATGGCTGTCGTGGGTTCCAAACGGGAGAACGATGTCCTTCCGGAGTGCCATGCTTGTCCAAACTGGGGAACGACGACATTCTGGGGTATGCTGCTTGTACAGGCTTCGCTTCCACTCTGGAGTGTGGGAACAGTGTCACTTTCGGAGCGCCATGCCTATCCTGAATGGGGGAACGACAACGTTCTTGGGTATGTTGCTTGTACGGGCTTTGCTTCCACTCTAGAGTGGGGGAACGGTGTCGCTTTCGCTCTGGTGAATGTGAGTGGTATCGCTTGCCCTTGTAACCACGCCGACTAGGAGGTATGTAACAGTCCCGTTGGCCCCAGACACAGTTGTGGACCTCAACCTTTTCTACCACCATATCGAGAGTGGCCTCGTATGTGAGTTGATCTTTTTGGATAAGTTTTTCTTTGAAGAGTGAAGGTTGGAGTCCCTTTACCAACGCTGTCTGAGCCGTCTTCTTGTCCGAATTTTAACAAAGCTGAGCAGCCTCCCTGAAACAGTTGATGTATGATGACAGATTCTCAGACCCTCCCTGCCGAATGGAGAAAAATGACTTGGCAGTGCTGTGACGTGTTTGCAATCGATATCGCTTGAGAAAAGCATCTGTAAGTTCTTCGAAGATGATATGGATCCTGGGGCCAATTCAAAAAACCAATTGAGCGTCTCACCCATAAGTGATTCAAGGAATAAGTGACATAGCGTCGCGTCATCATGTCTGTGGCCAGCCGTGAAAGAAATAAATCGGTCAAGATGGGTGCCAGAGTCTCCACGGACAGAATACCGCTCGTCCTTCCATGTTTTTGCCCCTGTGTGGCATCCCACATTGGTGATAGAAATGGAGAATGGGGTTGTGCGTGGTGTGTAAAACATAGTGTGATGATGGTTGCGGTTTTGCCTTAGTTTGCTTTCCAAATTAGCTAGTCGGGCGAGGATTTGGCCCGTCGCGTCCTGGGGAATAGATGTCTCAATTGCAGGCGAAGGGCCGGGCAGTAACAGATTGATAAATTGAGCGTTCATATGGATCATATTGCGTCGTTCCTCTTGGCGGCCGAGTTCGAGCTGTTGGGCCTGCATGGTGCTTACCATATCACTGAGGTGCTCGTTAATGCGTTGGGTTACATCCCGCTCTACCCTGAGCTCGGTGAGTTGTGCCATGAGTTGGGCGTGAGTGATGTTGGTGTTAGGGGGGATGCTAGGTGCGACGTTTTAGGATGATGCTCCAATACTACTGGATGTATTTGCGTTAGGGGGTCCTGACGAGACATTGGACTTTAAGAGCGGTTCAAACGTTCGCAAGTGATCCCCCGCGGGGGTAATCATGTCATCTTGTTTGTTAGTGGCCATAAAGAATAAATGGGATAGACTTTTTAATGTGGAGAAAAAATTTATCCTTTTCCTATAGACGGCGCCAATTATTTTGGGCAAAATCCGTAAGGATCCCGTTCCGAAGAGGGGAAGATTTTTGATATAGGATCGCTCCCAAGCGTCCCGGATTAAGGCCTATAATGCTTGTGCTTATCTGCAAAACAATAATTTAAGCCTAAGAGATCAAGACGGGATTGGCCTGCCTTCGATGCTCCAATGCTTAAGTCAGTAAATGACGTAACTGCTTGGGTAAAGTAATAGTAGAAGTCAAGTCGAGATTACCTTTTCCTTGGAGCGGGTATCATTTGTTTATAGTTGGATGATTTTTGACAACTCGAAAGTAATTCTCGATGTAGGACTAGTTCTCTTACTATTTTGGTGTTTAGGAACGACTGATTTCCAAATGAGTGACTAGGGGGTACGCTGGTCAATGGCTGCTCTGTTCCGTACAGCCTACACGTGATGCGTGTTGCTCTCCATCACGTGTGTCGTACGGAACCGGGTTGTGATGACTGAACTGCTCTTATGCATGTCGTGAGGATGCGCTGGTCATTCAACCAGGTTGATCGTTACAACCTGCATGTGACGTGTGTGGGTGCGCCCATGTGCATCATACGGCATGGGTCTGGAATGACCAGACTGCCCCTGAGTTCGAAAAATGGCCTTTTTGCATGGCGTTTCTAGGCTTCCATAGTGTTTTTGTGCCAAGTGAAGTATGTTTTTTGGGTTTAGCACATCGCATACTAACACACATGATCACCCATTTCGGGAGGATAAGGAGACATTTGATGGGACTGTAGAAACAGGTGTGCAACCCAAGAGATGGACGGGGGATGAAATTTTGGAAGTGTTGAATGAATACGATTTTGGGCAGCTCAGCAATCATCCTGATGTAGTGGCAGCAATACCTCCCATACCCGACCGGTATAAATTCTGGACGCACAAAAACATATTCTGGGAACTTCTGTACTGGTCCAAGTTACCCATCAGGCACTACCTAGATGTCATGCACATTGAGAAGAATGTATGCAAAAGTCTGGTGGGCACAGTGCTGAATTGGGAGGGAAAAACTAAAGACGGCCCTAAGGCACGCATTGATCTAAAAAGAATGGGTATACAAAAACATTTGTGGTTGAGACAAGGGAAGAAAAAAATGCCTCAAGCTCCTTACACCGTCAAGCTTGACCAGAAGAATGAAATTTTTAGGTGGTTGGGTAATGTTAGGTATCCTTCAGGCTATGTAGGCAATATAGTGAGGTGTGTTAACTTCCGGGACAATAAGATGTACGAATTAAAGAGTCATGACTGCCATATACTGCTTCAACGTCTCTTCCCTATTTTCATTCGATCATACCTGCCCCGTCAGGTGGTAGAGCCGTTAGTAGCGTTGTCAAGATTCTTTCAGAATTTATGCAACAGAGAAGTGAAAAAATCAGACTTGAGGGAAATGCAACATGACATCATTTTTATCATGTGCAAATTTGAGAGGATATTTCCCCCAATTTTTTTTTGACATCATGCCTCACCTGATGATCCATCTTCTCGAACAATTGTTGCTTACTGGTCTAGTACACTACACTTGGATGTATCCCATGGAAAGGTACGTACGATTCTACATCTAATAAATTTACATGATTTTTTTATATAGTTATGTATTTCCATAATCCTCACATGCACTTTACAATGTGATAGACAACTGGGTGACTACAAAGGTTATGTGGCTAATAAATGTGCACCTGAAGGGTGTATAGCTGAAGCATATCTTACGTACGAGTGCGTAACATACACCAAGATGTATTTGGGAGCATTGGAGGACCCTCCACAACATATGCTGGTAGATGAGCCTTAGTTCAATCTTTCTAACCTCTCGAATGAAGTTGAAGTTTATGGTTTGTTGCCAAAGTCGTACAGGCTGGAACCGTATGAGCTAGTCATTGCTCACTGGTGGGTATTGATAAATTGTCTAGAAGTTCAATACTAGAAAAACATCCATCTAAATTGCCTTACGGTTGCTGGTGATCTTACCAAAATTGGGAGTTTGCAAACTATTTTGGCGGCTAGATACATGCTTCAAATTGATTTACTTCTATATATTCATAAATCAATGTGAAGATTATGAGTTAATGGTTGTTGTTTTTATCTTCAGATGAACCATGTACAATGTGATGGTGACCCACACTGGTCACATGAATTGAGGCTTTTGGCGATGAAACCGATAACTTCAATAGTGTATCTGATGTGTAAGGTCAATGGAGTGCAATTTATATGTCAACATAGAGATGACATACGAAGAACAGAAAATTATGGGGTAATGGTGCATGGTGGGAAGAATAACATTGAATTTTACGATGTTCTCCATTCAGTGATTGAACTAATTTATGGGGAGGGCATGCCCATGTACTTGTTTAAGTGTAGATGGTTTGATACTAACCTTGAGAACACAAGGACTTATAAATATGGTCTTTTTTCGGTGAATACTGCTACAAGCTGACATGAGGATGACCCTTTTATTTTTGCCACATCGGTAAAACAAGTGTTTTATCTAGATGATCTTGTGCACAAAGGGGCGTGGAAAGTAGTCAATCATGTTGTTCCTAGAAATATATACAGTGATACTACACTTGGTGAGGCCGATGATATTGAAGACGTGACTGCATACCAAGAGCCGAACGCAATTGGTATTCCTGAATCCTCTACAATTCGCCTAAATAATGTGAGACCCGGTAGTGTGGTTCGACTTCCGCAGACGGATGTAAGTCTTATTGATGTTCTTCCAAACAAAGACAACGAAGACTCCACTGACGAGGAGCGGTACATATTACCGAAAATTAACTCCGACACCGATCCAGACTCAAGTGATGATTCTTATTATGAATCTTAGTTAAACATGAATGTTTATTAATTAATTAAATGTGTGGGTTGATCATGAGGATGTTTTTGAAATGGTTGCTTCATTTCTGTTCTACTATTAGATAAATAGGTGTTACTGCAAAACAGATGAATTTTGCCGATGATGCCTGCGTTTTAAATTTTTTTACATGCTATACCCGACGACATGCACAGTAGTCGTCGGGTATAGTTAAAAAAATAAAAATAAAAAAGCATGGCCCACAACATTAATGAAGTTTTCGGCTAAGGCATAGGCGACGACATTCATTAAGTCGTCGGCTATGGTTAATCGTTATAACCCAAAAACCCAGCCCGAGACCTCACTTCTTCGGCCTCTCCTCCTTCAAAACCTCTCATCCTCTCCCCCAAATCGCCCTAAACCCCCGGAATCCCTCCAAAAACGTCCCAAATTCGTCTCAATCTCTCCATAACACGTTCTTCCGCTCTCTCTCTCTCTCTCTCTCTCTCTCATTTTTCCCCTATATTTTAGGGTTTTAGCTTTATTTAGGGATTTTAGTTTGATCTATATTGGATTATGTGAATGTGTATGAGTTTTAATTATGGATTATGTGAATGTGTATGAGTTTTAATTATGGGTTATAGATTTTGTGATTAGGTTGTTAGATTGGATTAATTGAATTTATGTATGAAATTTGTGATTGGGTTATTGAATTTGTGTATGAAATTTGTGCTTGTGTTATTGAATTTGTGAATTTTATGGAATTTTGTGATATATGGAATATGTGATTATTTTGAGGGAATATTATGTGATTTTATGTGAAATATGTTATTTATGTATGAATTTTGTGATTTATGTATTAATTTGTGCATTTTGTGATTTATGTATAAATTTGTGGTGTGAAATTTTGTGATTTATGTATGGTTTAATTTAAATAGGGTTTAATTAATTAGGATTTAATTTAATTAGGGTTTAAATAATTAGGGATCATGAATTGGTCAAGTCGAAAGAGTTTGAAGGGCTCTAACAAAGAAACCGGGTATAGCGGCGATAGTTCATCACCCGCCTCTATAAGTAACATTTATAGCGGCCCGAGGACCTCTCAACACATTCAACTGCTTCAGCAGCCGCAACAAGATGTAGGGGCCCGCCGACCCGCCTACACGAGGCCGCTCTTCAACGAAGGCACCACTCCTTCGCCACAGCCGGCCACCTCTACGGATCCTGTACATTCAGGTGTCCGTTTGCCTCTCATCTCTCGGCCAACGGCGCCTACTCCTTCACCGCAGTCGTTGGCCTCTAATGCAAGTCCTTCAAATAGTTCATCTATAGGGACATGTGGTGGTCCGCCGCCGCACCTCTTCATGCCCGATACGATACCATCCATACCTGCGCTCGATGATCGGAGAGTGCCCATTCCAGGACAGATTGGTTACACTACCCCGGAAGAGGCATACTTCTATATGCTGTTTAATACACATCTGTATAGTGCGAGGGAATCAAATACATCGACGTCCAAATCAGGTAAATATTACCAAACTTAGTATTTAATTTGAAACTCATTAATATTAGCGCATATATCGCTTAAGTAGAGACGTTGAAATTTTTTTCCCTTATGTTAGCTGACACCGACGCTGGAGGCAACACAAAAAATACAACTAGAGGCACAGTAAGCGGCAAGCTACTTGATAAGGCGGTAAAGGACAGCGGGAAAGTGGTTATACATACCAATTCGAATGGAGACGTGGTAGTGGGAAAAAATATGCTGAAGTACGTCGGCATGGTAGAGAGTATAATACGGGACATAGTGCCAGTTCTATGAGGAGAGTGGTCATTCGTGCCACAATGTGTGAAGGACTGTGTGAACAAAGCATTGTCGGTAAGTTAATTATATACTCATTATGTATAATTATCCTTTATATATTTATTATGTATGTCTACCATTTATATATTTATTTATATATACATTGCAGCTGTGGTTTATTGTGTCGGAGGAGCTCAAATACACGTGGGCAATTGAAGTGCAAGGAAGAAGGTGATGAGATATGGAGTTAAATTTTAGACATTTTTGTTGATCATGTATTATCAATTTATAACATACAGCTCCTATATATAGGTACAAGGAGTGGAAGAATGAACTCAAACAACACTGGAAGAAGCACGGCAACCTCCATGGGGGTACCCCTATGGAGTTTATGTATAAGGAGTACTAGTGGCAGTGGCTCGTAGTCCACTTCAACACCCCAAAGTTTGAGGTATGCAACACTCCGTTTATGCTTACTTGTATCGTATTTGACAAAAATAGTTTCTTAATTAATTTTTTTTCTTAACATATGTTCATCCAAGAAGGCTATTGCTGCAATAAACGCGGCGAACCGGGCAAAAAATACAAAGAACCATCATGGCGGTTCGAGATCCTTTACGGGTTGGATGGAAGAGGCCGCCCAACACTTGGAAGTCCTCTATTTGGAGTATATATTACAAAAAGCGTATCCTCAGTGTCCCGAAGATCTTGTAAGTCTTATGCTCTTATAACTTAATTAACATATTTGCTTATATATCTTTAATTTTTTTTACGTATGTTTACTGGTCCAATTTATTTTTTTCCTTGTTAATTAGGCGAGAGTGAAAGAGGTGACTCCAGAGGTGTTGACTCAGATTGTGAAAGAGCAATAGCCTGAGACCCAGGATATGGACCTCCCTCAGGCCATATCTTAGATTGATCAATCTAACCCGCTTGTAGCGGCGAGGATTATGGATGAGGTTTTCCGACCACGGGGAAGCGGCTACTATTGCAAGGGTCTGGGAAAGAAGGGGGATGAGGTCTTGAAAAACACTCCCAGATTCTCACGCATGTCGGTAAGTTCGAGGTCTTGTCATCTACAAGAACATCTCCAAAGGGTGAAGACAGAGCACCAGAGGCATACGGTAGAGCACCAGAGGCAGCTGGACGAGACTCGAAGGCGGGTGGAGTAAATGGAGCGGGCGAGATTAGTCGAGCGGCCACAAGAGGATCCCAAAGACCATGATATTAACGCTGATATTTTCAATAACATCAATTTGGATCATCCATAGTGTAGGTGTATAATATGCGTGAATTTGTGTTTTGTTAGTGAATTTGTAATGTGTTTTGCAATTTCGATCAATAATATTATGCAATTGTAAGTTCGGGGATTAGAATTGTACATTTTTGGTTATTTTTTTTCTGAAATTTTCTACTATAGCTGATGACACAATTCAAAGTCATCGGCCAAGGTAAATACTATAGCCAACGACTTGATGTCCTGGTCGTCGACTATAGTCGCCCTCCGATCAACGCCGGTTGTTGACCGGTCGTCGGCTAAATTCAATACTATAACCGACGACATGTAAGGTCGTCGGCTATAGTTTTACCAACGGCCTTTTGTCGTCGACTGTATAGCCGACAGCCGGTTGTCGGTTATAGTCATAGTCGACGACTGGTCTTGCTATAGCCGTCAACTTTAGGTCGTCGGCTATAGTGCTTGATTTTGTATTGTCTAATGCTCACTTTAATATGCTCACTAAATTCTTTAATTGTCATTACATAATTTGGAATGCAACCAATTATAGCTAAATTTGTGCTCAAATCAACTTTTGTAATTGTGATTGCTGCTTGCTGATGATTATCCCCTTAATCATCGTATATCTATATTAATTCTTTTGTACCAACTTGTGCTCAAGTTAATCCTGCCATGCCGATTAGTATAGTGCCAATATGTATTTGTGAATAATGAAGCTTTTTAAGTTACTCAATTTCTTGATTGCTCAATAAATTTAAAGTGACTTCTTTATCAATACAACTTATTTCATGTTGACTAATGTTACTTACAATGCTATTATGATTTTCAAATGTTCCCAATTGATATAAAATATATCTTTTCTTTTGCGATCGTAAAAATTCATTTCTTATAAAATCTTGTGCTTCTTCTTCATTATGATAAATATTTTCTGCTCATATTATTTCTTTTTGTTTTTGTTTTAAAAAAATTCATTTTGTATTATCAAAAGGATTAGTTCTTACCCTTTTTGATTGATTACTTAATTATGCTCAAATTCTCTAACTCTTTAATTAAAGATATTGAAATAGAAGATGACCCTGATGTATTTAATGCTAGATTAATATATGTTAATTGATTTTTGATTTTATCTAATTTTTCTGATAAATTAATTAGTAATTGAATAATAGTATTATTTTTCCTAACGGGAATATTATTGTTCAAAACAGTAGTTGTGATGCTCAAAAATTCTACTGGATCGCCGTCCAATTCACCAACTTCTTTTTTTATCAATACCGAAGGTCTTGCATTGATAAATCAACAAATGGTTACAAGATTACACCATAGCTACCCCTGAGGGATTCGACAATAATTAATTACGGGTGTGCTAGCTACCTAACACGCAGCATTGCAACAATGAAGCGCAAAGAACAAAGAACCTAACATGTAAGAACACTTAACTGAGAACAAGGCACAGATAAACTAAGACTTGAACCCGAACATATCCAAGAAACGTAACTATGCTTAGCAAAGGGACAGAACACCCATTTTCCTTTACTATACGATCCTCCTAGATCCCATATCTTGTGTCCAAACCACCGAAATTAGATTCCTCCAAAATATAGTTGGGCCACAGGGCCAGCCCAAAAAGGATTCACAGCCCAAACAAATTGTTGGTAGGCATACGACCCAAAACGCCTCCGCGCCTCCAGGTGCTCGCCTCGATCGACGACTACACCCACTGCTCACAATAGCTTAGGCACTGCTTAAAATTCCTCTTCCCATGCATCACTATTGTAGCCTTCTGCCAAATCTCACAAACTCGACAAAGTATTACCACCACAGTTGCCAGCGGCATCATAGATCCAAGAGAGCCATTTGGTTCTTTCATTCGAGCCCAAGCCAGACGAATCCCTTGCCGAATGTGATCTTCCCATCCCTACGAACCATTAGATCTCCAGTCCTAATCCCCACGTACAGGCGGGAACAGAGAAGGAAACTCGTTCAAGAGTAGAACTTAATGACCATCGAAGTGAGGGTCGAGGTGCTACGCCGTTAGGAGACAACGTCTGAGAGTTGCTGCCCGAAGAGGGTGTCTTCAAGCCTAAAGAGAAGCATTCACCGCCTCCACCAAAACCGTAGGTTTTGGGAGTGCAAAGGCAAGACGCTCCATTGTGTTTTGTTGGATTTATAATTTACTAACTTTTTTAAGTGCTTGTAAATAATTATGATTATTGGTTATTAAACTAATAACCGATCAATTTTATTATGTAACTTCTCTAGTTGCTCAGTTAACTCTTTTCATATTAATTGTATTTTTGCTACTTCAACTTTTAAATTTTCAATAATCTCCAAAGATTGTAGTTCAACTTGCTTTGACTTGCTATCAATGAAATCAATAAGCTCTTTAAATTTTTTTCGATTAGTAAGATGTTGTATATTTTTATTATTATTATTATCTAATTACAATGAGATAAAGCTCAAATTTTGTCGGATAATTTGTGAGAAATTCTTCTGAAAATGTCTTGTGATTTTTTTGCAAAAAATAAAAAATTAAATTATTTTGATCCAAAGTTTTTTTTTTTTTGATGCTCTGTTATTTCCAAATGAAGATAATCTATCATATAAATTCAGAAAACAAAGATGCACCATTTTGTGTTTTATTTTTTAATGATCAAACAAGACACATGGAATAAAGGTAAACACACATGCAACAAAGAAATCAAACATACAAGAGCATACAAGAGTAAATATCAGTTTTATCACTGATTATGTTGATGACTTCCGTCCTCAAGGTACTTTACTGTTATAACTATTATAACAAATTTGAACAAGTGGGTTCAATTATATTTGTGAGGCCAAAACAATCATTAAAAACTCGGTTTTGAACATGGTCAAAAACTTAAAACTGCAACAAAAGCCAACTCATGGGCTACAAAAGACATAAACAGAGGTTTTTGTACTCAGAGGTCCCCTGGCTTGATTTATAACAATTATTTTGACATGCATGCAATTATAACAGAAAGTCGTCAAAGAAACTATGATCGCCAGTTTACCTATATAATCATATAATTATTCCAGTTTTTCCCTGCTTTGGACAAGAAATCGTCTAAAGTAACCAAAAAATTAAAGGCTAAGAAAACCTACAGTTGTGTGCTAGCACATAAAGCTATGAGCTATGCAATCTTCTATGAAGGGGTGTTGAGAGATTAGTCGTGATTCGTCAAGGCTTCGGGAAGTGATCAACTAGCTAGCTATTATATATGCAAAGTAAGAATAGCTACTCGGCGTGCAAATGTGTTTTGATGATCTTGCTTTGAAGATGAACAGTTACAATTATACATAGCTACTAATTGACATGCATGGATGATGAACTATAAATATAAACAGCTTCCAAAGTACTAACACGAACTGCTATTGATATAGACTGCTATTTGATATGCATAGATGATGAACAACTACAAATTAGTATGAACAACTACCGATGTTGTTGTGATAAATGAAAAATTATGGATGATTTATAAGGTGGGTGGGTGATGAGATACTGTTAATAGTGGTACTATTAAATTGTTGCAGTAGTGTGTTTTGTAAAGATGCAGTAGCGGTAGTCATAGATGAACGAAGCTGGAAAGTTTATTGATTAGAATATGTTTACAGGAAGAGAGGAAGACGTGTTGGGCTTCTCCTCCGTTACATAATGACTCCTTTTTATACAAGAAGACCTCTTTCTCATGTCATACAAAGATAAATGCCAATTGACCATGCAGATAAAGACAAAACGCAGTTACACACTTTTGACACAGCTCCTCCCAATATACTACAAACCAAATGTTAGTTATAGTATTTTATGTAAAAGAATGAACTCCCTTGGTCATATTGTAAGGTGAGCCGCCTGAAGAAAAGTTTTGAGTGACCTTCCCAGTAAACTACTCAAAACAAACGTGTGTTCTCATCACGCACTTTATGATCTTAAAAAACGCCCGTAACATATGTACATGACCATTTAGAAACCATGAAAGCTAGCTATAGAAAAAGAGAGGTACTTCCCCCCTCGCTCAGTTCGATTCTATGCATGTATGATGTATGTGTGTCTCAAAGCTATAACAATTCTCTCTCCCTCTCTTCCGAGTATATAAATGCTTTCGTGATGATCTTAAGATCGAATAAAGTGCGTACTGATCGACAGACAAGAAGAAAGAGAAAGAAATGGCCACGACTGTGTGTGTATATATATATATATATATATATAAACGTTCAAGAGTGCATAGAGCAGAAAATCTGCATTATTAATTAGTTGAATCCCTATCTAGCTTGGCTTTTTTATAATGCCAATCCAACGGCCACAAATATTACACTTCGTATCTCTCTCTCTCTCTCTCATCATCTCATTTCATTTCCTCCGATCTTTTTTGGCAGCAAATAATGCATACATACTTTTACCAACGGCTAGAATTCGTGAGTCGATCTGTGAAACCTCCATGCATAATTGCATACATATACACCACAAAGTGTAGAGAGTTAACTTGGTCAGTGCATCTGGTTCAACTTATATCCATATGAATGAGTGTTCATCATCCAACTCGATCCATGGCCGATGCCAGTTCATTATTGCCCATGTTTGTCTAGATGAATCAGTCAAAACCGTACGAGTACGTACACCCCACATGAGATTTGATGAGCAATTGCAGGCAAGTAGCTAGCTAGGTTAAAGATACAGTACATATATACACGACTGTCTAGACCTGCAGAATCTAATGCGAATTGAAGGTGGAGCCTCTCGCCTCGATCTCAGCCATCTCTCGCTCTCAGTTCCAGAGACTTACTTACGTACCGCAGATACTATCTATATGCATATATAATCGAAGAAGGGGAATTCAAAGCCAGAAGACTAAGAACATGGAGCTACGTGTATATATCTAGCTGCTTCTGCCCAGTGATTACTTAGTTGCACAGTTGCACATAATGGAACGTACGTACAACCATGCAAGCAAGCACCACCCGGTAGTGATTTTTGATCTCGCTTTTACAGTGGAGTGTAATTCCATTCATTTACAGCAGCTAGCTAGATTAGCATCGATGTCGAAAATAACTTTGCTGTGTTAACTGAACCATTAGCTAATTTGTCTCCAGTGATCGATCTATTTTGATGATTGTACTGACAGCTCCATCCCTTCAAATTTTCAACACAGCCGCAGTGGTGATCTATTTTGATGTTGATGTTAGCTTAACCATTAGCTAATTTGGATTCAGTGATCTATTTTGATTTTGTTGACACAACAGCAATAGTGGTCTGTTTGCCTAGCTAGCTACGCACTTTTCTGGTTCCAGACTAGCTAGCTACCTGGGATTTTTTTTTGAATAAATAGAAGAGAACAGAAAATGAAATATGCTCGACTCTGTATATTCGTCAACTATATATTATTATTCCTTGATATTTGCTTCTACATTGTTTAAACTCTTCTGGGGTTTAGCCAAAAGCATACATGCCTAAGCTGCACAACTTTCAATCAGGATCATCTGGCACAGTAAGAATACATATTCTCTTTATCTTTCTGATCAGCCCGGCAGCCTTTTTCTATTGACATTACTCACCAGAAGTGTCCGGAATCAGTAAAACTAGGATCATTTTACGATCAGTACAAGTTTGGTTATAGGAAAATATCCATTTTCAAACACATGTTTCTTTTACTACGACAAACTTGGAGGATTGTAAAGTGTAGACCTCATATGAAGACCTCTTGAAGGCGTTGCTGTCGCTGTTGCATGAAAAGGACTCCACTGCAGCACACCAGAGCCATCAGGAGTACAGTTCCACATAACAGGAATTGTAACATTGGCTCGCCTAGATGGAACTGCATGAAAATTTGTGTTGTACAAAACTGGTGATCCACAGAGTAGAGCTGGTTGTTCAGGTGACTGATAACAAGAAAAAGGAGGATTTTGTCGTTTTGAGTTGTAACTTGGAGCTGCTGGAATCGGAAATCCAGAAGAAGCTGCCTGCTGGCAATCCTTCAACCGATCAGAGTAGTTCACAGACTTCAAATCCTCAGCTACACAATCAAGATCATCAATGATGATTATTTCTTTATTTCCACTCGAAGCAGAACTTGCATTCTTGTGAAATGAAGGTGTTCCGATGATTGGCTTGGTTGCAGATTTATGCAGCGGAATTGGAAAATGGTAATCCCCATTATTCTTGTGAGATTCCATGGATGCCAAAAAGCCACCATCCGTCTGCTGTTTCGGGAAAAAGCTTGGAGGCCCTCTTGCAATCTCCGACTGCATCTTTGGATTAATATAGCTCCTGAAACTCATCGAGGGAGTTCCATCAATAAATTGTCCCATTTTATTCTGCGGATCCTGGCCCGTGATTGCTTCACCATGAGCCAAACCATGATGAAAGGAAGGGTAGACCTGATTGTGAAGTTTTCCAGGAGAAACTGAAAATGTTGAGAATTGTGGAGCTAGATGGTTAGTTTGAGCAGGTGATTGGGCCTGGCTTGGTAGTACCGGCGATGCATCTTCATCTTTGTTAACCACCATCAAATTCTTTCCCATCAGCCTGAATACGGAACTGGAACCAGATGGACTAACTGAACCACAATCACTCTGACCTGAAAACTTCCCTTTTCCGTCTGGAAACTCCTTCAAAGGAACGGGACATGCAGACGACTTTGAGACAGGAATTACTGCCTCCTCCGGTCTTGAACTTGGTGAACCATTAAGAAAGAGCAGGTCATTTGTGTTGGATCTCATATCCACGTTATTAGTTCTGTTACTTGGACTGCAACCCATTTGCTTTCCCGTGGTTGCTGGTGTCACTGAAGCCATTGCTCGTCGCCTTAACAGCGACGACTCTTGATAATTCAAAGCTAGACCCTGAGAATTTCTCTCCTTTCTCTGACAACAGCAAGGTTGATCATCACTACTTTTGAAGCCAAGAGGACCCTTCTCGACAGATATTTTGTTGACTCTGAAGTTCCCTCTGTCAAACATAAGTCTTTCGGCTAGATTGCCAGTTACCTGTTGAACTGCAGCAGCATTAGTTTCTATAGAAGCATCACTGGCTGCACCTGATGATAGGCCTGATCGAATCTTCTCTTGAACAGATTGAGGACCTTTGGATGATAAAGGTTCAACAATTTTCTGATCCCGATTGGTTGCTGTAGAATGAGAGATGGTTGATGTTGTAGAAATAGGTGAATCTGAAGTATCCCCATCAACAAAATCGAGATGGTCTTGAGATGATTGGACCCGGCTTGTAGTTAATGACGAGTTCCCTTGAAAATCATCTGATCCCATATCCCTAGGGCTTGGCAAAAATGATCCAGGAGGTCCTGGTATAGGTATTGGATCAACCTCCATATAATAGCTTCCATGCCCAACTTCAGAGTCCATTTCTTCAGCACTATGCCCATGAGTACCATCTTCAACTTCCTCAGCACAAAACATTTCCTGTTCATTACCAATCTTTGGATTAGTTGGACTTGTCAGTGCTTTGGTTTCAGATAAAGATGCCTTGTATTGGAAACAACTGGTTTTAACTTTGGGACTACAACACAGCGCATTAAGGTCAGGATCAACTGAATTAGAAGACCTAGTAACAGTCACCGCAACACCTCTTAGGGAAGATGTTTCAGTAACCATGTCATCAGAAGAGATTTGAGCCTCTTTCTGAGCAAGTCCGAAGCGATCAACTTTGTCGACAATGTCATCACCAATTCTAACTGAAGTATTCATCTTTATGCTCTCATCATATCCAGAACATTCAGGTGCTAACTGGGAACAATCAGAGGTCATCAGTTCCCTCCTCCCAGAGTAACTTCTGGAACCTCTATTTCGTCTCATTTGTAACACCGTGCTTCTGCCAGGAGATCCTTCGTTTGCATTATATTCGCTTCTTGACTGCTTTCCAGCACAGTTGTACATAAAATCATAGCCTCGATCGTCCTCAGAATCTGAGTCCACTGCCTCTTTATCTATTTCTGACCTTTCAACTTGAGACTTCTTAACAGCTGACCACTTTTTAACAAGAGCAGCATCATTTTCAGTCACAGAGAACTGACCACCAACAGGCAGTGTACTTTTCTTTGGTGAGGCAAACTTCATGGAATTTGATCTGGATACACAGTAACTCTTGGATGGTATTGCACTAGCACCAAGAGGACTACCATAGCTGTCGGTGGGACTTGCAGCAGTTCCAACTGTATTGTTGCTGAACATCTGCTCAGAGTCCTCATCATGAGCAAAATATCTGTCTTTGCTAAGCTGACGAGTATTTCGCTTAAAGGATCTCTCAACATTGTCAATCATACCAGCCTTAAATAAGGAACTTCCTGCTCTCTTTATCTGAGGAGAGAAGTCACTCTCGTCACTGGCTTGGGAGTCGGAAGAGTCATTGTCACTGCTCGCACTTATTTCAGGAGAAGAAATTAGACTAGCAGAAAAATTTCTAACACAGTTCCCCTCGATAGGCAAGCATGTTCGATCACTCTCAGCCATAAAGTTATGAGATACATGCGATTTACTTTTCAAAGCTTGGTGGTCATCCTTCTTGTTCAATTTCTTTCCAATACCACTGCGTTTGGAGCATGCCCACCTTCCAAAAACTAAGGGATTAAGGAGATTGACCTGTTTCTCCATTTGATGCCTCTCTTCTTTGTGACTTTCTTTCACTCCATAACTCTTTTCATCCTCAGCAAACTGTTTAGAAAAGATTTTCATGTTAGGTTTATTAGCAAAATAAGAGGAAAAAAAACTCATTATTATAGCATTTAGCAGATAAGTGGCTTGAGTATTAACACGGACACAATGCTCAAGGAAAGCGGCGGGATCCAAGCAAATTTAGAGCATGTAATGCAGTTGTCATTCTTAATTACAGCAAAGCATTTTGTTTTTTCCTTAACCTAGTATACGCTTAGGACTGCGGGACTTCTTTAGTGAAAGCGTGAAATGAGGGGTATACATAAATCAGAAGAAGAGGGAGAAATCACATATGAAGAAAGAGTAGTGTACCTGAGAAGTATGAGTCTTGGGAGAGAATACATTTTTGCTTTGAGAAGCAAGTTTAAGGTACTTGTGGTGCTTTTTCTTTTTGGCAGAAAGGAATTTACTTCCTTTAGCCACTTTCAAAGGTTTGCTTGGTGGAAGATGTTCTACTACTTTAGGAACCGATGGAGATGGTACATCATCAAACTTGGATAAAATCCTAACTTTGGTGCCACTGGCATCCACATACACTGCACCAACATCAATATCTTCAGGTTCGGGATAGACTGAGGACAGTCTTTGCCTTTTCTCTTCTGTTGGCATCCGATCAGACTTCTCCTTATCCTGATTTGTAGGCAACGTTGAAATCGTAGTGGCCCAGCTCGAACCATTTCTTTTATCGAGATCCTCCAGTGTGCAATGTTGAGCAGTAACATATATATCCACCATCATTTTTGTCTTCCTTGGCTTGACTCTATACCTTGTTGTTAACTTAGAGTCCTCCGCAGTCCATTTAGGAGTTGACTCCCCAGAAAGACATTGATCGATATGAGCATTCAAGGTGGTATTAGAAGAAGATGAGAAGGTTTTGCAAACAGGGCAAATTTTTGAATTCATTGTTTCTGAAATGTTTGAACAATTTGATGCAATATCTTCCGTTGAGTTTCTCTCAGAGTGGCTGTTGTGTTTCACTACCAATCTGGACTTCTTACCCAGGGGAGGTCGATTTGTTCTTTCAATTTTCTTGGAAATAGTCGGCAGACGAACTGTAACTTCAACTGAGACAGCTTCCAAGGAGGTATCAGTAACTACTGGTGAGCTTGATGGCCTGCTTATGGGAACCGACTCTTCTAATTCGGAATGAGAAACGCTTGTAATTGTGGATGGAAAGTCATTCTCTCCTTCAGACCTGCATGAAGCTGTTGTAGCAGTGTCTATGCAAGCTTCTGTTACCTTTGTCACTTTCAGTTCTGCATTATCGGACGAGCCTAACACCGCACGAACATGATCAACATGCCTAGAAGGCGCTGCAATGTCATGACTGCTTCTCTTTTCATCTTCAACCATACGTTTCATCTTACGGGGTTGGTTCCTCACTGACTCAACACTCTGAAATGGTGGCAACACATCCTTCACACCATATCTCAAACAACGTTGCAAATTCTTCCGAGAAAAAGGCCAGTTGGTATCGAGATCCTTGCTCCGGGCAGTAAAAACATAATCTCTGCAGAGCAAAAAAAACACATCATATTATCACCATAAACAGTCAAATTCAAACAACAATGAGCTTTAACGCCATATATGACACATCTATGCCCCTTTAGACTCAGTCCAAAACAAAACACCAGGTTACTGTTACACCCCCTTTTATTGTATGCTGAACTCAAAAAAAGAGGAAAACCACAAACAAAACAGTAGAAACACATACAATATATCCAGAGACGGCAAGTTAAATCAAGCCAGCTCCTGGATCAATACAGAGCATGAGGAAGATGACATGAAATCACAAAGCAACACTCTTGGAGGAAAACAAAAAGCAAGTTGAGTAGAGATTATTAGCATGAATTAAGGAGCAAAACACATCAAGAAACCGTGTGGGGATGGTGATTAAGAGCCGTACAGGAGTGTTCATAATTAGCCAAAGCAAGCAAAAATTAAAAAGACCCAAAACACTGAAAATAGAGACAAGATGGTGTGTATGTGTGTCATAGACTTATTATGCCCCTCCATGTTAGACTAAGCTGCAAGCAACATGTATGCATCTCCGTCTCTCTGGATCTGACTCAACGAAGATGATCACTGTTCATGTATAGAAAGATTAAAACTTTACCTTATGGAGAACTTGGGAAGTGGGTTGCTGCTGTTGTTGTCATCAAGAAGGGTTTGGTTTGATAGATCTACCTCTTGGATCAGCTGTGGAGGATGACATGGGAGATCTGGTGGAAGTTTTTCAGCGGATAACATCTGAAGAAAAGCTTCTCGGATCTTCTTCTTGTGCTGTTCCTCCAACAGTCACAAGCTCTACTACTAGAAGCTTTACTAGATTTCAGCATATATGATTATATAGATATAGACACATCACAAACACCAACACTACGGCTGTCTTCTTCTTCTCCTTCTCCTTCTCTTAATTTTACAACTCAACCTGAATCATCTCCCTCTATCAGCTGCCTGCGATTGTTGAAAAAGATACATGAGATCATGATAGATCATGATGAACTAGCCAGACTAGAAGAGATGAGATTCCAGACTCAACTAGAACGTTATTTTATGTGAAGAGGATGAGTGAAAGGAAAGCTATACTATCTAAGAAGGGATGCAAAGAAAAAAACCAATTGAACAAGTAAAGCGAAAACAAACAGACACCACAAACACAGATGTAGTCTTGTTCAAGCGTCAAAGAAGGTGATATTTTATGTGAGTAAACCCAGAAGTCGTGCTCAAGAAAGAGGCTCTAGACTCAACAATCTACTGTAGCTAACAACTCAGCTGTTGGTACCGATCAAATCTATTGGCACAAAGCATCGATCAAAGGAGTTGAGGATGAAGTAGTTTACAACAGCAAGCGATGAACCCCAAGACCAAAAGGTCTTGGTTTCCCATATAAGCTCGATCGGTTGAAGCAAGTAGACTAAGCATCCAAGACAATCTAAGATTGGGAAGGTTGAGACTTGAGGTCGAGCTAGCTATAGACCAAAGATCAAGTTAAGAACACTAAAGGACTGACCTCAAAACCAATCACGTACAATCACATAAACAGTGTGAATCCCATGACCAAATAGTAGTCAAACAATCGAAGATGCCCGGAAACTCAAACCACATGAAAAACTAGATCATGAAATCACAAAAAGCTTCAAGCTTTTATCCACAAAGAACCAATGAAGAAGAAACACGACTACAACAACAGAAGACCAAAGACAAAACCCATCAAGAAAGACTCAGTATTTGAGCAAGAGATCAAAAACAAACCCAAGTTCAATCCCAGAGCAGATGATATGCGTTTCAACTTTCAAGTAAGAACCGAGATGAAGAAGAAGAAAAGAAAAGAAAAAATGAAGGCTTTGAAGCAAAGAAGAGAAGAGAGAAGGAAGTAGTGAGAAGAAGAAGCAGAACCACCCACTCACACATCAAAGGGCATCAGGTTCTCTTTCACTCCAAAAAGCAGGTTTGTACCATTGAACACCACGATTCACCTCTCATCTGTGAATATGCGTTAATGAGAGAGAGAATTGAGAGAGCTTTGAAAGAGAGATAGAGATAGAGAGAGAAGATAGTATGAGAGAGAAAGCAAGAGAGAGGAAGAGTGTGTGTGTATTTTCCTTTTCTTTTAATTTCTCTTCCTCTCTTTTTTAAATTGAACAATAGCTGTCCTATCCTATACCTACCCTACAACATCTTCCTTCCTCTTTCTTTTATATTTTTTCTTATATGATTTTTTTAATTGTATATTATCGGGTGCGTCTATTCACCTCTCAATTCTCTATATACACCTTTTAATATATTTAAATCTTTTAAAATCCTTAAATATTCCTAGAAAAAAAAAGTCACTAAAATAACGAGAACATCGATCGGTCATCAACTTCACAATCACCCAATTGCCCAGCTCAATATGAAAACTCAATCCAATGGCATCAGACTGCATCACTGATTACTTGTTCATCACCCATTAGATTAATTTATAACAAGTGACATCAAAAGTTTTTTTGATTGTTTGTTCATGCGTTCTTGGTACTTCAACAACATTCCTTCTTCTGTATTTTTAACTTTTGCTGCTCTCTGTTATTCATGAAACCAACAACATACAAACTAAACCTCTCATACCCGAAAACCATACTTTCCCTATTTGAATCTGATAGGATTAAAGATCTAGGATTAGAGACCATATTCATCAACACAATTAACAGTTATAACACAAATGTGTTGGTCTTGATTTGTTAATATTGCCTGGTTAGATGAGTCTCATGTTAACATGTCATCTACGTTGCTAAACTCGAGCTCTGACGTCATAAACCTTGATCAACGGTTTCTCATCCTTTCTCTTTGAGTTTTTTGTTCTAGGTTTTCGTTGGAATATAAAAATTTAAAACATGATCACAATCCAATCTACTGACACTCACTTAATCAAGTTAACATTAGGATCGAAGATAATTTGATCATAGAAAACTAAACATTGTTTATGGCAAAGGTTGTTGTAGCAACACCGGAATGAGATTAAGGATGTGAAATTTTGAGGAGATAATATTAACCGAGAAAA
The DNA here is from genome assembly GCA_946800695.1 of Geum urbanum. Lineage (NCBI taxonomy): Eukaryota > Viridiplantae > Streptophyta > Magnoliopsida > Rosales > Rosaceae > Geum > Geum urbanum. Next base: position 37,569,165 of record OX327016.1, read on the forward strand.
TTAATAAAGGATAAAATTAAATATTTTGTATACTAAATTGTTAAAAAAAAATTATGTAAATAACGAATTTAAAGATGTGATTACACTCACTACTTATTATTTATTATTTAAGTGCTTAGATTTTTTTTGGGCTGCCATGGATGGGGACGTTTGCCCTCCTCGATCAATTGTCTGTTTTTGCTTTTCTCTCTTTAAAAAAATTTCAATCTCCGACGCCAATCTTGTCCCACTACACGACAAAACTTCTCTGTAGACAATTATCACCACCGGGGTGGGAATATCAAATCACATTGTTTGCCCAGCTTTTCTTAGGTATTTCATTCAATAAAATGACGTGTTATTGTCAAACAGTGGTTTTTTAAAAATATTTTAAAAAAAGATTAAAACAATAACATATACACGATTAATTCAAAATAAAAATATCAAAGACGCTAGTAAATTAAGTAATGTTTTAATTGTCACTTATCAGTCGTACCAAAGATCAATGGCTCGGTTAATATTATGTGTGAATCACACGATTGTTATGTATAATTTATTTTACATTATTTGATACAAGATTAATCATCGTAGGCACATATAGAGATTTACTTCAATACTCTTGGTGGAGTCGATTGTAATCAAATGAATAAGGCTAGTACTCCGTCAGTACAGGTACAAGGCTTACGAACCTATTGTTAGTACACTTATTTAACTAGATTCTTACTAGTATTTTTTTTAACAATGAACGCAATATTATGGTCTAGAGCACTCCATTTGTGATCAACAAAAGTCAAGAGAGTGGGAGTGTCATATAGTAGATTATTTTCAAGTGTTCTAAACCAGTTAAGGATAAGGCTTTGATATATACTTGAGTTGTTTAGGTAGTTTAAGTTTTTTCAGATAGCTTAGATAATGACCAATTATAACCAATCATATTTTATACTCTTATTATTATTTTTTTCTTTTTACTAAATTCACACTCAGTCATGTAAAAGAAACTTATTATTCCTTTAAAAAAACTTATTATCAAGTTATCGACTAAGTATCAAAAATAAGAAAAAGGAAAATCTACCACGAGATTATAGAAATGTACATTAGTCTGTAATTTTGGCAAAATAGCTTAAATGGTCATTAATATTTGCCCAAAACGACAGTTTGGTAACTATCGTATGACATATGTCAAAATGGTCACTCTCGCTAAGGTTTCATTTTCAAATTGGTCATTCGATCTCAAATGTCCGTTAAAAAAAGAATATTCCATTCATTTTCAGGGGTATTTTTGTCTTTTTATCCTCATTTGGCAAAAAAATTATTTATTAATTACACTTCTTAGATTGAGTTAATCAGTCATGGCAACTGAATTAGCCAGTCGCGGAAACTGAGTTTGCCACTCGCGTATTTACAACCCAATCTGAAAATTACTTTGGGTATTTACAACCCAATCTCCGGCCGAAACTGAAATGAACCACGACCATAATTTTTCGGCGCTTGTCAAGCAAACCCTGCAAGAACTTGCCCATCCTCACCATCAAGCTCACAATCTTCTTCTCCAATCTCGTTACATCCATCCACTGCAAACAACTCCACACCTTCCTTAATCACATCCTGCAAATTTCGAGCCTCCACTTGGTTCACCACATCTTCGCCGTAGAACCTCTTCCCCACAATCAACATCGTCATCACATTGAACGCCTACCCTATTGCACTAAATTTGAAATTAAAATCAAAACCCCCAAATTTAACCCATATTCTAGTGTCTAGGGTTCTAACCTACTCGGATGAGATAGAGGAAGGGGCGTTGGCGGCGATAGAGGGTGAGTGGGAAGGAGGAGTCGGCGAAAGAGGAGTCACGATAGTTGAGGCAGAGTTAGGGTTGGCTCCGGTGAGGTCAAGCGAGGCGAGATCCTTGTTGCAGCGCGGCGACGATTTTGTGAGGCGACGATTCGCGGCTAGAATGGAGCGAGGAGATATTCATGAGGCGACAAGCACCAAAGACAACAAGGATGAGGCGTCGACAGCGAGGACAGTGGGATGCTACAGGGTCACGGTAGAGGTGCATGCCGAAGTCGGGATACCACTGTCGAGATTTTGTTGTTTGAGAGAGAGAGAGAGAGAGAGAGAGAGAGAGAGAGTAATAATGGTATTATTGTAAATAAAATAATTTGACAAATAGAAAGACAAATTTATCCCTTATAAGACATATATTTTAACGTCTCAGTTAACGGAGTGACCATTTTAATATACTTTGAGAAAAGACGAGTGACTATTTTGACATATGTCATTCGATAGTGACCAAACTATCGTTTTGGACAAATATTAGTGACCATTTAAGCTATTTTACCTGCAATTTTTACTGCTGTGATGTGGTCCGGTCGCCCCCACTCATTTGAATTTGACAATTTGTAGCATTGTATAGATTTATGAAGTAATATATATACCTTCCGTAGATGAACCATCCAGGGGTGTATTCAATTTAAATTTTTAAGGATTTGAAATCATTCTTTAGAATCTGTGGATTATTTTGGATTGCTTTAAATCCAAGGATTATTTTAATTTCACATAGATTTAGAGGATTATTTTCATTGTTTATACAGATTTGGTTGGATTTATAAGAATTGTTCAAATAATTAAAGTCAAAATAAATTAGTCTAAAACTCAAATGTCAAAATATATTACCACATACACAAAGATGAAATATACTATTCTTGATATTTCCAACAGCATGAATTCAATCTTGAATTGTCACCGTATTTTGAATTCACATTCTTATTATCTTGATTTCTTTAACATTCATCGTTCAATTATCAAGTAATGTTGTTATTTCCATAGAAAATGAAGTTTCTTATTGTTAGAAAACAAGAATTACAAACACTTATATACGAGAATTTTTGTATGTTCCATGTACCTCAACAAGTCACCCGATATATTCAATTAATTGGTAGATTAGTATTGACAGAGAGAAAGAAAGAACTTTTTATGGCAATCCTTAAGAAGACGGAGACATCCCATTGAAACGAAAAGAAGACATCCCATCCTATTATATCATATTTATAAAGTCATAGTATCCCTTAACTAGACCAAAGTTCATACCATTTTTAAGTAAATCATCCAAAGTATCGTAGTTGACGTCATCTATGATATCAAATTAACAATAAGGAATTGGTAATGTAACTAATAATGGCTATATTTTTGTTGTAACACCTAGGTTTTAAGGATGTATGTAGAGAAAAAGGAGAGAGGGAAAGGGGAAGGGGGGTGGGCGAGAGAGAGAGAGAGAGAGAGAGAGAGAGAGAGAGAGAGAGAGAGAGAGAGAGAGAGAGAGAGAGAGAGAGAGAGAGAGAGAGAGAGAGAGAGAGAGAGTCTATTTCGAAATCAACATCAAAATCTATGGAAATCTCTTGGGTGGGAGACCTGATTTCAAAAGAGCAATTTGTGTGTAAACAATCCTCCAAAATTCTTCACAATTAGTCATTTAATGAAATCTTTAAAAATCCGTGAAGTTTTGAATAACACAGAATTTTGATGGATTGTTTAAAATTTAAAATGAAGAGGGTGTTAATTTGCCTCCCTTATTAATTTATATATTGCAAGAGGTTAATATGAGTTCCCGAAATTCTATTATATTATAAATTTAGCGAATTATTAATTTATCACGTTGTCCCCAAGTAGGGGCCAGCAAAAAATATTATTTTAGCGAGATTATTAATTGATCGATTATTAAATTATCAAGGTTCTATTGTACTTAATATTTCATACAATCTCTCTTATTTATATATATTTCAAAGACATAAAAGTTCTTAAGATTGTAGGAAAATAATGTGATATTAAACTAAGTAAATTACAAACTAATAATTATTTAATTAGTAAAATGTAAACGAATAATAAATTCAGGAAATAGAAGATGAACTAAGAACAAAGTTGAATCACATGTATCACACGTTCTCCTTAAGAACTTTTACGTCATTCATAGGCTTGTATGAAGTTGTTCTCCTAGGATAAAACAACTTCTAAGTTTTTGTACCGCAGCACAAGAACTTCTCGTCGAACTGAAGAGTACCTTACTCTATCATCGAAAACCGAATTTGAATTGAGAGCTTGAGAGGGAGAGAAGAGATTAGAAGAAGAGATTGCTTTCTGATGGGATGAAGGACGAGGAGGAGAATGCCTCTATTTAGACACGTAGTGGTTGGAGTATGCCATAAACCCCTCATTAACCCATGCAACTGAAATCCAAGTTATACCAATTAAATCATGGAAAATAAATCCGGCAATTAGTTTGTAACCGAAAAAAATGAAACGCCAAAACGGTTGTAACAGATGGAATATGGAAAGCCAAGAGTCCTGTCAGTTTTTCCTGAGTGTAAAAGGAAACTCGTGCAACCCCGCCCAAATCAGAGCGGTATTCGTGTCCGCATGACGCGGGCACTCGCAAGCCCAATCCAACCAAGATTTACACTCTTGTAGGAGAACACAAGTCCATGTTTCTCTTCCACTAATATTAAGTGCATCTCACTTAATGATTTTGTTTAAATTGTCCTACTAAAATTGTCGAATACCACCATTTTCCCAACAATTTGTCTTAAGATTGTAGGAAAAATAGTTGTAATGAATGAGGAGAAAAATGTTGCTATTTATAGATGGAGAAATTTGATGGCTAGCTACCGAAAGGTTTTTCCATTACAAAAATTAATGCATCAATCCTTAATTCAATCATAACCGAAGTATATGAAAGACCAAATTTTTTTTCTTTTAATTCAGCAACTTATTCCGAATATGAAAGGTCGAAGGTCTTTCTATTTAATTTAGTAACTATTCCCAGAATACAAAAAACTTTTTTTCTTACATTTCAAGTAGCCCTTTAACCAAATTGAACAAATAAATATATTAATTTAATTATTTCAAAATGGTTAATTAAAATAATGTTAAACACTTATTTTTTCCAACAATTCTCCACATGAATGAAATTGGCAACCAAAGACTCGATAGACTTAATGATAAATCTTCGGTTGAAAACTTGCATAGGATAGGTACGGGTTATTTGATGACCCATGTGTGGGGGTGCCAAAGGCACTAGCTTCCTACATGGGCATGCAATCCCACATCGCTCGGGAGTGGGAAGGTGATGTGCTAATATGTGTATGTCCACATCTCTATAGTAAGATGCGTTTTGGGGGTAGGCTCAAAAATAAAACCGTGCAGGTAAGGCCCAAAGCGGACAATATCTTACTATGTAGATTGGGATGTTACTGAATGGTATCAAATCCTGTCCCGACGGGAAGTGTGCCGACGAGGACGTCGGGCCCATAAGGGGGGTGGATTTTGATGACCCATGTGTGGGGGTACCAAGGGCACTAGCTTCCTATATGGGCATGCAATCCCACATCGCTTAGGAATGGGAAGGTGATGTGCTTCTATGTGCATGCCCACATCTTTATAGTAAGACGCGTTTTGAGGGTAGGCCTAAAACCAAAACCGTGCGGGAGAGACCCAAAGCGTACAATATCTTATTATCTGGAGTGAGATGTGACATAATGATATCAGAGCCTGTCCCAACCGGAAGTGTACTGACAAGAACGTCGGGCCCTAAGGGAGGTGGATTGTGATGACCCATGTGTGGGGGTGCCAAGGGCACTAGCTTCCTATATGGGCATACAATCCCACATCGCTCAGGAGTGGAAGGTGATGTGCTTATATGTGTATTTCCACATCTCTATAGTAAGACGCGTTTTGGGGGTAGACCCGAAAATAAAACCGTACGGACAAGGTCCAAAGCGGACAATATCTTACTATGTGGACTAAGATGTTACAAGTTAACCCTTTGAACCTTCAATTGTGAAAAATTCTTACTTTACTAACTATACAGTAGACATGATGTAATACCCTGACCTTATTATATAATTGTTACATTTATGAATAATTCAAGTTCGATTTAGTGGTTGCGATAAATGATTTTTATCGTCGATAAATATTGAGAGGTCTCAAGTTGACTTTTTATTGAATTGACAAAGTTGGTTGATTTGGGTGGAAGTCGTAGAATTGTCAAGATGAGTTCGTAGACGCGAGAAATCAAAAAAAGAATTACGACGTAAAAGTTACGACTAATGGAAGTTTAACAAAAAATTACTTTCCGTAAATGGAAAAGTTTATAAAGGGACTTTCCCATTTTTGCAAGTCAGTATGAGTATAGGGGGGTTGACTCGGTTAACTCTTTCTCTCTAGTGGAGAGAGAAAGTTGTTTTAAGCGGTGTGGCGGTCGTTCGACGGTGCAATGTCGTCCGACCACTTTTCGGTGACTCCTCTGGTTGGAATCGAACAGGCTCGGTTCTTCTACCTACGACAAGCTTTAATTCCATTGAATAAAGGCTCTAGTAAGAGAATCAAAGGTGTGAAAGTTTAGGGTTTCAAAATTTTCCATCCCTGGAGACTTCTCAATCCATAGTTCAGGTATGAATCGAGATCTTGTGAGCTCCTTTATATGTTGTTGTTGTTGTTGTTGTTGTTTTTGTTGTTTATGTTTGTTTGCAGGATTGACCGACAAAATCAAAATCGATTTCGATCGGTTCCAATTCGGCCTTCGCTATAACCGACAGTCCCCAGTGGGTTTTAGGCGGCAAGGATAGATGGGTTTTGCTCCCCTCATCCTCCTGAGTTGATTGGGACCAACAGCGAGCCCAGGAATGGCTTGATGGCGAAGTTGTGTCGCTAGAGAGATTTCCGGCCAATTTCATTTCATGGCCTATTCTGGCCAAATGAGCCGGAATCTGGTGAGGGTCATTTGAGAGAAATTGTTAGGTTTTTTGAGATCTTCTGTTTGATATGTTAATCTCTGCCACACGCGGTAGTCATCGATGGTGGCGCGTGGGCGGCATGCCCCGTCGTCTATAGCAGCACATCTTTCACAAACGAGTTGTGTGATATACCGTTAGGTTCATATCTTTGATATGAACATAGTCGTGAAATTTTTTATTTTTTAGATTTTTTCGACCCAAAAGGTGAGCGGTAGTGACGCGTGTCTCCGCTAGAAGTGGTGCGGCCGAAGAAAAAATTAGGTGTTCTAGTTATATCGTTACGACCTATTCATCGTAACGGGTTTGTCGGATGAGTTCTTTGACTAGATTAGTTAAAATTGATTGGGGATCGAGTACTTCCTCGATTTACTGGTTTATTTATTGATTTTTACGATATTTAAAGTGGGTTGTCACATGAGATGTCTTTGAACTGTTCGTCATTTATGTAAATTCCTCACACGGGTTTCTCCTTGATACTTATAGTTCACACTATTGTGTTTGTATTAGCTCTGGACGCGCGCCTAGTTTTATAAGAGCTTAATAAGAATTACGCCCTGAACAGTTTCCTTAGAAACGGTCCCACTTCTCTCTTACATAGGTGATTTTTTAATTAGGAGTATCTGTTGTACTCTGCTCGGATTACTAACTCATAAGAATCATTAAAAGGTTTTAGCTTAACCTTATTCCCTACCTGCATCATTGTTTTTAACAAAGGAATGGACATGGGAAAGATCCCCACAGTGATCCGGCATAGTCTGTACAATTTAATTGTCTATTTTAAACCTAGATCTTGGGATCTCCAGCCAGCTAGGTTAGGTATCCACTATAAAGAGTTTAACTCATGGGTTTTAGTCTTATTCTCCTCGATGATTTGTCAACTAACTCTTTGTTTAAGCCTTTGGTCAACGAATCCGCTATGTTGACTTCACATAATCAATGGGGCTAACTCCAGTAGAGAGTAGTTATTTAATAGTCTGTGTCTTCAACGAATGTGTCTTGGCTTACCATTGTATATGTTACTTTGTACTTTTCCAAATGTAGACTGACTATCGTAGTGTATGCAAATTGCAGGCACAGGTTTTGTCCATTTTAGAATATCCTCTCTGAATTGGTGTAGCCATTCTGCCTCCTCCCACATTTGTCTAGGGCAACAACTCAGATCCCATCGTGGATCTGATTATAACAGTTTATTTCAAGGATTTCCAAGACATTGTTGCACCCCCTAGTGTGAACACATATCCACTAGTAGACTTTGAGTTTTTCATGTCAGATATCTAGTTTGCATCGTAGTATCCTTCTAGAACATCTGGATATCTCGTATAATGGAGCCCATAAGTACGAGTATACCTTAAGTACTTAAGTACTCTTGCAATTCCTTGCTAATGAATCCTTCAAGGATTACTCGTGCACCTGCTTAACTTGTTTACAACGTAAGCTAAATCATGTATTGTACAACTTGTTAACTATATTAGGCTTCCGATGACTCTAGAGTATTCTAACGGAGAAATATTTTCTCTTTTATTATTCGGAAGGTGAAGAGTCATGTCAATCTGTGTTTTGACAACTCCAGAATTCTCATTGTCAATTTTTCCAAGGATATTATCCACGTAATGTGTCTAATTTAATATCAGCCATTTTAACATTCTTGTGATGATTTTTCAAGGATTATGACACTTTTCCAATCCAACATAGTACGTGAACGATTTTGCTAGTAATTATGACTCATATAATCGTTTGGCTAGATCTTTTCACTAATAACTAAGCCAAGAGAAATCGATGTAGGTAGGGCGAGGCCCACTCAAGTACACTATAATCGAAAGTCATATTTTCTAGACATAATTAGCTACTAAGGTGAGTCATATTAGAAAGTAGAACCATAAAAATAAATCGAGTACTTTGTAGTATTGTCTTTCTTTTACCAGCTTATCATTGCTTCGAATGATAACTATTTCATCTACCTACATACACATCATGGAATATCCACTCTCTGTGTATTTGATATACACACATTTATCACATTCAAATTGTTTATGTCACTTCTTTGGTGTTTGTTTCAAGCCATATAATGACTTCACTAGTTTACATACGTTATTTTTTTTATTAGAAGTTGAAAAACCCTCAGGTTGTTCCATATAGATTTTCTCCTCTATATCTCCATTCAGGAATGCAGTTTTCACATCCATTTGATGTACCTCAAGATTGCGCAAGGCAACAATGACAAGTACCATTCTAATGGAAGTTATTCCCATAATTAGAGAGTAAGTTTCGAAATAATCCAGGCACTCATTCTATCTATAGCATTTAATTACAAACATTACCTTGTATTTGTATATTGACGCATCTGCCTTCATTTGTGGAATAGAAAAATGTGACATTGCACGTATCCTCCAAGTCCTTCAAGAAACAATACCAAGATGGCGAGATCTATAATTGATAGTTGCATAAATATGTAACTAAATTGTGCTTAAATGATCCTACTTATGTTTATTTATTTTATTAGGTTTGTGGAGGATATAAAGAAAATGAGTTAAATAGAGGATTCTTGATGCAAAAAGAAATAAAGATGTGGTGTCTCTTACAAATAAAATAAGATAAAACCTTAATGGACAAGGTCTAGCCCAATGAAGCCAATATATAAACTCTTTTTAGGGTTTTTGAAAAGGCTAATAAGCAATTTTGGGAGTAAGAGACGAGCAAGCAAGAGCAGTCAAGTGAAGAAGCCCAGCCGCCCAGGTTCGACGTGTCTACAGCACCTTCTCGATGTGTTGAAATCAATCTGCAACAATTCTTCTCTTTTTCGTTTGTACTAGTTTTTCCTTATGAATTATTTTGATTCATTTTCATACATTATAAGTAGCTAAATACTTTCTTAAGGGGCTGTTTTGAAGCCTCATACATGAAGTTTAGATAATATATACACTTTGACATAATATTTCGTTGTGTTTTTGAATGAGGTTTCTTTGTTGGTTTTTCAATATTTATGATTTTTATCTTGTATGCTTTTAGTGCATGTTTAGGGATCTAATTTTATGGGTTTGATTCATGTTGATTGTTAATGATCTTCCTCAATCTCTCTTTAGTAGAAACCAAACTTTTTGGTTATCAGAAACCTTAGATCTAGCAAGACACGCCCTTAGTGTACCTGTGAAGTCTTATAGATTCTCACGCCTTTTCTAGATCATAATGCTTTATTCTCAGTAAATCTGGGTCCGTAATATTTGGGTTCATTGAGGGATAGTCATCGGTGATAAGCGTACATTCACCAATGTAATCATAGAGATTAGGTAATAGGTTGTGTTCATAACGATTGAATCTTCTTGCAAACTTTCATCCATAGGCGTGGCATAGTTAAGTTGAGTATATGTTATCTAGATGGAGTGGCGGTGGTGGATGACAATCCCCTTAGCTCATTTATTCATTGATTTTCGTCATAAATATTAACATATTTTTTTGCATTAGTCTGTTTTGTTTAATTTTATTCATATACCAAATCATCTCCGAATCAATTAAAATTTTGTGCGGTGGTCCACACTGTGTCTATTATGTCAAGTATTAATCTAGTAATTTTTAATTGAGTCTAAGTTAGGTAATAAATTAAGTTTGTGTTTGTAGGTTGAGTCTATCAGAAAACTGATTTTAGTGTTTGTTTGTGCTACTTAGTTTCATCAATTTTCAGCAGATAATGATCCATCATATTTATTATGAAACTACATTGATATAAATTGTAGAAGAATAAGGTTGCTTTTGAGTGGTGTAAAATGCCTTTCAATAATATGTTTTTGGACAAAGACAACATGTATCCTATGAATATCTGTAAATCGACCTGTTTTTTTTTCTGGAAACATTCATGCATCCCCTCGAAGGCCGCAAAGATACATGGACATGGACATTTTCTACCGAGTGATGTGTCCCTAGATCATACGGGTAGTTTCTTGGGAAGTAAACAAAGTTAACATCGAGTAATTAACTTTTTTTATTATCTGAATCAAGTAATTAAGTAGAACAAAGATTAGGGTTTCTTCTTTACTACCGGATTTTTTTTATAAGTCGATAATTTGTTTTAAACAAAGACTTACATACAACTGTAAATGAAACTAGGAAAAGGAAATAACAAGGACACTAAACAAATATTAAACCAATGACACAAAATTAAAGTTGGATTTCAACAATCGCTAGAAACGTTTATTGTTTTGTTAGATACTAGATCACTGATGATATTTTGACTGTGGCACATGTCACTTTTGCTCATATCGTCAACAGAGCTCGTGGGTCTAACACTTCTCCAACTGCCTCTGTGTACTTCCATAGCCGTTCTTATCTCACCTTAGGTTGTTAAAAGTCTCAAAAATGGAGGGTACCGTTTTGTCACGAATTGTCTTATCTAACTCTAACAAATAAAATAAACACCTGAATAACAGATTACAAGGAAAAAGATACTGGACTACTTCACAAAGGCCTAAACAACATAACCAGCTAAATAGGGCCCAACCCTAAGCCCACATGACACCCACATGTAATGTGAGGCCCGTGAAGCCCAAAGGGTTTTAACTCGTCTGACTAACCAGCTGTCAGCAAAGCCCCCAACGTCGTTGTTCCCTTTACTGCCAGTCACATCTTATTCGCCCAGATCCCAAACAAAACCCTCACCGATCACCAAAGGGTTTATCCCTTCCACCGATCCATGCTAAGATCCTTGGTGGCTAGCGCACTTCAATCATTGTCGCTTGAGCTGAGATTGGTAAGGACGATGCCCCAAAATTGGCAACCTCAACAGCGTCTTTATCCTTGCTCGAAGGGGGTAGGTTGGTGTCGCAGTCCGATCTTATCTTAGAACATGAGAGGATGTCGCAACCTTCCATGAGGTCTCAATCAAACTCGAAAAGGATGAGAAAAGGAAGGAGTAAGGATAGTTGAGAAGGGAAGTCAGAGAACGAAGGGGACAGGAGGAGGCCGTGAGCAAACTCACGCTGGTGATCGGAACCCTAGGCAGCGACACTAGAGTTCGATCGTAATCTGGTGAATTTAGATCCAAGAAACTCGGAGCTCGGGTTGCACTGCTGGATTTCACCATAGCTATTAGAATCATTCTTACCTATTATCTTCTCAAGCTCTCAAATTAAAACTCCTCGATGCGATTCCATAGTCACATAGCCACATATACATTGTCACACATTATCTCCAAACTAACTAATATAATCATAATGGATCTCACGTTATTTAACTAGATCTTTAAAATGAAGGATTGTGTACGAATAGGCGCATATATTTTAAGTACAGTAGAATCTTAATAATTTAATACTCGATTAATTAATAACCTCGCTAAAATAATATTTTTTGCCGGTTCTGATTTGTAGACAACATGCTAAATTAATATTTCGTTAAATTTATAAGCTAGATAATAGAAATTCGAGAACTCATATTCTCATGCAATATATAAATTAATAATGTTTTAATATATATAATTAATTATTCATTTATGATGACTTCGTGGAGAATGACTCAATTGTGACTTCTTGATTGTTGAAATTGATGTCAACTTGAATCTTATCTTGGACTTTTCTTAAATGGTTTACAATTCCAATGTTGTCTTCTCATAACACATTTAATAATGTATACACAATAAATTGAAAAATAACAATATTAGTTCTATAATTTAATAAGTTATTAATTAACGAATAATTATTAATTATTAATTTATCAAATATTTAATATTTCGTTAAATTAATATATATTTTCAATCCCGAAGTCATTAATTTATAAAGATTTAATTGTAGTGTTAGTCGAAGCCACGGCCGGATTGACTAGCTATATTATTATATAAAGGAGGATCTGAGGATCTGTGTATAAATATGTGGATCTTTACGTGATTTAATTAGTAGTTTAATTATCAATGTGCTAAACAAATAAAATGGGGTTAGTTTAGACATTACGAGGGAACATTGACAGACTCATTGAGGATTAGTTTAACTTTGAGCAACTCATAAAGTCATAAAGAAAGTTGGATATATTAGTTTCGTAATCAGCCGTTCTTGTTTGAATTGCATAAACTTCATTTCTAGAATGAGAATTGTCATGAACATGTTTCTCGATCTTCATTTTTATAAAGTAATCAAAATATTCTGCTAGCTATATATATTCGAATATATATATGTTCTGTGTGGCAACAAGAAATTATGGGCAATTTTGCATGATTTTCCTTCAGGTCTAAATTTTGAGAAAAAACTAATTAATTTTTTTTTTTATATTTGGATTCTTGAAGTTTTATGGCCATGCATGTACTTAGAATGTTGTGGACGTACTCATGTACCCAACCATGCACAAACCACATATATACAACAACATCAATTTTTTATATATTTTACTCTACGGAAAATTTTCCATTAAAACTTCAGACAGAAAACAGCACAAACATAATGTTAAATGAGATGTGGATATGTTGTAGCACCCCTCACCGTGAAATAAACTACTATGATTATCGACCGTGAGCTCAATGTATAGTGTCAAGCTCATCACTACTAAAAAGTCTTGAAATAAGATCAACCTAGCTAAACGAACTAGCAAGCACTAAGGCACAACATACAACATCAAATAATCCAAATTGTTCGCTAAATATTTCAAATTTCGAGTGCCACTTCAAATTTCAATATTAATTTTAGTGATAGAGATATGTTAGAAAAGTGATTCTTTTGATGAGTTTAATTTCCTTTTTAATGTTTGGTAACATCAGAAAATTAGTCATGTGTATAAATGCAAGAAAATATGAAAGTAGTTTTTATTCTTTATTATTCCAAAGTAGACCTAAAAAGTCAGACGTACGCCTTCGTAGCAAGGTAACCTAGGTTAGTTAAGCTTCATTTTTCATAAAATTAACAAAATAATTTGACTAACTTTTCAGCTTACAAAAAATCTGCTTAAAATTGATTCCAATATGGAGTTTCATATTAAAACGAATTGATAATGGTAGAAGTAGTCCAAATTCTTATAACTTATTAGCAAGGTCTTTCATTTCTAATGTGAATTTCTTTCTCCATTCATATTTTCTAACATGTTTCCGCTTGTGTGATGACATCTTAAACCAACTCTGTTTGTACCTAAGAAACTGGTAGAATAGTTTGATCTTCAAACATAGCCAATAACCCAATATGGATGCATGATAGCTAGATATAGGTCGGCACTCTTGGCTGTCGACATTAACGAAACTTGGTTTGATTTTCAATTTCTCTCCGCAAGCTAGCTTACTATTTTAGCCATTAGGTTGGCCGGGCCCCATAAATCAATTTTAGTGATGTCGGCATAGGTTCTTCTCCGGCAACATGTACTGCTCAACGTAGTAGGGCACTTGCATAGAGCTAGTTATAGATTATAAGCATAAATAGGCATATAGCAACCAAAAAAGATAATTGAGGTGATATTAATCTATTTCCATTTCCTTCAACTTTCAACTTTTTATAATTTCATATTAGGTAGAAATTAAATTAAAGGTTTGCATGATGACTCGTGGTTTTTTTTTTGACAAAATCATCAAAAAACTCATGACTGATTAAGTGAATATTACAAAAATAAGTGATGAGCCCAGTAGAGAAGAGAAACACACCAAAAACTAGTATTATTCTTTAAATCCACTAAGCTCAGCTATATCGAGGTTATTTGAATCTCAAAAAAATCACGAGAGACATCGGGGATGAAATTGAACATACATATGAGCACGTAATTATAGTAGGAATGTCAATTTCAATAAAACTCACATCCAAGAGATGTAAATAAACAAAAATCGAGGCATAAACGACATTTACAATAATGATTCAATAATTGATGAGACTTTTAACTGAGAAACTCTCCTAACTTGCTTGGAATTGAAATGTTAAATTTCAATGATCCAATCTATTTTCGATAGTTTTTGGTAATTAGAAAACATTTTTACATGGGCTCCCAAGACTAATTACATTTTTTTTGTAATTACATTTTTATCATTACATAATGTTTCTTCTCAAAACTTTTTTACCGTTATAAGGTTATTTTTGTCAAATTCTTGGGTTATAGACTTATAGTTGACAATAACTCTTTTTTTAATAATAGTATAGATACATACTATGAAGTCGAGCTACATTCATGCATCTAAACATTTTCATTTTTAACAAAATATGGGTATGCATACTAAAGAGTAAAGATATACGTACTTTTATTCGTCCTATATAAATAGTGAAAGTGATAGGACGTACCTATATATCCAGGGTGAGATATTGGGTTGGTGTCAATGCCAATCAAGTCGGGCCCCGCCAAAAGAGTCACAGTGGCCAATATTGTCCACTCACAATTTTTTAGACGTTATAAAAGGAAGCCACGTTGTACATTTGTTAACGTTGTCTCTCTGTCGGATCCTCCATATCCGCTGCTCCGAGAGGCTCCAAGTCCACATCAGGGCCAGGCCCATGCCAGCTAGCCCACGCTCGTTCACTCAATCATTCCCTTCCTTTCCCTTCTCCATTTTCTTTTTTTAGTAAAAAGGCACTACGTCTTATTCTCTAAACTGCCTTTCATTTTATTTTTGGTAAACACGATTCCAATGGAGATAGAAGAATGTTATTACTTATTAGTGCTTTAACATTAATTAGTATATTTGATGAAGACAATGGACTTCCACTCATGGACAATACGCAGCACAACTAGTTGAAGCCTACAAGTTACACCAAGGCATTTGCTACTTTGATGTTGTTGTCCCTCGTAATTTCTATCGAATAGTCCCTTATATGAGAATGCCTTTATATGACAATACGCTATGAGAAACTTGTACTACTTACAATTTTTAGATGTTACGGTTGCATATATCTTGTACGTATTTAGATGGCTTTAGAATTAGTCAATAATCTATAAATAATGGAGATCAATGAAAAACTGATTTTGAAAGTTTTGACGATTCATCGAGTGTGATGTGGATGTGAAGAAACCATTGATCAAATGACATATTTTCACAAGGACATAGATAAAAGATTATCAAATTAATTTGTTTGAGAAGAAGCGAATTAAATCCAAATTAATTAAGTCATCATTCCAGCTCAAATTATATTAAATAATACTAGAGTAAAGCACATACAATGTATGTGTATCCAAAAAAAAATATCTGGTAACTCCTCCATTTTCTCTTTATAGGTAACGCTTCTATTTTCTCTTTTTGTACGGTTTGTTTCCTCATATTTAGGAAGTTTTTTCTACTTTTTTTAACTTCTCTCTCTAATAACCGTATAGAAAATTCATCCGATCAATTTTCTCTTTTGTAACGGCTGGTTGGTTTCCTAATATTTAGTAAAGGTTTTTCCTTTTTTCTAAATATAATTTGTTGTTTTGTGATTTACAATTTTCTCCTTTGTAATAAAAGATCTATTAAAGTTTTTTTTTACAGTTTGGGGGTGTTTTTGTAATAAATTTTTGTTTTGGTTGACGACAAAGGTTTAGTTAATAATAACATAGATAAAGAAGTATGTCGATGATCGATCCAGCGACTTAAAACTAAAACCAAGCCATAAAAACGAGTAAAAGCACGACATGAGACCAAAACACCTAGAGGAAACATATACCTAGCCTATAAAGGTGATCTGAAAACAAGAGCATGAGTGCATGTCATATGCATATCACTACCAAGAAGGCTAAGAACAAAAGAGATATCTTAAAGCTTTACTTATTTGAGAAAAGAGGCTAAAGCTTAATTATTAGGGAAAAGAGATTGGATGAAAATTGTTTTAAAAAAAATAAAACATATCCATGAAGACATGTATATATGTTAGTACGTACACGTAGAAACTTAAAATTTTCGTGCAGAAGTTGATAGTAATCCACCTGCGCACCCGATAGCTCCTATATTGATTCAATCAATCTTTCCCATGGGCTACTATATTGTTGCAATTGCCATGCAGGAGATCGATCCTTGGTCGACAGCAAAAGCCCAGTTCTGCCAACTTCATCCTGCAATTGACAAGATCACCAGTTCACCACAAGCCCCTTTGTGAGTCCTCACAACATGTAAAAGCTTTTTCTTTTGAATTTTTTTTTGTAACGGTATGATTTATTATTTATGTATCTCAATTTTTGAAATTATTATATATATACCTTAACTTTGTAAACTTATACAAGAATAGTACATGCCGTCAATTTTAGTGTTAACTTTTTATAAGGTGTTAAACTTTTTATAAGGTACCAACTCTCGACACAAAAACTCTACATTAGTATTTAATTTTCTCCAAAAATATAGACAACTCATTTTTTTCCCTTCCAAAATTAAAATACCTAATATTTTTCTCTCCATACAACCAAAAGACCTAGAATTTTAAAATAAGTGGACTAAAAACTAATTTTTAAAAATTTGAAGTGATCAAATTTTTAATTTTCATATTTTTAACTAAAATTAAGCAACGATATAGTTTTTTATTTGTTTTTTCAATTTTGGTGGGTTGTGACCCATCGTAATCTAAGTGTAGCTCCGTCTTTGCATATGACAAATGTCACACTTGTTAATTACTATTTATCTTTCAGATCCATGCTTGTTAATTTTCTCTCATTCTTATTAGGGGTGGATTCGGTCCCATTCGGTTCGGTTTGGAGGCAAAACCGGAAACCAAACCGGAAAAAAATTTCGGTCCGGTTCGGTTCGGTTTTTTACTGTTTAGTTATACAAACCGAAAACCAAACCGAACCGTCTGTTCGGTTCGGTTTCGGTTTTTTTCGGTTTTTTTTTTTCGGTTTTTTTTTTCGGTTTTTTTCGGTTTTTTTTCGGTTTTTCCCGGTTTTTTTTCGGTTTTTCTACATCACTTTTCCAAAATTTTGTCTCCAATTCTTCTTCACCTCCGGTTTTTTTTTTTTACTTCATCAAAACCACGTCGTTTTATGTTTGACTGTTGACTTCGGTTTATTTCGGTTCGGTTCGGTTTTTAAGGGGTCCAAACCGGAAACCAGACCGAACATATCCGGTTCGGTTCGGTTTTTTACTGTTCGGTTCGGTTTTTTTCGGTTTCGGTTCGGTTTTCGGCCCGGTTTTTTTCGGTTTTCGGTTTAGAAATTCCACCCCTAATTCTTATGACATTAAAATGTAACCTACTATAACATGAAATGCAACCTAAATAAATGGGGTAAACAACATACATTACAACAATCTCATGTTTGGCATGCACCAATTAATTTCTTGAAAATATACAATTGAATAAATAGACATTGTAAGATGATTTCACGACTTGACTATCAATTTTTAGAACTTAGTGATTTTACAACTTGACTAAAATGTCACTATAAGTTTTTTTTAAGTAGGGTTTAAGTTGGATTTTGTCTATTTTACTGTTAAAAGTTTAACCCCTTATAAAAAGTTAACACCGAAGTTGATGACAAATACTGTTGTTGTATAAGTTTACAAAATTGAGGTACATGTCTGATAGTTTCAAAAATTGAGGTATACAAGTGATGAATATCCCATATTTGAGGTACAATTCCTAAAATTTCTCATAAATAAAACTACATCGTAGTTTAATTTTAGTTCAAAATATGAAAATTAAAAATTCGACCACTATAAATTATTTTTTAGTCTACCTATTTTTAAATTTTAGGTCTTTTAGTTGTATGGAGAGAAATAAATTAGGTGTTTTAATTTTGGAGGAGGAAAAATGAGTTGTCTACATTTTTGGAGAAAATTAAATACTAATGTAGAGTTTTGGTGCCAAGAGTTGGTTAGACTATTTTACCCTCAAAAGTTTAACACCTTATAAAAAATTAATACTAAAGTTAACGGTAGGTGCTGTTCTTGTATATGTTCACAGAGTTGAGGTACATATCTGGCAGTTTTGAAAATTAAGGTACATAAATGATGAATAACCTATATTTAAAATACTATTGCTAAAATTTTCTCTATACTTTTTTTTTGGGTGGATGTAGAAGCTTAACACTTGATCAGGGATTTGCAACTCCGGTGACTTATGGGAAAACACTTAAAAATGAGTTTTAATTTCAAAAATGTTGAATCATTGTGTGAGCTTATTAATTATTTAGGTAATTATTTATAGGAATAACAAGTTCCTATCAAAAGTGGTCCTTTAACGTTATGAGATGAAGTGTTTTTTCTTTTTCTGGCCTCCTTATAAAAGTCATGGCTAAAACCAATCGAAGCCATGCACGCCTGGCATTTGACACACGATCGACGAAGACATCTAATACAAAGTGCCATTCTTCTCCCGGCCCCCAAGTTAATTAGGAACCGTTTATACAAATGATGGAACCGTTTGTATAAGATGATGCTGTCCGTACCTTTTTTACTGTAATATGGATTACGGTGCTTATGGATTTGGTTGTAAAAGCTTCTAAAAATGATGGAACCGTTTTGAAATTAAATAAATGACTTTTGGATAATTTGCCTTTAAATAAATGTACTTCCAAATTAAATAAAAGAACCTCTGTATAAACCTAGGGTGTTTTACAGTCTTTCAGAAACACTTTTGGAAATTTAAAAACCACTTGAAAAACTTAAAAGTGATTCTTTTAAAAGCAATTCTTAACCAAAGCTTCTTTTTTTTTTCCGTAGCGAGAAACACTTTTAACCAGCAATTCCATAGAATCTCATTAAAATGCTTCCCAAATTATTGAGACAGGAACCGTCTGAGTTGTCTTTAGCACTTACTGAATCCAATATGTTTTCTTATCTTGTTTCTTTTCTATGTCGATCATTTACCCCTAAAATTCAGGCGAGATATTTTCTACATTCTCCATATGCGAATATGGTGCTTTCTGTGTTCATCAGTGAATAATGAACTGCGCCGATGAGTTGCATATTGCTGGAAAACTAGACCAATTAATTTCCTTGTCAAAGCTTGGGAATTTCTCAAAATCCGAATTGAGTTAGAAGTAAGCTTTGAATGACTGTGTATTACTTCCCTTCAAGGTAATTCTTCCTTGATTTGAACGAAAGGAGTAACAGATATTCAAAATATCATGCATTGGTCCCAATGTATAATACCTATATCAGATAAAGAAATTGCATCCAGAGTAAGAGGTTCTAACAGTTTGCCTGTACTTGGAAACTGCAAGCAACATGAGCACTGGAAATGGGAACTCACTCCATCTCTATGTGCTACATGCCTACATATCAAGATGACAAGCAGAGTTTATTTCTCCCAACAAGTTATGGGACCTGCTCCCACTCATTACATATATACCAAAATAAGTACGTGGCTGTTGAAATAAAATCATTCTTTGCCAAAAATAAGGTCACACAAAAATCTGCCTGGTACAGAAAAACAAAACAAAAATTGTATAGGCTTATCAAATCACACTTGATATCAGAGAGCCTTCCATATAAGCTCGCTAACTCAAACTAACCAGTTCAAGTGTTCAATGTTACACACTTTGGATTAGCTAATACCATCCATTATGCAAGTCAATATACACAATGTGATTAACATTTTTCAACCTAAGAATGAGGAGTAAATCCTACAGATGAAGTTAACGAGGAGTCTAAGATACAGGTAACAAATGGATTCTTCAACCATTTCTGCCGGTCAACAAGATTACAGTATCCATTTGAGAACAAATAACAGATAATAAAAAGCATACAACATTTCCTCCAACCAGAGGAAGAGATCTACGTGCACCCTCTATAAGCAAAACAAAGAAATTAACGGAAGGTGTTGACTTAATCAAGCTAATGATGGAAAAAAAGGAACTTTAATGACCAAATTTACCCAATTTACCAGATTATGCATTTGAGAAGATCTATAATAGTTGGATCAAAAGGGCTTCTCATACTCCTGTGGGGTTGGCTGCTCCCAGGGCCTCATGAAGGCTACAAGAAACAATTTAAGATGCATTAGGTACCAACATGGAATTAGAGCAAATTATAGGAAACAGGGCAAAAAAAGAAGTTGAACCTATTAAGTGAAAAAATATAGGCAAGTCATCACAACAACCATCAATGTAAATGCACGATACAATTACAGATAAAACGATTTTTACTTCTATCTTTGAATATCAATCCAAGCCGTTTGGCTTCATAAAAAAAAGTTGCATTGACAGTTGACTGAATAGTAATTTTCCCCTTATCGTCACACTAGGCGACTGTAGGTAATAGCCGACTCATCAAGAACTACATTACATAGATGTTGGCTATTGATCAGAATCTAATTTACTAGCTTCCCAACATTTAAGAGCTTATGCCCAACTTTATATTTTTATTTTTCGCATCATAATTCTCAGACCACATGATCCTCGACTCATTGCACTATAGTGAAACTTGATATTTTGAGTGGCTCAAACCATCAAGGTTAGTTTTCAGATGAAGCTAGAGTCTCTTCCTGAAAGTTTATAGTTACAGCTGAACCCAACCACATTAGACAAACCAACAGAAATATCACTGCATGCAAAGTGTTCCTCTCAATAAAAGTCTTATAGTTTTATCAACATACAGACTCTGATATCCTCCACAATAAAAAATGATCATCCTCGCTTTTTGCTTAACATAAACTTTCTTCTGGATCAAAGCATGTTCAAGTTTATATCTAGCATCATTGAATTACTACCATATCATAATTGATGTAGATAACATATAAAACATATAAACAACTGAAAAACTTCACACCACCATTTGCAGACTGCAATCCGTTAAAGAATAGTAAAGAGACAGTTCTCAAAAGGCCTGAGAAAGATGAACACTAATTAAGCATTTGTTTATCATTTACACTCCTTCTAAACCCAGCAGATCAATAGGTGTCAAATGATTATATTTTTAGTTAATCTGTTGACTAACTTGATGGTATTTGGACAAGGCATAAAATAACTAAAAGTTACTTTAGAAAATGCAAGATCTCCAAACACTTGTCTTTCATAAAAAAAAACAAACCACTGAATTAATAATGAAACATACTTAATGGTATCTCGCCTAGAGCCATATATATTGAATCATCATCTGCAAGAGTCCCCTGAAACAAGAAGTAAATGAAAACATAAACATCAGTTGTTTACGGTATAACACAGCACTCCATTTTTTTGAATTCTACACAAAACAACCACCGTGCTGAACACACAACAACAAACAATTTAACTGAAGCCATCAAGCAGTACCTCTGCATTTGGAAGACCAATGTCATTGGGCATTGGAGTAAGATCCTCAGGTACAGTAGAGCAAGTAGGGAAATCATTTCCAAGCAACTCTGAGATCATAAGTCCATAACCATCTTGGCCATCAGGGATATCACTAGAACTCTGTGCTTGGCTAGAAAAGCCATCTAGAGTTACAAATTCAGTCCCCGTCCTGTCGATGAGTACAACGTTTACAACCACATGCAAAACAAACTAAAAAGTAACCACAATATTCAGACAGTCAGACTGCAGCTAAATCAACAAAGGGAAAACAGTCCAACTGAACGGTAAACGAGTTCAAAGCTTCACTACATGATTTGTTATGGCCTCATGCGTAGCAACGGTTTTCTGAATTTCTTCAACAAGAACATTATTTCAACAAAACTCGTTAAGAGGAAAGTCAATTGGAAAGACTTACTTCCTTTCTGCATTATTGAAGGCCTTGTCTTCTGGGAACGAGTCGTTTTCCAAATCAATTACTTCGATCTCTTTCACATCCAGAATGCGTCTACTGTTTTCACGAGACATATTGGAGTTACTCATTGACAAGTCAATATCAACCGGCATAGCTTCTTTCTTCACTCCTGAGACATCTGGGAAACTTATTACAGAATTACTATCACGATTCTCATGTGCATCACCGACCTCCATGAGATTAAGGTCGAATGAATTTGGAAAAAGCTGTTTTTCTTGCATAAAATCAACACAAGTATCAACTCCATCCTTTTGGAAATGGTCATCATTCCCCATCGAACTCTCATGATCGACAGATACAATCATTTTCTCTGTAGGAGAGGTGTTGTCCTCCAATGGACTTGCCTTCTTTTCGCTCAAGTTGGAAATCTGGAAGCAATCATCCGACTCTGCAGCCGTGCAGGGATTCCATTCTCTTTGCTTCTTGGCTTCTACCTGCCTATCAAAGTCCAAATCCCTCTTCTCACCTCTGTCCTTAACTACAAAGCTAAAACTCCTTAGCCCTACTGGCCCTTGACTCATTTCTTGATCAGTTTCATGCATAAAGGCTCTATCTGGTAAAGACTTGGACCTCTCAAACTTATTCTGTTCAATACCATAAGAACCTAACTCTATCAAGTTCCCAACAGATTGACTAGACTCAGCTTTAGAAGCTTCAGGGTCAACACAACTTCCATAATGTGATTTATCTAATACTTCAGTACCTGATGAGACATCAACGAAAGCTTGACACGATCCTCCCAGCTGCAGACCAATATCAGACGAGCTATTTCCCTCTTGGATACTCGGCAAAGGATCAACCTTTAATCCCCTAGTGATCAATGCCGAGCGAATTCTAGTAGGCACCTTGGCAAATTTGCATAGCTTCAACAAATCAGTGCCAGTTCCACCTACAGAATCGCCATTCCCCTCCTCCTCAGCAGCCTTAACCTGAACTACCTGCAACTCCTCTGCGGCAACAACATTTTGTTTCTCGGATTCGTCATTATTCCCACAATCCACATCCTTCATCTCTACATCAACAGCCTTATTGGGTTCCTCAACAACCACAACAACTTCATTATTTCTCCAACCTCCCGAGGAAGAACTCGCAATCTTCGAGCTGCTCAACATATCCTCACTCCTGTCGATTTTCGCCTCCGAATCCACTACTTCCTCACTCTCCCTCTGTTGCCACACATTGCTGCCAACATCTCTACTGATTCTCTGCTCTTCATGGCGCCCAGTAGCTGAGTCATCTTCGGATGAAGCTCTACTGTGCCTATCCGAGAAGGACCCACTCCTCCCATAGTCTCCTCCTCCCCTCGGCCCCGCCGCAGTCCAATCGGGCCGGGTATCCGACCCATACCCGCCCCGGTTCCTCCTCTTCCCTTTATTATTGTTGTTATAATTGTTATTATTCCTTGCAGCATTGTAGTCTTCAAACCTTCCTCTTCGGTACCCTCGTTCCTCCGAAGAGTTTCCTAATCGGGAAAGCGCCGACGCCCGGCCTTCCTCTCTCATCTGATCACTCTCAAACTCCATCTGCTGATTCTTCTTCTTCTGCCAGCTGGCGGCGGCGCCGGAGGAGAGCACGGTCGGCGGGAGAAGCCCCTGGGCCACCAGGTACTCCGCCGCGAGGCGCCCGGCGTCCATGAAGATATCGCCGCCGCCCCTACGCGGCGGAGCTGGAAGCGGCGGAGGATGATGCTGGTGCTGGAACGATTTCGATCGGCCGAAACCGCCGCGGTTGTTGAAGTTGTTGCGGTGGTGTTGGGGATCGGAGTTGATGTAGTTGTTGTTATTGTAATAGCCGTGGCCTCGGATGGAGGAGGTGTCGGGCGAGATCCGACCCGGTCCGATTCGGTCCATACCCATCGAATTCGACCGGTACCCATTTCCAGGGTTGCGGTGCCGTCCATGCATGGTGTTTACTCTATAATCCGATCACAAAGTCCTAATCCTTCCTTCGTTTCTTCCAGATTTGCATGTCTCAAGATCCCAAATTTACAGGACCCGACCCGACCCGAATTATTTCAGCTCAAAATTCGTCGGGGTTTTCTTGGATTTTGATGGGGATTTGGATCCAAGAGCCGGCAGTGTTGTTAGAATTGTCCGATTGCGGAATCACCGGGGCTGAAAATCCCAAATCTGAGAACCCTAGATAGTTGCTCCCTCCATTTGAGGTTCTCTGCTTTAAAAGAAACAAAGAAATGGAGCTGTGCTGTGCCCGTTGGTTAATTAGTCAATTTTTTCAGAGATGAGTGACCAGCAGCTTTGAATATAATATTACTTTCTTTTTTTAACATTTGATTTATTTAAATAGTTTTTGGGGTGGATTGGTGGATGTGCGAAACTGCATACACGTCACACAGGCACTAACGTGGTTTGGGCCGTCTAGTCTCTCACTCTCTGGGCTTTTGGAACATGTATTTGTAGTCCTATTGGATCAAGGAATACTTGAGAGCTCATGGAAACCTCTCTCCTAACGGTATGAGGACAAGTTATATGTCCGGTTCTTCGACTGATTGTCTAGAACAGCATGAATTCCATCAACTAGCGCTTTCAGATTAATCTTACTTTTAAATCAGTAAAAAAAATCGTCGTTCTCATAATGTATGTAATATATTTATTATCACTGGCATTTGCTATACAATTACAGCAAGCGTCAAGCTCAAATAGAGAATTAATGTTAGTGTGGATATGTATTAAGTCGAACTACTAAATAAGGTGTATCAGTTTCCAAAAAAGTAAGAAAGAGAGAAAATAACGGTTTATTCTAATGTCATTCGATGATAATTATACATAAAGCACACACTATTAATATACCAACTCTTGATTCTTTCATATTTTCTCACGACAAAAAATTATTGATTCAAAATTTATAAGAACAGATGGGTTCTCCCTAGCAAAATTCAGTTAAAATTCCAAAAAAAATAAATTGGATAGGAGAAAGTAGAAACTAATCAAACTATATATGCACATCCTTTGAAATTTGATGCCATGCTTATGAATTCACATGCACCATGATAGTTAAATGCTTAAGTTCAATATATGCACATAAATGCATCAACATGTACTGTTAATGATAGAAGACGTACTGATAGTGTTGATCAATATGGTCATCTTAGTAAGCTCTAGTCTTCTATTCTTTTCTTAGAATACCTCAAAGAGATAGGTGTTGTATATTCTTGTAAGTGAGAAACATGGACTAATACTCATATATATATGTATGTATAGAGTTACAATATAATCCTTGCCCGTAAAAAAATATCTAATGCACTCAATTCATAGATTTCTAAAGATATGAAATCATATCTGTTCATTATATGGATTGCTTATATAATAAGGGATTGTATATTGTTCCCTTATTTACTACATCAATATGAAATGTGATTAACGTGTTGCTTGTATTCAAAGTATAAGTTCACTCTTTCAATCCCATTGAACTATACATTGGTCAGATATACAACAACTAAATCTGATTACCTCCAAGTAATGAATTAAAGGCATGCTTGAATCACAAAGATACGAAATTCATGAACACGGTCCTGTCACCTCACAAAATTTGCCACATAACCTAGAACAACACAACTCAACAAGAATTGCAAGTTAAAAGCCATTGTAATAAGTCCTATAAGATACATGAACTACATATATGACTAAATGAAGCTAATGACAGTGTATACAACTAACAATATGCAATTGTCAAAACTCTTCATGTTCACTGAACGGTTTTACACAAAAACTCCTAAATCACAAGTACCATTAACACTAGTCGAAGCTACTTATACTTGCCAAATGTAAAGGCTTATCAATGTACAAAACAACTCTGCACATCACCATCCACCTGATTTCTTAAATTTGACATGATAAAATTGAAATCAGTAATAAGTATGAAAGAATAACTTTAACACTAGCACCTGGTTACAACTCTGCACATCACCATCCACCATCATAACTTATAAACATGCTACAGTAATTACATGAATGAAATTTCTCAATTTTATTTATATAAATTGAGACAAAACTTAGAATAAATATCAAAATTACAAGAACAAAATAAATTTGAAAATCTCTAACTAAGCTTGAATGCTCTCACTAAACTCCAGAATCTAGACTACCAAGAATACCCTTATTTGCACAGTATTTCTCAAAAATGTCAACTTCTAATGCCTCAGTGCAGGGATCAGCAAGCTAATCATCTGTGTGAATGTTTAAAACTTCAAGTTCACCATCCTCAACTCTTTTCTTCATACTGTAATAATTCATATCAATATGCTTGGAATGGATTGACCTTTTGTTGTTCTTGCAAAAGAATACAACTGCCTCATTATCACAGTAAATGGTTAGTTAATCAAAAATTACATCCACTAGCACTTTGGTTTCCATCATAAAGTTTCTAATCCAAAGTTCCTCACACGCACCCTCATACACTGCAATAACTTTAACCTGCATTGTAGAAGTTGCAGGGATGCCTTGTTTTGCAGTTTTCCATGCTATTGCACCACCAGCTAGCATAAACACATATCTACCAGTGGATTTACTGAATTTTGGATAATTTTCAGCAAAGTCAGAATCTGTATAGCCCTCTAAAACTAAGGTTTTTACTTTTCTGTAGACAAGCATGTGATTTTTGGTCATTTGAAGATATCTTAGAACCTCCTTTCCAGCATTCCAATGTTGAATTTTTGGATTAGATTGAAACATAGAAAGTATGCCAACTGAAAATGCTAGATCAGGCCTAGTGCACACTTGATATCTTAGAACCTTCTTTCCTGCATTCCAGTGTTGAATTTCTGGATTAGATTGATACCTAGAAAGCATGCTAATTGAAAATGCTAGATCATGCCTAGTGCACACTTGAGCATAGATTAAGTTGCATACCAACCTAGCATATGAGTTTGATTCCATTTTAGCTTTTTGTGCTTCAGTTTTAGGAAATTTATTTTTTAATTTATCACCTTTGGACATTGAAACTTCTCCTGCGGCACAAGTTTCCATCCCAAAACGTTTCAATATTTTTGTGATGTAACTTGCTTGAGGTAGATCTAATAAACATCATTTTCTGTCACTTTTTATCTCAATACCTAAGACGAATGATGCTTCCTCCCAATCTTTCATGTCAAATTACTTTGATAGAAAGATTTTAGTATCTTTAAGCAATGTCATGTTACTACTTGCCAAGAAGATATTATCCACATATAGAATGAGAAAAATGAAACCATTTCCCCCTGTCTTCAGATAAACACATTCATCAACAATGTTCCAAATAAATTCAAATTTAGTGATAACTGAATCAAATTTTATATACTACTATCTATAGGTTTGTTTTAACCCATAGATTGATTTCTTAAGCTTACATATCATGTTCTCCTTTTCCTTAGCTATGAAACCCTCATGTTGTTTCATAAAGATTGTCTCTTCAAGCTCGCCATTTAGGAAAGATGTTTTGAAATCCATCTAATGTAGCTCCATGTCAAAATGAGCTACTAATGTCATGATGATTCTAAAAGAATCCTTAGTAGACACAGAAGAAAATATTTTTGTAAATTCAATCCCTTCCTTTTGTGTAAAATTCTTAGCTACTAACCTAACTTTAAACCTTTCTATTTTCCCTTGGGCATCACTTTTAGTCTTAAAAACCCACTTACAACCAATTGTTTTCTGTTTTGTGTCAGCCTTAACTAAATCACATACCTCATTTTTCTTTATGGACTCAATTTCTGCATTCATGGTTTCCTGCCATTTTATTGAGTCCTCACTTCTAGTTGCTTCAGTAAAAGTGTTTGGATTAGTGTCATCAACTAGTGATTCTTCAATTTCTGTTGAAAACACCAGAAAATCGCTTTGACCACCAAAAGTGGGAACTCTTTCCCTCTGTGATCTTCTAGGTTCAGGATTTGGTTTAATTTGTGGTTGTGTGGTTTGTATGTCTAAAGGACCTAAAGTTTTTGCAGTTTTTAATTTTTTTGTATTTTCATAATTTTCCGCATACTACAATTTTCCTTGTGAAATTTTATTTAATGGCTCATTATTTGTTTCTTTCCCTAAACCATTAATTTCAGACACATTTTGATTTGTTGGAGGTGTGTCTGAATTTATTGGTGACATAAACAAATTCTGCATGTTATGTGAATTTTCAGTGTCTACTGTAATTTCTTCAAATTCAGTGGATAAATCCACAAAATATGTATTACAAGAAGCTTCTCCTAGAAACTTAACTTGATGAGTTTCAAAAATTCTAGGAGAATGTTTTTCAGAGTAAAACTTAAATCCCTTTGATTTTTCACAATAACCTATGAAGTTGCAACTAATTGATTTACTATCAAGTTTGCCTAAGTCTGGGTTGTAAAGTCTAGCTTCAACTTTGCAACCCTAGACATGCATGTGGTGCAGACTTAGTTGTTTTCCGTGCCACATATCATAAGGAGCTTTTTCCACTGATTTACTTGGGGACCCTATTGCAAACATAATTTGTTGTTCTTAAAGCTTTATCCCAAAGAAATTTAGGTAAGCCAGAGGTACACATCATGCTCCTAACCAAGCCTAAAAGAGTTATAATTCTTTCTCTCTGCCACTCCATTTTGTTGGGGTGTGTAGGGAGTTGTATACTGGGCTTTAATGCCTTGTTCTTGGAGAAACAAGGCAAATGGTCCCTTTTGTTGACCATTTTCAGCATACCTGCCATAAAATTCTTCTCCCCTATCAGAACTCACAGTCTTGATCTTCCTTTCAAGCTGAAGCTCAACTTCAATTTTGAAGATTTTAAAAGCTTCTAAAGCCTGTGATTTTTCTGATAACAGCTCAATGTGACATAACCTAGAAAAATCATCTATAAATGTAATGAAGTAGATGTTTCTACAGATAGTTTGTGTTCTAAAGGGTCCAAAAATATCAGTATGAATTAATTTTAATAGACTGTTGGCCATATATGCACCTTTCCTTGATAAGTTAGTCATTTTTCCTTTACAACATTCCACACATTTGTTTAAATCAAAGTAATCTAATTTTGGTAGCATTTTTCCTTGAATGAGAGATTTCAATCTTTCTTTTGAAATGTGGCCAAGTCTTTTGTGCCACAGGTTGGCAGATTTTTCATTGAATAATGTTCTTTTAACACCAACAGTTGTGTTAGATGTTGAAACATTTGAATTATCTGGTGTATTCTCAATTGTAAAGACAAAAGATTGAGAATTAGAGTTACATTACAACTGTAGATAACCGTTCAAATGTAAAGCAGATCCAATATGCACTGAATTCTAAAAAGTCTTTATTCCATTAAAATCATAATGAAAACTACAACCTTGTTCAATCAAAAGATCCCAAGAGATTAAGTTTCTCTTCATTGAGGGTACAAAATAAACACTAGCCAGAAAAAGAAAATTTTCTAATCCTAAATTAAGCTTCAGACTGCCTATGGCCTTGACAGAAACTCTCATGCTATTGCCTACTCGAATGTGTGACTCCTCACTCCTTGGCCATATACGTTTATCATATCAATTTCACAAGAATAAAGAGATGAAACCAAAACAGTTTTAGGGGTGGTTAGAATTTTACCCTTCTTAATCATCCATGCTTTAAATCCAGAACAATCCTTCTTAGTATGTCCAGGCTTCTTACATAAATAACATTTGAACTTGGATGGTTGAGGACTGGATGTATGTTTTGCAGCTATTGTTTTGGCTGAATGAGGTTTAAAGTTAGTCTTTTTAGCTTCTAGCTTCTTCTTCCACTTATTTTTGCCTTTGCAAACTATATTGATTGTTTCTTTTTTAGTTGAAGCCTGAATTGTCCCATAGTTTGGATCTTCTGCCGTAATCCTACTCTCTTCCTCAGTGGCTATAGTAAGGAGATCATTGACATCCCACTTGTTCTTCTGAGTGTTGTAGCTTGTCTTAAGTTGATTAAATCTTTGAGGGAGAGAATTGAGTGTTGCATGAACCACATATTCATCTGGAAGGCTCAAGTTCAGATTTTTGAGCTTCAGGGTGATGTTTTCAATCTTAAGGATGTGGTCTCTCACTCCCCCAACTCTATTGTACTTAAGGAAGTTGAGTTGATTGGATAAGACTGTTACTTCAGACTTCTCAGTCTTCTTGAATTTTTCATGAATAAATTCAAATAAATCATAAGCATATTCCAGTTCATGAACTGTTCTAGCTATGGTTTCTGACATGGTGGCTCTAATGATGTTCCTGCATGTGTTATTCTTCATATACCAGGTTTGTTGGTAGTCCCAGCCAGCCTTGTTAGTGTGTCTATCCTCAGATTCTTCGAGGTCTAGTACTGGATTATTAAGGCAGGTGTCAAGGTCATCGTTGAGAGAGAAATACATGTCAATTTGTCTCCTCCAGGTTTTGTAGTTTGAATAAGCTAAGAGTTCATTCTGATTTAGGGTAACCACTTAGACATCTAGAAAGAAAACAAAAGAGATTTAAAATTAGTTCTTGTTTGTTAAGTTTATAGGAATGGACTAAATGTTTTATGTGTGTAGCTTAAAACAATCGAGAACACAGAAAACTCAAAATCAAACACACAAAATTAACACAACAATATATCATGAATATCCCAACTGAATTACATATCTAACTACACCTGTATAGCAATAGATTAGATACACCGAATTCTCCGAATCCAAATACCACAGTAATTAAACTCGTGTTTTATAAGAGAAGTAGTTATCACTTAAATGGTAGAAGAAAAACTTCTAAAATAACCAAATTTGAGTCCAGAAACCATGTATGTAGTTTTCCTAACTCTTAAGCTATGCACCAACACTTCTATGGAAGACAATATGTGTATGTTTTAAAAACTAGAAACACAAGTTTTAAAGTCTTTTGCTTATCGAATTTTAGAAAATATGAGAAAGTTTTGCTATGTGCAACATGCTTAGACATATAAGTAGAAAACTAAGACTTAAAGGAATTTCTACATGTTATTCTACAAATTCAAGTTTTAGACAAAACTCTGAACAACCTATTCATTTACTGTAAATTCATTGTTTTGATCATTATTAGTTTGAAGGGAGACTAAATATCATAACAATGTTTAGAATTTACAGGTTTTATGCAGAAATCTTAGGTGATCCAAAGGTCATTGTTTCAATTCAATTTTCTATATAATCGACGTACCTTAGCCTCTGCTCATAGTACTGCAAGGTTAGTGGAATTTACATATATGCAACACATAATCTAAATAAACCAGTTTGAACTTAAAAAGATTCAAAAACATAAGTTCCATCTGGCCAGCATCTGGGTCACACAACATACAATCCTATCTTATGTGCACGCCGGAATATGCTATAGGGTTCTCTCACGCACTTCCTAAATGTACCTGGTGAGCAAGTAAGGATTGAATCCGCAATTCAGATTCGTGAGATGAATCTATGCGTGTTCTTCCTCGAGTTCCAAAATCTAGAATCCCCAATTTGTTTTTTTTTCTCTGCAACGGTCGGTTAACAGACCAAGACCGGGGTGGTCTACCAAATGGGTTTTACTTGGGTCACATAATTCAAAAGCCCAAATTTTGTTTATGAATGGGCCGAAACGTTTAAATTTGTTTTTTGCCTCATTGCTGAAGTTTTTTTCTCTTTATTTATGTAACATCCCGACTCGAAATTAACCTCTTATATTCTGATTAAGTGTTAATCAATGATAATAACTAGTTTTGTCATCGCCGATAATTATTGCGAGCTTTTTAGTTGACTTTTTATCAGTTTGTCGAAGTTGGTTGACTTCGGGTGAAATTCATAGATCGTCAAGCCGAGTCTGTGGATGTGAAGAATGTCGAAAACGGAGTTACGACAAGAAAATTATGATCAACAAAAATTCATCGGAAATGTAATAGTCGTGAATGGACAAGCATAAATAGGAATTTCTATTTCGGGAATTTATATTGTGGAAGTCATTGAGTTTATCGAGATGAGTTCGTAGCCACGTTAAGTATTAAAATCGGAGTTACGATGAAAAAATTATGTTAAGATGAAGTTTATCGGAAAATTTATGTTACGGTAATTATACAAGTATAAATAGAGTTTCCGATTTTGGAAAGACGAAAGTTATCATTTCTGGAAGGTTTTCCTCTCTCCCTCACGCATTCTCTCTCCTCTCCTGCGACCCTCTCCGTCACCCTCTCACTGTCGTCAGCGGTGGTACGTTGGCCGGTCACCAATTGGAGCAAGTAAGGTGTCAAAAGTTTCGTCTTGGTCCCCTCTACAACCTCCAATACACCAACAAAGCTAATTCTTATCGATGGAGCCCAAAAATTGACAAAACTGAACGGATTCTTAAGAACCCTAGAAATTGAGGGTGTTTATGTTGAAGCTTAAATTGATCAAGGAGACCATCTGGGATTTTTAACCCTTGCCACTATGAAGCTAACCATACCTAGGTTGCTTCCCAATTGAATCGAAGGAGCCCGAATTGACGATTTGAAGATTTGTGGAATTTTTTATGTTCTTGGTTTCAAACTGAAATTCGGTCAGTTATATTGAGAATTAGACTTTGATGTAGTTATGAAAGTTGTTGTTGGGTTGATTGTGTATAGGATGAGCCTCGGGTCACTGAAAAAAAGGGTGACACCGCCGCACCACCGCTGTTGGCGGTGGTCCACGACGGAGGTGTTTTCGGGCAGAAATTATATGTCGTTTTGATCGTAATAACGCACTGAGTTTAATATTGATGTTTTCGAATCAATCAGACTCAGTTTATTGTCGAGATTGGATTTAATTATACATTTTACGATTTTCGAGACAGGCATTGATTCAACGCGAGTCGTGTTGCGATTTAGGAATGAATCCGGACATTTTAATTATGTTCAAATTATTAACTCATCGGGAGTTCAGGAATCACGTAATTCGAGAATGCGATGTTCTCGACGATATTGCTCGTTAGATGAACGAGCTTAATTATTCAATATTATTCTCTGCGATTAGTCTTTAAATATGAATCGTTGTTTCAGGACGACATATTAGCAGCTAATGGCAGACGTATATAAACACCGATTGACATGCTTTGGATTGGTGGAAATCAGGGCACAGTACTGTGAGTGGACAGTTTATTTTCATTGTTGTTTTGCGAGTCTATAGTTATACATTTACACTTATGTATTTTACAGTTATGCATTATTATAGTTATGCATTAGCTTGGAGACATACACTATATTGTTTTACACAGAGCATAATCGCAGTTGTTGCATCGATGCACTGCTTCTCAGGTGATCCCCGAGGCGTTCTGGGAGGGCTAGGGACCTGACTTGAGGATTTATAGAGCACCCAGTATTAGAACTTGAGGTCGGATGACCCGAGTCGTAGCCTTCACATATTTTATAGTACCCAGGAGTACATTGATGATCATAATTTTAGACTCGCATTATTTTTATGTCCATTTATAGTGAAATGCATATTATTTATAGTTTTTAGTTTAAAGTGAAACTTTATTTTCATCCACTCACTCTAATAGTTTTATTATTTTATGTGCCTTTCCCTGGGGTTTTCGGTTTAATTACCCAGTTTACAGAGTTCGTTTGGGGTCGAGCGCACACATAGTTCATGGCATAGCAGTATCTACCATAGGATTCAAAGTTGATCGTGCGAGTTAGTATTTTACTTTACATGCTCAGCTTAATTTGTCTAGCTACTCTGATGTCCAAAATAGTTGTATATATTGTTTATTATAGTAGTGAACCTATATGTGAGAAATTTCTTTATTTCCTGACTTTTGAGTTTTGGATCTCCATATTGGCTGTCATTTAGTGAGTAGGAACTAAGATTAGCAGGGTTGTTAAGGTTTAATTCTGGTTTAGGCAACTAAATCGGGGTCGGGTTCTTTCAACTTAATTTTACATAAACCATAGTTTTAACATGTTGATTTTCTTAAGTGATCT
Source organism: Geum urbanum (assembly GCA_946800695.1). NCBI lineage: Eukaryota > Viridiplantae > Streptophyta > Magnoliopsida > Rosales > Rosaceae > Geum > Geum urbanum. Next base: position 37,603,373 of record OX327016.1, read on the forward strand.
ATATGCAAGATTGTGAGCAAATCTTTGATACCAATTGATAGTTAAATACTTAAGTTCAATTTATGCACATAAACACATCAACAAATTACATTGTTAATGATAGAAGACTTACCAACAGTGTTCATCGATATGGCCATCTTAGTAAGCTCTAATCTTCTATTCTCTTCTATGAATACCTCAATGGGATAGATGTTGTATATTCTTGTAAGTGAGAAACATGGACTAATGCTCATATATATATATATATATATATATATATATGTATAGAATTACAATAAAATCCTTGCGCATAAAAGAATATCTAATGCACTCAATTCATAGATTCCTAAAGATATGAGATCATATCTATTCATTATATGGATTGCTTATACAATAAGGGATTGTATATTGTTCCCTTATTTATTACATCAATATGAAATGTGATTCTCATTACAAAGATAAGATTCAATGTGTTGCTTGTATCCAAAGTATAAGTTCACTCTTTCACACCAATGATCGGATATTCTACTTAATCCCATTCATTTTAAAAGATATGTCTAATGGTATAGACTTATTTGGACCTTTAGCATCAATGAAAGAAGCTCCTCGAAGATTTGCTCCTTGGAATCGAGTGCTATTCAAATTTTCTCTATCGAAGATGGCACCATCAACATCAACATTACTTAAATCGGAGTAAGAAAGATCAGCTCCTGAAAAACATGTGTTGCAGAGGCAGGCGTTATGAAAGTTGAGTCCCGACAAGTTCAAATTAGAAAGATCAACGCCAGAAAGATTAACACCTTCGAATCTAGGCCTAATTTCATAGCCACGTTTAAAATTGATGTACTTAATGATACCAGAATGAGTAAAATTTGGACTTGATTTCTTTATCTTATCGCTTAAAATAGCATGAATCTCATCAACCAGCTTTTCAAGTTGAAAGTAGTGAGCCTCCTTGAGAAGTTTTGAATACATCAAATCCTCTAGGGCAGGAATATCACCACCTCTTAACCAGTCGAGAATGTATCCAAAGTATTCTCCATCCCTATCAATAAAAACATATTCATTGTCGTCTCGCAACAAGTCGTCAAGTCTGCTAAACATTGCGGCTAGCATTAAATTTGGTTCATGCTCATGAGAGTGGGAGGATTTCACTAGAAAAAAACGGGAGTACAAAGAGTGATAACATTTTTCTATCAATCTAGAGGAGAATACTACACTACACTCTACTAATCACAACTCTCTCATTCAAAGAGGAGTACTAAAACTAAAGAGTCTACATGCGGGAGGCTGGAAGGATTAGCTAGGCTTGATTGTGATTACTTGCACCATACAAGAGGAGAGGCAAGCTCTGTACTTAGAGTGTTCCACCGGCTTGGTTCACTGACTTGGAGAAGTACTTGATAGGTCTAGATGCTTCTATTCCCTTACTGACTTCACCATGAGCTTAATTAATTAGGCTTCACTTAGAACCTTCTTGATTACTCTCCTTCACTGCCTCTCCTTTTCTCCCTATTCTTCTTAATCATTCTACTTAATTCTGAATGATCTACAGACCACAAAGTGGTCTTTACTATTAACATTCTTCCACTTAAACCCACTTTGTGGATCTTATCATCCTTTCTACTCCAGCCATTTATATGCTACTTAAATTTTCATTAAGCCAACAAAGGATTGACACCAAATGAACTTGTCCGCGTTGATTGGCTTCATCAGAGCATTTGCTAGGTTATCATTTGTATGAATTTTCTGCATATCCATACACTCGTCTTCTACCACCTCATGAACAAAGTGATATTAAAATCGTATGTGTTTGGTTTTTGGATAAAATGATGGATTCTTTTCTAGGTGCAAAGTGCTTTGACTATTGCAAAACAGAGTAATACTCTCTTGCTTGCGTTTGAGCTCCTCCAACAATATTTGTAACCATATTGCCTCTTTACTGGCTTGTGTAGCTGTAACATATTCTGCTTTTGTCATGGAAGTAGTCACGAGCAGTTGCAGTTTCGAGATCCATCTTACAGCACCTCCAGCAAGAGTAAACACATACCCAATGGTGGATTTGCTATTTTCTTGATCACCTGCGTAATCTGAATCAATATAACCTCTGACGGTAAACTTCGATCCTCCGTAACATAATGGAACATCCGAGGTATCCTTGACATATCACATGATTCTCTTTACAGTTTTCTAGTGCTCCTTACCAGGATTCGGCATGTACCGACTAACTGCTCCCATTGCTTATGCAATGTCCGGTCGTGTACAAACCATGGCGAACATCAAGCTTTCCACTGCTGATGCATATGGTACTCGAGACATCTCTATCCTCTCTGCTTCATTGCCAGGACACGTACTTGAGGATAACTTATCATTAGTAGGAAGAGGGGTAGAAATTGGCTTACAATTTTGCTAGTTGAAGCGACTCAAGGCTTTCTTCAAATAGTTCCTCTGCAACAGCCAAATCTTCCTACTTTCTCCGTCTCGGTGAATTTGCATCCCCAGAATCTTGTTTGCTACTCTCAAGTCCTTCATTTTGAACTCCCTAGCCAATTGAGCCTTTAAGTCTTCAATACGATCATGGTTGGGGCCTGCTACCAACATGTCGCCAACGTACAATAACAGGATGATGAATTCGCCATCACCAAATCTCTTGTAGTAAGAACAAGGATCTGGATAGAGTATGTTGTACTTAAGGGTCATGATGAAGGAATCAAATCTCTTGTACCAACATCTCGGTGCCTGTTTGAGACCGTATAGAGATTTGTTCAACCTGCAAACTAAGTTCTCCTTGCATGTCTCAGCAAAACCTTCTGGTTGGAGCATGTATATTTCTTCTTCAAGCTCTCCATGAAGAAATGCAGTCTTCACGTCTAGTTGCTCCAGATGTAGGTCAAATGTAGCGCACATCGTCAAGGCTACTTGAATAGTTGTGAGTCGAACAACAGGAGAGAATATTTTGTTGAAGTCAACACCTTCTTTCTGAGCAAACGCTTTCACCACTAGTCTAGCGCGATACCTCTCCACTTGATTATTACCATCTCTTTTTATTTTGTAGACCCATTTATTATCAATGCCCTTACTTCCTTGTGGTAGAGGCACAAGATCCCAAGTTTTGTTTTTATGTAGAGCTTCAATTTCTTCTTGCATTGCTGTCATCCACAGAGACGCGTCTGAACTGATTTTGGCTTCTTGGAAAGTTGATGGCTTTCCATCCTTCTTTAGAAGAAAGTATGCAACATTGCTCTCTGTATCGTACTCCGATTTCCATGTTGGCGGCCATTTCGCACGAGTCGACCTACAGACTTCTTGGTCCTCCATCTCGATTGGTTCTTCATCCTCATGCTCAGGTGCTGCTTCAAAAGAACTTGAGTTTTCCTCCTCTGGGTTGCTTTCAACTCATATAACTGTAGTCTTTTCTTTCTGGCTGTTATCATCACGACCTCCTTGTAGTAGTTGATCTTCTTTAAAGATCACATCCCTGCTGACGATAACCTTGCAGGCAATGGGATCTCACAGGTGATACCATTTTACTTCGTCAGCATTCCTTAAGAATATACACCTCCAGGATTTTGGATCCAAATTTTTCTTCTTCCTTTCTAGGGTGGTGTACATCACATATGCAGGACATGCAAACGAATGTAGATCAGAGTAGTTAGCATGCTTACCAGTCCACATCTCCATCGGTGTTTTAAGCTCAATTGTCGTTGATGGGGATCGATTTACCACGTGACAAGAAGCCTTGGCTGCTTCTGCCTAGAATGAATTGGGTAGTCCCGCAGTCCTTAACATGGCTCTCATATTTTCTAAGAGAAATTTGTTCATCTGCTCCGCAACTCCATTATGCTGAGGAGTGTACGTGGTTGTGAACTATCTCTTGACACCTTCTTGCCCGCAGAGTGCAAGAAACTCGTTGTCTATATACTCTGACCCATTGTCAGTCCTCATGCACTTGATCTTCTTTCCAGATTCAAGCTCCACCTCTGCTTTGAAAGCTTTGAACACCAAAAATACATCGGACTTATTGTTGATAGGGTACACCCAACATCTCTTGGAGTAATCATCAATAAAAGACATAAAGTACTTTGCACCTCCTAGGGACACAACATGTGACTCCGAAACATCGGAATGTAGCAAGTCTAGGATGCCTTTACTTCTAGAAACTGACCTATCAAATTTCAATCTACTCTGCTTGCTTGTAACACAATGCTCGCAGAAAGGTAAATTTACCTACTTGATCCCTGGAAGTAGCTGCCGATCAGATAGAATCTTCAAACCTCGTTCTGACATGTGACCAAGTTTAGGATGCCACATCATCGTAGACATCTCCATTGTTAGCTGCAGTAGTACATGTGTCAACTTCTTGATATGTCTCTCCTTGAAGCATCCACAGATTTGCCCCGATCTTTTCTCCTTCATAGCCACAAGTGTACCTTTGGTAGCTTTCATGATCCCATCTTGACTATGCATCTTGTACCCACTGCTATCTAATTGTCCCCAGGACAATAGATTTTTCTTCAGGCCTTCCACGTGTCGTACCTCCGCAATACTGCGAACTGTACCATCAAACATTTTTATTTTGATGGTATCTATACCAACAATCTCCAAGGCATGGTTTTCTCCCGTGTACATTGATCCACTAGAAATGGGTTCATATTGATGGAACCAATCTCCAGGGAGTCATGTGCCATATTGCTCATGAGTCTATAAGCCAGACATCGACGAATTTTCTCCTGCCTTCAAAAGTTGTTTTTGCCTCGCTATATAAAATTTCAGCGTCATTGGAGATACTTACCACGTTCCCTTGAGCGTTTGATTACTCAGGGTTTTCACCCTTCTTTAGACGTGTCCCTTCTTGTCACAGTGATAGCACCTGAAATTCTTCTGCGGTCTCGACTTCGATTTACCTTGACCTTGGCTCCCACTTGAGCCACGCTCAGTTGATCTTCCTCTCACCATCAAAGCTTTCGCTTGCTGCGAACTTGCCTACCTGTTCTCCTTGTTTCTGCGCCTACTCTCTTCTTCTGATACAACGGCTGCAACTTCATCGAAGACTAGGTGGTCCGTGAAGATTTTGTTCGTCAGATTGATGATGAGCTGATCATATGAGTCGAGTCAACTCTGAAGTAGAATCTCCGCCCGTTCACTTGACTCTATTTTCTGCCCCATGTTTGTGAGATGTGAAAATAAAGTATTCAAAGTGTTGATAAGCTCGGCTACTGATGTAGACTCCGCCATACGAAGAGTGTAAAGCCTCATTTTCAAGAAAATCTTGTTGTGCAACGACTTCGCCTCGTACAGCTTCGTAAGCGTATCCCATATCTCTTTTCCGGTCTTCTTCTCTCCATGCTGGATAACACTCCATCGGCTAATGCAAGGTGAAGGTCTTCCATGGTGAGGGCGTTCATCTCATTCCACTTTGCATCATCTGTGAAGTCCGCGGGTCTTGCCTCAATTGCTGCTAGGCAATTATTCTTCCTCAAGATTTCTCTTATCTTCATCTTCCACAACGAGAAGTTGGTACCGTTGAACTTCTCGATGTCGAACTTCGCCGCCATCTCGAATGAATAACCTTCCCCTAGAACTAGCTCTCAATATGATCACACAACCAGTGCTTTGATACTACTGTTAGGAGCTACGTGAGGAAGTTAATTCTTAATCGAGATTCGAAATGGAAAATATTAAAGGAAGACACATGAATTTACGTGAAAAATCTTAACGGGAAAAAATTACAGGCAAGTATGAAGATTTCATTAAAAAAAATGGGAGTACAAAGGGTGATAACACTTCCTCTCAATTTAGAGGAGAATACTACATTCTACTAAACACAACTCTCTCACTTAAAGAGGAGTACTAAAACTAGAGTGTCTACGTGAGGGAGGCTAGAGGGATTAGCTAAGCTTGATTGTGATTACTTGCACCACACAAGAGGAGAGACAAGCTCTCTATTTATAATGTTCCACCGACTTGGTTCACCGATTTGGAGAAGTACTTGATTGCTCTAGATGCTTCTGTTCCTTTATCTACTTCACCGTGAGCTTAATTAGGCTTCACCCTGAACCTTTTTGATTACTCTCCTTCACCGGCTCTCCTTTTCTCCCTCTTCTTAATCATTCTACTTAATTTTAGAATGATCTACAGACCACAAAGTGGTCTTTACTGTTGACAATATATATACAGTGCTCAAACTCATGGCTTAGTTTGATTACAATACAATATTGACTTGATGACATATCATAGCTGAATCTGATATGGATTCCTAGCTAACATGTAACCTGATATATAAACCACATGTACTTGGGATTAACGTACATATCTTATATGGAAGCGGAACTACGTACGCGCGCGTCACACACACTTTGAGGATTCGAGTTCTGTGTGTTGGGCTGTCTAATTCAGGGTACACGTGACCCGAGCAGCTCTCTCTAGCTAGGCTCCCTGGGGTTTTGGAGACTCTGTGCATTTGCCTAGTTTATGTATTTCTAGTCCTATTAGAACAAGGAATACTTGAAATTTCATGCAAGCTAGCCTCTCCCTTGTACTAGGTAGCAGATAGTTTCTACTTAATTTCTAAGATAGTATGTACGTAATGGTATCGGTGCGAGTCAAATGAGCAGCCGATGTCTTCGATTGTATGTTCAAAAGTTAAAACTGCATGTGTTCCATCAGCTAGCCTTTCAAGATCAAGATGTAAACTAAGCCCTAAATCGTAAGCCTTTTCAAGAATATATTTAAACTAGGTTGTTGCCCGCCCCTTGGGGCGGATTTACCTTTACCAATGTTCTGTTAATTTGCCAAGATAAATTGACAATTAGTAGTACAAACTAATTATGTGATAAACTGGTGATGATAACTCATTAGTCACATCTGTAATGTTTGCCAACTTACGAAAGAGTTGGTTTAAAGTAAATAAGGTTGTTTTGGACCACTGTTCTGGCTAAACATTAGTAATTATCCCAAGTGCTTATCTAACTAATTAAGACTGGTCTAAAAATATAGTATAGGACTTGTTAATACATGTAGACATATAACGAATCAGCACATAGTCTACTTGATTCACATCTTTTCAAGCATTTAATTAAACACTCAATCAAACACGAAAACAATTAAAACCCTTCTTTGTTGATGTAGCATTGATAAGTAGGGATCGTTCTTAACCGGGGATTGAGGGTGCATGCATAACTATGCTAGGTTTAAATGGGGGTGCAAAGTTGGTTTGTTTAACTAATTTCCTACAAAATATAAGAACAAAACGTGGCAACCATACACAAAAAGGAACCTTAGAATTCTAACATGCTTCACTTATAGACAAGCAAACAATCAAGAACCCTAAAAACCCTAAACATGCATAGTTGTCGAAAATCAATCTATATCTAATATTTACATGATCAACTCATCAAATTACCTATCCTTTAATAACCTAACCAATTTCATGCAACCTATTTGGTCTCTAAGTCATTAGCTACGTTTTACATGCATATCTCATAATTAAGTGCCAAACTCGGGAATTGCCCGATATTCAACACATCATAATCTAAACCGGGAATTGCCCTGCATTCAAATTAAGCATTAGGAACAAATAAGCATGAGTAACCAATTTCTAAGAACACCAAACAAGTCATACAAAACTAATTAAAAGTATTTAACCAAAAGACTTCAAGAAACCAATCCATAGTAATCGTAAGTTTACACAAGGAAGAAGAATAAAGAGAAGAAGACATGGTTACACTTTTTGAGTAAGGGAATTTCCCTATACTAATTCGTGCTTGATGCTCCTTCGATGGATGGAGGATGAAGACACCTTGGGATTGCCAAGCTATGTATTCGGCCCTTGAAGGATGGTGGAGGCGGTTTGTGAAGATGTGCGGCTTCCTTGGAGACTATGACGTTTTGGAGAGGCTTGAGAGGACTCTAGGACAGGGGTTCGGCTCTTTGATAAGTGATGATGAAACCCTAGTCGAGCTCTCTTTTATATAGGCCAAGCAAAGCCTAGTTCGACTCCTTTTAGAACTCTAACTATTCCACCCGGGTAACCTGACCCTTCTCCACTAAAATAGGAATTTCTCTCGTTCTAGGACTCCAAATCGCTTGATTCTAGTTGCGTTGGAAACTAGACTTCTAGATCTTTCCAACCATATGCTAATCGCGTCTAGATTCATCCGGATCTGTTCACAGTGGCTTTTTGAAGTGGGCTGATCTGCACAGGTAGATTTCCTGATTTCTAGCTTTTGATCCATTTTCTTCTTTTGAGCTTCTTTGTGGGTGAATCTTGACATGATCTTGGACATTCTTGGACACATGAGCATGGTCTTGACCCATCTTAGTGATCTTTGATCCATTCTTTATAAATCGTGGCCCATTCTTTTTCATATTTCCTCCTCATTTTAGGAACTTCCTCCTTAGTAGGTTTTGAGCTCATTTCTGCCTCCTTTACGGATTCCTCCTTTATTTCTACTTACAAACATAAAGTAAGTTAAAAACATATTTACTAAGCACAAAACAAAGTTAAATATAGAGAGAAAGACATTAATAATCAAGCATCAAATGCGTAGATCAAATTCCCCCACACTTAGACTTTGCTAGTCCCTAGCAAATACAAATCAAAGCAACGGACTCGATAAAAGAAAAATAAAGGGAAAAAAATAACAATGGGAAAAACGTCACACTTATATGTACAAAACACTTAGAAGTCTCAATGTTTCAAAGCCGCAAATTTTCATGTTATCATGTTTGAAAACGTAAGAGATACTAAGTAAAACAGCACTAAGCCCTTAGTCAAAATTTGTCTCAGAAATTTCTTAATGTATATGGCAATGGAATTACATAACTTCAAATGATAACCAAGATATGATTCATGCAATGAACAAGTAAGACGTGGTGTAAACAATGGTGATGTTAAAGCTGTGCATGTTTCGAATAAAGTTCAAATCAACTCACATGGATGCACTCATCATATTTTCACTCAAAAATGGATAGAAATAATTGAAAACCTCATGAATGAAATATTTGCACAAATGAACCAAACCATATGCTTACTCATGCAACTTACTCAACAGATTAACTGCTACTCATCTTAAGGATCAAAAAGGACTTTCGAAGGGTTGTAATGGGGCAAGGCTAAGGCATTCGAAAATTTAGATAAGTGGTGGTTAAAAACGTTCCAAAGACTTAGTCGAAATATCACAAACTTTGTAAAACCAGACTCCTTCATCTTTTCCACGCCTCCATGGTCAATCTTCTATAAACAAGGGCCAAATTTCATTTTGTTGGACCCTAACTTCATTCTAAACTCCCATTGAGCTTTGTGAACAGGACAAAGACCATATTTCTTTATTTTTTTGGGCCTTCAATTCGTAGCATACTCCAAATTCACAAGTATGGGGGACATTAATCCAAACATTTACAAAACAGAACACATTGCCATAAGAGATCACAATTTTTTTTTCTTTTCATTCTCTCAAATTCCTTTGGCAATAACACACTTTTTAAGCTATTTGGACAAGTCTATCCCCATACACACATTATACCAATCAAGGAGCATCACCAAAAATCTCCATCTTCGGCTCTTGTCGACATTACTTCACACTAAGTCTGCAGAACATAGGGTAAAGAAGTCCTACACTAGGCAAAGTGTTTAGGTATTATGGGTGACGAAAGAAAGCTTAATGTGGGCTCAAATGGTTTATCTAAGGGTGTCGCAACTCGTGCGCACATAAGGGACTCATGGCAATTTGGCTAGTGGTGGTAAACCTAAGTGCCTCTTATCATATCCAAAATCAGAGTATATGTCAACTATAAGCTTTGCAAATTCGACATGAGTAAGTTCTAGTAATCTCTAGTTCATTAAAATCTATGGCAAGTAACCAAATGATGCACATGCATAGTTTTGAGACTAATATGCATAAAATTCACTCAAAAGAAATGTATAGGCTCAAAACTCACGTTTAGGGTTCATATGACTTAAACTTATTCTCACATGCGAAATCTGTACCATGTTTAACTATCCATATCTACTACATGTCATGACACTCAAAATAACTCAATTAACACAAGAAATCATGAATGCAGTGCCATATGTATGTTCAAATTCAGTCCATTTTCATCATCGACTAACTAAGAGCATCCTAAGACTCTTTAAAACACTAAGTTAAACAAAAAGACTCAAAATACACTAAGTATGACTCAAATATTTTTTTTTTTAGGGCATCATCCGCCGGAAAGTTCCATTGTCCGTCCAATTTTTCAATTTTATGACTCAATAAAGTTGTAAACCCCTTCCCCCACACTTAAACTCTACATTGTCCTCAATGTACCAAAGTAAAGTATAGAATCAAGTATGAAAGAGAGATCTACGAAAATTCTATCTAAGAAAATTAAAAAGCAACGACAAAAATTAAAAAGAGAGGGAAGAGAATGCAAATCTGGTTTGTAGACTCCTCCATTGGGTTGCCTCCCAACAAGCGCTTGTTTTTTAAAGTCTTATAGCCTAGACGTGATGCTTCAATTTTGCTCTAAGAATGGCCTGAATTTTGAGGGCATCTCCTCCACGTTTAGGTCCTTCAATTTAGGGGTAGCCATCCATAATTACCGCGTCGGTTTTGTTCATCTAAACAACCTCCTTCTCTTGCGTTTGCCTCCTTGTTGTGCATAACTTTTTCATATTTTGGCACTTGTTTGATGCACTCAAGGGCATAAGAAATTTCTCCAAGTTGGACTCGTCAGACCTACCTGAAAACAGTTCACGAGCAAACGTAGAATTAGCAACAACCAAATTTGAAGGAATAGGGTCATTACCTTTTGTTGGGGCAAGTTGTTCAAACGAATATGCCATTGTGGCCCTAGGTGCCACATTTTCAACCGAAGATGTGGTTGAACCTCTCTCAAAAAGAATGTGCACAAGTTAGTAAATTCATGTTACAAGTTAGAAATCGCAGAAAATGAGCACAGCTGCAAGAACAATTTATATAGAATTATTATCATGTCAAAATGCAACGAAATTTTACGAGCAAGAACTAGACACATATATACAATATTCCGTAAATTTTCAGATTTTTCCGACACCTGCAGCTATGTCAAACAATTTTCACAAAACAGAAGAATGATAAGTCTCGAAAATTTTATGAACAAGTATATGTGATTAATCCTTTACAAGTTTATATGCACAAACACACAATTTCGACATAGTATTATGTCCAAGCATGTCTAAATTGAGTGCGCCTAAGATTTAAAGAGAGTACACGAAATTGGCCTTTAGATCTTTCAATGGACGTGCGACCCGCGCGATAAAGTATGCATTCTCAATCAATCGGCCTTTGATCAATCGAAAAACATGGCCAGTAGGGATAGAGATAACGCGAGAGGTAGGACTAATTTCGAGAAAACACCCCGAGGCTACCGTGATCAAGGGATATTACTCCAATGATGTTTCTCTTTCTTAGATCCAAAACCTGTCACCAGTCATAACCCAACTAGACACCATGTCCGACGTTCAGCCAAAATTTCGAGAATGACACACTCCCTCAAGTCCATAGTAGACTCCGCCCACAACCTTGTATCTCGAATGAAATACAAAGGGTTAAGGAGATAAACTAGAAAAAGAGGCGCCATCTATTCCAAAGAGTGAGACTTAATCAACCAGCTCATGTACTCAATGTAAATCGAAGACTTCCCTTAACGTTTAATTGGCTGCAAAAACAACAATATGAACAAGTGTTAGTATAAATCTCGAAAATTTACAAGTATATATGAACAAAATTTCACAACTTTACAAAAAACACATGCAATTCCATATTCTGCCAAACATGAGTACAGCAGCTTGTCGAATTTTTTTAGAATTATTGGCTCGGTCGACTGGGCTGAAATTTTTCAGGAACCAACTAGACACAAAACCAAACATTTCTGCAAAATTTCAGATTTTTTTGAGTTCTTTAGCTATGTCAAATAATTTGCACAAAATCGGGCAGTGCACAGCTCCGAAAAACAGAAAACTATTAACATAATGTACAAGCATAATCACACAATTCTTTTCAATCCCCGGCAACGGCGCCAAAATTGATTCACATCTTTTCAAGCATTTAATTAAACACTCAATCAAACACGAAAACAATTAAAACCCTTCTTTTTTGATGTAGCATTGATAAGTAGGGATCGTTCTTAACCGGGGATTGAGGGTGCATGCATAACTATGCTAGGTTTAAATGGGGGTGCAAAGTTGGTTTGTTTAACTAATTTCCTACAAAATATAAGAACAAAACGTGGCAACCATACACAAATAGGAACCTTAGAATTCTAACATGCTTCACTTATAGACAAGCAAACAATCAAGAACCCTAAAAACCCTAAACATGCATAGTTGTCGAAAATCAATCTATATCTAATATTTACATGATCAACTCATCAAATTACCTATCCTTTAATAACCTAACCAATTTCATGCAACCTATTTGGTCTCTAAGTCATTAGCTACGTTTTACATGCATATCTCATAATTAAGTGCCAAACTCGGGAATTGCCCGATATTCAACACATCATAATCTAAAGCGGGAATTGCCCTACATTCAAATTAAGCGTTAGGAACAAATAAGCATGAGTAACCAATTTCTAAGAACACCAAACAAGTCATACAAAACTAATTAAAAGTATTTAACCAAAAGACTTCAAGAAACCAATCCATAGTAATCGTAAGTTTACACAAGGAAGAAGAATAAAGAGAAGAAGACATGGTTACACTTTTTGAGTAAGGGAATTGCCCTATACTAATTCGTGCTTGATGCTCCTTCGATGGATGGAGGATGAAGACACCTTGGGATTGCCAAGCTATGTATTCGGCCCTTGAAGGATGGTGGAGGCGGTTTGTGAAGATGTGCGGCTTCCTTGGAGACTATGACGTTTTGGAGAGGCTTGAGAGGACTCTAGGACAGGGGTTCGGCTCTTTGATAAGTGATGATGAAACCCTAGTCGAGCTCTCTTTTATATAGGCCAAGCAAAGCCTAGTTCGACTCCTTTTAGAACTCTAACTATTCCACCCGGGTAACCTGACCCTTCTCCACTAAAATAGGAATTTATCTCGTTCTAAGACTCCAAATCGCTTTATTCCAGTTGCGTTGGAAACTAGACTTCTATATCTTTCCAACCATATGCTAATCGCGTCTAGATTCATCCGGATCTGTTCACAGTGGCCTTTTGAAGTGGGCTGATCTGCACAGGCAGATTTCCTGATTTCTAGCTTTTGATCCATTTTCTTCTTTTGGGCTTCTTTGTGGGTGAATCTTGACATGATCTTGGACATTCTTGGACACATGAGCATGGTCTTGACCCATCTTAGTGATCTTTGATCCATTCTTTATAAATCGTGGCACATTCTTCTTCATCTTTCCTCCTCATTTTAGGAACTTCCTCCTTAGTAGGTTTTGAGCTCATTTCTGCCTCCTTTACGGATTCCTCCTTTATTTCTACCTACAAACATAAAGTAAGTTAAAAACATATTTACTAAGCATAAAACAAAGTTAAATATAGAGAGAAAGACATTAATAATCAAACATAAAATGCGTAGATCACTACTGTATAAAAAAAAAAGGGTGCACGACACAGCTCAGGAGGCCATTGATCTTATGATTCATGTTGATTCCTTCCCTGATCGCTGACACTCATCAAAGTGAGCCAGTCACATCCATTGTGAAGCAAGCAATACCAACACAATCGATCTCGTATTTAAGTTCAAAAGGAATCATATTGACACATTTTGTTGCAAGAACATGAACAGCCTGGCAAAATCACATAAATGACCTTCAGGAAAATGGATAAAACAAAATTGAGGCAGAGGTCAACAATCCTATAGTGGCAGTCATCATTCATATAATAAAATGTCAATAGACCCACACCTCATGGTTAGCATCATAAACATATCCCACTGTAAGTTTTGATATGTCAATTGTGAAAGGATCCTCAAGTGCAAATTCTCTTGATGAAAGATCATATGGATCCATCCCTCTAATAACATCCAAAATAACAACACAACATGCGACACTTCTATCAAAGTTACTGAAACGGAGAAAGCAAAAGTACATAACCACATTTAATTCGCTCTGAAAGTAATAACAGTGCAGAAAAAATAAAAACAAAGAAACTGCAGCAAAATATGAAGTTTAGAAATTCATAAGTAAATCTAGGAAAAATACCTTTCTAATGAAGCAAAGACCTCAATGACCTGTAACATGGTTTCTACGACTTCACGAAGACACCTACTTCAAAACAGTACAATCTCATAGCTAGAGACATAGGTGTAACCGCGTAAGTTCCAGCGATTTCAGTGATAAACTTGCACATAATTCCACACCCCATAAAACTTATTCAGCTTCACATAATGATAGCATACAACTAATTCATAGACAAAAAAAAAGAAACATAATCTAAAATGAAAACATTATCATAATCATAAACCTATGAATTAAAAAGGTGAATTCGTCTAGCATGCAGTTAGATCCCAAATTCTAATAGCTATGAATTAAAAAAGTGAAAACTTTACCGTGCAAGTCTTTTCCTTCATGAGCTTGTAGATAAGCACAGAATCTCAACACATGCATTTCTACTATACAATAATTTCAACCTCCTATGCCCGTTGGAATACAAACCTAAGAACATATGGTATCATAGTAAGAAAACAATAAAACCAACTTAGGAAGCTCATATATTTTATAAACTGTGCACAGAGGAATAAATTATCACAACAAAAATCAGAATGGGAAATAGGACATCAGTATGGTAGCATAAAGTATCATTGAGAAAGAGAGGGCCAACCTGTATCAAGTCCCTTCAAAAACAATGTCTTTGCTTCAATTTATAGTCCCTTTCCAGAGTAATATGTTGTCTTCTTCAGGGATTGCAGATATCTCTGAATCTCCACCCATCTATAATCCAATCCAATTAAAATTTCAATCAACCCAACCACCAAAAATAACCTAACAAATAAAAAAGAAAAAATGCACCCAAAGAATCATTGATATGTTTTTAGAGTAGTTCATGTTCCTAAAACATAAATAGACCATATTTGTGTATAAAAAAGATCACTAAGACATGCAGACTATTAAGTATGACCTACACACAAAGGCACATCAGAACTGATTCAGATGATTGCATAGAGTCATTATTCATACTTAAAGAAACAACACAAATCTATTCTACAGTGCCACTCAATGACTACAATGCCACAAAAGTCTATTGTCCTTCCTCTTCCTACTTCCAATAAAACTTGATCACGAAGAAGCATGCGTACGTGATCTATAACTACTTATATAGAAAGTTTCAAGGAAAAGTTAATCATTACAAAACTTCTACCGATAAAGCAATTAATGTACAGATTCTCGGAGCCGGAAGGGTCAATGTATTCTAGTTTCATGTATTTATTACTAAACCTCTGTTTTGTTGAGGTTATCTTATTAAACTTATTGTTGAGAAGATTTTCAACTGCCATGCATATTCGAAGTTGATGCTTGGGTGATTGATTGAAATCAAATAACAGTAACACGTCTACTGTTCATTGCTGTTTTTATTTTGGGTGATTGATTGAAATCAAATATAGAAGAAGCATATGTATGAAAGAATATGCAATACTTATGCAAAATTGATTAAGCGGAATATGCAGCACTCATGCAAAATTGATTAAGCTGAATATGTAGTACTCTTTCGATCAACCTAAAATCGTGCCAACGAACATCAATTTCTACAATAGCAACAAAAAAAATGGCATCTTTGAAACATGGGATACGCACTCTCATTGAACCTTATACTCTCAAAAACTAAACCTTGATTTTCTACAATAGCAAAATCACATAAATAGAGAAAACATGGGATACAAACCAAAAATGACCCAAATAATATTAAGCAAAAATTAAATTAAATTAATTAAACATGTATTTGGGTTTTAGGGCTTTGCACCATTGATATCGACTCTTCTTTGAAACATGGGAAACAAACAAAAAATGACCCAAATGAAATTAAGCAAAAATAAAATAAAATAAATCATGTATCTGGGTTTTAGGGCTCTGTACCATTGTTACCGACCTATTCAGTTTTGGTGGCTGATCTTTCCTCCTCTCCTCACTTTCTTTCTTGTGCTCTATTTTACCCTGCTTCCCCCGAAGCAAAATCGGGGAACCCAGCAATGAAATAGCAACAAAGTAAGTAAACTCAGATCCAAACCTAACGAACCCAAATTGATTGAGAACAAAATGCATTGATTGAAAATGAAAATAGAGAGAAACCCAACTAATCGCAGAATTGGAAGCTTCTGAAACTAAACTGATGTAAAATCCACGAAAATCAGTTTCGATTGCTAGAGAGCAAGAGACTGAGGCTATCTGATCGAAAATCAAGCAAAAGATGGTTTCGATTGTGAGAGAGCAAGAGACTGAGACTATCTTATCCAAAACAGTGGTGATTGCAAGAGAGGCAGAGAGTAAGAGAAGGCTGAGAGTAAAAAGTATTCAGATCCAAACGATAAATTTTGTTCCATTTTTTGCACAATAGTGACAAAAATACCCTCCTCTTAGGAGCAGTGAATCACGGCTTCTGTACAGTGATTTTGTACAGTGGACCATGATTGTTATATAGGTAAATTTGGAGATTTAGAGAAAATCATTATCTTGTTTCATCACTCTATCATGACATTATTTTGCAGCATTGCATTATTTGGCTCAGAGGAGAAAGCAAACCGATTTGTTCCTAATGCAGAACAGAAAAACTGTGTTATTGTGTCATCCAAGACAACAAAACTAAAGGATATAGACATCGAAGCTGTTAGTAATGCACTTTCAATGTTCAACATGTCCCTAGCTCTGTTCTAACTGGGTTGAAGCTCAGTTTCGAAAACGATTTATGTACCTTTGTTCGTGTTTTGTTATACACTTGCTCGTCAACAAATTGATGAAAGACACAACAAAAAATTGATAGAATCCAAGCTATTACAGAGGAAGTTCGAAGGAAAAAGATGAAATCCAAACAAATCAGAGCCATGTTTAAGGAGAAACCCGATTATCATCAATAAAATTCCAGTAATATTAGATCAGTTGGTTGCAAGGTCCTCAACAAAAAACGAAGCAAATAGATTAGAGGAGAGATAGAGAGATTTACCCAATTCTTACTTGGATGCTTCGATTGCGATCGATTGAGAGAGGAAAGATAACAGAGAAGCTGGCAGTTTGCATGTGAGAGGAGATGAGCAATCGATAGTATTGAATACTAAATCATTGCACAAAAAGAAAAAGTCCATAAAAAAACAAAGCTTACCGATCATAAACCGAGGGAGAAACGGGTAAGCAAGATCGGGTGCAATCCAAGAGAGACTCTCGGTTGTCCAGAAATTTGTTGCCTGGGCACTGAAGTTGGATTGAAGAACAACCAAGAGCGAGGTTTCGCCGTCCACACAGAGAGAAACAGACGTTGAAACACAGTAAGCAGAAACCCGACCCAACGAACCTAGACGATGCAATGAACCCTGAGCAAGCAAGACCAGATCCAAACCTATATGAACCCAGACAAAATCTAATAAATAGATCGAAGGAGAAAATGAAATCGAAGCAATCGAGCGAGGCATGAGAACTCTCTGTAAGCAAGATAATGAGTGATGAGTGGTGTAGAGAGAGACAGAATGTCAGGTACCTGAACTTGTTCTTGGTGAACCTGGAGAGCAGAGATGAACAACGAAATCAATCGAAAAAATAGATGAAATCGATCGCCAACAGATCACAGAAATGCTCCTGGATAAAACAATGTTGGACGGAAATACCCCCTTTGAACAGTAAAAATAACAGTAAAGGGATGTTTCAGAATTGTTAGATAGGAAATATATACAGACTTACGTAATGTATCATAGGAGACAACATGTTGGAAAACACCGACATTGTTAAATATCCATTTTAATGTTGTACTGAATAACTATTAGATTCTAAAAACACAGGGACTATAGCACAGATTCTGAAGAATTCAACACCCACCCAGAAAATAGAATCACAGATTGTAAGTAGCTATAGCATGAACAATGATGCACCCCAACCATTACAACCTATCTAGTTCGCTTTCATGCACCTCCGCACTACAATTAACAATAAATAAATTACTATAATTACAACAACAAAAATATCAAAACCATAACACCCTATCCATGCCAAAACCATAACACCTTATCCAATATATCTACTACGCTTTCATGCACATTTGCACCTTACAATTATAGATGCATAAAAATCATAATCAAATCACATTAATAGAGTTGTAGGTACAATTGGAAGTGAACAAAGAAGCACACAAAAGGGTTGAAGATTAAAGCAGTCATCGATGCAAAAAATAATCACAAATCACAAATCAGTAAATATCAAGGATCAATAGCCCAAAGACCAATTCACTAAATCATCAATTGGTACTAATCTATCAATTGGCTGAATTGCAAGCAAAACCAATACCTACATAGATTTCTATCATCGTCTCCGAGTTTTTTCTCTATGAAAAAAAAATTATCCACCAAATAATTAACATATGGTGTTGTATGTGCCTGTCTAATAACTCTCTTAATCACATTGTATATATACAATGTATATTCTGTTCTGCATATATACAGAACAAACTGCTATTACTACTCATGTTATATATGCATATATGGGTCTTTAGCTTTTTGATCGTGTATGTATAACAAATTGTATTTTGTATTTATACAGTTTGTTAATAGCTAATAATAGCAAATATGATCGTGTATGTTCTGCTCAAAACAATGGAGAGATGGGTGTAAGAGAAATAGAAAGTAAACTAATGAGACCAAAAAATCGTAGAACCAAAAGCCAGCAAAGAGATCAACAGTACAGTTGCTTGGCCAAACTATAATCATATCAACTTTAAAAAACTATATAACAGACCATAAAGAGGACATCATCCAAAGACAATAAAGAGATGCTCCAAACATATAATGAAGTATAACATATCACAAAGGGTGGTCATAACAATGAGGAAAATGCTTGATTTGCTGCCTAAGCCAATGCACTACATTGCTGACACTATGATTAAAGCCTACTCTATTACCGTCCACATAATCAAGGATACAAAGAATTAAACATAATCCATAAAGCAGGTTAATCAACAACTAACACTTGAAGTTTTTTTCCAATTCACTTTCTTATGATCAAAGACCAAAAAGACCAGGCCAATTAATAAGAACCCTGGAGAGTTCTCATATTCTAATTGTTTTATCAGAACAAAACCAGTTGTTGGCTGTTCCAATATATAGCCCAATTAGAAAACTTTGGTAAGCTGATCAACTCCAATATCATTTGACACTTATAAACAAACTTTGATCCGATATCACCAATCCAAAATCCAAAAACAATCATATTATGAACAAAAAGTTCAAAGCTTATTGCAGAGGCTCATTCTGCTAAACCAACTGATAACACTGTGACCCAAATACACAATAAGTCACCTCTGCCAAATCAACACACTTAACTATACATCAACCAATCTGACCAGAACACCATAGATAATCAGAAGCATGTCATAAAGAATTCGCCGTGCTTTCAAAATGCTGCTTAAGAAACGACTTAACAGTTAACACACTTCTAATAACACAACACTTCCAACCGAGCTAAGTAGACACTCTTTCCTATCCAGCTATCTCACAATTGTTTATCAGTTTGATAAGCTTCAATCTAAACTTACAGATATAGTCATATAGATAGTCCACAGAACAATTTCAAATTTCAAATCCCCAAATCACTTCAGCTCCAAAATTCAACAACCACAGATATGCTAGCAGTTAAAAATAAAAAAACACAAACCAAACTATCATAAACTCAAAATCTCAATAATCAAAACCCTAAATTAGCTTTACCTACTCTGAGAGACGTCGTAGATCTGAGACTTGATGGCCATGAGCAGAGGCTTCTCGGGGTCGGAGCCATCGTACTGCTTGAGCTCCTCGGCGGCGATCTCGCCGAGCTGGACCGGCGGCGGAAGAGGCTTCATCTCCTCTAAGTTTCTCGGCCTGTGGTGGCTATCAGACGGCCCAAAGATGCCGGAGAGGACATGGTAAGCGGCGAAGAGAAGAGCCAGGACCGTGAAGAAAGTCGCCGGAGATAGGCCTGTGTAGGCCACGATGGCCTCCTTGAGTGTTTCCCATAGTTGCAGAGCCATAGTTGATTTTGAGAGGGAGAGAGAAGAAGACGACCAAGAGTGGGGTTGTTTGTTTTACCAACGTCGAGTCGTAAAGAGCGTGTTGGTTTTGATCTTAACCAGAGCCACCAATCGGACCCGACCCGACCCAAATCGATCACCGGTGCACCCACCACAACTTCAACCCCTTCGCCGATCCACCTCTCGACTCTTGCTGCTCCGACGGCGACTGGTTCTCCGACGCCGCCTCCGACTCCGACCGTGACGTCAGCTGCTTCGTCACCGACCTCTTCGACCCCCGCGATTCCTCCTCCGATCACTGTCCTCCTCCCAACGTCGGGGGCGGCAGCTGCGTTCTCGTCTCTGCGACCGAATTGGAAATCGAAGGTCAACACGACGACGACGCTGCCGGGTCAAACTCCAATTCGAGGCCAGGGTTTGGCGTGGACAATTTTGGACGAAAATGCCCCCTTTGAACAGTAAAAGTAACAGTGAAAGGGCCGTTTCAGAATTGTTAGATAGTAAATTAGTAGGAAAACATAGCCATCTCTTAGCCAATCGATCGAGAATACATCAAGAATATTTAGAAGCATTAAGTTCGGCTTACTGGCTTACACTTCCTTCTCCCATCATTATTCAGGCAAACAACTATTCATCTAACAACGATTGGATATGTTAACAGCTCACATACGTACATAGTTTAAGGCTTTAAGCTAACGGTACCGACCAAGATCTGAACCTATAGCATTAGTGAAAGAAGCTCCCTGAATATATGCTCCATCAAAATCAGCAACTTGCAAGTCTGCACTGTCAAAGACCGCCCCATAAGCATCAACGTCCCTTAAATCGGAGCAAGAAAGATTTGCTCCAGAAAAACATGTGTTACGCAGGCAGGCGTGGCTGAAGTCTATCTCCGACAAGTCCAAATTAGAAAGATCAATGCCAGAAAGATTAACGCCCCGGAAGCTAGGCTTCTTATCAGATTTTCGAAAGTAGATGTACTTAATGACATCAGAACGAGTAAAATCTGGATTCGATTGCTTTGTCTGCTTCTTACTTAAAATAGCATCGATCCCATTAACCAGCCGTTTAAGTTGAAAGTATCGAGCCTCCTTCAGAAGTTGTGATAACTTAGAGTCCTCAAGTGCAGCAGGAACATCACCATCTCTTAACCAATCGAGAATGTATTCAAAATATTCTCCATTCCTATCAATAAAAACATATCCCTTCTCATCTCGAACCAAGTTGTCATGTTCCCTAAACATTGCAGCAAGCATCGAATTTGGTTCGCGCTCCGTCAGACTGGCTATGCAGGTGCAAAACTTCTTTCCTCCAACATTAAGGCGAACAAGGGACGAGGAGTTGTCAGCAGTCATATTGCGTTCTTTGAATTATGCATCAAGAATGAAACGAAATAAAAATCAGATACAAATTTATCACATGATTATTTTAACATAGAAAATGAGTAAAAATTGAACTGGAGAATCTCTCCGCAGTGTACAGAAGTAAGATATGTAACTGATCGAAATGAAGAAAATGAAGATGGTGATCGAACCTGCAGGTGCAAATAGTTGAGATATGATCGAACGAACATACAGTGTGAAGTTTTGAACCTTGCATATCGCACTTATATACAGCATATGGGAATTTTATAGGTTTGCAAATACGTAGTAAATACATTTGTGAAGGAGTAGTCAAAAACACATTCGTTTTCTGCTCTTGGTCTTTCTAGAACTACAAAAATTCAACATGGAGGCAAGAGAAAATTAACTACAACTTTTATGTTTTCGAAATTTTGTTAATGTTATTTCAGATGATTCGTGCATTTCCTATATTTCAATGCTTCGTGCTTTTAATCTCCACTTAAACTTCACATCCTCATCCAGTGTATGTTATAGGAACATCATATTGATTAGAACCTAATTTTATTGTTAAAAGTTTCATGAGCATTTCACAAGTAGGTGGTGTGACATTTTCTTCCCACCATTCTGTTAGCATAGGAGCTTACGATGGACCAGCTGTAGACTAGCACTAGTCCTATCCTACTTCTGTTATGTAGTTATGCTATGTGTGTGGTTGGGATTAGGAAGACGTAGGATTTGTTAGAGATCACAGATGGTGCTTAACTTTATATAGAGTTGTACCTCTCATATCTTATCAAGTAAGAAAAGAAGAGAAAATTAGCGACAGAGAGAAGAGCTATGATTCAGGGAATCAAAGTTATATCAATAGTCTTTTGCACATGATTACTGTTCGTCTTGATGATGATAACTTTTCTACTTTGAGTTTTCAAATTGAGTCTTTGCTTCAAGAAAATGATCTCTTTGAGTTTCTTGATGGATCTTTACCATGTCCTCCACTTGCTTAAGATCAAAATGCATATGTTTCTCAGAATGGGAATAACAATAATGGCAATCAGAATGGTGGTAATGGAAGAGGGATGTGGAATAATAACAATAATGGTGGCAGATTAAATAATAACGGTGGAAATGGTGGAAGATGGAGTAATGATGGAAATGGTGGAAAGTTTCAAGGCAATCATTGGAATAATAACAAGAATAACAACTCTGGTGTTGCTAATGCTGGTAATAATGCCAATTCTGGTGGTATTATTGAGTATCAAATCTTCTCAAGAAAGGGTCATTCAACAGCTACTTGCTACTACAGGAATGGTGAATCTTAGAATTCTGCCTCAACTTTTGTGGTTGAGTGCCAAATCTATGGCAAGAAAGGTCACACTGCCTTAAACTGCTACCACATAACCAACTTTGCCCATCAAGGATCTCCACCACCTGCTCAACTTCAGGCCTTGACTGCGCAAAACTCTGTTGATTTCACTAGTCCAAATTCTTGGATCTTGGAAAGTGGAAGTACTCATCATATGACTGCAGATGTTCACAGCATCAACTAAGCTCAGTCGTACGACTCTAATGACAGGATTACTATTGGCAATGGTTCATGTTTGGATATTAAACACACAGGTTATATTGTGCTCATACCAGCAAGACATGTTATTTGTTTACAGAATGTCTTACATGTGCCTCACCTAGCTATCAATTTGCTATCTTTTAGCAAACTTTGTAGAGACAATAAATGCATAATTATAGCTGATGAGAATGAATTTTGTTTGCTAGACAAGGCAACTCTGGTGGTAATCTATCAAGGAAGGAGCAACGGTAATGGATTGTATAGGATACTAAATACTTTGTCCAGTTCTCAGGTGTCTTCTGCTACTTACTTAGATCAGAAAGTGAAGTCATCATTGTGGCATTTGAGGTTAGGACATCCATCCAATGAGATAGTTCATAGAATGTTGTCTTTGTCTAAAATTGAGTTTGTCTTAGATGAGGTGTAGAGTGTGTGTAAAGGTTGTATGTCAAGAAAAATATCTAGACTTCCTTTTACTGAGAGTGATTATAGATCAGATGCGCATTTTACCAAAGTTCATAGTAATGTCTGAGGGCCATCTCCATATGAGTCTATTCAAGGGCATATGTATTTTGTAACCTTTACAGATGACTATACAAGATTTCTTTGGATATTTATAAATCAGAAATTCCATATATTTTTGCCAATCTCCATGCCTTTGTTTCTACTCAGTTTGCTTTACCTATCAAAAATTTTGCAAACTGATATTTGGGGGTGGGGGGTTGTAATAGCAATGTCATGAATCAGTTTCTTCTCTCAAAAGGTATCTAACATTTTATTTCTTATCCATATACACCTCAACAGAATGATGTTGCTGAGGGAACGAATAGACACATTCTTGAGACAGCAATTTTCCTAATCCATGTTGCTCAACTTCCCTTCTCACTTTGGTTCTTTGCTTGTGCTCATGCCTCTTTTATCATAAACAGAATGCCTAGTTCAATCCTTGGTATACAATCACCCTTTTCAAAACTTCATGGTACTAATAGTATAATTTCTCTTCCTAAGGTGTTTGGGACAATTTGTTATCCATATCTCAGACCATATAATTCCAATAAATTACAACCTAGATCTACTGAGTGTGTGTTCTTGGGATATGCCACATGATATAAGGGTGTTATTTGTTACAATCTTGCAACCAATAAAATTCTGATTTCCAGACATGTCATACATGATGAAGATAGATATCCATTTTACAATGGTCCACAACCAAAGGAAACACAAATCAAAACTAAGATTTTTGAGTCTGTACAAAGGCCTTATGAAGTAGTGTCTCTTTTGGTTCCCACTAGACAAACCAGTTCTCATTCTGAAAATCATGAATTCAATGCTTCTAGAACTGATGTTCACAATGCACCTAAGTCACATAATGTAGAAGAGTCTAGACAATCCACTATTGCTAGTACAGATTCCACCACCATGTTGCATGTCCTCAATCCTGCACAACTTGATGTAATTTTATCTTTACCTTTGCAAGTTACACTTGTGCCTAATCATACAAAACAATTTATGGTTAATGATGAAGATTTAGATGCTATTGTCAATGGAGCTAATGCTGCAAACATTGCTCTTAATGACCTTGTTGACAATAATCATTCCATGGTGACAAGAGCTAAAGCAGGAGTATATAAGAAGAAGTCTTTTGCAGATTTTCACTGTTATTCTGCAATGATAGAAACTAGAAGCTATGATAGTTATGCCTTTTATTCTATTTTCACTGGAGTTCAAGAAATTATTGACATCACAGAACATACATCCTATGAGGCTGCTTGTGGTGTTCCATAGTGGGAACAAGCTATGAAGGAGAAAATTGAAGCTTTGCATAATCAAGGAACCTGGTCTTTGGTGCCTCCTCTAGAAAATAGGAATATTGTTGGCTGTAAGTGGGTATATAAGGTGAAGAAAAATCTTAATGGTACTGTTTCAAGATATAAAGCAAGGTTACACTACCAACATAACAGCTTTAGGCAACGATCTAAAATCGTTGCCTATAGTTTGAAAATCGTTGCCTATAAGTATAGGCAACGAAAATTCGTTGCCTATACCGTCGTTGCCTTTTCATCGTTGACTATACTATAGGCAACGAAAAACCAAACCGATTCGTTGCCTATAGTTCGGGGTTTAGGGGTTAGGGTTTTCTACTATAAGCAACGACTAGGGTTGAATCGTTGCCTATAGTTTCACTGTAGGCAACGACTTCTTCGTTGCCTAAAACCCACCGACAGCTCAACTTTGACCACCTTTGAAACTATAGGCAACGACGTCGTTGCCTATACTGAAGAATTTCGTTGCCTATAGTCAATAACATCGTTGCCTATAGTTTGAATTGTTGTATTTCTGGAAAACTATAGGCAACGAAATGGACCAATTTCGTTGCCTATAGTTTGAATTTTTTTTGGTGGCAAACTATAGGCAACGAAATTGGTCCATTTCGTTGCCTATAGTTTGTGTTATTTTAAAAAAAAATACTTGATTCTGGATTGGGCCCAATTCCAGAATCTACAACATTTACATGAGTTCAAACCACAACAGCGTACACATTCCAGCCTAAATCAAAAACTAGCTACGTGCTACTGATCAAAGTTAACACAATTGAGGAAGTCCTCGTGTGAACCCTCCTGCTGGTCGTCACCCCTGTAAAACTGATGCTGCAGCGACGGCTCGGCGTCCCCAAAAAACTGATACTGTTGCGGCGGCTGCTGGTGGTCCCCATATAACGGCGGCTGTTGGTGACCCCCAAAATACTGCGGTTGTGCTGTAGGCGTGAACAGATTTGGCTGAGTCTGTGGGTGCGGCTGCGAAGCCCCCCGAGGTTGCTGAGATTGAAAGAATGCCCACATTTGGTCGTGCTGCTCCTTCTCACGGGCTCTTTCCTGCTCCATGGCTTCCCTGGCACGCCTCATCTCCTCCAACTCCTCCTGCTGCCTCCGAATCTGCTCCTCCTGCCTCCGAATATGCTCTTGTTGGCCGGACGACCTAGAACTGCTGGACCCGCTGGAGAATTCTGGAGTCATCTTCAAGACTCCATTTCCTCTGTAACCCATCCCCTTGGCCCAAAACTTGTTCTTTCCAACGGGAAGCGCATCTGACACGCACCTCGCCGCATTAATGGGCGTCATGTGGTCAACCTGAGATGCATACTGGGTCACCTCCTCCTCCGTGCACCCCTGATGCAGCTCTCGAGCTACTTTAGCACGCACCTTCGGGATCGACTCAACCAATCTCTCCTAATAGACAATGCAAAATCGGTGACGCATTAATAATTGAGTAAAATACAAGAATTAATTAAACATGAGATGTATCAAATATGGACAAATATTTATTAGATACTTACAACATATTCAGGGTTGTTCGGATACCCATGTCGGATGGAATACACGAGAGGATCGGTCTCTGGTTCCAACCTTGCCCCACGACGAGTCCATCTCTCATACGTTCGGGAACCGCAATGATGTGGGTTCACGTTCTGCGCTCGGTTTTTAGCATTTTGTTTCGAAATGTGCTTGTCACCATAAGAAAATGTGCACAATTATTAGCCAATTATATATATAGCATAAATTAGAGAATATTCTCGCAACATTAATTTTTTTGATTAAAATCCAACCCATTTAATTTACCTACACAATATATTAGAGATTTACCTACATATTAAATTAATAACATAGATAGAGATTTACCTACTACCTCTTGCGTATATAAAATAATATATCATAAAATGTAGGTAAATTAATAATAATAATATTAGTTTAGATTTAGGTACGCAAATCAATTCATGTGCATACCACAAGCTTGGGATGCTTCCAGTGGGCTATAAGCCAGTTCCACTCGTACTCCCGGTATCTGAACTCACTTGGAGTGCCATTTCGGCCTTTATCTATGTTCTCCTCCCAGAACGTCTTCAAGTGGGACTTCCACTCTCGATACCTATATTGATGCAACAAAAATATCATATAACCAACACTTTATATTCACAAATCTAACGTATTCAGGATACTTAGCCTTATATAAATCCAAAATCACATCACCTAGACGCGAGCTTTCGTTCACACCACCCCCCGGGCTGCTTCAGCCGATCGTCAATAATAAACCATTGCTGCAATACACGTATACATAATTAGCCTCATAAATATGTATGTTTGGTGGCTTATAATAATAAGAATGCCCATATTTTTATGACAAATTAATGTAAATTTAACTCACCGACAGTGCATTATGCACTCGGGCCTTCACTTGAGCATCAACTGAACCCCACGAGTCCCACAACATCGGGACGATATCACGTATGACAAATCCTGCTTGGCTAGCATACATCCCTTTGTCAGAATACTCGATAGCCGAGCCATCGTCCTCATAATCAATATGAGCCCGATTGTCACCAACTCGATCTTCAATACCCTTCCCGGTTGTGGTACCTCTGCTCGCTTTAGCTTTAGGGTTGACGACGGTGCCTAAGACACGGTACAAAAGAAGGAAATTAAGAAATAGAACCTAATTTAATGTACTGTATCTACTAAAAGAACATAAACTTACCATTCTCGTAAGTGAGCTGGCCCTTAACCCTCACACTCAACAGAGGTTGAGAGAACGGCTCATATGTGTATGCTTCCTCAGGCGTCGTGAACGGGTCCTCATCATATATGGCCACGTTGTTAGGGTCGAGCTGAGGTATCTTCGGAATAACCGTAGGGAAGAACAAGTCCCTGGGCGGGCATAAGTGCACAGAATCCGTGCGGGATGCACTGCCGGATGGCCCAGATGATCCGGAATTAGGGTGTGGCGTCGCCGGATTGGGGGGAAGAGGTGGCATACGCGGTGGGTCCTACTGGTTTGGCCATAGTACCCTCGTACTATTTGGGCGTTCGCTGCTGACTGAGTGACGACCGGATTCCGTGGTGGAGTTTCGGCTGCTGTTGCGGGAGGGTCGTTCATGAGACACCGAGTGACGTGGACCTTGGGGATCCTGGGATGCTGTATATAGTTGGAGGTGACGATTGGAATGTACATAGACGGTCTCAAGACTGTCCGGTACGGTGCTTCCAGAACTCTGACCAACGGACCTAGACCCACTCCTGGGTCCTTGAGGGTTCAACCCGGAGGACATTTGAGGTGTCGCTCCTTGAGGTGACGAGGAGGAAGCTCCTTTCTGTTTCCCACTTTTCCCGGGAATCAATCTTTTGAACACCGACATTTTTATTAATGTCTGCAACAAAATAACATAATGAATAGCTTACAATTGAGGCAACACTAACCTAAATTTAAATTTTGTCTAACTAAAATGAACAACCCAAACTAAAATCACACTTATTCCCAATTCTAATTACCTAAACTAAATAACCAAACTAAAATCACACTTATTCCCAATTCACCTTACATAAACTAAATAACCAAATTAAATCCTCTAATCCACAATATAATCCCAACCTAATTAAATCAACAATCCAACATAGTTCATCATCCTTACCAAAATCAAACCTAAATAAAACCTAAATTCAACAATACAAACTAAATAACAACACAAATCCAACTAAAATCAACCTAACCTAAATCCAACACAAATCCAACACAACCTAACATAAATCACAAGACAAATCCAACACAAATCCAACTAAAATCAACCTAAATCACGTTGTTTATATATTCAAGTAAGGAGAATCATGAGAGAATGCGAACCTATATTCGGGAGAGGGCAGAATATATACTCAAGCGAGAGTAATAGGTGCGGCGGCGCTGGTCGTTGCGGCGAGGGCGAGGGCGAGGGCAGAAATCCGGCGAGAGTACTATTTGGGCAGTCTTTCGAATCGTTGCGGCGGCGCTGGTCGCGACTGGGTCATTTATTCGACCTATTATAGGCAACGAATGGCAGAATCGTTGCCTATACTTTAGGCAATGAGGAGGACTTTAGGCAACGACACCAATACTTTAGGCAACGATTTGTGTCGTTGCCTATAGTATAGGCAACGAAATCAATATTAAAGGCAACGAAATTTTCGTTGCCTATACTATAGGCAACGAAATCAATATTAAAGGCAACGAAATCAATATTAAAGGCAACGAAATTTTCGTTGCCTATACTATAGGCAACGAAATTTTCGTGTCCTATACTATAGGCAACGAAATCATTATTAAAGGCAACGAACTTCAATTTATAAGCAACGAAATTCATAAAGTCTACATAGCCATTCAAGTTCACAGGCTGAACCAGGGTGAACCAGGGTGAACCAAGCTGAAGACTATAGGGTGAACCAAGCTGAACCAGGGTGAACCAAGGTGAACCAGGGTGAACCAAGCTCGAAGACTATACTCAATTACATCTCTAACTAAGGCTGATAATCAGAATCAGAATCATCGCTAGAGTCTGACGCAGTTTGATAGTTGAAGTCTGGTAATAGGTGCCGCTCCTCGTCCTCGTCACTCGAGTCTTCATCAAAGTCATTTGGATTAACATTTAGAAGTGCTGCTCCAGAATTTTGAACCACAATACCAGGTCGAACATTATTAAGGCGAATTGTATCAGATTCCGGAATGTCAATTCCATTTCCCTCTTGGTATGCTGCAACTTCTTCGTCATCTTCATTCTCACCAAGTGTGGCAGCACTGTACACATTCCTAGCTTGCACATGGTTTACTACTTTCCACGGGGGTCTGTTCATAAGATCGTCAAGGTAAAACACTTGTTTGACCGATGTGGCAAGAACGAAAGGATCCTCCTCATACCAGCTTGTGGCAGTATTCACGGAAATGTATCCATACTGATCGATGCGAACGTTCTCCGGACGAGTATCAAACCATCTGCACTTAAACAAGTAAACTTTCATGCGCTCACCATACATGAGTTCAACCACTGAATGGAGTACACCGTAGTAGTCAGGATCGTTATCCCCACCATGCACCATTACCCCACAATTCTGTGTCTTCACCCTGTTGTCTCTTTCTTGACACATAAATTTCACGTCATTGACCCTACACATCGCGTAAACTTTTGATGATATAGGTTTCATAGCCAAGAGCCTCAATGCGTGTGACCATTGTGGGTAACCATCATCTTCTACATAGTTCATCTGAAACAAATAACCGTCAATATTAGATACGACATTTCATATAAATAACCGTCACAATTTGCTTTTACACGTCATATATATTATGACTAAATGAATATATACTCACCCATGTGCCAAAAAAATTTGCAAAGGTCCGGTTGTGGTACGCAACATCCCCGCAAACCTGTGGACTTCCAAGGTGTGTGTCTTTCCAATATTTAACTTCTTGACAATTAATGAGTACACACCAGTGTGCAATGTCTAACTCATATGGTGTCAACTCCCACTCCCCGTGCAACCTACTCTGTGGGTAAACATCATTAGAGACTACAGAAAGGTTGAACTAGGGTTCATCTACCGACATATTCGAATGTGGGTCCTCAAGCGCTCCCAAATACAGTTTGACGTACGTTACGCACTCGTGCGCAAGATATGCTTCGGCGATACACCCTTCAGGTGCAGATGTATTATGTACATACCCTTTGTAGTCTCCCAGTTGTCTACAAAGATGAAAACAACTTGTTATTATTGTACTACGTAGAACAAGAATAAATTAATATATAAAGACTTAATTAGCAAACATCATACAAATGCAAGGTATATACCTCTCCATTGGATACATCCAAGTGTAGTGAACGGGACCGGTGAGCATCAATTGCTCGGGAAGATGCATCATCAAGTGAGGCATGATGTCGAAGAAATTTGGGGGGAAAATCCTCTCCAACTTGCACATGATAAAAATGATGTCCTTTCGCATTTCTTCAAGGTCTGACATTTTCACTTCTCTGGTGCATAACTTTTGAAAGAACCTTGACAGCGCCACTAACGGCTCTACCACCTCATCATCAAAGTACCCTCAAATCATAATAGGGAAGAGGCGTTGAAGTAGTACATGGCAGTCATGACTCTTTAATCCATAAATCTTATTGTCCCTGTAGTTAACACACCGACTTATATTTCCAGCAAACCCATAAGGATACTGGACGTTAGCCATCCACACAAAAATTTCATGCTTCTCGTCACGCGTGACCGTGTAAGGAGCTTGGGGCATCTTTCTCCCCTTCTTTTTCAACCACAGATGTTCCCGCAGTTTCATTTTTTCCAAATCAACGCGAGCTTTAGGGCCATCTTTGGTTTTACCTTGCCAATTTAGAACGGTGCCCACCACACTTTCACACACATTCTTCTCTATGTGCATGACATCTAGATAGTTCCTGATAGGCAACATCCGCCAGTACGGGAGTTCCCAGAAGATGCTCTTGTGTGTCCAGAACTTATACCTGTCGGGTATCTTCGGTATAGTCGCAACAACCTCAGGATGATTGCTCAATGGCCCAAAATTATACTCATTCAGGACTTCTAAGATTTCATCTCCAGTCCATCCCATGGGTTGCAGACCTTCTTCTACAGTGCCGTCAAAAGCCTGGGCGTCCTGGCGAAATGGGTGATGTCGTGGAAGCCAACATCGGTGACGCATATGGACAATCTTCGAGCAATGAGCTTGTCCAAACATGGCAGTCATGCACTCTGGACAGGCCCTGTACCCCTTGGTTGGGTTTCCCGACAACATCCCTCGACCTGGAAAATCACTGATTGTGCCCACAAGCATAGCACGCATTCGGAACATCTCATTTTTAAACCTGTCGTAAGTGGGATGACCAACTGTACTCAAGTGCTGAAGCTCCATAATCAATGGCCTCATGTACACATCCAGACACTTTCCTGGATAACCCGGCCCTGGAATCAACAGAGTCAGCATATTATATTCTTTCTTCATGCACATCCACGGAGGAAGGTTGTACGGTACCAATATAACGGGCCATATGCTATACTTCTGACTCATGTTGCCGAAGGGGTTGAATCCGTCAGTCGATAGCCCCAGCCAAACATTTCGGACTTCAGCTGCAAAATCAGAAAACACATTCACCAGGTGCTTCCAAGCCTGACCATCAGCAGGGTGTCTAAGGATATCATCGTCAGGCGAAGTCCTCTCAGCCCACCATCTCATAGCTTTCGCCGTGAATGCACACATGAACAACCTTTCCAGCCTATCAATCAGTGGGAAATACCGAAGTATCTTCACTGCTTTCTTGTTTCCTGCAAGAGTGTACTTCCACCTTTCCGTACCACACACCGGACAGTAATCAAGCTTTGATAGATCCTTCCCGTCATCGTTTACACCCCAAAAGAGAACGCAATCATACATACATGCGTGAATCTTGGTGTAGGAAAGTCCAAGATCTTTGAGGACATGTCATATCTTACGATGAGTGGGGGGAAGACGATGACCGGGGGGCAGCAGATCACCAGTCAACTGAAGCCACCTATCGACCGCTGCCACGGTGCTCTTGGTCTCCACTTTTAGCTGCATCACTGCCATCACACTTTCAAGGACTGTCTTAGGACATCCGTGGTACAACGGAGTTTGATGCATCTGAATCAGGTTGTGGTACTTGTCCATACCACGTGTGTTGACATAAACTCTAGGTAATGGCTGGACTGGCTCAATGTGAGGGAAATTCTCAACTTCTGGAGGAACATATACTGGTGCTTGAGAATCATGAAATACACCGCTCTCATGAGGAAACATATCGTCGATGAACCTCCTGGTGGGATCATAATTGGATGAACTCGCAGTATCAGCAAATTGTCCATGATCATGCGGATCGGCTGCTGATGCTTCACCGTGATAAATCCAACGGGTGTACTTATTCCAAAATCCGTTTCTATGAAGGTGTCCCTCAACTGTAGCAATGGGACAACGATTGCCGCGACACCAACATTGTTTACATGGACAATAATGCACTGGCAACTCTCCACAATTAGCCGCCACAAATTCCAGAAATCTCCTAATTCCCTGCCCATATCTTGCATCAGTTCTATCCAGCCTCATCCAACTCTTGTCCATCCTGAAATGCACTGGCGATTCCAGAACGTTTCAGATTTTTCCACCGATTTTGATTTGAATGGAGGAGCTGCTGGCTAGATCTGATATAATAATAATTATAGGCAACGAATTACTATTTTGTTGCCTATATTGTTTTTCGTTGCCTATTAAACTATAGGCAACGATTTTTTCGTTGCCTATAACCATACTTTAGGCAACGATTTGCATAGGCAACGATTTTTTTCGTTGCCTATAAACCGAACATTAGGCAACGATTTTACTTCAACAGGCAACGAACTCGTTGCCTATAGTATACTATAGGCAACGAAAACCCTTGTCGTTGCCTATAGTATACTATAGGCAACGAATTTACCAGCTCGTTGCGCGTTGTT
Source organism: Geum urbanum (assembly GCA_946800695.1). NCBI lineage: Eukaryota > Viridiplantae > Streptophyta > Magnoliopsida > Rosales > Rosaceae > Geum > Geum urbanum. Next base: position 37,636,744 of record OX327016.1, read on the forward strand.
TTAAAATTCGTTGCCTAAAGTGTTTATGTTGGTAGTGTTAGTGGCACAAAGTTTTAGTCAACAATATGGTTTGGATTTTGAGGAGACATTTACTCCTGTTGTTAGGCATACCACAGTTAGGTTGGTATTGGCTTTGGCAGCATCAAACAAATGGCAACTCAGACAATTAGATGTTAAAAATACATTTGTGCATGGTGATTTGAAAGAGGAAGTATATATGCAGCAACCAAAAGGATTTTCTGATGTAGATCATTCCTCATATGTGTGTAGATTACACAAGTCCTTATATTGTCTAAAACAAGCTCCAAGAGCTTGGAATGAGAAATTTACAAGGTTTTTACCAGCCATTGGTTTTCAGTCCAATCATTCTGATCCAAGCCTCTTTGTTAGAAGTGTTAAGTCTACTGTGGTGATACTATTGTTGTATGTTGATGACATAATTCTCACTGTCAATAATGATGTTGCTCTTCAGTATGCTATTGAGGAACTAAGTGCTGTTTTTGATCTAAAGGATATGGAAAAGTTGACCTATTTTCTAGGTTTACAAATTCAATATCAGCATAATGGTTTGCTTATTACACAGTCCAAGTATGCTAAGGCCATCTCTAGTCCTGAGGGGTTATATTTTGTCCTGGGTTATAATTTAGCCTCTCAAATATAATATTTAAATGAATAGTGAGAGTTATATTTTGTGTCATCTCCAACCTGTAAGGGTTATATTTTTAAATTTTATATTATTTTATTAATTCAAACTTTTAAACTTATATATATTCATTTAAACCTATATTTCAATTGCTTTATATTTATTATATTCATTGATGATTTATGTAAAAAAATAAATTATTATTAATATTTTAAAATATTACATTATTTGTATTTATTTACTATATTACCGTTGCATATATTATATTTACTGAAATTTTTAAAAAAAATATTTTTAATATTTTTAAAGTATTACACGTGATAAATTTATTATTTTGATTATATTATTTTACAAAAATATTGTGAGTATTCTTGGAGGTAAAAAAATAAAATAAATTGATTAATTAAATGATGTCACCATAACGTTTTAATTGATATGATCATTAATCAAAATTAATATTAGTCATTAGAACTTCAATTTAATAGTGTTTAAGTATAATTGTGAAAAATATAGCCCATGGTTATATCAATGGCCATATATAGCCCAGCATTTAACTCAATCGGGATACATTTAACATTTTTGGTATAGCTCTGGCCTGGGTTGGAGATGATTGTGTGCTAATTATGTGGCTATATCAAGCCCTTGACCATGGACTAGAGATGGCCTAAGGATTTGATAGGAAAAGATGGCATGACTAGCTGCAAACCATGTCTTCCGCATTCCCATTTGCTTCCTACTGATGGTGTTCCTTTATCTAATCCAACCTTATATAGAAGTTTAGTTAGACGGTTACAATACTTGACATTTACAAGACCATATTTGGCTTATTTTGTGAATACTGTGTGTCAGTTTATGTAGTCCCCTACTAATATTCACATCAGTGTTGTGAAAAGGATTCTCAGATATTTGCAAGGAACACTTTCCAAAGGTTTATTCTACTCTTCTGGTCCTATAGATTTGATTACCTATAGTGATGACGATTAGGGAGGTAATCCAACAACTAGAAGATCTACCATTGGATTTGTGGTATTTTTTTTTGTCATAATGCTATTTCTTGGCAATCAAAGAAACAACCATAAGTATCTAAGAGTTCTACAGAAGCTAAATACAGGACTTTATCACATACCATTGCTGACATTTATTGGATTATGCAAGTTTTGTGTGCATTGCAAGTCAAGCTGTCATATCCTCCTCTCATTTGCTGTGATAATCTCTTTGTTATTACTCTTAGTTCTAGAGCATTATTTCATTCAAGGATCAAACATTTAGATATTGACTATCGTTTTGTGCAAGAAAAAGTTCAGTAGAAAGATCTTTTTCTTCAGTTTGTCACCACTACTGAACAAGTAGCTGACAGCCTTACAAAAGTACTTTATTTTAGACCTTCAACATTATTCCAATCTGAAACCGTTTTTTAATCATGTACATTTGTTGTAAACTGTTATTAATAGGGATCCTTAATAAATAGGAATACTTGCAGAGAGAAAAAAGGAATTACTCTTTTTTTTCAAAAATGTAATTTGTTGATTATAATAAAAACTTTGATCTGATTTAACTACACTTAAATGAGAAGACTAAAATTGGAAAATTTGAAAGAAAAAAAGGAAACAAAACCTTCATAATAGTATAATTACAGTTTTAAACTTTTTTGAAAATAAAGGTTGACACAGTTGGGCCGGGTAATGAAGCCCAAGATATAAAACCCGGCCCACAATGGAGCACATTGGAAGCTTTGGATGCAAAAACAGAAATGCGTGTGGTGATTCATAGAAACAGAGTGAAGAAGAAAGAATAAGAAGAATTTAGGATCGTCTTTTGAGATTTTGAGATTTTCTATTTATTTATTTATTTAATTTTTCGTTGATGAATTTGTGATCGGAGAGATTGAGACGAAGACGAAGATATGTCAGGTGAGGAATACAGCGATGACGAGACTCATCTGCTGAGATCCTCCACCAACGACACTCTCACCAAAGACCAAAACGCTGTCGTTTTGTCGTCGGACTGCCACCACAACCGCGCCGGAGACAACGAAGACCTGGAAGCTCAGGAGGCACTAGTGACCGGTGGAGGGAGCCGGAAGAGCTACAGCACAAGTCCGAGTAGAGTCGGAGCGTTCAAGGATCTGCTGCTGAAGCATTTGGACGGTGCCGGAGGACTTTCCGGCCGCCGGAATAGCTTCAAAAGGCTTGAAGGGAATTGGGATAGGGGTAGGGATGGTAATCGGAGGTCGGAGACCAGAGAGCAGCAGCGGCGATCGGATCACCAGCGGCATGGTAGTCATGAGTTGCCGGAGGATGGAAATGACAACGAACTCGCCGATAGTGCCCCGCCGGAGTGGGCTATGCTTCTCCTTGGGTGCATTCTCGGCCTCGCCACCGGTCTTTTCGTCGCCGCATTTAACAAAGGGGTAAGGGGCTTCAAATTCTATTCCCTATATTGTTGAATATTATGAATGTGTGTAGTTGTTGTTGTTGCTCGAATGTGTTGGAGTATAGTGTAGTAGATCAAAGATGGTGTGAATCAATGGAATAGGTTTGGTTGGTTTGGTTAGAACATAGAAATATCAAATAAAAGAATGGTGCTTTTGATCTGTGGGTTGAATTACTTAAATTTTGGTTGTCCCAACTGGATGATAATGTTGTGGATGTTTGACACTCTCTGTTAAGACTGTAATGTAAAAAGTGTAGTATTTCATTTGGAAAATGATGCCAATCAATCTGCGTTTGATATTTAGGTGATCGTGGTTTCCAAGCACGGTACTTGATTTTTGAGTTTTTGAAAATGTTGTCTTTTTAATTTCTTGTCTTACACCGCCTTTTGTCTATAGAATTCTCCAAATGAGACTGTCATATATTGGAGATAGATGATCTGAATCGCTGTGACGGGTTTGGTTTCTTTTGTAGGTTGGTGTTATAGACTCTAAAGTCCAATGTATAATCATAGAATATGTGTAATTTTTTAGTTAATTCTATTGACTTTAGTTGACACCGTAGTGCTCATTTAGGTACATATTATACACGAATGGGCCTGGGCTGGTACTCCAAATGAAGGTGCTGCGTGGCTTCGTCTTCAGAGACTGGGGGATACTTGGCATCGGATACTTTTAATACCGGTCACGGGCGGGGTTATTGTTGGCATGATGCATGGATTACTTGAAATATTGGATCAGATAAGGCAGTCCAGTTCCTCTCAAGGACAAGGATTTGATCTAGTGGCCGGGGTCTTTCCCACAATAAAGGCCATTCAGGCGGCTATTACATTAGGCACCGGTTGTTCTTTAGGTCCTGAAGGCCCTAGTGTAGATATCGGAAAATCATGTGCCAACGGATTCTCATTAATGATGGAGAATAACAGAGAGAGGAAGATTGCCCTCATTGCAGCAGGTGCAGCGGCTGGAATTTCTTCAGGTACCCATAATTTCTTGTCATACATTTGTTTGCATGTAATAGTCCGAGTTTTTTTTTGTTTTTGTTGACTTGTCCAGTTGTGTACTCGTACTTCAGGATAGTGTATTGAGAACATTTCTCCGTATCTAAGCACTGTAGAAATGCCAACTTCATTAGTAAAGTTATTGTTGTAATCTATGAAACACAGACTCCCAAGTCCCATTAGTATCATTTGGATTGTAACAGGGTGATAAATTGATCTTTCTAGAATTGTCCTGGTTATTTAATGTAGCATTAACAATGGTATGATCAGATTCTCAGCTTTTAGTTTATTTATCTGTTCAGGATTTAATGCGGCTGTTGCTGGGTGTTTCTTTGCTATTGAAACGGTTCTCAGGCCTCATCGAGCAGAGAACTCTCCTCCGTTTACTACTGCAATGATTATATTGGCTTCAGTTATATCATCCACAGTATCAAATGTTTTACTCGGGACACAGTCAGCCTTTACAGTGCCTGTATATGATTTGAAATCAGCTGCTGGTAATAAACCTTGCTTTTTCTTTTTATTTGATCACCTTTTGTTTTTCCTTATTCTTTAATAATTGTGAACTGAATGGTTGGTCTACTTATATATGTACCATTTGTTTCTGTGCAAAAGTGGCATCCATATATGTGTGTCTGGAATGTTTTACCATGTTACTGACCTGACAGTGGAAACCTTGCATAGTATTTGTTTCCACATTTCATATCCTCAGTTTCTTCTTAGTATGTAATATTACCCATGACATCTTTACTTGTGAGATGTTGTCTTACAATAAACTTCAATCTTTGCACAAAATGATTTTGACATATCTATCGTAAAATACTTTTAATATATATCGATGTTGTTTCGCAGAATTACCCCTCTACCTTATATTGGGCATGCTGTGTGGTGCTGTAAGTGTAGTTTTCACTCGCTTGGTTGCTTGGTTCACAACGTTTTTTGACTATATCAAGGAAAGATTTGGCCTTCCTGCCGTTGCATGCCCTGCTTTGGGTGGTTTAGGTGCCGGGTTGATTGCTCTCAGATATCCGGGAATACTATATTGGGGTTTCACAAATGTCGAGGAAATCCTGCATACTGGAAAGACTGCATCAGCTCCTGGAATCTGGCTGTTAACTCAATTATCAGCAGCCAAAGTTGTAGCAACCGCTTTATGCAAGGGATCTGGGCTTGTAGGTGGTCTTTATGCACCAAGCTTGATGATTGGGGCTGCTGTTGGTGCTGTATTTGGGGGTTCAGCTGCAGAATTGATTAATACAGCAATTCCAGGAAATGCTGCTGTTGCTCAGCCTCAGGCTTATGCACTGGTATAGTTCTTTAACAAGCTACTTTTAGCAGTAATAGTAAATATATGTCAATTTATAGACTAATATATTACATTGATATCACTTAAATAGTTCAAACCTTTGGCAGGTGGGAATGGCTGCCACACTGGCTTCACTTTGTTCGGTGCCATTGACATCTGTTCTCCTTCTGTTTGAGCTGACAAAAGATTACAGAATATTGCTTCCTCTCATGGTAATTCTCGTAGTATTTTGCTTCAGAATACTGAATTTGGTTGCAGTCTTTGAACACGATAGAATAATAAGATTTAGTTGAAGTGTATCACTGGTGAAACCATTTCCTTATCTTGAATGGGAGGAGACAGGGACATTGTCTATAAGTTATCAAAAACCTAACTAACTATTTTTTTTTTATAAATTTTTTGTGCAAGTAGGGAGCTGTTGGGTTGGCAATATGGGTCCCCTCTGTGGTAAACCAGGGAAAGGAGACTGAAGCATCTGACACACGGACAGCAAGAGGTTATTCTTCTGTTTCAGCTGCTGGTGAGAAAGATGATATATGGGGACAACATGATAGTGGAGATGATTTGGAACTGTCTACTATGGGAAACTCTTCTGATTCTGAATTAACTGAAGAAATACTTCTGGAAAATTTAAAGGTTTCTCTCTCTCTCTGGAAAATAAGTATTGAATATTGTTCTTTTGTAATGGAAGTGGCTCTTCTCAGCTTTTGACTTCAGTTTACCTATCTTATTCAATTGCTTATCTGCTGTTATCGTCAGGTCTCACAGGCCATGTCAATGAATTATGTGAAGATTTCTCTGACTGTAACTGTTAAAGAGGCAATAGAATCCATGCATGAAAATCATCGGACGTGTCTATTGGTAGTGGATGATGAAGGTTTTCTGGAAGGGATATTGACATATGGTGATGTCCTACGGTATCAATCAAGGAAGTCATCTGATAAGAGTGAATCTAGATATCTGGATGTACGTGATGACATATATGCATTTACATAAGTTCTCTGCTTTATGTTACAAATTGTGATTTCTTACAATAAATCCTATCTTCCCTACTGAAATGCAAAATTTGGAATGGTTACAGGAAAGTACCTGTCTAGTTTCTTCTGTATGTACTCGAGAAATCAGCTATCATGGGCGGCCTCGTGGTATCTTAACCTGTTATCCGGACACAGGTTTATTAATGGCGAAGGAGCTAATGGAGGCCAAAGATATCAAGCAGTTGCCTGTGGTTAAGCGTGGCAGACAACCTTCAAAAGAAATGAGGCGAAGACTTGTTGCTGTTCTTCATTATGATTCAATTTTGAAGTGTGTCAGGTTAGATTTGTTTTAGAATATCAGTTAGGAATATGTCGATCCGTTTTCAATCTTATTTACCTAAGCGAAATTCAAATTCCTTAGTTAATAGCTAGAAGTCTTGCTCATAGGTGTGTTGGAGTTAACTGTCTCATATTTACTCTGTTTATGCAGGGCTGAGTTAAATCACAGGAAATCAGTCCATCAACAAAGAAAAGAGAATCTTGACGAAACAAACGGCCACTAATTTCAGCAGCAGAGCTGTCACCAACCAGTGTGACGACCACTGCGAAAGAAAAGCGACAATCTCCAAGCAAAGCGAGGGGCGAGCCCTATCAGGCTGGTTTGCAAGCGAGGATGATATTGAAGTACATATCACCCCAGAGGGTTTGAATTTCTTGCTTCTCTGTGTACACATTCTTATATGACGATGTAGTAAATTGATTTGCTTTTTGGTCAGACCTAGCAAATTGTATATGGAAAATGCCATTCATATGGATGTCACTTACAGGCGAAATGGATGCAAAATACAAATTGAATCAAAGAACTCGAAGTACATATTTAACTAAGTTGTTTTCAATCAGAAGTGATCTAAAAATATAGCGTAAATTTACAGAGTAGAATCACCTAATTAAACTACAGATGAAGCACCTAGTTATGATCAAGTTCTTATAGTTATACTCCAGATATTCCGACACTCTGGTCTTTTAAAGCAATTTCTACCATCAGGTTTCTGGAAGTAATTTTCACTCTCTGGTTTTTGGAAGCAATTTCTACTCTCCGATTCCTTGAAGCAATTTATACTCTTTGGTTTCTTGAAGTAATTTCGACTCTCTAATGTCTTGAGGGAACCTCTACTATTATTATCTACCAGTGGCTGCTATAACCTTGATTAGTTTTGGGCCATTTACTCGGATATTGTGTACCAGATACTACCTCAAATTGTTTTCTTTTACGGTTTCCATCAGGGATTGCCGTATCTTCGGTTTATCGAAGTATGTTCGGCCCTTATTGGTTGGTGAATAGTTTTTTCTGGGCAAATAATTCAGATTCTGTGCTGACAGCAGTTCAGACTGTGTTCTCTTAGAGCATACCCACGGGTACCGAACGGCGAAGACGTCCGGGGTGGTGGCCCACCATTTTGGGGACGTCCGGCGATCGGCATGCATGCAGCGGGGGGAAGGAGCAGCGGCGACCCACCGTTGACCCACGGATCGTCCCGAGCAGCGTCATCGGCCGAGCACGCGAAGCGGAACGTCCCGCTGGCGGGACCCACGCCACATGGGTGACGTCAGCATGACTCAATTTTATTTTTTTTAGGGTAAAAAAAAAAGTAAAACAGTAAAAGTTAAAACTGTCAGCTTCTGGGAGGCTGACAGACCAACGAATATGTTGATCTCAGCCATCCATTTCAAACGGATCTAAACTGATTCGACGGCCCAAATTCATATGCAACGGCCACTTCGGCCAGAAATCAATTAATTGCAAAAAAAACCCCAAAAAATTGCAAAAAAATCCCAAAAAATTGCAAATCACCCCCTATATTTTTTCTATAAATACTACCTTCATTTCATTCATTTTTTACATCAATTTGTGCACAACAAATTCACTCTCTCCCCCTCTCAATCTCTCCATCTATCCTCTAAATCCTTTGTTTATTTTTTGGGAAAAAAATGTCAACAAATTGGCTTCTTTCGGAAGATGTGCAATTAAGCATATCTTATTGTCGTTTTAGTGTTGATTCGATTACCGGAAATCGTCAAAAGGTCGACAAATTATGGGAAAAGATTCATGGCGATTTCAAGGCGAATTGGGAGCTAGGTTATGGTGAATCAATGCCGGAAACTAGGACCCAAAACGCATTATCCTCTCGATTCGCAAAGTTGAAGGCGAATTTGAAACTTTGGGGTAGTGCTATTTCTTTCGCACGAAGAAATGCATCTTCCGGCTCCAACTTACACGATGAGGTATTATTTTTTATCTCCATTTTTTTGCAAGTTATTTTTGAAAAAATATTTAATATAAGTTATGTCCATTTTATTTAATTTTCTTTATGGCATGTTCTTTAATTATTTAATTTTTTAGATGAGAAGTGCTCAATCATTTTATGTTGCCAAAAAGAAGAAAGAGTTTAAGGACTTTGCTTGTTGGGATGTGGTGAAGAATCATCCATACTTCATCCATGTCGAAGCTAGTACACCTCCACCTTACTTATCCTCTACTCCGCCTTACTCATCAACACATCCCGCAAGCTCAATGCCTCCCGCCGTCAACTTGGATGATGATGATGCATTTCCCACACCAATGAGCAATCAAGCTCCCTCTTCTCCGGAGCATCCTATGGGAGTGAAAGTGGCCAAGGAAGGGAAAAAGAAAGGAAAAAAAGGCATGAATTCAACAAATGAAAGAGCCGAGGCTTTGAATAGGATTGCGACAAATCAAGAAGCTTATGGTCGCAATCAAAAAGATAATGATGCAATTGAGGTTTCCCTTATTCGAGAGCAAATCGCGCTTCAAAAAAGAGATATCGATTTGAGAGCTTTGGCGGAAGAGACTCGGATCATGTCAATGGATACCGAGATTATGACTCCTAAATCCAAGAAGTATTTTACCAAGAGGAAAGCCGAAATCCTTTCTCAAATGGATGAGGTTGAAGATGAAGCAAGCGGAGAAGGCTATTCCAATTGTTATCGCCCCCTTTTTCCAAGCTCTTAAATTAAATTACCCACTTGTATTTTTTTCAAGTATTTTCCCTTCAAGCATTTAAATTATGTAGTTTCCCATTAAAATAAATAAAAATGCAATTTCTTTATTTCCATCAAGTTCCCACACATTACAAAAATTATTTAACACACATAATTCAAACACACAACAATGCAAACACACATAATAAAAATACAACAATTAAGACAACATTTTTATAGTTGTTCACCGGTCTCAAGAAACCAGTTGTGCTTAACTAAGTCATTTTGAAGCTCTCCATGGATGTAACCTGATTGGAGATCTACAATACACTCATTAAACCGTTGTTCATTTCCATATCTTCCAACCGGCTCGAATGGAATACGGTTCCCCCCTTCATCCACTGGCCCATCATAAGCAGTGAATGCGGTAGATGGGTTTTGGAGATCTTCTTCTTGGTTCTCCTCAAACTCATCCTCCACGAACTCGTCCTCAACGATCATGTTGTGCATTATGATGCAAGCCAACATGATGTCTTTTAACGTCGAAAGGCGGTGACACCGAGCTGCATGACGAATTATCCCCCAACGAGCGTGTAAGATGCCAAAGCACCTCTCCACATCCTTACGGTACGACTCTTGCTTTCTCGCAAAAACTTTTGTGGAAGCTCTTGAGGATTAGAAATTGTTTTGACAAACGAAGAGTACCTCGGATATATCCCGTCAGCAAGGTAATAGGTGTTACGGTATGTCATACCGTTCACTTTATAAGTCACAGATGGACTTCTTCCAGCAAGCACTGCATCGAATACATCTGATTGATACAACACGTTGATATCATTTTGAGCTCCTGGTACCCCGAAGAAACTATGCCAGATCCACGTGTCATATGAGGCCACTGCCTCTAAGATGATTGTTGGACGACCTTTCCTCCCTGAGTACGCCCCGGACCAAGCAGTTGGGCAGTTCTTCCACTCCCAATGCATGCAATCAATGCTGCCGATCATACCAGGAAATCCGCGTTGTTTAGCCCTTCTTAGAAGCCGAGTGATGTCTGTCTGATCTGGAGCACGGAGGTAACGAGTACCATAAAGCTCAACCACTTGGGTGCACCACTTCTTCATGCACTCCATAGTTGTTGAGTCCCCCATCCTTGTGATTTCGGCACACTGATCTGCAGCTGAGCCGTATGCCAACATCCGAAGAGCACCGGTCATCTTTTGTTGGGGAAGAAGTCCGACCATTCCAGTGGCGTCGGCTCTTTGATGCCAAAATGGGTCGTTGTTGCAGAGGTCCGTCATTAAACGGTTGAATATATGTCGGCTCATTTGGAACCGCCGACGAAAGTCGTGGTTGGTGAAGACCGAGCGTTCGATGAAGTAATCTTCCATAAGATTATGGCCCCTCTCATCCCTCAGCCTTGGTTGATTTGCACGGCGGCGTGGTGCTGGATCATCATCGAATGCTGCATCAACCGCCACCGCGTCGATAACGAATTGATTGGCAATTTCAGCATTTTGTCGGCGTTGTTGTCGCCTCCTATTGAAAAAATTAGTGAAACCCATAGGATTCATCTTGAGGAAAGGGAAATGTGATGAAGTGTTTAGAGAGGATGATAAGAAATGTGAAGAAGTGTTGGTGTGAGTTCTTCCACTCCCATAGCTCATTCTTTTATAGTCATTTTGAAGAACCAGATTAGATTAGATAACGACACGTGTCGACCGTCGGTTGGTTGAAAATCTTACCGAATATCTTTCGCAATTATTTTGCCGACACCAACACGTACACAATACACGTGTCACATTCTCGTTGGACCGCAATCTTACAAGAAATATTACCGTCCTATCTTCATCAATAATTTTGCCGACACTGACACGTGTCTCATTCTCGTTGGACCGCAATCTTACAGGAAATATTACCGTCTTATCTTAATCAATGATTTTGCCGACACCGACACGTATACATGACACGTGTCTCAAAATAACTTGTCGAAAATGTTATCGTAAATCCGTAACCACTTATATGTTCTGGGATAACACGTGTCGGTTAGTTATTGGGTGAAAATAATATTCGATATTTAAAATTTCAAAATTTTAATTATTCGTGAATAGTAATAGGAAGTCCTCAAACAGGCACCGCTGCACGAAAAACTGTTTGAGGACTTCCTATTCTGAGGAATTCCTCAAAATTCTGAGGAATTCCTCAAAATGGGGCTTCCTCACATCTTCCATGGGTGGGAATGCTCTTATGATCACCATTAGGGCTTGCAGATGCTTCATCCATTTTTTCGATTAATGAATTGAAGCCTTTGAAAGACATCCTACCTCTAATGGCTCCAGGTTTGGGGTCACACCTTCCATTATAACAAAACATTTGCCTAGTTGAGTGGCAGCGACACCAGGTTTGACATCTTCTTGTTGCTTCATCGACTCCTCTCTCTGTTTTTTTGCCCCTGCAAGAAATTTAAGCTCATCAAACTGCTCGAAAGCTTTTGCTTTATCATTTCTAGCTTCTCGGTTTTCCTATATTGTCAGTTGAAGGTGCTTGACTTTGAAGGAAAGAACGTTTTCGTAACTTTGTAACAATCTCAAGGGAGTAATAATATAAAATGACAAGGGATTGTTTCCCAATGTTTGTCCTATTCCATGAGGGTTTATGATTACAATTCCTAAACCCGTCTGGAATCCTAAAGATGTAAGGATTCCTAAACAAACCAGGTAATCAGATATGGAAGGATTCCTAGTATCTAGGTGGGAATTTTTATGTTCCATTATCTTTTGCAAAAATCCGAAATTGCTTAAGGCGCTACGTTCCTCCTTCGTTTGCGTTGGACCCCTATATCCAGAACGTACTTCCTCAGGCTGAAGATCAACCATACCGTGCTCATCAATGGGTGGTAGTGTGGTAGTGGTCGGAATGGACGGCCTTAGTCGTCGTTTGAGTAAAGAGACGTGGAACACCGGGCGAGCTTCTGGGACGGCCGATTCATCAGAGAACGTTGGCGATATGGGTGCAGTTTAAGGAAAACCCAATCACCTTCAGCGAGTTGTCGATCGGTCCTCTGGGCATCTGCATGCTGTTTCATCCTGTTCTGGGCCGATTGCAGCTGAAACTTGAGATGGGAGAGTAAGGCATCTCGAGAGTGGAGTTCCTGATCAGTAGTGTGAATGGCAGAGGTGCCCGGAATGTACTTGTGGATATGAGGAGGCGGCAGTCCATACAGAGCTTTGAAGGGCGACATCTGAATTGAAGCATGAAAGGTGGAGTTGTACCACCATCAGCCCAGTGAATGAGGGAGCTCCATGATTGAGGGTTGTCAAGGAGGAAGCAACGAAGGTAATGCTCGAGACACTGATTGACACGCTCAGTTTGGCCATCTGACTGTGGGTGGTCGGCGGAGCTACGACAGAGCTTGGTGCCTTGAAGCTTGAAGAAGGCCTCCCAGAAACGACTAATAAATGTTAGAGAATGTGAATGGAGAAATACTCCCACATTGGAAATGAGGGGCCTTGCTAGTGGGTTATAAGGATTTGGGCTACTCCTACCATTGCCAATTGGTTTTGGTATGGAACCCCAGATTACTTTATCATGGTATCAGAGCAGGTTCACCCTCGTGTGATGCCAAATGGGTCACACGTGCTCACCGCCACCCATATATGTTGTCCACGTGTTTGGCTTGTGATGTCGCCACACGTGCGGGGGCGTGTTAGAGAATGTGAATGGAGAAATACTCCCACATTGGAAATGAGGGGTCTTGCTAGTGGGTTATAAGGATTTGGGCTACTCCTACCATTGCCAATTGGTTTTGGTATGGGCTCTGATACCATTCACATTCTCTAACAATAAATACTGGGTCTCGGTCACTCCCATTAGAGCGCGGCATCCCATGTAAGCGAAATACTTCTTTCATAAACACCTCTGCAATTGTATTGGTTGAGTATGGGTGGGATATGGGAATGAAATGGGCGAATTTTGACCTCCATAATTGCATTATAGTGTTCAAATAGTGGTAAGCCCTCCACAAAGTCCATCGAAATGTCGTACCAGGTGTTTTCCGGAATGGAGAGAGGATCCAGCAGACCTGCAGGGTGTGTTGTCTCCGTTTTTTGTCTCTAGCATTGATCACAGTGGCTAATGAAGGAGAGAAAGGCCTGAGGCGGCCCAGGTGGTGGTGAAAATGTGGGTCGTGGGAGTGGGCCTGGGCGGAATGGTTGGGTTGGAGATCGGTGGGGACCGCTGGTACAATGACATGGTGGAGGCAAATTTGGCAAGTTGTGTAGTGGAAGAAGATGTTCGGGACAGTGTGGACCACTGTTGCGGCTTGGATGTATGATTAGCGACCAGATCCGCGTTTTTTGCCTCGCAACGGCGAGCCAGCCGTTGGGCCTGAGAAAGAGACATGGGCTCCCACATGAGCACGTCGTGCTTTATCTCTGGTCGGAGACCACCGTAAAACATAGGGAGGAGCTGGTCGTTCGGCCAGTCAAGAGTATGGCAGGCTCTGTTGCACCAACACTCCACTAGGGTGGAGAGTCGGTGTGTCTGACACTCCCCGGCACTCCGACAGGCCCCGACACCGTGTCCGACATGCCATGTGGTGTGTTGGGAAATGTTGACTTTTTCGACACGTTGGCAACACTCCTCCGACATGCCATGTCATTATCTGACACTCCTCCGACACTCCACGTCATTAATTAAGGAAAAAACAATAAAATCGAATATAAAAAAAAGCAAAATGCAGCCCTAATACACAGCTACCCCGCGCCTCCAACTTAAGGAAAGAAAGAAGCGCCTCCAACTTACGGAAAGAAAGAAGAGAAGGTTGACTAAATAAGAAAAGAAGAGAAGGGAAGTTGCGAACTGTTGGAAGAGAAGTCCCCAACGTACGTTGCCTGACTTGCCTTATTCTCACTCTCACTCATCTTGCCTCTCCTCTGCTTCAATCGATTGTGAAGGTAAGACCCACTCATCAATTGTAATAGTTCATGGTTGTAGTAGTGTAGTTACTAGTTAGCTAGATAGTCAGTTAGTCACAATTAGTCAATGTTAAAGTGTTAAAACTTAAAAGGTTATGTTGGGTTATGTTAATCACTTAATCGGATAGATTATGTTGGGTTATATTTAAAGGATTGTTTAGATAGTAATGGGCTGTATGAATTGATGTATAAAATGATTAGAACCTATAAAATACTTGAATACATTAGATAGCCACTGCTAAAGTGTTAATCGGTTGAGTTATGTTTAAAGTTTTTTTAGATTGTAATGGGTTGTATGAAATTGATGTATAGAATCTATAAAATGCTTGAATACATTGTTGGATTTGTCTATTGTTAATATTAAGTTTGTAATGAATAGGATAAGCTCAACTGGTACTACTGCTACATCAGAACCCAGTATTGATTCTGAGGATAAGCTTACTGGGCCTATGTGGAAATATGTTACTAAGATAGTTGATGATTCTGATGGAGGCAAGGCAGGGGGGAATGTTCCTTTTATTTGTAATGTTTGCAACATGAACTTCAAGGGCTCACATTCTAAAGTTAAAGCTCATTTGCTCAAAATACCAAGAGTGAGAATCAAGGTTTGCACCAAGGTGACGAAAGCTCAGATGGATGAAATGCGAGAGGCAATAGAAGAGTGTGAGCAGAAGTTGCATGATAAGACTCCAAGAACGATTCCTTTGCATCCCTCTTCAAGTAGGCTTTCAAGTAGTACAAGTTACTTTCCATTGGAGGTGGTGGATCTTGAAACTAAAAAAATAAAAGGCATGAGTTCACAGCTAACTAAAGCCTTTAGAAAAGAACAAAGGCAACAATGTGATGCTGCAATTGCAAGAATGTTTTACACCGGCGAGTTATCGTTCAACTTGGCGAGGAATCCCCACTACCAAGATGCTTTTGCTCGTGCCTCAAACCTTCCTAGTTATAAACCCCCAGGTTATAATGCATTGAGGACCACACTGCTTGACAGTGAGAAGCAACACATTGACCGAATGTTAGTACCCATTAAGGAAACATGGAAGCAGACCGGTGCGATAGTATGTTTTGATGGGTGCACCGATGAGCAAAGGAGACCCTTAATCAATATGATGGCTGCTTCTAAAAATGGGGTTGTTATGATCAAAGCAATCAACTATGAGGGGCAGTATAAAGACAAGTTTGAAGTTTCAAGATTGCTTTTGGAGACCATCAATGAGATCGGCGCTGAGAATGTGATACAAGTGGTGACTGATAATGCACCCGTGTGCGCTGCTGCCGGTGCCATTGTTGAAGCTACATATCCACACATCTTTTGGACACCATGTGTAGTTCATACTCTCAATCTTGTCTTGAAGGATTCTTTGAAAGCAAAATATTTTTTACCCAGTGAGTCCGTAGATGAAGAGTTGGGGTGGCTTATGGACGTCATCAATGATGTTTGGTTTGTCAAAAATTTTGTCATCAACCATAACATGCGTCTATCTATATACAATGATCATTGTTCTTTGAGGTTGCTTCAAGTTGCTGAGACAAGATTTGCTTCTCATTATGTGAGTATTAAGAGGTTTAGGGAGATGAAGGTTGGTTTGCAAAGTATGGTGATTAGTCCCAAATGGGACTTGTACAAAGAAGATGATGCCCCGAAAGCATGAAGAGTGAAAGAAATGCTCTTGGATGACAACTTGTGGGACCAAATCGATTTCATGATTGCTTTCATGGAACCTGTATATGAGATGATAAGGATGGAGGATTTGGATAGGCCTTGTCTTCACTTGGTTTATGAGTGGTGGGATTCAATGATTGAGAAAGTAAAGAAATCAGTTTTCAAGCCTGAATTTGTCTATGTCATCACAAAGCATTGTGAGGTATCAAGATTTTATGATGTGCTTTACTCTATCTTGATTGCTTGATGGATGAAGAGTTCTACTCCACTTCATTGCCTTGCACATTCTTTGAATCCGAAGTATTATAGCACTAAATGGCTTGAACAAGATCCTAACCGAGTTGCTCCACATAGAGATGCCGAGCTCACTACTGAAAGGAGGAAATGTCTTCAGAGACTCTTTCCGGATCCTCAGGTTCGTAACAAAGTGTTGGAAGAGTATGTCACTTTTTCTCTAAACATGAAAGATTATGATACACCGGAAGCTTTGGAGAATATGTGCAACTTTGAGCCTGTGGTTTGGTGGGGTGCCTATGGAGCTTATACACCACTACTCCAAGGTTTGGCTTTCAAGTTGCTTAATCAACCTTATTCATCTTCTTGTTGTGAGAGAAATTGGAGCACCTATAGTTTCATTACCGGTTTGAAGAGGAACAAGTTGCAACCAAAAAGAGCTCAAGATTTGATTTGTGTGCATACCAATCTTTGACTTTTGGCAAGGAGGGATCCTAAGTATTATAAAAGTCAAGAGACAATATGGGATCTTGCTGGAGATGTTGTTGACTCCATGGAACCTGAGGCTTTTGATGTGCTTGATATGACAAATTTCTCCCTTGATGAACTAGCGTTGGAGATGATGCTAATTAATGATGTGATGAATGTTGAAGATGATTGATGCACTTATCCACCATTTTCTTAATTTATTTCATGTTCTAGTATTTTTTTATAATTAAAAATACATATATATTTATTAATAATTTACTGTGTCACAGTGTTGCGCCGTATCGGTGTCCGTCCAACATAGATGGCAGGACAACTTGGTGAACGATGAAATGAACTCGTCAACTGTGCCGAGTTGAGAGAGGTGGGAAAGCTCTGCTTTGTAGTCATTAGCCGTGCTGGACCCGAAGTGCTCGATGAACGCGAAGAGAAATTGTTCCCACGTCGCAGAAAGGTGGCGTTGCTCAAAAGCATTCATCCATATGGATGGTTCAGACCCAAAGTTGGCAGCGATGGTAGGCACGAGTTCATGGCGAGGAACTTTGTGGACTCGGAGGTAACGCTCCGCCATGGCTAACCACCCAAACACATCATCGCCGTTGAATCTGGGTAGATCCACCTTCGGAGGTTTGTAGGTGGTGAACTCAGGTGGTGGAGGTGGTTGGTATCGACCAAAAGTAGGGGTAAAAGTAGCGGATGTAGTGGTGAAAAAGGTAGGGGACGAAGTGAAAGCATGAAGTTGTGTGAAGGAGGCTGAATGTGGTGTAGGTGTTTGGGGGGGGGGGGGGGGTGTTGTGAAGCACTCTGTCGTTGGAGGTGGTTTATAACCAGTAGCTGGAACGCTTCGTCACGGTGTGTCGCCGTCTCTGTCCTTTGTAAGAGGGCCTCCAAGGTGGCGTGTAGCTCGTCTTTGCGGGCTGTGGAGGAAATCTACTGAGGTTTGTAGATCTGGTGGTTCCGTCGGTTTGGGTGCTGTCGACAACACCGGAAAGGTGTGCGACGAGCTGGGAAGCGTCGGCGCGACTGCGGAGGACATGGGAACTGAGGGAAGCACGTCGTGAGGTCGCATCGTCTGGCTCTGATTACCAAGTTGTAAGGACAAAGATAACGGAAAGAATAGGAACGGAGTAAAATTTAGATAAAAAGCTAATTCATATCATTCATACCTTCCTCGAGTGACTACTACAGCTTAAATAGTTCGAACTACACAAAATGGATAAAGTATGATGGGTCTAAACAACTGGGCCGGATAATTGTCCTAACATATAATTACGTACTCCGATCCTGCATATCTAGCTAGGGCTCGTTATCGATCATCTAAAATGGAGATAAGGGTAGACCATTATGAGGTTCTTGGTATACCGTCTGGTGAGGAAGGCACTAAGCTCACGCAGACAGAGATTTCAAAGGCGTTTAGAGCAAAACCTTTGAATTTGCATCCAGACAAGAGGCCAGACGACCCTAACGCCGATGCCAACTTCCAATGCCTCAAGTCATCGTATGAAATACTCAAGGATCAAAACGCAAGGAAACTTTTTGATACGAGTCTAATAATAAGAGCGAGGAAGGATGTTGGCTGATGATATGAGAGATAGAAGGAAGAACCGATGCCATTGTGATCAAGCAAAGCAAGACTTTTTGTGATCTCGAAGCTAGAGCGAGAGAGCGGAGATGGGACATCAAAGGGAGAGAAGCAAGAGGAAGAGGACTAGTTGCCAATGGAACTAAAAGAGTAGTTTTGTTTGGTAATTTGGAAGAAGTACTCAAGAGACTACAGTACTACCAGCGTTATGGCCATCGGCAATGCGATGTGAAGCCGGAGAGATGTTCCTCAACTCCAAAGCAAGAGAATGAGGAGAGCCTCATCAGAAGAGTTGATCGATCATATCATCATCTCAGGCTGCCTCTGATTCTGTTGTTTTTCTTTGTTTTAAGGTATACAGGTATGTTAGATATGTATTGCGTGTAGCCAATTAAGCCTAGGTCACTTGGAGTACTAGCTAGTAAACAATAAGTCAATAATGGAAGAAATTAAGAGCAAAGTTAACTTGTTCACGCTCTGGATCTTCTGCTTACCAGTTCACTCTCAAGGGCCTTATGTCAACAAGCAAAACAAACACACGTTCAAAATACTGTATGTAGATTTCCTCCTCAGTTGGGCTTTAGTTTTTGTAGCCCAAAATAAATACAAGTCTGGACTCTGGACCTTGAATAGTGACAATGTACAGTAATGACTCATTACCGTTGGGAGCTTCATTACAGCCTTAAATATGGAGACTAGAACACTCATTAATGGAATTGAGTTAATGCTGCTTAAACCCCTCTAAGATTTTAGCTTTTGAGTATATATAGACTCCCTCCTCATCTCCCTTGTTGGCTTCTGTCCCTTTTTAGGGTTTGCTCTAGAAAGCCTTTTCTTCTCTCAAGTCAGAACAGAAGCTCAAGATTTCTCTCAGAGGTTAGTCTCTTAATACTATGCCTCTACCTTTCTATCATTTGTTTCATAAACAGAGACAAAGATGGAAACTTTCCCCTCGAGGTGAAGAGTGAATGTCAAGAAATCTCCGACTTGCACAACAATGTAGTTGTAAAAGAACAATGTTGACTTGCTGGGTAATTCTACTTCTACATTCGGAAAATTGTTATCGCTCTTGATATGGAGAGATGTATTTCTGCTATTGTCAAATGAAGTTGTGAAGATGGTTTCCAGTTTGTAGATTTGTTGATTTGTACTTGGTTTTTTGCAATTCTCATAAATCAAAGATATAGGGGACGGGAGGAGAAGTTGCTCTGCAGCTGAAAGAGATTGTATGAGAGACTGCCGGGAGATTCACCAAGTATAGATAAATGTAGACAGTTTCACTTGGGGAACAAAATCTCAGTGATGAAAAGAGAGTAACATAAAATGAACCAAGAGCAATTGATGATGAGCAACATTACTATATAGAGAAAAATGTAGTACTTGAATGCTTCTTTCCTCTCCTCCAAGATTATAGAGAAACAAAAGGGTGAAATTCTACATCTGGGGAAGCCTATTCATAAGTTGTTGGTATACTGATGAAGCATTGGTCATGTTTAGATTGTGTTCCGACATTGGCTCTACTTTTGGTTCTCCTTTTGGTAACATGAATCCCATTTGACTGACCTGGCGCTGTTGCGCGTAGTATGGATGATCAACAGGTAGAATGGGGACTTTGTGTTGGCCAGGGCCGTACCCAGCCATTGCCAGATTGGCCATGCCAGGCTGGTTCATTCCGAAAGAGAAACCCTGGGGAGGACCCAGCTGCTGCCTTCCAGGTAAGTTGAATGAACCCATGGACATGGGCCTTTCGAATCTTGCCATGCCATTGTGGACTTGTGATGGCTCAGGCCGGTGAGGATGATGACTTTGTGTAGCGGAGCCAGAAACTTGACCAGACATGTTACCAGAAGTGCCCGAATTGACATGGCTACTATTGCGAGCAGCAGGAACATCATGATTGTGCTTTCCCTCATACGTTGTGATGACTGACTTGAGGTCATGGGATGCTCTCTCCACATGCTTCCTCACTGTACAGCCAGCATTGGTGCACTTATAGTAACTCCTGCAGAGCAAAAAGAAACAATGAATTATGTGTCATTCTCGTATATGGTAAGAAATTGATCATGTGAATAAGTTAAGTAGCAACCTTGGATTTGGATTTCCTTTCACTACTTTCTGCCCATACTTGCGCCAACGATATCCATCATCAAGGATATCTACTTCACTGGTAGTCTGGACTACGACTCTAGGCTCACGGATAGCTCTGGTAGCTCCACTCATTTCTGTTGCATAGGCTTCAATTTTCCTGAAATATCATAATGCAAAGACACTTTAACATCCAACTCCATGGAAAGTTTTTTGAGATCATTAATTAGAACAGAAAAGAGGTGAGCAGTAACCTTCTTTTAGACTCTGTCTCATCTCCTTCACCATCACAAACCAATGAAACACTCCCATGTGTTGCCCGATCATCTTCATCCTCATCATTAGAAAAGGTAGATGATGCATCGACTACATCGCCTGATTCATGGTGTGAACCATTATGTGCCTTCATAGAAGTGGACTGCTGGCCGTAGTCAGGGCCTGCAGTCGCTGATGAAGTCACCTCTAGGTTGTCCTGCTTCCACTCAGGAGCTCCTCCAGATGCCTTTTGTGCATGTCCCCAAACTACATCACCATCAGCACCAGTCTGTAGTCCGCCTTGATCAATGACATCTGATCGCATGTCAATGAGTGGATTTGATGATCCAATGGCCCCTGATCTACGATTGGGAGGTGGTTTAGGGTGGTTATGGCCCCCCTTGTAGATAATCTCTGTTATATGACCCTCATGAGACCGTTCAACCTTTTTCTTTACCTGACAATTCGGATGAGTGCATTTGTAATAACTTCGTGGGTACTCGCTACCTTTTACTTGTTTCTGACCATATTTTCTCCAATTATATCCATCTTCAGATGGTGTACCTCCACCAGCAGCAGCCATGGAATCACCACCACCTCTTTGATCGCCTTCTTCATCTGGAAGCTCATCGAGAGGTGGAGAATGTTCAGAATTGCCACCAACAGTTTCAAGAGCCCTTGGATCCCCAGACAAAGGATTTGCTTCATTATCTTTTACAGTATATCTACGAGAAAAATCTGGCTGCAGCTGAAATTGGTTTGCAGTCTGGTTTTGATTCTGGGTTTGAGCTTTGGTTGGTTCCATACATTGAGAAGAATTCTCTGACTGGACTGACACCTCAATGCTTTGAAAGGATTGCTGCAAAGGAGAAGCTAATTTCATAAGTACACATAATGGAGGCAAAGAAGTTAATTGTGAACTTATCAAAAAGATGGACAAAGAACAGATGGAAATTCCATCGTAATTGGAGAAAAAGAATAAGAAGATTTTGCTCAACTGTTGAACAGAATTTCAGCAGTCAAATCAATAAACCAAGATTGCATGCATGTAGAGAATGGTCCTGTCTTGTAATCAAAAATGGAAAACATGGGAAGTATATTACCTTGCTTGTTGGAGCAAGAAAGAAAGAGCTGGATTCACCATGAGGCTTGAAAGCAAACGAAGTGTTCATGTCCTCAAAGAAATTAGCTTTATCAGCGGCCTCTGTCATCAATGTGGAACTCCTGCCATGACCACTAGAGATAAATGGAAATTTACCAGTTGTTGGAGAGGGCTGTGCCTGCAAGCAAAAATCAACAGAAGAAATCAATATATGGCAGGATAAACTTTGTTTGAACTGAAATGGACATTCAAAACTAAGCCCTTCTGAAGCAAACCTCGATAAATTTAACAAGAAATTGAATCTACCTCCCCTATTTTATTGTAAATACATCCTGAGTTGATGAGTTGATCCATTATATCTGTATATCATAACTAATATATCATAGTTCAATCAACTTTTTCAGGCATGTAACAGCTGGTTAACATCCCTGAACAGTAAATACAGACGTCTGCTGTTCTGAATTTAGTTACCTATATATTGTTGTCTAATATCAGAACAATGCTTAAAATGCAAGATCCATGATCATTGTTATTACGTTCATGCATGTACCTCACACAAACATGTTCTGTATGTGCAGCTTAAAGTTGATCGGATCACTTTTCCTTTATGGAAAACATTATAACCTGATGCTCAGCGGCCCTGGGACTCAACAATGGGAATTAAATATCCTAGAGGATCACATAAACACCCTTTTGATCAGATCCCAGATTCTGAGATCATTCCTATACTTTTACCAATTAAGCTGGCTAATAGGTTCCAGGGAATTGAATGTTACAACATTTATATGGCAATGCAGGTAAGTCAAAAGTATAAATAATGGAAAAACCTTAAGTAGGTGCCTCAAAACTTCAGAAGTCAGCTTACCAATGAACTAGAAAGGAAAACGGGAGAGTCTAACAGTGTGGTTGGACTGAGACCAGGGGGTATTGTCAGATAAGGAGACCGAACACCAGAATTAAGAGAAATGTCAGAAGATCTAATGCTTTCTGTATTCAACCGCGGAGCGTTAAAACCAGCTCTGGCTGCAATCCTTTCCACAAGTCCACCACGTGAATTAGACTTGTACTCTGAAAATGAACCCATTCCAGTTGATTCATCACCAGAACCATTTCCCTGTGACAAATTCTTTCCGTTGGTATTTCCTTCTCTAGATCCCATGAAGAACTCCTCTGCTTTGTTACTGCTGGGAGATTCCAGAAATGACCTCGAGCCAATGCCATCAACTAACATTGAAGAGAAGAAGTCTCGTGGGCTCGGACTCGGAGGCACCCAGTCCCCAATAATAGCAATGTTATCATCCATACCCGCCATGACTGTCAAGCTCCTCTGCTAGCAGCTCAATACAGTAACCGCCAGCAACCCGCTCGTTGCACCAAGATCAAACACCAGAAAGCTATCACAACAAATGCAAAGCACATCCATTTTAGAGCCACATACTTGACATATAGCACACAAGCTTCTTTATGTAAAAAACCAATGTACCAGAATTGCGCTATATGAGTTTGAAGAGGAACATCACAAGAAGAAAAGGAACAAACTTTCAGTTTTAGCTTACAATTATATAAGCCTCAACATGTTCCTTTAAACTAAAGCATCATATACTTTGTCCCTTTTTTGTTAATTCTCATCGGCTGGCTGGCAAAGCAAAAATGAGGTAAAGAGGTATGCAGTCACCCTCGAGCTCCTTATCAAACTCAGATGTCATCACTGCTATCATCACAATAATTATCATTGGGGAAGCCATTCTCAGGATACATTCAGCACAGAAAAGCAAGAAGAAAATGAAACAGACAATCCTTAAATAATCTCCATAATTGGTCATGAATGAGACTAATAAGACCAGTCATAAATTTCCAACCCAAGTCGGCAGGTTCATGTATCAAACCGGAGAAACGTTACAAAAGCACACATTTCAAATTCGGTGAATTACAAAATATAAACTTTTACATTTCCACTCATTGACATGAATGAGACAGACAGGCCCAGTTTGTTAGATCCTCATATACATGAAGATCTAAGCTTGAGAAGGAAAACTGGATACTCTGACCACCCTCAATCCCAAAAAAAAGAAGAAAAAGGGCATGAATTTCCATAACAATCAATGAAGAAAAACAAGCCCATGTTACACAATTCAGACAAGTCTGAAATGGGGGGTCACAGCAATTATCATTTCCCTTATTGGAAGAGAGAATATAACAAAAAAAAATAGGGTACCTAAAGTTTTTGCAGGGAAGGCATTGATGTCAGAGACACAGAAACATAAAAATTCCTCAAAATTGAGAGACAAAAAATATACAAATAGTGAAAAAAGTATAGCTCTGATGATGGAGAAAAGGAAAGATATATATATATATATGTTTTACCTGAGTGTGATCAAGAGAGTCGAGACGCAAGAGGAGGATGTTGAAGACTTGAAGGAATCCAAAGACCAAAACACTCCTCCTTTGACCACCACCACTACTCACTAACCTCCCAACCACCAGCCCTCCCTTCCCTAACCTCTCAGAAGCCCAAAGATCACTTTTTTAATATCAAAGTTCCAATCTTTCTGTTCAATTCAGATGAATCCCAGAAAAACGGTACCAATGGAAATAAAAATTAACAGCTCCTTCCTTATCAAAAATGGCCTCAGACAGTCTCTCTCTATCTCTCTTTTTCTCTCCTCTTCTCTCTCTCTCTCTGGTTTGGCACAAAATTATTGATACTGATATTGATATGATGATGTTCTTTGACAAAATTACAAAAAGCAAAAACCCAATACTTTATTGTTTGTTTTTTTTTTCTTTTGGTAAAATTCAAAAGGAAATTAAAGAGGGGAAAAGGAGAAGAAAGGAGAAGAGGGTGAAGGCTTTTTGGCAATGGTGGTGGACCAGAAATAGATTGGAATCTTTGAAGAAAGAGAAAGGAAAAAGAACAACAACAAAATTAAAAGTAACAACACCACAATCTTACAGACAGAAAGAAAAAGAATGGGTGAAGAAGAAGATGAAAAGCTCAAAACCAAAGCTTGTGTTGTTGTTTCATCACACAACTATCACACCCATTTTCATATTTTCCTTCCCTCTCTCTTATCACTGCTTTGCTTGCTTGCTTCTGTTTTGACACAACAGAATTAGGGGACTCTTGTGCTCATTTATGCCGAGTCTTGTAGTGTTGTGTCTCCTTCATTCATTGCCAATGATGCTCAAACATCTGGCAATTGTTTTCTACAGAGAAGGGCACTGTGGACATGAAAATAACTCATGATTGGTGTATGTGATTAGTAGGGTGAATTTGGTTGTGGAGGATTGGAGCCCTTTTGATGATGATAATTGGGTTTTTTTAGTTTACATTTAGTTTCTGTAAACTGAAATGAATAATTTGAAACATATGTGTAAAGCTGTGGCCTAACACCTGTGTTCAGTACCTTTCAAATGGGAGGGGATGTTGTAACTGCCTGTTGCTGCTTATGGTTACAGTTTGACACTAGAACCCTCTTTCCTCTTGAAGTTTTTGGGAAATTATTACTATTTATTAATGCATCATCACTCTACCTAGCTAGCCAATTTTAGCTTCAATGATGAAACAATTTTCCACCAAAACAATAATGATTGAATTTGATCCGCCAAGAGCATCATTAACAGAGTGATTAAAACATATAATTTTTAAAAATTATAATTTTTAGTTATTCCAATAGAATAGTTAAAGTTACATTTAACTATTTTCAGTAGCTATATTTAGTTAGAGCATCTCTAACAGTACAGTTATAAGTTATAGCTATTCTAAATTAAAAAGCTAAATATAGCTCACCCAAATTTGACTTCAGTTTTAGCAGTGAAAGTTATAGCTAAATAAGACCATTGAAAAAATATAGTTTTTGAATCATTTTATCTCTCCTCCCAAACTAAATATAGCTATTCAAAATAGCTTTAGCTATATTTAGCTTTAGTTTTAGTTATTTTGTTGGAATGCATAAAAATTATAATTTTTGAAAATTATAGTTTTTAGCTACTCTGTTTGAGATGCTCTTAGAGAGTGGAGAAAAAATGACTTGAGCTATAATTAAAAAATTATATTTTTCAATTTTAATAATTTAGCTATAACTTTCACTGTTAAAATTAAAGTCAAATTATGTTAGCTACATTTAACTTTTTTAGCTAAAACTAACTATGACTATGACTATGACTTTATTGTTGGAGATGCTCTTACTTAACAAGTCCTTTGCAAAAAAAAAAGTTCGTTGTAACTGTATTAGCTAGTTTTTCAATTTAAATATGTGTTACACGGGAACATAATTAGAATACTCTATGATGAAGATTCTAAACGGTTTCATTAGAGCTTCAAGTATACAACTTTACACCTATTGAATACAAATTCTAGCTCTTTAGGTGAAATGTTTCGCAAAAAACAGTACACACGATTAATACAAACCGTATCAATCCTCTTGAAAAGATGCCACATTTTATTTTCAATAGGATACATATTTAGATGCGAAGACATGATAAGATAAGGATTAATACATATTCTATAAGAATAGAATGTTACGATTGTTGGTTTCTTACAAAGAGGACAACTAACTAGGACAACACTGCATTGGGATGTTCCGGAGCTCTCAAGGGTGCACAAATGGTATTTGACAACATTCTCCACCTAAATCATCTACTGAGATTGTTTAAGAGCACAAAATGAACAGAAGTTACCATAGAGATAAGGCCTTAACTAGCCTTTATATCTCTTTTGACCACCAGAGGACAAATTAGATTCATAGATTGTATTCTATTCCAATTAAACAGTAATTTGGTTGTGAACAATGTTTATACAAAGTTGGCCTTGAACTTAAACTATTGGGATTACTAGCTTTGGTAACAAGTGTTTCACCTCACAAAAGTCTAAATTAGAAGAACAGTGGTGGTTTAACTAGTTTATGTGTTCCATTTCTGATTTGATTTCTGATTCGATCTGTCTGACTTGCATTCCTATGTGATGAAAGAGAGTGGGAGGAAATATACCAGCAAAATGAACTATTAGCTGATAATGAACTATAACCCCCAAATTGATTCTGTTATTTGTTGTATTATAGTATTAGAATAATACATATCAGAAGGATCCAATTCTAAAGTATCTGACCATGTAATGTGGTGCACTGTTTTGATTACGGTCTGGTTTAAGTTGTCTACAAAGTTATTCTAACGAAGATAGTTTAATGGTGTTGCAATTCATAGTACCAAAATATAGTTATATTATTGCTGATTAAGGAGATTTATTCCTCATAATTTTCGGTGTGTGTCTTGTCCTACTTAGATACAGATTAGATTAGATAGATACAAAGAATTCTTGTTTTATATGGACATTTATTGTAACAGATTGTATCAGTCTATATTTAAAGCATTCTATCAATGAGAAAAGTGACAGTTTTCAATTATTATATTATTCTACTTCAACACGTTATCAGTACCTCTCTGGATTGATAGCTATCACCACCACCAAAAGAAAAAAAAAACCTAACCTTCAGGAAAAAAAAAACCTCCATCTCCATCGGCCATCATCTCCACCGTTGGCCTCCCTTTTGTGTGTTCCTCCCGATCATCACACAAGCACAAGCTTCATCACATCTTCCTACGTCATCAAGATTGTGCGACTTCCAAGGAATCGTTTCAGAAGAGCTTCCACTTCAAATCGTTCATCAAGTATACTGGTTATACCGAGCACAACACTCATCGAGGTAAACTTTTCTGAACCCTAAATCTATAGATCTATGATCAAAATTAATTTCTGCAAAACCCTAGATCTAGGTTGATGATAATTGTGATATGAGTTGTTTATATTGCATATTTTCCCTAGTTTCTATGGACTTATATCCATAGAATATAAGTGACAGTCTTGGGGGAGTCACAGTTTAGAAAAAGGAAAGAAAAGGAAAGGAAAATCGATGTTATGTGACGGTTAGTCATAACTGTTGGGTGTGGTTTTTGCCACCGTTTATAATTGATTTTTGTAACCATATGTTATGAATCACGTTCTTATTCATTGAAACTTGAAGTTTTGTGATCGTAGTTTTCGATTGTTACTAATAAAATATCTCTTTGTGTTTTTGTACATGAGTTCGAATGAGTCGGCTAGGCCGAAATTCAACATCCTTGACCTTCAAGGCAAGGAGTATCACCGTTGGGTCTCTAATATGGAAAATACATTTATCGGGAAGAGACTGACCAACACCATCAAACCTTCTATGCCTGGAATGAATCTCCTGCCCCCCAACGATGAATCAAAAGCTCAAGCCCTCATATTTTTTAGGCATAACATTCATCCAACACTCAAGAAGAATTATTTAAACAAGATAGATCACATGGCATTATTGGACGTTCTGAAATAGCGCTTCAATAATGTGCATGATACACAACTTCCTGAGTTGACTGTGAGATGGAAAAATACCAGACTTCTGGATTTCCCAAAGATCCAAGATTATAATCAAGCAATGTTGGATCTACAGTCGAAGTTAAGTTTCTTTGGGGTGCAGAAGACCGAGCAAGATATGATTGAAGGATCATTAAACACCTTCCCTACATCCATGAGCATTCTTGTTCATTAATACCGGATCGAGTATGAATAGGGAAGGATTACTATCTTCAGTGATCTCATTAATAGCCTTGCAAAAAAAAGCGAGGCATCATAAGATTATCCTAAATAATAACTCAAGATTGGTTGGTACTAAGAGGCCTGAGAGTTACCAAACTGGAGGAAAGACCCGTAAAAATAAGAAGGTTGCTCGTTCAGAACCTTATGCTCGTGGAGAACATGCTCCACGTAGGGGTAGAGGAGGGCGTGGGCGTGGGCGTGGCCAAGGCCACAGCCAAAATCTGACTTGGCATAGAGATCAAAATGCCAACTTCAGCAAGAATCAGACTGGTTCAGTTCCTAGTGGTCAATGGTCTTAACATTTTGGAAGATACATTTGTTTTAAATGTGGTTCAAACAAGCACATGCATAAGTAGTGTCGTGCTAGTAAAGAAATCTAGAACATTTACAAAAGGTACAAGCAGTATTTGGCTCAAGAGTCAAACTATGGTGGAGATTTGGATATGGAGGTTGACACTAATCTCGTTCTTGCAAAAGACAAGGATAAGGAGCTTGCTACTCTGGATTTTGATTAAGTCTATGTAAAAGGCAGTTGTCTCTGTAATTTTTCAAGTTTTAGTTTTGGTTTTGGCTTACTTTTCGGTCAAGATTTTTAAGACAATTGTCTTATTTTTCAAATAAGAGCATCTATGATGTAATTGGTATTTGTTGGCGTAATTAATATTTCTCTATTTTCGGTATATGAAAGTGTTGAGAATATTGTATTTCATACAATTCCTATGTATGGTTTAATGCTTTTACATATATGGCAAAAAGATGTATAGATACCTTTAAAAAACGTCCTAAAAATGAAACAATTTATTTTGATCACAAGCCATTTTCGATCCTTCGAAAATTCCTTCGACCCATCAAAAATTGTCATTGTTGATCGTTTTCGATCCATCGAAGCAAAACTTCTGTCCCAAATTTTGAGCCGACAAATTTCTTCTCGACCCATTGAATTTTGATATCATAAATTCGATATCATTTTAGGTTTCCATCAATCCATCAGAAAAAAAATTTGACCCATCGAAGCAACGATCCTGGACACTTTTTCGATCCATCGAAAAATCACTCAATCTATTGAAAAGTCGGTATCGGAAAATCACACTTTTATTTTGGGTTTTCTTCGACCCATCGAAGATGTTACCCGAATGTGATGTTTTCAGATAATTTTTTCATCTGTTTCTTTGACTAATGATGTTGTTTATACATCGGTTTATGTCATGTCATATAAGCACTCAACAAGGGTCACACCCTTACTCAAATCTTTAAGTGTATACTTAAAGTGTACACCCTTAAAGTGTACACCTGGTTTTTAATACAAAGACTTGCTTATTTACATTAATTTTGTAGATGTCTTAAGGTGAAGTTGAGTGTCTAGAAGATAGTGATACTACCCATACCATTCTGCGGAATAGGCAACTGTTTATGGATCTTTTTCCATACCAATCATCAGTGACTACCAAGATTGGTGCAGCGCCTGTTATACAGAGGCGTGGTTCAATAGAGTTTCTATTGCCACATGGTACAAAATTATATATCATTGATGCCTTATATGCGTCAAAGGTCAATCGAACCTTGCTAAATTTTAAAGATATCCGTGCTGACGGTTTTCACTTGGAAACATATTGTGAGAATGGAAAAGAACTATTGTGTATTACCTCTGTTGAATGTGGTCGCAAGCGCATTCTAGAGAAGTTTCCGGCTATTCGTAGTGGTCTATATCTGACTATATTTTGGATCATTGAATTCAATGTCGTGACTCACACAACTTCGTGTGATTCAAACTCATACAAGCTTTGGCATTATTGACTGGGACATCTAGGTCGTGACATGATGATCAAAATATTAAAAAAATTTCATAGTCATCCATTTTTCAGAGTGAAAAAACATGTGTGAATTCATATATCCATCAGTTTAAATGGTGAAGATGGGACAACTCCTCCCATTCCTGGCTCGGTCTTCAGGACGAGTGCAACACTCTCTCGACAGCATACTGCTGAGGAGTTATGAGTTATCTCACCAGACTCTTATGTTGCAATCTCTGAGGTACATCGCTCGTTCTGCAAAGCTTGTTCTTTAGCAAAGTTACAGGCAAGCCCTTCTTTTGTTGTTGACAATACCGACAATATTCCATTCTTACACAGGATCTAAGGTGATATTTGTGGACCTATCAAACTCGAATGCGGACCATTTAAATATTTCATGATTTTGATAGATGCATCAACATGATGGTCACACGTTGCTTTGTTATCCACAAAGAATGTTGCATTTGCCAAACTCTTGACTCAGATTATTAAGCTCCGAGCTCACCACCTAGATCATCCAATCAAGTCGATTCGATTGGATAACATAGGAGAGTTTACATCAAAAACTTTTGATGATTATTTCATGTCTATTAGGATTGAAGTTGAACATCTCGTTCCTCATGTTCATTCTCATAACAGTTTAGCATAGGCTTATATCAAGCAGTTACAGCTTGTGTCTAGAGCTTTGGTAATGCATACAAATTTACTGGTCTCTGCTTGGGGATAAGCAGTGTTGCACGTAGCTATCCTTCTTCATTTTCGACCCGTAGCCCTCCAACCATTCAGTGTGCACCAGTTGGTAACTGAATACGAGCCTGATGTTTCACATTAGTGCATTTTTGGTTGCACAGTTTATATGCCAATTGCGCTTCTATAGCGCACTAAAATGGGTCCTCAAAGAAGATTATGAATTTATGTTGGTTATGAATCTCCACGATAGTCCGCTATCTTGAACTTTCGACAGGAGATCTCTTTACTGCTAGATTTCCAGATTGTCAATTTGATGAGACATATTTTCCACCATTAGGGGGAGATAGGAATGGTTCTATTCCAGTTGAATCTCAGAAATTGACGTGGTTTAATCCCACTGTGTCTCATCATGATCCTTGCACATCTCAGAGTGAGATGGAAATGCGAAGAATAATTGATCTTCAGCAAGTAGTAGACTCTATGCTTGATTCTTTTGCTGATATCGCTAAAGTGACGAGATCGGATATACCTGTTACAAATATTCCTGCAAGGTTGGAAAACTCGAAGAAAGGATTCGTTAGTGGCAACACCGGGCTAGTAGGCGTTCCTTCTTCTCATGTGGAAGGTGTTGCATCGGCCTCGGCTCCCACCAGGAAATAGGGGAGACCAAGAAAATCCACAGATAACCCACCGGTTAAAAGATACGTCATTGATGCATAAAAAGATCCATTCATCATCAACATTGTAAATACTTCACATGAGATTGTCTCTGACTACAGTTATGTCCTTGAATCACAGTTGACATCTCTGGGGGACGCTCTAGAACATCTTGTGATGTCAGAGAACAAAAAAATCTCGCTTAGAACAAATGATGCGTGCGTTATTATGGATAGATCTTCTATGTTAGTTGATGATGTGTTTGCTTATTCTGTCGCTTAGAAGATTATTGGCGATGATGAAGTGGAACCCCGCTCTATTGTTGAATGTCAACGTAGAGTTGATTGGCCGAAATGAAAGGTTGTAATCTAGACTAAACTAGACTCTCTGAATAAAAGGCAAGTTTTCGGTCTGGTTGTGCTATGCCCACCGAATGCTAAGCCGGTTGGACATGAATTGGTCTTTGTTCGAAAGCGTAATGAGAAGAATGAGGTCTTGCGTTATAAAATTAGGCTTGTAGTGCAGGATTTCTCCTAGCGCCCTGAAATTGATTATGAGGAGAGGTATTCTCCTGTTATGGACATCATCACCTTCCATTACCTGATAAGCTTGGTAGTGTCCGAAAAGCTTAACATGCAGCTTATGGATGTGGTTATTGCATATCTTTATGGGAATCTTGATTCAGAGATATAAATGAAAGTGCCATATGACATTGCTATACCCAAATCAAGTAACTCTAAACCACAGAGTGCTCATGTTATCAAATTGATATGTTCACTATATGGATTGAAGCAATCCGGTAGGATGTGGTATACACATCTTAGTGACTACTTGATTGGGAATGGATACAAGAATGATGACTTATGCCCTCGCGTGTTCATTAAAAGAACAATTTTAGGATTTTCCATAGTAGTTGTTTATGGTGATGATATGAACATCATCAGAACTCTTAATGAGATCAATGAGACTGTTTGCTACTTGAAATCTGAGTTTGAGATAAAAGACCTTGGTAGGACTCGATTTTGTCTCGGATTAGAGTTAGAACATCGAGTTGGTGAAATTCTTATTCATCAGTCTGTTTATGTCCAAAAGATGCTCAGGTGATTTAACATGAACAAAGCACACCCTGTTAGTATACCAATGGTTGTTCACAGTCTGGACCCCAAGAAGGATCCGTTTCGTCTGTTAGATGACGATGAGGAGATCTTAGGAGCTGAAATTCCATATCTTAGTGCTATTGGAGTTTTGTTGTATTTAACTCAGTGCACACGTCCAGATATTGCCTTTTCAGTGAACTTGTTGACCAGATTTAGCTCTGCACCTACGCAACATCATTGGAATGGAGTAAAACAAATCTTCAGATACTTGAAGTTCCATTGACATGGGCTTATTCTTCCCTTATAAAGAATACAGAGAAAAGCATGAAATTCCTGAAAAAGAGAATATTGAATCACAGCACGTAGATCCCAGGTCCTTCGATCTATCAAAAGTTTCCTTCGTTTCGTCAAAGAATGTACCCGTGATGATCACTCCTTTGATCCATCGAAGGAATGGTTCGATGCATCGAAAGATGTGCAGGCAACGAGTAGTTTTCATGTTATCCTCTATTTCAAAACATCGGTTGATGTGTTTGTTGAATTTGCTGATGCTGGGTACCTCTCTAACTCACACAAAGATCGTTCACAGACCGATTATGTTTTCACTATGGGAAACACGATGACCTCTTGGAGATCAACAAAGCAAACTCTTGTTGCTACTTCCTCGAATCATTCTAAGATTATTGCTTTGCATGAAGCTGTTAGAGAATGTGTTTGGCTTAGGTCAATCATAGGTCATATTCGAGGGTCTAGTGGATTACCATATATTATTCTCACTTGCATCTTTGAGGATAATGCAACATGCATTGAACAAATGAAGTTGAGTTTCATTAAGGGTGACAATACAAAACATATATCGCTGAAATTTTTCTTTAATCAGCAACAACAACAGTTGTTGAATATCTAAGTGAACCAGATTGGTTCCGTTGATAACGCTGCTGACTTGTTTACCAAGTCACTTCCTAAATCTACATTTGTGAAACATTTGAAAAGCATTGGTATGCGCAGGTTATCTGAACTTCATGACTAAGTTTATAGTCGGGGGGAGTTACATTTTTTTAGACATCATGAGGAGTCTACGTCACATGTAGTAGCTTTTGTAGTTGATGCGCTGTATTCTTTTTCCCTTAGACCAAACTTTTATTTTTACCCATGAGGTTTTTGTTTGCTTGGCAAAAATTTTAGTGAGGTAACAAGTCATGCATCATTCTTGAGGCCATTGACATAAGGGAGAATGTTTAAGGAGATTTATTCTCCATAATTCTCGGTGTGTGTCTTGTCCTACTTAGATACAGATTAGATTAGATAGATACAGATAATCCTTGTTTTATAGGAACAGTTATTGTAACATATTGTATCAGCTAATATTTAAGGCATTCTATCAATGAGAAAAGTGACAGTTTTCAGTTATCATATTTTTCTACTTCAACAATTGCCTAATTAGTGATACTTTCATGAAACCAAAATCCACAAAATCTTTGCCATTACTCAAAACCAACGAGTTCCTTTTTCTGGTTTGAAAATATAAATAAAAATTTCAAACTGTTCATGTTTGCATTAAAGCATCTCCAACAACATCATTAAAAACGTCGTTATTTTGTTTAAAATAAAGCTCAAAGTTCTTTTGACTAATCAAATTTGATTATTTGCTCCAACAACATTACATAGATTTTAGCTATACTTAAGCAAATATTTAATTTTGATTGGTCAATTTTTATAAATTATCAAATATATGTAATTATTAATTACAAATGCTAACATAAAAGAAAATCATTAATGATATTTCAGCTTATTTTCATCACCTATATTTTTACATTTCGATATAAGCATGAAAGTTGAAAACCTAAAATTTAAAAATTTCCTAAAAATTTGATTAAAAAAATTATAATATTGAAAAAACATACATTTGGAAGCTCTGCTGGAGTGCTCTTAGTACACATGTACAGAACAAATGTGGTTAAGTGATAAGTTAATAGGTCTAAGATTGAGCCAAAAATGGGTACCAGAAGACCAGGATTCGGAACGACATACATATTGTTTGAATGTGGTAAGAAGATGCCAAATGGAAGGATGAACTGAATTGACTCCAACGAGCCAACACTACTGCCATTGCCTATTTGACATTGCCAACGCAACACAACACACCACAACACATTGACACGACACGAGAACAGAGAACAAAGAACAAGCAAGCAAAGCAAGAGAAATAGAAAGAAAGAAAGAAACTTGGTCCATGTCCAACCAAACTAGGTACCAATTTATTTTTATAGAAATTTTGTTCAAAGGGCTGAGTCAAAAAGATGCTTTGACCAAGTCTCTCTCATATCGCTACTCTCACCCTTCGTCCCCCCTACTACGGTTACCAATGTTGCTCTTTTTATCAAAATCAGACCTCCTTCATTCACTTGTGCACTTCCCCTCCCATGTGGTTGTCGACTCACTTGTTTCCAATCAATTATTTCAAGTGGTACCAAAACTATAATCTGATTGTGTAAGTTTCAAAATTAGAATGAGCTTTTAAAGTAATTAATTTCGGGTATATCTATCACCACATTTACGTATAAATAGATATGTTTGACTTCTGAAGTGCTCGATTAAGTAAAAATTAAATACTAAACGGACAATGTAATTGCTCGAACCACCACCCTGACGCTCTACTAAGGTTTAGGAGGAGCCGCCATCCTAGTCGACACGTTATGGTTTGGTATTATTACTATTATAAAAGCGTTGGTGTCAAGTTCTGCTGGAGGTTGATGGCTTCGGGGTGAGCTGGGTGGCGTCGAGTTGAACGGAAAAAATGTTCCACGTGCAATATTCGCCCACATTTCTGCCATATTCACATAATATCGATCTCATTGCATATGTTTAACACTTTCATTTCATATAATTAATTAAGCAAATCTCATAAAACTCTCACGATATCAAGTTTATGACCCGTGATTATCATTGTATCAAGTTCTTTCTACACTTTCTTAAAATGGTAATGGAAGATAAGATCTCATTATCTCAGTATGGTCTAATGATGTAGAGAGAAAAGTCAGAACGTACTACCAATCAGTAGCAGTGAACCGACAACCGCGATTGATGTTTATTTAGTCCCATAATCTATATAGGACTAATCTAAATTAATGTAATGAAGCTAGAACTTGGAGTCCTCTAACACATGGGTTCGTTCCCTTTACATAGGCCATGGCATTTTGGTGACCAATGCCTTGGCTTTTGCATGGAGGGTGGGGAAGAAGATGAAGAGCTACAATTGGAAAGAGACAGTCACACAGAAAGAGTGGCATGGATTATCAAATAGGGTAAGATCCAAGTTAACCAACTTGAGTCAGTTGGGAAAAACCTGTTTTATTTCTTGTCAGTCTGAGCCTCTGGGTCTCTGTGTTATCTGTACTCGATACTAATCAGTGAGTGAGTGCACAATACTAGTCAGTTTGCTCAGTAGGGGACCTCTGTGGATGTTTGAATTGACACTCTGCTAAGCATGCTAGCACTAAATAATGGCCATGCAACTACTACAATATCACACTTGCAACTTTGGGCAGTTTTGAACTACATACTTCTGGGCTTGGAGACCCAAATGCTGTGTTGGGCTCTAAGATTGGTTCTTTATGGATGTTATCTACCAACTTTTATGAGCAGCATAAGACTATATATAGCATGTCTATGTAAGAGAACCCCAAACTGCCAATTAGAATAACTTCATTGCTTGTCAGGAAGCATATGGCACTGTTCTTCTTGCCATATGAGCATTATTAAGATCACAAGATTCACAATGGGGTTCATAAGTCAAGACCCAAGACTAAGTTTCAAGCTATTACAATAGTCACCATCTATCTATTTGTTAAAAGAGGAACTCACTAACCAGTCCCTTATAAACTGTATAAAGATAAACATAAAAAATTTGAGCCGAGACATATTTTTATGGAGCAGAACCGACAAGACAATCCGCACAAAATCCTCCAGAAATTAAGAACTACATGCTTGGATAGCTACTAGATTCCCCGAAAGTGATTAAGCTCCATGATTAAAGTAATGTATGCCAACAGCACAAGAAGAATTCACATGGTTTGTCATCAACACCAGAGACAAATTACTGCCCAAAATCAAAGCCTCAAACTCCTCAAGTCATGGCTGCCCACTTACCCTTGCTAATCATCTATTTAAAATAACTGGTAAACAACTCAAGCTTGCTTACTTTTTTGGACAGGTGAAAAAGTAAATGAAAAAGATTAGGGTAATATAATAGAAGCTCACTGTGATTCATCCTATCATTTCTTTAAAGTTTGAAACCTTCAACAGTTTTGTGTGTGCTTGTGTTGCAAAGGCCAGAAAACAAAAGGAAACAATAATCAATGAAGCACATCGAAAGATTGCCAGTTAACTTCATAGATGAAAAGAACACAACTATCATTTCAATTTCTCAATGGTGCTATTGCTACAACTTTACAGAATATTTGTTCCCACAGATCAAGCTCTCTACGAACAGGGCAACCGATCGTGATGAACAATGGAAAAACGGTAGTTAGCAAAAGTGTGAGAAGAAAATGAGCCAAAGTGGAAAGAAACAAACTCTATTCTGAGTGAACTCCTAGTTATAGACATGATTTTCAAAATGAAGGTGTATGTACTTTACCCAGTTGAGCTAACACAAGACTTCCATTACTTTGTTCTCTTCATGCCTTTCTTCGCCTTGCTCTCTGATTTGGTGTTCTATTATGTACACAGACCGCATAATGTGGTGCCCAAGACACTGTCAAGATTTCAAAGTTTCATTCTTTTCATGGTTCCTCAGCTACAGTATCTTTGAGTGAAAAGCCATCTAGGACATCACTGTCGGAATCAACCTGAAGCTCTTTAAACATAGCCATAACTTGAATCATTGTTGGACGCCTGAATGGCCTGTCATCTAGGCACTCAAAGGCAATCTTCATATACTGGTATAGTTCCACCTCACCAGATTTCCGTGTCATCAGCTCAGCGTCGAGTATCTCATTCCATCTCTTCTCTCTTTGAAGCTGCTTTGCCCATCCAACAAGGTTGTTGTCATCACCAAAAGCTGATGGGTCAATAGGCCGTTTTCCTGAAATAAGTTCTAGCAGTATAACACCATAACTGTAGACATCTCCTTTTGTTGTGCATCTAAAACTCTGGTAATACTCTGGGGGAACATAACCTGGAGTTCCTGCAAGAGTGCTCACACTGAGATGAGTATCTAAAGCGTTAACTAATCTTGCCATGCCAAAATCTGATACTCTGGCCTCAAAGTTTTCATCTATAAGAACATTGCTAGATTTCATATCACGGTGGATGATATGAGGTATGCAACTATGGTGAAGGAATGCTAGACCTCTAGCAGACCCTATAGCAATCTTCTTTCGTGCTGCCCAGTCAAGTCTGGATCCCCCTCCCTTAACCCTATCATGAAAAACACTCTCCAGACTTCCCCATTTCATGTACTCATACACAAGAAGTCTCTCCTCTCCAACCTTGCAGTACCCTAGCAAAGGAACAAGGTTTCGGTGCTTGATTTTCCCAATAGTTTCCATCTCCGCCATAAACTCTCGGTCTCCTTGACCTGTGACTTGAATGAGCTTCTTTATTGCAACAACACAGCCATCTCCCAATTGTGCCTTGTACACCTCACCAAACCCTCCTGACCCAATCAAGCTATCCGCACTGAAACCATTGGTGGCTTCAAGCAAATGTGCAAAGGTCAGCTTCCGCAAAGGTTTTTCAAATGTGGCTACGTTAATGCTGAGAGGCTCAGGAACACTGGAA
Organism: Geum urbanum; assembly: GCA_946800695.1. NCBI lineage: Eukaryota > Viridiplantae > Streptophyta > Magnoliopsida > Rosales > Rosaceae > Geum > Geum urbanum. The sequence goes on from OX327016.1 coordinate 37,675,119, forward strand.
AGTTTCCAGCTGCTGCTACCTGAAGTTGGAAGACTTTCAATATACTTCTCTCGCTTTTTCTCCTTCAGCTGGTACTTCTTCACACGATATAGAGCTAATGCCAATATCAGAATACAGAAGAGAAAGAATGTGATACCAATGACCATTCCTGAAGCCAGAGAAGGCTTCTTCCTCTTCATACTCTCTGCTGAATGCCTTTGAGAGCCACATGCTGGCAAGGGTACACCACAAAGGCCAGAGTTGTTCTCATATCTGGATGCAGGGAAAGTGGTCAGCTGACCTCCGGAAGGAATGGGACCGGTGAGTTTGTTGTTAGAGACATCAAGGTCACTCAGGAAAGATAGAGTCCCCAAAGAACCTGGGACATAACCTTGAAGATTATTGTGAGAGAGATCCAGGACTCCAACTGATTTTAATCCACCAAAGCTTTCAGGAATACTTCCACCTAGCATGTTGTGTCCTAGGTTGAAGACTTGCAAATAGGAAAATGTACCCAAGTTTTCAGGAATGGTACCAGACAAGGAATTGTAGGAAATGTCGAGGAAGATCATGCTTCCACTGCTGGCGAATGTGTAAACTGTCATCCCTGTGTAAATTCTGGTTGATGGGCAAGAATGAACCATGGGTAAACTTTCAAGTCTCTCGGGTCGGACTCCTTCAAATTCAACTAGTCCTCCAGCACCCCTGCAAGCAGTTCCACCTTCATTTCTAACAAATGCAAACTGCTTCCCAGAAACAATTCCAGGAATGACTAGGCCGGCTTGGTTAGCAAGCTCCGATGGGATAGAGCCATTTAGGTCATTGCTGTTCAAATCAAGCCAAATGAGGCTCTCACACTTGCCAAGCTCAGCTGGAATCTGACCAGACAGTGAATTGTTACCCAACTGAAGTATAGCAAGCTTAAGGAGATTTCCAATACCTGAAGGGATTTCTCCAGTGAGACGGTTGCTAGATAGTGACACCCAAATCATATTGGTGCAGCTGCCAATGGACTTCGGAATGGATCCAGTGATCATATTATTGTTGAGAATGAGGGTTTCTAGATTTCCTCCGTTGACACAAATGCCTTCGGGGATTTCACCAGTGAGGTTATTTGCCCACATGACCAAGTTGGAAAGTTTTGGCAAGGTCCAAACTTCTGTAGGAATTGCCCCAATCAAATTGTTGAAACTCAGATCAATAGCTTTCAGGCTCTTGCAGTATCCAAGCTCAGATGGCACAGTTCCGGAGAGAAAATTGTTGGCAAGAAGTAACTTTTCTAAAACAGATGGAGCATGGGAGGAGCAGAACCCTGTGGGGACTTTCCCTGTGAAGAGATTAGCACTGAGATCGAGTACTTGAAGCCAAGTACCATTGGTAATAGACAGTGGCATCGGACCTGTTATGTTGTTGAATGGCACATAAAGATATCTCAATCTCGGAAGCTTACTCACAACAGTACTAAGGAAATTTCCTGAGAGCTGATTGCGACCAAGATTGAGACTCACCAAAGAATAGCATGACACAAAACTCGAAGGCAATTCACCAGTAAGATTGTTAACAGAAACATCAAGCTCCTCGAGTGTCCCACAAGCCTTTCCTAGTTCAGCTGGAATTTCACCCGAAAACAGATTATGACCTAAAAAGAGCTGCCTTAACTTCTTGAGATTTCCCAACAAAACTCCAGGAATTTTGTCCTGCAACTTATTACTTGTCAGGTTCAGCGTCTCCAATGCTTGACAGTTAGCAAGGCTTGATGGAAATGCATCCCCATAAAAATTATTGTGTGACAGCTTCAGCAAAGTGAGGCTGCTGCACTCCCCGAGATCAAGGCTTGAGAACTTTCCGGTGAAATTGTTGCCAGAGAGATCCAAATACTCGAGAGACGCCGAGGCGCTTTTCAGGAAAGTGTTTGGTATCTCCCCAGACAACTCATTGTATGACAGGTCAAGTGCAGTCAAATTCTTGCAGGACAAGAGTGAACCACTGAGCTTTCCGGTCAGCTTGTTGCCGGAGACATTGAGCAGATGGAGATTCTGGCAAGTCAACAGGGATGAATCCGAAATTCGGTTTCTAGAGATGTCAAGCTGCAGCAGAGAAGCACCGAAGCTGAGACTTCCTCCGGGGATTGAATTGCCTGAGAGGTTGACCAGAGCCAGATGCTGACAACTCTCAAGAAAAGACCGAGCCGGAAGAGGGCTTGTGATGTTGTTGAAGGACAAGTCAACTGTTTCAAGACTACACGATGTAATGTTGGAAACTGAAAGATCAGAAGCTGAGAATGAATTGCCTTGCAAATACAGATTTTGAAGACTAGGCAAGGCTGTGAGAGTTGGAAGGCGAAGACTTCCAATGAGACCAGAATAGGAGAGGTTGAGGGTGATGACATGGCCTTCAGATGAGCAATTGAGGCCTTTCCATGAACAAAGAGGAGTTGAAGAATCAGATTTCCAGTCGGACAATAATCCATTGGGGTCAGATTGAACAGAGTTGTGCTTGAACTCCAACAAAAGCTTCTTCACCACATCTTCATTGGAAGCAGCTGAAGCCAAATTCATAAAGTGATTAAAGAGAAGCAGAACCAGAAAACCAAACAATCCCATCATCATGGTTTTGATTCTAATCTCTCTCCATTTCTATATCCCTCTTCAGAAAACTCATGAAAGAAAAATAAAGAGAATCACTTTCTGGGGGACTATTCACAAACACCTGGTCTGCACATCTCACTTATCTGAAGCAAAAGCTCACACCTTTCAGATCTGGGCTAATCAAAGCTTGAATCTTTACACACCAAATGGCTCAAGTGGACTTAGCTTGGAAGCTGCAATGGAAATTTCCCCAACAGAAAACTCAAATTAAATATTGAAATAAATACTGGTGGGTGGTGCCTTGATGGTGGAACTCACTATCAAAACACATGAATGAGATCAAGAAACTCATAAAGAAAACTAATCAAGAACAAACATTTAAGACCTATAGATAGATATATAGCTATGAATGAACTATGAACCTATTTGAAAGAGAAAGCTATATATTATAAATGAATGAACGAAGGAATGAATGTGAAGATAAAGTAGCAGAGAGCAGAGTGGAGGGGATTAATGGGCAAAACAGAGAGTTTCAAGGTATTAAGGAAAGAAGAGAGGAAGATACCTAGGAGTGTGACAGAGTACGACGTTCAGAGATGTCGGCTTATGATAATACACAAACCAAGTACACATTAGCCAGCAACAGCATCATTCAGTTTAGATTTGGGTTTCCGTCTCTGACGGGACTACCTACTCAGAACTCCAGAAAGACAGAAGAACGAACCGAACTGAGCCATCCAACTGGTTATGTCAATGTGACACTTACAAGTACTCACAAGTTTGCAGTCTGCTAACTCTGAACTGGCAGGGAAGAACATGAAAAACCCAAGAGAAGCAAAGGAAGAAAACAAACAAAAATTGGGTTCAGAGAGAGAGAGAGAGAGAGATGATGCTTTTTAGAGGAAGCTAAAGTGAGACAGAAATACAAGAATATAGAATACAAAAAAAACAAGTTGGTGGAGAAGAGAGGGGAGTGAATTGAGGGAGTGATGTGATGTGCCCCTCCATCTCATTTTTTTCCTCATTAAATTTCGGGTCCAGTCAAACTTTGGATATGACTCCTTTTCAATTCTCCTCTCTCTTTTGTGCCTTCCTGTGTCACTCAAAAAAAAAAAAAACTGACAAAATTTAGGGAGAACTTGCTCTTTCATGGTTGGATGGAGTACCCCCGCACGTACGCCTCTTAATTAGGTGATATTTTTCTCCTCTTCCAACTTTTTATTATTGTTGACGATGCATAAAAATCTAATTTTTGGACTTGGAAGACATAAGAATCTTGTCTTTAAACGGGTATATATGATGATGTAGGGTAAGTGAAAGGGATCGCTCCCTCTTTACTGATCATATGCATGAAATTGCTGGGGCTGGGTATATATATGTCATCACTTCAAAGTGTGCTTGTGAAGTTACTATCTTGGTTCATTATTTGGGAAACATGGTTGACGATTGACTCAAATTAATGCAGTCTAATCTATTTTGATAACATTTAGCATTTTCAAATGTAAGATCAAATTAGAGATCAAAACAATTGAAATTTCAATCTAAAAAGATAAAAAAATATATATAATTAGTGTTAAAGAAACTAGAATCTACATATAAACGACACATAATTGATTTGACAATTTAAGGTCTCATTATAACATAATTGACATTAGACAATACTCATATGAGCGAGTTCAATATGTAAAACAAGTAGTTCATTTATAATGTAATATGATGGCTCTCACTATATCATTATATCTTAACACATTTGTAATTTTTTCTATCTCATTCAAACAAAATTCGAATCTCATATGCTTAATCAACAAAACAGCAGCACCTGACTCGTACGTTATCGGGTTGAATCTGATCGAATGAAATATCTAAGAGAATAAGTTTAGAAGACCTAAAATTATTAAATGACAAAGCAGAAGAAAATCTAATTAAGCTATGGATCGGATGTGCATGCATTTTGTACTTGACCAGTAAAACTAGTGCATCGGATACGTTATTTAAGAAGTAAAAATGAATATATATATATATATATATGAGTGCATGTTGATAATTAACAAAGTTGGAATCTGTATTGGCCCCGGAAAACTGCTCCTCTTGACACTGAGAGTCGATTATTAAATCATAATCGAAATGCATGAGAGACTAGCTGAGCTAGTTAGCCAACTACAACTGACCTCTCCCACTTTATGCTCTTAAATTGTTTATTGGTAAAATTACTTAAATGGTTACTAATTTTTACCTAAAACGATAGTTTGGTCATTATCATATAACATATGTTAAAATGATCACTCCCGTTAAAGTTTTATTTTCAAATTGGTCATTCGAGCTTAAACGTCTGTTAAAAAAAATATTCCGTTTATTTTCAGGCGTATTTTTGTCTTTCCAATATTTATTTTAACTTTTTTCTTTATTTTTTTGTACTATTTAATCTGGATATCAAACGATAGCCGTTGAATCTCTTTTAATGAGTTTCAATGATATAGATTTGATTTTAAAGTGGAAGACCCAAATAACAAGTACGTGGGTCAAATGACCCGAACACCTAAATTTGGACTGTGTCGGTCACGCCGGCGTTCGACCACGATCTCAAGTTCATCGGTGCGGCGGCGCACGAGATGGGCTGAGGAGATAATAAATGAGTTATATCACTTATATGTGCGACCAGATCACGACGAGATCACAACCATGAGATGCGTCCAGATCCTATCTCGGCACCCGGCCATGGGTCACACCACTATGGAAAGCCTCGCCGCTCTCCTCGCACCTAGCCACCTGCGCAATCATCGTCGTGACGTCCTACACAATCTCGAGCTTGTCATCGTCACCACCATCATCGAGAAGAATTCATAGCCCAAGTGTCACCGTGAAGAATTCATAACTCAAGCTGATGGTGCAACGCTGGATGTAGGAGTTGTGGAGTCCACGACGACAACCGGCATGAGCGAGCCGATGCGGCTGGAGGACGCCTGCACGAAAATCGATGCCAAATTTAGTTTGGGTGAATAGCTCGATTCTCAATCTCCGGTGGTATAGGTTCGGGTAAAGAACCGTTTGACGCAGAGATCCGTAATTAGAGCAGTGAGAAGCACATTTGCCCTCAGATGAATCATTTGAGGTCTTTTAGGGGAGATTCGAAGGCGTCGGAGTTGGTGAGCCGACCGTAGCGGAGCTGGGTTTTGGGTTTGGATGCAGGTATATGGGCTTAAGACTCATGAGAGAGAGAGAGAGATATATATATATATATATATATATATATATGTTTATAATGGTATTACTGTAAATAAAAAAAGTTATGAATAAAAAGACAAATTTACCCTTATAAGAGTTAATATCTAACGTCTGAAATAGACGGAGTGACGAAATTGATAGACGGAAGACGAAGTTAAGTGACTATTTTGAAATATGCCATATGATAGTGACAAAATTGTCGTTTTGGGCAAAATTTAATGACCATTCATACAATTTTGCCTTATTTATTTGTAAGTTCAGAGAAACTTTTATAGAATTTTTTTGTATAAATTAATCGTTAATTTCAATAATCTCGTTCTTGAAAAGAGGTAAAAATTTGTCATCAATCGTACTATGGAAACCGGAGAGTATAGTAAGAAAGCACACTTCCTTCGTATGACCCAAAAATGATAGATTCAAGAAAATACAAATTCTGTACATTCGTAATAGCTTGCTTCCAAGCTTAGAAAACCAATCATTTAACTAGCTTGCTTCGAAGCTTAGAAAACACGAACTAGCTTGATATATACCATTGTGTAACTTGAGCAAGAGTTTCAACACGTACAAAAAATACGAGAAAATTATAAGCCATGCAAATAGATAGAAAGTATTCTAATTAAACATCTGCATATGCATAATTATCAATGACCACAACAACGTAATTAATTGAAAAACTTTGATCAACAACTTTGATCTTATTAGCTAGTTCTATAATTACTTAACAAACTCTATATATCAAAAAAAAAATTATGAATAAATTTTTCTTCATCGAAATCAAACAGTTTTTTTTCAAAAACTTTTTACTTTTTTTTTAATGCAAAACTTTTTACTTCTTTAGAAAGACTAATATGTGTTTGTGATCGTGATAAAACAGTTCTTCTATTGGACACAAAAAAATAATTGAAAGAAAACTTCATTTCCAAATTTCCAATCAACGTCAATGACCCAATGGATTTGAAACTTATGTGGTGGTTAATTAGCCAATAAATTATTAACTAGTAGTATGAAATTGTTTCTATCACTATACTGTATATCCAAGTACTGGACTGATCGACTATTTATCGTTATAATGACGTTGAAGGTTTGCACAGTAATAGCAATTCTAATCTAATATAATAAACTTTGGAGTGCTCGCGACTTGCTAGTAGTGTAGGGCGCGGGGCGCGGTGTACATTGGAGGTCGCGGCCTAAGCAAATTTCAAGCTCCCAAAACCCTAATTCTGGCAAAAGATGATTTGTACTTGTTGTTGAGCTGCTGTTGGTCTATTAGGGTTTTTGTTTGTATGCTTTTCACACGTGTGCCGCTGCTTCATCGTTTTCCCAAAAACTTTCCCCGCTAGATTCGCACTATGTCACCCTCCTGAGCAAATATCCAACCAAATAAATCCAACAAAAAAAACATAAGAAAATAACCAACAATATATAGAAATAAATCCAACAAAAACCATGATGATACAGTACTTTTTGAAAAAACAAATAGAAAAGGACCTACATGTTAGAAATTAGTATTCTAGATCTCACTTATGATTCGTATATATACCGACTAATCGAATATGTTTGTCAAGATATTATTTATGTTTGAGAAAACAAAAATCTAGCAAGGAAGAGAAATGAACGAGCAGGAGGGAGGAATTACCGACCATCTACGTACGTTATCGTTTCTATTATAGTGTCTTTGGATACATGAAAAAAGAAAGAAAAAGAAAGTGCGACTCTTGGCCCCAAGGTTTGCCCACCCCTACCAAAAGGCCATAGAAGGCAGCGAAATTAACACACTTTGTTGGGGACCAAAGTTACCAACTCCACTTGCTCTGCGTACTAACCATTTTCACGGGTTTGCCTATTCATTCTTGTCTATATATACCACCATTTTTTGGGATATGTGTAACCACTCGTTAGGTGGCTCTTCATGCGTAGTTATGTACAAGTGACATATATACTTTGATTCTCATGGTGGCATGTATGTTAATGATATATCTGGCTACATGCATACAACGTAGTTCCATTTTCATCTTGAGAAATGAACAAGGTTAGCGATTTATGTTGTGAAGATAGCAGCTGAGTGTACGTGGTGTGTATACAATTGTGTCGTTGATCACATTTCCTACGTTAAATTGTTCGCCTTTAAAAAGCTAATATCGCATAATTCCTCAGAGATCGATATTGATCCAAAGAAAATAATTAATATCGCGTAGTCTTGGACGTAGTCCTTAGAGTGAACCAAAAGGTAAGGCAATAAGAAATATATGGAGCAAATTAAGACACTTCAGGTGGCAAGGGAGTAAATATCGAACTTAATTAGAGAAAGGAAGGAGCCTTAGCTAGTTAGTCTCTCGTGGAAACATCCGATATATTTGACTTTGACATATAGAGAATTTGGTGTACATTGCGTTTTCCATGGGATGTTGTTCTTGATACCTACTTAAATTCTAAAACGTGTCTTTGGGATAGGATGGTTGGTAGTGGATTGGTTAGCTTCTATATACACGTCTTGCTTGCTTCTTCCACACAAACACGGCAGTATATTACTAACTGCATTAATGGTGTCTTAAGTGTGTGTATATATATAGTGTTTTTCCTGTTGTCGAGAAAATAGAAAAATTTATGAATCAATAATTCAATATTTTTAGGCTAGCTAGCTAATTAAGTTTGAGTCGTTAAGTAAACGCACGAGAGTGATGGCTCTCCTAGGATTTACAAAAATGGCGGCTCCGACTTTTTGGCTACACTGCGAGATTTATGCAACGTGTGGCATTCTCGATGTTGTTTCAAGGGCACTCTGCAGTGGCGTCGTATCAAAATTCTCTTCCCTTCGGTTTGTTGATGTTCAAAGCTGGCGTGGTTAGTTTTTCTTTGCTTCGCAGGTCTCGGTTTCAAGTGCAAGGGAATCGAGCGGAATTGAAGGGGCAATAGATGAGGTCGGGTGGAGATCTCGCCCAAGACGTGCTCGACTGAGATTTATATGATTGTGTGGGTCGGGTTCTTATACCAGATCTGTGGTTGCGACGAGGAGATTGGTTGATGTCTATCGTCCTGACTTGTTATGCTCGGTGAGGAGCAATATTCATTGGTTGTAAACTAGGCGGGCCTTTTGGTGTTTGGAAGAAGTCGCTGAAACTCGGTGCAACACTACTAATCGGCGGGACTGCATAGCCACTATAGCCTACTGTTGCAGTATCTCTAGTGGGCTAGGGCCATGTGGGCAGCCTAATTTGGGGCATCATAGTTTGTATTGGGCTCCTACAATCAATTTTAAGACTTGGGCAAGTCTTAATGAGCCGAAGTGCTTTCTTTGGGTTTTGTAAGTGTTTTTTTGCCTTTGTTGGATCTTGGATTCGCATTTGGGACCCGGAGGAACTACCTCGAACTGCCTGGGTTATCTTGTTTTGGCCTTGGGATTTCATTTGGGATCCAGGTGCCTCTCTCAGGGATGACGTATTTTTATATTCAGGTTTCCTTTGCCTTGCTTATGCTTGGGACCCAAGAGGGTCTTTCTTCTCGGCCAGTGTTTATGATGTTCTGGTAATATTCTTGGTTTTAATGCTTATGGCGAACTTGTATCTCAGGTGGTTAACGAGATTCATTAGGGTTGACATACCTACCACAATTGCGTGTTTAGGGATATGTTTTTATCTATTTATCATGGATTATCGTGATCCCATTGAGATGCAAGTCAACTTACATTTGTCGAGCTCTATGGACTTATCGTTTAGTGCTAGTATATGTAATAGTGTAGCACATATATTTGTTTATGATCGTTACCTTCTTTATGAATGGTTCACCTCCGCTCCAGAACCTGGTCTGAATGCCTCTATTACAACCTTAGTCGTATTTATTTAATAAAATGATCTTCTGGCTCTTTCGGATGATCATTTTCCTCAAAAAAAAAATTGAGTCGTTTATCAAAGTCACTTATTGCTCTTGAAACATTTTGTTAATCACCTAACCGCTAACCCTAAGTGTTTTTTAGTCGCTCGGCACACTATTAGTCCATGATCTAACTGTCAAGAAACATCTTGCTAGTGCATTCAAATATTATCTAGCTATTTAGTGATCATGCCTAGCTCAGTGAAAGTATTCTACTTACTGATACAATAAACTAATAATGCTCGACAATAATTAATATTATGACAATAAAAAATAGGCATATATACTTCTTCGTAATATTAATTATTGTCGAGCACAAGAAGTATAAACCAAAAGTTTGTGCTACCTATTTTTTTTCATCAAACATTGAATCTTTTAGTTGAAGCTCTATCATAGTTCATACGAGCTAGCCTCGGATCAACTTGTTACATTTCTTTTATATATGGAATTAAACTTCTCTCATACTCAAAGGGGATGATCTATATATCTGCATTTGCCAAGATACGCGCTCATTCAACTATATAATCATTACCAATAAGTAGTGATCATGCTGATCACAAGAAAGGTAGCTAAAATTGAAGACTAAATTTTCCAGCTAGCTAGCTTTCTTTTGAAAAGAGGATGAATGAAGTCGTTGATATTAGTAGATTTGTCTTCCATGGTGACCAGCTAGCTAGGGTCCTTTTGATCGATCATGAGAAAATCGATCTTTTCTACTGTGTGAATATGATTTCCGAGTGATCAAGTCATAGAGACTTGAGATACATACAACAGTCTTTATCCATAACAAAGCGGAGCTCCATTCAAAAAAAGGGGAGTGAATTAGGTTTCTTCTTCTTCTTCAAAATTAAATTAAGTAATTGAAGAAACTCAATAATCGAAACTAATTCAAGTACCATGTCGGAAATTAATTGATTATTTGTGTACTCAAGATATATGAGCTTTTAGAGGCTTCGATCTAGAGCATTAGTTAAACTAATTATATAATTTGTCTGTAATAAAATTACCATAAGTATGATGAATGAATGGTTGCTCCCTAGCCTAGTCTATTTTCACATCTTTAGACGACTTGTTTTACAATTTTCTTCTACCCCTCTGACAGCAAACCCAGCGGGATCGATCAGCCCAAAGACTCGATCAATGACTCACCGAGACTTGGCCGCTGCCGAAGGAGTGTATCAGATAAGCTCGGGAACCCTGTCGCCGCCTAGTAGTCTTGCAAGAAGAAAGTCCGGAGATACACAAAATACAAAGGAGGGGGTGCCCCCTTCTTCATACTTTCATACTTTCAAACAAAAGTGTATTGAAAATACACACAAACAGAAATGAGGGAGTGTGGTTTGTAAAAATAGATGTCAATTTCACCTCCCTATACTTAAAATAAATAAGTGTGTGTGTATATTTATATTTGGAGTAACCATTGATGATGTTCGAGTAACTCGTTTCAACATTTAGTCACGTGCATCGTTAGATCAAATATAATGTAGTTTGTTATTGAATGGTTTGTAATGATACAGCAGAGTAGTAAACTAGTAATTGAAGGATCGATAATTCTAAGTTTCTAACATGGAATGATCGATGGTGATACATAATTATGAACAGAGAAAGTAATTTCAAGTTGTGGGCACCATATGTTTTCTTTTTAGGCTTCTTTCTCCCTCAAATCTTGTCTTTATTTCAAACCTACCAACCCCTAATTTGAGTTTTAAATTTTCATTGTTGCCTATCCTTTCTGTTTTGAGTTTTGACATTATCAACTGACCAAATTATTAGCGAAAGACATGGTCATGAACGTAATGATCCACGTTCATGCGACCAAATTCTAATATGACATCAAATAAAGTATACAACTATTCAATTTGAGGAAAAAACTATTCAGCCTTGGAAAAACTCTCTCCCTTTTCTCTCTTATCTCTCTCACAAACTCTAACTGCACCGCAAACCCTCTCCCTCCGATCTCCCTCAGTCCAACACTGATTCCAAATCCGACAACACCTCTCTCTTCCTCTCACCCTCCTTGTCCAATTCCGACCCTTCCCGGCGGGGACGGCCTCACACCTCTCAACACTGACCCGCCGATGAGGACTCACTGGAACCCCAATATCTAGCAGGCGTAGCGGCGGTGCTCAGCGAGGTAGACCTTGCTCACTTTGATGACGAAATCGAGGAGGATCTGATGTACGCAATGGCACGTATCTTCTCCCTCCAAGCCTTTGAAGCCGAGAAGGTGCAAGCCTTCAAGATGAAGATGATTGGCGTTTGGCGCGACATGACCGGCTCCAAAATTATGGGCTTCACACGGATCTCAAAGGATCAATTCGTGTGGAAGTTCTAATCCCACGCCGATCGGCGTCGTGCAATTATTAGTGGACTGTGTGATAAACTTTTTACACCACTCAAAGATAACTATATTCTTGTGTAATTTATATCAATGTATTATTTTAACAAATATGAGTCATTATCCGATGAAAGATTAATAAAACTAAGTATTAAGACATAAACAAACACTAAAACTAGTTTCTTGGCAGACTCAACCTATAGACACAAATCTAATTAATTACCTAACCTAGACTTGACTAAAAACTACGAAATAAATATTGGACACACTAGACATAGTGGCTGACTAAAAACTAAGTAATTCAGAGTTGATTTGATGGGTGAAAAAAATAGAGAAAATAGACTAACGCAATAAAATAGGTTTGAGAATATGACGAAATTTAATAGACAAGTGAATTAAGGGGAATATCGTCTACCACCGTCAATCCATTTTGACAGTATATGCTCAACCTAACAATGTCATGTTCATGAATAAAATTCCTCAGGAAGATTCAATCGTTATGAACACAACCTATTACCTAATTCTTATGATTACATCGGTGAAGGTACACTTACCACCAATGACTATCCCTCAAAGAACCCAAAGGTCAAGGAGCCGGATTTACTGAGAATAAAACATTAAGATCTATAAAATGTTTGAGAATCTGTAAGGCTTCACAAGTACACTCTGGGCGTGTCTTGCTAGACCCAGGGTTTCTTGTAACAAAAAAACTTGGTTTCTACTACAGAGAGATTGAGGAAGATCAAGAAGAATCAACATGCATCAAGCTCTCATAGATGAAAATTATTAGACATGCATACTAAGCGTGTACTCAAAGTATACAAGATATAAATCATTAATGAAAAACCAACAAAGAAACCTCATCCAAAAATACCGCAAAATTAAGTCAAAGTGTGTATATTATCTAAACTTCATGTATGGGCCTTCAAAGTAGCCCCTTAACAAAGTATTTAGTTACTCGTAGTATTTGAAAATGAATCAAGACAATCCACAGAAAAACTAATACAGACAAATAGGAGAAGAATTGCAGCATACGCAATTTTGACCCATTGAGATACGATTTCGACCCGTCAAACCTGGACAAAAGATGCTCCTTTGGTTGGCTGCTCTTACTTGCACGTCTCTAGCTCCCAAAATTATTGGTTAACCTTTCCAAAAACTCTAAAGAGAGTTTATATACCGGCTTGATGGGGCTAGTTCTTGTCCATTTAGGTTTAATCTTCTTTTAATTGCAAGAGACACCACATCTTTAATCTTTTTTGCACCAGGAACTATCCATTTAACTCATTTTCTTTATTTTCTCTACAAATAATGTAAAACAAATAAATATAAGTATTTTAATCAAAAATATAACAATAAAATCAAATATCAGGATCATTTAAGCATAATTTAGTTGCATAAATATGCAACTATCACCGTGGTACTTTCACTTGGCCACGGTTATTGTGGAGGATCTTGATGGTATGGAGGATCCTTTCTTGGTACCAACGAAGCGAGGCTGTCATGGGTGGTGGTGCGGCCGACTACGGGTCGCTTTGCTGTGGGAGCACTTCAACAGAAAAGGTGTTGCCGAGTAGGTAATTCGATCGACATCTACAAAGAATTTGACCGGCATGCATTAAAGCACCAATCATAAACGGAGATTAGAGTGGAACTTGACTTCAGCCGCCCTCTCGTGGTAAGAAACAAATTTTGATTCTTTGTATGTTGTGGATGTGGTATTGTTGTATGAGAAAATCAAAGATTTTTGTGGAAATTGTGATACCTTCATCCATGGAACTAAAGGATGTGTCATATATAGGGAAGAACTCAGGACAAGAACCAGCGGAAATGGGAGCTTTGGCGTTGGCCAAGAATGGGAAGAACCCGAAGGGAAATACTTTGATAGTGGCTGCTTTGGGAAGGGGACGGAATTTGGGGCCAATTATGGAAGTCCTGCGAGCGCCTTTGAGTTTTGGTGGAAGCAATGGTGGCATTGATAGTCACATGCCCCAGCAGGGAGGAGGGGGTAGCTCTTATTCATCTATGATGGAGCTCCGGGCTACCGTGCAGAAGTTTGGAGAACAGGCACTGGTCAGTGCACCGAAGAAAAATACCTTATCCCAATTGTTACAACATGCTATGAGAGGGGCACTTGAATCGGTTGTACCTATGGTGGAGGAGCAGATGCAGATAAGAAGAAAGGATAGTGAGTGACGGCTACAACATGAGGAGCCGATGACCACTATGACGGGCAATCCCTTGTTCGGGCAGGGTCCCACTAACCCAATTTTTTTTTTTTAAAAAATTGTAAATGGACCATCATGGTCAAATACCAGTCACAAGACCTTTTGGTCTGAAGAAACAAATGACAGCACCACAAGAGGCCGCAATGGATGTTTCAATTTCAACCATGATGACACTTATAGGCCCTTCAACTATATCTGCAGGTACTACTGGTCTGTCATCTCTAATTCTTGAGCCCTCAGAGACGCTCATGGGATCATAATTGGGTCTAGGGGTACTTGAACCTGCAAGTCGGAAGCAAGTAGGAACATTAGATGGTGTTGATGGAGGACCTCGACATGCAGTGGAGGAGCCTCTTAGTTCTTCAAGACGTAAGGGCATCAAGCATCGTCACTTTGAGGAGAAGAAGACTAAGACCAGACTTGTTCCGGTGCCAACAGTTATCAAAAGAGAATTACCAAAGAAGAAGGCGGTTCTCCTCTCGCCAGACATGACAACAAAGGGGTGCGCCAGATGTAGCCCAGTAGAGATGGTGCCTAAATAACTAAGAAATGGTGCATTTTGAACTTTTTGATAGTTCTCGTGCTACTGTAGTTTGTTTATCTAGGTTTATGATTTGACATGCTCTAGCATAATATTACATTAGGAGTTTCGTTTTATCGGGCCGGGTAATCCGGTGGAACTTTGTACTACTATCATTTTTAGAAATAAAATTAATCATCATCTCAAAAAAAAGAGTATCCAATTATTCAAGAAAGACAAGAATAAAGAGAATCGAGATAGTACATTGTGAGTCATGTTCAGGTGGGGTCAGTGAATTTTGTGATTAGTCGTGGTTAACTATCGTTAGATTTGCAACCAACACATGATATTAAATTGTCTTCTAACTGTTTTTTAATTACCTACCGTTAAATACAAATCTAACTGTAATTGACTACGATTGGCTACAGAATTCATTGATCACTAGAACATGGTTTATTATTTCTATTGTTGACACACCCTTATACAATTTGTAAGTTTTTTTTGTCAGATCAAATTTAGGGCCTGAAACAGTGACTAGTATCAAACTCACTGCGGCTCCAAGTCCATAGAGCCCACAAAATCTAAATGAGCATACCACATGACATCGAAACCCAATTTTCAGGAGTCAGAGGAATGTGGTCGTTAAGTTCTTCAATGAATCACAGTACGCTCTTTCCCCAACATCAAATGAGGCTCAATGGAGTCCCGGGCCACAAGGCTCCAGCTCTAACTTTAATGGTGAGCTCCTCTTGCTCGGTTGCTTCAAGTACTTTGTCAGATCATTTCGTTTCAATGTTGATTTTGTCTCGGGTGTTTTTCGGTTTCTGAGAAACTATGAGAACTAGAACTTAAGAAGCATATCAGTTATCGTAAGCTGACTTAGTTCTAAGATTTTGTTGGAGTTCTATATCTAATTCTCTGTGGAAAAAGAAGTGTGCTTTGTGATGCTAGTGATAGAATTTTCCCTGGACCTGATTTCTAGTCTGCAAAGTAGCAAAGAGAAAACCAATACTTTAACATTGCACAAAAGCTAGGTACCAGCAGAGCTGAAAGTTGGGATCTTTTTATTCAATTTAGGATGATTAAGATTATTAGGAGTAAAGATTTATGCTTTTACAGAGACCTTGATAGAAAAGAAGAAGGAAGGGAGATACAAATGGAAGATAAATGCTCAAGATAATTGTTTAGAATTCAACCAATTCTTTTTCTGAATTTAGTTTTCTCAAGTGTGATGGTGAAATATAGAACTTCTGGATGAAAGTTACAGGAGGTGGATGCTGAATAGAAAGGTTGAGCAGATCCTAGCGGGAAAAATTCTTTAGGAGAATCCCGGTTGGGAGGTCAATATATGGTGTTAACATAGAGACGTACAGAGTCACCACAAAGAAAACCATGAAAGAAGCATAACCAACAATCATTCCAGTAACTGTAAACTGCCCACTGTGTTGTTTCTCCGGAATAATTGTGTTATCTGCTACAGGTCTTTGAGAGCCACATGCTGGCAAGGGTACACCACAAAGGCCGGAGTTGTTCTCATATCTGGATGCAGGGAAAGTGGTCAGCTGACCTCCGGAAGGAATGGGACCGGTGAGTTTGTTGTTAGAGACATCAAGGTCACTCAGGAAAGATAGAGTCCCCAAAGAACCTGGGACATAACCTTGGAGATTATTGTGAGAGAGATCCAGGCCTCCAACTGATTTTAATCCACCAAAGCTTTCAGGAATACTTCCACCTAGCATGTTGTGTCCTAGGTTGAAGATTTGCAAATAGGAAAATGTACCCAAGTTTTCAGGAATGGTACCAGACAAGGAATTGTAGGAAATGTCGAGGAAGATCATGCTTCCGTTGCTGGCGAATGTGTAAATTGTCATCCCTGTGTAAATTCTGGTTGATGGGCAAGAATGAACCAAGGGTAAACTTTCAAGTCTCTCGGGTCGGACTCCTTCAAATTCAACTAGTCCTCCAGCACCCCTGCAAGCAGTTCCACCTTCATTTCTAACAAATGCAAACTGCTTCCCAGAAACAATTACAGGAATGACTAGGCCGGCTTGGTTAGCAAGCTCCGATGGGATAGAGCCATTTAGGTCATTGCTGTTCAAATCAAGCCAAATGAGGCTCTCACACTTGCCAAGCTCAGCTGGAATCTGACCAGACAGTGAATTGTTACCCAACTGAAGTATAGCAAGCTTAAGGAGATTTCCAATACCTGAAGGGATTTCTCCAGTGAGACGGTTGCTAGATAGTGACACCCAAATCATATTGGTGCAGCTGCCAATGGACTTCGGAATGGATCCAGTGATCATATTATTGTTGAGAATGAGGGTTTCTAGATTTCCTCCGTTGACACAAATGCCTTCGGGGATTTCACCAGTGAGGTTATTTGCCCACATGACCAAGTTGGAAAGTTTTGGCAAGGTCCAAACTTCTGTAGGAATTGCCCCAAACAAATTGTTGAAACTCAGATCAATAGCTTTCAGGCTCTTGCAGTATCCAAGCTCAGATGGCACAGTTCCGGAGAGAAAATTGTTGGCAAGAAGTAACTTTTCTAAAACTGATGGAGCATCGGAGGAGCAGAACCTTGTGGGGACTTTCCCTGTGAAGAGATTAGCACTGAGATCGAGTACTTGAAGCCAAGTACCATTGGTAATAGACAGTGGCATCGGACCTGTTATGTTGTTGAACGGCACATAAAGATATCTCAAACTCGGAAGCTTACTCACAACAGTACTAAGGAAATTTCCTGAGAGCTGATTGCGACCAAGATTGAGACTCACCAAAGAATAGCATGACACAAAACTCGAAGGCAATTCACCAGTAAGATTGTTAACAGAAACATCAAGCTCCTCGAGTGTCCCACAAGCCTTTCCTAGTTCAGCTGGAATTTCACCCGAAAACAGATTATGACCTAAAAAGAGCTGCCTTAACTTCTTGAGATTTCCCAACAAAACTCCAGGAATTTTGTCCTGCAACTTATTACTTGTCAGGTTCAGCGTCTCCAATGCTTGACAGTTAGCAAGGCTTGATGGAAATGCATCCCCATAAAAATTATTGTGTGACAGCTTCAGCAAAGTGAGGCTGCTGCACTCCCCGAGATCAAGGCTTGAGAACTTTCCGGTGAAATTGTTGCCAGAGAGATCCAAATACTCGAGAGACGCCGAGGCGCTTTTCAGGAAAGTGTTTGGTATCTCCCCAGACAACTCATTGTATGACAGGTCAAGTGCAGTCAAATTCTTGCAGGACAAGAGTGAACCACTGAGCTTTCCGGTCAGCTTGTTGCCGGAGACATTGAGCAGATGGAGATTCTGGCAAGTCAACAGGGATGAATCCGAAATTCGGTTTCTAGAGATGTCAAGCTGCAGCAGAGAAGCACCGAAGCTGAGACTTCCTCCGGGGATTGAATTGCCTGAGAGGTTGACCAGAGCCAGATGCTGACAACTCTCAAGAAAAGACCGAGCCGGAAGAGGGCTTGTGATGTTGTTGAAGGACAAGTCAACTGTTTCAAGACTACACGATGTAATGTTGGAAACTGAAAGATCAGAAGCTGAGAATGAATTGCCTTGCAAATACAGATTTTGAAGACTAGGCAAGGCTGTGTGAAGGCATATGTTATATTGGCTATCCCTTGACAATCGACAAAACACAATTTGAAGGCATATGTTATATTGGCTATCCCTTGACAATCGACAAAACACAATTGTCCGGAAGATCATCAAGAAAAGAGATTGAAGATGTTGGCATCCTTACTTATCTCTTTGGGATATCAGGTAGTTCATGCATCCCATAACATGGTTTTCATTTAGGATAGCAACTGTTGCACATATCCCCGTTGATCTGCTGGTATTCTGGATTTCTGTCCATACGTGATTTCTGTTGCCTAGGTTATTCTTGATTCTGTATGCACGTGATTTACAGCTACCTTGGTCATCTTTAATTCAGAATACATGTGCTTTTGTTCATGATAGTTGACTTTGTTTGATTTGAGGTGTTTAAGCTCACATGTGTTTTCTGGAAAATCGGTTTGTCTCTTTCCTTCTGACAAGTCGCTTTCGGTCCTGATTTTTCTGGTTCCTCTCTTTGTTGTCTTGTAACGTGCTCCCTCATTGAGAACTGATATTGCTATTCTGGTATAAGCACATAGGACCTCTTTTGCCTTGCTTAGACTACCTTAGCTCTTTAAGGTAAAATCTGAAAAGCTGTCTTGCCATACTTGTTTAAGCTTGCTGTGTCCTCTTTGCTGCTATTCTTGTCGGTCTGTAGCACTCCATGCTTAGGCTTGCTTTAGGACAGTTGTAGGACTACATTAAGGCATGTGTATGCTGTGTTTTCACGTGGTCTCTTAGCTGTGGTTGACCACCGAATAACCTTGTCTATATAAGGAGTCCCAAGCTGTTTTGGATCGGTTGGTTGAGTGAAAACACTTGGGGTTTTGGTTATTCTGTTTTGGCACTCTTTGAGAGCACATTCGTGTGTAGTTTCTCTTATCTCTTCTCTTCTCCTTCCATGTCTTCTGGTTGCTCTGTATGTGCATAATAGACATGGATTTCTAAAGCATAAAAACTGTTTTCAAAACTCATATGCATTTGTGCATTGTGCATTCCATAGAGATAAAGTGTGGAGATGCCCAACCCAAGAAGTGATCAAGAAGGTTCTAACTTGAAGTGTAGTTAAGAATCTGTGTTTGATACTTCTGTTTTTCTTTCCAAGTGTAAGCACATTGATTAAGGTAGTGTAGCTCTGTTTGTACTAGTGGGTAGACTAGTCAGGATAGCATAAGGGGTATGTATCCCAGAGTGCCAGAAACTTGTAATTGTGTGTGTTACCAATTAGTGGAAAGGTTTGTCCCTCAAGAGTAAGGGGCACGCAGTTTTGATCCTGGTTGTAGGATTTCTGCGTTATCAAAAACATCTGGTGTTAATCTTTACTTTCTGTCTTTAGGTTTTAACACTCGTATCCTGTTTTTCGGGATAGGACTCTATCTTGCTATCCCGAGAACAGATTAAGCGAAAAAGTGGGAAAAGGCCTATTCACCCCCCCCTCTAGGACCTTTAAGTGGTATCAGAGCGGCCACTAGCCTTTGCTAGTGAGATCCTCTGAGGGGTTCGTTATGGATCGGGAAAAAGGTTCTTCCATAAATGTTCCACCTTTTTTCGATGGACATGATTTCTCTCAATGGAAAATCATGATGAGTGCTTTCCTCTCCTACCAAGATGATGGTATGCTGTGGCAAAGTGTAAAGGAAGGCTGGACACATCCCACAAAACCAAAAGGCGATGAATCAACCGAAATAATTTCAAAGCCTAGGTCCGAATGGGTAAAAGACGACAAGGATTCGGCTAGAGCAAATATCAAGGCCCTTAGCTGTCTATTCAATGCTGTCTCCGAGGCAGAGCGCCAAAGAATCATTCATTGCTCCACTGCTAAGGAGGCATGGGAGGTGCTCATCAACACTCATGAAGGTAACTCTCGTGTTAAACAACAAAAACTTCAACGTCTTATTTTTGAGTTTGAAGGTCTAAGCATGAGTGACAAAGAGTCTATTGATGATTTTTATGGTCGTGTACTTAATATCACAAATCAATGTCGTAGCTTAGGAGAGGCTATTGAATCAAAGAAAATTGTTAGGAAGTTCTTAACTGCTTTACCTCCCTTCTTTGACTCTAAAATGAATGCTATTGAAGAGGCTCATGATCTTGATACCTATCCTTTAGAAGAACTTGTTGGTAATTTGAAAACCTATGAAACTCTAAAGAAAAGGCCCATGCTTGAGAAATCCATTGCTTTAAGTTCGGTTAAAGTTGAGGTTGAAAAGTTGCATGAAAATGAAGATGATGAAAATGATGAATTTGCTTTTCTAACTAAACAATTTGAGAAATTCTTAAGGAAAAGGAAATCTTTCAACTCTAACCGGAACTTCTCAAAAGGATCTAGCTCTAAGCCTTTTAGAAATCAGGTTTCACAGAAAAGTCGGGATATCAGGCCCTCTCCTATCCCGAAAACGGACATGAAATGTTTTGAATGCAATGGAATAGGACATAAAGCTGTGGACTGTGCTAACAGGAGAAATAAGTCTCATAAAGTGTTAAAAGCTACTTGGAGTGATAGTGAGTCTAATGAAAGTTTTGAAACCGATCTTGATGAAAATGAAAAGGTTGCTTTTGTCTCTCATGTTACATTGGATGAGTCTCTTGAGGACAAGGATTCCGATGATGAAGGGCATGATATGTATGTGCGTTTGTGTAAAGCCTCAAAGTCTATGCTTGCTAAAAATGAAGTTCTATCTAATGAGCTTTCATTGAGTAAGGAGACACATTCCAGGATACAAGGAGAGTTTCTATCCCAGAAAGCTGAATGGAATTCAACCAAAACTCAACTTGAAGAGTAAGTGACCTTTCTCAAAGAAGAGCTGGACCGTCAGTCTTCCAGTATATCCTTGCTGACTACTGAGAAGCTGAAGCTCGAAGAAGCCCTGCTGGATGCCCAGAACCAGTTTGCCAAGTTCTCCATCAGCTCGGAACAACTATCCCAAATCTGTGGGATGGGAAGGTTGGCTGGCAGTAAGGAAGGGTTGGGGTTTGAAGATAGTGACAAACCCAAGGGCTCAGAAAAGGCTACGTTCGTGAAGGGAACCAGCTCGGTGCTAGGAAAGCCACCACCTCGGTTGATGTTTGATGCTCCGGAGACCTCCAAGGTGTTAAAGCCCAAGAAAGGTTCACAAATCAGGTGCTTTCACTGTGGGAACAGTGGACACATTCGCCGATATTGTTACAAGCTGAGAGGAAGCTTTGCACCTGCCAAGGTCTCACAAAACAATAATCTGCTCGCTCACTTTCAGAAGTCTCTCAACAAACTGACCAGGATTGCTCAATCTCTTGCCATCCCGAAGCAGAAGAATAAGCCAGTTTCTGCAAATTGGGTCAGGAAGTCTGTTCACAGAATCCGGGATACCAGAAGGGTCATGTCTCCCAAAGCCCCTGATGTCAAGAAGAAACAAGAAGAAGTCATCTGCTTTCTTTCAAGAGTAAATACCTCACCCACTGCTGCAAGAGATGTTGTAGCTGTTTGCAACGTTGCCTTGACTGCTCTTTCCACCAGGAAATCCGATTCTTGGTACATGGACAGCGGCTGCTCGAAGCATATGACCGGAGAACGGAAATGGTTCACCTCTATGGATGATACCCACCCTGTTGGTGATGTCATGTTCGGTGATGGAGCCAAAGCTGAGATCATTGGAAGAGGGATGGTTGACACTCCTGGTCTCCCGGGCTTGAAGAACGTTCTGTTGGTGGCAGGATTAGAAGTTTGCCTGCTGAGTGTGAGTCAGATCGTCGATGAGTATGAGACTGTGACATTTGACAGGTCTCAATGCACTGTCCTTGATAGGAAAGGAAGATGTGTGATGAAAGGGGAAAGATCTAGGGATCATTGCTATTGTGTTCGAGCTAACAAGAAGTTGGAATCTGATATATGCTTCATATCCTCAACTCAAGAAAGCTTGCTAGATCTGTGGCATAGAAGGATGTGCCATCTCAACCATCAAGATGTGGTGAAGTTGTCCTCGAAGGATGGAGTTCGTGGCCTGCCCAAACTGTCCGGGAGAGCAGCAGGTATGTGTGGAGACTGCAAAATGGGTAAGCTATCCCGAACCTCTCATCCTGTCTTAAATGCTAGACCAACCTCTAATGTGCTTGAATTGCTTCACTTAGATCTAGTAGGTCCTGTTGAAACTGAAAGTATTGCTAGAAAGAAATATGTGCTTGTTGTGGTAGATGACTTTTCTAGATTTACTTGGGTTGTGTTCTTAAGTGATAAAACTCAAACCTTTGGGAAGTTTTTAGAACTAGCAAAACGTGTTTCAAATGAAAAGCTTTCTGAAAGCAAATGCATTTTGAGGATTAGGTCGGATCATGGAACCGAGTTCGAAAACTCTTTGTTTGGTGAGTATTGTGAGGAAAATGGTGTACACCATGAGTTTTCAGCCCCCATCACACCACAACAAAATGGGATAGTTGAGAGGAAAAATAGAGTCTTGGTTGAGATGGGGAGGGTAATGCTAAGTTCTGCCGATTTACCTCACATATTTTGGGCCGAAGCAATCTTTAATGCTTGTTATACACTTAACCGTGTGATCTTTAGGCCGGGTACTAGCAAAACTCCTTATGAACTTTGGAAAGGCAAGAAGCCAAATATCTCACATCTAAAAGCGTTTGGTAGTCCCTGTTTTATCTATAGAGATCGTGAGTATTTGACAAAGTTTGATGCTAAATGTGATAGGGGTGTTTTTCTAGGCTATGCATTGAATAGCCGTGCTTACCGAGTCTACAACAAGAGAACATGCAAGGTTGTAGAAACGGTGAACGTGGCTATCAATGATTCTCTTGTATGCTCTCACAACCATTCTTCTAGAAATGTGCAGGTTGAGGATGTGAGCACTGAGACATCTCCCAAAGATCCTGAGACTCCCATTGACGAACAGAATCCTATCCCTGATGACGTATCCCAGGATGCAGAATCTGATAAGGAAGGTGCCGGGATAGATCAGACCCTATCTATCCAGAAGCCACATCGCATTGGGAAACGTCAAGTGCAAAAAGACCATTCTCCTTCGGATGTGATTGGCATGGTGGATGAACCAATGCAGACCCGTAGTAGGTCCAAAGCGGTTGTAAGTAATCTTGTTAGTCTTAAAAGCTTTCTTACCTTGCATAGGTTAGCTATCAATCGAATTGCTTGCTATGGTTTTGTTTCTAGTATTGAGCCTAAGAATGTTAAAGATGCTTTAAAGGATTCAGAATGGATTGGGGCTATGCAAGAGGAACTAAATCAATTTGAGAAAAGCAATGTGTGGCACTTAGTTCCTAGACCTAAGAGTAAGAATGTTATAGGAACGAAATGGGTTTTCAAGAACAAAACGGATGAAAAGGGAATCATTACTAGGAACAAGGCTAGGTTAGTTGTGCAAGGCTATTCCCAAATTGAAGGCCTAGACTTTGATGAAACCTTTGCTCCCGTAGCTAGACTTGAGTCCGTTAGGTTACTCTTAGCCATTGCTTGTTTTCTGAAATTTGAACTCTTTCAAATGGATGTGAAAAGTGCCTTTTTAAATGGAGTTTTGAAAGAAGAAGTGTATGTTGAACAGCCTCCGGGATTTCAGAGCTCTTCCCATCCCGACTATGTTTACAGATTAGACAAAGCCCTTTATGGTTTGAAACAAGCTCCTAGAGCTTGGTATGAAAAATTGTCTACACATTTGATTGACCATGGGTATGTGCGTGGCTCTATTGATAAGACCATGTTTGTTAAGAATGTTTCACATCATATGATTATTGCTCAAATCTATGTGGATGATGTGGTGTTTGGTTCTACCTCCCAAAAACTTGTTGAGGAGTTTGTTAGTCTAATGAAGCAAGAGTTTGAAATGAGTCTTTGTGGTAAGCTAAACTTCTTCCTTGGACTACAAGTTCAGCAAAGGAAAGATGGTTTGTTCATTTCGCAGGAAAAGTATGCCAAGGAACTTGTGAAGAAGTTTGGGATGGAAGGAGCCTCTCCCATCCGGAACCCAATGGGAACCTCTTGCAGAATCAGTGCTGATTTGGAGGGCATCAATGCTGATCAAACCCTCTACAGAAGCATGATTGGAAGCCTGCTTTACCTCACAGCCAGCAGACCCGATATCTCTTTTAGTGTGGGTGTTTGTGCTAGGTATCAAGCCAATCCCAAGGAATCCCACGTGAAGGCTGTCAAACGTATCATTCGATATGTTTCAGGTACGTGTGCTTTTGGAATTCTGTATACAACGGATACTAACACTGAGATTGCAGGGTATTCGGACTCGGATTGGGCTGGAGATGCCACGGATAGGAAGAGCACCTCGGGTGGCTGCTTCTTTGTTGGGAACAACCTAGTATCGTGGCATAGCAAGAAGCAGAACTGCGTATCACTGTCCACTGCTCAAGCGGAGTATATAGCTGCTGGAAGCTGCTGTACACAACTCCTTTGGATGAAGCATATGCTAAGCGACTACGGATTTGAGCAAGGTATCCTATCCCTGTTTTGTGATAACACCTCGGCAATCAATATTTCAAAAAATCCTGTGTTGCATTCTAGGACCAAGCATATAGAGATTAGATATCATTTCATTCGAAACTTGGTTGAAGATAAACAGCTTGAAATGACATTTATTCCAACTGAACAACAATTGGCTGATTTGTTCACTAAGCCCTTGGACAATCTGAGATTTGAAAGTCTTAGGAAGGCTATTGGTGTATGCACCATTACTTGAGATATCTCCCTCACTGGTCTAAATTTATCTTTCAAGTCTTTTTATTTTTCTGAAAATAAATGTTGGCTCATGTTGGGATACGAGTCTGTGGTCATATCCCAGGAAATATTTCTGAACTTGATCTAAAATGTTGTGTTCTTATTTCATGTATCTTGATAGACATTGCTGCATCTTTCTCTTGTGTATATGCATCTATGCCTTTAAGAATGTTAGTGCATGTGGTCTAAATCATTCTTGGAACTGGAAAGAACTCTTGAGCACAAAAGTTACTCTTGTGGGGTGTACACTGTTTAAGCTAGAAAATTGAGTGAGTTGAACTAGTTACTGAAGAACAAATGTGAAAATCTGGTGTTTACTGTTGAAAGAATTAAGTAAAGGAATGGGCTAGTCTTTTGCTGGGTGTACCTTAACCGGAACCAGTGGGGATCCCTGAGATGTTATCTATCCTTCGATGGGTTCGGACTAGTTATCCACTGAGTGTCCTTGAAACACACATTATTCTTTCGAGCATTGCGCTCAGGACATAATGATAACTACTCTGTTATATGGACCTATGAGGACGAATTTCTCAGATGAGCTCTTGGACAAAAGTTTAAAGAAAATGGAGAAATTGCCTTGAACTTAAATGAGAACGGCCAAAGGCCAAGTTGGGACAAAGTCCTTGATATGCTGAATTTCCAGAACTCTCAAATGGTTGTGACAAAGTCACTTGGTTACTCTTGATGTCCTCATGTCATTTGATGCTCTAAACTTGTACTCCCTTAGATGAACCTTTCACACACACACTCTTATGGTTCCAAGGATTGATTTGTGAAGAACATGGCATTGATGTTACTTTATAGTCATATATTCATGTGAAAAATTTGAGCCATCAAGACATATGAAAATTAGTTGTCACATTTTTGTGAGTCATGCTTAAATTTTCCTGATGTCTGGGATTTCACTGACTGTTTCCATCCCAGGGTTCATGCTGACAGGTTGTAAATCTTTCTGAAATCAAACTCTTTGTGTTTTCTTATGCACCATTTGAGGGGGAGTTATCAATGTGTTGGTAGATACATCAGTACCTTCTATTATTCAGGGTATCCCAAATATCCAAATGGATATTAGAGGTATACGTGCATGGTCGTCTTTTATTTGTCTTTGAGGAATCTTTCTTGAATGCTTGTGTGCCTTTCCTAGGGATAGGACACTGTTACTCTTTATTGCTGACATGACTATGCAGGAAGTTTGAAAGTGGAGTTTGTGTGTTTAAGAGGAAAAACCTCTTGGTTCAAGAATTCTTGAGTAGAAGGTGTCTCAATTCCGCTGCCTCATTTACTCACTCTGGTATTCCGTCTGGGATGGGTGACGGCATTAAGCTCCCTACCAAGGTACAATCGTACTCTGGTGAAACTACCCACCTTGGGGAGATTGGTGCTGAGGATGACGAAACTATGGGTGACGCATCCGGTTATGCTGTTTAGAAGCTTCTTCCTCTCTACTCTTTGAACTCTTTTAGTTTCTGCTCTTATGTCTCTTTGTCTGTCTTCCTTGAACATCTTTGGTTTGGTTTTGTGGTTTGATTCCAAACAATGTTACTCTTATCTGCGGTTTTATATCATCTGTGGTTTTACCCTTTGTCTTTCCTAGACAAAAAGGGGGAGAACTAGCTAATCTATGCAGGTACTTTTGGATGGGGAGAATTACCTGGCTGGGATAGTTAGATGTCTTTCTATCCTGGGTAACCAGTCAGGGGGAGTGTTGCAATACTCTGAGTATGGACATTCTTTTGCTGCATGTGTTGTTTGTGTTATACTATTCTCATGCAGGTACTCTTTGAAGATTGTGTTTTGTCAAGGAATGCCAAAGGGGGAGATTGAAGGCATATGTTATATTGGCTATCCCTTGACAATCGACAAAACACAATTTGAAGGCATATGTTATATTGGCTATCCCTTGACAATCGACAAAACACAATTGTCCGGAAGATCATCAAGAAAAGAGATTGAAGATGTTGGCATCCTTACTTATCTCTTTGGGATATCAGGTAGTTCATGCATCCCATAACATGGTTTTCATTTAGGATAGCAACTATTGCACATATCCCCGTTGATCTGCTGGTATTCTGGATTTCTGTCCATACGTGATTTCTGTTGCCTAGGTTATTCTTGATTCTGTATGCACGTGATTTACAGCTACCTTGGTCATCTTTAATTCAGAATACATGTGCTTTTGTTCATGATAGTTGACTTTGTTTGATTTGAGGTGTTTAAGCTCACATGTGTTTTCTGGAAAATCGGTTTGTCTCTTTCCTTCTGACAAGTCGCTTTCGGTCCTGATTTTTCTGGTTCCTCTCTTTGTTGTCTTGTAACGTGCTCCCTCATTGAGAACTGATATTGCTATTCTGGTATAAGCACATAGGACCTCTTTTTCCTTGCTTAGACTACCTTAGCTCTTTAAGGTAAAATCTGAAAAGCTGTCTTGCCATACTTGTTTAAGCTTGCTGTGTCCTCTTTGCTGCTATTCTTGTCGGTCTGTAGCACTCCATGCTTAGGCTTGCTTTAGGACAGTTGTAGGACTACATTAAGGCATGTGTATGCTGTGTTTTCACGTGGTCTCTTAGCTGTGGTTGACCACCGAATAACCTTGTCTATATAAGGAGTCCCAAGCTGTTTTGGATCGGTTGGTTGGCACTCTTTGAGAGCACATTCGTGTGTAGTTTCTCTTATCTCTTCTCTTCTCCTTCCATGTCTTCTGGTTGCTCTGTATGTGCATAATAGACATGGATTTCTAAAGCATAAAAACTGTTTTCAAAACTCATATGCATTTGTGCATTGTGCATTCCATAGAGATAAAGTGTGGAGATGCCCAACCCAAGAAGTGATCAAGAAGGTTCTAACTTGAAGTGTAGTTAAGAATCTGTGTTTGATACTTCTGTTTTTCTTTCCAAGTGTAAGCACATTGATTAAGGTAGTGTAGCTCTGTTTGTACTAGTGGGTAGACTAGTCAGGATAGCATAAGGGGTATGTATCCCAGAGTGCCAGAAACTTGTAATTGTGTGTGTTACCAATTAGTGGAAAGGTTTGTCCCTCAAGAGTAAGGGGCACGCAGTTTTGATCCTGGTTGTAGGATTTCTGCGTTATCAAAAACATCTGGTGTTAATCTTTACTTTCTGTCTTTAGGTTTTAACACTCGTATCCTGTTTTTCGGGATAGGACTCTATCTTGCTATCCCGAGAACAGATTAAGCGAAAAAGTGGGAAAATGCCTATTCACCCCCCCCTCTAGGACCTTTACTGTGAGAGTTGGAAGGCGAAGACTTCCAATGAGACCAGAATAGGAGAGGTTGAGGGTGATGACATGGCCTTCAGATGAGCAATTGAGGCCTTTCCATGAACAAAGAGGAGTTGAAGAATCAGATTTCCAGTCGGACAATAATCCATTGGGGTCAGATTGAACAGAGTTGTGCTTGAACTCCAACAAAAGCTTCTTCACCACATCTTCATTGGAAGCAGCTGAAGCCAAATTCATAAAGTGATTAAAGAGAAGCAGAACCAGAAAACCAAACAATCCCATCAAACCGCGACGTACAATTAACGCTTACGGAGGGGACGGACCCCGTACCCGTGCCGTTCTTCGGTCTTAGTGCGAGCAAAGAGGGGACATACCGCATGCCTTTGCCGCCTAATCCGGCTTGCCTTCAACGTCCGGGGAGGGCGGGACCAATGCCTGAGAAGTTCTTCGGTCATCGGCACGATCAAGGGGGGACAGACCGCACGCCCCTGCCATCCGAGTCGGCTTTTCGATCGTTAACGTTGCGCTCACACGGAGGGGCAAAACCCCACGCCCGTGCGGCCCATCGGCTTAGCACCCTCAGAGAGGGGACGGACCCCATGCCTCCGTTATGACAGCCGGCTTGCTCTTCGATCGTGTAACGGTGCGCTCACGGAGAGGACGGACCCCACACCCGTGCCGCCCATCGGTCTCAACGCGCGCAAAGAGGGGGCGGACCCCATGCCTCTGCCGCCTGACCCGGCTTGCTGTCTAACGTTTACGTGTACGGAGAGGAAGAACCCCTTTCCCGTACGACGTAAGTTCTTCATTCGGCGCACGCCCGGAAAGGGAACTTAGGCATTCAACCTCTTTTCGGGGTGCCCGAATGGTGTTGTACTAACCTGATGGTGTCGTGCGGGCGCATGGACGTGCGGGTGCTAAGCGCGCCAGCCCGGGAGGCGTGACGCGAGCTGCCTTGGGTGGGGTGATGCGCGTGGGAGCGTGGGAGTGGTGCATGGGAGCCACGTGTCGAGCTGTTGGAGACCGTGCTAGGGTTTGAAATCGAGGCGGGAAGTTGAAGAGTTGGCGCGGTTACTTAGGAGGGTAAGTAAACCGCTCTGGGCCACGCGTAACGATCCGACGGTGGACACGCGAAAATGGACGGCTGGCGTTCGTTCGCGTGTCCCGTCCGAGTAATATAAATAGGGCTCCCTGGTCTTCATCTTCTTCATCACTTTCTTACTTTGCCGAAACTCTGCTGGAATCTTTCTGCAACCTGTTCACCGTTTCTTCGTTCGTGCTCTTTTTTGCCGGAATACGTGCTCTACGTGCAACTTTTGACCCGTAATCCTTCAATTTGGTGAGGCTCTCGTCCTTTCTGTTTTTGGTTCTTTTTGTTCTGTTTTTGTTGTTGTTTGTTTCTGGGTTTTGGACTGAAGAACAGGGCGTGTTCTTGAGTGGGGTGGGATTGATCTGTTTTTGGGTAGTGTTTGTGGGTTTTTTGGTGTTTCTGTATGGGAAATTTTTTGGCTAAGTGTGTGTTTTGCGCGTGCGTGCGTCTAGGGATGGAGCCGATAGAGGTGTCAAGCGGGCAATCGTGCGAACGAATATACATAGAGGGGGTGGGGTGGATTAGTTGTGGGTTGGGCGGGTCAAGTTCGTCGAGTACGTCGTCTTACGAGTCCGTGTTGAGTGTGACACCTCTGCGCTGCATTCCTAACACTTCTCCCGTGGTGCAGTCGATGGATCCCAAGCAGGCGCTCGAAGCTGCAGGACTGGGAAGCTCGTCCGGGTCGTCAGGCGGGTATTCGGGTGGTTCTGACCCATGGGGAGAGGAGAGGGCGCAGGGGGAGGATTCCGTTCCTCAGTTCGCAGAAGGCGGACCCGTTCACTGGGTGTTTCCTGATGGGACGCCAGTTCAAGAACCGGAGCGCGCCCCATCCGTCACGGAGATGGCCAGATGGGCGCGTAATTACCATATCCCGGACACGGTGCGCCTGCAGATACCTGGCAAGGGCGACACGTTCACCCGCCCACCGCCCGGCCACGTCTGCCTAAGTGAGTTCCACCTCAAGGCTGAGATCAAGCTGCCACTGCATCCGTTCTTCCAGTACATGCTGGCGCTGCTGAGGATCTCACTTGGCCAATGTGGGCCCACGCTCACCCGCACACTCGTGGCCATGTTCAACATCTTCCGGGTGAGCGGGATGGATCAACCGACGCAGGCGGAGTTCCTCCATTTCTTCCGTCTGCGTTACTCTACGCGCCAGAGGGATTCGGGGACCTTCACAGTGGAGCCTCGTGTGAAGTGGTGGTTGGTGGACCCGCCGAGCTCGTCAACCTCCTGGCGCACGATCAGCTGCTTGGTGGGGGGTGACTGGGAGTTAGGTGCCTTTTCGCCTGAGTATGCTGCCAACGCCGACCGGATCGATCGAGTCCCCCAAGCTTTCCATCAACTAGATACGAATGAGTATCCACTCACGCCCATCGAAGAGGCCAGGATCGCTCGCGTGAAGTTTGTGTTTGACCCGGCGCCCGAGTCGAGATATTTCTGGGCCGCCTGTCACTGGGATCTTATCGAGCACACGCGCCTTGCCAAGCCGCCTGGTCCGTGGGTCGTAGTTTGTTGCTAGGAGTAGGAGTAGATTTGAATAACTGTTTTCTTCTGTTGCTGACCTTCCGCTTGTGTGTCTTGCAGTAAAAATGACGAAGTCCAAAGCCACAGATAAGGATGAAGCGCTCAAGCGCCGCCTGGTCGCTCTGTGGGAAACTGCCGCCAAGGTCCGCAAGGTGGCGGATGACGGGCGAGGTGGGCTCGTGCTCGGGGACGCTACTCAACCCAAGCTCCCCATTCCCAATGTGGCTGACTGCGCCCAGCCTATCCGGGTGGATGCCCCTCGTCCGCTCCCTGGTATTGTTGCTGGCTCGAAGGCACAGGCGAAGGCAGATCGTGCTGAGCAGCACTGGGAGAAGCGCCAGGAGAATCGCGATCAGCGCCGGCACGACCGGGATGACCTGCGAGATAGGCGGGAGACTTCCCGTACGCCCCAGTCCTCGGCGCGTACTCCTACTCCCCAATCGTCCAGCCGTCCGCCAAGTCCCCCACGGGTGTCCAGGCAGGGGGGTACTGGTGAGCCTCCGTTGAAGCGGCCGAGGACGGATAGTCCGTTCGCCTTCTGTGCACCGCTGACGCAAGCCATCGAGCTCGGCGTGAAGTCCGTCAACTGGCTGATGCCGCAGGCGGCGGCTGATGGTCCAGACGAGATGGACAGGGCGTTCAACCTCTGCATGGTGATGCAACACAAGATGTATCTGGCGCGCGAGCGCTTTGCCAAAAATCGCTATGCGGAGGGGCTGAAGGAGGAGATGCGTAAGCTCACCGAAGAAAACAAGCGGCTCAAGATTGACCAGGCCAAGGATGAGGAGCTGGCGGATCGCCTTCGACGCGAGGTCCAGGGGGCGACGGAGCGCGCCCGGGAGGCGACGGAGCGGGAGGCGCTTCACAAGGCCGAGCGGGACACTGCTCTGGCTGCGCTCGAAGAGGCGAAGGCTGAGGCGGCCAACTGGGTGGCGGAGATGGAGTCCCGCCTGATGGAGGCCGAGCGCCGGGCGTGGACAGATGAGCGCGTCCATCCGGCCCAAGCGGATGCGGTTGCCATTTTCAAGAATTCTTCGGAGTTCAAGGAGTTGGTGGCCGCTGAGGCCGATATCCAGGTGGCCGAGTTCCAGGGGGTGGTAGCGCCCTTCCTGGACTTAGAGCGCTACAACGACTTCCTGGAGGGGCAGGCGGGTGGGGCTTCCGCTCAACCTAATCAGGAGTCGCCGGTGGAGCAAGCGGTGGTGGAGCAGACTGCTGAGGTGGCGGACGGGTCAGGTGGAGCAGGGGCGGAGTAGAGTAGCTTTTTTCTGTTTTTTTTTTTGTAATAGAGTGGTAACTTTTGTAATCGGGCCTTCGTGCCTTTGATTCCCGTCAGTTGTTTGTAATCGGGCGAATTAATGAAGTTTCTTTTCTTTCCGTTCATGTGCCTTGTCTTTTTATGAGTTTTGTTTGGCATCTTTTGAGTAACTCACGCGAACACGTGCTTGGACTTGTAAATGGAATTCGACTAAGTATTACAGCCTTGCGAGTAGCCTATCCCCCGTCCCCCGAGTACATGGGCGGGCGGGGTAAGGACAAGCAGACGCGACAAATAATTTACACTTAAAGAAAATGAAAGTACAATATGGCAAATTTTAATGAAAGTACTTCCTCAAGTGTTGTATATTCCATGGGTGGCGTAGTCGTTGACCCTGCATGTCCCTGAGGTAGAAAGTGCCGTCGCTTATTACCTCGTCCACGACGTACGGGCCTTCCCATAGTGGGCGAAGCACCTTCACCTTCTGTTGGATCGCCTTCATCACCCAGTCCCCCAGTTGGATTGGGCGAGGCCCGTATGCGCTGATTATACAGTCGCGCGATCCTCTGCTTGTTCGCGGCGTTGTGGAGGTGCGCCATGTCTCTTCGTTCCTCCAACAGGTCGTTGTTGAGCTGCAGCCCCTCACTGTTCGTGCGTGGGTCGTACCCCTCGATCCGTGGGCTCTGGTGAGTAATCTCCAGGGGTAACACAGCTTCCGTTCCGAACGTCAGGCTGAACGGGGTTTCGCTTGTGGCTGCGTTGGCGGTTGTTCGGATGGACCATAGAATCTCTGGAATGACCTCGGGCCAGCGCCCGTAACCCACATCCCCAGGTTTGATGTCTTCGATTTTTCTCTTGATGCCAGATTTGATGATTTTGTTCGCTGCTTCCACCTGTCCGTTCGTCTGGGGGTGTGCTGGCGACGCGAAAATGAGGTCCGTTCCTTGGCGCTTGCAGAAGGCTATGAGCCTGGGGTTGTTGAACTGTGGCCCGTTGTCCGTGATGATGCTGATCGGCGTCCCATAACGACAGAAGAGGAAGCGCCAGAGGAAGCGCTCCACCTTCTCCGTGGTGATCTTCGCCATTGGTTGGGCCTCGATGAACTTCGTGTGATAGTCGATGATGACGATCATATACCTATATTGCCCCTTTGACTTCGGAAGCTCTCCGATCAGGTCCAGTCCCCACTGTGCGAATGGAACGGGCGACAGGAGGATGGACAGTGGGACGGCGGGGGCGTGGTGGTGGTGTGCGTGCAGCTGGCACTGGTGACACTTGCTCGTCAGTGCCATGGCGTCCGTGTGGATGGTGGGCCACCAGAAGCCGAATCGAAGGGTCTTGTATGCGATCGCCCTGGCGCCCGCATGATGGCTGCACGTGCCCGAGTGGATTTCTTTCAAGATTGAGTTGCCCTTCATTGGAGTGACGCATTTGAGGCTTGCCCAAGTCCTCCCTTGTAGATAAAGTGCCCCATCCCGTACGCTGAAGTTGCCCGCCCGTGCGACGATGGTTCTGGCCTCTCGCCTGTCCTCTGGTAGCTCTCCCCTTGTCTTGTAGGCAATGAGCACGTCCATGTAGCTATGCTCGTGCGGTTCGATTGCCAGGACCTGCTCCGCTCCTGAGATGCTTGGTCGTTGCAGCACTTCGACGATGCGCTGTCCTGGCCCCGTGTGCACGGGTGCCGTGGCCAATCGGGCCAGCTTGTCTGCTTTCGCGTTGAATCCTTGGCGTATATGGTTGATGTTGACGTATTTGAATCCCTTGATCAGCGTCTGCACGTGCCTCAGATAGGCGATCATGGACTCTCCCTTTGCCTGAAATTCTCCTCCGACCTGGCTCACCACCAACTGCGAGTCACTGAATATGTTGAGGTCGGGCGCTTCCGAATTCTTGGCCAGCTGTAGGCCCGCAATGAGCGCCTCGTACTCGGCCTCGTTGTTGGTTGTCTTGAATTCGAACTTGAGGGCATACTCCGCATTTACCCCTCCCGGCCCGATCAAGATGATCCCGGCGCCGCTTACCTTCTTTGTACAGGAACCATCGACGTAGAGGTTCCACTCCGACAATGGTCGTTCCTCGACCTCCGGTTTGTCGGACGCCTTTACCGTCGGGTCGTTGGGCATTCAGACCGGCGCCCCCTCTGCCCCCGTGTATTCGGCAATAAAGTCCACCACTGCCTGTCCCTTGATTGCCGTGCGGGGTTTGTACTGGAGGTCGAATTCACTGAGTTCAATGGCCCACTTCGCTAAGCGACCGCTGTGGTCGGGCGATTGGAGTATCTGGCGCAAGGGCACATTGGTGAGTACGTGGATTCCGTGCGCCTAGAAGTATGGCCTCAACCGTCGGGCGGCGGTTACGAGCGCGAGCGCCATCTTCTCGATCGTCGGATATCGGGTTTCAGCACCCGTCATGCCCTTCCCTGAGAAGAAAATGGGCAACTCCGTGCAGTCCTCCCTGCGGACGAGGGCAGAACTGACGGCCGTGAGGGAAGCGGCCAGGTAGAGGTACAAAACTTCCCCTCGGACGGGTCTGGAGAGGAGCGGAATGGACGCCAAGTATTCCTTGATTTGGAGGAAGGATTCCTCACACTCGGGCGTCCACACAACCTCGCGTTTGTTCGTCGTTCGTAGGGCTTTGAAGAACGGGGCGCACCTGTCCGAGTACCGGGAGATAAATCGGTTCAGGGACGCGAGCTTTCCCGTGAGGCTCTGCAGGTCCACCCTCTTGACGGGCGGCTTCATGTCGATGATCGCTTTTACTTTGGCGGGCGCGGCTTCGATCCCCCGCTGGCTGACAATATACCCCAGGAATTTGCTGTTGGTAACCCCGAACGTGCACTTGGCGGGGTTCAGTCTCATGCCGTTCTTGATGAGGACGTCGAGCACAGTCCCCAAGTTCTGGACGTGGTCGACCGCCTGGACGCTCTTCACCAGTATGTCATCTACGTACACGTCCACGATGTTGCCAATCAGGCCATGAAACATCGCGTTCATGAGCCTCTGGTACGTGGAGCCAGCGTTCTTCAGCCCGAAAGGCATGACGACGTAGCAGTACAGGCCCTTGTCCGTGACAAACGTCGTCGCCTCCTGGTCTTCGGGGTCCATAATGATTTGGTTGTAGCACGAGTACGCGTCCATCATCGACAGGAGCTCGTGCCCCGCTGTCGCATCCACCAGCTGGTCGATCCTTGGCAGCGGGAAGCTGTCCTTCGGGCACGCCTTGTTGAGATCGTTGTAATCGATGCACATCATCCACTTCTTGTTGCTCTTCTGCACCATTACGGCGTTGGAAATCCACTTTGGATAATCCACATTCCGGATGAACCCGATGCTCAGTAATCGGTCCACCTCCTCATGCATTGCCGCGTAATGCTCCGCCTTGTACGCCCGTCTCTTCTGCTTCACTGCCCGGGCGCTAGCGCTGATGCTCAGCCTATGGGATATGATGCTCGTGTCGATCCCGGGCATGTCCTTGTATGACCACGCGAACACCTCCTGCTTATCCTTCAGCAATGTGATCAGCCGCTCAGCTATCGCGGGAGCCAGCGATGCCCCGATCTGGACCGTTCTCTCCGGGTGTTCGGAGGATAGCTGGATTGTCCTCAGCTCTTCGCGCTCGGGGACGGGCGACACGGCCATCAGCCCGTCGCGCGGGTCATCTGGTACTTCTGATCCTGGCGTGGGTTCCAGGGCGAGGACCTCATGCCTGTCTCGGGGTTTCGCTGCCTCCTCACTGTTGTATCCCCGGACGTATCCGACTCCGTGTTCGGTTGGGAATCGTCCCAAGAGGAGCATGTGTCCCGCGATGATCATTTTCAACTTGCAAATCTCTGGCCTCCCGATTATGGCGTTGTAGGGGGAAGGGGTGTCCATGACAATGAAATCCGTCCGGACCTCACTGTACGGAGAGTCGGGCGCGCCAATCTCAACCCGGAGGCTGTCACTCCCGATCAGATACGATGTCTCGCCCGTGAAGCTGGCGACGCACTCGTGATCCTGCGTCATTTTGCGCGCGGGCCTACCGAGCGCCGTGTACGCGTCAAAGTAAATCACGTTCACGGATGCCCCATTATCGATCAGCACCCTCTTCACAAGGAATCGGTCGATGATCGCGTCAATCCTGAACGGCAGGGTGCTATCCTTCGGGCTTCTCTCCTCGTCTTCCGCCGTGAAGCTAATGGCGGGTGCCTCCTTCCTCCCCACCTTGGGCGCTCTCCCCGACCCGATCGTCAGCACCCCTCTGCTTGAGCGATCGGGCGACGACGTTCCCTCCTTGCGCTTGCCCCCAGATATCGTGCTGATAGTCCCACGGGTCCCAGTGTTCGCCTGGCGTTGTTGTCCTTCTGCCCTGGGAGGGGTGGCTCGATCGTCCTTCCTTATATCTTCGAGGGCCTTCTTTAACATGAGGCAGCTGTTGGTGTTGTGGGTGGCGGCGTTGTGGTACTCACACCAGATGCTCGGCATTCGGCTAACCGGGGTCGCTGCTGCCGTCATGTTGTTTGGTGGCAGAAGCCGGTGTCGATGCATGCGGAGAAGCTGCTCGGGCGACTGCTGGTCGACCGCATAGACCTCCTGTCCTGCCGGTCGATAGCGCGATGCTGGTGGTAGACGGGCGCCCTGCTGCGCCGGTCCCCTCGCCTGGTTGTAGTGGTTGCCCTGGTAGTTGTGGGAAAACGGCCTTTGGTGGTTCTGTCTCTGCGCGTCCCAGTTCCTCTTGTGTCCGGTTAGTTCTCCTCCACCGTCCAAGGGTCGTCGATGCTGAGCGTTCTCCTCCGGTCTGTTGGTGCTAGACTCGGAGGCGGACCCGTACACTCGCGTTTCCACCAACGCCTTCTGTACGACCAGATCCATGATCTCGTCGTAGTCGAGATGCTCATTCCTCACTAATTTCTCTACAAATGGGGTCACGAGCAGATTATCCATCAGGGCTACCTTGGCCACCCGCTTATCAAGGTCCCTGCACGTACTCGCGAGCATCCTCCATCGATTGATGTAGCTCGACAGGCTTTCGTCCACCCCCTGGCGGACCTTGAGGAGAATACCCGTGGTGTTGTACTTGCCTTGGAGCCGGTAGCGCTTCTGGAAGCTCTCCGCCAGTTCGAGGAACGAATGAATGGAGCCTGGCGGGATCTCGTAGAACCAGCTTCGCGCTTCCTCCGCCAGCGTTTCCTGAAATAGGAAACATAGGGTTGGATCCGAATACCGGGTTCCGTCCGTGGTGGATCGGAACTTGTCCACGTGCGCGCGGGGATCTCGGCTCCCATCGAACCGAGCGATCTTTGTCGTCTTCGCGTGGGGGTCCCTTCCCCTCTCCAGTATGTGCGTTGAGAACGGGCTGACCCGGGGGGCGAACGTCCCGCCCTGTCCGGCCAGCTTGTCCTTGCGCAAGCGCGAGACCTCCTCCGCCAGTTCCTCCATCCTCCGAAGGATCAGGGTGTCGTTCGTCGGGGGCGCCGATTCCTCCGCGGGTGAGGGCGCTCGGGTCGCCCGGGCGCTGGTCCAGCCGAACGGGTGTTGCCCTTCGCTGGTTGTCTCCTGGGTCCCCTCGTGCTGCCCCAGCTGCTAGCTGACGAGCGCGTCTAGCCGCTCTTCCAATGTCCGACGGATTTGGCGCTCATCTGCTCTCTCGAGCGCCGCCTCCCGTAATTCTTGGACCAGACTGTTGACGCGTTCCTCGCCATCATTCATGTCGATTGCCAATACGTACCGCCCCTGCGAGTCTGGCGGCGTCTCCCCGTCGGGCGTGTTGCTGTCGTTAGTCACCGGGTTGAGCATGTGGACCTTTGATTTTTGTGGTGTTTATACGAGGTTTGCAATTTGTAAGTTTCCCACAGACGGCGCCAACTGTTTCTACCGAATTACGCGCGGGGACGTAATCTGGCGGAAGTAAGTACGAGTACTCCTTCTCCTCCTTGTTGTACGTCCAAACGTACGGGCTGTTCGGATGATCGGGCGCTTCCTCTCTCTTCGGGTGATTGGGTGTGCGCGTTCGGGTGCGGCTGTTAGAAGAATACAACAACAAACGGGCGGTCAGGGGCGAGACGGGGTGGCCCGCCTTCAACGCTCCGATGTCTAAGTCAGATGATGTATTGGATATAACAGTCAAGCGAACGTGCGTGTGAGTGGTGTAGTATTGAGATTTAAGATGTCGTTACCTGTAATAAATACCTTGTATATATAGGTGGTTGAGATTGGTGCTCACTTGTGCTCTTCGATGTGGGACTGGTGTGGTTCTGCTGATGTGTGATCCGCACATTCAGGCGTGCGCCCGACGG
Organism: Geum urbanum; assembly: GCA_946800695.1. Lineage (NCBI taxonomy): Eukaryota > Viridiplantae > Streptophyta > Magnoliopsida > Rosales > Rosaceae > Geum > Geum urbanum. The sequence continues at coordinate 37,713,564 of OX327016.1, forward strand.
GCGCGTGCGTGCTCGGATGGGGTCGGTCTGGTGAGTAAAGTTGAAGCCTCCTTGGTGGTCTTTCAAATGGTCGGGTAGGTGTTGCTTTCCTGTTTAAGCGGATAAGTATATTAATCGGGCAACAAATGGTATACAAACAAGTACCATGTCGGAAATTAATTGATTATTTGTGTACTCAAGATATATGAGCTTTTAGAGGCTTCGATCTAGAGCATTAGTTAAACTAATTATATAATTTGTTTGTAATAAAATTACCATAAGTATGATGAATGAATGGTTGCTCCCTAGCCTAGTCTATTTTCACATCTTTAGACGACTTGTATCACAATTTTCTTCTACCCGTCTGACAGCAAACCCAGCGGGATCGATCAGCCCAAAGACTCGATCAGTGACTCACTGAGACTTGGCCGCTGCCGGAGGAGTGTATCAGATAAGTTCGGGAACCTTATCCCCGCCTAGTAGTCTTGCAAGAAGAAAATCTGGAGGTACACAAGATACAAAGGAGGGGAAGCTCCCATTCTTCGTACTTTCAAGCAAAAGTATATTGAAAATACACACAAAAGAAAAAATGTGGTTTGTAAAAAAAGATGTCAATTTCACCTCCTTACTTAAAATAAGTGTATATATATATTTGGAGTAACCATTGATGATGTTCGAGTAACTCGTTTCAACGTTTAGTCACGTGCATCGTTAGATCAAATATAATGTAGTTTGTTATTGAATGATTTGTAATGATACAGCAGAGTAGTAAACTAGTAATTGAAGGATCGATAATTCTAAGTTTCTAACATGGAATGATCGATGGTGATACATAATTATGAACAGAGAAAGTAATTTCAAGTTGTGGGCACCATATGTTTTCTTTTTAGGCTTCTTTCTCCCTCAAATCTTGTCTTTATTTCAGACCTACCAACCCCTAATTTGAGTTTAAAATTTTCATTGTTGCCTATCCTTTCTGTTTTGAGTTTTGACATTATCAACTGACCAAATTATTAGCGAAAGACATGGCCATAAACGTAATGATCCACGTTCATGCGACCTAATTCTGATATGACATCAATTCAAGTATCCAACTATTCAATTTGAGGAAAAAACTACTCAGCCTTGGAAAAACTCTCTCCCTTTTCTCTCTTATCTCTCTCACAGACCCTAACTGCACCGCAAGCCCTCTCCCTCCGATCTCCCTCAGTCCAACACTGATCCCAAATCCGACAACTCCTCTCTCTTCCTCTCACCCTCCTTGTCCAATTCCGACCCTTCCCGGCGGGGACGGCCTCACACCTCTCAACACTGACCCGCCGATGGAGGACTCACTGGAACCCCAGTATCTAGCAGGCGTAGCGGCGGTGTTCAGCGAGGTAGACCTTGCTCACTTTGATGACGAAATCAAGGTGGATTGGAAGTACGCAATGGCGCGTATCTTCTCCCTCCAACCTTTTGAAGCCGAAAAGGTGCAAGCCTTCAAGATGAAGATGATTGGCCTTTGGCGCGACACAACCGGCTCCTTCTGGTACAAAAGTTCCTATAAAAATGGGAAATAAAAACCTCTGGTAAAATGCCCACCCGTAACCTAGCGTATAAAGTACATTACATAGTCCCTTTTAGGGATTAGGGACTTACGTACCCATTCAGTGACTTTGGCACTGGACGTTCCCAAAATGGGTCATATTTTATCATATTAATTTCTACTCTACCTTCCCAGAATTCATTCTTGGGGAAAAATCAATATACTTCTAATGTCGAATCAGGATCAACTAGGACAGAAATAAAGCATTGGGTCGAACTCTTTTTTGGTGTCATGCAGAATAAACTAATTTTAAAATGGCATAACATGCTCGATAAGGCATGAGTTCTACTATCATAAGTGTGATTTATCATTCAATGAATGACTGAAAATTCATTATGGGCTTCGCACGAATCTCAAATGATCAATTCGTGTGTAAGTTCTAATCCCACACTGATCGGCGTGTCTTGCTAGACCCGGGCTTTCTTGTAACAAAAAAACTTGGTTTCTATTATAGAGAGATTGAGGAAAATCAAGAAGAATCAACATGCATCAAACTCTCATAGATGTAAATTATTAGACATGCATACTAAGTGTGTACTCAAAGCATACAAGATATAAATCATTAATGGAAAACCAACAAAGAAACCTCATCCAAAAATATCGCAAAATTAGGTCAAAGTGTATATATTATCTAAACTTCATGTATGGGCCTTCAAAGTAGCCCCTTACCAAAATATTTAGTTACTTGTAGTATTTAAAAATGAATCAAGACAATCCACGGAAAAACTAATACAAACAAATAGGAGAAGAATTGCAGTAGACACAATTTTGACCCGTTGAGATACGATTTCGACCTGTCAAACCTTAACGGAAGATGCTCATTTGGTTGGCTGCCCTTGCTTGCACATCTCTAGCTCCCAAAATTATTGGTTAGCCTTTCCAAAAACTCTAAAGAGAGTTTATATACCGGCTTGATTGGGCTAGTTCTTGTCCATTTAGGTTTAATCTTCTTTTAATTGCAAGAGACACCACATCTTTAATTCTTTTTGCACCAGGAACCATCTATTTAACTCATTTTATTTATTTCATTTACAAACCTTGTAAAACAAATAAATATAAGTATTTTAACCAAAAATATAATAATAAAACCAAAGATCAGGATCATTTAAGCATAATTTAGTTGCATAAATATGCAACTATCACCGCGGTACTTTCATTTGGCCACGGTTATTGTGGAGGATCTTGATGGTATGGAGGATCCTTTCTTGGTACCAACGGAGCGAGGCCGTCATGGATGGTGGTGCGGCCGACTACGGGTCACTTTGTTGTGGGAGCACTTCAGCAAAAAAGGTGTCGCCGAGTAGGTAATTCGATCGACGTCTATAAAGAATTTGACCGACATGCATTAAATCACCAATCATTAATGAAGATTCGAGTGGAACTTGACTTCAGCCGCCCTCTCGTGGTAAGAAACAAATTTCGATTCTTTGTATGTTGTGGATGTGGTATTGTTGTAGGAGAAAATCAAAGGTTTTTGTGAAAATTGTGATACCTTCATCCATGAAGCTAAAGGATGTGTCATATAAAGGGAAGAACTCAGGACAAGAACCAGCGGAAATGGGAGCTCCGGCGTTGGCCAAGAATGGGAAGAACCCGAAGGGAAATACTTCGGTAGTGGCTGCTTTGGGAAAAGGATGGAATTTGGGGCTAATTATGGAAGTCCCACGAGCGCCTTTGGGTTTTGGTGGAAGCAATGGTGGCATTGATAGTCACATGCCCCAGCAGGGAGGAGGGGGCAGCTCCTATTCATCTATGATGGAGCTCCTGGCTACCGTGCAGAAGTTTGGAGAACAAACACTGGTCAACGTACCGAAGAAGAATACCTTATCCCAACTGTCGCAACATGCCATTAGAGGTGCACCTGAGTCAGTTGTACCTATGGTGGAGGAGCAAATGCACGTAGGAGGAAAGGATAATGAGCGATGGCTACAAAATGAGAAGCCGATGACCATTATAACGGACAATCCCCTGTTCTGGTAGGGTTCCACTAACCCAATTTTTTTTTTAAAAAAAAATTGCAGATGGACCATCATGGTCAGATACTAGTCTCATGACCTTTTGGTCTGAAGAAACAAATGGCAACACCACAAGAGGCCACGATGGATGTTTCAATTTCAACCATGATGACACTTGTAGGCCCTTCAACTATACTTGTAGGTACTACTGGTCTGTCATATCTAATTCTTGAGCCGTCAGAGGCGCTCATGGGATCATAATTTGGTCTAGGGGTACTGGAACCCGCTAGTCGACAACAAGCAGGAACATTGGATGGTGTTGATGGAGGACCTCGACATGCAATGGAGGAACCTCTTAGTTCTTCAGGACTGACTAGAAATCAGGTCCAAGGAAAATTGGCAAAGAAGTGTCTAATTCTAGTCAACAAAGTAGCAAAGAGAAAACCAATACTTTAACATTGCACAAAAGATAGGTACAAGTAGAGCTGAAAGTTGGGATCTTTTTATTCAATTTAGGATGATTAAGATTATTAGGGGTAAAGATTTATGCTTTTACAGAGACCTTGATAGAAAAGAAGAGGAAGGAAGGGAGATACAAATGGAAGATAAATGCTCAAGATAATTGTTTAGAATTCAACCAATTCTTTTTCTGAATTTAGTTTTCTCAAGTGTGATGGTGAAATATAGAACTTCTGGATGAAAGTTACAGGAGGTGGATTTTGAATAGAAGGGTTGAGCAGATCCTAGCGGGAAAAACTCTTTGGGAGAATCCCGGTTGGGAGGTCAATATATGGTGTTAACATAGAGACGTATAGAGTCACCACAAAGAAAACAATGAAAGAAGCAGAAGCTGCAGAACCAACAATCATTCCAGTAACTGTAAACTGCCCACTGTGTTGTTTTCCCGGAATAATTGTGTTATTTGCTAAAGGTCTTTGATATTCACATGCTGGCAAAGGTGACCCATAAAGGTCGAAGTTGTTCTCATAAATGGATGCATGGTAAATGTTCAGATGACCGGACAGTGAATTGTGACCCAATTGTAGTATACTAAGCTTAATGAGATTTCCAGATAGCACAGTTTTGGAGAGAAAATTGCTAGCTAGAAGTATCTTTTCCAAATTCGAGGGAGCATCGGAGGAGCAGAATCCAGAAGGAAACTGAGATCAAGTACTTGAAGCCGAGTACCATCGGTAACATACAGTGGCACATTACCAGTGATGTTGTTGAATTGCACGTAGAGATATCTCAAACTCGGAAGCTTACTCACAACAGCACTAAGGAAATTTCTTGAGAGTTGATTGCGACCAAGATTGAGACTAACGAAAGAAGTGCATGACACAAAAGTTGAAGGCAATTCACCAGTAAGATTGTTATCAGAAACATCAAGCTCCTCATGTGTCCCACAAGCCTTTCCTAGTTCAACAGAAATTCCACTCGAAAATAGATGACGGCTCAAAATGAGCTGCCTCAGCCTTATTGAGATTTCCCGACAAAACACCAGGAATTGTACCCTGCAATTTATTGCTAGTCAAGTCCAGTGTCTGCAATGCTTGACAGTTACCAAGGCTTGAAGAAAATTTATTAGTACGTCATACACTAACTCATAAAAACATACTATACTTAGTATTCAAAATTTATTGTCAAAGAAAGCCATAAGGGTACAAAAGAGAAATCATCCTCAAGAAGTACATGCGCTTGGAACCACAGTGCGCTGCGCGCGACAATCAACTGGCGTGGGGCACAACTTGCCAAATGACTAATCTGCCATCCTTTACACCAAAAGGGAATGCTCACATTAGTCCCACAAAGAGTTGTCACCCTCAACTACTTATATAAGGAAGATATTTATGATAAGACAAAGGTATCGAATCTATTATTAACTATTCACCTAACGCTTGTTGTCATCACATCATCTAACTTAGGCATCCGAGCGTTGAAGACGGGTAAATCACGTCTCAACTTCCTGATGTTGGTCTTTTGTCATGCAGATAAGTGGAACGTCAGAGGCCACTAGCTCGAGCGCTCTAGAGTGATCCTACCCAATATTGTTGGGAATTCTTTAAGCAGCGGATTAGTTGAAAAAATATGATATCGACAATTCAAATACTCTAGGAAAGACAATTACACAACACAAGATTTAACGTGGTTCCCTCACTCTTCGAGGTACATCCATAGGGTGTGATCCGACTTTTTACTATTGAGAATAATGAGAACAAAGTACAAGCTATATCACTCGATGTTTATATCCCAACCCGAACCCTTAAACCCTTGTACACCCCTCTCAACTCACACTCTCAATACAGTAAAGCTAACTCAACACTTGATAGAGAATGATATTCTCTCTAAACAAGCAACACACTTTTTCTTTCCAAATGTCTCCTGCTTGCCTTTGATAGCCAAAGCTTGATGCCTATTTATAGGCAATTGCTCTTTAGCCAACTTGTAGAAAACAAGCAAGGAAGAGAAGAAAAGTCACTCTCTTCCATCTTTCCCGTTCAATGTTTCTACACCAAATAGTGTAGAAATAGTTCTCAACTATTTTAAATAACTCTCCACTATTGTATTTCCTTCATGCATGATTTACATTTTCCCTCTCCCATTCATACGTAGAGAGTTATACCTCCATTTCTACTTATATATAGACTAACTCATCATGAATTTATCTTGTTCATGCAGCTCATTCTTCTTTCAAACAATACAGCAACAAGTTGAATTCAAAGTTTTCCATGATATTAGTTTGAGCCACATCTCAACAAATATCTCTTGCTCTTCTAGCGGAACCATTACGGACTCTGTTAAAAATAAAACTCATCTCCAGAGAGACTATTGTATGATAAGCTCAGCAGAGCGAGGCTGTTGCACTGGCCGAAATCCAGGCTTGAGAACATTCCAGTGAAATTGTTGGTTGAGAGGTCGAGCTGAAGCATAGAAGGGCTGAATTTGAGATTGCCTCCGGGGATTGAGTTGTGTGAGAGGTTGACAAAAGCAAGATGGTTGCAACCTTAAAGAAAAGAATTTTTCGGACAAGGGTCTGAGATGGTATTGGAAGACAAGTCCACAGTTTCTAGTCTACAAAGGGAACTATTGGACGAGAGATCAGCAGCTGAGAAAAGGTTATTTTGAAGATAAAGATATTGGAGTGTGGCCAAGGAAGTGAGAGTTGGAAGGTGAAGTCGGCCTCTTAGACCGTCATTGGAGAGGTTAAGCGCGGTGATGTGTCCTTCGAGAGAGCAGGTGAGGCCTCTCCATGAGCATAATGGAGTGGAAGAATTCAAATTTCCAGTCAGATAAGATACCATTGGGATCAAAATGGACAGATGACCGCTTGAAGGCTAACAGCAACTTCAGCGTATAGTCTTCCTTGCTTTATTGTTGTTCTAGTTGTTGAGCCGGAGGGAAATCTGTGGTTGCTGATACTAAACTTGGGAGCTGTTGAAATTGGAAGACAAACACAAGTAGGAAGCACAAGATTCCCATTATCATGGTCTGATCTATTCTCTTCATTTTAAGCTGTGCTCCTTCAGTTTGACCTTACAAGATATCAAACTTTTGGGATTTCTCGGCTTGTAAGTAGGCGTATCTCTGTCACAGCTGTTTTACGACTAGTTCTAACTAATTTGTCAACTGATTACTATTGACTTCGATATGGTGATTGACATTCGCTTGTTTGTGATTGTCATTGACGTGGTGATTGATACGTAAATTGATGAAGCAGTAGCAAATGAGTAAACTGCAATGTTTTGATATATTGGTGAGAAAGTGAAATTACGTGATAATTGAAAGGAGCAAAATGCAATTTTCTGTTTAAAGAAACATAACAGAAGCACGGGAAACCAAGAACATCCGCACCCGATGCAAAATTTTGCTCAAGCAAATTGTGGAGTCCACCACAAAAGTAAAAGAATTTTGCTTCTCAATCTAAAGGAGGAGCAAAATTTGTTTGATCTCTTGATTGAACAAGAGCAAAATTTTGTGGTGGACTCCACCATTTATTTGAGTAAAATTTTGCACCGATGTAGATGCTCTAATCTCTTGATTGAGCAAGAACCAAGTTTTACTCCTCCTTTTGATTTAACGAGAGCAAAAATTTTGTGATAGAGTTCATCATTTGTTTGAATAAAATTTTACACTCGTGCGAATGTTCTAACGACATTTGGCGCGTGTTAGCGATTATAGAGGGAGATGTCAGGGCACAAAATTTAACAAGATAATCAGCCGTCAACTTGTAACCGCTGTTGGGGGGTGGCTCATGTTTGCTTTAATGCTTTTGACTCTATTTGTACATTATAAAATAGATAATGGAACGAAAGTCTCGTCAGAATTGAGATAGAAGAAGAGGAGGAGCACCAAACCCATATCACAATTCCCTGAAGATCAAGCAGCACCAGGGCTCTCCACTGGAATTGATAATCGTGTTTTACTAAAGTAAGCTTCAACTTTTTCTTGTTCTCAAATGTGGTTTTTCCTTTGGCTTCTGGGTGTTTTTTATGTTTTAAAATAATTTGGTTTTTGGTTAGGACTCAAAGAAGCAGTCTTTTGTGTTTTCAGTCAGTATCTGATATTCAATTTGTGACCTGTGTGTAAAAGTTTGAATCTTTGGTTCTCTATCATATGTTGTATGACTAAACTGGAACCCTTTCAAAGTTGTAAACATCTTTGTCTGTATATGCTCTGATTGAACCAATTTAGTCAAACCAGGATGGAATCTTATCCTTAATGTAGTCTTCCAGCTTTTGGAGCTTTAAAGCAGTCTCCAGTTTAAGGATGCATGTCTTAATTATATGTGAACTTGTTTTTAGACTAAGTTTGTGATTGGGGTATGTAAGAGAGAGAACTGAGATAGCAGGACCGGCCATGGCACTGAGCTCTCTCCGCCTTCACCGAACAGTACCCAGCCTTTCAACCGTGTACACTGTTCTTCCTCTCCTCCAATCTCAGCATTTTGGGTTTTTGTATGGTTAGAAGGCTGCAGTTACAAGCCTTGGCTCAAGCGTTGGCTTGAGGAAATGGTGAGAACGTATGAGGAACCCGTGCTAAGATGCTTTACTTTTTGGTTTGTTTTCTCAGGAAATTTTGGGGAAAAAGGGAGATCTTTGAACAGAAACTTTTATGAGAATCTGGTTTGAAGTGCTTTTCTATGTTTGGATTTCTACATGAGTGGGACATCTGGTTCTAAGAAAACAAGTCTGGTATAGTGATGTTTAGTCTTTGGAAGGATTATAACCCAGTTGATGCATATAATTTCTTCTCAGAAATGACTAGTAGGCCTTGTATTTCCTCAAACAAAGCTGCTTGCACCTTTTTGAGTTTGCAAGTCGGAAGCAATAGTGCAGTTATTCAACTGCTTAGGAAGAGGGATACAGGAGACGGTAAGTTCGCTCATAGTTTCTCATAACATGATCCTACAACTCAGTGTGAGGATAACGCTCCCATCAGATTAAGATTTTCTCACACCTTGAAGTTCTTCATCTTAACACACTCCTAAAACATGCATATTTAGTATTGGTGCTTCTGATTCATAAATATCTGCTCTCTGATGTGGTGCTGCACTGGTATGCTACCACTCAACTTCCTCAATTTTGAAGTGTCGAAAAATGGACTAACAATAATAATGGAAATAGGTCATAAAATTTCAGAAGCATGTAATTTTTTCCCTCATTCAACATTCTAATATTCTGTACAACTGTGTGCTGTATTTGTGTGTAGACTATGGTTCTCTAATCATCTCTGTGTTCTCAGTGTGTGCTACCAAGTGTCGCAAATGATTGCTTAGGGTTAATCCTTGGGAAGTTTTGATTTATAGCATCGCAACTCAAATGTCATATTCCCCTCTTTCAACTAAAATAGTATGAAGTATACAAAAGTTTCAAGCAAAATGCTGGTGCTGTACTTGTGTACACTATGGTTCTCTCAGTAGTATCAAGAGCCTACTGAGGTGATCCTTGGGCAGCTTTTGTTGTGGCAACACATCCTACTGACTGTAGGCTATATCTGCAGGAGGAGTATGTCTTTCTTGGCAACTGCTGAAGTTTGTGATACAAATACGACCCTTTTGGCTAGTGGAGACCTGCGAGTTCTGCCGCCAATATTCCAGATGTATGGACAATGCCGAGCATTCTCGGGCCCCATCACCACCCTCAAGGTTTTTGAGGACAATGTTTTGGTCCGAGAGCTTCTCGAATCCAGAGGGGAGGGAAGAGTGCTAGTTATTGATGGTGGAGGAAGCATGAGATGTGCTTTGGTTGGAGGTAATTTGGGACAGTTGGCTCAAAACATGGGATGGGCAGGTATTGTGGTAAATGGTTGCATTAGAGATGTCGACGAGATCAATGGTTGTGATATTGGGGTGAGAGCTCTGGCATCTCATCCCATGAAGTCGAACAAAAAAGGCCATGGCGACAAGCATGTCCCGATCAACATTGCCGGAACCTTGATCCGTGAAGGGGAGTGGTTGTATGCCGATAGTGATGGCATTCTTATCTCAACATCTGAATTGTCTATTTGAATTAGCAGTATTCTGGGTTCACATATCAATAAGCTGTTCTAGCAATAAGAGGGATTGAATTCTGACGATGATTGTACTCTGAAGATAGTTCAGTTGCTTCTTCTCCCCTGCCCTTTTTATTAAAATGGAGATATGGAATGCTCGTGTTAATTTCCATCAAGTCCATTTGGATAGAATTGGATCCATTTTTAGGTTTTATTCATTATAGTTTGTAGTTCTACAGTTCTACTTGGTTTTGATTTCTCTTGCTCATAATAAGCACTTTGTGTTTTAGGAAATAGTAAACTAACGCAAAGATAGGAAGCAAATCTCTATATATTCCGTTATATCAGTTATATAACAATACATAAAACACAATGATAACAGAAGTTACATCGGTATTAATTGGTGTCATAACTAGGCACATTTGAAACTTTTTCAACACTTTTCCTTCTGCCGGTTATGAGTACATAGTTGATGCTTCCTTTATGTTTCATTAAAAACTTTGTCGAGCCGAAATTTTTTGTAGGAAAGAATATGATCTTGCCAAGTAAAAATAGTGCAAGTCGTCGTAGACGAAGACGTGACACAAAATCATGTTGCCTCATTAAAATTTTGCCAAGTAATAAAAATCTTTTGTGACAAAAAGAGTACAACGTGTCATTCACATTTGAAACCCTCATGTGAATACCACTCCCCCTGGAGTCTGTATTACTCCCTGATATCAACCATCAGGGTAGCTTAGACAAGCTGATCAATCCTATGCTATTCACATGCTTCTCAAATGTGGATTCGGTCTATGACTTAGTGAATAAATATGCCACATTGCTCTCAGATCGAACTTGGTTCACTTGGATCTCGAGAAACTGTTGTTGTTGCTAATAGAAAAATTTAAGCAATATATGTTTGGTGTTGTCGCCTTTAATGTAACATAGCTTCATCTTCTCGATGCAAGCAGCATTGTCTTCATAAATGCTTGTATGTTCATCAGTGGTTGATTCTAGACCACTTGATATTCGAATATGTGCAGCTATGGACCTCAACAATCTGCACTCCTTAACAGTTTCATGTAGAGCAATAACCTCAGCATGATTTAAAGATGTAGCAACAAGAGTCTGCTTTTAGACCTCCATGATTTCGCAGTGTCTCCCATAGTAAAGACATAACCAGTCTGGGAGCGACTTTTGTGTAGGTCAAAGAGATACTCATCATCAGCAAAATCAACTAACACATCGCATAGATTGTTGGTGTATGTGGTGAAGGAAGAAGTTGTACCACCCCCACTGGTGGCGTCCTTACTTCCTGCAACGAAAGCTTTCATTCGTGCCTCTCTGTAGGGATAGAACAAGCCTATATCTATCATACCCTTCAAGTATCGAAATATTGTCTTTATGCCAGTCCAATGGCGTTGTGTGGGCACAGAGATAAATCTAGCTAACAAGTTCACAACAAATGAGATGTTCGGTCTTGTACATTGAAATAATACAATAATGCACCAACTTCACTTAGGTAAGGCACTTCAGCTCCTAAGACTTCTTCGTCCTCATCTTTTGGACAAAATGGATCCTTCTTTGGATTTAGGTTGCGGGCAATCATGCGAGTACTAACGGAATGTACTTTGTCCATGTTGGATCTTCTCAACACATTTTGTGGACATAAGCCAACTGGTGGGCTGATATTCCACTACTACGATGCTCTAGCTCTAGGCCTAGGCAAAACCGTATCTTCCCAAGATCTTTCATCTCAAACTCGGATTTCAAATACTTTGCAGTGTCTTTTAACTCATCAAGAGTCCAAATAATGTTCATGTCATCACCATAGACACCAATAATTGTAAATCCGAAACTTGTTCTTTTAATAAACACGCATTCACATAGTTCATTATTCACATATCTCTTCCTAATCAAGTATTCACTTGGACGATTATACCACATATGTCCGGATTGCTTCAATCCATATAGTGAACGTCTCAACCCTATTGAGAATGCACTCTGTGGTTTAGAGTCACTTGATTTGGGCATGAAAATCCATTAGGTACTTTCATATATATCTCTGAATCTAGATCCCCATAGAGATATGTAGTAACCACATTCATAAGATGCACGTCAAGGTTTTTGAAAACTACCAAACTGACAACGTAGCGGAATGTTATGATGTCTATTACAGGAAAGTATGTCTCCTTCTAGTCAATTCCAGGGTATTGTGAGAAACCTTGCGCCACAATGCGAACTTTATATCTCAATACCTCGTTTTTCTTATTATGCTTTCTAACAAATACTCATTTATGTCCTACAGGATTTACACTTGGCGGGGTTAGCATTACCGGGTCAAATACTTGTCTCTTTATTAGTGAATCTAATTTAACCTAGATTGCTTCTTTCCATTTGGGTCAGTCTGCTCTTTGCTGACATTCTTCAACAGAACGAGGTTCGAAATCTTCATGTTCTATGATTTCCTGTGCAGCTGAGAATGCAAATACATCATCAAGGATCATAGAATCTATATCCAAAATCTCATGTATGCTAGCATAATTCATTGAGATCTCTTTATTTGCTAAACTTGGATCAACCGTTGGAACTCTCTCCAAATTGGTTGTCTCTTGGACATAGCCGTAGTCATGCATAATTTCATGAGTTAGATTTTCAGTGTTGATGATCAATGGATTAGGTTGTGCCAAACTCCCTCTCTTCCTAGGGAAAGTATCCATCAAACCTACAGGTATCCCCCTCTTCCTTTGGGGAGCCGCGACATCAGCCACCACACGTCCACCAATTGTGGCAACACCACTACCTCTTACATTAGGAGTAGCGGCCTCACATCCTCCTGGTGGGATGTCTATCCTTGCACGCACATTTGTAACATGCATATGTGATCTTGTCACATTAGCAAGGTCAGTAAACGCATCAGGTGATAGGTGCATATTTATGCAACGTTTCTATATTTAATATACCTTATATTTAGTGTTTTTGTTATGTTTTCGGTTTATTTATTAATGTTTATTTATTTTGTAGGTTTTTGGAGAAAATAAAGAAAAATGAAATTAATTGGAGTTGAGAAGTCCATTTTCTTTGTGGAAAAGGGGCAACACATATACATATATTGAGAAGGAGACGTGAGTTGAGAGGAAAATGGGGGCTGCACATATATATATAGGTATTTAGCTGAAACAAGGAGACGTACAGAGTTTTTTAGAAGAAGGAAAAAAGAGGAGCAGGGAGGCTCACGGCAAGGAAGAGGGGAGAAGAAGAAAAAAAGAAAAAAGAAGAAGAGAGGAGGAGAGAAATTTCAGAGGAAGAAAAGACTCCACATATAACACATTCCAGATTTGCATCTCTTTCTCTCTTATCTCTTTTATCTTTTTCTTGTTTTTTCTCCATTTAGTGTGTTTCGTGATGTGTTATATGTCTTACTTCATATTTGGCTGATGTGTTGCTTGCTTTAGTGTTATTTACATTGAGGACAATGCAAATTTCAAGTGTGGGGTGGAGTTCATAGCATATCCTTAGCGTCTATGTATAAATTTTTCGTTTTTTTAGTGTTATTTCGAAACTGGGCAATATCCTGTCTCGTGTGAATTATTTCACATAGTTAGAGGTCTCAGAAAATTCTGAAATTTTGAGGGAATTTGTGTTTATATGTCTAGTTTATGCTCACTAAATTTCAGATCAATCGGATATGTGGTTAATTCTGTAGAAAATTTGCAAGTCAGAGTGTGCAGTTTCTTTCGATTTTGATTTATTTTCATAAATTTCCAGTGTGTCAAGAAAATACCAAAAATAAGAGTCTTAGGATGCCCATAACAAAGTCAATGATAATTCTATATCTTCCTATGTTGTGACTAAGAGATTAATTGTGCCTATATGATTTAAGTTTCTTCGGTTAATTTTGATGCATGGTGAGTATGCGAATATGTAGTGGATATAGAAATAAGTTAACATGGTACAAATTATTTGCATATTTAAACAAGGTGAGAATCATTTTACATGTGAGCGATTGAGCCTGAACTGAATACTTTCTTTCTTGAGTGTTTCGAGTGCTTGCTGCAGATTAAGTTAATGGACTCTAGAGATTACTAGAACTCGCTCTTGTACTTGTCAAAGCTTATTGTCACTATTTGTTCTGATTGAGAAGATGATAAAGGCATTTAGGATGTACCACCACTTTGCTATATTGCCATGTGTCCCTATGATTTGTTCTCACAAGTTGAGACCCTTTAGAGTATCCATTTTGAGCCTACATCTAACATTTCATTTATAACCTAGGGATATCTAAACACTTAACCTAGTGTAGGACTTCTTTGCCCTTTGTTACTGGCCATGACTTTGTGTGAAGTAATGTCGACAAGAGGGGATGTGTTTCTTTGTTTGTTGAGTTGGAAGATGGGTGGCTTGATGTATTTGTATTGGGAAAGACTTGTTCAGACTGCATAATAAGATGCAAGTGCCTTAAAAAAAACAGTGTACTCTCGAAGGCAATAAAGATTTCTGAATTAATGTCCCCTATATTTGTAATTTGGAGTATGATATGAAGTGAATGCCCAATAAAAAAATTTGGCATTTGTCCTGTTGCAAAGTTCAGGGAGATGAAAAACCATGGTCACTTTGGTGAAGTTGGGGGATCTTGGCCTAGTATGGGGAGAATATTATATCATCACATATCCTAAATATTTCCATTGCCTTAAACTTAGCCTCATTACAACCTTTAAAGCCCTTTTGATTCTTAAGATGACAGTCTGTGATCTGTGGAGATGAGTCATAAGAGTTGAGCACATGGTTCGGTCCATTTGGCAAGCATTTGAATTGAGTGTCTACCTTAAATACATATGAGTGAAACACTTTGAGAGTTTATCTTGTGAGGTTGGTTCTTGATTTGTTTGTCGCATGCTATAGTTTTTTCACCATGATTATGTCTTTGTCCTACATGTTACATAGGTACTATGCATTGAATTTAACCATTGGAACTTTGTGAAATATAGGAGATTTGATCTTGCTGTTGTGATATTTGGAAGATTGCTGAGACAAATTTGTGAGGGCATTAGAGTTGTGTTTGTACATAGTGTGTTTTTGTTTTTGAGTCATAGTTTAGTATTTTGCTCAAGGACTAGCAAAAGCTAAGTGTGGGGTATTCTGATAGGTGCATATTTATGCAACGTTTCTATATTTAATATTACCTTATATTTAGTGTTTTTGTTATGTTTTCAGTTTATTTATTAATGTTTATTTATTTTGTAGATTTTTGGAGAAAATAAAGAAAAATGAAATTAATTGGAGTTGAGAAGTCCATTTTCTTTGTGGAAAAGGGGCAGCACATATACATATATTGAGAAGGAGACGTGAGTTCAGAGGAAAAGGGGGGCTGCACATATATATATAGGTATTTAGCTGAAACAAGGGGACGTACGGAGTTTTTTAGAAGAAGGAAAAAAGAGGAGCAGGGAGGCTCACGGCAAGGAAGAGGGGAGAAGAAAAAAAGAAAAAAGAAGAAGAGAGGAGGAGAGAAATTTCAGAGGAAGAAAAGGCTCCATCATCATCACCTTATGGTTGTAATTTATTTCTCTTCTCTATATTTTTCTTTAGCTTCCATGGTTAGCATGAGGAGCTAAACTTTATTTGTTAGGGGCTGATCGAAGCCCTAGACATGTTTTGATCTTGAACCCCAGTGATTTACATAACTTTTTGATGAGAATTTATTCACTATTTTATCACCGTATGATTTCTTGCATATGTGTCTTTGGTTCGAAATTTAGATGTGTATGTTAGGATCTATTGTCTTAAATGTGTAGGTGACGATCAATCAGTGCATATTCTATAGAGATGAGCAGCTTAATACGTTGTGTGAATTAGTTCCAAGGTGATGCAAGGGCACTCATCCATAGTAGCTCTAGAAGTCTTGTTGTTATCTTAGACATCCTACAGATCGTAATGACTTAATTTATGTTGATTTTGGACCGATCGAAGAAGTACCATATCTCTTAAGTTAAGATCAAATTGAGCTAGGGTACATCAACCGGCTTAGCATGCCAAGCACGAGGGTGTAAGGTGTATGTGACTTAATCACAACGCATACATGGGAAACAATCATTTGAGGTTATGTGAATTGATTGGGGTAGATTGGAAATGTCTAGGGTGGAGAGAAGTGTCTAACGATCTCTTACTTTGATTAAATTTTTGTTTTACTGTACTGTTTTCAGTTCGTAGTCTAGTTTATATAATTTATTTCGATAATCAAAACAACTCCGATTCCATTTAATTTTTGTGTGGTTGTCCACCACTGTGTCTAGTTTGTCCTGTATAAATTTCGTGATTTTTGGTTTAGTTTATGTATTTTAATTAATTACGTTTTCGTCCAGTGGTCGAGTCTGTCAGATTTCTGACTTTCGCGTCTTAGTTTATGTTTAGAGTATAGAGTCTACTTTTCCCTGTGGATCGATCCCTATCTGCACTATATTGCATTAATCTCAAGTATATACTAAATAGGGTATTATTTTTTGTTGGTGTGCGACCACCGATCATCAGGCATCGAATTTGTTATGTTTCCAAGCTTTATAATCCTCCGTACGTCACTATCTGCTAATGCATAGCAAACATCAAGATGAGACAGAGTGGGGACAGACCACGACAATTCGTGTCATTTCTGTGGAATATTGTTGTTCCTTCCTCCTCCTAACGACTGAAAGGTTGTCTCGTCGAAGTGACAATCCAAAAATTGTGTAGTAAAGAGATCGCTTGTCGAGAGTTCTACATAGCGGATTATAGTTGGAGACACATATCCAACATATACATCCATTCGTTTTTTAGGACCCATCTTTTCGTGTAACGGTGGCACGATAGGCACATAAACTACACAACCAAAAATGCGTAGATATGAAATATTCGGCTCATATCTAGTAACCAACTGATACGCAGACAATGGTTGTCTGGCGGCGGATCTGAAACGAATAAGCATACCTGCATATAATATTGCATAAACCAAAGCAGAAGTAGGGAGATTGGTGTGTATAACCAATGCTCATCCGACCATTTGAAGTCTTTTAATGACGGCTTCTGCAAGACCTTTTTGGGTATGTACATGAGGAACTGAATGCTCAACATCAATCCCGATGGACATGCAATAATCATCAAATATTTGTGATGTAAACTCTCCAGCATTGTCAAGACATATTGACTTAATAGGATGATTTAGGTGGTGAGCCCTCAAGTTTGTGCTGGAAGTTTAGCATATGCAACATTTCTTGTGGACAAAAGTGCGACATGTGACCAACGTATTGAAGCATCCATCAGTACCATAAAATATCTAAATGGCCCGCATGATGGGCGGATAGGTTCACAAATATCACCTTGGATTACATTGTAAGACTAAAATGTTCTCTTTAGTGTTTTTAGCATAGGATGATCTCGATCCCACTTAGGCTAAAGAACAGGCTTTGTAGAATGAGCGATGAACATTTAATATAACCAATGATGATGTTGGTTCAAGCTCAAAGTCATCATTGACTTGGGAAGTATTATATGGAACTGAAACACCATTGTTGGCATTAGTTCTTTACCGCTGGGGGGGGGGGGGGGGGGGGGGGGTTGTGGGGGTGCCAATCTCTAACTGGTGGTTCTTACTTCCTTTCACTCTGACCTGAGTGTTCCAGTATGACGTGTCAAAGCTTGTATGTGTCTGAATCTCATAAATCATTTCTCATGACATGGTTAGATTCAACAACTTGAATGGTTGTTATACATAGCCCATTTGGCTAACACATTAGTTTCTCTAATATTTGGTTTCTACCAGAATCATTAGAGCTAATACATAATTATTCAATTTCATTCCCACAATGAGTGCTTGTATGGAGTCCGTTGACTCGGATGTCTTTACTACTCAAAAGGATTCTTGGGGCCCTAGGAGCATAGAGAGCATCCTTGTTGGTGAGGATAGTGGCATTTGGCAACATGAATTTAGCTTCACCTTGCCCTTGAATTAATTTCGCAAATCCTCCCATCATTGTGGTTAAAATTATTCGATAAGACATAAAGTCGATAAGAAATTGTCTATGGCGAAACATAGTGTGTGTGATTCCACTGTCAATGAGACATTCAAGCTCTCTACGAAACATACCTATAAAGAAACAAAACTTTGTTTCAGAAAATCTTATTTTTTTTTAGAATATCTTTTTCTGACCTTTGTGTACTCAAATAGACATAACTTTGTCTATAAAATATATATTGTCGAACTGAATGAAGTTCTGGAACCTAAACATCTGTAGCTTTCTAACTATATAAAATTCATAATTTGGTTCGTTCTGGTCTGTTGCCAGTATTCTTTCAAAATTGACTGATTTGCACAGTCACATTCTCATTTCGAACTTATTGCATTTTGTGATGATTTTTAAAGATTCAAACACTTTTGCAATCACAAAACAGTACGTAAATGACTTTGCTAGTGTTTATTTTATCTATAATCGTTTAGGTAGTTCTTTTCACTCATAACCAGGCTAGGAGAAATCGATGTAGGTGGGGTATAACTCACTTAAGTACACTATTATTGAAAGTCTCATTTTCTAGACATTATGAGCTACTAAGGTGAGCCCTATTAGAGAATAGATTTATAAATATTACAAATCGATTACTATAGACAGAATATAGTCAAGCCTGTTATTATTAAAACAAACAAATGCTTTTATTAATAATGCCAAATAAATATAACAAGTTGCTAGTCTAGAATGAAATTGACCAAACATTGTCAAATAAAACATAAGGCACAAACACCATATATTATTGGAAAATTAAAAATTTCTATTCAAAATCCGGTGTCTCATCAATTGAGTCTCTGCCAATTTTGAAGTGAACTATATTGAGATTAGCATCAACTTTATTTCCTTCTTCTGCTTCATTGTTGTAGGACTCTAAGTCCAACTTTTCGCGGTATGCCTTGTAGTGAGCCGTAAGACGTGCACTAACTTTGCATTTCTTAAACCAATGAGCACTTGATCCACATCGGTGACATACACCATTGCCGCGATCTTCTTCCTTGTCTCGAGTTTCATGAGCTTTGGCCTTGACTTTATCGGCATAAGCAGCTCGGGTACCATGCTTGACTCGGCCTCCTTGGTGGCCCCTTGTGGTAGCCCCTCTCTGAAAGGACCCAACCCCGATTTAGCTCTCTAAATCGGAATTCGAACCCCTTCGAAAACACGAACCAACAAAAACTTTTCGAAATTTGGGCAGAGTTTCGTTACTAGCGTTGAAAGGACCCAACCCCGATTTAGCTTCCTAAATCGGAATCAAACCCCTTCGAAAACACGAACCAACAAAAAATTTTCGAAATTTCGGCAGAGTTTCGTTACTAGCGTTGAATTACCATAACCTGCACCCAGAAATTAACACTTCGTCCTATGCCACAAAAAGCAAACCATGGGCACCAATCCCATCCGGATTTCTCAACAACAAAATAATCAACAACAGTAATTAAACTGTACAATGTATATATGTATATCCGTGAAAATCCGCACAATCATGTATCAGAATGTATCAGAGCGACCTCTAAAGTAAAACATATACAACATGTACATCAGTAGGCGAAACAAGAACCTACTGGAAAATACAGGTGACTCTGATCACTAGCCTCCAAACTGCAACGTGAAACACCAAACCTGAACTGCAAACTGGGCACGGAAACCGAAAAGCCCAGGGGAAAGACAATAAACACGTTAGAGTGAGTGGACGAAAATAAATGTCTTTCACCAGGTATATATATATATAAAATCATATGCGAGTCTAATGCACGAAAATCAAATAGTACGTGAGGAGACATCAGCTACCACTCACATACAGAGCATGCAACATAAATGTATCGCGGAATCTCTCATGGACTACCACGCGATAGCACAGTCTGAACCACGGGATCCCAGACCCACACGTGATTCCTAGCCAGAAAGGCCTCGGGTCAGGATATCTGTCCTTCCCGGAGCGTACTCGGGGATCAGCCGAGAAGCCAGTGCGTATCGATACCACAACATATACTGAGACTGTACTCTGTGTAAACCAAATCATAAACATTTCGATGCAAATGCATGAAACAGCATATAAGTATATGTATACTCGTATACGTATATCCGTATAAGTATAATCGTATAATCATAAAACACATGCTCATGTAATCCGAAATCTCATATGCATGCTCAAGTTCATAAAACGTATATCAAGACTCACAAATAATCCGTGAAAAGAAATGTCCACTCACAAACTCTCGAAAAGCGCACACGCGCTAAACTCGTGGTCCGGCGGAAGATCCCTCGCCAGAAGCACGCTCACGATCCAGATCTCGATCTCCTGAATATTCACAAAACATAACTGATCAAAATCGTAGTCCACAACACTGTACGGATGCACGGAAACCAACCGTTCCCGAAAATACAAAATGCGGTGCAAAATGAATTACAGAAATCCCGAAATCCCAACTCGAAACCTCCACTGAAAATCGGCTACTCAAATCAACCCGAAAACCTCTGTACGATAACCAGGGCGTGATTACGAGAAAAATGACACTAATTACATCGAAATCTGAAAAGTTGACTTTCTAACCGCCGTTGACCACCGTTGACCGCCGCCGCCGACGGCGGCGCGCCGTCAACGGAGGAATTCCACGGCGGGAAGCTCCAGATCGGACCATCACAACCTCACGAACATCTTTTCCTTCTAACACAAGACTCGATTCAAAGCACAACCACCTCAAATTCACGAAACCAAATCGGGATACCCAAATCGGATCCCAATTCGGGTTCATCCCAATTCGCCATCTCCGATCAAATTACACACACCATGAGGTTCAGAGAAGCAAGGGGAGTCTTTCCCTCCTAACCCCCACCTCCAAACCTCGCCGGAGCCAAGCTCCCCGTCACCGGCGACGGACGCGAAGCCGACCCACTTCGGGTCCAACCAAAAAGTAATCAAAACTCATCAAACCATACATCAATGTACTCGAAATCACATGGAGGTTCTAACCATACCTTCCTCGAAGTCCAAGGTGGCCGGAAAAAGGTCGCCGGAAATCAACTTCCCGTTTGGGAAACTTTCCCTTCTCGGCTGCTAGTCCACTTTCCAGAATAGGAAAGTCAACGGCTGGTCAACTCCCACAATGAATTCTCGACTATTCCACGACTATTTTTCGACTTTTCGATATTTATACTCGTCCCTCGGGTCGATCAACGGTCCAAAATGAAAATACGAAATGATTCGGATAAGCTCGAAACATTCGGATAAACTCGTCAAAACCTGAAACTTCAAATAATCATAAAATATTCCTCAGTTATCGAAAAAATCTTCCGAAACCACCCACGAACTCGAAATCACGTACTCTACGATTTCTGTAAAGACACCCAACCCAAATTCTCGACCGAAAACCAAGTCGCGAATCAAATCGGCAAACCACACAATATCGTAAAATCGCGACTAAACTCAAATCTCGAGAATCGTGCCAAACACACCTCTGATTCTGGTTCGGGTCGTCACAAGCGTGGAATTACCATTACCTGCACGTGGAAAATACACTTCATCCTATGCCACAAAAAGCAAACCGTGGGCACCAATCCCATCCGGATTTCTCAATATCTCAACAGTAAAGTAAACAATACATATAATAGTACTTTACTGAAATCCGGGTTTAAAATCATATAACATATTCAACAGAGAACTCAGAGCGACCTCTAATACACTACCATATAAATATACTACAGTAGGTAGAACAATAAACTTACTGGAAGAAATAAGGTAGCTCGAGCACTATGCCTCCGACCACGACGTGCGACACCAGAGTCCGAACTGCAAACTGGGCACGGAAACCGAAAAGCCCAGGGGAAAGGCAAATAAAACGATAAACTTTAGAGTGAGTGGACGAAAATAACATATGTCTTTCACCAGTTTATAAACATACTCAATATAAACAGTGCGAGTTCGGAAAACACAACACATAAATATATACGGAGGTTGTCGGGCGACCTCTCAAACCCGACGTCAGGTGAATCGCTCAAACCTGATAGTGATAGGCCAGGGGACCACTCAACCCCGCCCAGAGGAATCTCTCAACTCTGGTCCAGAGGAATCTCTCAACTCTGGTACATCGATGTAAATAATGCCATCACATATAAACATATAACAATACCTCCGAAAACAACATACATCTCAACATCGTATAATTTAAAAACGAAAAATCATAAAATCCACGAACTCGCAAATCAACTGTGAAAATATAAACTTGTCCACTCACACGTTTGCGTAACGCAGTTCGCGTTAACCCGTGATCCGGCGGAAAGTCCCTCGCCAAACGAACGATCACGAATACCTGAACATTCACAAAATCCATTTCTCAAAATCATATCTCGACAATACAAGTCAAACCACGAGAAACCACCGTTCTCGGAAACAGGTAATTCAAATACGACGAATCGTCGAAAATCCATATATACCACCTCAATACCTCGCTTTACGTTCGGACGCTCAACTCGAAAAACGAACCTCCCCACTGCGATCGGGGCGCGATTTCGAGTGAAATGACATGCAACTTGTCGAAAATCCCAAAAAGTCAAAGTTTGACCGCCGTTGACCGTTGACCGCCGTTGACCGTTGACCGCCGTCAACGGTGGCGCCGCCGCCAACTTGAAGATTTTCCGGCGAAGGAACCCCTATTCCATGCAAAATCACCCACTGAGAAACTTTGTCAACTACAACAAAGGCCAATTCTCACTCTAACTCATCCAATTTCATGAAGAACCGAATTGTTCCACAAATTTCAATCTCAAAATTCTCCACACTCAAATCGAATTAGAACACCATGTTTATATGGTTAGAATCACAATGAAGAGGGCTACAAAACCCAGTACCTCTTGAAGTTCAATTCGGCCGAAATCAGAGTTCACCATTAAACCCAAAAATCCCAAACTTTGGTCCATGAATTCTCTCTCCACCGTGAGCTCTACCACGTGAGGAGGACGGCACGGGGTCGAGGGCAACTCGGCGAGTCGGACGGCCAAGGACCAAGCCATGAAGTGGCCGGAAAGTCACCGTCACCGGCGAGGCCGTGGAGGTCCGTCGTGAGCCATCTCTCCTCTCGGTCAAACCAGTCAAACAAGGTCAACATTTATTTCAGTCTTTGACTTTCCCAATAAGGCAAGTCCACTATTTATACTTCCCAAAAAGGAAACTTGTAATTATCCATTTCGACGAATTTAAAACACGCGTAACTTTCTCGTCGTATATCCGATTCCGATAATTCTCGCGGCCACAAACTCGTCTCGACATACTCTTCAATAATCACCCAAAGTCAAACACATCGGCCAAATGGATAAAAAGTCAACCCTTCGAATCAACACACAATTAAATCAACCAAACAATCAACAATCGGAAAAATTCACAACTAATTCCTCGTAACTCCAAATCATGCTCCGGAAGTTCCCACGAACTCGAAATTAAATTCTGAACAACTTCCGTGAAGAAGCTGAGACCAAATTCTCGTCCGGTAATTTAGTCGCGAACAAACCTGCCATTTGAATCCGTTTCCATCGAAACTTCAAATATTCATAGTTAATTCCTCGGTCGTCCAAATAACGATCTGGAACCGCCCACGAACTCGTAATTACATATAGAACGACTCTCGAGAAGAGACCCAGCTCCAATTCTCGGCCAATAATTTAGTCGTTAAGAAGCTTCGGCGATTAAAACGACTGTCGCAACTCTGCGACTACGTGCAAGCTCATCAATCAAGCTGATTCCACTGCTAATTCTGGTCCAGGTCGTCACACTCTCCCTCAGCCTCCTTGGCCTTCACGCGGTGCGTGGTCCTTCTTGGAGTGGTTTTGGGGACCAAGAAGTCCCTCCAATCTTCCCTTTCCCTTAGGGTTCCACTCCTTGCGCATCCTTTTTGAAGCGCTTCCATAGTTCACCTCGGGGATCTTCTTTATCCTAATCATCCTTGAACTATTATTCACAAGTATGTTATCATGCCAACGGATAGAATCCAAATAATCATATTATAAGTTGTGATATTACCGGTTCTAACCTCATTACAGTACTGATTTGCAAGAATCCTTACAGAAATCGCGAAGGTGGATAGAGTTTTCTCGAGCATGTCTACTTCAATGACATACTATGCACAATATTAAAGCATGGGTCGAAGTTTGAGCATCTCAAAGTTGAATGCTGCAACAATTTTGATGTCTTGGAACCTAATGGTGTTCCACTTCTCCTTCAGATCCGGGAGTAGGGTGTCTACAATGTTGTCGAAGTGATCTTCGAGTGCAAGCCATAATTCTCTAGGATCATTGACATTCATGTACTCCCAATGGAGTGATGGATCCATGTGGTGCCTCATAATGATGACAGCTTGTGCCTTCATGGATGTTGTTGGCTGGTTAACAAGATGTTGAATCATAGATCAAAGTTTGAGCATCTCAGAGTTGAATGTTGTAACAATTTTGATGTCTTGGAACCTAATGACGTTCCACTTCTCCTTCAGATCTGGGAGTAGGGTGTCTGCAATGTTGCCAAAGCGATCTTCGAGTGTAAGCCATAATTCTCTAGGATCATTGACATTCATGTACTCCCAAAGGAGTGATGGATCTATGTGGCGCCTCATAATGATGACAGCTTGTGTCTTCATGGATGTTGTTGGCTGGTTAACAAGATATGTATTGACAGATTCAATGGTGGCAATGATCATCTTAGTGGTGAATGCATTCTTCACATTTGTCACCCATCGGTGATACTCAATTCCTTGTGCGTCCAATTTTCCAAATTCAAGCTTTGCATACATTTGTCACCCATTGGTGATACTCAATGCCTTTCTGAATTAAGATCTCCAAAGAGATATGTTGTAATCATATCTATTAGTTGCATACTAGTCTTTTGGATCTGATTAAGTAGCAGAAAGTAATGATGTCCATGACCAGAGAATACATCTCCTCATAATCAATGTCAAGGCGTTAAGAAAACCCTGCGCCACTAGTCCTTCTCATTGTGCTTCTGAACAAAGACTCATGTATGTCCAATCGGTTTAACATTCGGTGGGCATAACAGTGCCGAACCGAAAACTTGCCTTTTGTAAGAGAGTCTAGTTCAGCTTGGATTATAACTTTCCATTTCGGTCAATCTCCTCTATGTTGACAATCCGCCACTGAGCGAGGTTTCATTTCATCGCCATAAATACCTGAGCGACGGAATAAGTAAATACATCATCAACAAACATGGAAGAACTATCCATAATACCGCTAGAATTTGTTTAACTTGGTGAGATTTCTTTGTTTACTGACATTGTCATTGACTCTGAGGCGTCCCCCAGTGTTTGTCAATGTTGACTTTTAGGACATAATTGTAGTCAGAAACAATCTCATGTGTTGATGATGAATGAATAATTTTGTGCCTCGATGACTTGCCTTTTCACCGGCAGCTCATCAATGGATTAATTTTGTCCGACGCTATATCCCCACTATTGATAGAAGAAATACTAGCTTGCCTGGTTGTTGCTTTAACTTGCCCAATTTAAGAAACTTTCAACCTTGCAGGATTATTTACAGAAAACATAACTAGGGGTGGGACATTGTAACCGAAAACCTAAAAAAATCCAAGCCGAAGCCGAGCTGCGGGGAAACATTTGGTTCGGTTCCGGTTTTTGAATTATAAAAACCAAATTGAACCGAAAAATTGAAGTACACAAAAAATGACATCAATTTGGGTATTATGTAAAATATTATATAAATATATGTAAAATAAAAACATTAAACTCTTAAAATCCTAATTTCTTTATGCACAATACTTGTCAAATTTTCTCATAAAGATGAATCAAAATGTTAGGAGTATTTTTTATGTAGTTTTTATAAGGAACTTTTTATTTAGTTTTTTAAAAAGTTGGTTTTTATGCATTAATTAAATAACCAAAAAAATCCGAAAACAAACTGAACCAAATTAAACCGAATAGTCACGGTTTTTCTTTTAAAAAATAAAAAACAAAACAAAACCGTACGTAATAAAATATCACGGTTTTGTTTTGGTTTTTACTAAAAACTGAACCAAACTGCCCGAATCCTACCCCTAGGCATAACCGATCTCGTCATTTTCACGATATCAGTAAAGAAGTCAGGCATCGAATCTGATTTTTTATGAAGATCGAGAATATGTTGCACTTCAATATTACTCTAAGATGTGCGGGGATCATGATGAGATATCAAAGTGACAATCTGCAAATTTAGCAGTAAAAAAATCTCCTGTCAAATGTTCCAAATAACGGATTATCGTTGGATATCCATAACCAATATAAATGCCTAATCGTCTTTGAATGACTCATTGTTGTACGCAGGGGAGACGTAATAGACACATACACAACACAACCAAATATGCGTAAATGTAAAATATCAGACTCATACTCAGTTACCAACTTATTTTAGATGTCATATACATGTGAGGAATAAAAATATATTTCTATCCTTTAATTTTATATATTTACAATAATGTCATTACTACAAATTTTTAAAAAAATTACTAAATCTGCCATTTCTCTCTCTCTCTCTCTGAACTAGAAAATATAATTTGGTTCTTTGATCGATTATCAGATATCAGATCGATTACAAAAAGTAAACTAGCATAAAGAGGCAAATTAGGTTTTGCATATGTGATTTGCATTGCAATTGATGAGATGTCAATCTTTAGATTGAGACCTAGACATCATAGCCTCATTAAGCCCTCCTGACATCACCTTGTGATAAATTATTTATTCTCTCATCAAATTCGAGATGGCCCGTACTAAGCAAACCACTCGCAAATCAACCGGAGGAAAGGCTCCAAGGAAGTCTCTGGCCACCAAGTTTGCTTACAAGTCTGCCCCAACTGCCGGAGGTGTGAAGAAGCCCCACAGATTCCGTCCCGGTACTTGAGCTCTTCGCGAAATCCGAAAGTACCAGAAAAGTACTGCACTCCTAATCAGGAAGCTCCCATTCCAGAGGCTCGTTAGTGAAATTGCGCAGAACTACAAGTGACCTGCGTTTTAATAGCCATGCTGTGCTTGCACATTGCAAGAGTCTGCTGAGGCTTACCTTGTGGGTCTATTCGAGGACACCAATCTCTGCGCCATCCATGCAAGAAGAGTTACCATCATGCCTAAGGATATGCAGCTCGCTAGTTTAATCAGAGGTGAGAGGTTCTAGGCTTCTAGCTGTACGTACGTGAATCCATGAAGAAGAAGATGAACATAAACCAGCGATGGTTTCTTAGTGTGTAGTTAATCCTGTTTCGATCAGTTTTAATACCTATTAAGTTTCTCTTTTAGATATTGTAATATTCATTACCTTCACAGAGTGCATATACTGTAGTGGATATTCATCTTAGTAGTTTATGCAACTCCTGCACAAAATCACCAATGTTGTTGTTCTCCAGACCTTTGCTTGAATAGAAGCCCCTCCACTTATCATAGTTGGTCCTCACCACCTTGGCTACCTCACTATCCTCATCCATCACCGCTTTCACAGCTTTGCAAACCCCTTCCTTGCCAAACAAGCCATCTTCATCTCCTTTCCCAACTTCAACTCCTACTTTCAGATCACCACTCATCATTCTAGCATTGATGATCTAATCTCCCACATTTTGCAGCACCACCAATTGGCATTCGGTCACCAACGCTTCGTTTAAGGACCCCGAGCCACAATGTGTCACAAAGCAACCCAAAGATGGATGCTTTAGTATCAATGGCTGCTGAACCCATCCTCCATAGACAACCCCTTTCCCTCTCACTCTATCCATAAACCCTACTGGCAATGCTGATTCAATGATTCAACACCGGTTGGAAGCTTCAGCGAAGCAAAGAAAGGCAATCCGGTGAGCTCAAAACCCAATAACAGATCCTGCAGTTGCTCCTTTTTTAAAATGCACTCACTTCCAAAAGCACAAAAGATGAGAGTTTTGGTTTGAAACCCTCCAAGCCACTTTTCCCACTTGTCTTCTAACTGTGAATTTGGTGGCTCTGGCACTACAGGTCCTGCAAGAATCACCTGCTTTCCCAATTGGGTTTCTAGATAATCACAAAAAGGACCTTCAAACTCTCTACAAGTTTTGAATGCAATGGCATCGCAGTCGCCAAAGTTGATCTGTTGGCCCTCGACCATATTCCTTGTTTGCACCGTGGGCTAGTTCGCGAGCTTCGTGGGTTCGTAGCTTGATCCAAAATGAAGGAAATGAAGTTGGAGCCTCCTTGTATTAAATATCTGTCAACAACGGCTTTAGCGATAAGTTTCTTTCAGGGCTAATGAGGTAGCCCACAGTCGCAGGACTAATGATGCGGTAATGGACAGACTTAATGTTCTTTCCTAGTCCGCGTAGGAAACCAGGCAACCAGTAACAGAAGTCAAAGAACACGAGATTCAGGTTGAGTTTGTAGATTTCTTGTTCGATTTGGGGTCGAGTTAGGTCCATGGCAGTGACAAGATTAGGGGTCAAATGAAAAGGGATATAGGCTGTGGTTTCGGTCCCCAGAGGAAGGCCATCAACATGAGGAACAGTGATGGGAATCAAGGAAATGAGATGTGGATGGAGATTGACTTTGGTTGTGATTTGATTGGAATGAAGAAGGAGATTTGTGGTCTCTCTCTGCAAGTTTGTTGGAGATGTGGAGAAAAGGGGTCAGATGTCCCATAGCAAACCAGGGATACATAGCAATATGCAAAGGTTGGTCACACATTTCTGCACTACTCAATTGACTTGTGCTCCGGCTCATTACTAGAGATCGATTTGCAGTAGCTTCTAACTTCAACCCCTGAAAAAAGTCAGTTTTAAACTAACTAAAATAGGAGATCTTTTTGATAAAAACTCAAAACAAATTCCAAACATATAGGTAATCGTCATGCATATACATTGGATGACACGACACATTCTTTGGGTGAATATAAACAGTACACAAATAACACCATTGAATAAGCATGAAATCGGATTTAGATATCCGTAGAAATAGCCACTGAAAATTAAGAATAAATGGGAAACAAGGACTTGGAGAAAAGCTTATATAACATAACAGGTCAAACCGGAAGACTTAGTTTGCACTAGTTGTGCTTTTGATTGCTGTCATGGCAATGTGGGAGTAATGGAATGCAAGCTAGTCTTAAGGTGAATTCGGAGGCTAGCAAATATCCATATATACTGGTGGATAACTGAGGTTGCTTACCTAACAGAGTTAACAGTACTCTTGTTTGGTTTGTCACACAATCCCAGTTGGACAAGTAGTGATCGAAAAGATTAATGTAAAGAGTGCAGCATTATATCGCTACAGCTCGACTATAGCTACAGTACGTGTACAAGAAGAAGTCCTAACCTACACTTGGGATTTAGGAATACAACTTGGCAAGGAATCTAAAATATAACTAGAAGATAATTACAATATTGTAATAGGTATATTTTAACACAACAAAGTATCATATTTTGAGATTATTATCCACCCGTATCAGGTGGGAGCCTTTAACTCGAGAATTTAAAAATGTGTTAGTGCGATTTCACCAAAATAAACTAATCAAGACAACAACACAACACATCATCAAGCAAAACAAAAACAAAGGATGTTCACCATCAATCACTTTAATGTCTTGCTTAATCACAAGTCTCCGCTTGGAAAACTCTTTTTTTTTTCCTTTTAATTTTCCAGTCTAAAAATATAAAAACGTAAAAACATGAGAGTGTTTATATACACGTAACACGCCTTCATCGACAGTAGAGTAAAAATGGAGCTGCAGAAGACGACGGAGACAAAACAAGAACACCATCTGGAAACCTTACCCAGCTGCTTATTGATCAACGCTATCTTCCCCAAGCTTGAACTCGAAACTCTCTGCTCCCTTGCTTGCGTCAGCACATCCTTAAGCTCCTCAGTCTCTCAAGTCCTCCCTTCACTCTCGTCTCTCAATCTCTCCGTAAAGTCTTCACCTTTATCCACAAACCTTTCTTCTCCTCGTTCAGATTCTTAATGGGTCGCGAAATTTTTTATTTTTTTAATTATTTCTCAGGGGTTTCCTCCAAATGCCCAGATTCTGAGTAGCATTGGCCGTCGGTGCAGTGGCCTCCGTAGCCTCACCGTGAGTTGTCGCCGCCTCGATGACTTGTCGTTGGCGACAGTTCTGGGCCCACATCTCCAAGAACTGAACTTGCTGTTCTACTCGTTGATGTCGGATCGAGTACTGGCTTCTATTGGACAAGCTTGTCCCAAACTCAGGTGCGCTCTAAATATTGCAACTTGGAAATAAAGTTTTGATTTTTAATTATTTTTGTGTGTGTGAATGTGTGATTGATGATTTGTTTCTCAGGGTGGTTGTGATAGAATTGGTACACCAGGAATCGCCTCAAGATTTTAAGCTAAACATGGACAAAATGCTCAGAGGGTGTTTGCTTTTGGAGGTCAGTTATTTCAGTTTATGCTTCAGATTGTACTGAATGGTGTTAGTAGTTAATGGCTTCATCGCACTCATGTCTTGATTTATCTTGATTTGGTATTGATTGTTAACCATGAGTTAGAAGCTTGTTTCGGTTGTGTCGTTGTGATCGTGCAGTCTTTATCTGTAAAAATTCGATGGAGAGGTGTAGGTCCATATCCTTTTCAGCCATTTGTGTTCTTCCTGCCCAAAACTCTCAAAAGCATCAAGTTGCAACCAATGCTTGAGGAAGAAGTAATCCATTTCTGTGGTATAAATGATGCATTTCGGAATGCTTTGCGAGCAGCTATTGTAAACACCCCTATTTCTAAAGGCTCATTTGGATTCGTGTTGCAGCGTTTTTCGCTTGTCTTGGATATCATATCAGATCAGCTAATTGTGGCCATGAGCATCTGTGACCATTTGGTAGAACTAGATCTTGAAGATAGACCAGTTTGGGAAGCATTGTCAAACCATGACTTATCCAACATGGGGCTTAAGCATTTGGCCTCTAGTTTTCATATGAAGGGATTGTCTTTCGTAAGTAGACAAAACTGCCAAGTCTCATTTAAGGGGGTGGATGATATTGGCATGTTTGTTTTTTCTAAGCTCTGCACGACTCTAGAGTCGGTGAGACTTTGTGGGTTCTCGAGAGTCAGTGATGCAGGGTATGCATCAGTGCTACAATCATGTCACAAATTGAGGAAATTCGAAGTTCGTAATGCCTTCCTTCTGTTGGACTTGGCCTTTCATGCTCTCTTGTTGAGGTGAAACTGTTGTCATGCTGTCTTATAACTTGTGAAACCGTAAAGCAGCTCACCAGATCCGGGATCCTAGAGGTGCTTGACCTGCATGGCTGCAGGAGCATAGCAGATTCATGTCTCGTCTCCATTTCATACCTTCATAGCTTAACCATGCTGAATCTTTCACGAGCTGATGTTTCCGATCACGGCTTATCTATTCTTGGGCAAGGGAATTCACCAATCACACATTTGTCTCTTAGAAACTGCAAGGATGTGACTGATGAAGGTGTTTCACTTTTGTTCCATGGAGGAGGCAGAGTCAGCAAAACATTGTCGTCCCTGGATTTAGGATACATACACAGTATATCTGATAAATCAGTTCTCACGATTGCCGAAATGGGTATAGAGATTACTGATTTGTGCCCAAGATATTGCTCCTCAGTGACTGATTTGTCCTTGGAAGCTTTGGCTACAAAGAAACAGTATCGAGATGATTCTAAACTACTTCGAAGGCTTGATCTTTACAATTGCAAGGGTTTGTTTGTCTGCCGTCTCCTTTGGGTTGCTGCAGAGACCTTTCTTTGCTGGACTGCACTGGATTGGCATCGGAAATACTCGCTTAAATTGTAAAGGATATCAAGCTCTCAGTGATATTGGTGACGTAAGGCCATGGCTTACAGTATGTTTGGATGGCCGTGAATTGGGATGTCACGATGGATGGCAATTCCATATAGCTTGATATCCCCCCAAGTTTCAGTATTGAGAAATTTTGCCCCTCTTCTGTGCATCTCATCACTAACAAATGTATTCAACTGATCTTGCGTAATGTCCATGTTACTATTATGTGCTCTCATCAAGATGTCTTTTGGTTACTCAAGTTCATCATCTGTGATATCACTTATTTCAATACATTTAAAGGCTCTCTATTTTCCTTTCTGAATGCAGATAACTTGTTAGAAAGGATATACGACCTATGATCTGAACCAACAAAGTAGAATTTATAGCCGAAATGTTATCCCTAAAACCAGAGCCTCAGACAGTTTGCTAAAACCTGGCTCCTTTCTCGCCCGCTGAATATAGGACACTACCCAAAATAGGGTGAAGGACAGAGAAAGATACAAGTGATAAACCTACGCAATTTATATTTCTTTTAGAACTGTTTAGGTCTCAACAATATAGCTATCTGCTCAAAATCTAAAGCAGCATTACAGCAACATGCCACAAAAAATGGCAAGGAGCTTTCAGAAAAAATGAGAACGTCCTCCTCCTCTTCGGCTGTGCCTGTCGTAAGCCGTGTTGAACTTGTCAACCAGCTCATTCATTGTACTGAGAAAGAAATGCATAAACTTGTTAAGATAATACAAATGCTGATAGTGTTCTCGACAACACATATAACTCAATTTTTAAGGAGAAACTGAACACAACTGTTGTAAGGGAACCAACTAGCTAATCGAGAAAATGTGACTTCCACCCAATCTGTTTATAAATGAAACCCTAAACCATATGTCTGACAGCCACTTTCAATTTTGGGTTGAATAAATACTTAATTTAGGTGTGATCGAAAATGTTACCTAACATGAGAATCGGCCAACATGAAAACAGGTGTGTTTATCTATCTATCGTTGAGACTAATTTACAAGTCTATCATTGTAATAATATGAACACAACAATAAATTCTAGAAGGATATATCATACCTTGAGCAGTTGGTAAGCACAGCTAGATATGTAATCAGCAATGTGTCATTGTATTCCTACAAATACAAGAAATAAAGAGTGAGCAAACCATTGAAGAGATAAACATAGCAGCTTTGTCTGCAGTATCTGCTGATTAGCTTTGGTGTGAACCACCAACAATGATAGGGTACAAAATCCTTCCTGATTTAAAGGGTTTCAATATCACAAATTTTGGTTGAAAATATAGCATACTACAGGTAGAAACAAGACTTACTCTATTAAAGTGTTGCAATTGAGAATTTTAGACAAACATCACTCACCATCAAAAAATCATCTTGAAATTTCCCAGATTCAACAGCAGGTAACCTTCTCAGAAGACTTGATACTTGTCTGAGCAGTGAATTTTCACAAGGGATTTCGCCTGCATGGAAAAAAACCAAAAATACTATCATTTCTAGACCTTCCGACGTACATGCGCCAAACAATATATATACTAGCTTAAACTGATAAAACATAAAGAGTATATATGTTCAAGAAATGAAAAGGTACTCTCACAAAAAATAGAAAGACAAGTCATGCTACTACAGACAGTAGTTAAGGAAGTCAGTGGGGCATGTTTCTGGATTATATGAGTTTAATATCAACTCTTTAAAATTTCAGATCATAAGTGAAATTGTATCGAGGAATTCTAATTTATAAAGTTTGTTTAGGGCATCAATCCTAAGGTTGAAGGGGTTTAAATTCCCTCTTAGAACTTTTGCATCTATTTGTTTCCAATGTTTTGGGGATCTATTGTCAGCATTTCATTTGCTACTTTTTAGTATTACCATGTCCTGACATTGATATCTTTTCTTAATGTTTCCCATCTTCGATTCAAAGGATAAACTCACCTTTCTGCATAGCTTGAAGATAGTGATGAAGCACTCTAATTCTGCTATTGAGCATCTTGATGGCACTGTGGATTCCTGTAAGATGAGCAGCCACTGCGCAAAACCCATGGTGTATAATTTTGTCAAATACTCGATGAAATTTCTACAACTCTTCAGTGAAAATTGAAAACAAGGGGAATATGTGTAGCATCAGAGGAAGTGAGGGAAACTCACGTTGAGTAGCAGCTGAACCTCCATCAGATGGTTTAAGATGAGCAACATGATCAACTGAGATACGTTCAGCTTCTACCGTCTATGAATCACACCCAAAATTTAGGGTATTAGTTCAGTTAGCCTTGTAGATTACTGGAAAAGTATTTGGAAAAGAATGAAATGTCTAACCTCAATAGTGTAGCTTGAACTGACAAAAATTAGCTGTGGAACCCCATCAATGACATGCAGCTCTATAGGTTGTGGTGTTACCACCCACAAAAACCAGGAAGTGTTTAGACAGCAAAACAAATAACATAGCAGCAATGATTTTTTATAGTACCCCCAAGAATTTTTCCTAGAAACCGAAATAAAAATAAATCTTCAAAAAACCCTTCATTTAAAAACAATATAAATTCTAGAAAGTATACTATTGTCAAAAATCATAAAACTCCATAGTGAATAGATTTCAGCTGGGAACATAAAACTCATGAATGGGAATCTAGTAATTATACAATAACAGGCCAAATGCCACCATCTTTGTGCTTTTACAGGAAAGAAACTGTCAAGAACCTTAAGCAACACCATGCTTGTTTCCAAATGAACACAACAGCATGACACCAATGTTAGCAAGAAAGCTTATCTTCAATATCAGATATAAAGATCACATACACAATAATCAAAGATTTTCAAATCGAATTACAACAAGCCAAGTGCAACCCTATGAAGTAATGCACAATACCATACAGGAAAATGAATGACCTACGTGCACACTGCTTCCAGGGTAAAAGAGTAATGCTTGCTACACCCATAGATGTAATAACCAAATCAGAAAAGGCACATGACAAACAACAACCCGACACGATGCAAGAACAAAATGCAGGTTTCACATACCACTTTCGTAAATAGTGATTGGAAGGTCCTTCTGAGCCGGATTGATCAACGGGTTGAGAAGAACATAAACAGGGCTCTCATTGATGTCCATCAACTGTACCAATCAAATAAATATAACAAAAACACGCATTCTCTTAACCTCGGTCAATCCCACAAAGCA
This sequence comes from Geum urbanum, assembly GCA_946800695.1. Lineage (NCBI taxonomy): Eukaryota > Viridiplantae > Streptophyta > Magnoliopsida > Rosales > Rosaceae > Geum > Geum urbanum. The sequence goes on from OX327016.1 coordinate 37,748,536, forward strand.
TCAGTGCGGTAAATAGTAAAAGTAAACTTACAGCTTTGTGAATAGTCATATCAGATTCCTGAGCAGCAGTTCCAGTAGAGTACCATCCCAGAATGTAAAAATTCGGAAACACCTTCTTATCTAAATGATTAAACAAATAAATAAAATTAAAAAATAAAAACGATCACAGTTAGGTTTTAAAATTCACCGAAACCCTAGAAATCGACAAAAACCCTAGAATTACGGCTTCTTACAGAGCTCTTGCTTCTTCTCGAGGAAGCCACGCTCGAGCGAGTGAGTCTCGGGATCGTAGAGGAGCTCGAAGCTGTTGAAGATCTCGACGGTGCGGCCTCGCTGGACGCCGATGACGCAGCCGAAGACACGTGTAGACGCAACGGCGGCGTTGGAGGAAGAAGACGACGCCGTTTCGACGACGGGTGGTTGGTCGGAGGAGGCGTGGTTGTGGGAGAGAGGTGGGTTCATCTGAGACTTGACGCGGGAGTAGTGGTCGGAGATGTTGACCATGACGAGAGGGTGAAGCTTGAATGTGAGGCCACTGCTTGATGACTCCGCCATTCTCCGATTTGGGGGGTTTAGGCTTTCTCTTCTTCGTCTTCGCTCTCTCTTTGCCTCTCTGTTTTTCACACGCGGCTCTGTTGCTTCTGTTTTTGTTTTACTAATTTATTTTCCAGATTTTATGATTAAATATTTTATTTTTATTTCCATGTGTCAACTCTGAGTCACTGTTGTAAACCTGGCCCACAACACAGCAACCTCATATATCTTATTGATTATAGGTTGAAAAAATAAAATAAAGGGAAGATTATTTTGATAGGTAATTTTATTAAATAAATAGACAGTTATTATGAATTTTAATATTATATTAACAATCTTCTATTTATTTTGAAAAATTTAATCAATAAAAGATTTTCAATTTAATCAAATTTTTGTATATATGATTATTAAGAGGTAAATTATATATTGGGTAGTTTTGATTATAAAATCACGAACTTAAATTTGTATAAATAAGAGTAATTTGAACTTTGACATCCAATTAAGTTTGGACCAAAGTTTTGCCCAACATTACCTTTATATAGCACAATGAAATTTCATATTTTCAAACGATCACTTTGTCATTTTGTCAATGACCTATTTGGGATTGCTTTCTAAAGCTATAAAAGCGCTTAAGAGAATTTCCAAAATGGTTCTAAACTTAGGAAGCACATGTCGTGTGCTTCTCAAAATACTTCCAAATGTTTCTGAAACTCAACATTTTTTTTTGTATTTTTCTCTATTTATAATAAAAAAAAATTAATTTCAAAAGTGTTTTTAGACATTTTAAGAGTAATACCAAACAGGCCCTAGTGGTCGAGCTTATAGACAAACGTAAAACTTTCAATTTCGCTTCTAAGCTTCAAATCACGAAACTGTCCGTGTGATAATAACATTGAGCTAGAATACACAATCAGATCATTTCACATTTATACATGTTCTTTTTTCTTCTTTTTTTTCAATTGAAAGACTAATTTATTTTGGAGACTTCAAATAGTGTCCCTGAAATCCCTATACAGGAAACTTTAATTAACCGAACAAAAAAAATTCACAGTTAAAACTTTTTTATAAGCTCGTCTATCTTATACTTTTACGATTTTATTGCAGTCAATAAGTTTCAACGAAGACGAAGAAGTGAGAAATTTTGATAAATCCCCATTTTAAGTCCTTGAATTGGTTCTACCATACTCTTAAAATATTGCTGAAAAATGACCACTTATGGACTTAAAAGGTCATGAATGTCCTCGTAATAATAATTATATATATATACTCGACTTCTGTTTCTCACTTTATTTCACTCGTCTGGGATCGATATACACAATATGGTTGCCTTGATCGTCTGATCAGTGCATAAATTGTATATTGTTTCATATATATCAACCAAAGTCCTATACTCCTCAGTCGACAATGAATCCAATTGCCCTGATCTCGACAAATTGACGGGAATCCAAAGCCCGATCTTGATTAAAAATTAAGACTTTTGTTTTTTGATTCTGAACATGTATGTGCAACTCCCTGATCAAAGCCACATCCCATCACACCGAAGTGACGGAACTGCCTACTTGATAAGCTAATAGAAGAGATATTGTGATAGCCTCAAGCAAATGCATCGATCAGGCTACAAATGCTAACAGTTGTCCATGCCATTTCCTCTCTTGCATTATAGTACTATAGTGATTGTAGTCATGGTGACCAACAGAGTTGATCTTCTCCTTTTTGAATTGAGAGTGTGAAAATTAAGTGAAAGTGGACACTGGAGACCTAATCGTCGGCATTGAAATCACATGAGTTCCGAGATCAGCTCCTACATGTCGTAGATATTATTACAGTCGACCTATAGTGGCTTTAACTTTGAAAGAGTTCAAAGACTTGAAAATTGCCGACCAAAGGTTAGATGCAAACCCATGGATCTTAGAGGCAGGGGAGGATGATGGTGGAGCAACGAGGGACAAAGAGACGGTTGGTCGTAGGCTCATAGCAGATCCATTCTTAGACTATTGAGATTTTTATCAAGTTTTAGTTCTATGATCAAGAGGGGGGTATATAGTAGGGGTCACCATTTGGTTCATAGGCCCAAAAAGTTCGTGGGCGGTTAGAGGCCAAAAAAGTTCAAGCATGTCTCGGCCCTAATTTAGGCCCAAAAAAGTCCGGCGCTATGGGCATAAAGCCAGGCTCTGGCAAAGGTCCCAAATCCCATAAGCCCAAAAAAGTCCAGTTTGTCAAGGCCCGTCGAGGCCCACCTGGCCCGTCCCGTGAAACCCATCAATTGTAAATATTATAGATTATTTTATTAATATTAACCTCTAAACTCTCTAATTTACCTTAATATAATTCATTTATATACTAAATATCAAATTTTGAGGCTTATATATTATGTAGTGTATATAATTGTTGATATAGTTGATAATTAAACACCCTTAATTTTAAGTTTTTTCATTTAATACAAAAAAGTCCGACTCAAGCCGACCATATGGGCTTAGCCCGGTCCAACCTTAAAAGCCCGATAAAACTCAAAATCTAAAGAACCCATGGACGATCCATGAATTTCAGATTTTCAAAAAAGCTCAACTTGAATTTTGAAAACGTTATAAAAAAATCCGACCCGGTTCGACTCATTGCCGAGAGCCCAGTATATACGAACGTTTCCTGCTTATATCTGTTCATTTTTCAACTATATTCTAAGAATAATGAAAGTCAATTTAATGGGAGGTATTTATCAAAATTTCTAAAAAAAGTGTCGAGGAGAGCCCGAGGCCATCGTTCTATCTTCGTCTCAATTCCCGAGTCCCAACCAAGCCGACCCTCATTATTATCATCATCAATATTATCCCACCCATTTTATATTTACGAGAATATATAAGACCAAGAAAATAAAAGAACACGGAGAAATAGATAACAGTGGTGGTACTTGTATATAGGTCTGTATATTCTGGACTGAAGCAAAGAAGGAATCATCAAAACGATGGCGATGCGTGAGCTTGTCACCGGCGGAGCAGCTTGCGCCGTCCCAGGCTCATCTTCGTCGTCCAATCCTTTCGGCAATCTCGCCAACGCTCTCCTTAGTTCTTCTTCCAAAGGCCAGGTATGATTCTCTTCTCTTCACAATTTAGTACTGATCGTCATCCTCAAATTTCAATTCTCTCAATATCTTAAACGGCGTCGTTTTTCTGTTCGGAATTGGTGATGATGATCAGGACTTGAAGGAGCTTCCGTCGTCTCTGCCGACGAGCTCCGATGCTCGGTTGTATCCGGAGGCGCATGACCCGCAGCAACAGCTCCCCGGGTCGGATTTTGAGCACCAGCCTTATATGCAACCCGGAACGCAGGTTTGACCTCTTTGTCTTTTTACGCTCCGGCGAAAACTATTTAGTGAAATGAGTTTGAGTGTGTAATTAGTTTGGATTGTGTTATTGTTTTGCGGCAGAGCTCGGAGTTTATTCGGAACTTCAACGCTGTAGGCGGCAATGGACTGTTGGAGAATGCGTGGGATGAGGTTCAAGGCTCTCAGCGACCTCCTCCCCCTCTTCATCAGCTTATGCATGGGCCTCCGCTTATGTATGATCAACGCGGCGGAGGTGCTCAGCTTCAACCGACATTGGAGGGTAAGCCTTCAACTTCAACTTCAACTGATAGTTACATTTCAGTTTGGAAATGCTTGAGAATTTAGTTCAAATTTGAAGGGTTCTGAGTTAATTTGTGGAAAGAGTGTCCTAGCTTGTCAGGTAGGTTCCAGAGCTCTTTTTGAAGCTTCTTTCTGTTGAGCACTATTGCACTATAATCTAGTAGGTAGCTTATATATACAAACATCTCACCTAGCAAGGACAAGCTTTTAGGGCGCTAAATTATAGATGATGGTGAGAGAGCGACCAGAAACCGAGAAGAGACTAAGAGAGCTTGTGGTTTAGCAAAACAAGAGGTCTTTTGTAATGTGATAAGATGTGTTTGTGAACTTAAATGGAGAAGTAATGCATTGTCCTACATCAAGTAAGGATTCTGAGATGGTAGTAAACCCAAGTCTATGACTTTGTGTTTCTTGTAAGACAAGGTTTGAGCTCTCATCATTTGGCGTAATGTGGCATACGATCAAAGAAGAGTTATTTTTGCATTTCTTTTCAATTGTGGGAGGTGTGTCCCCCACTTATCAAATAACCTGTAGTCGTGTCTATCATCAGTATCAACGTTTAATGATATCCAAGTTCTCCCCCGTTCTTGCAGGGCCACCACAAAGAGTGCTGTCAAGCTTTCTGCACTCATTTGTTGAAAGTAGCCGTGGTGGAGTACCTTTCCGTCCCACTCAACTTCCAGTGTTAGGATTGTCTGCTGGTGACAAGCAATGTATACGTGATCGCAGCAGCATCATGGCCCGGCACTTTTTTGCAGATAAGAGTGAGGATTTTATTAATGGGCAGGTTTGAAATTTTAATCTTTATTAATTTTTTACTACTGTGTAAGCTTCATAACTTGTTTGGCTGAGTTCAGACTCTTCATGTGGGTACGAAACTAGGGATGAGCATCATTTTATTAACTACATGTGATTATACAGTCCTCTTATTTACCAATGAGAAATATTTTACAGACGTCTGTTGAAACTTGAATATATAAGCTCATTGTCTTTGAACATTGTTGCTCCCTAACTTTGTACATACCATTTACTTTTCCAGGTCAACGCACTTCTAAGCTCTCTAGATATCGACGGCGATGCCAACAGTAAAAGGCCTCTTCTGGCAAGGTTCAGGGAACTAGAGGGTTATTGGAATGAATCCCAAGCTATCCAGATACCAGGGGCTCATGTTACAGATGGGTGGGTCACGGAATTTAGCCAAAACCGAGTAAATCATAGTGATCCTAATGCATGGGCACACTCGTTTGAGCAACAACATGGAGCCAATGGTTGGGCTTCCGAATTTGAGCAGGTACAGTAGTATTGAAGCTTCTATTTCGGTCAGATTGTGAGTACTACTCATCAAACATTGAACTTTAAAGCTTGAAGCAGAAGTAGTATATTCATGCAATCAGAGAGGTTAGAAATTTGTGGTTGGATTAAGAATTGGTGAGTAAACTAACTGGGTTTTTGTGCAATGTTCCATATATTGGTTAGGCTGCAGTTGAAGGCTTTAGATGCCCTTTTTTTGGGTAGATTATCATGGGAAGTGATATATATGATTTTAGATGTTGGAGCAGAGATTTTTGCAATGAAGAATATTGTTATTTCTGGTTGAAGTGATACACCGTGGAAGTATGATCTTCATTTTTATATAATTGGATGGTTTAAATTCGAAAAAATTACAAATAGAGAAAAAGGAATAAGAATCCAAGGTTTGAAACCTTAGTTATGCTAGGCTTATATTTTAATATAGGTTGCATCAAACTTTTATGCAAAAGCTTTGATCTTTGAATTAAACAAATCAGTTATTGTCCCCTTATGCTGCTTGGTTTTCATTAGTTCTACTCAAGTAGATCAAACTAGAAATGATGTCAGTTTATATGATGGTGTTGACAGTGGCGGACCCAGAAATTTATTCATGAGAGGGTGAAATACAAAGAATTTTGAAAATTTATGGCGAGGGCAGGCATATACCACTTAAAATTTCAAATTAACTGAAAATTTGTATTATAAAATACATGTATCTAGCATTTGAGTGGGGGCACCAACCCCACCTTGTCCCTTCATAGGTCCGCCAGTGGGTGTTGATACAAATACATCTCTCTGCTGGTTGCAGGAACAGTCTCAATTGATGTCTGCAGATCATATGCGAGGAGGAAATATGGCAAGCTTTGCTGCAATGGAGCAGACTCGTATGCTTGCAAATACATTAGCACAGAATGAGGACCCAAAGTTTCAGGTTTGTCCAGAAAATTACCCAGGGGCTCGTAGCTAACATGACATTTAGTGAGCATATGATGTGCCTAATTACTCGTAATTTCTCAGGGATATTTCATGTGTATTTGTAACTTCCTCACATCCAATATTCCTAATTATGTATTTTTAGTTTATATTTTTAGTAATTTTGTAACAAAGTTAATTATTGTTTATATATTTGCATTGGAGCCTGCAGAACTCCAGGTTTCTCCAGTTTGTATCAAAGATGAGTCGAGGTGAACTTTTTATTGATGATAATCAAGTCAAGCAGGCCACATCATCTACTGCTGGCGATTGGGTAGGAGAATATCAACAGCAGTATAATGCAGGTCCTAGTTGGGCTAATGAATATGTGAAGGGGGAGGCGGAGGTAGGAGTCTTTTCCTTGATTGAGGAACTATTATATCTGTACTTTGATTTATTTTTCTTTTCGCTTTTTTATCTAAATTGAGAATGATATTGATATATATAAGAACCTTTCAGTTAAAAACAGCAGTCACTATCTAGGTGCACTTGTATAACTTTGAATTGAGGTGTGCAATAAATTTACCTTTTCAGCCAACTCCTGCCAATCAATGGGCAAATGAGTTTGCCTCTGAACAAGCTGGGTCAGTTGATGATCAGTGGGTCAATCAGTTCTCTAAGTTGCATGTTGATGATTGGGCTGAAGAATTCGGGAATCAGATTGGTGAAGGAATACAAGGGGAGAGTTCTACTGAAAGCTGGGCTAATGCATATGATGAGTAAGTTAACTTCCTTCATAGCTGAATAGATTTCCATCAACTGTCCATATTTGATTCACCCTTTATGTTTTCTGTTTTTGTTCTCTTACTTCGTATCAACTCAATTGTCTCAATTTATTTATAGCTTCCTAAATGAGCAAGTAGCTTCCAAACAGCGGTTGGATAGGGGAGTCTATGTCTTTTCTGATATGAACCCCTATGTTGGTCACCCAAATCCACTGAAAGAAGGCCAGGACATGTTTCATAAAGGTCTCTTGAGTGAAGCGGTGCTTGCTTTAGAGGCTGAAGTTCTCAAGAACCCTGATAATGCTGAAGGTTGGAGGCTACTTGGAATAGCACATGCAGAAAATGATGATGATCAACAGGTAATCTTTCTTCTGTATAGCGTTCATTATCTTTATGTTTTGTTGTACAACCCTATAGTCTGGAGGATCTTTGTACTGTACAAATATTTGAACTCCTTAGACAAGGGTTGTGGATCATGTTAGTTTGATGCATCTATTTGTTTCTTCCTTTGTGATACATAATATGACAATATCTAAAATATATTGGTTGCAGGCTATTGCAGCCATGATGCGTGCACAGGAGGCTGATCCAACTAATCTGGAAGTGCTTCTTGCTCTTGGAGTCAGTCATACTAATGGTTAGTCATGCTTCTCCTTGTGAAAATGATATGTAAAGAAGTAACCGAACCTTTACATCATTTGAATCATCATTACTTCATTAGTATCTAATGAAGCTCTCTAAGTAGCTAATCATTGTATCGATCAGTGACTTAACCCTGCACCGCATAATTGAATATGTAGCTTGAATCCTTAGAAACAAACTCTGTATTGGGGAACAAAACCTAAATACTGCTCTAGACTACTAGATAACTAATGATACTGTTATTGCAGAATTGGAGCAGTCTACTGCTTTGAAATATTTATATGGATGGCTATGCAATCATCCCAAGTATGGAGTGCTTGCCCGGCCAGAGTTGTCTGAATCTTTGTACTATGCTGATGTAAGTATTGACCTTTATAGTTCTCACTGTTTTGAGCTTCCCAGGATGAAACTAATCCTGTAACCAAATTACTGGATTCCGGATTCTTCTTGACTTATAGTTCTTATGTATAATTTGGAATAATTTTCAAGAGACTCATGGAGAGTGCCAGTTCATGCAGTCACACGAGGTCGATTTTTCACAGAGCAATTTTAGTAGAAAAAATTTCCTATCCATATGTACAATAGTGCCAAAGGCACATAAAACATTTGAGTTCCGCTGTCTTCTTTATGGCCCAAATTCTTTAGGAAGATCAGTTTTGGAAGCGTTGTTGAAACCAATGTCTGGTAACCACCTTACATGACTAATATTATGGTTAAGACATGTTATGGGTTTGAAAATGGCTAATGTATACAGTGGACTAGTGTTTTTTTTTTTTTGTAGTTTCCTTTACAAGACTACTTGACACACGACAAGATTAATTTGTGGATGGATGATTTTAATTTCGATTACCTTGAACTTATAGTATATGACTAACCTTGGTTGGTAACATATAGGTTGCTAGAACTTTCAATGAAGCTGCTCAAATGTCACCTGAGGATTCTGATGTGCATATAGTTCTTGGTGTCCTCTACAACTTGTCAAGAGAATATGACAAAGCCATTGAGTCCTTCCGGATAGCTTTGAAATTGAAGCCGCAGGATTATTCTCTTTGGAACAAGCTTGGAGCAACACAAGCGAACAGTGTTCAGAGTGCTGATGCGATATTGGCTTATCAACAGGTAATTTGTCTGATCAATCCCTACTTTTTAGGTTAATTTTCATTAGTTATTCACCTTTGAATGGATATATCTTAACAGAAGACACTTCTATTTAGTAATATTATATACTAGTTAACTCTATGATTGAAAGTTTCTGATTCTATGTTTCATTGTCCAGGCACTGGATTTGAAGCCCAACTATGTTCGTGCATGGGCTAATATAGGTATTAGCTACGCCAATCAGGTATATTTCATGCTCCATTCAGGCTCATTATCACTTTGGATTCAGATGCTCTTTCTTTCCTACCTTGCTTTGGTTTCATGCAGAAGTGGTTGTGGAATTCTTGTTCATTATCATTTATATTAGATGCTTACAAAAACCTGACAAACCTTGGAACCTAGTTTAATGCAAAAGTCTTGTCCTATTCAAATATATCCAACAAATGTTGGTCTATAATAGAAAACAGAATTGATCGTGAAAGACGACCAAAAGCAAGTGGTTGGATTGTTGAGGACTTGAAATCGTTCAGAATATCAACACTAAAATCCCGCTATTTAGATAGCCCAAATCCTATAATCCTTGCAGTAAGGCAGTCCATACCCTATATTAGTAGACACGTGATGACATTTATGTTTATAATTCTGTAGTTGACTGCCGATGTCCATGTTACTATGTTGCATCAACCTGTCATTTATTTCCCATTTCATATTTTCATATAGGGTATGTATGAGGATTCCATACGGTACTATGTCAGAGCACTTACCATGAATCCAAAGGCAGATAATGGTTGGCAGTATTTGAGAATTTCTTTAAGGTATGGTCATTATTTCATTATTGGATATGAAAATCTGTCGGTTATTCCTTAAAATTTCAAATGCATCCAACATGTTGGTGTTTGTTGCAGTTGTGCTTCTAGGAATGACATGTTGGAAGCCTGTGATTCTCGGAATCTAGACATTCTCCAGAAGGAATTTCCATTATAATACACTCCTCTCTCTTTTGGATTCATGGAAGAGATTTAAGAGGTCGATTAATGAAGTGGAAAGCAAAATGTGCAGCTGAAGCTGTTTGCTTGGATAACATAGTACCACAGTTATGGTTCATCCTTTGCTGCTGTTTGGCCTAGTCCATTTGCCAGTTTCTGTAACATTATCCTAGAGTTAGAAATTTAGAATAGAGTCAAAATGAATAAGCTAAAGCTTCAAATAATACGCCAGCGTTTAACATTTGTTTTATACATGGTTAACGCCAGGTGCAGTAGTAGCTCAAATATGAAGAAAGAGCACCATGGAGCTGGTGACCCCTTGTAACAGCTGGTAGTGTCATTTTCTCCAGAAATGTAGCTAGAACTGAAAAAATATGACTTGGCAAATTTGTTGCGACAGAAATTACAGATATAAAAGTGAGTTTACTTGGCAATGGAGAATGGCATGATGTTTGAAAGTTGAACTTGAAATTTTGGGTTCATCCTTGGGTGCATCTATCCTGCAATTGCGATAATGGTTCAGCTGACCCTCATGTCCATCATATTTTTCACATATGGTATATAAGAATCGTTGTGATACTTGGTATATAAGAATAAACTTCTTCATGACGAGTCTTATGAAGCATACACATCAAGGGCTACATATCACTCACCCTCTATACCTCTTTTCGTTCAACACTATAACCCCAAAGTTATGGAGTTGGTTCTGATCACTTTGGAACCGGATCTTTGAAGTGTGGAAATGGTGCACCTCAACGTTTGTAGGAAGTTAAGATGTCAACCCTATCTTTGGAACAAGTAAACAACTGCAAGCTAGGCCCGTAGGCCGGCCCTAAGGAGAGCAAACGAGACACTTGAACTTTGTGTTGGATTGAAGATTCCATATCAAATAGGACAAGATAAAATACAACTTAAATGAATGTGAACTATTCATAATTAAACCGAGACATTTTGTGGATAAAACCCAACACCTTAAAGGTAGTTAAGTTGGGACAATATCGGTACATGACAAATCCTATGTGCAATGTTTGTCGCTATTCAACTTGGTATCATAGCGGGTTCCTCTCCAACAGTGTTCCAAACCCGATGTGATCGAATTGATATCTGGGCAGTTGGTTCCAGCTGAATGAATGAATTGGGCATTCGAAAAGATGCGTTGGCTCTTGAATATAGTTTCACGTGCTAACTTAGAGTTAGGTTGCACGTGTTGGATTGAAGATCCCACATCGAAATAAGACAAGATGAAATATAATTTAAATGAATATGAACTATTCCTAATTGTATTGAGGTCTTTTATGGATAAAAGCGAACACCTTAAAAGTTGTTAAGTTATGACAATATCGATACATGACGCACCCTACTTGTCATGCTTGTCCCTATTCAACTCTTTGAAAATATTTCGTAAATGTTATTTAGCCCATTTTTCATAGAAAGTTTTATGGTGTAAATACAAATGAACAAAGTGATGTAGGGTTAGGATTGTAACAAGTATGCTGGCACACTAGGTGCACCCGTTTTGTATTAACAAAGTTGACTTGGCTCGACTGTAACATTTCTAACAGTTGGAATGCTGGACTCTAAACATGTATACCTTTCTGTAAAGGTTTCGAAAGTGAAACCTGTTCAATAGTTGAGATCGAGCTGGGTTGTGCTATTAGCCCTAAAACTTAGATACATAGCTGCGCAGGGCTAGTCCCGCAGTGATATCAATTTATGTATTTAACCCCATCGGCGATTTATATTCTGCAGAATCTTTGCTCTGTCACCATCTCCAGCTGATCCTCGTCTCCATTACCATCCCGGCTCACGCTTCATTATTCATCGACCATGTACTGTTCCACACCAGCTCAACTCTCTCTCTCTCTCTCTCTCTCTCTCTCTCTGTGAAGATGATATATATGGCTTTGTGTATGTCCATGCACCTTTCTCTGATTGACATCGTTTTACATACAGATAGATGGCTGGGAGTGATCGAAGAACAGATAGATCAAAGAAGATCAAGATTAACTGAAAATTGAGTTTTACTTTTACGTACAGTCACAATCATCAACCAACGGGAAAAGTAACTTGTTAGGTTAAACTTGATTCGTATCTCTAAACTCTGAAACTTCTCCATCATATAGCCAGGTCTATATAAAGTTACTATTATGCTGATAATTCTTACTAATTTTAACTACTGATCGATGGAGATAACCAACTGTCATCTGATCGATGATCTGAAAACACATAAAAAGCACAAAAATTAAAAGGAAAAAAAAAACATTTTAAGAAGAAATTTGTATCTACCAGAAGTTACTAAACTGTTATGTTTTTGAATTGGTACAAGAACCCATGCCCAGGAGCAGCTAGATGCTTTACATTCGGTGAGGCAGTAGGTTGGGGATGAATGGATCGATGATTTGACTTGTAGACATATCATTTCCATGAAGATGAAGCAGTAAGTGTGAGAAGAAGAAGCAGAAGAATAAGGAGGAGGAGGTCATTCACACATTGGAAAATGCAAACCAAAATGATGGAACATGAGATGGATCAAGTCTGTGATCGAAGATTATTATAGTTGACAAATTGATTTTATCCTCTCTTTTTCTCTTTCTCTCCGAATCACTTAGCAAACACAATCCTAGGGCAAGAAGAAGTAATGGAAACATATGCATATAATAATTGACATGTCACATAATTCCAAGGCAAACTGTACTGGGAGTCTCGGACTACTCATGGCATGGTTGCCAACTGAAAGTGTACGTTCCACAGTTTATCAGGTTAAGGAAGATGCCCAGTAACCCTAATTTATATATTAATCATATGGGGAAATTCTATGGGTAAAAGTTAAGTTGCTTGTAAAGGGAATATGGGATGCACACCAAACCCTAATTACATAGACAACAATATATAGCCTTTCCCATTCATGTACGGAGTCACTCTACTCTTACTAATTAATCTTGGCCAGAAGACTCTGGTACTTTAAATATTGGACCTGATTGATGATATGAAATTATGAACACGTACATGATATTGAGTGTGTCCTAGGACTGCCATTTACTTAGATTGCAACTATTTGTTCAACAAATCCATTGGAGTGGCCACCAGGAAGCTAGCATGGGAAAAAGAAACTTGCTATGGATTGGCATAATCCTTTTCCGAAGACAGTGTTATGATATCTATGGTCCAAATTAAACTTGATACGTCCATCGATTCCATCTGCCATAATTGTCATTATAAATTGCATGTGAAGAGATGGCAATCATGGCATGAGATGAGAGATCCGGGAGCATCTAAATCCAATTATATCTATAGCTAACAATTTTAATCGATGAACAAGAAAGAGGATTTGGGTTTCGTCCAAAGAAACAAAACACACCGGCCAAAAGGTTACGTCTAAATCAGATGGGTGGAAATTAAAGAAAAGATGGATGCATATGTCTTCTCTCTCTCTTGTTCTTTCTGTCAACGCCATGTTTCATTGCACCAACCCCAGCAAGCTAGAGCTCTGAATCCCTGATCGATGGATCAGTCATATTAGTACCAACACGCAAGCCCAGCAAGGCAACTTAAGCTTTGTGTTGCCATGCCTTGTATACTTAACCATCTTATCACTCGCTGTCAATGTACAACGTACCAATCAAATTAGCACACTCTCTAGAGTCTAGACAATGATGAGCATCATTTGTAACATTAAATCTATATATGTACCAATTAACCCTCGCTCCGCTCTCTTTTAACCATCTTATGATATTTTGATGTATGATTAGGAACTTCTATATATATATCGGTTATATTTACTTTTTCTTTGGAGCTAATTAGAAAACCTCAGTGGATGGTAACAATGGCGGACCCAGTATAGGACAAGGGGCTGATGTCCACCCTGAAATTTAGCTTCCCATATAGTTTTTTGGACAAATTCTCAATTAATCTAATATTTATATTAATATATGCTCCATTTAATATATTATTTTATAAATTGTATAAATTTAGAAGCTAGTTCTAACTCTAATAAAAAATACTATAAAGATAAAATATGTAGCACAAGTCTTTTTGCGTAAGTGTTATTAAAAGAGAATAAAATTAACTCACAAAAAAAGAAAGAGTAAAAGTTAAGAAATAAACAGAACATAAAAGTAACATAAATTACTAAGTATTTATTCGAATGATTCTTTTTGTTAAGATTTCGTAATAATTTTGTTTAGTACTTATTAGAATTGATATAATATTAAATGTTTACAGTTTTGACAACAATTGTCTCTAATATTTTTGCTTAATATTTTTAATTTTTTTTACGCCTCCACTCGATTAAAATTTTGAATCTGCCGGGCCACTGGATGATAATGGCTCACTATCATTCCTTGTAATTTGCTTTAATTTTCTAGTTTTGTGCACCAGGAAAAAGATGGTTCATATCATCTCATAAAAACAAATGGTTCATATTGACTTCATGCATTTTCTAATCCAAACGAATTTGACAAACATAACAAGTGAACATAAACAGTTCTGTTTATCCACGCAAATGTGCATCTATAGAGAAACAGAGAGGATCTCAGTTAGGGCAACAATGATATCTACTAAGGCTACTGCATGTAAGTAAGTGATTACCTAATTAATTATCTAGTGGTCCTTAATTAAACTTCAAAAACCAGATTAATCATGTAGAGAGAAGACAAAAGGGATCGGTAGCTAGGCAGATGGGTTTAAAGATGTATGGTGGTAGAAGAGGAGGCATGCAAGGCGAGCGTGAAATGCTCTATTTTGACAACTTTGATGGTGTTGTTGAGGGGACAGACGGCATAAATTAGGGTAGTAAATGGACGAGTTAGAATCAAAAGACAGCCAACAGGTACATACGGCTAGCTACTTAGTGCAAAAAACAAGAATGCTCATGTACGTACACCCTTCCTCATTTTAATCTTGAAATCACAACATTGGAGGAGACAAAGGAATTTTGGGGAACAAGAAGGAGTGATTTCATTTGCAAACACCATACCCATATATTTCCACTTTAAACATTTCCCTTATTTTATCTAGCTAGATTAAGACAAAGAGAAGATGGTATGGTTGTAATGGTATTCCATGATAGCTAGCTAGAGATTAATTAAATCTAAAGTATTTGTCATTTCAAGCAAATACCATTTACAAGATCGAACAACTTTAATCTTTCTGAAGTAGCATATTTCTCCTACACACATGGCCATTATATATTGATTCTCAGGACACAATATAAATGATGAAAAGAGATAGAGTATATACAACCGTTGATTTAAAACACAAAAATTATTCTATATCTTATATTGTGTCTTTTTGGAAAGCAAACTCTCCAGGTATATATGCATGCTTATACAAAAAGACCTGCACTCCTGTAGAAGATAATTAGTGCTCAATAATTAGTAAAGTACTAATTCTGTTGGAAATTAATCAAAAGAGATTAGATATGCTAGCTCAACTTCGCAGCTTACAGTTGCTTTCCAAAAGCTCGAAGATGAATTGGTTACAGGATTAAACAATTTGAAAAGAGACGATCATCCATCACTAAAAGTGATCGTCAAAAGCTACCATTATCGAACCCAAATATTTATAAACCTCACAACACCGAGTCACCGATCATGATCTAACACCAGACGCTACTTAGCTATCTAGCTAAAGAAAGAACAGTTTGCAAAGGCATGGCTGGCTATCCAAGAAGCTTTCTTCGCATGCAAACGTCGTCGTCCAGATTCATCATCATCACATCAATGTTTGGTATTACATAATTACTAGCTCTTCCGATCCATGCATATTTAGTAATCCCTCAGATGAGTACCTAGCTACCTTAGTTAGGATTCGAGCTCGGGCTCTAGCTATATAAAGTGGCATATATATGTATATATATAAATCTCTAGCTATATATTAATTTGTAGACATGTAATGGTAGTTGGAGTAGTACTGCGAAGGAGTTGAATTAGTTCCAAGAAGAAACAGAGAAAAGAGGACGATCCATCCAACCTAAGAAGAGCGAGTCCCTGAGGCTGTGAAGCTGGTAACCCTCAGAAGGGTAGTGAAGCCGGAGAATAAGCTTGGCTTGTGAAAGAGCAAAGGGACTCAACGGAACATTTTCGAACCCCTCCGTCTTCATCATCATCTCCCACACCTCAAACCTCTCGTGCCTCAACCGCCTCCGTCGTCGTCCACTTCTAGTACTTATTCGCTCATGATCATCCGCCACCACGTCAGCAATCTCTCTCCCGAAAAGCTCCTGCTCCACCGCCAGCCTCTCTCTACTGTTGGGCGGGAGCGTCGCCTCCAACGAGTCATAAACGGCGCCGTAGTGATCCACCGCTTCGACAAACCTGTCGAGAAACATAGGGCTGTTGTGATTGGCCTCTCTCTCGGCCATCGTGACTATAAAGGGATGCAACCCTTTGATCTTGCTGAGGAAGAGGCGGAGGTGGCTCGCGTCGTCGGTGAGGAGTCTGTGGAGGTAGTGGACGCAGTTGACGGCGAGGGCTTCTTCCCGGAAGAGATTTAACGACGCCGGGTTGAGGTACTCGATCATTGCGACATCGTTTAGCAACACGATGGGTCGGAAGTGGAAGGTGATGCATAGGGTCTGAGCGAACTTGAGGAGACGGTCGCCGGTGCGGAGGAGGAGAGTGAGGTCACGGCCGGTGGCGGTGATGCGGAGAGAAGGAGGAGGGTGGTCGAGGGTTGATCGGCCGGCGAGGGCTTGCATGAACGGCGGCCATTGCACGCCGTGTTTGATGTCGAAGTCGAGGATGTGGATGGCGCGGTGAGACGAGTCGACGGCCTCGAGGATGGCTTGGTTCGCCGTCAAGTGGCTGAACCTGATGAAGGGTGTTATCTGGTTTAGGGTTAAGTAGCAAGCCTGTAGCTCTTCCTCTTCTTCATATATTGCTAATCCACTAGTCTCCGCTCCTGGCACAATAGACGAAGACGCCAACGCGTTAGATGCGGAGGCACCGGTGTGATCGGCTGGAACAACTGGTCCTCCCTCCGAGATGGCGCGAATGAACTGGTGGACTAGTCTCTCCGTGGAGTCGCCCAAAGAGGAGGAATTGGAGGAGGAGAGGATAGAAATGAGGCGGGAGGCGGCGGAGAAGTCGAGCTGAGAAATGAGCTCGGCGCAGCGGATGAGGAGCTGCCGGGATGAGGTCAATCCTTGGGGCATTAACAATGGCGGCTGAGCTGTCCTCTGTTGGTAGTAGTACTGGTGGTGGTGGTGGTGGTGTAGATCTGATGGGTGAATCTGTGGATCTTGATCTTCTTGATGTTGTGGGACTATTCTTCGCTGATGGTGATGATGAGAAGAATTGAATGAACCCATGAGCATTCAATAAGACGTTGATGAGGTAGCAGCTTAGCTAGCTAGGTTTCTTCAATGACATAAACGCGTGCAGACATATATAGAGAATGGATCAGTGGGCAATAGTAACTGCGATACCAGGTATATTTCGGGAAACTGATCTCTCTCTAGCTCAACAACTTAATGCAACTAATATATATGGATAAGAAAAATAAATCCAAACTGGAACGAACTGGTGGCCTCTGAAGAAGAAGAAGATTGAAGAAAGGGTTTCGGAGAGAGAGAGAGAGAAAGGAAGAAGCTAAGGGGGATGAGATCTATGGGGGATTTTATTAATTGTATTGTTTGCTTTAGCGTATAAATATATAATCCATGAGATATGCTAGAGATGATGGAGCAGCTTTCAATGAGAGGAGGAGGCTAGGAGGAGCTACCAGA
This sequence comes from Geum urbanum, assembly GCA_946800695.1. Lineage (NCBI taxonomy): Eukaryota > Viridiplantae > Streptophyta > Magnoliopsida > Rosales > Rosaceae > Geum > Geum urbanum. The sequence goes on from OX327016.1 coordinate 37,766,128, forward strand.
AACAGGCAAGGAACTGAAACATGCTTGCTTGATCGCATATGCAGCTGGAGTAGTCATGACAGGGTAGTAATAATAGTACTGTCTTACTGTAGTGTAACACATCTTTCTCTCCATTAGGGTTTCTAATCAGAAACTTGCCATATTATTAATGCACAACCAGTATGATCAATCTTGCTGGTTAATATACGAATATATACATATTTATTTTCCTTTGCAAATTCTCCAATGCCATTATTGTACTAGTTCCATTTTTATATTCATTCACATAAAATATCCCATGTTGCAGCTTTAGCTTCTGACTTCGAGTAACTATACACATACATCCACCATATGAGAATACAAATATTTGTAGTTTTTTGTTTAATATTAATTAGCAAAGTAATTAGTGACACTTTGGGAATTAATTAACGTACCCTAGCCTTTTCAGCATAAACTAATATGAAATATTCACTTGGTCACTTTATATATATATATTGTTATTGTTTTGCAAACTGTCTGAACTGCACTTGGAGTTTTGGACAAGGAGAATCAACCGTTGACCTGGAAGTGAAAAAATACCTTATGACCTAATTAAAGTACTCGCTACCTGCAGGCCATGGATCATACTATTACTAATTACTTTTAACTTTTTAATCTCCATGTAAATTGTTTTAGTCTCATCAAAAGCTGGCTGATCATCTAGCTACTTGAGGATCGATCATCCACCTTGAATCTATCAAATTCTCACATGGATGTATATGATTTTCCGAGTTGTCCAAAAGCGTCGGAATCGCGTAAAGTCTACAAGAAACCATTCGGAATTTGGGGAGTCGGAGATGAGGCAAAAGTTTGGTTCCACCTGAAACAGAAATGGAAAACTTTAAGCCCTCAGAAAGTTAATTTAAAAGCTATTTTAATTTCCTGAACGAGGTGGAGAATAATCTTTCTTGGCTTAGAAGAGTCTCATAATTATACGTTTTGATCGATATGGTAGGACTACTGCTAGATATGACTGTACGTCGACAATAGGAGCATGGTGTTTGAGAATTGAGATATGGAAGTTGAGGTGGTCATGAACATATATTCCTGGCATAGCCTCTCTCTCTCTCTTTTTATAGACAGCTAATATTTCCTGAGCTGGTTCGATCGATCATAGCAAAAACAATAATATTCCTCTCCTAGTTTACTACTGGTTACAATCGAGTGCTGATCATTATGATCTAGCTATATGTGCATATTTCCCAAAGTACCAATGGCTTGCTGATAGAAACAACCCTTCTCTTCAAAGATACTACCACAATATACATTATGTACTGTACGTATTAAATTTGAAGTACCGACATGTGAGGTAGTTGAGCAACTTGAGCTCCATGCCCCCCTACCACAACATTTGTCAGACTGATCGAGTACGTACGAATGAGTTTTACATACAAGAAACACATTTAACTTACTTCTTCCTTGAACAAAAAGATGATGAAAAATTCTGTATCATTGCTTCTTACCCTCCTCTACTAATCACAATAATCTACAAAAGAAGAGGCCCGCGTTCATGTGTTCTTCTTTGTCGGAAAAGTTGTCGACCGACAATGTCGTGACTAACAAACACTAATATTTGTAAATGATCTCATCATTTGGGGATGAGAGGATAAACCTACATGATTAACATTTCAACAATATATGTTCATCGATCATCTTTGACAATTTTCGATAATTTCTTTCTTTTTTGTTACGTACACTAATAGACTAGTTTCTTGACTTGAACTACCGGTTCAATGCTTAATATCATGAATCGAAGATGATACATTTTATGCTAAGTCGGCTAAGATATGAGATATTGTATGCTAAATTGATTGAATATATATATACTACTCAAAAGAAAAGTTTGGTGATCGACAAGCTAACCAGTAAATATGTATAGGATGAGACTGTTGGTGATTGTGCAAGTGAAAAGGAAAAGATGGCCACTGGGATGTGAAATCAATAGTGCTAAATGCATGAACATGTACCATTTACTAGTTTATATATATCTGCAAACTCAACACATAATTCATAAGAATCATACTACATAAGAAAAATAAAATGAAAAAGATCGAAACAAGAAGAAGAAGAAAATGGAGACCCAAGAAGTAGTAAAGGAGAGGTAGGAGGAGATGGAATTTTAGGGCAAAGGTAGCTAGATAAGAGACAGGTAGGAGCAGTTTTCTCACATCACTTTTTTGCTCTCTTTAGGTCACATTTACACGCAACGCTTTTATGAATGAATGTGGCGGAATAATCTATGTGTCTGTGTCCAGACCAAAAAAATATGTGTGTGGGTGTGCATGTTTACTTTTACACATGCTGCCTCTGCTCACATAGCAGCAGCGCTAGTTCTGCAAAATTGTGTGTGCAAAGGAAAGGCAAGGAATGCAAGCCAGAGAGAGAGAGGGGGTTCACCCAGATCATATCTTTTGACTCTCATGAATATATATTGTTTGCTGACACCTGGTTTTCCTTGTTTTTCTCTCTTTGTTGGATTCGCTGGATCATGAGCATCATCTCATGTCTTGGACACACATGTGGCTAGTTATCTGCCTTTTCATTTCACTACTATTCACCACCAACAGTATAACCAGAATACATGGATAACCTAGTAGAATAAAAACATTTAAAATAAATTGCATCAAATTCATCATGGGATTCTGTGTGCTGATTTTTTTTTTTATACATCTGTGTGCTGAATTGTTTCCATGGAGCAACTCTAGCAGAATCTATGTACTAAAAAATAGTTTTAATTTTTGTGATATTTGAAGTGATTCCAAATGTTTTCCAAGAGACGAAAGCGTGATACAGAATTAATTATAAGCAAGTGGTTGTGGCAAATTACTCACAATATTGTGACACTTGCAGTCAGTAATCAAAGCTTAAAGATATTGACCTTGTGAAAAGGTAAGGCATCTAATTATTAGGATGTGTTGTTGCCTTATCTGGTTAAGGATAGTATTAATAGGTTTTATATCAATTAATGATATGAATTCGCTGCTTATCTGATAAGGGAGAAGTATTTCTACTTAATCAAAACAATATCATATTCGAGAGATTCTGCGATCAAAGTAATTGATTTGCAGCTGAACTCTAAGAGGATGTGGACATTAGGTCATTGTTAACCTAACTATATATATAGAAGATGTGTAAGATGGCTTGGATGTTTACCAAGAATTATTCATCAGATCTGATTTTGAGAACTCTATTGTGAGAGTTTCGTTTTGTGTTTGTTTACCTTTGTTGTTTGTGCAGGAGTGTTTGCTTCGGAGGTTAGAAAGAGAAAATCTTACTGTGATCAGAAGCTAGCTTGCTGCCTTGAAGAAGGAAACATGTCAAGGTTTCCTAGCTTGACAAGGAGAAGTAGTTTCAAACTATTTTCTGTTGATATTCATATTACTACTTAGCTTAGTGTACTTGTGTTTGTAATTTGATTATTCGGATTGTGTAAACAGTTTGGTATTAGTGATTCTTGGTTCGTGCTTTTCCTGAACGCCCCGCAAGGTTTTTATCCTCCTTTGAAGTTTTCTTTGTGTGAACACTTCATGTGTTAGTTCTTTGTGTTTCTGTTCTAGTCTTTGCAATTTCAATTATCTAACTAATATCTATACAAAAGATCCAGAAATCGGATCGAAATGTTATGTAAACCGTAATATGTATCGGAACAAATTTAGCATAATCTATACATTATGTAATTGGTTTTTGATGAAACATGAACGCGCCTAAAGAAGTAAAATGTGAAGATAAGTTCTATATATATTGTGTAAAAACACTATAAATGCATGGGGCATCAAACTTGTGCTATAATAGTTTTAGCTAGGGTCCGGATCGGATTGACGAATTAGGGTAGGACGTAACATATTTATGGTTGCCTTCAAACACACGTACTCCATCACTATTGGGGAAGAGATTCGAGGCGACGAAGGTTCATGGTCTCCTCGGATCACTTTCTCGTCGCCTCGATTTTTTGTCACCAAAACTTCGTCCCCTCGATACGTCGCTTGAGATTGACCCCTTCACCATTGGGGCGACGTAGATTAAAAAACTTCGTCGCTTCATTTTCAATGAAGCGACAAAAAAAATATAAGTCGCTTCAATTTTTCGCCGCGAAGATATAAACGTTGTCCCTTTAGTTGAAAACGGAGCGACGTAGATTCATCAATATTCGTCGCTTCAATATAAAACGAGGCGACGAAGATTGACCAATCTTCGTCGCTCCGTTTTATATTGAAGCGACGAATATTGATGAATATTTGTCGCCCCACTGTATTTAATTTTTTTTTTTCTTTTTCACCCAATGAGGCGACGAAGATTGACCAATATTTGTCGCTTCAACGTAAATGGAGAGACGAAGATTGGTCAATTTTCGTCGCTTCGATATATTTAATTTTTATTTTTTTTATTTTTCAGTAAATGAGGCGACGAAGATTGATCAATCTTCGTCGCTTCAATGTATTTAATTTTTATTTTTTTTTCTTTTTCACTGAATGAGGCGACGAAGATTGACCAATCTACGTCGCCTCATTGAGTGAAAAAGCAAAAAAATAAAAATTAAATATTATTGTACCAAGTCACGACCTATCGCAATTTAAAAACACAAAAACTCATTCATCAAATCAAGTTATATAGAAAAATATTCCACAACTCAAAACGTTATACAAAGCGACCTATCACACAGTAGACTAATGCTGGGGGACGGCAATGCAGCTCGATTACGAGCCAGGAGGTGGTGGAGGAGCTTGAGGTTGTTGACTCCCAGCCTGGAATGATCGCATTAGGGCCTCCATTTGTTGGACCCTTTGGGCGAGCTCATTGTAATCCCCTCTGGCTTTCTGCGCCACCTTGCTTGATATGCGCGCCGCCTCGCTCGATCTGCGCGCCTCCTCTCTGGCTTCAGCCACCTCCCTTTTCAGGGCTTCGGTTTCTTGTACTCGGGCCCCTCCTCTCGGTTTGGGGTCGCGTGTGAGAGCGCGCCCCACCCCTGTCACGTCGAACAAGAACAAATATTAGTAATGGAATAGTAAACAAAAATAAATCAAAACGTAAATCGAGATGAATGACAGTGGTTTAGGAGATTTATTACCTCTTATAGAGGTCCCGGGCCTTGAACCCACCTCTTCCTCTATGATATTTATTTGTGTATCAAGAGGAAGAGGATGGGGTTGGGAAACCGCATCGCCGTCTGTGTCACCCGCAACATTATCTTGTTGCGACAAGACTTCATCGAGTCTTCGCTTCACTGCCGCCTGCTCAATTAAAATATATTAAATAAATAATATTACAATATGGTAAACAAAAATAATTGAAATAACGTAACGTGAACCTATTTTCGCTTACCACTTTCTCAGCCGCATTCTTGTCCGGCTGGTATACGTTAATCCACGTCTGGACGGCGGGCGCTCTATGACCTTCCTTCTCCAACACCTCGCTTCGGTACGAGAGAGCGAGAGATCCCGAATGGTGGTTGAGCTGCTGCTCCTTGTTCTTGTTTCGGTTTCCTCGATTCCGTTCGCACAATCGCTGTCACACACACACAAAAATCATTTTAAAATAAGAATAGATAAACATGTATATTTTTAAATTGTTGGCTACCAAAACTGTGCGGATAGTTTATGAAGCTCACCAAGTAAGCAGGGTCTTCGAAGTGGGCTTTTAACCACGCCCATTGGTCTTCCCTCCCGAGAAACTCGGCAGGAGTCTCCTGGCTGACGTGGAGATAATGTTGATGGCAATCGTACTTCCAATCCTTGTAGATTGTTTGCGCCGTCGCATCAATGAAGTTCCACATCTCCACGTCAGTCGTTGGGATGTCGTAGTTCGTCTAGCACAAGACATTTAAATTCCGTTATGTAAAAGTTATATTTACATAAACCGTAAAGTAACAAAGTAAGCTAAGGGCAGTAAGTATACCTCAATATTTGTATTGACGATATTGCGATGCAAATCGCTAAGTCCCAAAAAGCTAGGTGCAAGCATTGGAACTTTTCCGCGGATGATGCTACCGATGTCTCTGGACATCAGACTCCTGAATTCCCTCATCGCAGGCCCCCGATGCCTCGTAGAGTAAGCGACTTGTAGTCGCCTATTGTTGTTCATCCGGACGAGGTACTCAGTCTTCGTCCCGACAATGACTCCGCGCTGTTGCGTCGTCGGATCTCAGGTTGCCATGTCCACCATGTCGGGGAGTTTGGTCTTCTTGCACCGAATGCTGAGGGCGGGAGGGTGCTGTGACGCCGTAGTGGCGTCGCTGTCATCCACTTGAGGAATCGCTTCCTCAAGGTTTGGGGCGGGCGTTAAACCCCCTACTGCTGGAATCGTCGGGGTCGCAGATTGTCCCGTGGGGTAGCCCGACCCGGAAGCCCCCTCTCTGCTGAATGGTCACCATGCCGCCTCTGCAACCTCCGCAGCTGCCGCCTCCGCAACTGCCGACGCCGCCGCCGCCGCCGCTTCACGACGCTGGATCGCCACTTTCCTCCTTTGGTGACTTATATTTCCGGGAGCCATTCTGTTAAGACATTAAACAAAAATTCCAACCAAACCCAGCAATATAAGCAATAAAGTCCTACAAGATGTTCTTTTACTTTATCAATAGAAAATAAAATTAAAATAAAAAGATAGTGTTAAGAGAAGTTAAGAGAATGGTATTGGTTATTTTTGTTGTGTGTTGTTCTATATTCGTATTGATATCTGAAACCTTAGAAATGTGTATAAACTGTATTTTGTACTCCAACACATAATGTAAAATACTGAAGAACCCACTCCTAACTAGCTATGGACAGAAAACAATTAGCTAACTAGATATATATCAAGGGAATGACATGTATGATTCGATTCAGCTTTGGTATAGTTAAGTAGTCGAAATATTAAGTTATTTATTGTTCGTGTCTCCCACTCCTACCTAGACTTCATATCGACAATACTCAATACTCGATTCAGCTTTGCTATGTTTTATGGTATATAGTTAGCTAATTAATTAGCTATAGCAGGTTCCACATTTCTATATATATAAGTTATATAACCTCATTGGCCTTAATTTATACGTGAGAGTCCAGAACTCAAATAGATTCACTTTGATTTTTAAAACTTTATGCCATTTTGCTAGCTATCATACTAGTAAGTTACTAGTATTTTCTTCTTATACGAAAAACTATGTGCCTGATGAGGCTTTCTAACAGAAGAAGAACATGGTTTTACTTCTTTGGCTGTTAGTATGTAATGTTTAACAGAGAAATTGACTACGTACTGTGTTTTTTTGTTTACTTTCTTTAACGTAAGTAAACTAGATTTTGTACTCCAGCACATAATGTAAACATAATAATCTCTATATAGTTCAGCCTTTTACGATTATCCAATGTTAACATTCATAACACAAACCTATCAACAGTCACTATTCTTTTACATTAATTCAAGCAATATTTAGATCAAGCAAGCATAAGAAAGAGATCGTAAGTTGTCAGAGACATTTCATCGAACAGTTGGTGGGCAACATTGTGATGCACAAATTGACAGTGAGTAGCATAACAATATATACTACTTCTAATATGAATCCATACACCGAACTGTTACAACACATCTACTCATACTAAACAAATCACATATTCCTTCCAAGTAGCTAGATACAATACACCGAATCAATTTGAAAAAATAGAAAGAAAAAAATTGAAAAAAGAAGAAAGAGAATGCTTACCGATATTGCTTCGAAGATGATTAGAGAGCTTTGGAGCTTTGAAGAAGATGATCCGGGAGCTTTGAAGAAGATGATTAGAGAGGTTTCTCGATTAGGGTTCGGCTTCGAATTCGACGGCGATGAAAGGGTTTTGGTGGAGGGGAGGGAGGGGGTTTAGGGTTGAGGTCGACGGGGATTTAGGGTGTTGGGGTTCGGGTTTAGGGATTTGCTGAATCTGGGTTTAGGGATTTGGGGCGAGAAGATGATTAGAGACGAAGAACGAAATGAAATGAAAAGAAGACGAACCAAACTGTGAATCTGCAATTATAAAGCCAACGAGGCGACGTATGTTGACATCTTCGTTGCTTCCTCTACATACGAGGCGACGTATATTGACATCTTCGTCGCTTCCTCTACATACGAGGCGACGTATATTGACATCTTCGTCACTTCAATTTATTGATGGAAAGGTAATGAACTGAAGATGAAAGAAACGATGAAGTTTGGAATTATAAAGCATACGAGGCGACGAAGATTGCATTGTTGGTCGCTTCAATACATTGACGTGACTAAGAATGCAATCTTCGTCGCTTCGATTAATTAAAGCGACAAATAATGGAATGTTCGTCGCTTCAATCAGTTGAAGTGACTAAGATTGCATTCTTCGTCGCCTCGTATCCTTCATTTTGTGTTATTTTGTACAAATTCAAAAGTTATTTAATTTTGAAACGCTTACATAAATTATGCTTTAAAGAAAATATGAATTTAGGTTTCTATGTCATTAATAATATTAGTTTAGTCCTCCTCCTCCTCCTCTTCGTCATCGTCCTCGTCCTCGTCCTCGTCCTCGTCCTCGTCCTCGTCCTCGTCCTCGTCCTCGTCCTCGTCCTCGTCTCCTTCTTCATCCAAAAGTAGTTGAAAATCTGGGTAAAATTGTATCACCGTAGGAGTGTCCTCTTGGTAAGGCTCGAATATATGATCTCCTGTACGCGATATGTTTTCATCTATGGCAAGTACGTCAGCGCTGTAGACATTGCGGTGCGACATTTCTTGTACTACCTTCCAAGCACCACCAGCCTTTGGATCGTCTATGTAGAATACATGTTTTGCTTTGGTTGCAATTATGAAGGGTGAATCCTCATAGTAACTGTTGTTTGTATTCACTGATATCAGTCCATGATCTTTTATAACGGTGTCAAGATCTTCCTCGTCGTCGGAGTTGTGCCATGTGCACTTAAACAACACCACTGGCATACGGCCTGCATATAATACTTCGACCACGTAGTTAACATGGCCGTAGAACTTGGATGAACCCATGTCTATCATGACACCGCTGTTTTGAGTCACGGTTCTTTGATCTCTATCAAATGAGGTGAACTTGACACCGTTCACATAACACGACTTATAAACCCGACATTGCTGAGGTCCTTGAGCTAATGACTTTATTCCTGAAACCAAGCTCGGGTCCGAGTTTTTTTTCTTTAAGGGACACCTGAGAGATAAGTGTTAAGAGAAGTTAAAGATAAGTGTTATAAACCCTCAAAGAACCTTACAAGAATTAATAGGCATATGTACCAATGTTAAGAACCATCGAAAAAAACTCCTCCTCCGACGAAGCTCGTCGAAATCTTCACCATTTTTAGCCTCGAACCTTCTGAGATGTTCTTCTAGGTAAGGTTTGACTTCGTCTGTTTCCACCAAGAGTTGCCAGTAAGCCTCAGCAGTCTCTGCCTCAGTCAACCTGAACTGGCAACGAGTCTCGATAATATCTAGTCTTACTAAGAGTGAAACACAGCTGATATTCCACTCAGGGGAAGTGTCGACATCTTCGTTGTCCATCCGTCTGAGATAAGACTTACAATACGTCATCGACTCATGTACGAGGTACTGTTCAAAAAATACTACCTTCCGGGTAACATGTATTCCTCATTGACTTTTTATATTTTCCTAATTGCCTGCAAAAACACCCTCAAGATTAGTACAATATTTTCCTAATTGCCGACATATTACATAACGAACATAATATTAGCAATGAAAAACATTTTACCTTTCAATTGGATACATCCATGTATAGTGTACTGGACCTGTAAGGAATACTTGTTCGGGCAGATGAACCATGAGATGAACCATAGATGTAAAAAAATGTGGAGGAAATATGAGCTCCAAATTGCAGAGAATCATCACTATCTCAGTTTCCATGTCACGCACAACATCCTTCTTAAGCTCCTTACTGCATAGTTGACGAAACCAATTTGACAGTGCTACCAATGGCTTTACAACGTTTTCTGGCAAGAACCCTCTGATAACCACAGGAAGAAGACGTTGAAGCAACACATGACAATCATGCGTCTTCAATCCATAAAACTGTGACGGGGAACTTACTTTCACCTTACTTCTCAAACTACCTACATAACCAAGAGGATACTTAACATCCCTGAACCACTGGAACACATCTTCTAGATCATCATTTTTAACTAAAAAGGGTGCATGAGGAACTTTCGCCGTACCCTAGTCACCCGCTCTTTGCCACTGATTTTTTCGCACATTCCTCTTCTTCAAAGCAGCGCGAGCTTTTGGACCATCCTTAGACTTCTTATCAATCGCAAAAATGGTTCCAAGGATGTTGTCATACACATTTTTTTCAATGTGCATGACATCTAAGCAATGTCTGATCTTCAATGATGACCAATACGGCAGCTTCCAAAATATGCTTTCGTGAGTCCAACACTGTCTGTTATTCGGATTGTACGGCACCTTCAAGTCGTCATGTTGGCTAAGAATAGGGTAAACGTGTGACCTAACGTCCTCCAAAATTTCATCTCCACTCTTCTAATAGGGTCTTCCGCCAAACTCCACCTTCCCGTTAAATGCCTTGCTCAATCGCCAAGGGTGATCTTGGTGGAGCCATTTTCGATGACCTTCATAAACTATTCTCCCACATATATGCTCTGAAGTTAACTCATCTAGACATATTGGACATGCCTTGTACCCTTTCACAGTTGACCCCGCAAGCATCCCTAAACCTGGAAAGTCGCTAATAGTCCACATTACCGCTGCCTTCATCAAGAATACCTCATTGTCTACTCGATCAAAAGTATGGACTCCAATGACCCATAAATGTATTAGCTCCTCGATCATCGGCTCAATGAGTACACTAAGGCACTTTCCGGGAGATTTAGGGCCTGGAAACAACACTGATAACATGTTATATTCCTTCTTCATGCACATTGATGGTGGTAGATTGTAGGGCATCACAACAACGGGCCATGTACTATGCAAAGTTCCCATTATTCCAAATGGATTGAAACCGTCTGTTGCTACTCCAAGGCGCACATTCCTGCAGTCCCGTGCGAAACCTGGAAAAGTTCTGTCAAAATATTGAAACGCTTCTCCATCAGTTGGGTGGCTAAGGCTACCAGCCACGCATATCCGCTCCCCCAGCCATCGCATATGCTTGGCAGTGTGTGGGGACATAAAAAAACGCTTCAACCTTGGTGTTAGAGGGAAGTTACGAATTATTTTTTTGGGAATATCATTCGTATATGGCTTATATCTTTCAGAATAACACACTGGACAAATCCTCTCGTTTACAAGCGCCACCCTGAACAACACACAGTTAAACTCACACGCATCAATTCTTTCGTAACCCAGTGAAAGATCACTCAAGATTTTTTTTTATTCTCGAGTATGAACAGGGGAATGTGTGCCCTTTAGGAAGAAGTTTATTAATGTAAATACATAAAGAGTCAACACTTGTGTCCGACTATCCATTTTCATTTTTCATTTCCATTGCATCTAATATGGCACTCAAAACAGTTTCCTCACTGCTTTCATATAATGGGGTCTGTGACTCCTTCAATAATCTATCGTACTTTTCATAATCATCGTCTACCATGTCATTGAAGTTCATGCCCGAATTATCTTCCACTAATTGTTGGGGTGCATCTGCATGGTATCCAGGATAATAAGGATATGCATCATGTAGAATCTCCAACTGCGGGTTCACTGAAGGACCGACACCACTAAAAGGACTGACTCTTTCTTGAAGCCACTATCTTCGTTGACTGAGCATTGTCGGTTCAGCAGAAACTTCCCCGTGAAGGTGCCAGACAATATAATCTGGACTCAAACCACTGTGTGATAAGTGATGATACATGATATCCATAGTAACCTTGAACGGACCGTTCTTACAACGTTTGCACGGGCAGAAGTGATAATCGGCTCCGTTACTATGTCGCCGGGCAAAATTCATAAACTCGAATATGCCTGTGATGTACCTTGGATCAGCATGATGATATGTCATCCAAGTTTTGTCTGGGTGTCCGTCCATGTTTCCTGTCAGCATAAACAATCAATATGAACAAAGTTACCACGCCACAGTTGCGATTCAACCAAAACCCCACACTTCTTCGCCTTATGCCTCCGGGTTGGGTCCTATCCCCTTCAGGGGAACACGACATTTGTCAACGCTCTTGCACCCATGCGTTTCAGCTCCAGGTTAGGGAAATTTCGGCAGCATCTCCCTACAGTTCCCCGAGTGCACATATATCTAAACAACCTAATTTGCACTCGGGGAACATTGAAAGGAGACACTGTCGAAACCATATCCCATAACTGAAACTGAAATCACATGAATAACAAAAGGATCAACAAAGTCATGTTCACCTAAAGTGTCCAAAAATGGGATAATTCGAGAATCAACAACTCAACTCGATAAACTAGATGAGTTGTTGATTCTCAAACGGGAGTTCTAAGTTGATAAACACCACAATTATATATAACCATACGCTCGATTTCATGATTAACACTAATAACACTACTAATTAAGTCTCGAATACACCTAATCTACACTAATCATCAATTAATTTCACTAAATTTAACCAAATTTCAAACATTAATCATGAACCCATAACATGATTTATCACAATTCAATGATTCAAACACTAAAACTACAACATAAGACCAAATTCAATTCAATTTCAAAAATTTCACATCACCTTCATTTTCACTTCTAATCATCAATAAATTTCACTAAACTTAACCAAATTTCAAACATTATGCATGAACCCATAACGTGATTTACCACAATTCAATGATTCAAACACTAAAACTACAACATAACACCAAATTCAATTCAACTTCAAAAAATTTCACCAAAACTTCAATTTCACTTCTAATTTAACATATTATGGTCATAAAGAGGGTTAAAGAGATACAAATCAAACTAACCTTACTCAAGAATCAAATCAATGGCAAGAACAACATTCTTTCTCAATTTCCTAAAATTTCTCCCAAAATCGTACAAGAACAGCTCCAGAACGCGAATGAACTGTTTTTCTAAAATTCTAACTTTATGAACGGTTTGACGTTAAGAAGAAGAGTAGATCCAGATTTAAAAAAAAACGAGGCGACGAAGATTGAGCAATCTTCGTCGCCTCGATTTTCTTCGAGGCGACCAAACTCATCTTCGTCGCTTCGAATGTCAAAAGTGGTCACCTCATATTATTGAAGCGACCAAGATCAATCTACGTCGCCTCAATTTGTTGAAGCGACGTAATTAATATCTGAGACAATCTACGTCGCCTCATTGAAATTGGAGCGATGAAGATATGTAACTACGTCGCCCAAATTCTCTCATCCAGTAGTGCATCTTCATTCTCCATCTGTATAGTTGTCGACTCGTCGTTAGCTCATTTTTGTTTCCTTTATATGATGTACGTCATCAATTATGAGGTTATACATATAGGTGTGTGACAATTACATGCATGTAGGGCATTTGCATTTTGCATAGATATCTCAAGATGTCTATATAAATTTTCCATCTTAACTTTGTATTCTAGTTCCGGATTTTGCATATTGGTCGACTCCTCGTATCAGTTTGCTATTATATGCGTTAATTAGTTGTATATAGTTAAACACAATAGTTTGTACGTAGATCGAAGCCAAAAGGCTAGATACGAGCTAGGAAAGCTCTATGATGCGTGCATTAACGAATCGTTATAGTTTTAAACTAGCACGTTGTTGTTTGATATGGTGATTGAGGTAGATTAAATTAAATTAGTATGCTAAATGTAGCTTCATAAATTAATTAGACTGGGCGGGTCTAGGATTTCGAAGCACCAAAGACTGTATTGTGTAATGCACGATTTTTTAGATTTGTAACACGGTGGTAGCTCATTCGCACACATTTTTTTATTATAATTAAAGACATACATTGCTTGATTGAGGAACATAAAACTGAAAAATATACAACTAAATTTCACCCATAAAATATTTGAAACTTGCTGAATAAGTAAAGAGATCAAAATTTCAGTCATTCGATGATCCCAACAACAATTGTTGCTAATTGTTAGCAACAATTGTTAGCAGCAAAGATAAAATATATGATATCTTAAACCCAAATAGAACCCGTAATTAAATCCAAATTGAATCCAAAGTGACCCCAACAAAATCTTGTACATGAACTGAAACTAAACTCAAATTGAACCTAGCAAAATCATGCAAAATGAGCTCTTCATCGGAGCTTTTTGGTAGTAATCGTGACAAACAACCATTAGCTGTTGGCTGCTTGGTAAGGCGAGAGCTTCAAGCCCTAATTCTGGTGGCACACCCCTCACACAAGCACCACTGGGGAAGGCGTTCCATCAGGGAAGAAATAGACCAATTCATGGGTAGATAGCCTATTGGAGAATGCAATTGTCAGAGAGTGAACATATGCTAATGGAGGAGATTACCCAGAGCGATACAAGAGATGATTGAGAGATGAAGTCAGTTAAGTGTGAGCAGAATAAGCGTGAGAGGAGTCCGAGAGTGTTGCTGAGGTCGACGATGGGCAAGACACACTGAAGAAGAGTGCCCAAAGCCTTAGATCAACTTCGATCCCGATTCAATTTGACAAGTTTTTGGGTTTTGATCTATCGCAAAAATTCGAAGGAGCTACTAAAAGTGAAGGAAGAAGCTGCCGATATCGATGTCGAGTAGAGCAGGACTAATTTTTTTTTCAAGGACTTTTTCTAGAAAACACAGTGGGTTGTAGCCTACACAGCTCACTGTGTAGATCCTCCACTGAGCTTGAAACAAGTTAACTCATTTAGTTCTGAATCCAATTCGAAATAATTAGCCAACTTGATGCATCATGCGATAACACTACCAAAAATACACACTTAGACGAAAAAATCTTAAATGTTTCGTTGTCTAAGTATGACTTAGACGAAGGAAAATCAATTCATCTAAGTTGGTTTTTAGACGACGAAACATGATATTCGTCGTCTAAGTTTGTACTTAGACGACAAATTATGTATTTCGTCATCTAAGTTTAGTTTATGGACGACGAAAATATTATCCGTCGTCTTAAAACTAAACTTAGACGATAAAATTTATAATTCATCGTCTAAGTTATCTCTTAAATGACATTTGTCGTATAAGTGTGTATTTAGACGACGAAGTGTTACGCGTAGACGGCGAAATAATTCGTTGTTTAAGAAAACTCAATTATTTAGATCAGGTTTCATTTCCAGATTGAGCATTTCATCTCTCTTTCATCTCTCAACTTTTCTCAAAAGCTCTCAACACCCACCTCTGGCCACAATTTCAATTTAATCGGTTTTTCAACCTTCGGAGTTCTAGTTTACCTGTTTATTTCCTTATTTGTGAAGGTATTACCTTGGTTCTCTCAATTAAATTTTTTAATTTAATTACGTATGTAATAACGTACGGTGATGGAGTTCTCCAGTGAAATATTCCGGCAAATATAGTTTCCGGCAACCTTTGTGCATTAATTAATTATTTAATTGTTAAGCTAATTGCATGCATGTGTTGATTAATTATATATAATTAAATATGCTAGATTAATTAGTTGAACAATTATATATAATATGTAAATGCATATTAACTTAATAATATACTTATTATATTAATTATAGCATATTAGATTATAGCATATTAACTTAATTGTGTTATGTAATTTAATAATATATATAGTATATTGGATTAATTAATTAAAAAATTATATAATATGATAATTAACTTACGCAGAAATATGGACAAGCGTTAGATATAATTGGTGAATAGTAATGATAAGAGGTATATGAACGGAATCAGAGAGTTTATGTTGTTTGCGATGCAACATGGTCAAAGAAAGAAGCATTACAGGTACCGGTGTCCGTGCAGAAAATGTCTTAACCACTAGTTTGTGGAGATTAATGTTATGTCTCAATACTTGTATGACCACGGTATGATGTGGAATTATACTACATTGAGTGAACACGGTGAAGTAGTAGACTCCAGCTCAGGGCCAGACTTCAGCTTAGGGGTATAGTTACCAGGATGGGTGTCTCATCCAGCGGTAGTGGTGTCCATTCTTGGAATCCCACTATGGATTTCGTCCATGATGCTTTTCCAAAATTTAGTCATGGTAGACACCAACACGAAGAGGGAGGTTATGATACTCCTCATTATGACACAGTCCTTGCAACCTTGGCCACTGACACTGTTGAGATGGATAAGTACAACAAGGTGCTACTTGAAACCCAGACCCCGGTGTCTCCTGGATGTCCAAAGAGTGTGTTGCGATATGTAATGGAGGAAATTCAGATAAAAGTAAAGAATAAAATTTTAGACTGTGCTTTTGACAAAATGTAGGAGCATATATGTAAGTTGCTTCATGATCATCACAAACTTCCTGAAACCCATTATAAGGTTAGAAAGATCTTAAGCAGCCTCGGCCTAAAGTACAAGAATATTCACGCGTGCTTAAATGATTGTGTGTTGTTTTACAAAGAGTATGCACATTTAGACTATTGTCCTGTATACAACCAGTGCAAATATTTGTACTGGGGGAATATGAGGAGTTCGAAAAAACAAATTCCTGTGAAGGTGCTTCACTATTTTTCGTTGATTCATAGACATACGAGTTCCGTTAGGCAATAACATGTAGTCCATTAAAATATATAACAGAGGCGATGAGATGGTATACGAAACAGAGAATAGATGATGATGTGCTAAGACACGTGGCAGATGAGGAGGCTTTTTAAGATTTTGACAGGAAATTTCCAGACTTTGTAGCAGATGTTCGAAATGTTAGACTCGAACTTTCTACAGATGGATTCAACCCTTGGGGTAATAATAGTGCTTCCTTCAGCACTTGACCAGTTATTGTCATACTGTACAATCTGTCTATATGGATGTGTATGAACAAGGAATTTAATTTCTTTACTCTGCTAATTTCATATCCTAAATCTCCTGGAAAGTCTTTAGATATGTACCTCAGACCATTGATTGACGAGCTGAAACTATTGTGGAAAAATAGAGTCCCAACTTATGACAAGTTCACTAACACAATGTTCATGATGAGAGCAGCAGTAATGTGAACCATCAACGATTTTCTTGCACATGGGATGTTGGTATCTTGCACAACCAAATGATATAATGTTTATCCTGTCTATTTGGACAATGTCAACTCTAGTTGAAACGCGGGGAAGGTGTGTTACATAGGTCACCGTATATGGCTTCCTCATTATCACTAGTGGCGACAGGATAAGGATAAGTTTGAAGGGACAGTAGAGAATAATCCTAAACTTCGACAGTGATCTGGTAAAGAGATTTTATAGAGGTTAAACAAGTTTAATTTTGGTTTGTTGACCAATGACGACGATGCGAAGAAACGCAATCCATAACCTCCAAATGATCTTAGCTATTGGCATCACATGAGTATTTTCTTTGAACTGCCTTATTGGTCGAAGTTGAAATTCAGGAAACCTTTAGATGTCATGCACATAGAAAAGAATGTGTGCAACAGCGTGGTGGGAACAAATTTAGGTATTAAGTTGAAGACTAAGGTTATTCCCAAAGCGCGAAAAGATCCAGAATCTATGAATTTATACTGTCCCTTGTGGTTAAAGAGAGATAAAAGAGAAGTGTACAATAAGATATCAGATGCACCTTATACAGTAAAGCCGTCACTGAGGTATTCTGTATTCAACTGGTTTAAAAATGTTCATTATCCATCTAATTATGCAACGAATATATTTGGATGTGTCAACATTGAGCAACATAAGTTTATTGGTCTAAAGAATCATGACTGTCATGTTATGTTGTAACATCTGATTTCAGTGATAATTCGACCATATTTGCCTCGTGACGTCGTCGAACCAATAGTAGCATTGAGTTGATGGTGGTAGAGGTTATGCGCTAGGGATTTGAAGAAATCAGATGTGGTCGAACTACAATATGAAATTGTCCACATCCTTTGCAAATTAGAGAGGATTTTCCCCCTGTTTTTGTTGATATCATGATTCACCTCATGATCCACCTTTCCGAACAAGTGTTGCTTTCTAGTCCGGTCCACTACACTTGGATGTATCTTTAGAAAAGGTACAATCAATTATAATACAGTTTTTCATCATTTATATATATTTTTTTGTTTCTACTATTAGTCAAATAATTAATTTTATCATTATGTAGACAACTCGAACAATATAAAAGATTTGTAAAAAATAAATCTACCCCTGATGACTCAATAGTAGAAACATACATAATACATGAGTGTGTTACATACTGTAAGAGGTACCTCAAGGATCCAGTCCAAACCACCGTCTCCAATCTATTTGCTCGCAATAATCTTTCAGTCGTCACAGATGTTATACGATCATTTAGAGGAGTATTAAATGAAAGATTAACTCAAGAAGAACTTATTGAAGCGCATTGGGTAGTGTTGTGAGACCGTGACCAGGTCGACCCGTACATGCAAGTTTACAGGGAGAAATTCAGACAGTCAAACTAGACAAGAGTCATAAATGGGTTGAAAAAGTGCTTAAGAAAAAGTTTCCTGATTATTTCCTCCAATGAGTATGTTTAAACCATATAGGTTGTGATTTCTTTATTTTAAAATTGAGAAATCCAGATGAGAATATGGCCCACGGTAATTCGAACTTAATTTGGTGTTTGTTTATTCGAAGTGTAAATGTAGTGTAAATACATTTACCCCAAATTAATTTGGCTTAATTTGGTATTGTCAATGATGTAAAGTTTCATTCATTAGACGGAGATGAAGGAAGAAAAACACAAAACAGTGTGATCACAGTTGGGGAAGGCGTTAATGTATATTACGGGGTTCTTGTTAATGTCGTTTAGCTGCTTTATGGGAATGATATTAATGTTTTTATATTCAAGTGTAAATGGTTCAAGCGTACGAATGAAGATCTGATCCTTTTATCTATCGGTACAAACTCAAACTGATATGAGGATGAGCCATTCGCTCTTGCCACCTTAGTTAGGCAGATGTTCTATCTGGATGATCTGAAAGCGGGTAAAGGTTGAAAAATAGTAAACCATATGTCTCACTGAGGAATATGGAGTGTCACAACATTTGAATAGACGTTGGCGACTGACACTGAAGCGAATAATGGCAATGCATATCAAGAGCCTAATACTTATATCATCCCCAAAATAAGAGAACTAATTCGGTCCAACGAACACTTACCCATGCCTAATCACGTCACTGATCTTACTCAAAAAGAGATCAACGACCTAGAGAAGAATGCCTCTGAATAGGAGCTAGAGGACGACGACGACGACATTGTATACGATTCAAATGATAGAGATTATGATGATAAGGATCATTCAGTTGAGAATGAAGAGGATGATTCAAACGATGATGATTATGATTATGAAAGTGATTTATATATAAATATATGTAATACTTAATAATAATTAATTAATTAATTGAGATAATTCGATCCAATTTCGAACTTAATTTATACATATGTGCACGAATGTAAATATATATGCGTGCGCATGCATAATTATTAATTAATTAATTCAGATGCACTAATTAAAAGAAGTTTATTTAGAATATTTATAATACTTATTATGTCTTACATGAATGATTTTAGAATAAACGAATACAAGATGCTTTTCTGGTAAAGAGGATATCTTAGATGATGAAATCATAGAAAATAAATTAATTTTCGTCGTCTAAGAACTACTTATTCGACAAAATTAATTAATGTTCATCATCTAAATACATGTACAAACCCTATACCCTAACCTCGACCCTAAACCTTGAAGGGTTAGACGACGAAAACAGTACATTCTGTCGTCTAAGTTCTACTTAGATGATGAAATTCAACATATTGTGTCGTCTAAGTAGAGTTTCACAATCTGACCTTTATGAGCACGATCATATGTACCATGTTAGATTGAAGATTATATTCGTCAAAGGTATAGAGTAAACAATTATTGAACTATGGGTGTCGAGGATTCAAAAATTAGACTTACGAAGATTCGTATATTAACGTTTCTGTTTCATTGAAATTTCAGTTTTATGGTTTACTACATTGATCAAACCCTTAATGAACTTTGTATTGAATGAAAATTCGTCTACTTACATATTAAGTTGTGATGAATATATCTAATGGTTATTTTGTCCAAATTCAATTTCGTTAATATGGATGTAGAGTAAATATAGACATACTAACATTTAAGTTATACAACATTTGTAGATATATAACAAATATTAACTCATCAATCTAGTTTTTATGTTAAATTTCAATTAGTTTATATCTAATTGATATATAAAGTTTCGACGTAAGTGAAAATGCTCGTATCGTCAGAAATGGTTTTACGATCGTTTTCGTCTTTTAAAATTTTGTCAATATTCACAAATATGTATCGATTGAATACTAAACTGCACCGAATTGGCATTATTTTTTTCTTTCTAAAATATTATAAAACGTAATGATTACATCTGACGGCTGATTTCTTTCATATTTTTAGGTAGGTAGCCAAATTTTTTCAAATAGCTGAAAAATAATTAAATAAATGATTACATCTAACATGATTTCGTCGTCTAACCCCAAAAGTATGGTGGTTTTTTTTTGCGCCAATTTTTTGGGGGGCATTTTTCAAAACGACTTAGATGACGAAATACGTATGATTCGTCGCCTAAGTAGACTTAGGTGACGAAATCCTAAGTTTCGTCGTCTAAGTCGATCAATATGAATCGATCTGGGAACCAATTTCCCGAAATTCGATTTGGACATTAAAAATTCCTCTCTTGATCCTCTCTCTCCTCCCCACCATCTCACTCCTCGCATCTGTCTCTTTCCTCGCCTTTGCCTCAGTTTCTATTTCGCTCACTCCGGCCTCGTCTCCTCCGCCAAAATTTTAGCCAAATTGACCTAACCAACCTTTCTTGCACATATTTTTCGCCTCCATCTCTCTCTCTTGCACCTATCCCGAGTCTCTCCCTCGTGCCACATTGACATTAAGTCTCTCTCTCTCTCTCTTTTTCTTCGTCTCTCTCTCTCTCTCTACTATATATATATATATATATTATAAATTAGTTGTATTAACTTGTTGAATGATTTTGTTGTTGAATGAATTTGTTAGTTAATGAATTGTTGAATGAATTTGTTGGACTGAATGAATTTATTGGATTATGGATTGTGGGATTGTTGATGGAGATTATGGATTGATGAATTTTGGAGTACGTAATTTTGTTGATGGAGATTATGTGGACTTGTTGTTGATAGAGAGATTATATTGATTATGTAGAATTGTTGTTGATTATGAAGATTATGTAGAATTGTGTTCCGATTATGGACATTATAGAGATTATGGTGAATATGTTCCGATTATGGAGTTTATGTAGAATTGTTGTTGATGGATCCTTTAATTATGTATTTTGTTGAATAAAAATGGATAAGGCATCAATGAATAAAGAGGTGCATGTAATGAGGGTTAAGTTGATTTTGTATTGGCTTAGATGATTTTTTTGTTTTTTTTCTATGGATGTGTTTTGATGAATATGGTTTAGCTAAGTAATTGTTGTTAATTTCTGATGTCGTAGAACTTATTTAAGATGTCTGGTGGTAGGAAGAGGCGCACTACACAAGAGAAGGCTGCCGAATTTCAATCTATAGAACGACAGTTGGATTGGGGTCAAACCTCATAGGAGACCGTTACGGCTCCTACAACTTCTGCGACTCCTAATAAGTCACAGACAATACTGAATGCTCCCAATGAAGTGGCTACAACCTATACAGTCGAACCAGAGATTTCCACTTCTGAGGCATCACACGATCCCCAAGAATTCATCGACGATTTTGTTTGCTATAACGCCCGACACAAAGTGAATATGAGGGACCCTTCAGCCACGGCCCCCAAACGCACTCGAGGACTTGTGAAGGGAGCTAAAGTTGAGAGGATAATAAATTCAACGGGGAAGAAGATTGAGGTGTCGTTCGACGAGTTTGCCAGAGGCCCTCCGACGCCGGAGCTAAGCAGTTTGTGGTTGCACAGTATCAGATCTATCATATGGAACAACATACGTATGAAGGCTCATTCTTGGGACTAGCTGCCCCAAGCTGAAAAGTTCAGGGCGTACCGCGAACTCTCGGTAATAGAGTCTATTTTATTTTATTTTATTTCATAATTAATTACAAAACATAGAGGCATAGGGTCTAGGAATTTTTTTTTCCTAGGTACATTATAACTATGAAGCCCAGAGATGTGGGAACTCATAGAGGAGACGGCTAGCCGTATTTGTAAGGATTGGAAGTACAACCTACACAAGCACTACAAGGAACATGGCAGCTCGAGTGTCCCAAAAGAGTCTGAGAATTTTAAGGTTTGTCTTCCTTTTATTTAATGTAATGAAAATGAATCACTGCTTACTTTTAAATATTTATTTAATATTGAATTTCCCTTGTTGTGAAACAGATAATGTCGGAGGCCAACAAGATTATTCGTGAGAAGAAGACCAAGCACCATAAGTCGGGCTCTAAAAGGATGATCGACATCGCAAAGGCTCACAAAGATGCGGTTCAAAGTATTATTTTCTTGATACCAGCGTGTTTGCTTACGTCAGGCCTGGGCAAGCCAATACCGCTAGTGAACGTGGCATAAGTAATCCCCCATTTTTTGAAATTGATTGAGTTTAATCTTACCGTTGATTTAAGAAAAAATGAATCATGATTAGGACATTTATTAGGTAATGTTATTAGAATTTGGTTTAGTTGTATAAATTAAACATTATTCTAAATTTGAGAAATCCGGATGGGAATGGTGCCCGTGGTTTGTTATTTTGGAATTGGTTATTCGAAGTGTTTTCTTTCAAGCAGGGTTTTGGTTTCCTCCATTTTTAGGAGAAAATATGTCAAATTTTCTTTAGAAATAGACATTCATAAATTTTTCATAATAATTTCAGGAGAGGTTAATATAATTGGCCGAGGAGGAATTGACACGTGCACATTTGCAGAACCTAGAGAGCCTGAAGAGCTGTCTCCTCTATCAAATGAGACTCAGATCCATATTGCAAATACAGTTTTCGGCCGCCGACATGGGAAGTAAATTTTTGGCCTTGGGCAGGCAGTTTAGCGAGATTTGAGCCAGTCTTCGGTTTCTACGAGTAGGCATTCGAGTGTGGCGTCTGTCGAGGAACAGGTCCGAGCATCGAAAGAGGAGGCTAGACTGGCCCAGACTTGAACTGCGACGTTACAGACTCAGATGGATCATATACTCAAGTTCCTCAAGACTACGCTAGGCATAGATCCTGATTTTGTTTGTCATCTGATTGTCAACGCTTGGGATTCAGGACACGATTGCGACGATCTAGGCACCGGAGGAATCGATGTGGTCCAATCTCCCACAAATGTCGATATTTTTGTTTAGTTTCATATGTTGGTACGTTTATATTTCAATCAGAACGGTACAATTTTTATGTACAAATTATTTAATATATTCAATGAGTATTTTTTTAATTTATTATTTAATTTTTAATTCAATTTATATTTCTGAAATAATTTAAAAAAATTACAACTTAGATGACGAAATGCTGAATATTTCGTCGTTTAACATGTCCATTTGGACGACAAAATGGTAATAGTTCGTCGTCTAAGTGAACATGTAAATATTCAATATTTCGTCGTCTAGCAAGAATATTCAGACGACGAATACTAAATTTCGTCGTCTATGTGAATTCAGTTAGACGATGAAAAAGATTTCGTCGTCTAAGTTACAACATGTAGACGACGAAAACGTTTCGTTGTCTAAAGTATTGTACACAATGAAAAATTTCATCGTTTTTTGCAGAAAAACTTCGTTGTGTAGACACTTAGGCGACGAAGTAAGTTTCGTTGCCTAAGATGTAACTTAGGCGACGATTTTATTTTTCCGTCCTTCTAAGTGCTTACATGAAGACACTTGGGCGACGAAAAAGGCTTCTTAGGCGATAAAATTGTTTCGTCGCTCAAGTGTATTTTTCTGGTAGTGTAATGAGGTGGTAAAGACGTTGATGTGCTAAATTTTTTTTCTCCAATATACTAGAGGAAAAACACACATTTTGTGTGTGTATAATTATAAAAGAAAAAAAGAGCATAAATAATTATTGATAAATCACAGAAAAAGGAGAAAATGACAGTTTTTGTCTTTGATAATTGCATATCGATGTGGCAAAAAGAAAGGAGAAAAAACAGGGTTTCTTATTAAAAAAATTATATCTAATTTGACTATCACAATATTAACCTTAATTTATTAAACGCAATCAAAGAAAAAAAGATTAAATTTGAAAAAAATAGAACAAATCTCCTTCTATAATAATAGTATAGATATATCGGTGATGTAATCAATTAAATTCTCAAACATATATACTTGCTGTAAAGGCCATATATATATGCACTAATATGAGAAATGATGTCAGTAGCAGTATCATAGGTAGTCACACATTCAGAAATGATCGATGATTTTACACGAGCAATCCTTTCAATTCAATTTGTCTCAATAACCCAGCATTCTGTCCTACACGCACGCACGTACGTGCCCAGCTTAGCACTTGTAGTTACATGTCTGTTTTCTCTTTTTCTTCTAGCTGTATGAGAATATATATATATACATATATTAAGAAAGCAAAGCAATTCGCCCTGCAACAGAGCTTAGATGTCTTAACAGGCCCTATATCATTAACACTGCACAGACCCAATGTAGAATGTACTTCATTGAGCACTCCAATCATTACTGATTAATCACGGCCGGCAAGTACTTTGTGTACCTCTACATTATTTGGTACATTTTATCCAACATTATCTCCGGTTGAATTTTGTATTGACTATTCGATTGGTTGATTCACACTGATTGATAATTTATTCTCTACGGGCCCGGCCAACCTTTCTTTCTTTCTTATTAGTTCTTACATATATGCAATGTAGCATGAAATGCTAGCTGAGGTGAAAAGGCATCCAAGTCAGAAACAAACCACTAGCAAACAATACCTAAATAATATGCAGGCCAAAGGTAGAAACACTACCTTGCTATCCATGTACCACCATCTTGCTCTATCTGGAAATTTCAGAGTGAAAATCAATTAGATCCTTTGTCCTCGCCTATAAGACGAGTGTGATTTCATAATTGCACCCTTGCTTCTCATCATTTCCCGATTTCCAAGCTTTCATTCCCAGATATTATAGAATCGAAGCCAAACTAGCTAGCATTTATAAATGAATGAAGCCTTGTCTATATATGCTATTTCTTTGATTCTTCTTCCACTGTCTGTTGCACATTGTCAAACTGAAAGGAACACACACACTCTTGTTTCTAATACAATTTCATGCCTATGCTTTGGTAAAGGTGTGCATGCCTTTTAAGAATCTGCCTTCTTAGAACTTTTGGACACAGCACTACCAAACAATAATTAACAAAGAATAGAAGGAAATGTCATGACAGTAAGAACTGAAAAAGCATTAAGGATCATCAAGGATGCAAAGAAGAAGAGAAGAAGAGAGAGTGAAAGGAATCAAAGATATCATGCATATAGGATTCCCAACTATAGATGCTGCTCTTTTTCTCTATCTCTATTGGTTTTTTGTTCTCTTTCTATGAATAGTTATCATAGTGTGTGTATTCATTTCTCTTTTCAAATCATGCATTCAGGGTTTTGTCTATAAAGATTCCCCCAACTCCATCAATGAATGAAGCAGTACAGCAAATGAGTGAACTACTATATGCAGCTATGATAAAACCTACTTGTGCCTATATCCTTTAGCTCATGCCTTTGTGTCTCAAACAAGCAATGTCTGTGTAGTTAAATGAACTCAATGCATAGTCAGAACTTGGGTATATGTAGCTTTCTTTTCAGAGGTCCAGAATTAGTAGCAATAACAATTATAGCTGGCAAAACCTCTCTTAGTTCAGGCATAATGGATACTTGCTTGGTAACTCCAGTCTATTTGGAGTTTTAAATCTCAACTGTGAAGGATGAGTCCTCACTTTTCTTTATCATCCAATCTGACTAACAACTATTTCAATGCCTCTATTCATAAAGACTACAAGATACTGCTAGAACAACTAGGATTCCTAATATTAATAGGGCTAATGAATATCTAACAATATACCTAAGGATTCCTTAGAGTATCCAATTGTGACTATATTCTGCATCATTCAGATATTGCTATAAAACAACCTAATAGGGGCCAATATGTAGTGTGCGGAACACTTGTTAAAATCTAAGCCGCGTTAGGCTTATATGAATAGTGCATGAAATAACATGTTTGGCCACAAAATAAGCATTCTTTATTTTGTGGATTAATTACGATCTTTGGCCGACGCCTATGGCCCGCGCTAGTAAAGCTTTCTTGGCGGGGGAAAGAATCCTGAATGATCTTGATAATCTTAGATGGATTGGGAGAAGGAAGGTTGAGGATTCTTGGTAATTAGAGTCATTTAATTGTATCAATTGCTAGAATCTTATGACAATTACGACAAGTAATTGTATGATGCCTATAAATAGAGAAAATCTTTATGCAATCGGACGGACAATCATACATACAATTTGCTCTCGACAAACTCAAACTCTCCTCGCGAGAAAAACCCTACCTCTGGCGATCCAAGGATTCTCAACAAACAGGGCGTGAGGCATTCAAAGATTTAAGAATGTAACCACATGTGTTCTCAACACTCACCAACGAGATTGCTCTTCTTTGCACCATATAGGGTGTGTAAAGCATCGATTTTCGTGGTTCAACGATGAGATCACGAAGCGAGTTCTAGACCACTAGGAAAAAAGAATCCATCGAACAGGGTTGGTTCTCTCCCCATCCCAATCGCTTCTTAGAAGATCAACGGTGACACAACCGACGTTTAACGTTCTTCCCCACGGGTAGTGGCACGTCTAGCACACTCATACACGTGAAAAAAGACAGTTTGAGACTTTTCCGGTTTCCTGGAAATTCTGCAGCCAAACATTTTGGCATGCCCAGTGGGACCAAATTTTGCATCTCGTCGTAACAATAAGGGACCCTTATCAGAAGCACTACCCTATTTGTTGCAAGCATCTAGAGCCTACTTTTCGAGAGCATAACTCTGCTGCTTGTCTTAGATTATCAGCGAAGGTAGTAGAAGCAGCGTTTGGAAATAAACTTTAACTAACGATGGCGTTTACTTACTCAATGCCCGAAGAGGTCGACGATATGACTTTCGATCTCTATCGAGCCTACGCCTCCGAGCGTGATCGTCATTAGGCAGAGTAGTCAACCATCTGACCAAACAGATGGAGGCTCAGACATCCTTGTTCTCATCAATTGAAGAAATTTTTGACATGGCAGCCAAGGAGCTAATGGCCTTTAGGACAGAGTTTTTCAAGGGACGCTAAGAGCAAGAGGTGCTTCATGCACGTGTTAACTGTCTTGCTTCGGGCCAGGAAAAGGCCATGATAAGTATGAATCACCTGGAACCAAATATTGATGATATGGGCAAGACGTTTGATACCGAGCTATCTGCGCTACCTGAGGTGGTGTCAGACCTCACAAGGCAACGTCGTCATGGTGAGGAGTTCCCGGGAGCTTGGAAGGAGGAGTTCCAAGAACTCTTCGAACAACATATCCTCCAATCTTTCCGGGAAGCCCAGGTTTACAGGACCTCATACCCTTCTCCCACATAAAAGAGGTAGCAATGGCCAAAAGGGTACAAGGCAATCAACTTCCAAACCTTTAGTGATAATGGAGGAGAGAGTGCTACCACCCGCATTGCCCATTTCAGGTTGCAGTGTGGACCTTAGGGCGATGACCTGAAATTGAAACTCAGGGTCTTTGGTTCGTCGCTCTCAACCCTTATATGGTACATTGGTCTGGCTCTAGGATCAATACGAGACTAGCCAACGATGGAGAAGTTGTTCTCTAATCACTTTGGAGAAGTTGTTCTCTAGTCACTTTGGAGTTGCAATTCCAGAAGTAAGCATCGCCACCTTGTGTCAAATGTGCCAGACGTCTTTAGAGTCTCCAGTGACTTTCTTGCACCTGTTCAGAGGCAAATTTAACATGTGCAAGATTCAGCTTAACAAGAAGGCGGTCATTCACATGGGCATAAATGGCTTGAAGGACCGAATGTATACCATGTTCTTAGGGACTAAGCACGGCTCTTTGAATGAGCTCATTGATGTGGTGACCAAAGCTTATAATGCCATGCATGAGAGAGATACTAAGCGCAACACATCAAAGGGAACATATGCACTAAGAGTCTCGTACACTCCGGACAAAGGCCAGTGTCAGTGGCCTAAATAGAGGAATTAAGTGAAGAAGAATATGAGCCTGAAGAGGAGCGGGTTCACGCAGTCGAGCTAACGAGCAAGAATAATTTGAAGCCCAAGAAACTGCAACAAAGAACGTGTCCACTTAAGTTGTCAAACGTGGCCTTCGCAAAGCTAGAATTTGTCACCTATACCTATGATGCTAATATCGCTCATGAAATATTGGACGAGTTAATTGGCCAGAGAGCAATGAAGACAAACTTTGGATCTATCCCTAGCTCAGAGCAGTTAAAGGGAAAGAAGTTTTATAAGTATCATGGTATATGGAACCATCCAACAATGTATCAACGAGGGGGAAATCACAGTGAACCAAATCAGTGAAAATGCCACGCAACAGAGTAAGGCGGAGGAAGGTGTCATGGTGCACATGCTGGAGCTACAAAGGAGCAACCTGCTTAAGAGCAAGAAAACCCTGGATATCTATACATCTGAGGGCAACATAGCGAGTGCCCAACCTGAACCTATCTCCAAAGGAAAAGAAACAGTCGATTTACCAAAAACTTCCCCAGCCACATTATGCGCTCGCTACAAGGTTCATTGTGGGATGAAGGTTTCTTACAAGGAGCTAATATAGGCTATCAAGGTTTGTCCTCTGTTGGTGTCACCACCAGAGAACTACCAGCCATCTAGCCCAAAGGCAGCGAATCCACGGGACTCACATGCCTATAAAAAGATAAGGGCTGCCGAGAAATTCATGAAGCTAACTACTAGTTATGTCGAGGCATCAGGGGAAAGTTTTAAGCCATACATACCACCAGTTTCCTGGTCAATGATTAAATAGGATGTTTAGTATGTTAAAGAGAAAGGGAAGATTGAAGAAATTACTCTCAGCAGAAGAAGGAAACTGCAACGACTATATGGTGCTGCCAAAAGGGCCTCGGAGGCATTAGATATGGGGTTGATCAAACCGGATCAGTTGTCTCAAACCCCGGAGTAATTGCAAAGGTGGATGAATAGACTATATTCCAACCTAATCATTACTTTTGGAAAGCGTTCAGTCAAACCAAAGGTCATAACGGCTCGGCCTAGCGTGTTTTCTAGGATCTCCAAACTAAAACCTACTCTAGAGGTTCAGCAAGATTCGAAGAAATCAAAGAGTAGCAAGGGGCTGAAGGATGACAAGCGGGACACCAAACCTTTAGTGCTTAAAGTCTCCAGCGAGCGTCCAAATATGACCCAGCCCCTGTGATTTCATGCTAGTCGAAGGGTCTTCGATGGCAACCCAAGTCATTGGTCATCGAGGAACAGAAGAAGGCTGTTGATACATCTACAACAAGTAAGACTTTTGGCAGTTGATCAGGGGGAGACTTTGTTTCCCCCTAAGAAGTGTTGAACCTACACCTGAGGTTCCGTTCGATGAGGTTTTGGCTGCAACAGTGGATGCATTGGTCCCTACTGATCAAGTGATGGTGGACAGCCTACTAGCCGTTGGGAAAGCCGACAACGACAATTACGAGGAGCTTGTCGATTACGGAGATGATGGAGATGTCACCGAAGCATGGGAGAGTGACATCATGGTTAACATGGTGGTTGTGCTCCCTGCTAAATTTGCAGCTCCTACACCATCATCCCTCGTGTTGCAGGCATCAAAGGCGATGGTGCTCGCTCACATTGGACATGGTAATACCATTGCATTAGTAAAAAAATGAAGAAGGGGTTAAGCCTCAACCAGCGTTGGACTCATCATTAAGTAAGACCTTCATGTTGTTCCTAAAACCTACCTTGAATATGGCTATACACATGAAACCCTTCTATATCACTGCTAATATAGGAGGCATACAACTCAACAAGATACTCGTGGATTCAGGGGTAACTGTGAACATTATCACCATCCAGGCAATGGCCTTGGTTGGCATTCCTAAATCAGCCATCCAAGACACATCCTTGAATGTCCGAAACTTTCAGGGGTCAATTTCCAAGACATTCAGCATTATTTTTCTTCATGTGTAGGTGGGTCCTGCTGCGGGCACTCAGACCTTTTTCGTGGCAGAATGTACTACTTCATATAGTGAGATTTTGAGCAGAGACTAGATCCATAAGAGTTATTCTGTACCTTCTTCCCTGCACCAGTAGTTGGTACCTTGAAATATAGAGACAAAAGAAGTTGAGGTCATCGATATTGACCCTCGTCCATATTTCTTTTCTTCCAATGCATTAGAGGTCAGTTACTACAATGGAGATTTGTGTTTGTTGGAGGTTTACGACGTCAACGACGACAAGGGTCGCCCCGTGGGAGGACGACTTCTGAATTAGCCAAATGGGGCATTATATAGGTCGTCGAGGATACTGAGCGGCCTTACACTGTTGAGCTACCTGCTACACCACGTAAATGATGGAGCCTCTGTCGAGTATAAAGGTAGAGACCTTTTTTCTCTCCACGAGCGGCTACACAATTGCTTGCTGGATAAGCAAGCTTACAAGCAAGTTTCGATAGTTGCAGCGTTGGAATATGTGGATGACAACGTGTTACATGAATCTGAGGAGGAGGAGGTGATTGTTAGGTCTATAATTACGATATAATTATGTGTCTAAACTCATGCTTATTGCTTACCTTTTGTTAATAAAGTATCATTTTTACTATGTTTCCTTGTTGTGCTAGGAAAGTAGGAGTCGGTGAGGAAACACTCGAATAGATGGAATCTAATCACTTTTTAGAGAAGTCAAGCAAGTTTCCTAATCCTTTGGAGAAGATGGAGCAAAATTGAGAAAATGACAAAAAGTCAATGGTCGATCAACAGTCAACCCCGGCAAGTCTTCGTCGGTCAATGGCAAGGTCAAGTCAAGTTGGGCCAAGGCCTCAAGACCCAAACTCACTTGGAAGATATTTTGAGAAGATGAGTGCACATGCAAGTTACATGACTTGGGATGAGTCACACCTCTTGGACCACTTAAATCTTAAAGTTCAAGATCATGTTTAAACATCTTACTTTGAATTTTAAAACACCAAAATATCTCATCTCCTTAGGTAAGGTCGAGCTCCCCTCTCCTACACACACATCACACTTCATTTTCTCATTTTCTTTAGTTTTACACTCTCTCTAGACTCCTTATCCTTATCTCAACCCTCTAACACTCTTTTCGACCTCATCTCCTCCCTTTCTAGGCCAAAACACCTCCATAATCACCACCATTAGAGACCTAGCTCTTCACTATCTTAGGTAGATTCGAACCTCTCAACTACCATAGCATCACTTTGGTCTATTTTGGGTGTTCCTCCTCTCATATTTGTGTCTAGGGTTTGGTTTAGTCTTTAGAGTTTAAAGGAGTAGGAAGTGATCCTTCTTTTTCTTGGTTCCTTGGAATTTTAAGGGCTATCATTACCTCCTCTTGAAGATTTGTTGCAAACTTGGAGTGAAGAAGGGAAGCTAGAAGCTTTTGAGTCATTAGGTGGAGCTTTGGCTAAAAGGGACTCTTGATTATTTCTTTTCTCTTCTTATTTTGAGCATGTATCTAGTCTTGTATTTCATTATGAGTAGTGATTAGTTTTAATTGGGAGGCTAGAGTTAGAACTCTAGCCATGTGATGTGAACAAATGATGTCTTGGATTATGTATGATTTATGGTTCTAGTGTATATTGCGTGAACATGTGTTTGTGGATGTTTTTGTGCGTAAGCTTCATATATGGTTTCACCTATGCATGTGTTAACCTTATCTAAGTTAATATATGTATTGAGAGAACAAAAATGGGACCTTAGTTGAATTAGCTACTCACTTAAGACTAGATGAGCATGTAAACATGATTAGGGTCTATTCCGAGAAGGTTTACCTTAAGGTTTGATTTCCTCAACACTAGGCAAGGACAAGAGCTTCCTTGAGTCTCAATATACTTGAGGGACTCTAGTCAAGGACACATTGAATCGAGAGGTTATTATGGCTACTAGTAGGGTCTTCCAATACGTAACTCAAAAGGTACAGATTAGGAGATTCACTTAGACTTTCTCCCGGGTCCTCCAATAGAGGTTCAGGAAAAAGAACCTTCCACAAGAATCATATAGTACATTTGTTTGCTTCACTCACATGACAGACGGTCAAGATGTAAGCCCAAAATTGCTTAGGTCTTGGCCCCGACTCGCTAAATACTTCAATGTTGGGATCAAGTCGTCTAAAGTCCAAAATGACATAAGAACTTGGGTTCAAAACCAAACGTGACCCAAAAGTTCTCAACTTGGACATCAACTTTCGTGAATGGACTTTAATTCACCTATATAAACCGGGACATTGTTTGAATATCATATGGTTAGCAGAGATTTTTCTAGTCGACCATTCTTCTTAATATTGAATTTGTTTGCTATTTTAGTTTCCGCATCTTAGTGTAATCAACCAACCAACCATCATTTAATAAATCATCATAATTTAATTATCCCTTGCAATGCTAAGTCTCTAAAGAACTTGGTAGTGTGAGATACGCATCCACATTTTACTTTTAATTTAGCGTCAAGTCGTGTCTAGTTAGTCATAGTTTTTGTGCTAATCATTTTGAGCTAGGGAGTCTAAGTGGATAATCCTCGTGGGATGACACTCGATTTCCTACATATACTAAAACTTAACCTCGTATACTCGCGGGTAAGAGAAAATTTACTTAGCCTTAGACTAATTAATAGTTAAAAGGTTGAGGGGATAAATCTCTCCAATAGTGATCCAATTGGCCCCAACAGCTTTGGATGGTACTCCACCTAAAGTGAAGGGCCTCATCGAAAAGATCAACTTGGGGACTACAGAAGAGCCAATGTATGTACCCATCAGTATTTTCCTAGAGCTTGAAGAAAGAAAGAGGATTATTGAGTTGTTTCAAGAGTTCAAAGATTGTTTCGCTGAAAAGTACGAGGACATGCCCGGTTTGTCGCCAGACTTGGTATGTCACAAGTTGCCGATATTGCCAGTGAAGCAGGAAATGCGAAGGATGAATACGAAAATGACAATTCTAGTAAAAAAGGAAGTCGAGAAGATGCTCAAGTTAGGCATCATTAGGGAGACCAAGTATAACGAATGGCTATTGAATATCATCTCAGTCAAAAAGAAAAATGGGAAGATGAGAGTTTGCTTCGATCACAGAGACCTTAATAATGCAACGCCAAAAGATGCATACCCAATGTCGGTGGAATATTTGCTTGTTGATTCAGTGGCTCGCCATGAGATACTTTCCTTCATGGACGATACTGTAGGTTATCACTAGATCCCTGTAGCCGAAGAAGACAGGCACAAGACTATTTTCCAGTCTCCAGGCTTTGCTGGAGTGTTTGAATATATGGACATGCCTTTTGGATTGAAGAATGCATGGGCAACTTACCAGAGAGCCATGCATTTTATTTTCCATGATCTCTTGGAAAAAAGAATAGAGGTATATATCGATGATGTGGTGGTTAAGTCTAAATGGAGGCAGGACCACGTGGACGATTTGAGGCAAGTATTTGAGCAGTTGAGAATGGATCCCGCTAAGTGCGTCTTTAGCATCCAGGCAGGGGACTTCTTAGGTTTCTTGGTCCATTAATAGGGAGTAGAAGTGTTGATGACAAGAAAGAGGTCGTGCTCAATGCTAGTCCTCCAAGGACTAAGAAGGAGCTTCATTGCTTGCTTGGAAAGATTAACTTCTTACACTGGTTTATTGCAAACGTTACCGATAAGACTAAACCATTCTCGCAATTACTCATGCTTCAAATCAGAAGGATTTAGTGTGGGAGCCTATACATCAAGAGGCTTTTGACACTATTAAGCAATACCTCGTTAACCCACCAGTATTGGGGCCTTTGAGGCCTAGAGGGCCTCTCAAGTTATACATCTCAACGATAGAGGGGTCAATAGGTAGTCTATTGGTACAAGACGATACTACTGGCACTAAGCGAGCCATCTTTTACCTTAGTCGGACCTAAACCGATTGTGAGACCAGGTATTCCCCAATAGAAAAACTATATCTTGCTCTTTACTTCTTGGGGTGTAAACGGAGGCACTACATGTTGTCATTCACCACTTGTGTCATTACCCAGACAGATCTAGTGAAGTACATATTATCAAGGCCTATTCTCAGAGGCTGGATTGGAAAATGGATTTTGGTTCTATCTGAATTATCGCTGCAGTGTGTCCCATAGAAAGCAGCCAAAGGCCAAGCAATTGCCGATTTTCTAGCTTACCACCTGGAGGCTTAGGATGTCAAGGAATTAGAGTTGGTACACATAACGCTCCCACCATGGATGTTATACTTTGATGGATTGAGTACTAGCACTCTCGTTGGGGCAAGCATAATGCTAGTTAATCCGGAAGACACCACATTTGTTTATTATTTTCGTTTGGACTTCCATTGCATCAATAATCAGGCAAAGTATGAAGCATTGATAATAGGGTTGGAAATTCTACTTGATCTGGAGGTCACCGACGTACACATCATGGGTGCTGATTATTCGACAACTCGAGACTAAGTATAGAGCTGATGTTATCCTCGAGCTGTACACTAAGCGAGTGGGGGAGCTATTAAAGTTGTTCACAAAGGTTACCTTGGAGCACATCCCTCGTGATCAAAATCAAGCTACCAACGAGTTAGCTCAACTAGTTACTGGCATTAGTCTCCGAGACGACGTCCACGAACGTATCCTGAAGGTCAAGTGACAGACTTTGCCTTCATTCATGGTAAGGAAAGAGGATAACGATGACTGGTATATGGCAGCGTTAGACCATATTGATGTGGATTGGAGACAACCTCTTATTTCTTACCTGCAAGATCCTAACACAGTGTCGGACAAGCGAACACATTTCCTTGCCGTCAACTACATACTCAAGAACGACGAGCTACTTTGGTGAGGCGAGGAATGTGTATATCTCTGTTACATTCATGGAAGAGAAGCTAAGGATTTGATGCAGGAGGTACACTTAGGGGCATCAATGGCACATCAGGCAGGTCCCACAATGAGATGGTTCCTATGTCGACATGGTTATTATTGGCTAAGCATCTTGAAGTATTGCATTGCTTTCACTAAGGGATGTGAAGACTGCTAAGCTCACGGGTCAATCAACCATCTTCCTCACATCCCTATGTAGCCTATCATTAAGTTTGGGCCTGCTTATGGTTGGGCATTAGACATGATTGGAATGATCCATCCTCATTCTTTAGAGGGACATAAGTTCATCATGGTGACCACAGATTTCTTTACTAAGTGGGTGGAAGATAAGCCTTTAAAAGTGGCTTCAGCGTCGACAATCCAATAGTTCTTATTCGAGGATATTATCCCCAAGTTTAGTATTCTAGAGTACTTTGTCTCAGATAGAAGGGCATCATTTATGTCAGGGGAGGTCGAGCAATTGATGACAGACCTTAACATCGAGTTCCTCCACTCGTCTCCCCATTATGCTCAGTCCAATGGTCAGGTGGAGGCTAGCAACAAGCTCATCTTGCACATTCTCAAGAGGATATTCGCTGATAACACTAGATTATGGCATTAAGCGTTATTCAACACACTTTAGGCATACCAGAAAACCAAGCATAATCCTACAACCATCATACCATATGCTCTCATGTTTGGTCACGACGTTGTTCTACCTATGAAAATAAACGTTCAGTCTCTAAGAGTGATGGATCAGCATAACCTGATAGACGAGGATTATGTTCAGGTTATGTAGCAAGAGCACAAGGACTTAGATGAACAATGGATCGCGACTCTTGACAGTTTGCCCGCTGAAAAGAAACGAGTAGCTCGTTCATACGACAAATGTATCAGGGGAAAAAGTTACGCGGAATGTGAGTTAGTATGAAAAATAGTCTTACCCATTGGTGAGAAAATAGAAGGTCATGGCAAGTGGTCCACCAAATGGGAAAGCCCATACGTTATCGATACAATCCTTAGGAAAGGAGCAGTCCGATTTCGAGACAACGATGGCACAGTTCACAGGAATCTCATAAATATTCGTTTTCTTAAGAAATACTTCACACCGGTGTGGGAATTTGAAGACCCGCCAAGTATAGAGTAATTGAGTTTGTCCATGCTGGCTCGCTAGCCTTCTAAAGGCTTGGTTCTCGCTTGCTTGTTGAAACTCAAGGGGAAATCCATATACCTTACTTATTTTAAGGCCAATCACCGTGGCCAAATTTTTGCACAATTTTTGTTTCAACATTTTTGTTGTACTTCTGCTAAGGCCAATTCTCGTGGCAAAAAACTTTTGTATACCAATTTTTCATAATAATAAAAATTTGTATTTGGTTTTGGTCGAACCAGTCGTGGTTTAAAATCGTGCTAAATATTTTGTTCTAGCTAGAAATGAACAAGGCATATATTTCAACTGAATGGGATCGAGTTTTATTTAAAGAGGCTTCGCGGCCTTAAACTCTGATACTATACATAAAATAAAAACTACAATATGGCCAAATATAGTGACCTAAAACAAAGAGAACAAGCAAGAAGTAGTCGATCAACGACTCGTCAGAGCCCTTAGGTATATCATTAGCGTTGATGACGCTAGATCGGTCTTTGAATGTGTTTGGTTCCAAACATGGTAGGTCACCCGAACTCATATCTCACCTCACCCCACATCTTCGCCACTAATCCACAGTTTTCCTTTGTAAGGAAACATTTTTGGAACAGACTGCTTTGAAGTCTCTCTAGATACATCTCTCCTCAAATCAGAGAAATTTATAGTAGCCACGACCGAAGATAGAGTTGGGACCGACTCCCCTTTGAACCTGGATGTCTCCAAGTTCTCTGGGGCAACCACACCATTGAAAAACTTAGGCATAAGTATTGTCACTTAAGTAGAGGCTAAAGAGAAAGGGATCATGAGGGAAGGCTATTAGGCAAAGCCAAAAGAAGAGAAATAAGAACGACAATTTCTTTGTGCTGAGGCTTGAATGGTTTCCTTGACGATCTTTTCTTGGTGATGATTGTATTTATAATGGCCAAACCCTAGTAACTCTTCATTGAAATGAAACATCATTTCATCGATTCAACGCACCTATTTAATAGGTGCAGACATGGACACAACAGTACATGATCCCCATTTAATCCAAATTTCATCATTTCCAAGGAAGGCAGTTGAATGCTATTTATTAG
The DNA here is from genome assembly GCA_946800695.1 of Geum urbanum. Taxonomy (NCBI): domain Eukaryota; kingdom Viridiplantae; phylum Streptophyta; class Magnoliopsida; order Rosales; family Rosaceae; genus Geum; species Geum urbanum. The sequence continues at coordinate 37,803,398 of OX327016.1, forward strand.
TGGTGATCATATAGAGTACGTGCATAATGAATCTAAACTTTAAACAGACCATTAGTGGGTTGGACTTGATTAAGATTAAAACTAATTAAGTTTGTTACAAAAACTGGCCCAACCCTGGGACCGATTACAAAATACTGGAATTAAACTAAGTCTAGATAAGCCGAGCCGAGAATTTGATCTCAACTTTGGCGTGTTCGTAGTCCACCCAAGCTTTGGTAAGTGCCATCTTGAACTCCTTAGTGTCCTTTTCGGTATCCTTTAAGTCATCAATGAATAATGTGGTGTGCTCCAGCAGTGTTGCTGCCTTGTCCGCACTGGCTGGAAATTCTCTCGCATCTTAGCCACATCGACTTGCAGTTTGGCGAGATCCGCTTATTTTTGGGAAAGAGCGTTGTTCTAAGTTGAGACCTTCTTGAAGTAGGCCATGAGCTGGTTGTGGTTTCCATACAAACCCTGTGCTTGAGTCAGCCGCATGTGCTTGTAAAAGCGAGTCTTTTTGTTCAACCATTCTACCCGTTGTTGGAGGTTCTTTAGCTCCTTGAGTTTTTCTTCAAATGAGTTCAGGGTGGAAGCGAGAGTAGTGGGTGCATTCAACTGTGAGAACATAACCTCGATCAGGGTTTCTCAAGGATGTCTGGCGAGTCGAGGTCTGCGTCTTGAAGGTCTCGAAGAATGGCTTTGGCGAGAGAAACTTCGAGCGGCTCAGGCTTGACGGAAGCAACTTTCTCCAAGTGACCCAACAACTTCTTAATTTTGGGAGATGCTACTACAACAGGAGGGTCAGGGCCGACTGAGGTGGAGGTTGATGAGCTCGGGAAACCCAGCAAGGGGTTTTGCGAAACACCCTGGTTGAGGGTGTTGATTGCGACTTGTAAAGTAGCCATGGCGACATCGAGGTTTTCGTCTTGTTAGGGGTTGGCATCCTATGATGGCTGATCAGCCTGTTAAGAGGCTGGGAGTCAAAATATAGGTCAAGAACAAAGTGTTGAAGGGAAACTTACTAGACTCGGGCGGTGCAGCGGAGTTACTGGCTCCGTGGTAGTTTTTGCAACGGGAGTCTCCTCAGAAGTATGCACAAAAATAAGTTCTTTCAAGGCAGAAGAGCTTGAAGCCTCTGCATCATGAGTGGAGGGCGTGACATTCTAGTTGACATGAAAGCCACTTAGTGAATGAAAGTATGGAAAGGGGAACATGTGTAGTAAATCCTTCAAAAATACCTACCTTAAAACCTGGGTGAGTATCATCTCTCGCTTGAGTGTCTCCCACCTGATCTCCACTCGTGAAGTGTCCACTCGTTGGATCTCCCTCACCTGTTGTTGTCCTTCTTGGGTTGTTTCCTCTTGTTTTGGTTCCGCTGGAATACTGCTCGCTGGAAGGGGAATTTTTAAGTTCCCAGCCGCCTCATTAGTATCAACTTCCCTTTCAAGGGGCAGGTTGACCGAAGAGTTCACCTTGGGATGGAGCTCCTCGGGAATTACATCCTACATCAATTTAGGCTTAGCCGAAAGGTGCAGTAAAACATCATATAGTTCTCAAAACGTTGAAAAGGTTACCTTAGTGATCACTATCATGGGGATGTCTTGGGCATTTTCCTCGGGAGGCAGTAGAGCCGACCCAGTTGGGGTAGTCTCAGGTAACTCGGCTTCAACATTATCACATTGTTCCTCACTTATTGTAGGAGACTGTGGGATGACAAGTTTGGCTACCCCGAAGAAAGTGAGTTCCCGATACTGGTCATCCCAGTGAGATATCGCTGCTTTATCTTCTTCTCTAATCTCTTCATCTCCTTTTTCTCCAGCATCAGATGGGGGAGTAGAGGAAGACCAACAGCTGGGCGATAGTGTAAGTAAGCAAGAGGTGTCTCGTTGTCCTCTTCCTCATCGAAATCATCAAAGACGACAGTTCATCGCCGTTTAGGGGTCGCTAAAAGGAAACATAAGTGAAAATACTGAGTATCTATCATAGCGGCTTAATCAACATGTAGATGGGAGGTGACTTACTGAGTGGGTTTCTTCTTCTTCCTCGCTTTCGCCCTCTCTTTCAGTATCGAAGAGAGTCTGTGCTTTTTTCTTGGGGGGAAAGGGTCCCATCCTGCCATCAATTAGGTCTGCATCAACATCCTCGTTGGCGTTGTGGGCCTAGCAAAATGGCAGGTATATAAGCACCAACATATATGGTTGCAAATCAAAGAAAAATAATACAGCATTTGTATGGAGACGTACTCGTGGCTAAATTAGGGTTGCAGGAAGCCTCCGCTTCGGGGAGGGGGGGGAGTAAGATCGTCATGATCACTCTTGAGAACTTCTTTATCAGCTGCAGAAATGAAGAAGGTTGAGAAGCTCTTGAAGATCCTCACAAAAATGGCAGTGGAGGATTAGTTGTTCAATACTTCCTAATGGCAGGATCATCAGAGACTGTAAGTCTTGGTCAATCCAAAAAAAGGCAGCAACGTACCTTCAAGATAAACCTCGGTTGGACACACTTGAGGACTTCTTTATCAGCTATAGAAAAGAAGAAGGTTGAGAAGCTCTTGAAGATCCACGCGAACATGATGGCAGAGGATTAGTTATTCAACACTTCCTAATGGCAGGACCAAACACTGTAAGTCTTGGTCAATCCAAAAGAAGGCGGCAACGTGCGTTCAAGAAAAACCTCGGTCGGACAGACCATGGTTGGGAATCCGAATTCACGTGCATCGTCAGGGTCGGGAAAGGCATTGGACCTCTAGGAGGTATACCGGTTAATTGAACAAAGGAGGGGAAGCGGAGTACCTTGAGCCAAACCAAATGGCCTGACAAAATGGTTAGGTGCATAAAGCTCATACCCCAGAGTTGCTTCCGGAACTCGCAAATCCATGAAAGTGATGCTTTGGATAAATAATTATCTTGGCTGGCTTGGCTTGGTCTGGAGAAAGACAGAACCCACTGCTCAGCTCCTCTGGATAGCGTCGGCCTAGGATGAAGCTGACTGAATCCTCTGAAAAATCCTCTAGCGTGTAGAAGAAATTAAAGCTGGAAAAGTAGGTAAGGGGGTCAAAGTGGAGGGGCCTGGTTAAAGTTTTCCCCAGAAGCCAATCTTCCCTGAATGATTTTGCCTCGGAGTGGCGGAAGATTGGGAAATAGACCTATATCTATATGTCAAGCATCCATAAAGGTTTGGTGACCTTGTACTGCAGTGGCTCTAGCAAAATTCACCCCAGGCTTCTGTAGAGGTATTCTAGAACTAATTAGGCAAGCCCGATTCTGACCCTATTGAACATTGCCTTAGCGATCCGGGTTCAGCTCGAGATGATTTTCTCTAAAGAGGTGCAGAAGACGAAATTGCAAAGCCAATATTCTAAAAAGGCGATTCATCTTTGGTCTCCATCGGGTCCTTGGTAGTACTTCCACCAGGCAGTGTAGGAGTGAACGAAGGCTTTGAGGTCTATACATGCTTTGGCATTGAGACAATAATGGTTCAGATCGCCATGTTCGTACGGAATGGCGATGGTAGGTAGCCCGAAGATTGCAACCATATCAAGTAGGGTAATGCTCATATCCCCACATGGAAACTTGAAAGTGTTACTCAGATCCCATAAACACTTAGAAGCAACGAGAGACACTCGATTGCCTCTAGGAGGAAGAGAGAAACATAGTATCAGGAAGGGAGCGATTCCAGCGACTTCCCATTTCCTGAGTCAATTTTGTTGCGGGTTTTGTTCCACTTGATTTCCTCTTTGAGAACAGTGGGCCATTTCCCCAGTTTGCACTCGACATCTTTACGCTCCCACTAAAGCAACAAAGTGCTTTCTAGATGGAAATTGAGTGCTTCTTGACAAACGGGAGATAAGAGGGTTTCGATTAGAGCCGGGTGGAGCGGCATTTTAATGAAAGGAACGAGGCGAGCTGTGTCGTTATTTGCCAATCGGAGCAAGATGGTGGTGCTTGGTTTCTTTCAAATAACTATTGTGCGTATGTCGGTGGCGAAGGCCTGGGCATTGTCCTCGTTGAGGATGGGGTCGGATTTGGTCTTATGCGGAGGCATTTTTTTTATGGGTTTAGATGGTTGAGTTTTGATCAGAAAGTATAAAGCTTTGCAAGGAAGTTTTGGGTACTTCGAAGATTAAGAGGAAAAGGCAGAATGAGTGTTTCGAATCGTGTGCACTACTGACGGTCGTGCGGCTTCCAGTAGGTGTGATGTCATAGAGGCGCGACATTTTAAGGGTGGTGAAGTGAAAGGGTGAAACGAGTCAAAAGTTGTCTTTTGGTCTTAGACGACGGTTTGCAATTTCAAACCTCTTTGATTACATCTGGGCCTTATCCCGAGGTTTGAGGGGTAATGTTTGGACACAAAATCAACATTCTTTATTTTGTGGATTAATCACAATCTTTGGGCTGACACTTGCGGCCTACGCAAGTAAAGCTTTTCTTGCGGGAGAAGGAATCCTGAATGATCTTGACAATCTTAGATGGATTGGGAGAAGGAAGGTTGATGATTCTTGGTAATTAGAGTTATTTAATGATATCAATTTCTAGAGTCTTATGAAAATTACGACAATTAACTATATGATGTCTATAAATAGAGGAAATCGTTATGCAATCGACACGGACAATCATACATATAATTTGCTCTCGGCAAACTCAAAGTCTCCTCGCGAGAAAAACCCTACCTCTGGCGATTCAAGGATTCTCACCTGACAGGGCGTGAGGCATTCGAAGATTCAAGGATGTAACCACATGTGTTCTCAACAATCACCAAGGAGATTGGTCTTCTTTGCATTGGACAAGGTGTGTAAAACATCGATTTTTGTGGTTCAGTGACGAGATCACAAAGCAAGTCCTAGACCACTAGGCAAAAAGAATCCATCGAATAGGGTTGGCGATCTCCCCGTCCCAATCACTTCTTAGAAGATCATGGGGGGTGCAACCGACGTTTAATGTTCTACCCATGGCAGTAGAACACCTAGCACACGCATACACGTGAAAAGAGATAGTTTGAGACTTCTCCAGCTTCCTGAGAATTCTGTAGCCAAACAGAACCTAGATCATAGATTATCCCCTTGCACATTTGTGTTCCACACATTGTAGAATTACTCCCAGTATCTTAACAATACAAGACCATGTTTAACTTGCAAACTTTAGGAGGACAAAACTTGGATCCAAACTCAATTGAATGTCAAGGTCCAAACTACTTCTATTTATACAACTTTCGATTTGTAACTTTACAATTGAGACCACCTGTCTTATAGACCATGAGTTGAAAATCAACTCTTCCAAAAATGAATCAAAATGAAAATCGTTTGGTTATCTAATTTTATTAAGTAAATGGATGGTTATTGTGAATTTTAATATTACACTAACAACCGTCTATTTGTTTTGCAAAATTTAATGAACAAACAATCTCCGATTTAACCAAATTTTTGCATATATGATCATTACAAAGTAAATTATATGTTAGGTGGTTTTGATTATAAATTCACAAACTAAAATTTGTATAAATGGGAGTAGTTTGGACCTTGGCATCCAATTGAGTTTGGACCCAAAATTTTTGTCCACTTTAGAATGAGGATACTAATCAAAATCTTGAAGAAAATTGCATCAAGCTCCTTATTGTAATGGCAACTATCAATTTCCAATTAGAACTCATATGACTATAATGTTGTGTTTGGATAGAGGTAGAATGAGAGCAATTTAATTAAATTCCAAGAATTTAGAATTCTAACACTTAATTTTTTATGTTTGAATAACTTATTTAACAATTTAACAATTCCTCTATTTTAAAAATCAAGAAAATTGAAGACTTAAATTCCTCCATTCAATTCCCTCAAAATGAGGTATCATTTTACAATTCTCTCAAATCATTCTTAAAAATTTGTAATTCTTGTTATTATTAAATTTCTTTATGAAAAAATTCAAACGCGAGAATTCACAAAATGACGTAATTTAAAATACTGGAATTTTAATTTCCGTAATTTGTCAATTCCTATAAGAATTAAGAATTTTTCATCCAAATAGATCGTAAAAGAATTACATATTGAAACAAATAACACAACGAAAGGCTCAATTTTCTAGACTACAATATAGTTGTTCATACTTCATACATATTCCAAAGATATTCCTAATTCACCAACAAAGTCTGCAGGGCCGCTATTCAACAAAATAGAGGCTTTCTTGTATATAGTGGCTTACTGGTATATCTAGGAATTGTGTGACACCTGTGAATCTGTACCTGGCAAATCAAAACCTCCAGAATCTCTTCTGTCTGGCAGCGAACTTGGACAATGTGCTTATTGCAGAAATAAAATTTGGATGGAACACAGGTATAATTATGATATTATTCCTGAGTGAAACAAATTGAAGCCTCTCTAGTGTTTCATAGCCACTTCTTTCTCCAACTGGGAGATCTTTTGTCACTGGATAACAATCTCGGAAGACTTAACAAACTATTAACCCGTGTAACACCTTCTAATGCTGACCAATCATCATCCGTTGAAATGCACTCGGCTAGACTTCTCTTAGACTGGCCTTCCAACTTTGTGGGAAGCTTTTGCTCTGTTGACTCGGTTACAGGCATGATCTCGTCGGAGCATCGTATAGTACCGGAATGCTCAAGAGCAATGGCGGAATCACTGTGTTCCAAATCACTAGCTGAGTGTTCGAGAGCAATGACATGAGAATTCACAATTTCTGAATCCTCGGTGCTACAATCTGTAATAGCTATCCTCCCCATTCCTTCTTCGTTATTTACTGTCACTTCACTCTCCATCAAAGCCTCATCAGCTACAGACAACTGTTCTAAAAAGAGGCATACAACAGCACAATCATCATTCTTGGACGTTGGGTATTTAAGCCTCCAAGCTCTAACAGCACAATCTACAAGAGCCCTGGCTGCTGTTGTGTGACTAGGGGCAGAAGCCACAATTTCGATTGCTTCCTTATTTGACAGGACATCCCAGACCTGCAGGACGTAAGGTTATTGCTCCATTTTTACTGGCAAGAGACCAAATATATAAACAAAACTTACCCCATCGGTGGCAAGTATAATGAATTCATCTTTTTCCGTAAGCTGGTGGTAGTAAACATCTGGAACAGAAATTAATCCAAAATCCTTAAGACAGAAGTCCCCAAAGGCTCTAGCCATAGCTAAACCAGGAGAATCGTTATTAGGCAACCAAACACGGGCAACTTCTGGCTCATCCTGCAACGCAAATACCCTTCCTTTGCATTGGTGAATCCTCGCAGCTTCCCCTATATACAGAATAGACATAACATATTTATCAATATTCTTCTCAATCAGTAGTTCAGTACTCGGTAGTTCTACATAACTTTTGTAGTGTGTGCTGACAGACAGAGAGAGAGATATACTAGGAAGATCAGGCTTTAAGTCTACTGTCAATTGTACAGCAATCAAAGAGTTGTCTTTATCTCTTGTTGCCAGCACAGCTCTCGAGTCCCCAACATTTCCGAGTACCAGATTTTTACCCTGAAATAGCATACACTACAGATTAGTGCAAAATTCGTAGAAATTTCAGCATCACAAGCAGCTTGCAATATATCGAATGTTCATTTTAAAACAAAACTGGGAGGAAAAGGTGAATAGAGTAGGGATGGCTTGATTTAAGCTTCTAAGCACCCATAGTAGTGACGTTCCATGGTTATCACCATTCTGACATGTATAAAGAACTGAGTTTTCCCCAACTCTGGTATCTTTAAACCTTCAGACTTTCTTTTTTACTTTCACAGACATCTCTGTGAGTGCAGGCTTGTGTGTGTGATAGGTTCGTTTGTATACATGTACACAAATAACAGAAAGGTACAACCACATTCAAATGCATACATGTTTACGAATAAAGATAGTTAAGTGTATAACAGAAAAACATTTGAGGATTTCATGAATAATCACCTGTTTTATCAATGTAACAGCTGTCGACCCACTGCAGAAGCAATTGATTGTGGGATGCAATCTTAATTCTTTATCCATTAACTTAAAAGCCTTTAAGAATGACCTTTTTAGTGGTGCATACATGTCAGGGACATTTTCCTTGTCCTGAACCTCCATTGACTCCTTCCATTCATCATCGATGCTTGGAGATGCTGGTTCTTCAAAATGAGAATTTCCATTTGCATTTTCAGTCTTACTGAGGTCGCTGTCTGAATTAGCTTTCCACTGAGTACATAATATAAGAGGAAGAGAATCCCGAACTTTCTTCGCAACCATATGACCAAATGGACCATGGCCATCAAATACCCCACAAAATACTGTATCACTTCTTGAGATGAAATCCTGTCATATATACCATTCCAACCAACGCATCAAATTGATGTAAGTACTCAAGATTTGGGTGCTGTAACTACTCATTGAAGGATCGTAGAACAAAAAATGCTGTAAACATAATATATTCCACGGCTTGAACTAGAGTAACTAATGAAGTACAGATTCGCGTACAGACTGAGCAATTTCCGATGTTTCAAAAGAAAATTGTAACACAAATATTTCAAGCCTTCAGAATCTCAATTAGCCATACTCTACTGCCACACAGTTATCCAAGATGATCATATTCCATGAAGTACTAGAGTAGTGAATCTGCAATAACACTAAATGCAGGGCATTTGTGGTCATTCCAGTATCACAACATGCTTAAATGTATGTGTACAAGGGCTTACAACTGAGAACATGATGGAATTCATGTTGTACTAGAAAACACTATGTAACAAAGAATAAGTAAACCTTGAATAAAATAGCACAAAACAGAAATTGACCAAACAACATGATCCACTCTTCAGTTTCCTCATTTAAATACAACCCCTCTACAACAGAAGCTATACTCCACAAGTCAACCACATTACTACATCAAAGTTTCCCTATTGAGTCTCTACAAGCCTCCATTTTCTCCTCAACACCACATAAATAGCAAAGAATTGCAGCTTTTGAAATTGGGCCCAGATCAAACAATTTAATACAGCAAAACAAATATCAAAGCTTGAAACATAAAAAGAGTAATGAGCAAGTCATTTGACCAACCTCCCAAACAAGCATGGCATCTTGATTAGTTCCCTTCTTGCCCTGTCGAGTATACAAGCAAGCAACTTTGCTGCCACCATTGCTAACCAACCTGCCTGGAATCTCAATCTGATGACCCACATCTCTATCAATCACTCTTTCACCTCTTGGCTTCTTCCTCGTAATCCATCGCTTTGAGCTCTTTGTAGGAGAAGAAGAAGCACAACCATCCTCATCCACAGTGCTCAGCTCCATGTTAGTATCAATCCTCTTCCCCATTCCTTTGGAATTAGTAGAACAGCAAGAACCCATTTTTGATTACTCTATCAAATACCCAAATGCTAAAAATCGGGTCCAAAGTTGTGAAAGAATCTCACAGATTCAAGAAGGGGAGCAAAGTTTTGAACTTTGGCACAGACCCAGATAATTTAAACTCCAAACCGAACAGTATAAATGACAGCAATCAAGTTTCATTGACATTTTTTAACTCCCCTCACGCTTCTTGACCCTTGTTGTTCAAAGTCTCAACTCTCAACCTTTTTCACTCCCAAATACAAATGTAGGTGGTATAAATATAAATACTTCCTATCTGCCACCACTGGTCCAATTGCTTAACGTTTAATGATCGGTTGCATAATGTGACCTGCACCACCAGAAAAACAATTTTTTTAATTGTGGGTACCAAACACACCCTTATAATTAATTTTATTTTAATTTATTTTTTCTAAATTAAGTATATTAAGTCAAAGCATCACTCGCTTAGTCGCTCCGATTCAAAATTTCGGTCAATAAATTTTAACGTGAAAATACAACTTTAGCATATATCACTTTGCATCTTTATTTATGTATTTTAAATTTATTTTGATCACTCATTGTGTATTTAACATTAAATAGTTGGCATATCAAAGATAAAATTGTTTGTTTTTTATTTATTTATTTTAAAATTTATTTAAAAGAACAACCTACAAATAAAAGTTAAAAAAACATAAATACCCTTAAAGTTCACGAAACACTTAATTAGCTTATGATCGTTTTAAAAGGAGGGAGCAAAGTAAATTCGAAATGTATACATGAGGGAGCAAAGTGATATATATATGTCAAACATAAAAAAACAAAGTTTATAAACTGTCATATATAAGGGATCATTCCAGATATTTTCTATACCCATAAATGCAAAGATACATGCATGATAGATACTCTCAATATTTTTGTGTTGTTATTGGATTCTTAGGATAATCTAGCAAATATTATTTTTCCCTGTTGTAGTTGACCGTTGACATGTGTTTTTAGAAAATAACTTTTGTTTAGGAAAGCACGACCGGGACTAACTCATTGTCTCGGCCCGAAATTTTATTTATAAAAAATAAATAGTATATAAGTTGGGGGGACATGGACCAAACCAACCCGATCAAAATACATAATGTTATAGTACATAAGAAATACGAAACATAATGAAAACCATACAGATTCATAGAAAAAACAAAATAACAACACATATGCAAACTAACAAACTTGGTACGCTGACATTGAAGCCAAATCCCGACCATAAGCTTCGGGGAAGAAATTTAGGCACCTCACACCACCAAATCCATCCATCATGAGTCGCACTATAACGAGCGAGACAATTTGCTACTGTATTTCCTTCATGAAAAGTATGAGTGATTTTTGTTTGGGCACGAAATAAAATATCTTTTATTGGGTTTTGAGGGTTGGATTGAGCAAGCAGCTCGTGTAGAACATGACAGTTCAGATTGTAATGGGCTGGAGAAAGCTAATCCATGCAGCTTATTTCTAATCCTATAGTGGGTATAACTCTTTTGTGAGAGTTATTGGTTAGATCACAGACGGGATGGTTGATCAATTAATGTTATGGTGCAAGTCTGGCTACACAGGAGTTCCAAGTGAAATGGGACACGAACACGCTCTTCTATATAAATAGTTGAAAAGCGATTGGAAAAGGATCCTCCATCAAATACATATTTTGCTCTCAACAAACTATCATTCTCGTCAGAGAAAAACCTTGCAACTGGCGATCAAGAGAGTTGTCACAGGAAGAGTGAGATTCTTTCGATTCAAAGACGCAAAACCCTGCAACCAACGATCAAGAGGCTTGTTACCAGGAAGAATGAGAGTTTCGAGATTTAAGGACGCAACACCCAGTGTTCTCAACACCGCATCAAGGAGATTTCTCAGTTTTATACCAGGAGGAGTGTAGAGTATCGATTTATGTGGCTCAGCTAGAGACACGAAAATCGCAAGTCCTAAGTCCTTAAGCAAGAATGATACATTCAGGCTAGGTTGGTGTTCTCCTTGTCTAAATCACTTATCAAGAAGTCAGTAGCCACTAGCTCATAAATCAACATTCTGTCGCGAGACGGTAGCACGTCAGCGCACGAGACATTATCGAAAAAAGAAACAATTTACGAGATCTCTCAAGTCCGCTGAGAAATTTTGACATTAAACAATTTTAACATTCATTAATCTAACTAAATGCATACGATCCAACAAAGCCGCAACGGGACTAAAACAGGAGTCTTGATATAATGTAAAACCAGAGTTGAATCTGTCTCTCATCAAACATTATGACATTACTTCCTCCAAGCCACCTCAATAGCCTCCACTATGGCTCACACCTGTGCATCAAGAGCACTAATAACATAATGATGATGAGAAAAACTACCCAAAAAACTATCATTTACATCTTGAAAAACACCACCATACCCCACAGTCATAAGATTCGTAAAAGACCCATTCATATTTATTTTAATCCAATCAGCATCAGGAGGCACCTATTTTACTGGAACATAATTCTTTGCACACTGCCTCAAAGGAAAAACACCCAACACACTAAATGAGATGCAGCAGCAAAAGATCAAACAACAGTCTCCTCAAAGGAAAAAAAGACATATTGCTTGAATCTTAGGCCATTAAACATAGCTCCATCGTACCTTATTTTGTTTCTTTCCGTCCATTCGCACCAAAGCATTGTGCAAACACCCATACACCATACACCCCAGTTGTTTGGTGGCTTTAAAAGTACCAGAGAACAACTGCATGTCTGCATCAAAGAATAATTAATGTCATAAGGGCAATTAAAAATTGCAAAAAGCCATTGCCAAACCTCTCTGACAGCCATGCACGTCCAAAATAAATGGACCACATCTTCACTTTCATTCATGCAGAGAGAGCATCGTGAGGAAAGAGAGATCCCAGTTTTTTGAAACGAAGCATCCACTAATACTCTCCCAGGTAAGACCTTCCAACTAATTATATTTCGACGAGGAGGTAAACTGGTTGACCATATTTTTGTAGACCATGAATGCAACTGATCATTGTATAGGGACCTTAAATGAATAAGCATCCCTCGCAGACAATAACCCCGAAGAAGAATTGGACCAAACCAACTGATCTTTCACATTGATTCGAGGAAGAGTCATAGCCAAAACTTCATCTGTAATCACTGGGAACTAAGCGATTAAATTTTCAGGAAGGTTCCAGGCTCCATCCATAATATAATCTTTCACAGACTCCCGCAAATAAGGCTTAATCATCGGATTAATTTGAAGCATTGTTGACAACCTGCAATCCAACCAATTATTATGCCAAAAAGAAACGTCTTCACCATTCCCTACCACCCAATGAGAATTTATATAAATTTCAGGTCATTGCTTACTAAAACCTGGCCAAATTGACGAACTCTGGTAAGTTGAATATGGCTCTAACCCCTTCTTCAAAAAACGGCGTCTCAAAAACGTAGTGGCTAAAGAATCACCCACCACCACTCCCCACGCTCTCTTCAGAAGCAGACTATCATTAAGCTTTACCAAATTTTTTAAGCCCAGACCCCCATTCTCCACAGGCTGACAACAAACATCCCAAGACTTCCCCTTCGCTTTGGATCACCTAACCAGAAGAAATTCATCGTCCAACCTTGGACTTTGGTGAGAAGAGCCTTAGGCCAAGCATACACTTGGAAACTGTAAATTAACACACTTTGAATAACGGAAGTAATGAGCTGTAGTCGAGCTGCCTAAGACAACTGTAAACTCATCCCCGATGACAATTTACTCTTTATTTTATCCGCAATGGTCTGAAAATAAACTGGCTTAGGAACACCTTTAAATATAGGAACTCCTAAATAAGTAAAAGGCAGAGAACCCTCCTGAATTCCAAGTTGATGTTGAATAGCAGTAGCCCTAGAGCGAGCAAATCTTCCCAAGTAGACCTTAAACTTTGAAAATGACATCAAAGATATCAGCTGCATTGTGGGGAGTGAAGTCTTATTTGCTAGTCCGTCTCAACAAACTAAGGAATGGTTTTGGTTTGGGGTTTTAGTGGCAGTGGATTAAGTATACAAGACAGAGGGAGAGTAGCTAGATGCATTGTCATCTTCATGATTTTTCTGATCATGATATTTGCTATGATGTGAATGACGTCTTTAAGTTCGTCAGGGAATGGAACAAAATGTTGGAACATCCTCCTAAATCCTAATCCTTGTTCATCAATCCAGCTTGCAGGTGGACCTAGAGTCTCTGGTTCAGGTGTTAGTCCCAGTCTGCTTTGTTCTACTATTTGGAGTTTGGCGAGTTATTATTAATCCCTATGTGGCTCCATCTCCGACCATTTGGTGCACAGTTGACGTAGCTTTGCAATGTTTGGAGCACAACCAGAGGCGGAACCAGAATTTGTAGTGAGAGGGTCAAAAAATTTCAACATGTAGTACTTAATAACCACTTAAGATTATGTTTAAGGTTAAATTATTCTTTTAATTATATATAAGATCGATTCAAGTTAAATGAAAATTAGAAAGAAAATCACAAGTTTAATGATTAATAACTCATAATTTTCAACTACTATGAACCTCTTATATAGAGATTAAACATATCACTAGGTTTTTTTTGCTAAAAAATATATAGTCAGGTTAAGATACTAAGAAACAAACAGAATAATATAACAAAGAAGGGGCATATAAATAATTAAAAGTTATAATTAAGATAATTTGTAGGAAATTTATGGGTCAAATTATAAGTTATGAGTATTTTTTTCATTGGTCGAAAAATGTTAATGGGCATATAATAATTTAAAAAAAGTTGGGAGGGCATGAAAGAGAATTTGTAAGAAATAAGAGAATCATATTGTATATTGAGGATATATTTGATTGGCTAAAAAAGTTTGTTCCCCAATTGCCTCAACGATGGTCCGCCACTGAGCACAACCTAGTTCTTATTGTAGTTGGTGAGTCTTTCAACTTATGAACGAACTCTCTATTCAAGCAGGAACAAAATCGGTACAGCTAGTCTATTAGTGGCACTAAATTTTGGGGAGTGATTGGTGACTACTGTCAAAAGGGATACAACATTTACTAGGTCACTGACGTGCTAAATCATTCCAAATGTCGACTGTTATTTTATCGAAAATCATACCTGAAACCAGTAGTGTTAGCGCGCACTAGACTTCTCAACAACAATTTTTTTTCTTTCTTTTTGGCTAAAAACAGCAAAGGTCGATCGTTGCACAAGAGACCAACCTAAAGAGCAGCGTATTGATGCTTCTATCAAGTGGAACTAGAGGTATGCAAAGACTTTTTTATTAGGATCCAAAAAAAAAAAAAAAAATTAAAAATAGCCTAAGAGCAGCTCAATGGTAGAGCAAGTAAGCGTGCGCAACAGTTTAGGGATGAAAATGTTTCGGACCATGAGACAAGTGAGATGACCTTGATACCGGTTATGTATTCTCTTATTGGTGTAGAGGCATATCTTAGGTCATTAGAATATAATAGAATTCGAATTTAAACTTGAGTTTATATTTGATGTAGACGATCAGTCCCAGTATTGTAAAGTCGTCGATTACTCTTACCGTTTCTCTGTCTATAATATGAATCATTACTCATATAAATCGTAGACAGTAGCCCCTTATTTGACGTTTCGACATTCTGAATTATAGATTTGTATACAAAATAGTTTTGCAGAAAAGTCGTCTCTCAAATTTCAGTGACAATTAAGAATAAAAACATATTAAAGGATTATACATTAAATCAATTAGGTATGTGATTTTTATAAAATTAGGTTAGAATTCAAATCGACACTATAAATCACTATCAACCAATTATTTTTCTTTCATTTAGTGTGAGATCTCAGCTACTTATGCATTTTTATTTTATGAATGATGGCATGAAGGCGCCAACTAGCTAGATAAAAGGAATATAAAGACGATGAAATGATCAAATTGCCTGATTTGATGGTTGTTCCATGAAAAATTAACAGTTTCATTTAAAAAATTATTGACGAAGTTTTTTCAAATTTGGGCAATCACGTAAATGATGCAAGATACATGGTTGAGCGAGCACTTATTACTCCTATAAATGATGATGTGGACATGCTGAATGATAAAATAATTGATATGTTTTCAGGTGATCGAATTACGTTGTATTCTTTTGACTATGTGGAAGATGACACAAGAAATTTGTACCAATTAGAGTTCTTAAACTCAATATCTGTAGGAGGACTCCCCCCACACAAGTTGACTCTAAAAGTTGGTGCCCCAGTTATGCTACTGAGAAATATTGATCCAAAATTGGGATTGTGTAATTGGACTAAATTACTATGTCGTGGTTTTTATCAGAACTTAATCGATGCTCAGATTTTAACAGGACACTGTGCTGGGACTAGAGTTTTTCTACCTCGAATTTCTTTGAAAACTGTAGAGAATGCAGGACTACCATTTCAATTCACAAGAAAGCAATTTCCGATCAAATTAAGCTTTTCTTTAACAATAAACAAGTCTCAAGGTCAAACTATCCCGCATATAGGTATTTATCTCCCCGATCATGTTTTCAGTCATGGCCAATTATATGTGTATTGTCTAAAGGAGTATCTTAGACGACTACGAAAGTTCTTATTAAAAGATGGTCTATTACTTGTGAAGATGGGGCATTCACTAAGAACGTGGTGTTCAAAGAGGTTTTACTTCCTACGGATTCAAATGATATCTAGAATTGATAGGTACTATACAAATGACGGTAATACATATGTAGTTGATATCAAAGAAATAATTATGACCCTATTTAATTGTGTTAACACTTTTTGTCTCTTCTGTGTAGGTACTGTGCGAATAAGGTTCTTTCGACAAAGTGACGGAACTAGGGTCATGAGAGAATAAGATCAATAAGTAAGACTATATATATGTCTACCTACTTCCGTTTATGTAGTTTATTATGTAGTAGTAGTGCTAGCTATCTACTATTTTATGTAAACTTATTTCGAAATGTAAATAAATTATGTAAACTGAGTGTATGAAAATAAATTAGCTATAGGTTTTGTATTTCGTGAAATTATATAATTTCACAGTATAAAATAAAATAACCGATAAATCGCATGCGAAAGCGCGACGCACTTCCGCACGCGCGTGCAGGAAGACTAGTTATACATTAAATCAATTAGGTATGTGATTTTTATAAAATTAGGTAAGAATTCAAATCGACACTATAAATCACTATCAACCAATTTTTTTTCTTTCATTTAGTGTGAGATGTTAGCTACTTATTCATTTTTATTTTATGAATGATGATGGCATGAAGGCGCCAACTAGATAAAAGGAATATAATCCACAAACAATTTCAATAAAAAACAGAAAACCGCATCCATTAAAACGATGTCGTTCAATTGGAATATTCCAAACAGTGAAAAAAAACCGTCAAGTCCGCGCCTCTTTTTGTCTGTCCTTAAGAGCAGCTGCACCGCCTGCAGCTCGAGCAGGTCAAGCAGCTCGATTTCGGCGGGCCCCGACACCGGCAGCACGAGCAAGCAGGAAATCGACGTGCACCGGGGAGAGAAGGCATCGGCGACTGCTCGTTGACGACGAGGACGAGCAGCTGCACGAGCAGCTGCTGCTCGTTCTGTTGCTCGAGCAGCTGCTGACGTCATCCACACGCGTGGGTGACGTCAGCACGGGTTATTTTTTTTCACCGTGGCGCGTGTAATGCACGCGCCAGTAAAAGTAAAAAAAAAATTAACCGGACCAATGGGAAGCTGACACGTGGTAGCCCGGGTTAAAAAAAAAAGTAACGGTCAGATTGATCTGGACCGTCCATTTCAAATCAAAAAATCTGATCGGACGGTCCAGATTCAACCGAAACGGTAACCTGATTTTTTTCTGATTTTTCTGATTTTTCTGCCATTTTGCAAAATAACCCCTAAAAAATTGCAAAAAAATCCCTAAAAATTCTAAAAAATTGCAAATAACACCCTAGTATTTCTCTATAAATACTACATCAATTTCATTCACATCTCACACAAATTTATCCTCTCCTTCCTCTTCTCCTTCATCCTCCTCACAAAATGTCCAATTAGCTTGATTCCGAAGATTTGCAACTTTGTATTTCTTATTGTTGCATTAGCGTTTGCCCAATTACCGGCAACATGCAAAAGTCCGACAAACAGTGGACATGACACGTGTTGCCTCGTGATTGGTTGAAAATCTTATCGGAAATTTTGTACAATTATTTACCCGATAACCTTCTGTCGGCGTAACACGTGTCAACTCGTCATTCGTCGGAAATCTTACCCGAAATCTTATTCAATTATTCATACGACAACGACACGTGTCGTTTATGGATTGGTTGAAAAATATTAAAGAAAAAAAATTTTATTCAATTTTAATTTATGAACAGTAATAGCACGTGCTATTTTTTGACACCGCTGCGCGAAAAACAGAAACTGCACCTCCTATTCGATGAACAGTGACTGCTCCACCTCAAACAGTGCCTGCTTCTCCTCAAATTGCTCCTCCTATTCTAAATTACCTATGCGGGTGCTCTAAGGCAAACGTTGACAAACGGTGTATCTTATCCACTAGCAAACGGCGCCGTTTGGAACCCACATTAACTGATTAAGCACAAAGACAACAACATACGACGTCAAACAACTAGGTCTTGACAAGTCCATCTCTAGTTCTCTATCCAAAGACAGAAGCCGAAATAATCTCGAACTCAATCTCAGGTAACACTGTCTCTCTATCTCACACTGTCTCAAACACCCTTCTTTCTAATCGAACCAGATGCTTATGTTCAAGACAAAACATTCTCTATGTTAACTTAGTTTGTGTTCTGCGATCTTGATGCTACCTGTCTTGTTGTTCATGTCGTCATTTTTCACTATCGTTGTTTGGATCGAAAGCTTGAATCTTTGGGTTTTGAAGTTGCTGTTAATGGAAGTACTGGCTGATATAGGATCAAGTATCAATCTTTCCTGATGATTTTGACCATATAAGACTTTTTTGGAAGTCTTGATTTTGACTTTTGTTCACTTGGATATGAAAGAGCCCATCTTAATTAGTATGGACCATCTAAATCCTTCCAAGATTGACTACAAAAAGAAGAAAGAAATTTCAGATTTAACTCTACCACTGTAAAAAGTCAGTGTTTGGTAGATAGAGGATTAGGAAAGGTGTTTTTGCTTTTGGTGTGCTGAAAGTGTTGTAGGGTGAGTTGCCTTATTTAGTAACTATTAGATCTAGTAAGATCATTTCACTGATCAAAATCAGCCCAAATAGGAAAGATGTATCTTTTAAAAATTGATGTGAGACTTTCGTAAAGGAGTATGAACTCTTTAAAAAAAAACAAGTATGAAGAGGAATTAGAGGTAAATGATCCATCTTTGCTTTTCGATTGGTTTTGGTTAAGATATCTATTGGGGACTTGTTACATCTATCTTTTGTGAAAAATAGGGTTGAGGGAAATTGACACTAGTTGTTAACTGACTCTAATATATCTCTTCAGACAGGTAATGATGCAAGGAGCACTTAGAGCTTTCTCATCACAGGGAAACTTTGTGAAAAATTCAGTTCTGCGACATGTTCGTGTTGTGAGTCCCCTAATTCAGCCTGCTGTGCTTTCACGATTTGAGTCATCTGCGCCTGCCCGCATAGAAGAACATGGTTTCGAAAGCACTAAAATTGCAGATGTCTTGAGCTCAAAAGGTGAAGGTGCTGATGGTTCCTGGCTGTGGTGCACCACGGACGACTCCGTGTATGATGCTGTTAAGTCGGTAAGCATATCTGAGCATTGTGGCAATCTGTGGAATTGCATTGATTTCCCGAGCTGGGGCTTAAAGTATTTATATCATTAATTTCTTAATATCCTTTGCAGATGACCCAGCACAATGTCGGAGCCTTGGTGGTTGTGAAACCTGGAGAGAAAAAGTCTATTGCAGGAATCATAACAGAGAGAGGTATATATTTTTGGCTTCTGGGTCTCATCTATGGGTTGTTAACACATCCACTATACACGTTGCTATTCTTGTTAGCGATGATGTTAAGGGTCCTGTCTTAACCTTCAGGACAGTTAATGTGAAACTTATTGGGAAGAAAAAGTCGGCAGCAAGCTTGTTTAGAATCTTTAATTTTTTTTTCTCCGAGTACATGTTTAGGAAATAAAGCCTGTAGATCAACTTGAATGAGCTAAACACCAATATGAACTAACTGCTTAACTCAAACATTAGTCGAGTGTAAGCCTTACTCATAAAGGTAATTTTTTAAGTTAAAGGTTGACGAAAAGCACAGGGCCAACTTAGGAGGTCATGGTATGCACTCCGTGCTGAAAAGTAAGCTTTAGTGTAACACCAAATTTGGTAAACACCTATAGGAAACCAAATTAGAAGCCAAAAACAACAGACACCTGGGGTCCGGAAATTTCCTTGGAATGATCTTTATTTGAATCAAAGCCAACTCCAAAGGAGCTTCATCTTTTGTTAATTGGATTTAAAAAAAAAATTGTGATCAACTTTAGGAAGTATTTATTGGAAGGCTTTAAAAATAGCTTAATAGGTTTAGTTTCCTTAACAATATAAACTGTTTTCAAATTGCGTGTTCACCTTTAACTGTAGAAAGTATTGCTATTAGCTTTACATTCTACCCTCAAATAATGACCAGATAAGATATATTTTTGTTCTCCTCAACTAATGGTATATATATTTCTTTTGACCCTTGTCAGATTATTTGAGAAAGATCATCGTGCAGGGGAGATCATCCAAGTCAACAAAGGTTGGGGATATCATGACTGAGGAGGTATAACTTGTGCAATTGTGTCATGTTTTCTCAGATAATTTCTGCTTAGTAGAATTCACATTTGTAAATGAAAGATTACATTTTGTTGTTGATTGTGTAACTACTTCTGATAAAAAATGCTGGTGGCCGCAGAACCGGCTTATTACTGTCACCCCTGACACCAAAGTTCTGCGAGCAATGCAGCTGATGACAGGTAACTTATTCTGCTTCCTGTTTTTTGGTTCTTCAACTTGATGGTGTTTTCTTGGATCCAAGGAGGATTATGTGAGCTTGAAATTTGTTTGTTTTCTGGTAGAAAATCGAATCAGGCACATTCCAGTCATAGACGACAGGGGAATGATTGGTATGGTGTCCATTGGAGACGTGGTTCGTGCTGTGGTGAGTGAGCACCGAGAGGAGCTTGACCGCCTGAATGCTTTTATTCAAGGTGGTTACTAGATGATGATGATGATGATGAAGAAAAAGAAAATGGCGAGATGCCATTTAGCTGACATGGTGGAATGACAAGTAGTAATAAGCCAGAGTGCTTGTATATATATCATCACATGCTTTGTGCTACGTCTGTTTGGTTTGTTATTTCCCAATGTCTACAATCTGCCATATGAACTACCAACTTGTGGACTATCAAGTTAATAATATGTTTGCCTAAATCTTCTTTTACATACCATTTCTGCACAATTCCGGTCTGACTTGGGAGCCTGAAAGTTTTTGAGAGACTAAAGTAACAAGTACATTATTAATGATATAGTACAATCCATATCTAAGTTGAATTGACGATGAACTTTAGTCGGAGGAAAAGTTGAGCAGAGAGGGATGCGCATCATCAGGAACATTAACATGGCTCATGATTATCAATCGACTATTTTTGTTGCATATTCTTCACTTGCTTCTGCAATTTGTGACGCCAACGCACATCATCTTCATTGGTTTCCATTGGTTTTGAGTGTTAGGAGTGAAGTATACTCCTTGCAATTTAGGAGGTGTATATTTTATAATTAAGTAGGACTTTGTATTTGATTAGGTGTAAGTAGTTTCCTTCTAGAACTGTAAGTATGCTTATATATATACCCGATTTAGGTTTGATCAATATATCAGAAAATTTTCCAAACACTTGTGTTCTGTTTGACTTGGCATTTGAGCCTAAGTTGATCTTGACAATCTTGAAGATCTAACTTGTTTTTTCCGCTGTGAATCTGTCCTAACTTGTCCTGTTCGACGCGTCGAAAAAAGTCATCGACTTGTCGAATTATGTCGAACCTGCCCTAATCCTCTAATTTTTTTTTTGTCATATGATCAACCTTCTTACCTTGTTTACAATGGATCTTGCATTTCTTGGAGAACAACTTGAAGTTACCCGTGAACAGTTGATGACTCTTCAAAATGAGAGCACGGGCTTTGGAGTGAAATTGGATGACACAAATTATCAGTTATGGCGAAGATTGATAAAGATGCATCTTGGAGGTGTTGGCAAGTGGATGTTGGTGGCACCCTACCACGACCCGAAGCTGCTGGCAAAGAACAAGCTCTGAGATACTGGAAATTTCAATACGATGATGTTTCTCCTGAAATCTATGACAAGACCAATTATGCTTTTGTTTTCTGGCTATTCTTCTCCAAAGGCAATATGTGATGTTGTTGAGACCACATACTATGATGGGAATGATTTTGTAAGGGTACATGAGTTAACATGCCAAGCCTGAGTCGTTACCTAGAATGGTCAGCCTATTGCAGATTACTACGCAAACCCGAAAGCTATTTGGTAAGAACTGGATAAAAGATATCCAAACCCTATTGAAATTTGACCTTGATATTATGGTACACAACATATCCAAAGACAGTATGCGAGTCCACATCTTCCTGAAGGGATTGGATTCGAAATTTGCTACTGCCAATGGAGCGCTACTATGACAAGCCACATCACCAACTATGTAAAAAGCATATGTATGTCCACAAGGATAAGTCCAATCACCTAAAGGAGTCTCACACCGAAGTGTCAAGACTCACAGTGCAATATGAATCTCAATAAGGTTGGAAGCCCAAGAACCAAGACAATCAACTTCGAATCCAGCCTGCTCATGGACCGAATCTAAGTAAGGTGCAGTGCTTCTATTTCAAGGAGTTTGGACATTACAAGAACTCGTGTCCTCATAAAACAAGTCAAGAAGGCACGTTTGTCAGAAGTCGCGGTAGCAAGGTGCAATGCTTCTATTGCAAGGAGTTTAGACACTATAAGAACTCGTGTCCTCATAAAACAAGTCAAGAAGGCACGTTTGACAGAAGTCGAGGTAGCAAGGTAGCAGTTCAACTGGTTCAAGAACTTGATTTCTATGGAGTAGAAGGACAAGATCTCACTACAGGTATTTGTTCTTAGGAGAAAAGAGGTCAAATTGATATTGTATTAAAAGTTTATGGATTTACTAGCGATGATACATAGATAATTGATTCTGGTGCATCTGATCATATGACCTTTGATAAGTTCTTATTTTCGAGTCTGTCTTCATCTCCCATACCTGAAGTATCTAATGTGTGTCTTTCCTGGTCTTAGCTATAGGGTCAATCCAAGTTACTCCAACTATTGTGTTACATAATGTTCTTTATGTTCCCGCTTTATCTCATCACCTATTATCTGTCTCTGAGTTAAACTCACAAAACAAATGCTCTGTAACCTTTTTTCCTATGTATGTGATCTTTCAGGATCCGTCATCTCAGGTAATAATAGGCAAGGGAGATCTGAGGGGTAGACTGTTCCACTTGGATTGCAAATACAACGGGGAAGCACGAGCATCGTCACCAAATGTAGCCATGACATTGAGTTCTGATAGAGTGAAGGAAATTTGACTATGACATCGTTGGTTAGGTCATCCATATATTGGAGTCATGAAGAAATCTATGCCATCTTTGTTTTTGGAACAAAGGAGTCAAGTTTCCATTGTGAAACTTATGTTTTTTCTAAGAGTCATAAGTCTAGTTATTCTCATAGTTTATCTTCTAGTTCAACATCATTTGAGTTGATTCATTCTGATGTATAGGGGCATTTGAAAAATTCAACATTGACATGAATGAAATACTTTATTTTGTTTATTGATGACTTTACAAGATTAACATGGGTTGTGTTGCTGAAAAAGAAGGATGATGTGTTTTCTGCCTTCACTGCTTTTCATAGTCTCATCCGAACTCAGTATGATGCTTGTGTGAAAATATTTCGATCTGAAAATGGGGGGGAGTTTGTCAACTACTCTTTTCGAGACTATTTTCTGCAGCATGAAATTATTCATCAGGCTACTTGTCCTCAAACACCGGAGCATAATGAAGTTTTTAAAAGAAATAGTCGTCACCTCTTGGACATGGGAATAACTCTCTTACTCAGTGCCAACATGTCCAAATATCTATAGAGAGAAGATGTGTTGTGTGCATCTCACCTCATTAATCGTCTACCATATGCAACTCTTTAGAATCGGGTTCCATTTGAGGTATTGTCTAAATATGTTGTCATCCCATCTCTCAACAAACTTCCTGCTCGTGTCTTTGGTTATGTGGCATATGTTTATCTTCATAAGAATCAGAGATCTAAGTTGGAGGCTTGTGCCCTCAAGTGTGTGTTTATTGGCTATGAAACTCACTAGAAAGGATACAAGTGTTATCATCCTTCATCTCAACGGTTCTATGTCACCATGGATGTTACCTTTAGTGAAGACTTGTGTTATTTCTCTCCCATAACGACTATAAGTGAGGAGGAGAAGAATGTATTTTATGACCAATTTGGGGAACCGGAAGTTAGTGTTTCGGTTGAGAGTATCCCACCTAGAAATGTTTTTCGACCAGTCGAGGAGGAGTCTCGACCCGTCGAAAACAGTACCCTGAACAAGGAAGAATACCATCTTCAACCTATTGAGAATGGGCCTTGACCCATCAAACACCGTGTCTAGAACCAACCTGAAGGTGAGCTTCGACACGTCGAGAAGGACAATTGACCCGTTGAAAGAGGCATTATGGATCTTCCTATAGTTGTTTCTTGACTTGTCGAAAGTACCTAGGTTGATGGGTATGTTCCAAGTTTTGAAAGTGTTCGACATGTCAAACAATTGTCTGACACATCAAAAGGAGGAGAATTAGTCAGTAATCAGCCGTCAGCTGTTGAAGATGCATATGCAAGTCCAATCTCTCCCTTTCCATCAATGATCTCTCCTAACTTGTCATCCCTTGAGATGTGTAGTAGTGTTCCTTTGTCAGATTCTAGTATACCTAAGTCTTCTAATATACGTCAGTCTGGTAGAGTCTTGCCAGTTAGGTCAACCCATGGTCAACCTTCAAAAAAATATGAGCCTCTCTTGTCAGCTAAAGTCAAGTATCCTATATTTAACTCTGTGTCAACCCATAGACTGTCTAATCCCTATGTAGCCTTTGTGAATCAATTATTTGTTGTGTTTCTTCCTAGTAAAGTGCAAGATGCAATCAAGCAGGAGAAGTGGGTCAAGGCAATGAAGGTTGAGATGGATGCTCTCAACAAGAATGGTACTTAGGACTTGGTACCTGTTAGAGAAACTATTTCCCTTCACCTTAAACTATGAACTAGTTTAGATGAAGTTAATCTCCCTACTCGCAAGTATACAGGGTCAAGTAGTAGTGTACGTATTAAAATTGAGTGTCGGACCTAAAAGGATTGATCACTCGACTTCCTAACCTTTAACCGGTTTAGACCCTAGACTATGTGATAAATCTAGACACCGAATGTGAATCTAAGACTAGTAAAACATGGAATGAAAATGTATCTTACCTAGCTAAGATCTTTGGACATTTAGCTAAATACGGGGTGGTGTAACTACAATGAGTGAGTAAACAATTGAAGGGTTGATTAACTAACTCAATGCAATCATAAAGTAAAATAAAACAAAACAAAATAATGTAAATATTTGGTCAGCTAGAGATGTCGCTACTAACCAACTCGGTGTACAAACAATGTTTAAGTTATGAGTTTTAGTTTGGTTTACATGTGATTGTCCAAATCGTACCCCTCTTGAGTCACGTTTGGTTGTGAATCGAAACTCCTAGACCATTAAGGATCTAGAAGGTTTCCGACCCACCGATCAAGTATAAGGAAAACCAAAACTAAGATGCGAATCAATTACCCTAATTGTATAACATACCCAATGAGTTCAATTTGCAAACGCATGTGATGAATGTGAGTGGCTTCCAATCCTAAGTCCCTATTAGAGGACATGAAAGTAGGTTCTAATGAACTCTCCTAATTCACACATTTTAGAACATGAATTAGAAGAAGTAACGATTAGCTACAAAGCCTTTTCGAGTCAATGTAACCTTGATCGAAGCTCCTTGAGTCCTTGAGTTCAATTTGGACTTGAATAGGGATTCGCTCCATATTTAAGCCCAATGAAATCAAACCTTAAGCTTAACATTTTAAGTTTAAACCTAAGTCTTGTTTACATGCTTATCTTTCCTTGGGTGAGTGACTAGTTCACTTAGGTTCATTTTTAGTTTCCCTAAACATACCTCAACTTAGTCATGTCTAAGATATGTAAAAGGAAACCTTGAATCAAACCCAAACATGCAAACACATCATATACTTATCAAACCCATTCATAACATGTAATACACTAAAACAAATCCAATTTCATAACTCAAAGCATCATTGTATGTACATCAAATTGGTTAGGGTTTGGTTTGGTTAGGGTTAAATCCTAGCCTTCCAAAAGCAACTATTCACTAAACATAGCTAAAATAGAGTTTAAATACATGACTAGAAATATAAAAGTAGAGAAATAATCGACAAGTCCCCAAGCTAGCTCCACCAAATTTGCAAAGCTTCACCAAAGCACTCCTATCTTCAAAGCTCCACTTCCTTCCTTCTAGCTAGCACCCAACTTGAAGAGGATATAAGGAGAACTTCTAAGACTCCAAGAGTTTAAGGGGAAGAGGGATTACTTCCCACCTCTTTGATCTTTAGAAACTCAACCAAACCCTAGAGATAGAGATGAGAGGAGGAACACCCAAACTAGACCGAAACGATGATGAATGTGAGGAGAGGTTTGGCCACCTTGTAAGGAAGAGGCTAGGTCTCTCAAATATGGATGGAGATGGTGGTGATTCAACTTAGACGAGGGTGAGAGAGGGAGGAAAGTGTTTTATAGGGTTGGGAGAGAAGAGATATCCTAAAGTTCTAAGATGTGTAAAATGAAGTTGTAAAATGTGGTGGTGTGTGTGTGGAATGGGGAGCTCTACCTAGATAAGGAAAATGAGATATTTTGGTGTTTGGATTTTGAATTAAAGGCTTAAGACATGATCCTAAACTTTAAGTTTTTAATGTGGTCTAAAATGTGACTCACCATGCATGTGCATGTCATGTTCCTTTATTTTCTTTTCATTTCATTTGCATTTGGCTCATCCAAAATGGAAAAATATCTTCATGTGTGACTCGACTTAACTTGGTTGACATGCCGGAGTTGATTGCCAACGGTCGGCCGTTGATTTGCTAGAATCTTGAAATATTCTAGTCTCTTGTGACTCTGAAAATGTATACATCTTCTCAAATAAATATGTAATTCTCCTAGTTTAGCGCATTTCTGAATCAAATTATGATTTTCTAGAAATAACAGGAAATTTCATAAGAACAATGCTTTATTAATGAAAAGCAAGCAATAAACATGAAGTTAGAGACATAATAAGAACATAATTATGTACCTAACAATACCATTACCACCTGAAAAGATGACAGTTGGGTGTAGATGAGTTTATACTGTGAATCATAATGTAGATGACTCAGTTGAAAGATATAAGGCAATGTTGGTTGCAAAAGGATACACTCAGAAATATGGAATGGATTATGATGAGACATTTGCACCAGTGACAAAGATCAATACTATTTGAGTCATCATATCTTTGGCAGCTAATCTAGATTGGTCCTTGCAACAGTTTGATGTGAAGAATGTCTTTCTTAATGGAGATTTGAATGAAGAAATTCACATGGATGTTCCTCCATGTTATGGTAATTCTACATGTGAAAAGATGGTGTGCAAGTTGAGGAAGTCTTTGTATGGATTGAAATAGTCTCCAAGAGCTTGGTTTGAAAGGTTCACAATTTTCATGAAGAAGATTGGGTATAGGCATAGCAATTCAAATCATACTTTGTTTCTGAAGCATCGACAGGGGAAATTGACAGCTTTGATTATTTATGTGGATGACATGGTTGTGACAAGTGATGACACTTATGAGATCAAGAGGTTGCAAGTTCAATTATCTTCTGAATTTGAGATGAAGGATCTTTGGAATTTAGGTAGCCCAAAACAAGGACTGTATTATGCTGAGTCAAAGAAAATATGTTCTAGATTTGTAAGCATGGACTGGCATGTTTGACTATAAACCGGCTGATACACCTATAAAACAGAACCATCGAATTACTGAGTATCCTGATCAAGTTCCTACAGACAAATCTCGGTATTAGAGATTAGTAGGGAGGTTAATTTACTTGTCACACACTAGACTTGATCTTGCTTATGATGTTAGTGTGGTAAGTCGGTATATGCACAATCCTAGTGAGGACCACATAAATACTGTCATAAGAATCTTGAGGTATTTGAAGTATGCTCCTGTCAAAGGCCTTGTGTTTCGTAAGCATGGAGATTTAGGGACTAGTGGGTACATTGATGCAGACTGAGCAGGTAATATTACTAACTCTACTTCTAGCTACTTTACATTTGTTGGTAGAAATCTAGTTATTTGGAGGAGCAAGAAGCAGAATGTGGTAGCTCGTTCTAGTGTAGAAGCTGAATATAGAGGAATGGTTCAAGGTGTTTATGAGCTATTATAGCTGAAGTATTTGCTTAGTGATTTGAGTTTCAAGCAGAAATGGTCAATGCCTCTTTATTGTGACAACACTGCTGCAGTTGAGATTGCACATAATCTTGTTCAGCATGATCAGACAAAGCATGTGGAGATTGATAGACAGTTCATCAAGAAGAATCTAGATGTGCGCATTATCTCATTCTCATTTTTTCATTCAGAGGAGCAGTTAGATGACATCCTTACCAAAGTTGTTTCGTATAAGACCTTCATGACTCACTTGACAAGTTGAGTTTTCAAGACTTGTATGCTCTAAATTGAGAAGGAGTGCTGGAGTGAGTCACACTCATTTGTATATTTAGGAGGTGTATATTTTGTAATTAAGTAGGATTATGTAATTAATTAATTGTAAGTAGTTTCCTTTTAGAACTGCAAGTATGCTTGTATATATATACCCGATTTAGGATTGATCAATATATTAGAAAATTCTCCAAACACTTGTGTTCTGTTGACTTTGAGTTCCTCCACTTTTCCTTCTTCTTCAGAAGGTTCAAGATTTTGACTTGCTCAGCTAAACTCAAAGAGGACATTATAACATCTCGGTCCTTTGCACTCATACCAATGATACGATCATTTTGGATCATCTCATCGTCGTCCTTGCACATGTCCGATGGAGATTTTGCGCCGCTATTGTCAACGTCGCCAGAGACATTTGCTCGAAATTTTTCACGAGAGACATTGAGTTTTGTGTTTTAAGCCCTGAAAGTTGTGAATGGTTTTGATGCCTCAACTTTTTTTTTAATGGGAGGGAAAATTGCTGAAGAGGTCACTAAGACGGATTGGTCATTCATGTTTGATAAATATCAGATTGGTCACTTATCTTTTATTTTGTCATTCAGATCGGTCACTTTGTCATAATTCTTTAAGTAACCAATCTAAATGACAAAATAAAACATGAGTGACTAATCAGGTATTTGTTAAACATGAGTGACCAATCCATCTTAATTATCAAAATATGAGTGACATCTTCAACAAATTTCCTTTAATGGGAAGGGGAGAAAATTACATTTAAATTAAACATGAGCTAAAGGAAGTCTTTAGACATTTTTATCTCTACTATAATAAAACCAAGCGTGAGTTTGGTGTCATCAGCCATACCAAATTCTGAACTTCCAAAATTACCCTTAATGGTAAAAGAAAAAAAAAGTAAAAAGAAAACCAGAAATATAAAAAATAACTGCTATAAATATGTTTGTACTCTTCCAGACTCCCATTTATGCCGCTCCGCACTCATTGAGTGTGGGTCTTTGCTAGTTTTTATAAATAGGGGCGCCCTTACGGTGTGCTTTGATGGAATGAAATCCCTGAAATTTCAGAAATTTAGAATTCCATCACTTAAATTTGTATGTTTAGATAACATTGCTTAAAATTTTATAATTTCTGCTCCGGAAATTGAAGGCCCAAATCCCATGTTTAAAAAATAATATTTGTTTCATATTCTTCAAAAATAGGTGTCATTATATAATTCCCTCAAATTGCTTATAACAGTTTGTAATTCTTGTCATTTTTAATTTTCTGTATAAAGAAACCCAAACACTAGACTTAAGAAATGATGGAATTTAAAATGATGAAATTCGGATTGTAAATTTCAGTGAGAATCAAAATAATTCCTCCAAACACACCGTTAAAAGAAATTGAGAAAGTTAAAGAACAAATTTTTATGCGAAGATGAAAACCAATGGCATAACTAAACAATAAATAATAAATGCCATAACCCTACCAAAGAAAGACAATAAATGTAATACAAACTCTTTCCTAAACTGTGACTTATATTTTATCACAAATTCTGGACTTCTGGTATACGGGCAGTTCTTCCCTAGGACTGCCTTGTCAGGTGGAAACTAGGGACAACCAATTGTTGGCTTTGTAGGGGTGGGTGAGGGTATTTTGGGGTTTTAGCAAGGGAAAAGCAAGGATATTTTGGGTAAAAAATTATGATTTCAAGGCTTCTTATTGGCTGACTCGACCATCGTAAAGGCCAGGTAGCCCCACCCAAGTGTTGGTTCTGGTATACACCCACATGCAATGTTCAAAAAGGCCCTAGGCGGATTTAGGCGTTGAAGTTACTGCCTAACACCTAGCCACCTAGGCGGGGAGATTAATCGGATTCTAGGTAGATTATTATTTTTATATTTTTAATTAATTATATAATTACTTAGTATATTATTTATAGATATAATTCTTTTTAGAAGGTTGATAATTTTCTATTAATTGGATGACAGTAATATAAGGTTCCACCGGATTATCCGGCCCAATAAATTGAAATCCCTAATGTACCACTATACTAGGCATTCAACATGTCTAAGCCCAACTAGTAAATCAGGATAGCACGACATATCAAAAGTCGGATGTATCATCCCCTAACTAGCCATACACCTTCTCTACTCAATTGACTCTACCAGAGGAAGGTTTGCCCTCCAATCTGACCCTCAAAAATATGTTCCCTAGTCATGCCATAAGGGGATGCCGCCTGAGATTCCGATGGTGGCACTCCCTGATCTCAAGTTGAGGATCCCCAACTCGCCAGTTGATTCCGAGCAATAGTAGTGACTCCTGACACCATGTAACCAGTGAGTATCTTTGGGCTTTAGGCCGAGGACCCCGCACTATGATCCTAGCCCCTAGTTTGCGCCTTCGCTTACAGGCTTGTACTTCCTCCGGTTCCACTTCCGGGACCCATCTTGGGAAACTTTCCACTCCTAGATGGACCAGGATGTCTTCAACCGTATTCTTGGGATCCGGTGCTGGGTCCACATTAATCTCCTCTGTCTAGTTATCAACCACTTCATCTTCTTGGTAGTAGCTCCACCACTAATGTTGGCAAGAATCGGTATGTCCCTATCAAAACCCGATGACATTCGGGCCTCAACCGCGACCCAACTTGCATGGCCGCCAGTGTGTGCTATACAAAGCATGCATTGACTGTGTGATCAAAGCTACCATAACCCTTACAGTATCCTTTCAACGTGAAATACTCAATGTCGTAATGCATCTAAGCTTGCGGGCTAAGCCGTAGGCTAATCTTGATTGCCAACCTATGCCGCAAATCCACTTCCACAAAGAGTCTAATTTTTTCGATAGCACGAAGACGATATCGATCATAGTCAACATACTTACCGAGGAAATTACCTAGCGTGACCCACCATTTGGGGATCGTGATCGAACCTGGCATCTTGCCGCCAACAACATCTATGCATGCCCAGACCTGAACAATAGCCGCCTCAACCAAATGAAAGGGAGTGAAACCATCAAATTGCTCCACCACAATAGTGACATTTTCAAAGAACCAAAGACCCCGCGAAATTGCATGATGGATAACATCCTTGTTCCTAAATTTTCTCACAAATATATCATGCATATGATGCTCGATACTGATATAATTTGTATCTGCGGAGCCTCGCCAAAGGTAGATTAACCAGTACTTGAGGAATTTTGTCCGCTCCTCCAATATGATAACCGGAGAGAAGACCCGGATGACGCCAAAGGCAAAATCGTTTTCTTCCTCATTCACACCATAAGAGAGATCAACTACAGGTACCAAATTCGACATGGTCGGGTGAGACCTAGTCGACAACAACGAATGTGATAAAAAAGGGACGGTAGAAGAGAATAGGGTGTGAAAGATATGAATTGAGAGAGGGAGAGAAATTGTATACGACCGGGATAAGGAAATCCTAATCGGGTTGGGTATAGATTCAGGTTTTGATTAGGAGAATAAGAAGAAGAGGGAGGGCGGCGTTCTAGGGTTTAAGGGAAAAGGTTAAGTCGAAAAACACTTTTCGCCGTTACGTTAGAACTTCTTCCAAAAAAAATGTCATCAAAACACATTGTCTTCAAGTTCTCTAATTTATCTTTTTTGTGGACTCTTCAACACTATCATCTCTAATCCAAAGTAAGTCAAAAACTGAAATGCGAAAGATTTAGGTTTTACCGATTTTTCAGTTAGGCGGGCAAACACGGCCGTCTAGACATATTAAGTAGGTAAGGCGGCTACCTAGGCATTGACTAGGCGTTGACTACCTAAGAAGGGCGCATATGACAAAATTTAAATGTTTTTGCTGTTTTCAGCGCTTAAGCGAGATAGACAGATGTCTTTTCGAACATTGCCTACAAGCCACAACTTGGGACGTGGACGGCCAAAGGCTAAAAGCCAAATATTTCTATTTTACTTATTTAATTTTTCAAAAAACATATCCTATCTTATTATTTTTATTTTTCCTAACGTTTTACAATGAATGAAAATGCATTACGGACACAAAATCGTATAATAATAGTCGTAAAAACAAATAATAAATCCAAATACACGCATAAATCTCTGCAGAGCGTGTATGTCTTCTTATTATTCTTAATTAGTCAACAAAGATCATGACTTCTCTCTCTGTTATTGTTTATTCTTATTATTCTTGTGGCTAATGTTCTCTGCCGTGTATAGACGGCTGTTGGGTTCTTCCTCTTTTTTCTTTAACCTGAAATAAGCAGAAGCTAATTGTGCTGCCGCCCTTTGGCTCGTTTGTTGATGTGAGCTAGTTTTCTAAGCTTATTTGCTTCCAAAATTTGTAAAGTTCAAAGCTTTATTGGCAGAATTGTTCTCTTATCTATCAAGAAATGGATTTTACTCGCTATACCCGCATTTGATTGTGTATTGATCTTGAAATTTATATGTCAAGCAGAGTTGAAGGGTGTTTAATCAAACGCGGTAGTATGGTTGGCTTTGCATACCGTCTTGGTTTTATGTCCACCAGTGGCTATGTCAGTCCTAATAAAGAGTTTCACTGGCTGGGTTCTGCTCTTGTTGGCATGGTTCTCTGCAGATTTGTAAGTACCAATCTCTTAGCTAGTGTTTGTTTCCAGGTTATGAATCTCTAAGATAGTGCTCACTGTAGAAAGACATGTTCTTTAAGCTGCTTTGTTATCAGTTGTTAACTCATGTTCTGGGATAAGTATGTGGCTCGATCACTAGTAATTGTATGTGCGAACTTGTGTGTATGGTAGATGATGGAATATAGGATAGATACTTGGAGCTTTGAACTTCAAAGTAATTTTTTTGAGATTATTTGAGATATTGATTTGTAGTCTTTATTAAATGTAATGTACCCATCTGTAGTTTCCCTTTAGGGGATAGAAAGATTCAATTTCAGTCTTTTGTGAGAAAGTCCTGACGAATGAATCCAGTGCAAGTTAAATTAAGTGTTGGTATGGCTTTGGATAGAAACTCATGCAAGTGTTTATCGAATCTTTGGAGTGATACCCTATTTCCAGCTGTTTTTGCTTTCTTGGCTCCAAATATATGTCATTTTGTCATATTGCTGATCTGTTTTGTGTCGACATCTTCCCGTACGTTTCCATCTTTAATATTCCTGAATGGAAGTAAGAATGCATTATGCATCTCTCGTACCTTTTAGCCTTGAACTTGATTAAATTCTGTTCTTGAAGGTTTACAAATTAACAGGTCTTATTAGCTTTCATAGCTTCAAGCAATATCAGAAACTGAGCAAAGCTGAAAAGGTTGAATGGAACAACCGGTAAGTATCTTCTGTGTGACACTGATGTATATATGCACTTTTATGTCATTAAGATTGAGTTTGCCGATATTCGTTATAAATTGAATTCCTATGCCTACTTTATACAGGGGGTTCTCAACTGTTCATGCTATTGCTGTGGCAGTTGCATCGTTTTACCTAATACTGCTATCAGATACTTTTCATGAGTCTTATAGTGATGAGCTAATCACTAGTAGAAGATCTACTTTGTCAGATACAACATTGGGGGTAAGTGGATGTAGGAGCGTTAGTTCATGGTTTAATTTTCTATAATTTGTTATGTCCAGCCAAAGCTTATTGTTTGTGAGCCTTTAACCTGTTTGATTGTGCAACACTGGGTATTGTATACTTGAGATGATGTTAGTCACAGAATTCTAATATGTAGTTTTACATTTCAGACTTTTTTTTGTCTGCATCCACCCTCTCCAGCCTCATGAGATGTTTCCTTCACATCATTTCTATACCTGATTCAATTACTTCGATTTGTCTGGTTTGAGCTAATTTACTTGTAGATAATGTGGCCCAAGTGTATCATGAAAGTGTGAAACTGAGTTTTAACATTGCTTCTATTTTGCTTGTTTAGGTCCCAAAGTATGGTGATTCACCTATTGGGTGGTAATTTTATTTGTTTATCGTCTGCCGGTACGTATCTTATTGTTGAAACTAATTTTATTTCCCTATTTGGATACAATTGCAGATCTCCATTGGTTATTTTCTGTCAGACATAGCAATGATATTTTGGCATTTTCCTGCTTTAGGGGGACTGGAGTATGTAAGTACATAGATTGGAGGATAATGCTTGTCTAACATGAAATGAAATTTCTAATGAGGTTTGGGAATATTCTTGGTCAAAATAATTTGGTCATTTTGGTGAAGTTTGTAAAAATCCCACATGTTATGCATCACTTGAATCAGGATCCTAGTTATTTATTATGTTCTGGGCATTGGGATTATCTATGCAATTTGGATGTCCATATAATATAATAACATTGTTCACCATGTACATTATCATTTTAGGTTTTGCACCATGGACTATCTATGTTCTCGATCTTTCTTTCTCTTGTAAGTGGTGAAGGGCAGATTTACATATTAATGGTTCTGTTCTCTGAGATGACAACTCCTTTCGTAAACCTAAGATGGTGAGTTTATATATAACCAGAGTTTGAGTAGTTCTCCTGGTCATACTATTGCATTACTTATGTATCTTCATAATCAGGTACTTGGATATTGCTGGTAAAAAGAACTCTACCCTCTACCTCTACAATGGCATAGGATTGTTCCTAGGTTGGCTGGTAATGTTCGACATACTTCACTGCAAGTTCCTTGAGTTGCATACAAAATTAAATTAAATGAAGATGATTATTTAAAAGGGATTTATATCTTTTTATGGCCTGAAGTCTCTTATAACCAATGGTAGTGATGAACCAGTTAGTGTGTTATTGTTCTGTTGTCTACTATGTAGGTTTGAAAATGTGTAATTTGAATATTCTTGCTTCATTGCTTGATCTAACATAACTGGTTCAGTTTAACACGATTTGTTTCTTGGTCTCTTCAGGTTGCAAGGATTCTTTTGTTCATCTACTTTTTCGTCCACATGTATTTTCACTTTGATCAAGTAAGCAAATTCTGTACATGATTCTTTGAATAAAAGAGCTTGATACATAACTCTAGTCTATTCATTTATCTTAGTGTGAGTACCAGTTAAACTTCTAAGCTATAGGATGTTTGAACCTTTGCAATGTTTTAGGTCAAGACAATATTCCCTCTAGGCTTTTACAGCTTGCTCCTGGTACCTCCTGTGTTGGCACTCATGAATCTGTTTTGGTTTTGGAAAATTGCCAAAGGTTTGATCAAAACTATGGCAAAGGCTACACAAAAGAAGACCATACACAGTCAGTGATCCTAGTATTTGGAAACATGGGAATTTGACCCATTGTAGATGGTTAGTTGTATGTCTCTTCCCCTTCTTGATTCTGATTGATTATGATAGGTGAATGTAGCAACCAATAGATGTGTATAAATATTCTTGATCTTTCCATGGGCTTGCTATCAGCAACTGTGTGACTTCTCACTTGTGGTTTTCAACTTTCAATGGGGCAAAAATGAAATGCATGGAGATAAACCAGTTCTTACATGTATAATGAGTCGAACATACGTGATCATACATGTTTACTAACTACTTTTCTCCCGTGTGAACATTATTAAACACACTGAATAGTCAACTCATAGATAAATTTGAATACTTAAAAATCAAGATTGCGTGTAATTACATAGACTAGTGCCGACGTTAAAAGTTATTACATAAGATTTCATATGCAGAATCACGTCATTCTTTGTAACTTCCACTCACTTAAAGGTGGAAGAAGGAACAATTACGCTGATATGACCATGACCCCAAATTCTCATGGAACCAAATTGTACAACAAACCAAAGAATCAATGTGAGATAGAAACTTACCATACTTCTTTTGTTTTATTTTCACCTCAAGTTCAAAACTTTAGCACATAAAAAAGGACATATGAAGAAGAATATGTGATCACTCTGATGTTTTCTGTACCTCTTATAGACTAGAGGCTGTGGTAAAACTCTAGAATTAAGAACACCTTGCCAAACTTGGAAGAATCGTAAGCAAGTGAAAGAGTTTAAAAGAGGAAAATAGGTCGGAAAGTTCCCACAAGTTTCTTCAAAACGTCGAGTAAGAAAAAGAAGAAAGGTAATCATTCAAAAAAAGAAGGAGAAAGCTAATAAAAGCATAGGGTGCCGATGTGAGTCACTGAGCGACCTAGTGAGTCGGTAAGAAATAACAAAAGAAAAGGAAACGAAAAGTCACCAACTGTTATTTCCTTGAGAAAAATACGTAATTGCACCAAGTCACAAACTTGGCAAGTAGATAGCGAAACCGACCTTATATCTAGCCGAGTGCTGCATAAAGAAAAAGCGACCAACTCCTCCCATAAAAAATCGATACTTGTATTAGAAATTTTAGGCCAAGTCAAGGTCAAATCTTTCTTCAGTGTCTATATTGTGTTTGGTGTGTGCGCAAGGGCTGTTAGTTGAATTGTACTATTTTGCAGTGCATAAGCTATATTTAAGAAGCCAAAAGAGAAAAAAGACAGACCCCTCGAAACATTTGTGAGGTCTGGTTCTCTATGGAAAGGTCAGAAACATATGAACCAACGGAGTTGGCGGTCCGGCTTTGCTTCGTTGCCTTGTAAACTACAGTGGATTTCGTCTTAGTTTTCCTCATCCACTGCCCCCCGCCTCTTTATTAATATATTAAACTTTTCTCTCTTTTGTGTTTTGTGATTCCCCCATTGCTCAAAGTTTGAAGCTTTTCATGTTCTTTTTATGTTTACAAAGTTAAATATCTCATTTTTTAGATGAATTGATTGATGGGTATTGAAGAATAGGTGTTTTGAGAGTGACCCAGATAGTAAAGTTTGGATCTTTTTGTTTGGTAAATATGTGGAGGAGTGGGTGGAGAAGAAGCTGTGTTTTGCTTCAGGATTTGGTGGTGCAATATGGGAAATCCAATAGCCCAAATCCATGCGGCTTCGGTGTAATGGGATTGAGACGTTTTGGGGACAATGAGGAATGTGGTGGTGTTGGTGGGTTGAGTTATCCTAGTTGGGTTTTGGAGAAGAAGAGAGCTTTGTCTTCGAGCTGTGGCGGTGGTGGTGGTTGTGGAGGTGGTGAGGGCAATGAGGAGAAGGGAGTAGGGGTTGGAGGAATGCCCTTAAGTTATGGGGAGGCAAAGAGATTGATGAGGCTTGTGAATGTGGAGGCTTTGAAGACTAAGCTTGGGACTGAAGGGAAAGAAGCCATTCCTTATTCTGAGCTGTTGGAGGCATGTCAGAGTATTGGTGTGGCAAGATCTAGAGATGAGGCTGCTGCTTTTGCTAGGGTGCTTGATGAGGCTGGAGTCATCATTCTGTTTAGGGACAAGGTCTTGCTTCATCCTGAAAGGGTATGACCCTCACCCTCCTAAACTTTGATGTTCATTGTTTATAAGATATGGAATGGTGATATGAACTTTGAAATTATATTAGCTTTGTTTTGTGAGTGTGTAAGAATATATATTGTGCCTTTTCTCAATGGCCCTTTTGCGATTATCGAACATTTTTCATGGTTGGCCCTCTTTGGCTGGTCCCTTTATCTGTTATTCCTTCACCTTTTGAGTTTTGTACTGCTTTAAATTTGTGTTCACGGGATCGATGTGTATAGTTGTCCTTTTAGAGCATAGAGGAAAGTTTAAGCAAACACAGATGATGAACTGTGTAGAAGTCTTTTCCTATCGGTTCTTGTAGGAGGAGATGCCCAATAGAGCTAATGTCTTGAATGCTTTCTCTCAGAAAGCTTGATCAAACATAATTGCTTTTGTTTCCTCGTTTGTTCAGAGGTGTGTATGCTGATATAGTTTCCCAGATCTTGCAACCAACTCACTCTTGAAATGTATTTGAGGCTCTTGAAAATCTGAATTCTTCATATCCTCCTCCTTGAAATTTGCTATATGTGACTTAAGTATCGTCAGTTCACTTAGTTGCTATATCTGCACCCAAGTTTATGCTAAGTTGATTTGGAGTATTGATATATGTAGTGCATCAACATTTACCAGCTTGCAAGCCAAGCTTGCATTTGGCCTTGCAAGTTTAGAAGAGTGATATGAAGTCTATTACACAAGTAAAGGTTTTTTCTTCAGACCCAAATGTCTTCCAAGTCCACCCACCTGAATGAAACATTGTATTTTGAATTTTTGATAATTTCTTGGTTTTAGTTGTAGCTCCGTTGTCATGTTGATTATGGATTTTTTATGTTAATATTCAGGCAGTTAATATGTTCTGAGATTCAAATTTATTAGGTCCTGTCCAATTTGGCTGTTTTGGCTGGGTATTCAGTTTCAGATGAAAAATAGTTTAGGTTCTTTTAGCTTCCAATTTTTGCTTTGTCATTTTAGGTATTCAAGTTACTTTGTCATTTTTCCAAGATTCAAACGCTTCATCGCATGTCTAGCTTGGTTGTTATTCTCATTTCATCTGAATGATTATCTGCTCCCCTCTCAAGGTTACAGAATATCTTCATTGTATTTCTGCTGTTAACCATTTTCAGCTACTGATTACTACTCTCTGAGAAGTGATTTTACTTTTATCAAATATGAACAAACTTATGTCGATTATACTGCCGCTGCATATCTTCTATATATCACCATCAATGATTTGCATTGGTTACTTCATTTTTGATCTGTAGTTGATAAGAGAACTATTACCTCTATGCCTCTACCAATCAAATACTCCTAACTTTGTTGGTTTGCATCATTTATGCATGCCATGTTGTGGTCTAGTTTTAAAAAAATAAATATCAAGAAATTCAAATCAAATATTTGAGCTAGTTATATATAAAGTCAACCACATCTAATCATGTGCCTTTGATCACGTTGACTTATTTAACTTCTTTGCATTGTCGAATTTTCAGGTTGTGGATCTGGTTAGAAGAGCGGTACCCCTTGCTCTGACTCCTGATAATGATCCCATCTGGGAAGAGTTAAAGAACATGCAGGAAAAGAAGGAAGGAATTGATATTTTGGCACACAGGCATGTCCGTCGCGTTCTCTGGGGTGGTCTTGCTTTGATTACAGCACAAGTCGCCCTCTTTTTTCGGATGACATATTGGGATTTCTCGTGGGACGTAGTGGAGCCACTTGCATATTTTACCACAACAACTTGCATAGGCATAGGCTACGCCTACTTCTTGATCACTTCAAGAGATCCAACTTACCAAGACTTGATGAAGAGGCTTTTTCTAAGGAAGCAGAGGAAACTTATCAAGAAGCAGAATTTTGATGTTGAGAGATTCAAGGAGATACAGAGGAAATATGATAAAACTCTACACGCCAACACTTCAATCAAGAATCGAGTCGGCATGAATGTGGATCTTGATGATGCTTTACATAGAGATTAACACACTACAGAAATTTTACATTTTGGTGAGAGCTGGGAAACGGCAGGAAGTAAACACAGTTTTGTTGGTTAAAAATCTGGCCTCTCTTGTTTTTGTCTAGGTAGGGCCCAGAATTTGATCTTAACATGTTGCTTCTGACCTACCTTTCTATATTTTGGCATGATAATTAGTTCATGCTGCTCACACTTTAACTAGGAAGAATGCGATGGATACTGCTCCTCTTAATCACATTGTTGTTGCATCCAATGTATTCTTATTAATCACACTGCGTAACATGCTGACTGCGTCAGATCTTTATCTATTACTCAATACGTTGGAGTTGGCGTACCTGTTACATCAATTGTTGGAGTTTTCACATTATGCTTCAAAAATTTCTCTTATTTTTCTCTGTATTATCCAGTAGTTGGTTCATGTGTTATGTTACTTATTGATTAATGGCACCAGATTTGTTATCCACACTGTATCAGTAATTTAGTTTTTATCTCAACGCAAGTTCTTTGGACTTACAAAACCATATACATCTATTGGATCAAAGTATACAAAAGAACATTTGCTCCTCTCGTATCAGTAGCTTCGAAACATCAAGCAGAAATGTCTCGTCCTTTAGTGCAGTGAGTCCGATTAATGTCTTGACGTCTCGGTGGCCTGTCCTGAATTGTCCCAGGCTTGAACTTTGAGGCTTCGTGTCTCGCTAGTTCAGGAGGAACATGACTGAGGTCATAGAAGACACCAGTATCCTGCATTGTCAAGAATGTTGTGGCGACACCACTCTTCCCTGCTCGACCAGTTCGTCCTGTCCAATCCGATGTGTATACTTCTCAATGTCTCCAGGCATATCATAGTTAATTACATGAGCAACATCAGGCACATCAATGCCTCTTGATGCAACATCAGTTGCAACGAGTACATTGTATCTCTTGCTCTTGAAACCTTCAAGGTTAGAGCCTCTTTCATCTTGTGACCTATCCCCACGCAATGTTGTC
Source organism: Geum urbanum (assembly GCA_946800695.1). NCBI lineage: Eukaryota > Viridiplantae > Streptophyta > Magnoliopsida > Rosales > Rosaceae > Geum > Geum urbanum. The sequence continues at coordinate 37,843,770 of OX327016.1, forward strand.
ACACCATGATATTCATTCTCGGCCAAACCCTTGGCTAGAGAGTCTACACTTCACTTGGTGTTTGCAAACACAATAGCAGTCTTGTGATCACGGACTACTTCATCAAGCAATCTTCTCAGACTCCTTTCTGATCAGGACAACATTCTGAGTGATCAAACCAGTGGTCTTTCTGGCTTTGCCATTTGTGACAACAACCGGATTCCTCAAGTACTTGTGGGCTAGTCGCTCCACCACAGGACGTATGGTGGCGCTGAACATGTACGTGGTTCTGTAAACCTTCTTGTCATCAACCTCTTCGGCCTCATTAGGTTTCAAGTTGCTTGCAGGAATTGCTTCCAAGATTTCAACAACCCGTGGCTCAAAACCCATGTCCATCATCCTAGCAGCCTCATCAAGCACAACATAGTTGCACTGATTCAAAACAACATAACTCCTCTCCAATAGATCTTTCAAACGCCGGTGTGGCAATCACAACTTCACATCCTCGTGCAATTTCCATGCGCTGTTCCTCTATGGACTGCCCACCAACAACACAAATCACTTTGATACACCGCGCAAACTTGACAGTCTCTTCCTTAATCTGCTGTGCAAGCTCACGAGTCGGGGCCAACACCAGAGCATAAGGCCTTGAGCCTAGTTAACAGGAGGAAACTGATTTAGATACTCCAACATTGGAAGAACAAGAGCAGCAGTCTTGCCAGAACCAGTATCCGCTAGGCCGATAACATCACGCTGCTGCATTCCAAGAGGAATTGCCGCCATTTGAATAGGGGAAGGCTTCTTGTAACCAGCTCTCTCCACAGCCTTGAGCAGATTCTCACTCAATTTGCCCTCATCCCATTTCCTAATCGGCCTAGGAATCCTAGACCCTTTATAGGAAATATTGAAATCCTCTCTAAAAATTCTCCAATCCCTTTCATTCATCTCCTCCAGCCTCTTATGGCTCCAATGTTTTTCGATTCTTATATCAAATGCATCATAGGCTACTTCTTCAGCGCCGCCGTGGCCCTCCTTGTTTCGAACCATCCTGTGTTGCTTGGCGGCGAGCTTCATCCCTGCCCGAAGCCCTCTCCCGAAGAGAAGATTGGCCTCGTAAGGGTTTTGATACAAGGTATTCATGTCACGATAAGTGTCCTCCAAGCTGTCCCAGTCGAAACAGAACCTGAACTTGTCGTATGGTTTAATGACACGCTTCTTAGGCTTGTGGGAACCAATGTACTGCTCTTTGATAGCTTCAAGCTCTCTTTTACTTACAAGTTTCTGCCTTTCAGATGATTCTTTGGAGACAAGTTGTTGTTGTTGACGATGTTGTTCTAAGGTTTGTTATCGTCGGCATCGTTCCTTTGATCAACGTATTCTGAGATCGAAATTCTTGGAAATATTGGAACTTGGATGTATATACATTTATAGTATAGCAAAGTATTACAGGCTTTTATAACAAGGAAACTCAGTCATGATTAGTCTAGGATACATAGAATTCATGACGTACGAGAATTACATTCCCATTTATACTTTTTTTTTGGGAGAAGGTTATACGAGATCCCAGGATATGAACTTAAATTTTAACCGATGTATCAATATAATGTTCAAACTTTAAAAATTATCAAAGTGACGGTCATACTTCCAAAACCACATTTTCATGATGCCTCTGATGACATGTTATTTTTTTGGTTTGAAAATAAGATAAATGATTTTAATACCTTGCATATTATTATTTTTTCTGAATCTCTCTCTTCTCCCTCTGGCGACCTCAACTTCCTCTTCACCACTCCTTACTCCCTTACCCTCATCGATCCGACCCGAAAACTTCACCGCCTCTATCCCAACTGATATGGTACCAAAGGAGAAATAGAGAAAAGAGAGGAAATGGAGAGAATTTGAGAGAGAAGTGATTTCAATATATTTCCAAGATAACTTCTTAATGCAATTTACATGGTAAGGACCTTCCCAAAGGGTCTGGACAAAACTACAGAACAACACAACAACTCTAATGTATCTAGCTAACAAAAGACAAAAATGCTAGTAAACTCTACACACAACTGCAAACACATACAGAGTTCAGTTGAGGTACAAAATGAAGAGATAAGATTTGGGACCAGGAATCAATTGTGGGATTTGGGTTTGGTCTTCAAGTAAGAACTCCCTCCTCCTTCAAGTAAGAACTTGCCCTTGAGCTGCAAAGTCCGAGAAACGGAGTTCAACCTCATTTGCGTCCATCCATAAAGCATCTTCGATGGGTAAGCCTTCCCACTTAATGAGCCAACACACCCCAGCTACATTGCCTTTCTTGTAAATGGAGCGCTCAAGAATAGACTCGGGTGACCATTGTAATTCACTAGGTGAGGCAACATCAGGGAGCTTCAACGAGACAGGGATTTGATCACCAACCCGCTTCTTGAGGAGTAAAACGTGGAAGACGGGGTGAATCCGGGAAGAAGCAGGCAGCTCCAATCGATATGCCACATTCCCAATACGAGCCAACACCTTAAAGGGACCTTAAAAGCGAGGAGAAAACTTGTGACAAGAGGGAGAGGCCATTGATTTCTGCCTATAAGCTTGGAGTTTGAGATAAACCAAGTCACCAACTTGAAATTCCCTATCACTACGATGCCTATCACTTTGAGACTTCATTATGCTTTGGGCTCGTTGCAAGTGAGCCTTGAGCAGCCTGTAGAGATGGTCCCTTTCCTTAAGGACAGTGTCAACCAACTGTAGTTTTGTAGTACCTGGGATGTGAGTGGTGATCGATGGGAAAGGACGGCCAAACATCGCTTCAAACGGGGACATCTTGATCGCCGAATGATAACTGGTATTATACCAGAACTGAGCTCAATGGATATGTGATGCCCAAACATGAGGCTAATCACTCACAAAACAACGCAGATAATGCTCCAATGTGTGATTTAGTACCTCAGTTTGCGGGTGATAAGCAGAGTTGTGGCATAAGCGTGTACCATGTAAACAAAAGAACTCCTCCTAGAAATTACTTGTGAAAACAACTTCCCGGTCTGTGATGATTTCCTGAGGCATTCCATGATACTTGAAAACTACTTTAACAAAAACATCAGCAATGGTGGCCGCCGTGTAGGGGTGAGTGAGAGGGATAAAGTGACCGAACTTAGTAAACCTGTCCACGACTACTAAGATCGCATTCTTGCCACTCGAAAGGGAGAGACCTTCCACGAAATCCATTGAGACTGATAACCAAGTCGTCCGGGATCGACAGAGGCTGTAAAAGGCCCGGAGGGTGAATAGTTTCATAATTTTGTTTCTGACAATCATCAAAACTTGTTATAAACTTCTTGATGTCTCTTCTCACACCAGACTAGTAAAATAAAAAATTAGAAGGGTATTACAGTTTTTTCTCCTATATTTTTGAAACAAGGGAGAAAGCCACTTCACTACGATGCAACGGGAGGCTATGGCGGTGCCCATGACGCCGGTGCTGATCCATCATATGCGGGTTTGGGGTCTACTGTACTTTCTACACTAGCCGAGTACCCAACTCGGGGACTCCGGAGTTGGTAGTGGGATTGTGGGAGCAGTGCAGACCCTACCGTTTTTTGAGAGGTGATGAAATTTTCACTAAATCACAAATGGGAACAACCCAGTGAGCAATTCCCAAGTACAATGCAAATAGAAATGAAATTTGTAATTCAAACCTAAACCACGCTAGTCAGGACAAAGAGCACAATCTTAAAAAATAAAAGAAAATATTCTAGATTTAAGTTACTGTTGCAACATCTACCGCAATAGGAACCACAATTCCAAAAATACAATTTGAGGGACCGATGCCATACAAATCTCAACATACAACTCAAAACACAAACAATACCCCATGAGATGAGATCCCCCACCACAATAACAGTACTCTCTCCACCTCCGAGACCGAGACAAACTCATGCATGAATGTCACTCGTGATCTAAGATCACAAGCATTAAGCAGAAACATGAACAAGAACAAAAAACAATAACGAGGGAGAATGAGGGGTATAAAACTTTAGATCACGAGCATTGAGCAGAAACATGAACAAGAACAAAAAATAGTAACGATGGAGAATGAGGGGTATAAAACTCATGCGTGAACATCCATAATCGCTTGGGTAAGTGACTTGCACTTTCAAATTAGAATCATGAGCACCCGCAGTAAAACCTCTCATATTATCTAGGTTTGAGGTAAATAAAGTAAAACTGTTATGGAATTGTTAGACTTTTAAGTTGGAAACATATGAGATTGCATGACAATAAGAAGAATTGAAAATAAGCAAGGAACAAAGTCCTCTCGATATGGACAGTCAGCCATATGATCACAAATGGTACAAAATCTCACATAGTTTAAAGTGAAGCTATACAAGCTTGATACGATGATAAACCTAAAAAGCAATAAAACAAAAGTATGGTCTTAAGGTTTTAATCCAGACCCAATTACCAACACAAGCACCAACCAAATTGTCACAAGCCCAGTCCAAAGGAGATGGAGTGTCTTCTACTAGAACCATGCCTTCTGATGCCTGCCCGCCACCGCGTCTCACCAACTGCAGGTTGTCACCGATATGCCCAGGCCACGAACTCGCCACTTCGAGGCCAACCCTTATCCTTTAGCCGCCTAAGCTTTGAAAGGAGGTCGTTTGTGCTCTCAGATTCTGAATCTGACATGCAACAGTATGATTGTCACCTCCATAAAACGCCGCGAAGGACGACAAAACAAGATGATTAGTCGATCAAAGATCCCCACGCCTCCCCTCAGTCCCGCAACCCCAACATCGATAGTAATCGATCATGCTACAAACCATCCAAAATCTCCATTCCAAACCAGTGTGACTCTCTGTTTGGTATTTGTGCTTATCACCAGCCTCAAGAGGACACCACTCTCGTCCGTTAGCACCCATCAAGCTCTGGCGAGGCTAGGAGGCACTGCCAAGGCTTGGGTCGCCGGATGGAACAAAGGAGAAGCTTTTGGGATTTTTCACTCGTGCGCGTGCAACGCGTACTACAAATTCAACAGAGTGTTGTGGTTAGTATAGACTCTACCGTTGTTACCAATACATCCATATTTTGAATATTTTCCTACCATATTTGATTTGGCCGGTCTCACCATCTACCTTTAATTTTTCAACTTTATACTTATTTTGTCTTAAAACAAATTTAGTGCACCTATTATTATAATACTCAAACTTCAAACCCTGTGTTTGTGATACCCAAGGAATAAAATATCGGATATTAAGAATATATCGACCATCCAAAATACGGATATATCGATCAAGTGAAAATTTTGACGAAAATGACAGAAACTAATAGAAATACATATAATTTTTCTGGAAAATTCTAGGGTGGAGTGACTCTACCGTAGATTTTATTCACTAATTTTTTTTATTATTGTAAAATGAGATAATTTTTTCCTTTAAAAAATGAGATAATTTTTTAGTAATTTTTGTTCAATTTTTTGTAAATACTTTAACAAGCATATTTTTATAAATTTGAGAACACATCGTTGTCAATGTCGTATTTTAGTTTAATTGTTTGTATTGATAAAATAATTGTGATAATTTTGTTCTAAATGTAGTAATTATTAGTTAAAAACATTATAATTTTGTTCAACTAATTATAGATAAATGTTTATAGTAGATCACCCCTACCATAGCCTTACCCAAATTTTTTTTATGAAAATTTTTGAGGTTGTTAAATGATCAATGATCTACCTTATATAAAAAAAATTAAACAAATATTTATCAAACATTGGGACATATGAATTTGTATCTTTTTATATTTAAAATTCAATTCACCAGTAAATTATTATATGGGGAAGTGAACGCTTGACCTCTTAGCCTATGAGAATAACATGTGAATTTGTTATATTACTATATGAATTAGTACGTGTTAAGTGCTTATTATTATTAAAATATAATTTAATACTTCAATTTTTTAATGGCTAAAACCTAAAGGGAGGTTAAGCCATCACGCATTTTGTACATTATGTAACATATCATACATCACAAAGTCAATTACACGAATACCTCCGAACCACGTAAAAGACCTATGAGGTTCAAAATTCACACCATCTTCCCCATTTTTCTGTGCAGAGTCATTTGTATATTGAGAAGAGTAATCATTAAATGATTGCTCTCTTATGAAATTCTACATGTATTGACTTACATTTCAACCGTATAGGTCATGGGCAGTCTCTGAGGATTCTAGAGCTCGTAGTTTGGACCAAGTGTTGCTCGACTTTCTCCATTATTATCATCATTTGAGTCATTTATTTGTGATTGTGACCATGAGTTGTCACTCGATAGAAGACCATAACACATAATATATGACGGATAAGACATTACATGCAAAGTTTTGACCATAACTATACAGTTGTTAATTACCACCTCCCCACACCAATTGAGCCAAAATTTAGTGGATGAATTTCTTGGAATTTGAGCTTGATGAAGTTCAAATTCAAAAATCAGTGAAAGTTTCATAAATTATCGGTATATATCGATGATATATCAGAAATTTCGATAAATATTGGAAAATTTTGGGAAAACTACCTTGATAATTGAAGATTTTTTAATAAGTCAAAAAGACGATAATATTGTCGATATTATCAATTTTACATTTCTTACTGATACCAGAACTACCAAAGCTATATTCCGGTGATACCATAATCAATTTTTCGTCTGTCGTCGTAACGTCTAGTGACGTGGTATACACAAATTTCAAATTTGAGGGTTAATTAGTTACGGCTGGTGATAGAAATGCTCGTTTCTTTTATGTCTCTATTATTCATATGAGGTTGAGGAACCGTGTTCTTCAGCTGTCTCTAGAAAATAGTACTGTAATTTTGGAGAAATCAGTTGTTAGAGTTAAGTTTGAAAAGTTATTTTCTTCTCTAAATTCAAGACTAATGGTCCCTGTGATTCTGGTTGTGCTCTAGACTGAATCTCTAGTGTGATAACTTATCATCAGAAAACTGCACTCATTACTCCATATTGGAACTTGTGGGGCTAAAGTCCCACATAGAAGAAGTTTGAAGGGCATGTGTTATTCATAAGAGATTACCATTGTTAAGAAGTAATTGGGTAAAGTTCCACATAGAAGAAGTTTGAAGGGCATGTGCTCTTTATAAGGGTTTACCCTTGTTAAAAAGTAACTTGGTGGAAATCTAGAAGATAGGCTTTCACAAGGAATTGTGGGTTTGAGCCTCGGATTACCAAGGGAAAGCCCAAATATATAATCATCAAAAGATGGGTCTTGGGCCTCTTGGGCTCTGTTGATTATTCGTTTTTAATTATTGAAAATTAATATTTTAATTTTCAATTATTATTTTCAAATAATTATTAAAATGGGCATTTTGGATCAAAATGAGCGATGGTTGGAATAACGATAAGTTTCGTTATACCTATCGACACAACGCTTTGACACTTATATAAGGACAACTGTAAGTTGTCAGTCAGACACTTAGTTCATCGACTTTGTTTTCTTCCTTCAAAATTGTTCTTCTGAGAAAACATAAAGTAAATTCGTCAGTGGCACAGGAACTTGTACCAGATAGTTGTATCATCGAGATAGACGTCTGAAACTACAATTACAAGTGGGGGCGAATTTCTGTTTTAGGACACTGCCGAGCAAATCTCTATCTGATCAAGTTAGTGAAATTTGATTTTCTGTTCTTGTTGTTTATTTCAATTTTGTTACATATATATTATTTGCATTCGAAATATTGATTAGTTCTAACAATCCCTTCTCTGGGGCCGAGATTAAAAAAGCAACGAAGCAGCTGGGATGTTTCAAGGAGCCAGGGCCCGATGCTTTTACTGGGAAGCTTTCATGATTCCTTATAGGATGTGGTTTCTCCTACAGTTCTTGGGGCTACTTCTTTCCTTTAAAATAGCTCTACGTTCTTGAGGGTGTTGAATGGTACTAGCATCACTCTAATCCCAAAGGTCCTAAACACTGAATCCATCATGCAATCAAACTGATCTCTCTCTTTAATAATAGCTGCAAGATTCTCTCAAAGCTACTAGCAAACAGATTAAAATCTATTCTCCTGGGTCTTATCTCTGAACAAGTCTAGGTCATCAAATCCAAGATAGTGTGTAGTGGCACATGAAGCCTTCCATTATCTGAAGTTAAAGAAACGGTCGAAGAGGTTTGAGTTGGGGTTTAAGATCAACATGAATAAGGCTCATGAACAGGTTGAATGAGACTTTCTTGAAACAGTTTCGCTTAAGTTCAACTTTGATCAAATGTGGGTGAACTTGATTATGAAATATGTGACCTCTCTATTCAACTTAATGGTGAGAATGGTCGACCCCTTTACTCCATCACGGGGTCTAAGAAAGGAAACCCTTTATCTGCTCAGAGAGTGAAGCTCTTTCTTTAAATATTATCAAGGTCGTTAGGCGTGAGGAGCTGGTTGGTATCAAACTGAGTCAGGGTTGCCCGAGGATCTCTCACCTTTTCTTTGTCGTTGATTCCCTCTTCTTTCTTCATGTCTCTGTCCAGAATTGTACTAAGCTTAGAGAAATTATTAATGGTTACTGTAGTGCCTCTGGTGATCAAGAGGTGAAAATTGGAAAATCATCTCTACTCTTCACCTCAAATACTCTGAAGACCATGAAGACCATGATTGCAGAAAATTTTGAGATTGCAGTATCTGAAGCTCTTGGTAAATATCTTGGCCTCCCAGCCATCTAGGGGAGATCAAAATCTAAGGCCCTTGCCTATATTCGGGAGAGAATTAAAGGAAAAAATGATGGCTAGCAATCAAGCTTTCTTTCCCAAGCAGGTAAAATTCTTGATCAAAGTCGTTGTTATCGGAATACCTTCTTATCCTATGGCCTGCTTAAAGATGCCTAAATCTTTGTACTAAACAATTAATTCTGATTGGTGGGGTATGAATGAGGAGAAGAGAAAGATTGAATAGAAGCCCTAAAGTAAACTTTACCAAGCCAAACAAAATGGAGGTCTCAGATCCAAGGACCTGGAGAAATTTAATTTGGCCATCCTCTCCAAACATTGTTGGAGGGTCATGAAAAATTCCTCCTCCATGTGGCCGGGTTAGGGTGTTAAAAGCCAGATATTTTGATCATTGCTCCTTCTTTCAAGCTAAGAAAGATCATAAGGCTTCGTGGGAATAAAGCATCTTATTGGAGGTCATGAGACAATTGAACAATAAGCTCGTTAGCAGGTTAACGACAATAATACTATTAGTGTATGGAGAAACCACTAGCTTCCAAGTGCTTAGATGGCAGACTCAATCCTCTTCCTCGATCAACGATGTCATTTACCCTTCTCCTAGCAAGTGGAATCATGGAAAATAGCTCCTGCTCTTGGAAGATTGATCATATCAGGAATTTCATCTTCCGGGAAGATGCAGATAGAATCACCTCTATCAAGATGGATTGGCGATAGAAGTATCAAGGATCACCTCATTTGGCCTTTGACTAGGTCGGGCTCATACTCTGTAAAATATGAGTACCACCTTATTCATTCTACAATAAGGAGAGTCCATCCCCTCCCTCTTCTTCTCACTGTGTGTGTGGTTAGTAGTTTTTTGAAGCTGGTGTGGAGCTCTCACACTCTACCCAAGATAAAAACATTGTATTTGGCATGTGGTATCAAATTTTATTCCTTGCATGGCTAATTTTCATCATAAGAAGCTTGCCCTTAATCCAATGTACCAAATTTGTAACTTGTTAGAATAATCCATAGAGCCTTGTCTTCTCGTTTGCCTCTGGACCGAGTATGTGTGGCTTGGTAACCCCATCAGACTCCAGATTTATAAACAAAAGGTCACTAACTTTGATAGTTGGTTATTTGAGTATATTGAAAGTATTCCTATGGAGAATGATAGAGGCATGGTTGTCTCACTGATTATGTGCACCCTCTAGTGTATTTGAAAGGCTAGATATACCTTGGTCTACAAGTTTAAAGCTATTTGCTCCTCTGAGGTGATTATTTTAGCCAATGTACAAGTTACGCTTGGGTTACACATGGAATTTCTTGTTGCTATTGAGTCTAAGAGGACATTTGGTTCTGCTGCCCAAGTGAAGGTCCCTTAAAACCCATCGCAGGCTTCCTCCTCCTAATAGTGGGTTTTAAACCCAATACTGATGGATCTTGGAACAAGGATACTCTAAATGCGGGTGCTGGAGCAATTATCATGGATTCCAATAGCTCATTTATTGTGCTTGCTACCTCATATTTTAATGCTTCTTCTCCACTTATTGTTAAGGTTGTTGCCTTGGCTAAAGGTTTGGTTTTGGTTCTTGATCTCAAAATCTCAAATGTGGTGATTGAATGTGATTGCAAGGAGCTTGTTGATGATCTTCAATTCTTCATAAGGTTGCTGAAGCTTGCAACTGGAAAGTGGTATCCTTATTTGCTGGAAATTGGTCATCTGCTTAAGCTAGATGAACTAGGTGACTAGGAAAGCTAACCGTGTGGCCGATGTCATCGCAAAGCTTGTTTTATCGAAGTTGTGCATGTAAGTATGGGTCAATAGACCCCCAACTTCACTCATGAATGCCTGTGTAGGAGGCCTGATGTTGAGCTTCTCTAATGAGTATCTCCTTGTGAGTATTTTCTAATCTATGCCCTATAAAAACTCAAATTTTTTTTATCATAATTTGACAAATCAGTCGTGAAATATTTAGTTATATCTAAGTAGATAATTTCTACAAAGTTTTAACTAGTGTTTAGTTAAATATTTTGTGGTTATCGTGTCCCCTAGTCTCCTAAGATTTCCTAGCTAGTCCTTCTCTACAAACCCTAGCCGCCGTACCTATATCCCCGTCCAAAGCCTCTTCCATCTCCTCCGACTCTCTATGAGATCTCGCCTCTATCTTCATCTCCATTCCATCTCTTCTTATTTATCTCTAATCCCAACCCTAAAACCCGTTCAACTAAATCTCGAAGGTTAATGTTTCCAACTTGTTCGACTTCGCATATTTGGATTCTGACCTCTTCTTCTTTATGGATGCTCTGATCAAGTTAGGCTCCTTTGAGGAGTGTGATACCTCTGAGGGAGTGGTGGCAAAGGCAGTGGATTATGATTTTTCCGTCATCTAGGTCTTCTCTCTCGAACCTATTTCGGACTCTACTGCAAAGTCCCTTCGACTATGGATGATCCATCTTTGGCAAGGACTCTTGGGATCGAGTGTGATTCTCATTTGGCGTTGCACCCATGATCGTTTCATAGGACGTTTCAAGGACTTAGGAGCTCTCCGTCGTGCTGTAGATCAGGGACCCTAGTTCTATCGTGATATTACTGTTGTGGTGGAGGAATTTGATGGCCTGACCCCTATGCATCTGATTTCGTGGTCAAAGCACATGTATGGGCATGAGATGAGGTGATTGGTGGTGATCTTACATGTGGAGTGGAGGTCAAGCAATGGTGGAAACATCTAGGGTTTTATCTTGGGCATTACATTGACTACGTCCGAGATCGGTTGGAAGATGACAAGGAGATTCAGCTATTTATGGAAGTGGATCTTCAGCATCCGCTGGAAACTAAGGTATGTTTCGGTCTTGGAGCCCATGCTTGGGCAGTTTTTTATATTGAGTATATTACTCTTCGAGGATACTATATGGGTTATGGCAGCTTTAGTTATACCATGGATGGTTGTCCCATCCAATGCGCTAAATTGGAAGAGGCTGAGGAAGCAAGGAAGAAAGAGGAATTCTGGGCTGAGAAAGAAGCAAAGGGCTAAGCAGAGGTTTTGGACTGGTACCATAAGCTGATCATCATGTCTGGTTTCAGAGGTGGTGCCGGTGACAAGAAGGAGGTTGTGGTGGACAACTGGAACTCGGATAATAGACCGCTTGAGTCACCAAAGAGCGTAGATAAGGATTTCTTAGCTGTGACCAAACCCCCGAAACGACCAAAGAAAAAGCAGAATTATTCTGCGTTTGAACGGGGCAAGCTACAATATCTTATGGTGCGGCATGCATGTAAGGTGAATATGCCAAATAACCCTAAACTCGCCTCCGTGGCCAGGTGACAATTGGCGGAGTGTGATATGAAACAACTTGTGTGGGAGGCCACTAAGGACCGAGTGGCGGCATTGCTAGCACGACGTAGTTTGGTGTAGTGGGATTAGACTTAAGCCAGCCATATTGGAGGGACACTCTAGGATATGACAGTGAACAACCTATAGAGAAGATGTCTAGCTAGTTAAGGGATAGTGCAACCGAATTTTGATTAATCCCGCGTTATCCTAATTTGCTAAGTCTAGGCTTTTGTGCTAGAAGTAATGACTATGTAATAGTGCTCTTAGGGTTTCGTTTTATCAGGCCGGGTAATCCGATGAAGTTCTTATATTATTATTACTATTTATGAAATTTATTGACCTTCTCAAAAAAAAAACCAAATCTAAAATCGTTAAAAGATTCATAATCGTGACTTATCAAGTAAGAAAATGAAATAATCAATTTTGATGAATTTGGTACGTTCATTGATTTGATCTTGTTCGACATCTTAATGATTTTTAAATGAGATAAAAGTTTACACAATTGATCTACTTATATATCCAAATATTCTACGGTTGCTCTTTTGAAATGTGGTTGGAAAACATGTTTTATAAAAATGTACTCACCAAGTACTAACCATAGAGTACTCATTAAAGCCTCTCCCGTGTCATCAATTTTACTTTCTTTGTTATTTTTTGTTTTCTTTAATGTGTTGTACTTTTTGTTGGTTTCAATGAATTGATCTTCCGGCCCAAAAAAAAACTCAATTTCAATGGAGAAACATGTTAGAGTTGAAACTAAGAACAACTCCCAACAGTTTTCCTATATTTGAGTTTTTCTCCATTTTAAGAAATATTTTGGTTATTTTACTTCAACAGATTCTCTAAACACATTTTCGATTTTAGAGAATATGATGAGAGAGCAAACATTCCCTATATTTACAACATTTTCTATATTTTTAAGGAAGAAAATGGGGAAGAAAGATAAAATCTGCAAAATGAGAAATCTGTTGGAGTTGAAACATAAAATGTATCGTAAATTGTGTTTTTTACTCTCCCATAATAGAAAAATAAGAAATCTGTTGGAGATGTTCCAAGGACACTATACAAGTAAATACTTGGTATCTTCAACAATCACCCAGCAAAGAGCAATTGCTATGCACTATAGCTTTGAGACTAGAATTGCGCTTACGCTTGATTTCAAATGATCCACCTATACGCCAATGATTGATTGATCTTAGGAAAGATCCATCAACAGTTTAGTTCAAGAACTCAAGAGTAGACTCCAAAGCTTCCCTTTCCTGCATGAATATTCATAACACTATGGGGAACTGAGATACAAGTGCAAGCTTCTCAGAGTTACTCCACAGTTGATCAATTCTACTATTCCTAATGCTTTATAAGTTGACCAAGATTCAAACAAATATTACTAGGAGGGAGAATTTAGCAACTTGAGTGGAAAAAGGAAATCTGCAAATCGCAAAGATATGTACTACATTTTCAGGGTACAAATACTGATTGACACTGAATAAGCCCAACAAGTAACAACACTAAAGGAATGGAAATCAATTATCTGATTGTCATCCCAAAGACGAACTTGTTCACTAATACCAATTTCCTACAGCAAACCAGCTTACCAGTTTGTTACTGCATCAGCGCAAACTCAATAACCAGCCACCATTCTATGACACCCAAAAAATAAAATTGTTTTGTCTCTTAACCCTTCTTTACAGCTGTGTCACAACCCATAGCATCAACTGTTACAGGCTTATCAATCTTTTGATTCTGACTAGTACAAACAGTAGATATGATGTTTCTAGAGATCAAACCCAGAAAACTGGGCACATGTATAATGATTCACTCTAACAGAGACTTGACATTATTCCAGTGTGTTAATCAAGCACATAGATCTGAGAGGCAACGTCTTGCACTAACCAATTGAATCCCTCAAGCAGCCCCTCACCAGTGATTGCAGCCAACAATATTCCAGTGTCGAGTTTTATCCATAGCCTCCAAGTTCAAAACCTGAACGATTATATATAAAGTACTTTAGATCCCCATAAGTATGAAGATAAATTTCAAAGCATATAAAAGTTGGCATAGAGCCTCGCCTTGGCAATTTCATTTGGAGTAGGGGAACCTTTTATGTCCTGCTTATTTGCTAGCATCAATAAGGCTGATCCTGATAGCCTCTGTCATATGAAAAAACAAGTTGGTGTCTAACTGTATAGAAAATATTGCCAAAACTCTGACTATCATGCTCGACTTGCAAGCACAAGGAAACGGTCTATTTTTAGATTCCAGACGAGATGGAACTCAATAAAAGTAACAAGCTAATAGCCTACAAAGTTGATAGGCACAAATCGCACAAAAAAGATGTACTAGTGTTCCAGAAAATGCAATAGAGATTTTGGGCCAAGACATGAATTCATAGGTTTAGATGATCCGACATATATATAATTCCATGGAATGCTCCTCAAAACACAGAAATGGGAAATAATGAACAAACCAAAAGAAATTTTGTAAGCATAGAATGAGAAACGCTGATGAGTAATAGTTTATAGCAAATACAAAGCATAAACTCAATAAATGACAGGCGTCCAAATCATACATACCTCTTCCTTCAAAAGATTATCTAGTTCCATTTTGCAGTCATCTAATCTTCTTAGATCTGAACTGTCAACTACCCATATTAGACCATCAGTTTGCTCAAAATAGTTTCTCCAATAAGAACGTATTGTTTTTTTTGACCCCCCACATGCCATATATTGAGTGTATAGCTGTTGAGACAGGGTGATTGATATCGAACAAAAACAACAACCGTAAGAAGAGAAGAACAAAACCACGAGAAAGAGACAAATACTTCTGGTAAGTGAGGGTCTTGATGTTGAAGCCAAGTGTGGGACTGACAACGTTGGTATCCTACCTGTTAGTATTGCATCATTAGTTCTCCGATTAAACATACTTACTCAATTAAGCAGATGATCAACACCTACCAGACCACCCGAAAGACCACCAGGAAGGCTACAACTTCACCCGCAAGACCGACCCCATCCGAGCGCGCACGCGCCCGACAGGCACATATCCGAATATGCGGATCACATGACAGCAAGTGCAGATCCAGTCCCACATCGAAGAACACAAGCAACCAGCAGTCCCAACCACCTATATAGGTAAGGTTTATTACAGGTAAGGAGGATCTGAATCCAAGCATTAAACACTCCAACCTACTTTCACGCACGTTCGCTTGACTGTTATATCCAATACAGCTTCTAACTTAGGCATCAGAGCGTTGAAGGTAGGCCACCCCTGTCTCGACCATCTGACTGTCTGTTTGTCGTTGTATTCTTCTAATAGCCATACCCGAACACGCACAACCGAAGACCCGAAGGGAGAAGAAGCGCCCGCACATCCGAACAGCCCGAGCATTCCGACGAAGAGGGAGAAGAGCTCGTATTTGCTTCTGCTAAATTGCGTCCCACGTAATCCGGTAGAAACAGTTGGCGCCGTCTGTGGGAAACCTACAAATTGCAAACCTCGTATAAACACCACCAACCAAAAGCTCACATGCATACCCAGGAGACGAACACCAGTGGTACACCCGCCGGGGAAACACCCCCGAGCGCGCAGGCGCGGCAAGTAATGGAACTAGGAGGGAGTAGCAGTAGCGAGGAGCGCGTCGACCGCTTGCTCCAGGAGCTGCGAGAGGCAACGCTCGAAAGGAACCAGGAGCGCCATATCTGACAGAGACTAGAGGAACGGCTGGACGCGCTCGTCAACCAGCAGCAGGGGCAACGCGAACGAAACCAAGAGACCACCGACGAAGAACAACACCCGTTTGGCAGGGCTGACACCCGGGCAACCCGCACGCCCACGCCGGTGGGAGAATCGCCACCCCCGACGGACAACACCCTGATCCTTCAGAGGATGGAAGAATTGGCGGAGGAAGTATCGCGCCTACGGAAAGACAAACTTGCCGGACAGGGTGGGATGTTCACCTCCCGGGTCAGCCCATTCTCGGTGCGTATACTAGAAAGGGGAAGAGACCTCCACGCAAAGACAGCAAAGATCACCCGGTTCGACGGGAGTGGGGATCCCCGTACGCACATCGATGAATTTCGATCCTCCACGGACGGAACCAGGTATTCAGACCCGACCCTGTGTTTCCTGTTCCAGGAAACGCTGACCGAGGAAGCACGGAGTTGGTTCTACGAGATTCCGCCAGGCTCCATCCACTCGTTCCTCGAGTTGGCGGAAAGCTTCCAGAGGCGGTACAGGCTCTAGAAAAGTACAACACCACGATTATCCTCCTCAAGGTCCGCCAGGGGAGGGACGAGAGTCTGTCGAGCTACATAAACCGGTGGAGGACGCTCGCGAGCACGTGCATGGATCTCGACAAGCGGGTGGCCAAGATAGCCATGATGGACAACATGCTTGCCACACCATTCGTAGAGAAGCTGGTACGAAAAGAACATCTCGACTACGACGAGATCATGGACCTGATCGTACAGAAGGCGTTGGTGGAGACGCGAGTGTATGGGTCCACCTCCGAGCCTAGCACCAACAGACCGGAGAAGGTAAGCGCCCAGCCGCGACAACCCGCGGACGACGAAGAGCCAACCGGGGGCTATAAGAGGAGCCAAGACGCGCAAGGAAAAAATCACCAGAGGCCGTCCTCCCGCAACTATCAAAGCAACCACCACAACCAGGCGAAGGGATCAGCGCCACAGGAAGCCCGCCTACCGTTAGCGTCACGGTACCGACCGGCCGAGCAAGAGGTCTATGCGATCAACCGACAGTCAAACGTACAACTACTCCGCCAGCATCGACGCCAGATTCTGCCGCCAAACAACATGTCAAAGGCGAGGGCCCCGATCGGCCAAACCCCAGACATCTGGTACGAGTACCACGACACCGCCACCCACCACACCAACGACTGCATCACGCTGAAGAAGGTCCACACGGATATGCAGAAGAGCGACCACTCGGGGTGAACATCGAGACCCGGGGGACTATCAGCATGATATCCAGGGGAAAGCGCAAGCAGGGAACATCGTCGCCCGATCGCCCGAGCAGGGAAGTGCTGACGATCGAGGCAAGAAGGGCGCCCAAGGCAGGAAGGAGGGAGTCGCCAACCATCAGTTTCACGGCGGAGGACGAAGAAGGAAGCCCGAGGGACAGCACCCTGCCATTCGTGATCGACGCGATCATCGACCGATTCCTCATGAAGAGGGTGCTGGTGGACAACGGGGCGTCCGTGAACGTAATATATCTGGATGCGTACACGGCGCTTGGCAGGCCCACACACAAGATGACGCAAGACCACGAGTGCGTCGCCAGCTTCACAGGCGAAACAGCATACCCGATTGGAAGCGATAACGTTCGGGTCGGAATCGGCGCCCTCGATTCCCCGCACAGCGAGGTCCAGACGGATTTCATCGTGATGGACACCCCCTCCCCATACAACGTCATACTTGGGAGGCCGGGGATCAACAAGTTGAGGCTGATCATTGCAGGGCACATGCTATTGGGAAGATTCCCAACCGAGCACGGGGTCGGACACGTCCGGGGATACAACTATGAAGAAGCAGCGAAGCCCCAGAACAGGCAGGAAGTCCTCGCCATGGAGGAATCGGCGCCAGAGACGGAAGTACCAGACGACCCGCGCGACGGGTTGATGGCAGTATCACCCGTTCCCGAGCGCGAAGAGCTGAGGACGATTCAGCTATCCTCCGAACACCCGGAGAGGACGGCCCAAATCGGAGCATCGTTGGCTCCCGCGATAGCCGAGCGGCTGATCGCGCTGCTAAAAGAAAAGCAAGAGGTGTTCGCATGGTCATACAAGGGCATGCCCGGGATCAGCACAAACATCATATCCCACAAGCTGAGCATCAGCGCCGGCGCAAGGGCGGTGAAGCAGAAGCGACGGGCGTACAAAGCGGAACATTACGCGGCAATGCATGAGGAGGTGGACCGATTGCTGGGCATCGGGTTCATCCACAAGGTGGATTACTCGAAGTGGATCTCCAACACTATAATGGTGCAGAAGAGCAACAAGAAGTGGAGAATGTGCATCGATTACAGCGACCTCAACAAGGCATTCCCCAAGGACAGCTTCCCTCTTCCAACCAGTTGATGGACGCGACAGCCGGGCACGAGCTCCTGTCCATGATGGACACATACTCGGGCTACAACCAGATCTTCATAGACCCCGAGGACCAGGAGGCGACAACGTTTGTCACGGACAAGGGCCTGTATTGCTACGTCGTCATGCCATTCGAGTTGAAGAACGCTGGCTCCACGTACCAGAGGCTCATGAACGCAATGTTTTGTGGCCTGATTGGTAACATCGTGGACGTGTACGTGGACGACATACTGGTGAAGAGCGTCCGGGCGGTCGACCACGTCTAGAACTTAGGGACTATGCTCGACGTCCTCATCGGGAACGGCATGAGGTTGAACCCGGCCAAGTGCACGTTCGGAGTCACCAACAGCAAATTCCTTGGGTATATCGTCAGTCAACGGGGAATCGAGGCTGCGCCCGCCAAGGTGAGGGCAATCATCGACATGAAACCGCCCGTCAAGAAAGCAGAGCTGCAGAGCCTCACGGGCAAGCTCGCATCACTGAACAGATTCATATCTCGCTACTCGGACAGATGCGCCCCATTCTTCAAGGCACTCCGAACGACAAACAAGCAGGAGGTCGCGTGGACACCCGAATGCGAGGCATCTTTCCTTCAGATCAAGGAATAACTGGCCTCGATCCCACTCCTCTCCAGACCCGTCCGAGGGGAAATATTATACATCTACCTGGCCGCCTCCCTCACAGCCGTCAGTTCTGCCCTCGTCCGCCGGGAGGACTGCACGGAACTGCCCGTTTTCTTCTCAGGAAAGGGCATGACAGGCGCTGAGACCCGATACCCGACGATAAAGAAGATGGCGCTCGCGCTCATCACCGCCGCCCGACGGTTGAGACCATACTTCCAAGCGCACATCATCCACATCCTCACGAACGTACCCCTACGCCAGATCCTCCAATCGCCCGATCACAGTGGCCGCCTGGCGAAGTGGACAGTCGAGCTCAGCGAATTCGACCTTCAGTACAAGCCCCGAACGGCAATCAAGGGACAGGTAGTGGCGGACTTCATCGCCGAATACACAGAAGCAGAGGCAACGTCGGTCGACGCATCCGACGGCCCGCGGTAGAGGCATCCGACAAACCGGAGGTCAAGAGGGGGCCATTGTCGGAGTGGAACCTCTACGTCGACGGTTCATGCACAAAGAAGGTGAGCGGCGCCGGGATCATCCTGACCGGGCCAGGAGGAGTAAACGCGGAGTATGCCCTCAAGTTCGAATTCAAGACAACCAACAACGAGGCCGAATACGAAGCGCTCATCGCAGGCCTACAGCTGGCCAAGAACTCGAAAGCGCCCGACCTCAACATATTCAGTGACTCGCAGTTGGTGGTGAGCCAGGTCGGAGGGGAATTCCAAGCGAATGGGGAGTCCATGATCGCCTATCTGAAGTACGTGAAGGCACTGATCAGTAGGTTCAAGTACGTAAACATCAACCATATACACCGGGGGCTCAACGCGAAGGCAGACAGGCTCGCCCGATTAGCCACAGCCCCCGCACACACGGGACCAGGGCAGCGGGTTGTCGAAGTGCTACGACGACCGAGCATCTCGGGAGCAGAACAGATCTTGGCAATCGAACCGCACGAGCACAGCTACATGGATGTGCTCATCGCTTACAAGACAAGGGGAGAGCTACCAGAAGACAAGCGAGAGGCCAGAACCATCGTCGCACGGGCGGCCAACTTCAGCGTGCGGGATGGAGTGCTGTATCGACAAGGGAGGACTTGGGCAAGCCTCAAGTGCGTCACCCCACCAAAGGGCAACTTGATCCTGCAGGAAATTCACTCGGGCACGTGCAGCCACCATGCGGGCGCCAGATCGATCGCGCACAAAGCACTCCGGTGTGGATTCTGGTGGCCCACCATCCACGCGGATGCCACAGCCCTAACGAGCAAGTGCCACCAGTGCCAGCTGCACGCACATCACCACCACACGCCCGCCGTCCCACTATCCATCCTCCTGTCGCCCGTACCATTCGCACAGTGGGGACTGGACCTAATCGGGGAGCTCCCAAAATCGAATGGGCAGTACAGGTACCTGATTGTAATCATCGACTATCACACCAAGTTCATCGAGGCCCAACCAATAGCAAAGATCACAACAGAGAAGGTCGAGCGCTTCCTCTGGCGCTTCCTCTTCTGTCGCTACGGGACGCCGATCAGCATCATCACGGACAATAGGCCACAGTTCAACAACCCTAGGCTCACGGCCTTCTGCAAACGGTAAGGAACAGACCTCGTATTCGCGTCACCAGCGCACCCTCAGACAAACGAACAGGTGGAAGCAGCGAACAAAATCATCAAGGCGGGCATCAAGAAGAAGATTGAGGATATCAAACCCGGGGACGCGGGATACGGGCGCTGGTCCGAGGTCATCCCGGAGATCCTATGGTCCATCTGAACGACCGCTAACGTAACCACGGGCGAAACCCTATTCAGCCTGACGTTCGGAACAGAGGCTATGCTACCCTTGGAGATCACCCACCAGAGCCCACAGATCGAGAGGTACGATCCACGCACGAACAACGAGGGACTACGACTCAACAACGACATGCTGGAAGAACGGAGGGACACAGCGCATCTCCACAACGCTGCGAACAAGCAGAGGATCGCCCGATTATATAACCACCGTATTCGGGCTCGACCAATCCAACAGGGGGACTGGGTGATGAAGGCAATCCAGCAGAAGGTCAAGGCACTCCGCCCGTCATAGGAAGGTCCGTACGTCGTTGACAAAGTGATAAGCGCCAGCACTTTCTACCTTAGAGACATGTAGGGTCAACGACTGCGACACCCGTGGAACATCCAACACTTGAGGAAGTACTTTCATTAAATTTTGTTGTGTTGGTACTTATTTTCTTATTACTCATTTTATTATTACGTTTGTTCTCAACCCGCCCACCCGATACTCGGGGGACTGGGGCAAGATTGTTCGCATTAATGTAACACTTGGTTATAATACCATTGGAAAAAGTAAAGAGCGTATGTACGCGCGAATCATTCAAAAGATGCCAAAAAAAAGGAGAAAAAACAGAAGCTAAAGGCACACGTATGGACGGAAAAGAAACTTCATTAAATCCAAAAGAGCACAAGGCCCCATTACAAAAGACCTACACTATTACAAGAAAAGAAAAAATCTACTCTACTGCTCCGCCTGCCTGCCCCGCCTCCCCAGCAGCCCCCGCCGCTTCAGGCTGCCCCTGCTCTGGCTCCGCGGACGCCCCACCTGCCAGCGACTCCAGGTGCGCGCGGTAACGCTCCAAGTCCAGGAACGGAGACACCGCCTCCTGGAACTCAGCCACTTGATCGTCAGCTTCAGCGGCCACCAACTCCAAGAACTCCGAAGATTCCTTGAAGGCAGCAACCGCCTCCGCTTAGGCCCGCATGACGCGCTCCTTGGTACAAGCCTGGCATTCGACCTCCATTAGGCGGGACTCCATCTCCGCCAGCTTGTTGGCCGCCTCCGCCCGAGCATCCTCGACCGCAGCAAGACTGCTGTCCTGCTCCGCCTTTCGAACTACCTCGCGCTCCGCGGCTTCATGGAGCTGACGGGCCTGGCGGTCCCCCAACTCATTGGCCTTGGAGAGACCGTGCTGCAGCTTCTTCTGCGACAGATTGGCCTCATGCAGCTCCGCTTTCAGCATCGGCACCTCTCGCTCAGTCGTCTCCCGCATGCGCACTCTGAAGAGCTTGTGCTGCATCATCGCACATGCATTATAGGCCCAGCCCAGGTCGTCCAAAACAAGCGGGCCTGGCGGCAGTAGCCCATTTACGGACTTCACCCCTGAGGCAATGGCGGCGAGGAGGGGCTCACAGAAGGCGTACGGACCCCCAGCGGCATCTGTCCGTGTACGCTTCTGCGGGCGCTCGGCACTACCCTCCAGCTCGGACGCACTGAAAGGGAGCTCTGCACTTGTCTGAGGCGGCGTGCGGGTGGCATCCCGTCTGTCCCTCTGCTCCACCCGGCGCTGGTCGCGCTCCACCTGCCGCTGTTCTTTCTCGCAGTGGAGGCGCTCACGCTCTGCCCGGTCCTGACCTTTGGAGGTAGAAGCGTTGCTTGGGGGCGGGCGGGGGACGGTCGTCTAGGATGCCCGGATGGGTTGGGTGCAGTCGGCCATGTTGGGGATGGGGATCTTGGCCTGCATGCTGCTCCCCAGTACGAGCCCGCTACGCCCATCATCCGCCACCTTGCGGACGTTCTCGGGGGTGGAGAGCAGAGCGGCCATCCGGCGCTTGAGCGCATAATCCTTCTCTGTCGCGTTAGACTTCGCCATCTTGGCTGCAGAACACACAAACGGAAGGTTAGCAAACAGAAACAACACTTATATTCCTACTACTAGCATACAAGAGAACTACAAAAGTCCAGACGGACCGGGCGGTCTGGCGAGACGCGTGCGCTCGATTAAATCCCAATGACACGCTGCCCAGAAATATCTTGCCTCGGGCGCGGGGTCGAACACGAACTTGAGGCGAGCTATCCTGGCCTCTTCAATGGGCGTGAGCGGATACTCGTTCGTGTCGAGCGTATGGAAGAACAGGGGGACTTGATCGATCTTGTCGGCATATTCCGGGGCGAAGGCGCCGAACTCCCAGTCTCCACCAACCAAGCAGTTGATTGTGCGCCAGGAGGTTGATGAGCTTGGCGAATCGACCAGCCACCACTTCACGCAGGGGCTCCACCGTGAAGGTCCCCGAATCCCTCTGGCGCGTGGAATACCGAAGACGGAAGAAATGGAGGAACTCCGCCCGCGTTGGTTGGTCCATTCCGCTCACCCGGAAGATATAGAACATGGCGACGAGCGTGCGAGTGAGCGTGGGCCCGCACTGGCCGAGAGAGATCCTCAGGAGCGCCAGCATATATTGGAAGAAGGGATGCGATGGCAACTTGATCCCAGCCTTCAGGTGGAATTCGCTAAGGCAGACGTGGCCGAGCGGGGGGCGGGTGAACGTGTCACCCTTGCCGGGGATCCTCAGCCTCACGGAGCTCGGGACGTGGTAGTCGCGTGCCCACCTCGCCATCTCCTTCACGGACGGCGCACGCTCGGGCTCTTGTACCGGAGTCCCATCTGGCAGCACCCAGTGTACGCGGCCGCCTTCCGCGAACTGGGGGACTGACGACCCCTGCTGCACGTCCTTCTCGCCCCACGGCCCAGAAGTGGGCGAAGACCCGCCCGACGACCTCGACGAACTCCCTAACCCTGCGGCAGCGAGCGCTTGTTCGGGATCCATTGGCTGCACCACAGGAGAATTGTTAGGGATGTATCGAAGAGGCGTCACACTCATCACGGATTCGGACGAGGATGTACCCGACCCGCTCGAAGTTGGACTACAACTAACCCACCCCGCCCCTGGTACATATATCCGCTCACGCGACTAACCGCTCGATACCTCTATTGGCTCCATCTCCTAGACGCACGCACGCGAAACCCACACTTAGCAAAAAAAAACAAGCAAACAAACTACCAGAAACAACAAAAACCCAGAAAATCTACCCCAAACAAGATCAAACCAGGCACGCTTCAAGAGCACGCCTTGTTCTTGAGACGCAAACCCAGAAAAAGCCAAAGAAAACCCAGAAATCGTGGGAGGGGAAATGGAAAAGCAACCTGAAACGTAAAAGAACATAACGAAAAAGCAGAAACAGAGTCAAGGGCCTCACCAGAGATTGAAGATTACGGTTGAAAGTTGAACGTTGATAGTGAACTCCGGCAAGGAACACGAACAAGAGCAAGAACTGTGTGCAAAGTGAATTTGACAGAGTTTCAGTAAATTTAAAAAGTGATGAGGAAGACGACACCACAAGGCCCTATTTATACTGATCACACAGAACACACCATCGAACGCCAGCCGTTCATTTTCGCGTGCCCACCATCAGATGGTGACACATGACCCCGAGGCGGTTTACTTGCTCACCTAAGTAACCGCGCTAACCCTTCAGCTTCCCGCCTCGTTTTCAAAATCCTAGCACGATCTCCCACGACTCACCATGTGTCACCCATGCAACACCCCACGCTCCCACGCGCCTGCCGCCTGACCTTCGAGCACTTACTACGTCATCAGCATTTAATGCACAGGGCACGCCAGCATTAATTACGCCGGCTAGCATTTATTACACAACGGTTCCCAAGAAGAACTCAAAAGGAATGTCACCTCAAGCACCTCGTCAGACAAAGAATCACCCCACCCAAGGCAAGCCAACACACGTCATGCCTCCCGCCATTCGGACTGGCGCACACACCACCCGCAC
The DNA here is from genome assembly GCA_946800695.1 of Geum urbanum. Taxonomy (NCBI): domain Eukaryota; kingdom Viridiplantae; phylum Streptophyta; class Magnoliopsida; order Rosales; family Rosaceae; genus Geum; species Geum urbanum. The sequence continues at coordinate 37,868,113 of OX327016.1, forward strand.
GACCAAGCGCCCGAGAAACCTCACAGGCAAGCAAACGCCACCCCACCAGGTTAGTACAACACCATTTAGGCGTCGCGGAAGAAGATGAACGTCCGCGTTCCCTTTCCGCGTGCACGCGCTAAATGAAGAACTGACACCGCCACGGGCGTGGGGCACCTCCCCTCCGTGCGCGTAACGATAAGCGATCAATTTGCCGGATTAGGCGGCACGGGCATGGGGTCCGTCCTCTCCGAGGGTACGAGGTCCGAACCTCTCCTAAGACATAGGGTCCGAACCTCTCCTAAGACATATGGATGGCACGGGCGTGGGGCTCCTCCCCTCCGTGTGCGTAACGTTAACGATCGAATCGCCGGATTAGGCGGCACGGGCATGGTATCCGTCCTCTCCGAGGGTATGGGGTCCGTCCCCTCCTAGGGCATGGGGTCTGTCATCTCCTTGTGCGCGCTAAGACCGATGAGCGACACGGGCATGCGGTCCGTCCCTCCGTGCACGCTACAACAAACGTACGTAACGGTCCTGATCCCACCGTTGACGTTACGATAGGTCGGCGCCGATGAGTTGACAACTCCCTCTCGGGCACCTAAGCACCACCGTTTCGAGGCTTAACAGCTCCTTACTGGGGGGTCGAGGTCAGCTCGGTTCCATCCATGCATCAAGAACGACCACATGCGTGTGATCATACATACATTCACATACATCCACATACATACACATACATCCACACTCATCCTTATCTATCTGTATTCCACTCATTTGTGTTCGCCCGAAAGACTCCACGGGCACGCGGCTCAAAATAGCAAGATTCGTTTGGAGGCCGAGCCCAGAATGCAGGACCGCACGAACAGGTACACGATCGAACGCATAGGTACCCACTCCGTCAAGCGAGCCCTTCCTTGACCGGAGAGTTGGGGACTTGGAGGTTACAGAACCACGCATCACTGCTCAATCGGATAAGTATCCTGTTTAATCGCACGAACCCTTTTTCAACTCCCCAGTCAAGAAAGTTCTCTTTGACTCGGGGACTTGGGGGACTTGTTAGTATTGCATCATTAGTTCTCCGATTAAACATACTTACCCAATTAAGCAGATGATCAACACCTACCCGACCACCCGAAAGACCACCAGGAAGGCTACAACTTCACCCGCAAGACCGACCCATCCGAGCGCGCACGCGCCCGACATGCGCATATCCGAATATACGGATCACATGACAGCAAGTGCAGATCCAGTCCCACATCGAGGAACACAAACAAGCAGCAGTCCCAACCACCTATATAGGTAAGGTATTTATTACAGGTAAGGAGGATCTGAATCCAAGCATTAAACACTCCAACCTACTTTCACGCACGTTCGCTTGACTGTTATATCCAATACAGCTTCTAACTTAGGCATCAGAGCGTTGAAGGTAGGCCACCCCCGTCTCAACCATCTGACTGTCTGTTTGTCGTTGTATTCTTCTAACAACCATACCCGAACACGCACACTCGAAGACCCGAAGGGAGAAGAAGCGCCCGCACATCCGAACAGCCCGAGCGTTCCGACGAAGAGGGAGAAGAGCTCGTATTTTCTTCTGCTAAATTGCGTCCCGCGTAATCCGGTAGAAACAGTTGGCGCCGTCTGTGGGAAACCTACAAATTGCAAACCTCGTATAAACACCACCAACCAAAAGCTCACATGCATACCCAGGAGACGAACACCAGTGGTACACCCGCCAGGGAAACACCCCCGAGCGCGCAGGCGCGGCAAGTAATGGAACTAGGAGGGAGTAGCAGTAGCGAGGAGCGCGTCGACCGCTTGTCAAGCCCACTACACCAATAAAAGTAAATCAGCCAGATAATAGTCTCACAATTTTGAAAAGATAAATGCTCTAACAACTTTTACTTACACCATGAGTATTCTTATTTCCTTCTCTTTTCTTTTGAATTTTTGGATAATGATGAGAAGTCCCATTTCTTGCCACTTGAAAGGTAGAATATGTTGGAGAGTTTTTAACTGTGGTAGGAACCCTATATGCTAGCTGTTGATATTAAAAGGAACAGAACAGACATACACAATGACGCATGTATTCTAATCTGGAGTTTAGTTGAAATCTATGATAATGTCTACACTTCCACAGAAAGAATTTCGTACATTCGAGGGAGGAGTGCGGCAGAGAGGAGGGAGAGAGGCACGGTGTGGAGGACAAAGGTGCGGCGGAGCAAGTGTGTGTGTGTGTGTGTGTGTGTGTGTGTGTGAGAGAGAGAGAGAGAGAGAGAGGTTAGGCTTCTCTCCACGCCCGATTGGTTCACGCCCTAAATTTTTTTAGAAAGTTACACGTGGCACCACTAGATTGTTATCAATGAGCTTACGATCAGTTCAACCCATCAAATCATTGCCCATTCTCAGCCATCCTCCTCCACCATCACCACCACCGGTAGAAGACGAAGGTAACAAAAGCAACTGCCCTGGTTCAAGAAATGGGTTCCACCACTGAGTCGTTGTCAACTAGTCGTCGAACTCACCTCGTCTATTACTACTACTCGACCTCACCACCACTAGCCTCGTCTCCTCCCTCTGCGCCTTCGTCTCCGCCACTTTTTCACCTTGACCGATCACCAGCGACAGGCCATGGCGTGACCCAAAACTGGTCGAAATCGATTCGTGGAGAAGCAGCCTACAAAACCCCCAAGGTATTGACGGCTAAGAGCACCGATGACGGCTCCGACGAAATCGACCGAAACTGTGATATTCACAGCATCAACTGTTCCTCCTCCAACCACGATTGATCGATATTCCTCTATGGATTGGACAAGAGAGGAGAGAGCAGCCAATTCAGACCGGAGGGCAACCCGAGGTGGTCATTGTCGAAAAATCGAGCCGGCGAAGTCAACGACTGCTCGGGTGAAGGAGAGAGAAAATCGTCCGATTTTGGTTTCCACCCTTTTGTTACCGTCGTCTTCGTCCAATTTGTCTGTAAACGTCGTCATGTTGAGGAAGTTACGGCTGGCGACGAATGGAGTCTCCGATGGCGAAGATAGGCAGACTGAGTTGGGCCAAGGCAGTGATCTTGTGGCCTTTGCTCATCGTAAACTCTAGACGGGAGAAATATCCAACTGCTGAAATTTAAAAAAAAAATTGGGTGTGAACCAACCGAGCATGGAGAGAAGCCTAACGAGAGAGAGAGAGACTGTAGTGTAAAAAAATGAAAATTGTAAGGGCATTATAGTCATTTCGCATGACTAATGATGACACTTTTAACCAATGATGGACGGAAAATCTCTTTAGGCATCAGAGAGACCATAGGGTTAAAAAAATGAAAATTGTAAGGGCATTATAGTCATTTCGCATGATTAATGGTGACACTTTTAACCAATGATGAATGAAAAATCTCTTTAGGCATCAAAGAGATTGTAGTGTAAAAAAATAAAAATTGTAAGGGCATTATAGTCATTTTGCATGACTAATGGTGACACTTTTAACCAATGATGGACAGAAAATCTCTTTAGGCATCATATTGATGTTGTTTGCAAATTCTAGGCATCACATTGATAATTTTTAAACGCTAAGCATCATGTTGATGTTTTGGGTAAAGTCCAGACCTTTGTGGTGAATTTTTTTCCTACTTTTTGTATAACTCTCTTCCCTCTTTTCTTCGCCCACCGATCTTTGGTCTTCTTCTTTTTCTCTCTTTTTTTTTGGTTTTGTTCTGGGTTCATATATTTCTTCTCCTTCTCCTTATTTTCCCTTCCTCTAATTCTTCTAATGAGGAACAGCTTATACACTAGCCGAAGATCAAATTTAGTGTCTCTTTATTCGAATTAACCTAAATTAATACAAACCCAGATTTAGAAAAAGAGTTGAGTTCAATGAGATTAAATATTTTGTAGGCTCATCTTCCAAATACTTGTGTATTATTGATCGTGTTCTCAATGGTTAGCTTAATTCTTTACAATTATGTTGTCTTTAGTGCGGGTATGAACTATGAAATTTGAGAATGAACGAGAGCTGGGGGTGTAAAATTTAGAAGAAGATCAAAGATCAGTATGCAGCCGATTAACGCAATAAAAGAGGGAAGAAAAAATACAGGAGAGAATTTTGTGGGTTAAGATTAAATAATCTTTATTAAAAATAATTTTGTCTATAGTAAAAGATAAATAAAAATTAATGATCTATCTCAAATAATCTAAACCATTGAGTTGTTTAAAATCAAATGGTCCACAAATGGTGTAAAAAATTGTATAAAATATTTGATGCAATTTTATACAACTTATTATATCGATCTCTTTGGGCAATTTTAGAGAAAAGCTATATTTTTTTACTTCACTCACGCTCCCTATCTCGCTCCTAAGATAAGGAGTATGTTAGGAGCTCCTAAATCTGAAGAGGGAGAAAAGAGCTCCTAAGATTTTGTGTATTAATTAAACTCATTTTCTTATTTGTTTTGTATTTTACTTATCATAAAAGTGAGTTCATACTCCCTATATGTTTAACATGGTTGGAGCACAAAATATCTCGCTCCTTAAAAATTTAGTTTGTAGTTACATTTTCAACAAATTTGTTGAAAATATAGAGAGTATCATTGGAGATGCTCTAATATCAAAGATTTAAAGGGAAGGTTTGTTCTACTTATTTTAACTCCTCTAATCACGTACTGTATTAAAAAATCTATTATAACTCTTTTTTCATTTTCGTACGGTTGGTTTTCTAATATTCAAGAAAGGTTTTTTCTTTCTTCTTTTCTTTAAATAGTTTATTTTTTGTTTTGTGATTTACTGTTTAGAGATGTTTTAGGGCAGTTTTAATAGATGGCAACAAGTTAGGAGGGGGTGAATATTACCCCTTAGAGGAGAGTGAGCAAAAATGCTCCCGGTGTTTTTGTAAAAAAATTCGATTATAATTGGCAACGAGTGTTTTCTAAATAATATTAAAGATTTCCACTTTTCACTAGCTGTCACCACTTTTCAGTAACTAATGTTAAAGATTTAGCACGTCGTTGCTGGCAGTGGCATAGCTATATTAGGATGAGCAGTGTCAAATGACACGGCTCAATCCTTAATTATAGCTCCAAGCACTACAATAAAAAATTCAATTTGTTACGCTTTTTTGTAACGGCATTCACCTACCAATGGCAATGGCGACGACAAATTCACCGTCGCAAATGGGGAGACATTTTTGCGATGGTAAACCGACGTCGTCGCAAAAGGATTGGTCAATTGCGACGACATTTTTCACCGTCGCAAAAGGTTTCATCAATTACGACTACGCTTTTACGCCGTCACAAAAAGTTTCATCAATTGCGATGGAAAAGAAACACCGTTGCAAAATCATTTTTGCCGACAAATAATTTTTTTACGTAAAAATGACTGTTAGATTGGATGATTAGAATACTCTAAGTATGGTATTAAAAACTTAAAATTTTTGTATTTGAATTCAACTCGATCCATGCATTAAATCGTTGTATTCCTAAGATGTTTTAGACTAAAACTCGATTTGCCACTATGTAAAAAAATTATTTTAGACCAATTTCTGCATATGCACTATCGTGAAACTCATATCTATCTTACTATGTGAAAAAAATGACCCCAAAAAATTAATTTAGGTACTCTTCCCATAGGAGAATGAGCAAAATTCTTGAAAAGAGCTATTTTAGTCTTTTGGTAAGATTTAACCTCATTGATCGATCTCTAAACGAACTTCGATGAGGGTAAATTTTTTGAAAAGTCTCTATTATTACAAGGTTGACGCATGTGTATGGACATATTTCTCATTAGACCACTTCAGTTTCTCATATGTCTTTAATTAATATATAACTACTAATGTTACTTACAAATGTTTGTTAGTTATATGAAAACCAAATTTTTATGAAACTAAATCACTAACAAGTAATCATTTTAAAAATGTGACCGTTAGATGAGACTATCAGACTAATTTAAGCATGCCGTGAAAAAAATTGAAGTTTTCCATTTAAATTTGACCTTGATCCGTGTGTCCTACAGTTGTGACTATTTTGTCCTTAAGCAAAACGCAATTTGCCGCTTTGTCAAAAATAATTCAAGATCAAGTACCTCACACATATTTTAGTGCGATTCACATCTATCTTGTCAGGTAAAAAATTAAAATTTCTAAACCCTAAACCCTAAAAGAATAGTTAAAAGAAAATCTTCAAAAAAAAAAAATGGGTCATGCCTATTACTTAACACATTTCATGTGCCTCCTTTTCATTTCTCTCTCTCTCTCAAGTTTCATATGGAAAGCAGTAGTCGAATAGAAGAGCAATAGCTAATAGGAACATCAGAATCCCAGGGAGAGTAACCTACTTTTCAGTAGCAGTTGCAGTTAAGCCAATAAATGGAAAACCAACAAGAATGCCACCTAACTTATCTAATTGCTTGTATTCCACCCTGTAAAGTCCACAAGTAGAATGCTCAGAGCATGACAACAGAGACCAAGAAACACATTTTTATAAAGATGATGTGCATGAAAATGAGAAGGTCAGGTACAAGAAATTATCCAATTAAGCCAATACTAGAAATGAATACTTCAGCTGAAAGCTAAAGTAGCACTAGTTGTAGAGAACATCTATGTCAGTGAATTCATCAATACAAGAGAGTTTGACATTACAATACAAGAATGATAACTGAACCAAATACTGAGTGATGCCCACTGGAAGTGAAAATTGTAAAAACTACAACTACAAAAATCAAATCATTATGGCAGTAAGAAAAGACCAGTAGCAAGTAATAACCTGAAATCACGACCCCACTCCGATATGCAATGTGCTTCATCAACAGCAAACAAAGAGATCCCGGACCTCAACAATTTTGACCAAAAGCTGCAAAGAATAAGCATAAAACATATACCAACTTGTAATAAATAAGCAGTGCCTAGTTTTCAAAAACAAGATAAAAAAATAGAATATAGCCTATACTTCTCCCATATTCACTAAAAACTTCATTATTGACATACATTTCAGTATAAACTACTAAATCATGAGATTAATTCTCCCAAGACCACCAGTTATGGCCTCCTAAATAACGGTTCTCTTCTTTGTGTTGGTCAAGTGTAATACCCATATATACAAATGTTGTAAAATACCTGACAGGAATACCCAATGCCTTTTCGGGGGTCATGTACAAGATATCAAATTGACCACTCTCGGCTTGGCTCTGGACAGTGCCATCAGTTTGACTACTTCCCATATACTCAGCTCTGATTCCTCTTTGTTTCAAAGACATAACCTTTTACTCCAAAACTAACCACATATCAGTGACATGCAACTTTAGGTCTGTTCCAAATCACATTTCTATGTATCTAAAAACTCACTCAGCGTTAATTAAATAAAAATAAAAACATTGGTTCACCTGATCTTGCATTAGGGATATAAGAGGGCTCACAACCACACCAGTCTTTCCAACAACAAAAGGAGGCACTTGATAGCTGAAATCAAAATTAAACACACTCTAAAGCTTCTGACTTTACATATCAAATGAACCCAATATTTTAAAATTAACATTCAGAATAATATAATAAATAAATAAAATACCACAAAGACTTGCCACTTCCAGTGGCCATGACAATCACAGAGTCCCTTCCAGCTATGATTTTCTCAATCACTTCCTCTTGGTATGGCCAAAATGAAGAAAACCCAAAATAATGCTGACCCAAAAACACAATAAAAATGAAGTGCGAGCTGAATTTGCTCTATTACCCAGAAAAGAAATCAAGCTAAAGATCCAAACTTTAATATGTGAATGAAATTAAAAAAAAGTTACCTTTAGAATAGTCTGCATAGATTGCATTTTGGGATTTTGGGGATTCTTCCGGTGAGTGTGGTTTTGGGACTTTGGAGAATTCCGTTTTGAGTTTCTGGAGTTCAAGGGCTTGAGGGTTTATGTATAAAAATATCGGTCAACATTAATTAGTGGAGAGAATTATCGGGAATAGTGGCAACTTCTCCCGCCATTTTTATAGTTTGTATCGGCGATCCATGGCCCAAAGAGAACAAGCTGGTTGGTTTGGGCTTAATGCGAAATGACAATTTTTTTTTCTCTCTTTGAATTAGGAATTTGAGCCTATAGTAAGTAGGAAATGTCTCCCTTTTATTTGAGATGAAAAAGTTGACAGATAACTAGTCGGCATGATCAGATCATTTTTTGGATTCAGATGGTGATATCGGAATTGAGAGTGTCAAACATTGTGTCGGAGAATACACTAATTAGACTGATAAGTTATTACGTTCACTCTTCATTTTATGATTTGTTGTTTCTGTGGGAGTGTTGTAAATCACAGTATGCAGTGTGCACTCTTTTCATACTATTGTATGTGCCCAAAATCCTAGGATGCATAAACATAGATTCAATAGAAATATGTCTGAAATGATCAACAGCTCCATCATCATAAACGACTAGCTAAACTGCTTGTGTAACAAGACAATCAACCGTTAACGGGGTTAATGCGCTCGGCAACACAGATAAATATAACTATTGTTTACTACTCGAGCACACAGGAGGCAATTCGAAATGCTGAGTTTTCAGGCAGAAAATCACAAATGCAATCTACAAGAAAAGCTTTCTGTATTCCTCTGCTTCTTGTGCCATTTCCTCAAGACTTCTGTCCTTCCTCTCCTTATCCAAGTCAAGCTTCTGCTTCAATTCCTTCGCCTTTTCATCGAGCTATACCATTAATAAAATACAAAAAGTAAATACAAAATCTATGTTCGAGTAACTCTTAATAAAAGCTGAAAGAGAATTTCTAAACTTACTGCATCGTAAATCTCATCATTCTTCTCAAAGTCGCCACCTTTCCGTGGGAGGATATGGATATGAACATGGGGTACAGTCTGTCCTGCTTGGGGACCATCCTAAGGTTCAAAATATGATAATGCCATTAGCTTCAGGCAGAATCAATAATTACTGTATGCAGTGACAAAAATTCAGAAGCTAATGTATGAGCATGAACACAACAGATCAATGTCTCTCAAGTTTCAAAAACTAACACCATAAAGCAAATCACATCCCGGTGAATACCATAGAAAGGGAAGCAGAAATATTTGTCTCAAATAATCATTTCAATAAGAAAAAGCTTGATGATATCATTGCTTGCAGAAAGTTGAAATATGATTACTTCTACTTTTTGAAGTATGAGCAAGTTATTCGATATGGCATTAGTAACAAATATCTAGAGTTGTAATTTACATGCACCCTAAATCTAATCTAATAGCATTAGTAAAAATGGCACATTAAAGCATTTTGATGATTCAATCCCTCAAAAAATTTCTGTAGTAATAAACAGGAAACAGATTATGCGAACAAGGCATCAGTAATCAGTTCAAAAAGTGATATCAGTAAGGTAAAGTAATTGACTAAACACCTGATCAGACGGATCATACGAAGTTACAACACTGGGGTGCTTACTTGGATTGCAAGAGTGAGAGATGATGCTTTGTGGTAGCTCTCAAGCCGACTGCCAACCTTCTGTGCCGTGATCCAAAGATCACTGGTCTCATCAGCAGTTAGATCAACAAAGCGCTTCACTTCACGCCTTGGGCAGACAAGCACATGTATATGGTGTCAAGTCACACACATTGAACAACTTACCAATTCTAGTATATGGTTCCATGTAAAATTGATAAAATTCACATAAATTTCATGCTGAAACATAACTAAGCCAAATACCACAGAACGGATTAGCATGCTAGAGCAACAATAAACATACCTACCGTGCACTTCTCCAATAAGCCGATTTACACTCCTGTCAGTGTTGTGCAACAGGGTATAGCCAAAACAAGAAAAGTAGATGCATTTTAGGGTATGTGCTCATCTACTATCTGCCTACATTTCACAGTCAAACGAAACCCAAGTACATGTATAGTGAATATCCTTTTGCTTCGATAACGGAATTGCACACCCATAAGTATAATCAACTCATAAATTTCATTCTTTACAAACAAAAGAGCGCCACTATAAGAGAGAAATTCCCAACTTTCATAATCAAAGTTCAAACCAATGCATTGACTGAACCCAAAAACACCATTTCAATTCAAACGAAAGATAAAAAAGGATATGACCTGCATAGCAAAAACGCAAAAGGGTCATCAAAGTTTGCAACTTTATACTTATTTCAATGCTCTAACACGTATACTGAGTAATAAAAACTTACCAGGAAGAAGAGGGCGGAGGTTGACCATGGCATAGGATAGATTACTGTTGTAAAACACTTCCCTGCTGTCAATTTTGTACGGTCCAAATGTAAATGACTCCAGCGCCATCTGTGTTTATTTTGCAGTAAAATAAAGACACCAAATTTATAAGGATCAAATTCAAGAACAACAACAATGAGAAATAGGAAGAGCTGGAATGGGGATTACCTTGGTGGAGAAAAAAGCAGTAGTGATCGGTCTGATTGTGGACGAACGTGAAATAAGAAACCCAAGTTTGAAAGCCACAGTCGTAACTGACATACACGCAATAAGCAATTCCTCTTTCTCAGTTTCTGGGTTTCTCACTTGAAGACTTTGAAGTTGGAGTCGTTTAACTTGGGATCTATTGACACTTAGCGCCCTCCAACTATAGAGTATTTTCATATTTGGCCTCATAGTTTACAGTTCCATTCATTGTACTCCTTTAGTATATTTTTTTCATCATTTTTTTTGGAAAAAATTGACATGTGATACTTGTATTTTTTTCTACTATACTAAAAAGGGTCATGAACTTTAAAAGTTATCAGCAAGTTACTCAAACTCTTAAAATTTATTATCGAGATATCTTCGTCCAAGTTTCATTAGCTCTCCGTCAGATTCGATGACGCGGCAAACAAAAAATTTAATAATAAGGGATCATTTAGTCAATTTATATTTCTTACAACTTAATGAACATCAACATGATACTCAAACTTTTGTCACGATATCAATGTTGTCCCCAATATTTTTCAGCTCAACGTTTCCTCTGCACTTCCTCGCGACAACGATTGCTCTCCCTTGCTCGGCCTCACGCCTCTGCTCACATCGTCGTGCGATATAGTTTGTGAGTCGCTACATGTCTATAAATAATGCGATGATTCTCGAGTAGAAAAAATTTTATAATATTATTCAAGCATTTCATTGAACACATGATCATGCATATATATTGTGATAACCCATACCTAAACTTTACCTTTTCACATTAATTAAGAATTTAGTCAAGGATGGTCACATATCTTCTTCTTTCTCCCGACTCTCTCTCTCTCCTCTCCATTTCTTGTCCACGGCGTAAAGTTTGCCGATGATGAACCACCACCAAAAACCACCAAATCAGCCTCCTAAGGTGTCAATCTCTTCGTCTTGATTCCCCCTATCTTTTCCTCATAACCTCAAAAGTTATCTCTTTTTTGTTTTGCTCAATTTTGGAGAGAAACGATCGAAAATCTTAGAATCCTAGAAATGTGGAGTTTTTTTTATTTTGGAACCAAATCGGTCAAGGAGACCCACTGGGCTTTGTAGCCTTTGCCTCCATGAATCTAACCATAGCTTGGTTTCTTCCTAATTCAATCAATGTTCGTTGAATCGAAGATTTGAAGATTTTGAGATTTTGATATTCAAAGGTATCTACAAATTGGATGATGTTGTAGAAGAGAAAGTTATTTGTTGTGTGATTTGGAGCAGAATAAGACTCGGGTCGCCGAAAAATGGATCAGCACCGCCACGCCACGTCACCGCCATCGGCAGTAGTTCATGGTGGTGCTCCGGCGGAGAGTTTTCGGTAGAAGTTTTATATTGTTTTGTTCGTAATTACATACCGATTGTAATTGAGAGCTCGATGAATTAATTGGGCTTGGTATGATTTGGACTTAGACCTAACTGGAAGTTAATTAAACGTTAATACGATTGGTTTAGAACCTCAATGAGATTTTGAAAATCACGTTGTTCATTTAGAACCTCATTGGAGTAGTAATTGAGTTCATTCTGTCTGAAGGGAGACAGAGAGAGAGGAGGAAAAAATGAAAAAAGTGAAGAAAAAAATAAGGGTATTAAGGTCATTTTGCCCTTATTTTCAAGAAAAAAAAAATGTTAGTTCATCAAATATGACGGAGAGCTAACGAAAATTGGACTGAAGTATCTCAATAATAGCTTTTAAGAGTTTGGGTACCTTGCCAATAATTTTTAAAATTCGGGACCTTTTTAGGTATAGCAGAAAAAGTACAAGTACCACGGGTAAATTTAATCTTCTTCTTTTTTTATAAAATGATTCAGGGTTTCACTCTTACTCTCTTGTCCTAACTCGAATTCAAAACATAATATTTACTTTCTAAGTGATGGTGCTCTTACCATTTGAACTAGTTCACTTTGTCATATTTCATGAATAATCTAACTATAGAGTGAGTCATATTTTGGTGTGGTCAATGATATCTATAGTCAATCGTGATGAGGTGTCGTTAGATCTGTATTTCACAATAAATAATTAAAAAATAATTAAATATAATATAATTTGTTGAATACAAATTTAATGACAATTGATCATAAATAAGTACAAACTTTATCATGTTCAATCCACCAAAAATCATCACAAATGACCTAGGACAAAAATCTAAATTATTACACCACACGAGACTAATCAAAACGGTCAATGCAGAAATATTATATTAAACATAGTTGTTTTGTAAAATGATCATATTTATTATTTATTTATTTATTATTACTCGATTAAAATTATACTGTTTTCTCAAATACTTTTAATGTAAAGAGACTAATCTTTGACGAGAATCATATTAATTCGCTTTCTTTTCCTAATCACTAAAAATAGATCGAAGTTTTCATCCGCTCTTCATCGACAAGATCCGAACCCAATTCCACAACTTTCACAAATAGTCAGTAGGGTCAAGGGCGGAGTCAAATTTAGGCGAGCCCAGACCATGACTCCCCCCCTCCCCCCTCATATTTGATTTATCAGTTTCTATGTCTTTGATTGATCATAAAATGGACTTGGTGCAGTGGTCATTGGTGTTTTAGATGCCCACTTGTGCATAGATTCGAACCTCTATAGCAACTACATTTGTTTTCTTTTAATTCATTTTTCATTTTTCCTCTAAATTTTTGGGCGATAATTACTATTTTTTTTTTCCAACGATTGAGTACCCCCATGACATTAAAGCTGACTCTGCCACTGAATAGAATAGTAGTGAATAAGAATGAAAAAGTGCATGTTCGGCCAAAATTTGTATGGAGGTGACATAGATAATTTCTTTTCTCAAATAATTGATAAGACAAAATGTAGAGATATCTAGATAAGGTGTTCCCTTCGTTTATTACATAAAAAAACACTACTGCACATAGGCTGAGAAACAAAGCAGAATCCAAACGAGAAAATGGCTGCGACTCTCAGCCACCGATGCTGGGCTGCTGCTCCCGGCGTCAAGTTGAACCCAGCAGCCCAAAACCCGAAGCCCAAATCACTAGCTCTTCCATTGTCAGCTAACTCCACCACCTTCTTCTCTTCCTCCTTCACCACCAAACCCTCCTCCTCCTTCCGTACCGCCGTCGCCGCCGTCGACTCCGACCAGCTCAGCTCCTCGTCCGAAAAGGTTAGTTCTTTCGATACCCTTTAAGCTTTTGATTCCATATCTCAAGTACCCATTTTGTGAATTTTTGTTAAATTTGGTTTTGTTTTTACAATGCAGAACGAGAAGCCGACAAAGTACTACTTTGTTGTGGCCAATGCCAAGTTTATGCTTGATGATGAGGAGCATTTCCAGGAGCAATTATTTGAGAGGCTTCGGTTGTTTAAAGAGAGGAATAATGAGCAGGATTTTTGGCTTGTGATTGAGCCTAAGTTCTTGGATAAGTTCCCTGACATTACTAGGAGATTGGGGAGGCCTGCTGTTGCTCTTGTCTCCACTAATGGCCCTTGGATTACGTAATTCCTCGCTTTTGATTGCTTATTTGATTTCTGTTTTTTCCAGTTGCATAGTCTGTTTGTGATTATTAGTGCAAGTGTGATTGTATAGTTTTGGTATACGAAGTTGAGTCTGCTAAATCCAAAGGTTTAACCTTTTTGTATTGGAGTAGAGTTAATATTATCGATGAGAAGTTGATGCTAAGATTATAGACTTGATCACTAATATACTATCATAGAACCCTATTGTTAGAGAGCCATTAGAGTGTGAATGCTTAAGAAAAAGAGGCAATGTTTATGTTGTTGATCACCTTGGATCAAGCTTTTTGTGTGCTACAAAAACTATGTTAGACAACCATGAACATCAAAAAGTAAAGCTGTCGGGGAGTGATCTCACATTTTAAACAATTTTAAGTGCAATTTTCATGGTTATAAATGCATGTTACTTCTCCGCTTAAGAATTTCATAGTCGGTTCATGCATATGTAGAAATATAAAGTTGTGACTCTTATTTTGCAGTGGCTCCCTCTTTGAAGCACATACTTATCTCTGAATCTAATCATGTTGTAGGTTTATGAAGCTGAGATTGGACCGAGTGTTATCAGAAAGTTTTGAAGCTGATAGTCTAGAGGAGGCATTAGCCTGCAGTCCAACCAAAATTGAATTCAAGAAGCCAGATAAATGGGTAGCACCATACCCCAAGTATGAATCTGCGTGGTGGGGACCCTTCTTGCCTCCGGGATTGAAAGAGGAGGCCAAAGTGTAAATCTTCCTTCTTCTTTTTTCTTCGTGTGTTTTTGTTCAATCTACATGGATTTTGTATCATCTATAGTAGCGAGAGTCGGAGTTGATGCATGTAGCCGATGAGTAGTTTTGAGAAGTTGGCACCTCAGGTAATATAAATTCTAGCTATGAATTCTTGAAGAGAAGTCAAAAATTATAAGATTAACTTTTACTTCTGACTTGTTTGGCTATGAATGTGAAAGATATCAACACCGAGTTGTTGCACACTAATGCTGTAGAATGAAGAACAAATCCAGAGTCTCACAGTAACAGCTTCTAGCTGTGAGTTATTATGCTCACAAGAGAATGCAGATGTATTGCAGATGTATTGCAGATGAATAAGATATGCTAATAGCTCTTGAGTCCATTTGCAACCAAAACCAAGAGAAATTATGTAATCATAGTTTTGGTTCGGCAAAGAAAAACAATGGTATACTAGTATAACAGACAGAAAATACATAGACGTTGCTACATCCTTATCACTGCCTTGATCAGAAAAATTAAGGTGATAAATGAGCACGCATGAATTATGCACTGTACCAACTATATGAAGATACAAGGGTCCATTAGAACCTGATGAATAGGCAGACAATGCTAAACTACTACGCACTTTTCTGGGAAATGATTAATGTTGCTTACTATTCTTGTAAGAAATTACTTTCTTCTTGAGACTTTGCAGAACCTTTTCATCCAACACAGCATACTGCTTCTTCATTTCATTCATTGCTATCTCTGCGAAGTTGTCCACAGTATCCTCCAGACTCTCATAGAGCGATGGCACTATCATCAGTATCATAAACGCTGCACCAAACAAGAAGAAAGATTTGGTAATCATCAATAGAGACCTGACCAAAATACTTTGTTAAGATCATGATATAGAACAGAGTACCCAACCAAAGATCAATTTTCAATGAGTGACTGACCTATGTAAAGGAAACTGAGGAAACTGTACCATGTGCCAACCACTGCGAGAACCCACAAAATCGCAGCCGCCTGCAATTTTTTCATGCATGTCAATGTTTCAGAAATTCAATTGATATTGCATTTGAATCTTATAACACAGACACAAGAAGAAGAAGGTAGTACCGAGAAGAAAGCTCTAGAGTCTTTTCCAAGAGCTACATGCCCGAATACTCTCACTCCACAGTTATATGCGTTCGTGAAGCAAACAGCAGTACTCACAAATATGTGTTGTGGGACTTTAATCTCCGGAATTTCTGTCACTGTTCTGACGAAACTGTCCGGGAATAAGAACACAGACACATAGGAAATCTCAATGACATCTTTGATGAATTGAAGGGAAGTTAGGGAGCTTACATACTGACATATGAGGCTAGTTTGGACCAAAGGAACAATGCTGCCATAAACATTATCGTAGCATGACAAAGAAATGTAAGCAAATGATAACCTAGCTTCTCAAATAGAAGCCATATAATTGTTGCCCCCATGAAAACAGAGGCAGAGATCTGCCATTTTCTCCAAAGTAAAATATCAGCACCTGAAAATGAAAATGTGGGAAACTACTGGGATCGCAAACAGATATCTTCAATGTGATGAGAAACCAGAAAGATTACGATGATAAATTTACGTACATAATCCGCCGCCGAGGACAACATGAAGAGGCTTCTGGCGACCAAACAAGCGATTCTTACAAGTATAAGCCATGCAGTAATTGTCAATCTCAGAGTCGGAAGATTCATAACCATCACATTGGTTTTTGAGGAAACCAGAATCAGCAATATCCACATCTACAGGATCTAGCATTTTATATATGAATGCTCGATGTTTCTATATAGTTACAATCACATCAAACGACCTCTCGTCATTCATCGTTCCCCAACTTTCTTTCTCTCTCAAATCTGAGTCCCATATTTAGGAAGGTTTTGGTCGACATTTCTTATTTGGTGTGGTGCGTCCTACGTACACTACCTAACAGAACACCTTGCTTATCCGCCACATGTCTAGGAACTTCTTTCTCCAAAAACAAGCTTACAAGGGATTTTGATCACATATGATTGGTCACATTGGGATCACATTATTAGTACAAGTATCATTTACCTTTACAAGTTTTTTCGGGCATATAAGGTCGCTTAGGCCTCAAAATCAGTTTTTAGTATTTTCCGAATTTGTTTTGGATTTTAATTAGTTTAGACTTTATTTTATTTTAACCCATACACCTGATTATATCTTTTGTTTGCTTCCTTTCAATATTTAAGCATCCTTCTTGTGGCTTCTAAATCTTTGACATGATATAAAATTTTGAGATCTTCTTAATTTCCTAGTGGATTCCAAAACTTCTCTTAGATCGGAGAGACCCTAGTTTTTCTTGTGGATTCTAAGGTTGTCATATGCATTGTGAATTCCAACGTGTTATATTTTTAGGTGCATCAAGTGGTAATCAGAGCAGGTCTTTTTCTGGTGATTATCAACTCGTATCATGAATGATCAGCAACATATTACCCGAGCAGAGTTGAAAGCTTAGAATCAACATAGCAATGCAATGGCAGAACGAATTGGACAAATTGGAGAGTTGTTGTTTGGCAGAAACAACAATAATCGAAACCGTAAAGAACAGCACGTGTGGAGGTTGCTTACGTACCCAAGCAAACATAATAGTGTTAGTATTGCATCATTAGTTGTACGATTAACATACTTATCCATTTAAGCAGGTCAGCAACACCTACCGGACCACCCACAAGATCACCAAGGAGGCTCCAACTTCACTCACCAGACTCACCCCATCCGAGCGCACACGCTCCCGTCAGGCGCACGCCCGAACGCACGGATCACACACCAACAACTACACCAGTCCCACATCGAAGAACACCATCGAACTCCAAACTCAACCACTTATATATGTAAGGTATTTATTACAGGTAAGAGGGCTCATTCACGTCTCAACACCCCAACTTACTCGTTCGCATGTTCGCTTGACTGTTATATTCAATACATCATCTGACTTAGGCATCGGAGCGTTGAAGGCGGGCCACCCCGTCTCGACCCCTGACCGCCTGCTTCGTTGTTGTATTCTTCTAACAGCCGCACCCGAACGCGCGCACCCGACCGCCAGGGGGAAGGAGTCTGCACGCACGAAGGAAGAGAGAGCGTCCGTCCATCCGAACAGCCCCAGCCTTCAGACGTACCAGAGAGGAGGAGAAAGCAGTATTCGTGTTGCTTATGCCCCATTACGCCCCCACGCATAATTCGATAGAAACAAATAGACTCGAGTACAAGATTATGATGATGTTCATGCCCAAGAATCCATGATGCATGCTCGATAAGTTAATTTGAAAATGTAATTGTAGAGGCGTAGACCGGTAGCCGGTAGTTAAAGTAAACGTACGCACTTGAGACTGCTTCTATTGCATGTTATTGTGTTTCTAGATTTTCATGGCCTCTATCCATATATTGATATCCTAGTTTGTTCTTTTCCGATCATATATAATGATCTCTTGCATTAGTTGCGTACGTACAGTCAGCCACGGAGCTATTTGGGGGGCAGGGTGGGCCTGGGCCCCCCCTCAATTTTTGGGAAAAAAATTAGTTTATTAGTATTATAATATAAATATTATAATTTATTTGAAGTATATCTAAACTTCAATTACGTGTATGAGTGTATGATTAATTCAAATTTGACGACTTTATAAGAATATTATTATATATTATTTCAATAATGAAGTCCAAATATTAGATCAATTAGGATTTAATCTCTTACTAGGTTTAAGATTTTATGGTATTTTTTTCTTTATAAAAGTTCTACCATTCCTGAGATTAAAATACAATCATTTTTGTTAAGTTGATTAGATATGGAGAGATACTTCAAAAAAACAAATCCTCTTCTTCTACTCCAACATTAGATGAGCAACCACCTACGAAAATTCAAAAGAAGAATAGTAACAATATGAAAAAGTTTCGTGCTAGAGATATGACAGAAAAGTATCCATCGGATCCTGCTAAACGCCCGCCAATTTCAAGTTATCATCCTAACATTCAAGAAGAAGTTCGAAAATATTATCTACAACAAGCCCCTTGTCGACCTAAACATCATACTTTTCCTTTTACGGAATTTGAAGACAAAAGAAGAAGAAAAGAAGGTTTATTTGTGATTTGTTTATTGAATTTTCATATTGGTTAAAGTACAATATTAAAGAGGATGCTGTATTTTGTTTATGTTGTTATCTTTTCAAACCAGCTATTGGAGAACAAGGCGGTGGTGAAACTTTTGTTGGTGCTGGTCATGGATTCAGTAATTAGAAGAAGAAGCAAACGCTAATATCACATTTTGGAGGATCAAATATTACTCATAATCAGGCTGTGAGTAATTGTGATGCTTTATCAAACCAAAAACAAAACATTGAAACTGTTTGGGCAAAATATACAGATCAAGATCGAATTGACTACCCTAACCGAGACTATTTTTAAAAATTTTCATTTAGACCCCCCCTAACCGAAAATCCTGACTCCGTCCCTGCGTACAGTATCTCTTTGCTTGAAAAAACAGCACCATGTCATATCTTTGCTTGAAAAAACAGCACCATGTCATATCCGTTGGAAAAAAAGGACCAGCTGCAAGTCCCATTTGCAGCTTGCACCAAATTTAGTGGCATGGCAAGTCCCATTTGAAATTCTGAATGAGTTGATTATATGATTCATATCGCTCTTCCTCATGCCTTCACCAGTTACACCATAACCCTAATTCTCGTCATGTCACAGCTGCTAGCTAGAGTCAACATTTTTATCTACTCGTAGTCTCATACATAATTAATTAAACACGTACTAGCTAGCTAGCTGGCTGCAAACCAGAACTGAAGAACACCATGCAAATGCAATCTTCTTCTCCCTGACTCGAGATTTCAGAGATCAAAGATGCCTGCGTTAGGCAACGCAAATCCTATAGGCTCAAAAGGCCTCGCAATTTTGCGTGACATTAATTACGTCGTTGCTCGATCTAGTTTCTTTGATATTGATGCAGTCAAACATCTATGTTGTTGATGCAGCGCAAAATATAATGTTGGAATCCACCATCGGATTGTCTTGAATCCACGAGATTAGGATTTTTTGAATCTACGAGAAGAACCGAATCTACCAAAAATTGAGAAAATCTCAAAGTTTTATATAATATCAAAAAATATCTTTTTACAAATAATATAATGATGTTTATATATACATCCGCACAAAAGACTTAGAAAAAAAATAATCTAATTAAAAAGAAAAATATAATTCTAAATCAATACAAATTATGAAACTTCCTAAAATTATTAAATCTCACTAAAGTAAGTCTCGAAAATCTCGTCGTTCCCATTTCAAAAAAATATCATCCATCTAAAACAATGATTTTAGCCCAATATTGCAATTATCCAGTAGAAGAGTCCAAATCTGATCATATCAACCAAAATGTCCAAAACTATAATTGATTTAATATTCGAAAAACTGAAAACCTCACAAAATATCAATTATCGATAAAGCAAATACTCTAGTCTAGATGGTTTTCACTATTTTCTGTTTAAATTGGCCCTCCTTGTCCTGCATCAGTTGCTGTTGGAACGCTCGCTTAGCCTCCTACAGTGATTATCCTCCATCAATTTTTCTTTGTTCCAAGCGGCCAGTCAACCTGGTCATAACTAAGCCTAGCTTCGTCACCACAAGTCCACAATCTCTCTACAGATTCCATAGGCTCCCCCCAACAGCTACCCTCACAAATCCCCAACATTGGGCGAATGGCCAGTGAGTTAATTAGATGCTTGACCAATTCATATGAACACCGTCTCGTAGAAGTTGCTGGAACAGCCCCCCAATACATATCGACCACAATCCAATGTATGATCCCGGCAATTCTAAATTAATATCTGGAATTGCATGCATCGCACCTTTTTTGAGTTTCGTAAATTGTAGTCTGCCCGGGTACCGGTTTAGCCAATTTTGAATTTTTGACCATTGTCGATGCATGTCGAAACTTACGTGCGTGCATAAACCTTATATTTGATAGGTTGATCGACACATGATTCTTGCGGATAGATTACTGATTCTAAATGTAAGTGGGTGAAAATAAGACGGGGGCTCACTAGCTATTCAAGTTCAATTTTACCCTTCTCAATTATCATTCGACCACACAATTCACATGGGACTTGTCGATCCTGTCTAGAATGCTCATCGTCGAAGCGGCCAGGATTGAACGGACCTTCACAACAAACGGCCAGGATTAGCCATATAGAATTCGAAGTTTCCATCCAAAGACAAGCTTTATACAGTGAATGCAGTCCGTACGTTCAATCATGCGTGCCTGTCTCTCAAGTTTTGAATTAATTGAGAAACCAAACGTCATAATCGGCCACACTAGTATCCCAATCATGTATGCCCCATAGCACCATTCAGTCTCTTTCTCGAATTAGCCGCTGAAGAACTATCGAGAGTTAACATTTTCATCATAGATGGACCAAACTATCTCTCTATATGTGCTTTGAAAGGAAAATTTATCGAACTATCAAACCCGATATTATTCCTTATAATATTGTTAGATGAATTAGAACGTGAATAATCACATGCATGATATAGTAGGGAATGCACCATCAGTGACATGGCTAATAGTGATATATATATATATATATAGATACGAATTGTTAAGAAGATCTTGGTTTCGTACTGTCTGTCTGTATATTTTCCCAAGTTTCATTTATTGTTGTTTTCTTTTCGAGGGAACACGTGAGACGTCACTTCTCATTGACGAAAAAAAGATGAGAACAAGCTACAACATACGACTACTCTTAATAAAGACAAACGACAGACAAGAAGCCGTAGTCTAAACTAAACAAACAAAGTTTGGCTTAGTCCAAATAACCTATTCAACAGTAAGCTCAAAAAATAAAATGTAACCGAATAACTAGTAACAGTAACCAGTAGCCATGATGTTGAACGAAATGGGACAATAAGAAATACATATCCCATTCGAACTTATTGAAATGCATAAGCTAAATCCATAGAAACAAAGTGGCGGCCCAGGAAAACAACCCAAATCTTTGGCCCTCCAGGATCCCATAATAATCGGATTTGGAACCAAATAAACCCAAGCCCAGCAAGCTTGAACCCAGCATCACAAGGCCCAACCTCCAACCACATATGGTACACGCCCAGGTCCGTGCGTACCGCCATCCACGCCTGCCGCCGCACGAACCACTCACTTCCGATGTTGTCAATCTTCCAAGTAGCGGAGCCGCACAATGTCGACATACCACTACTTGATCGACCTGACGAGAATAGACCCGGCATCAGAATGCACATTTCCACAGCCCCAAAGAGTGTCGACCACCGTGGCAAGAAGCTGCCCGACTTTGTTGCTTACTCATCCCAAGACAAAAAGTAAACCTCTTGTCAATCCAAAACTTATGTACGATGTCGACCAAAGTAGAAGGCCACCTCAGCGATCCGAACACAATAGCCCGTGCTGAAGCTAAAACCCTTGACCAGTAACCTCCGCCATTCGTCTTCAACTCAACACATTGTATGTTGCATGTATAGTGAAAAATATTCGCATACAACCTCATTGTATGATCGAACTTCGATCGTTCAAACTTTTTATTCACATATTTTTCAAATTGTGATCTTGTAACCGAAAACCACTCATTTTATAGAGCATTGTTTAAAGATCATTTCTACAAAAAGTAAAATAAAATTGATATTATTTATCTATATATCTATTTTAATCAAATAAATGAACAGTTATATTGAAATTTAACATGACGATACCATATATTACTCGTTAATTGTAATGTTTTGTTACTCAATAAATTAAAGAAAATAATTTCCTTTCATTGTAAAAACAAAAGAAGGCTTTTCGTAGTTCGTCAATGGACAATGTGGATTTTGGCTAGAGCAATGCTAGGGGGCCTTAAGGAAAAAATTTGTGGCCTTAATCCTAGATGGCATGTTAGATAGATATATACAATTATTATACTTTAATACACCTAATATATTATTACACACAATAATCATGCAACACCAATATCACCCTTATATTTATATTAAATTCTTATATCTTATCATCTGAAATTTAGAAGAAAGAAATCCATAATAGATAAATGACGAACACGCAAAACACGCGAAAATATTAACACATAGTAGATACTTAACACATGTTTCACGCGTACGCAATTTAAAACTTTTTTTGTGTAGATGTAGCATTGGTAAATAGGGATCGTTCTAACCGGGAAATTGATGGGTGCATGTGAAATTTGTGTGAATAAAAAGGGGGGTTGTAAAAGTTGATTTTAATTTCCTACGTTACTAAAAATGTCACAAGCATAAATCAAAATTTCTAGGAGTCTAGCATGCAAAAACTCATAGACAAGCCACACATAGAAGACTCCTAAGGACTCTAAGTCATGCTTAAGATGAAAATAAACCTAACTAATTATATACATGTGATCGACTTATTCTACATTATTTTGCGATTACACATACAGTCTCATTCAACTACCTACGAAATTTACAGGTTAAAATTCCGGATTACATGCTATGACTTTGAATTAACGTGCAACTAAGCGTCTAAACACATTAACCTCGACTTCATTGATTAAAAGAAATAAGCAATTGACTAAGCGTTTCATCTTAAGACCCAACCAAAGCATTAGGCATGACACATAACATGTAATCAAGATTTAAATCTCATAAACACATGGAAGATATGTTGAATTCGAAAATAGCATAAAACCAAAATAAACATTTTGTCTTTACAAACAATGTAATACAAATACAAGGAGAACTACAGAGTAAAGGTTCCATTGACACTTTTTGATTCCCGGTAAGCCCTGCAAAATCGCGAGTGGACGGATCCTTCGTGAAAGCTACACACCTTCTAAAGGGACTAAGCGTATTTAGAAGTGGTGAGATGAAGATTTTAAGAGGTGGTGATGGTGTAGTTGCCTAGCATTTGGAGAACCTTGTTGTAGGAGACTTGCACTACAAGAAAACATCACTTAGACCACGGAAACGTAATTGTTCCGTGGTCCAAGTGCCACTTGGACGACGGAAAAAGGCTCCGTGGTCCAAGTACCACCTGGACCTCGGATAATTCTCCGTCGTCCAGGTGATCACCTGGAGGACGGAGTATTATCCGAGGTCCAGGTGATCACCTGGACAACGGACCGACACGCCGTCGTCCGAGTGCGTAACATACTTCCACTTAGACGACGTACCGACACCTCCGTCGTCTAAGTGAAGCATTATATATATAAGCCCGATCGATGCCAATTCAAACTGAATTCATTCGATCCATTAATTTGAAGAAGAGATAGAAGCTAGGGATCGGAGAAGGAGAAGGGAGCTAGCTAGCTAGAAATTAAAGCCGAGAAGAATCAGGATGGCGCGCCGGATAATTAAGGCTAGGGCCGGGATCTCCGCTGACTAGCTAGCTAGCTTAATTAACGAACAGATATCGAGAAGGC
Source organism: Geum urbanum (assembly GCA_946800695.1). Lineage (NCBI taxonomy): Eukaryota > Viridiplantae > Streptophyta > Magnoliopsida > Rosales > Rosaceae > Geum > Geum urbanum. The sequence goes on from OX327016.1 coordinate 37,892,176, forward strand.
AACAGGTACGTACGCAGTTAAAATTTGCTTAATTAATATATATTTAATTAGTGAAAACGTACGTACATACATGCAAGGATGTTAGCGCGCTATATATATATATGTACAGATCGATTAAATTACGTACGTACGTAATTGATGGATCGATGTAGATCGAGTACGTATAATTAAGAGTAAAATAATGGACTAATATATATATATATGTAATAATTAATTAATTATAATATTTTGTAGCAGTATGGACAAGAGTTGGATGAAGTTGAAGAATAGATGTGATGTCCGGTATATGGATGGAATTAGCGAATTTGTGAATTTTGCGATAGAACATGGTCAGGGAAAGAAACGTTTCAGGTGTCCGTGTCAGAAATGTCTTAATTGTCAGTATGCGGAGGTTAATGTTATGGTGTAACACCTGTACGAAAATGGTATGATGTGGAGTTACACTACATGGAGCGAGCATGGTGAAGCAGTAGAGTTCAGCGCAGCAGACTTCAGCTCAGGGTACAGTTACCATGGTGCCTCATCCAGCGGCAGTGGTGCCGGACCCCCAGCTTGCAACCCAACTGCAGATTTGGTCCATGATGCGTTTCCGGGATGTAGTCATGGTGGACACCAACACCAAGACGGAGGTTACAGTACCACCAATGAGCATGATGACACATTCCCCGCAGCTAGCTTGGCCACTGACACCAGTGAGATGGAAAAGTACAACCGGATGCTACTTGAAGCGCAGACCCCGGTGTTCCCTGGATGTCGAGAGAATGTGTTGCAATATGTGATGGAGCAAATGAAGATAAAAGTGAAGCACAAAATGTCAGTGAGTGCTTTTGACGAAATTCAGGAGCAAATATGTAAGTTGCTTCCTGATGATCACAATCTTCCTAAATCTCATTATAAGGTTAGAAATATCCTGAGCAGCCTCGGCCTAAAGTACAGGATAATTGACGCATGTCCGAATGATTGTGTGCTATTTTACAAAGAGTATAAAGAGTTGGACTATTGTCCCGTATGTGGCCAGTGCAGATTCCAGTTGAATATGAAGAGTTCGAAAAAGAGAATTCCTGTGAAAGTTGTTCGATATTTTCCCTTGATTCCCAGATTGCAGCGCCTGTACATGTCTCTACACACAGCAGAGGCGATGCGATGGTACGCAGAAAAGCGAATAGATGACGATGTCCTGCGACACGCCGCGGATGGGGAGGGTTTCAAACATTTCGACAGAGAATTTGGAGACTTTGCTTCAGAGGTTAGAAATGTTAGACTCGGCCTATCTACAGACGGATTCAATCCTTGGGGAAGTAATAGCTCCGCCGTCAGCACTTGGCCAGTTATTCTGATGCCGTACAACTTGCCTCCGTGGATGTGCATGAACAAGGAATTTAATTTCCTTACCGTATTAATTCCAGGTCCTAAATCTCCATCGAAGTGCTTAGATGTCTACCTCAGACCTTTGATCGACGAGCTGAAACTGTTGTGGGAAAATGGAGTCCCAACTTATGACAAATTCACTGACACGATGTTCACGATGAGGGCTGCCGTAATGTGGACGATCAGCGATTTTCCAGCTTATGGGATGTTGGCAGCCTGCAGGACAAAATGATATAATGGATGTCCTATATGTTTGGACGACGTGAACTCTAGTTGGCACGCGGGGAAGGTGTGTTACTTGGGTCACCGTAGATGGCTTCCTCACGACCACCTGTGGCGACAGGATGAAGCTCATTTCGACGATACGGTAGAGAACAATCCTAAACCCCGTAGTTGGTCTGGCGAAGAGATTTTAGAGAGGTTGAGCTATTTCGACTTTGGTGTGTTGAGCAATAACGCGGATGTAAAGAAATGCAATCCAATTCCTCCACATGATCTGAGCTATTGGGATCACAAGAGTATATTCTTTGAACTCCCTTACTGGTCGAAGTTGAAGCTGAGGAACAACTTGGACGCGATGCACATAGAAAAAAATGTGTGCGACAGCGTGGTGGGAACAATTCTCGGTATTAAGTTCAAGACTAAAGATACTCCCAAAGCGCGCAAAGATTTGGAATCAATGAATCTACGTCGTCCCTTGTGGTTGAGGAGGGATAGGAAAGGAGTGTACAACAAGATGCCAGATGCACTTTACACAGTGAAGCCGATGCTTAGACGTTCTGTATTTCACTGGTTTAAGGGCGTTCATTATCCGGCTACGTATGCAGCTACTATAACTGGAGCAGTGGACGAGGTGCAACACAAGTTTGTTGGTCTAAAGACACATGACTATCACGTTATGCTGCAACGTCTGATTCCAGTGGTAATTCGACCATACTTGCCTCGGGACGTCGTAGAACCAATAGTGGCATTGTGCAGGTGGTGGCAGAGGTTATGCGCCAGAGAATTAAAGAAGTCAGATGTGGTGGAATTGCAACAACAAATTGTGCACATCATTTGCAAATTAGAGAGGATTTTCCCCCCTGCTTTCTTTGACATCATGATTCACCTAATGATCCACCTGCCCGAGCAGGTGCTCATTTCTGGTCCGGTCCAGTACACTTGGATGTATCCTCAAGAAAGGTACGTACAACTAATTAATTAATTTGTTCCACTGGAGAATATATATATACTAGCTAGCTAGCTATATGTACTTATGTAATGTGTACGTTTGATTTTGTAGACAGCTTGGACAGTATAAGTCATTCGTCAAAAATAGGTCGGCCCCGGATGGCTCCATAGCAGAGACATACGTAATGCATGAGTGTGTTACTTACTGCAACAGGTACCTCAAAGATCTACCCCCTCCCACTGCCTTCGATCGCAGTGCCCGCATCAATCTTTCTATCGTCACCAATGTCGTCCGACCGTTTAGAGGAGTATTAAAGGAATCGTTAACACGGGAAGAACTTATTGAGGCACATTGGGTAGTGTTGCGAGACTGTGATGAAGTTGAGCCGTACATGATGTCATACAGGGAGAGGCTTCAGGCGTTAAATCAAAACAAGAGTTCGGCGTGGATTGAGAAAATGGTTAAGAAGAAGTTTCCTGATTATTTCTTCCAATGGGTACGTACGTACATACGACTCGGATGATATTATTTAAATACATATCGCTCATGTTTGTAGAAAGTAAACCCTTATATTAATTTGCCCTTTTTCGCAGATGATTGATCTGCAAAAAACTGATAACCACGGAGGGTGGTGGTCATGGCCAAAGCACTTGCTAGCAGGGAAGCCGGTTAAACACTATATTTATCCCGGATGTTTTGTGAACGGTGTAAAGTTCCATTCATTGGCCAGAGACGAAGGAAGAAGAACACAAAACAGTGGGGTAGCCGTTGGGAAAGACAATGATCTATATTACGGGGCTATTGTATACGTGGTTCAGCTATGTTACGGGAATGATGTCAATGTTTTCCTATTCAAGTGCAAATGGTTCAAGCGTACAAAGGAAGACCTGGGACTATTATCAGTCGATACAAACTCGCACTGGTATGAGGATGAGCCTTTCGCTCTCGCCACCTTAGTTCGGCAGGTGTTCTATCTCGACGATCCGAAAGCCGGTGAAGGGTGGAAAATAGTGAACCATATCTCTCACCGAGGAATATGGAATACAGAGACAATTGAAGGGACACCGGCGACGACTGAAGATGCTGCTGAACCAGAAAGAGACATTCCTGCCTATCAAGAGCCTAATATTTCTATGGTCCGCTCCGATATAATGGACCTGGTTCAAGATGGTGAACGGTTACCCATGCCTGATGGTTGTACAGATCTAACTGAAGATGAGATTATCGATGAGGTAGATGAAGAAGACGAGCAGGAAGAGGACGCGGACGAGGACTCAGGTTATTCGTCGGACGATGTTGAGTACGATGACGAGGATGAGCCGTCGACTAACGGGGATGAGGACGATGATGATTATGATGAAGAGTACGGTCATACGACGAGGGAGATTAATTGGTAATTAATTACTGTAATTATTGTAATATATATATATATGATCGATGCCGGTTTACGGTAAGAAATTAATCTGAATTATATATCCTGGCCAACGGAGAAATTAATAAATATTGGCGCCAAATCTCAATCTCATATAAAACGTACCCTAGCTAAATCCTTGACCCTAAATCTAGCAGTTCGATCGGATCGATCGATCAATTTTTTAATTATATTTTTGAATCAGAATAATTGAACGGACATGTACACAAATGACCGGGGACGACCTAAACCGTAATCCCTAAGGCCCTAACCCCTGAAATCGGGGTCTATGCACCTGGACGACGGAAAATGGTCATTATCCGTCGTCCAGGTACACACTAGGACAACGGAGATGGTAATTTTTCGTCGTCCAAGTTCACAAACCCTAAACCCTAAACAGTAAGGCCCTAACCCCTGAATTCAGGGTCTATACACCTGGACGACGGAGAACGTCATTCTCCGTCGTCCAGGTTAGAACCTGGACGACGGATAACTTCATATCCGTCGTCCAGGTGATTACCTGGACGACGGAAACGCTTATTTCCGTCGTCCAGGTGCAGATATCGTAATTTTTTCTAAGACAACGACCATCTAGACCTTCTTCCAATGCAAAGTCTTTTCATCAAGATTTTAGAGTAAACAATTCTTGGTGTGTGAGCTTCGACGGTTCGAAAATCGGAGTTGCGAAATGCCTTGTATCCACGTTTCCGGTTTGTGAAATTATCGGTTTTGCGGTTGACTGTGCCGATCAAACCCTTCCCGAACTTATTATTTTATGGTCCTTTGAAGACAATTATATATTATGTTACGACGAACATATCCAACGGTTGTTTTGTCCAAATTCAATTTCGTTAATACTCTGCTGCAAATGAGCGTCTACTCATGAACACTTAAGTCGTAAAGATTAGTCGATACTTAACATGTTTCAATACGTAAAATTAATCGTCGGTTCAAATTTAACTGTTAATATATACGATGCGTTCATCGATATTATACGACTATTTCACTTGAATGACAGATCGCTAAATTCCTAGGGAATTATTTTTTAAAATTTTTTTTACGTAATTTGAACCTGGACGACGGAGATGGTCATTTTCCGTCGTCCAGGTGTTCACCTGAACGACGGAGAATGACCATCTCCGTCGTCCAGGTTCAAAAATCATGGCGGTTCAAATAATTTTTTGTTTAATTTTTTCATGTAATTTTCACTTGGATGACGGAAACTTACCATCTCCGTCGTCCAAGTCCAAAATTATGGCGGTTCAATTTACCGCTTCCGTTTTTGGGACCGCTTGAATTTTCACTTAGACGACGGAGAATGACCATCTCCGTCGTCTAAGTCCAATTCCATGGCGGTTCAAAACGTCCCGCCGATTAATTACGCGCCGATTGAAAATTTTTAAACCGCCACCTGGACGACGGAAAACACTGTTTCCGTCGTCCAGGTGCACTTAGACGACGGAGAATAGTGCTCCGTCGTCTAAGTCAAACTCTATAAATAGAACAGCACCCCCCCCCCCCTCATTTTCTCATCATTCCATCTCCTCCTCTCCCTCTCCTCTCCTCTCCTCTCCTCCGGCGATCCTCCTCCGGCGACGCTCCGACGACATTATTTCCGCCGTGGTTCCTCTTCTCCGACGACTCAACTCCGCCGATATTCCCGCAAACTCCGGTTCGGTAAATTTCTATTTTTCTCTTATTAAAATAATTTTATTTATTTAATTAATTTAATTCTAAATATAATTAATTCATAGAATTTAATTGATTAATTAGTTTAAATATTTAATAAATGATTAATTATTGTTATTAATTAATTAAATCATAATTATTGTAATTATTTATATATTATTAGTTGCATGATTAAATGAATTGACTATTAAATTATTTATTATTAGTTGCATGATAAATAAATATAAATTATTGCATCTAATTAAAGGAATTATTAATTAATATTTACGTTTATTTTCTAGTAAATTAATTAGTAGTACGTGTTCGATTTAAATTTAGTACATAGGCTTGGTAATTATTAAGTCGCACTCTTTGGAATAGATGGCGCCTCTTTTCCTTGCTTATCTCCTTAACCCCTCGTGATGTGTGGATTTCATCACCGCACACCATAACTTAAGTGAAGTTATGGACACGAGGTTGATGGCGGAGTTTGCAAAGGACTTGAGAGAGTGTAAATTTTCAAAAAATTGGCCGAATGTCGGACATGGTGTCTAGAAACGGGTTATGACTGGTGACAGGATTTGGACTAAGAAAGACTTTTGTCGAAATTAGTCCTGCCTCTCGCGTTATCTCTATCCCTAACTGGCCATGTTTTTCGATTTAACCAAGGCTGATTAATTGAAAATTTACACTTTATCGCGCTGGTCGCAAGTCTATTGAACGACCGAAAATGCCAAGCTAGTGTACTCTATTTAAATCTTAAACGTACTTAATTAATTAGCGTAAATTTTTAAGTTGTAATTATTATGGTAAGTAGGTATTTTAACCCCGTACTCTTAGGTTTAAATGGCTCCGCCAAAGACGACATCCGGCAAGAAGAAAGCCCAACAAGAGGCAGAAGATGCCATGCTCCGCCGCTTGGCGGACCAAGTCGGTTGGGAATTACCACCGGAGGCCAACGACGCTCTCAATCCGGACGGATCATCTGGTCCGTCCGTAGCGCCCTCTAGGGAAATTCCCGCTCCCTCATTCATCTCGAGCGGTGATGACGTCGACCCCTTCCAATCTCCGACGCCCGGTACCCATTCAACGGGAAGTACTCAGGCGTCCTCCACCGCCGAATCAATCATGTACAGCGCCCGCCGTAGGCAAAGGAGGGCCCCCACTGACCCGGAACCGAAAAGGACTCGGGGTCTCGTTAAAGGGGGGAAAGCGGAGCGTATTTGCAAGGCGACCGGTAAAAAGATCGACTTGCCGTACGACGAATTCACCGGTGGCCCTCCCACAGCTCAACTAGCAAGTCTCTCGGTGCATGGGATAGGGTCAATCATCCGTAACCGGGTTCGTATCACTGCCCCTACTTGGAAGGAGGCGCCGGATCATGAGAAGGCGAAAGTCTTCAAAGATCTTTCGGTACGTAATACGTTCAATTTAGTTATTATATAATATTGTTAATCTCGGCCTAAAATTTCATAATATATACGATTATAATTTTCTATTTATTTTTCATAGGAACAATTTGACGTGGATCCGACACCGGCTATGTTGAGGCATATCAATCAAACCGCCAACTCCATCTACAAAGATTGGAAGTACAGGCTCCATAAGTACTTCAAAGATGTCGGTCCCGTGCCTCCCCCGGTAGAGCTGCAAGGGGAGAGAGAAGATGAGTGGGAGTGGTTGTGTAACCACTTTGCCGATGAACAATTTAAGGTATTAATTTAATTTTTTTATTTCAATTAAAATAATTGAATTATTTAAATTGTAGTTATTCATTTTTTAATGATTTAATTATCTTGTGTAACAGAAATTCTCCGGTGTCAACAAAGCCAACCGGGGGAAGAAGGAGAAACACCATACTACCGGCGCCAAGCAGTTCATTCAAATTGCCAAGGAGCACAAGGATAAGGGTTCCAAACACCCTTTTATTGATGCAAGCGTAAGCGCGTACGTGACGCCAAGGCTCGATAATGAAGCGAGTCAATGCGGGGTAAGTGATATATATATATGTGCTTTTAATTATAGTAATTATTATTTAAATATGATTACAAAATTATAATAAATTAATTATAATTTTGTAGGCAAGGGCGATAGAGCGTGCGCATGAAGAGTTGGCCAACACTCAGCTTGCGTTCCCAGATGTGCCGCCGGAAGACCTGCCTCCTCTATCCTTAGAGAGCCAAATTGCAATCGCGGATGAGGTCTACGGTCGTAGAGCTGGCAAGGAGGTTAGGTACTTTGGGCCTAGGGTGGTACGAGATTTGTCGACGACCTCCGGCTCATCATCTACGGGAGGTTCGAGGCAGCGGAGAATGAGTCAAGCTGCGGCCGTCGAAGCAGCCATTCAAGAGGCTCGACTGGCACGAGAGGAGAATCGACTGACACAAGAGCAGAATGAGGCAATGCGGCATAGACTTGACCAACAACAAGCACAAATAGCCCAACTCATCGCCCTTATGGAACAAAATCGAGAAGTATGTCAACCTCCTCCGAATCCACACCCCGACGACAACGACCCGGCTGGAGGCGGAGGACTCGGCCCCGCATCTGCTCCTCCAGTGTATTAGCTAGCACGTAGTATATTATCTCGTTTCTTTCCGCATTCCGAACAATATTTTAATTTTTAATTTATGGGTTTTTTCGTATGTACAAATTAATTTGCTTTGATTATTTAATAATTAAGTTATTAATTTTAATATTCAAAATTTCATTTATTTATTTAATTTTAGCATTTTTCATTATTTAAATTAAAATATAATAAATTAAATTAATAATTTTTAATTTCAATTTATTTTTTTAAAAAAATTAAATATTCACTTGGACGACGGAGATTATGTTCTCCGTCGTCCAGGTGCAGAACCCTAAACCCCTAACCCCTAAACCCTAAACCCTGTCGTTCTCCGTGGCCCAGGTTTTCACCTGGACGACGGAGACTTAGTGTTTCCGTCGTCCAGGTGAACACCTGGGCCACGGATAAGCTACCATTATCCGTGGCCCATGTACACACTTGGACGACGGAAACACTAAGTCTCCGTCGTCCAGGTGAACACCTGGGCCACGGACATTGCTCGTCTGTCCGTGGCCCAGGTGTTCACCTGGACGACGGAGACTTAATGTTTCCGTCGTCCAAGTGTGTACATGGGCCACGGATAATGTCCGAGGTCCAAGTGAACTTGGACGACGGATCACTAAATCTCCGTCGTCCAGGTGCTTGGACGACAGCACTTGGAGCACGGACCTTGGACGACGGAGTTTCCGTCGTCCAAGTACTTAGACGACGGAAAACTGCACTTAGACGACGGAAATGGTCCGTGGTCTAAGTGCAGTTTTCTTGTAGTGTTGTGAAGATTTTGGTGGCAAGAGAGTGTAGAGAAAAGTGATCGGCAAAGAAGAGTGGAGAGAAAATGAGGAGGGAGGAAAAATGGGAAGAGAGGAAGTGTGGAAAAAATTTCAAGATTTTGGGATGAATTGAGGGATTATTGGATGGGCAACCAATCCCCTATTTATAGGATTCCAAGCTGCTCAGCTATCCCTTGTGTCAACTGCTACAGCTCCTCCAACACTCTTCTTCTCTCTTCCATCCTTGATTGTCGGTTGGTTCTCCTTCTTTTTATCCCTCTTTCTCTTATTTTTCTTTGCTTTCTCCACTTCTTTACTCTTCCTCTCTCCCTTCTTGCTGGTTTGTTCTTCTTCTTCCTCTTATTTTTCTTTGCTTTCTTCTTGCTCTTACCAACTTGCTAATCAACTTCTACACTCTTCCACCTACTGTCATCAAGCCATTACTTCTTGTCTTGTTTTCTTCCATAATTTCTTTCTTCTTTCTTGCCTTTCCTTGTCGGCATTTCCATTCTTCTTTGCTTGATTATGCCAAGCAAGGAAATGCATGCATTTCATTGATGGACTTGAATATATTTATTTTATTTTTATTTTCTTTCCATCTCTCATTTGCAACATGGTACGCTAGTTAGTATTGTTAGTGTCATTTACTCCGTCTCTTTTGGTCAACACTTGAAAATAAAAAAATAAATAAAAACTAACGATACTAAATGAATAACACAGTTAAATGTGGAGAGAAGTACATTAATTAGTATGCCTAAAATGCGTAGATCAATAAACAAAATCCCAAAACATACATTTTGAATAAAATAGCAGATTGATTATCATGAACTTCATGAAGGTAAACAAATAAATGAAAAGATGATATTATACTAAGAATGATTCCAAATTCTTTTTCTTTGTATAAAAGTGGATCCTCAAACAAATTTGCATCTGTACGTAATGAGATAAAATGATGAATAGAGGATAAATTAATCTCATCTGCAAGTGTTTGGCTTAAAGAATGAAACTGTTGTAGAAAAGAAAGGTAGCTAATACAACCTAGATAATTAGATAACAATTGTGCAACCTCTTTGTTTTGTTCTTCTTTGAATTAGTTAGTGGCATGAGTATCATATCGATATCCTTCTCTTTTAGACTAAGGTCTTCTCCCAATTCCCAGTCTATAAGATCAATATCTAAATCCTCTATTGGCTATAAGATCTCCTCCCAATTTGCAGACTTCTTTTGGAAAAATCATATTCTCACATTTTGAAATGAATATGAAAGTGTCTAAGCTAGGTTTGATATTATACTGAAGATCAACAATGGAGTTTTCGTATCGACATTTTTTAAATCTGGGTACCCGATCATCTTCAACTTGTAAAGAATATGAAGATTTTTCTCTTGGTTAATAACTGAAAAAAATGAAGGAGATAATCTTTTATTATAAAATAACCGCTTGATATTTGATTTGTTAAGTGAACTAATTTTATACCATTGGATGTTAATAGGCTAAGATAGTCATTGGGTTGAAACTAAATAATATGACATAACAATAAATCAATAAGGTGGAAAGTATGAAATTGCCACGTATAACTAAGACCACAAAATTTACGCCTTAAGGGATGCCACAAATTATTTATTTATTTTTGAAAATCATGAACTTTATTGATCAACAACCAAAATACATAATATTTCACCCACGTAAGGGTCGATAAAAGAAATATTACCTAAATTGAGGCTATTTTTTAATCAGATATCGACTACCTGAAAAGGCAAAGAAACTTGCAATACCAAATACTAGATATCTCATGAAGGGCTTCCAACCCTAGAACCAGTCTTATGGAATAGAATTATGGGTCAGCATAAGACTGTAAACTAGGAAAGGCGATGAAACTCAAAAACCTCTTCCCACCTCCAGATCAGGATCCTCCGGCATCTTCATCACTTCCTCCACTCCCTCCACTGAAATTGCTTTCGAGACAGGAACAAACTCTAGCTCTTCCGGTCTCGGTACTGGTACAACCGAACACTCACAGACAACAACTCTCTCCCAACCTTCACCAGGACTGGACACAGGAACCATTTGCAATTTCTTCGAAACCTTTTTTTTCCGTTGGGACTTCTCACTGCTTTCCTCCTTCTCTTTTGCCTTCTTGTTCATAGAACCCTGAGGTCAACCCCTTTTTCGTTTAGTCGGTGAGATAGTGATAGCAACAAACACATTTGGAATATCAAACTCGAACTCCATTTCTGGTTGAGCTTCTCCCTTATTTCCTTTAGTTTTTTTGCCACAGTCCAACAACTCTGGCCCATCCCTCCGACCCAAAATAGAAGGAATCTACACCTGAGACGTGGGACTCCAATCATTTTTCTTTTGGTTACATTTGGGAAATATTATAGAAGTCTCATGAACTTAAATATGATTATTCGTTATTGAAAACAAATTTGGATTATTACAAGTAGCTAGTGTCAACTGTCAAAGGGTTTGAGACTGGATTAATCCTAGTTAGGCTATGAGTTAATAATCGGCCAAACTTTGTTGGTGTTACAATATACGTATCATTTTGGCTACTGCTATATACACCTAATTCCTAGTTAGGCTATGAGTTAATAATCGGCCAAACTTTGTAGGTGTTACAATGTACGTATCATTTTGGCTACTGCTATATACACCTAATTTACTCATTTCAAACTTATTACTACGCCCTATAATACATTTTTCGCCTATGCCTTATATACTTGTCCTGTTCTGATTTACAGTGTGGATATTTATGATTCGTGCGCGAGATCCCAACTTTTAACTGCCCACCCATATATATATTTTTAATTTATTTTCCAGCATTATAATGTTCCTCATTTCAAACTTATATGATCGAGGAATATTGCACTCATGCATATAGAGCCAGAAAACTAGCTAGCTCATTTTTTTTTCTCTCTGTCGAAAGCGCATACGGTTCTAATTCGACGGGACTCACCTGTCACCTAGCTAGGTCACCCAATGCACACCTCTCCCTCATCTTCCCCTTTATATACGCCACGTTTCTCTTAGTAAACCTTCATCAACATCATCGCCACGTTCATAACCAAAAACACTCCAAACCATCTAGCTCCATCATCCTCAATTTTGAAGCCATAAACAGAGTTGGGGGTGTCATATTTATATGATCATGGAGCTCCTCGGACTCGACGTGAAAATGTTGGCGTCGACGGTGGCGCTGATCGGTTTAGTGGGGTTACTAGTGCGGCTATATAAAGGGCTAGTGGCGGAGCCGAAGCGGCTGAGAGCACTGCTGGCCAAGCAAGGGATCACCGGACCTCCACAGGCTTTGCTTCTTGGGAATATCAGGGAGATCAAGAAGGCTCACGGCGGCGGTACTGCTCCGGCTCCGGCCCGCAACGAACCACCCACCACACATAACTTGGCTTCTACTATCTTTCCTTTCTTTGAGAATTGGAAGAAGCAATTTGGTACGTACATGTATATATTACGATTTTGTCAAAACAGCTATGGTCATCATCTCTGTGTGTTTGTTATCATTTCATGATGAACATGCACTTAGTTGGTGCTTGTGCTATTGCTTAAAGCACTTCTGTTGGAAGCACATAGGTTTTTTGGGAACTTGGAATTCATGTCCAAAATTACCACCCGGTCAAACTGTGAAACTTTACGAAATTTATGGCACTTTTCGTTCATGTGCGTCTTTGTGTGATTTTTCAGAATCTTTTCTGAAAATGGCATTTTTCAGAAGCCATAAATTACTTCACCAAAAGAAATTTTTATCGAAACTCTCTTCAAAAGCTACAATTGATCGAAACGTTTGGCATTTGTCATTTCAGTTGGTAACAATTAATGTGGACCTGATGTGTGCAGGTGATGTGTTTGTGTTTGGTCTTGGCACCACGCAAATCTTATATGTGAACAAACCAGAAGCAGTGAGGGAGATCACAACCTGCACATCCTTGGACTTGGGGAAACCAACTTACCAATTCAAAGAGCGTGGTCCTTTGCTTGGTCAAGGTATTTTGACCTCCAATGGCGCTTCATGGGCTCACCAGCGCAAAGTCATGGCTCCTGAACTTTACATGGAGAAGGTCAAGGTAAGCAGATCATAATATGTCACGGTAGATCAATAGTAGCTAGAATGCGCGCACGAGGTTAATGCCAACAGTAGGTTATGTCGAAAGCAGCTCCAAAAATGCCTAACTATAGACGTATACATAAAACGTGGTTAAATGGCAGTGAAATGTTGCACCGACCAGTACGTCACTCATATATCTCGTACTTTGGTTGGTGCAGGGAATGATCAACTTAATCACAGAGTCTTCGATTACCCTGGTGAACTTGTGGAACAGTAAAATTGAGGCCAGCAAAGGAGTTGCAGACGTAAAAATCGACAACGATTTGAGAAGCTTCTCTGGTGATGTTATCTCTAGGGCTTGTTTTGGAAGCAGCTATGCCAAAGGGGTACAAATATTTGATAAACTTAGGGAGCTCCAGGAGGCCATGGGAAGGAAAGTCTTTGTTACTGGAATTCCTGGGTTGAGGTAAGCATTAGTATTAATAGGGTTTTCTTTTTTGGGTACAAAATTACAAGGAAAGGAAAAGTAGGCTCATAATGTCACGTATAAGTATATTCTTGTCTAAATTGTTGTTCTACTAACTTGATCAGACACCTTCCTACAAAGAGCAACAGGGAAGCATGGGCATTAGAAAAAGAGGCTGCAACTTTGATATTGCAGTTAGTGAAGCAGAGGCAAGCGGCTGCGTCCGAGAAAGACTTGTTGCAAATGATCCTTGAGGGTGCAAAGGCCAGTGATCTTAGTCAAGATGCAGCAGACAACTTCATTGTTGATAATTGCAAGAACATATACTTGGCTGGATACGAAACCACTGCAACTTCTGGCACATGGACCCTCATGTTGTTGGCTTCGAATCAAGAATGGCAAGAGCGCGTTAGAGCCGAGGTCCTTCAAGTTTGCCAGGGTCGTTCTCCAGATGCCGATATGCTTCGCAAGATGAAACAGGTATATAGATATATGAACAGTTCACTAGGACATTTACTTAACATGACAACATAACTTATCAGACTGTTTGGTAGCTTATATATTTTGTTGTGTTCTTTATTTGAACATGCTAATCAGTTACCGTAAACTTTGAATTTTTGAATGTGCAGCTAACAATGGTGATTCAAGAATCATTGAGGCTCTACCCTCCGGTGACCATTATGTCAAGGGAGGCATTCTCTGACATGAAATTTGGAGACATTCATGTTCCAAAGAGTGTCAATGTGTGGACTAGTGTGGCAACACTACACTCTGATCCAGAGATTTGGGGACCTGATGCATACGAATTCAAGCCGGAGAGATTTGCAAATGGTATCACAGGTGCCTGCAAGCTTCCCTACTTGTACATGCCATTCGGACTTGGTCCTCGTGTGTGTCTAGGACAGAACTTGGCCATGATCGAACTCAAGGTTGTTATAGCTCTCTTAGTTACCAACTTCTCATTTTCACTTTCACCGAATTACAAGCACAGACCTGCTCAAAGATTGGTTATAGAGCCAGAGACCGGCGTCAATCTTTTGATGAAGAAGCTGTGAGGGATTGCCTCTGGATGATCGATAGCAGTGTTTTAGATTCTGTAATATTGCCTAGTACGTACCTCAACAGACACAGTCTGTTCTCTGTTGTACATGGTTTAGCTGTTCACCAGTAGTAGTTAAAACCTGTACTTCAACTATTAATTATTCCGTAAATTAACTATTACTTCTACTGTAAATGTAATTAATCTTTCCTTTTACTTCCGTGAGAAAATGGACACAAGGCGTATGTAAGAGCATCTGCAGCAGTGTGCAGATAGCCGCTGCTATTGGTGGGCTATGCCAGGAAAGAGCAAAATTTTGGTGCAGTGGTGATGGAGTCGAATGGCAACCGGAGTCTGACAGAGCTCGAGCACGAGCAGAAATCGCTCGGCGGAGAGCAGTTGCTACTTGGTAGATCTCAAGCACGTGGGTGACACCAAGTTGTGGCTTTTTTATTTTCTTTTAGGTGCGTGTCAATAAAGAGTTTTTTTTACAGTGGATAATGGCCCAATTACAGCCCGGCAAGTGGCCTTACGTCTGTTGGAGCAATCCCAACGGGCAAGTTGATCTGGGCCGTTGATTTTGATTTCAAAAATTTGATCCAACGGCCTAGATTCAACTGAAACTGCTACTTTGGAAATTAACGGGCACAATGAAATATTTTCCTAAGAAAACCCTAAAAAATGCAACAACAAAAAAATCCTGAAAAATTACAAGTAACACCCTACAATTTTTTTTTATAAATATTACATCATTTCATTTACCCTCACACTAATTTGAGCACAACAAATTTATCATCTCCCTTCATCTCATCTCTCATTCTTTTGTATTTTTTGCCAAAAAAAATGTCCAATTGGCTTCCTTCCGAACATTTGCAATTGTGCATTTCTTATGTTCGTCATAGCGTTGATCCTCTCATCGGCAACAAGAAAAATACCGATAAATTGTGGGAAAAAGTCTATGTTGATTATTCGAAAAATTGGGTGATTGCTCATGGTGAATCAAGCAAGAAGAACGGGACCCAAACCACAATTTCATCTCGTTTTACTAAGTTGAGGCCAATTTTAAAAACTTGGAGTGATGCTCTTAGCTATGCATGTAGGAATCCACCATCCGACACAAATTTGCAAGATGAGGAAAGTTCTTTGTAATTTTTTCATCTCTACTATATTTGCTTTTATGAATTAAATGTTGTCATCTCCATTATATTAGATAATATCGTGACATAGAATTTCATTATGTTTTGTAGATAAAAAAAACTCAATCATGGTATGTGACACAAAAGAAGAAAGAGTTTATGAAGTTTGAATGTTGGGAAGTGGTGAAGATTCATCCTTATTTTAGGTCCATCGAAACTATTACTCTACCTTTTTACCATTCCAACTTCGAAGCAACTCTTTCCGTTAGGAAATGCCTCCCATTGTCAATTTGGACGAGGATAAAGTGATTGCAACACCACAAAGTAACCGTCAAGGTCCCTCGAGTCAGGTTTGACCCATGTGAGTGAAGACGACCAAATAGGCAAGAAAAAAAAGGGGAAAAAGTCATGACTCCTACAAATGAGCTACGAGATGAGGCTTTGAAAAGCATTGTGGCCAATCAAAAAATTTTGGCTGACAGGCAAAAAGCGTGTGAGGATAACGATTTTGCTTTACACAAAGCACAACTCATCCTTCAAGAGAAAGACTACAAATTGAGATTGCAAGCAGAAGAAACAAGGATCATGACCATGAATATGGAGGCTATGACCTCAAATTCAAAGAGTTATTTCACGAAGAGGAAAGTGGAAATCTTTAAGCAAGGAGATGACCATGAAGGAGAAGATAGCGATGAAGTATTTTCAAATTGTTATCGCCCGCTTTTTCAATTGTTTTGTCTTCATAATAAATCTAGGTTTGGCTTGGCATTATATAATTTTAATTTTCGATAAATAAAAACGCACTTTCTTTACTTAGATAATATTCAAACACATTACATTAAAACATACTAAATTAAAATCAAACAACATAAAATGCAAACACATAAAATTCAAACAACATATTTAGATACGTTCACCGGTTTCTAAATACTAGTTGCGCTTCACTAAGTCATTTTGAAACTCTCCATGGATATAAGCAGATTGAAGATCCACAACACTGTCGCGAATCCGTTGTTCATTCAGTCCATCTCTTCCAATTGGCTCAAAAGGAATTTGATTACCTTATTCATTCACTGGCCCATCATAAACTAGGAAAGCACTCGATGAGTTTTGTAGATCTTCTTCTTTGTTCTCCTCAAATTCGTCATTCACAAATTCTTCCTCAATAATCATATTGTGCATTATGATGCAAGCCAACATGATCATTTTTAGTGTCGATATGTGGTGACACCGAGCTGCATGACGAATAATTTCCCAATGAGATTGTAAGATGTGAAAGCACCTCTCCACATTTTTGCAATATGCCTCTTGTTTCTTTGCGAGCTTATGTGGTAGATCTTGGGGATTGAGAATTGTTTTGACAAACAAGGAGTACCTTGGATATATTTCTTCAGCTAGATAATAAGTGTTGTGGTATGTCATACCGTTGACTTTATAAGTTTGTTGCAGGCTTCTTTCAGCAAGGAGCAAATCGAAGGTATCCGATTGGTGGAGCACGTTGGTATCATTTTGTGCTCTAGGCACCCCGAAGAAGTTATGTCATATCCATGTGTCATATGAGACCAACACCTCTAAGATAATAGTGAGACGTTTCTTCCGCCTTGAGAATGCCCATTGCCAAGCTGTTGGGCAGTTCTTCATTTCTCAGTGCATGCAGTTGAAGCTTCCAATCATACCAAGAAATCCCCGATGCCTTGCTCTCCTTAGAAGTCGAGTGATGTTTGCTGCATTTGGAGTCCGAAGGTAAATGTCACCGTAAATCTGGTACACTTGGATGCCCCGAAAATCTTCTTCAATTATTCATATAACAATAATATGTGGCAGTAACACGTGTCGTATCGTGATGGATAAAAAGTCTTATCGAAAATTTGGTTCAATTATTTAGATGATAACGAATTGTGAGAGTGACACATGTTGTCTTGTAATTAGTCAGAAATCTTACCGAAAATCTTATTGAATTATTCAGACGATAACGACACATGCTGTCTAGTTATTGGTTGAAAATCTAACAAAAAATAAAAAAATAATAATTTATAATTAATGATTAATAATAGAAGGTGCTGTATTTTTACACTACTGCACGAAAACATAAACTGTACATCCTATTCGATGAATAGTGGCTGCAACTCCTCAAATAAGAGGTGCAAGGGCAATAAGAGGAGGTTCAACGTGGATGCATATGCTCTAACAAGCTTTCATAATGGTTTCTTATGGTTTCAACGACACGTCGTACATATCTCTTACATAGAGAGAGACCAAACGACGGAAGAGAACGCAGGAGACTTCCCCTTACTTTCTTCTTCCCCTCCCAAAAAATCTCAGCCCAAAACTCCAATTCCGGCCGCCGTGTCCGAAAATGGAATCAATTTAATTTAATTTAAATTAAATTAATTCCCTTAAAAAAGAGAGACCAGCGGCGATGGAAGCGGTGGCGGAAGGTCTGTGGTCTCTGGCGGACTACCAAGAACAGAGCGGCGAGATCGGAAAAGCCGTTAAGTGTCTCGAAGCAATCTGCCAAAGCGACGTGTCGTTTTTCCCCATCGTCGAGGTCAAGACTCGTCTCCGAATCGCTACTCTGCTCTTAAAGCACTCGCACAACGTCAACCACGCCAAGGCTCACTTGGAGCGAGCTCAGTTGCTTCTCAAGTCAATCCCTTCATGCTTCGATTTGAAGTGCAGAGCTTACAGTCTGCTCAGCCAGTGCTACCATCTCGTCGGATCCATCGCGCCGCAAAAACAGGTCCTCCTTAAAGCCCTAGAGCTCACCGCATCCGGATACGAGTATGTATACAGTGTATTTTGACTGTATTTGTACGGTTTAGTAGTGAGGTTTGGTTTGATTGTTGTGCATGACCGACTTGTATTGTTTACTGTGGTTTTAAGTCTTGCAGTGAAGTTGTGGTCTTGCAACTTCAATTCTCAGCTTGCGAATGCGTTGACTATTGAGGGAGATTTTCGGAGTTCAATTGCTGCGTTGGAGGCCGGATATGGTTGCGCTACTCAGTTAGGTTATCCGGAGTTACAGGTAAAGTAGTGTTCACATATTCATCAATTTACTTTATAACTATAGCAACAGATTTCGAAGTCAAAATTGAGCACCTTTAGGAAGTGAAAATGAGTCATTGCTAGTAAGCAGTTAACCTGATTTATAGGTAAAGGACTCACTGATTTATTAGGTTATTAATGCCTTAATGACAAGTAATGCAAGCCTCTATGTGATTCAATAAAGAAAGCAACTTGCTTTATGACTATTTTGTCCAGTCTTACAGTTTTTGAAAGTATGCGAACCGAATATAAGTCATTGAACTTAGCTACTTGATTAAGCTCCTTTACGAAGTGAAAAAACGTCATTGCTTGTAGTTTGTTAGCCGGAGTTAAATGTAAAGACCTCACTGATCGATGAGGTTTTTTATTCCTCGATGACAAGTAATGCAACCCCTCTCTGAGCTTCTATATGTAGATCAACTTGCTTTATAAGTTAAAAAACATTTTTGGCGTTCAGACTTTGGGCTTAAGAAGTCATTGTTCGTAGCAACTTGATTTACTCGATTTCTTTTTGTACACCAGATGTTTTTTGCAACTTCTATGCTGCATGTACATCTCATGCATTGGGATGATGAGATTTCGGTTGAGCGAGCTGTTACCAAATGTGATGAGGTCTGGGAGTCTCTTGACCCGCAGAAAGTAAGTGCATGAATTACTGTATTTGTCAGTTATGTGTACATTACTTATTCTGAGATCTGAATTAATGATGCCAAACCGATGCAGAGACAACATTGCATTGGGTTACTCTTTTACAATGAACTACTGCACATATTTTATCGACTTCGAGTATGTGACTATAAGAATGCTACACCGCATATGGAAAGATTGGATGCTGCCATGAGGGCCGAGTTGAAAAAAATGCAGCATGTGCAGCAGCTAAGAAAGGAATTTGAAACTTTAAATGAGAGTCTCTCTTGCTCTGATTTACACCACAGGGAGAGGTTAGCTTTGTCCGAAAAACAGTCTCGGATTCAACACCAGCTGTCCTCTCTTACTACATTGAGTTCTAGTAACAAGGGAATTCTGGAACCTGCTTCTTTTGGGAATATGAGATGCACCGATGGAGATAAGCTTCAGCTTGCCCCACCTCCTATGGATGGAGAATGGCTACCAAAAAGTGCAGTCTATGCTCTTGTGGATCTTATGATGGTTGTATTGAACCGTCCAAAAGGAAATTTTAAGGATTGTACCAAGCACATTCAATCTGGAATGAATACCATTGAAGGTCGTTTTTCGTTCTCTTCTTTGCTTTGGGTAGATTAAGATGATCATCGTGCATAGTGGTGATAATGGTGCTGTCTAAGCTCTTTGGCATTCTTGAAAATAAGTAAAAAGAGATTTGTGATCCTGCACAATTTCAGTAATCTGATTAAGTTCATATTTTTCTCTTCTCAGAGGAGCTTTTGAAGCTTGGAATAACTGATGGTGTTAGAGGTGAGATTCACTCTTGTGATCATGGTTCAACTGTTTCTATCTATGGACATACTGTTACTAAGTCAGTGGTTCTTTAATTTGAGCAGAAGTGAATTTGAAGCACTCTGCCATCTGGACGGCTGGTGTGTATTTAATGTTACTCATGCAGTTCCTTGAAAACAAAGTAGCTATGGAGTTGACTCGATCTGAATTTGTAGAAGCACAAGAGGTGGGTGACATGTCTCATTTATGATGGATGTAGATGACAGTTTTATCCTGTGACAATCAAAGTTGGTTTTTGTATCAAACTAATTTTTTTAGTATAGTCAGGTGATCAAATTACAGGGTTGTTCAGTATAGCTTACTTGACACAGTTCTCTCCCTCTCAACCTAGTTGTATAGTTTAGTTACTAAATTAGCCATGGTGGTATCCATTCCATATGCCAAATGGACATATCCTTCTGCTGAACTGGTGAAATAGGAAGTATCTTAACCTACATACTCTAAGCAATTACTATGCAACCTAAGAAATTGAACTCAACCTGAATTGTTTTGCTCACCCAAGAAGAAAGCTTTTTGGCAAATCTCCCATTATGGAGCTCAGTTGATTTTTCTCTTTATAGTTTAGGATTGTGATTTTGGCCTATGTCAAAATGGACATATTTCACAGAGCTTATAGGTAACTTGGTTATTTTCTAGGCTGACAAGTGAATATATTTGAATTGTTAAGTGCCTACTTCTCTATCGCTAAAAGTACGCAGTTGTATCTTGCAGGCGTTGGTGCAGATGAAAAATTGGTATATACGCTTTCCAACGATTTTACAGACATGTGAGTGCATCATTGAAATGCTCAGGGGACAGTATGCTCATTCTGTTGGTTGTTATAATGAGGCAGCTTTTCATTTCATTGAAGCTGTAAAGGTAACTGCTTGCTGAATTGCTATTATTTTCAAGTGATGCTATATCACCTGCCCCATTGCAGGTTCTGTTGTTTTCATCATGCTACACCAGTGTGCTAATTGTATACTAAATTTCATACAGTTTATCACAAAGTGAAATAAAGAAAGACATGCATATGAATGTCATTTGGCATCTAAAATAAGTGTTATGTTTGTATTTGCATATGCAGCTCACAGAGAGCAAATCAATGCAAGCGCTTTGCCATATATATGCTGCTGTTTCCTATATATGCATTGGTGATTCCGAATCATCTACACAGGTAAAGTTTTCTGTGTTATTGCAATTATGTTCTATTCTGTATTATTGTAATTCTTTTTACACCGTGTTTTCGTTCTTTTTGCCATCGTATTATTTCTTATCACTGACCTTCTTTGCAGGCACTTGACTTGATTGGACCAGTTTACAGAATGATGGATTCATTTGTTGGAGTTCGAGAGAAAACCAGTTGCCTTTTGGCCTATGGTCTTTTATTAATGAAGCAACAAGATCTACAGGAAGCAAGGTAGAAGTTAAGCTTATCATCTACGTCCACCTGTAGTTTTGCATATGACTCCATTTTTATCTGTGTATTTAAAAATAAATAAATCATTTCTTCAATTGCAAATGAGGCAATGTTAATTTTAAGGGCAAATTTCAGTTTAGTACCATGTGGTTTGGGTTGTTCTTCATGTCACTTCCTGAAGTTTTAAATTTTTCAGTTTACTACTTGAGGTTTGAATTTTTCTTCATGTTACTACCTGAGGTTTTAAATTTGTCAGTTTAGTACCTGAGGTTTCATTTTCCCTTCACTTTTTATCTTTTCATTAAAAAATTATTTAAAGAGGGAGGGTATTTTGATCAATTTATTTATATTTAATAAAAAATAATTTTATAAAATTTTTATTCCTACCAAAATAAGTTTTCTTAATTTTTTTTAAATAGTCGGTTGGCAAAATATACCATACTTACCCTTGGCTATTTAATTAGTGTCGTATGGATATTAAAACATATAGGCTAGCGACATAATTTGTGAGAACTCATAAGGCTGATTCACTTGGCCGACCCTTGCTTTTAAAAAAGAAAATTTAATTTTTTTTTTCTTAACAGCCACTAAGTCACCATTTGTATTTGACTATAAAAATTTTATGAGCATGATTCAGTTCTTTATTATAATTAACAAGTTTATCAAATCGCTATGAGCATGATTTTAATTTAGAAAATTAGTATCACTTATTTAGTTAAGAATAACAACTTTACATTTTTTTCTATAAAATAGTTGAGGGTTAGCAAAGCGAGTCAATCTTATGAGTTCCTACAAATTATGTCACTAACTCGTGTGTCTTGATATTTATACGGCGCTATACAATCAAGAGTAAGCATGCCATATTTAGCCAACTGACCATTATATATTGAAAATTAATATAACTTATGTTTGCTAGAAATAATAATTTTAGAAAATAAAATTTTTCTTTTATTGAAGATAAATAAATTGACCAAAATACGCTCCCTTTTTAAATAATTTTTTAATAAAAAGATAAAAAGTGATGAGAAAATGAAACCTCGAATAGTAACATGAAAAAAAAAATCCAAATCTCAGGTAGTAACATAAAGAACAACCAAAACCACAGAGTACTAAACTGAAATTTGCCCGAATTTTAAAGTATACTTTTAATTCAACATGGTTTAATGTGACCTTTGGAAATTATTGCTTAAAATCTTATTGAAGAGAAGTGCACTAGGTCTCAAGAATAGCATAATGTGACATTTGGAGATTCTTCTCTTGCATGTAAATGGGTACTGAATAAGTTTTTCCCTGTCTAATCTATCCATGTGATGCAGAAATCGACTTGCCAAAGGCTTGCAAATGGCGCATGTTCAGTTGGGGAACCTTCAGCTCGTTTCACAGTATTTGACAGTGCTTGGGAGTTTGGCACTGGCACTCCATGATTCTGGACAAGCAAGAGAGATCTTGAGATCATCCCTAACATTGGCAAAGAAGCTTTCTGATATCCCCACACAGATATGGGTGCTCTCTGTTTTGACAGGTATATATGTCCCTGTTAGATGTTTCATATCTATAAGACTATAACACTCTATGTAAGCACTCTCTTTTAGGTGACAGAGAGTCCTACCAGTGTTTTGCAGACACTTATGAGACTCATGAAATCTCTGTAGTATATAATGTCATCTTACTTTCTCACTCTACTTAATACTTGTGCATATCAGCAAACAAGAACCAATAAATCATACTCCTTTGGGGTCCTCATCAGCATCATTCTAGTAAAGTACTAAAGTTTATTGCATGTCATGGATAGCGAACTCACTTGAGTTGATTTAACATGTAAGCTTTTATTTTATTGGAGTAATTTTTTTTTAATATAGTTTTTATTTTTTTGTAGCTTTATATCAAGAATTAGGCGAGAAGGGAAGTGAAATGGAGAATGTTGAGTTTCAGAAGAATAGGATGGATGCTATGCAACATAAACTTGTGGATGCACTTTCCTCCATTCACCACATTGAACTAGTGAGAGCACTCTTTTTGTTCATGTTTTTACAGTGATTCATATTTTGACCGGTAGTTAATCTTACACATATAACTTGCAGATTGACACAGTAAAGATTCAAGTGCCTCAATTTCATGGGGTTGACAGTAATCGTTCAACCCTTGATACATCCATGACAGTCAATCTTGACATTCCAGAATCTGTTGGCCTGCCTGCTCCGTTACCTGCTCATACGACATCAAGGCTAGTAGACATAGACATAGGAAGGCGTGGGAAGAGGAAAATGTAGGTTGTAACTTGTACAGTTCCAGGTTGCCCTCTCTTGGAAAGTCATAGCTTAAAAGAGACTGCACAGTTTCAATTCATTGTTGATCACACTGTAAAGTAGGTAACCCAGTAACAAGTAGTATCTTTAGCAATGATCTAGGGGACAATGCTTGATTATTGAATCCAATATATATGTATATTGTTCGTTGATCCTAGTGTAACATAAATACATGTCATCAGTGCATTTTTACACAGCTTCACAGCCAAGTTTATGATTGTTTGGTTTTGTAGACGAATGATGCATCTGATGCATGGTCAAAATATACTTTCTGATGAAATTGGATTAATTACACTAGTTTAGGAATATTATTACTCTGTACTTCGACAGGATATCAGGAAGAATGCAGTAACTGTGTTACTGAAAGGTCTAGCCTATTTCTTGTTCCATATATCTGCTTCTACAGACAAGTAAAGGCTTAGAAGTCTTCCGTATGAGTGACTTGAATTTTCTGTACTGTCTTTGCTCTTGTTTTCATTCCCTGCTTGCAGTTAGTCCTGAAATTTCTTTGAGTGGCTTCCACATGAATCTTCTCCTGCAAGTTCATATATTTTCAACATGATTGTGAGAGTGATCTTTGTTAAAGAAAAATCTAATCATGAAGTAACAGATATAGTTGTTTTTGTTATGTGATTTGGAAACGCAGGACAGACATTGGACACTGGACAGTACCAGTTTCCGCACTCAGCAATGACCCTGACTTTGGGGCGGAGTTCTGGAAGCAGAGCTAGAAACTGCAACTCTGCCTTTGACAGAACCTGCGCACGAGTACAGTGGTATGGTTTAGATCTTAATTAGCTTCCTCATTGATGAAGTGAAAAAGGTTGTTTCGTTTCAGTACCTTGGCTTCAATAATCCAGACCACAAGGCCTTTGGCTTTTGGAGGCAGCGCAGCAAGCCTGTAATCAACCTCTGGTGGGAAGTACCATCTTGCTATAGGCTGCTTCCCTAGATGTGCCTACTTTTCGACATCACATCTAGTAAGAAATACAGATTGATAGTCTCGTAACATAACATGTTATAATGTATATGCTATAGTTGGACTCACTGACCGGGCAAACTGGATGAACTTTGGTAAGGGTGGTCTCAGGATCACCAAGACCTCGGGCGCTGAGGTCCAGAAAATAGTAACCCTGGTAAGTCAGGCGGTTAAGGTAGCGGCCCTCGTAGCCCCCCTCGTGGGGCGAGTAAATGGCGAGGGACTTGTGCTCTTCCACATCCGAAAGCCACTGTCCGAGATCAAATCTCGCCAAATCCCCTCCAATGAAGTCACTTATATCTCTCCCTGCACATGTTATCATCCCTCTCCTCTTTGTTGCCTTGCCATATCCACTCATCGGCATCATGTTTCTGTTTCCGGCCGCCACATTTATGACAGAGTTGTTTCGTGGTGGTTGCTGCTTTTGTTGGAAGTTGGCCGAGACCAGAACCGTTCCATGTTTGAAGCAATTCACAGCTGCTGCCATTTTGTTGCGCGTATGTGGTGGTGGCTGTAGTAGTAGTGACTAGGAGCCATTAGAAAGGAATGAAATGGAAATTAGATAAAGGTTGGGAAATTGCAATACCAATACCAATACTATTCGTTTTGAGTTGTATGGTGCACAAACAAGATAAGAAATCGCGGCTCACGTGGATGCTTCTTCTATATATGAATCTCTCTACCAAAAGTATGACATCACCAAGTTCTAAACTTCTAATACAAACAAGAACTTATCAAAAACTCCTTAGAATTTACTCAAAAATTGACTAAATGCTCATTATTGTTTGTCCAAAACGATAATTTGGTCACTATTGTAACATATATCAAGATTGTCACTTAACTTGATATTTTACTATCAAATTAGTCACTTGTTCTCAAACGGACGTTAAAAAAAAAAGATATTCCGTTTATTTTTAGAGGTATTTTCGTCTATTTATCCTCATTGGCCAAAAAAAAAAATCATTTAGTAAGTACACTACTTAAACGCGACTTGAGTTAGGCAGTCGGGTTTGGCGGTCTATAATTGTCAAATCCACATCGTATGTTTCTTGAGGAACGGCGGTCGACTTTAATAGAAAGAGGGTGCCGAAATGCCGAGATAGAAAGGCGGTGCCCGTTGGACGCCGATACTTAGAGGCGGCGAGGTTGGCAACGTACACTGGACTAGGAGACCGAGAGGAGGCGAGCTCAAGCAACAACGACATCGTGTGAGCATCAGCTGGAGTGAGCGGATGAGCCAAGGCTGAGGACGACAGCGAGTTCGAGACAGTTGTGGCGGAACGGAGGTGGTGGCGGCAGATCACCTCGTGGCTGCTACAATTAATCTGCAGTCGAGAGATCGAGAGAGAGAGAGAGAGAGTAATAATAATTACATTATTGCAAATAAAAGAAGTTGACGAATAAAAAGATAAATTTACTCCTTATAAGTCATATTTTAACGTCTTAGTTAACAGAGTGACCATTTTGATATATTTTGAACAAAATAGAGAAATTATTTTGACATATGTCATTTGATAGTTAACAAACTATCATTTTAGACAAATATTAGTGACCATTTGATGAATTTTATCGTAATAAAAAGGGTCCAATAAAGGGAAGGAAAACTGAAAATCTTATGCTTGATCTCATAGACATGCAGTTGTCTCCGCGTAGTGCATGACTGTGCATCTGATAAATTTTGTAAATCATTCATTTTCACTTCAATTATAAGCATATAAAATACACATACTAGAAACGATCTCACACTAAACACTAATTTAGTCATCTGTATTCTTCCTAATTAACAACGGATTTTTCATTTTGCTTTCAAGTAAAGTTTCAACTCGTCCACTAATCAACATAATTACACACATAGTAACACAAAAGTAGTATTAGCCTATTTAGTTGTCTGATCAGCATAATTACACACATCGAAAGTGAATTTAGTATTAGGTGCTTTACCGATTTGCAAGGTTGTAAATAACGCCAGGTGACTAGGAGGATTTTAGTGGTTCCTGGAAGAAGCAAATCTCGAAAGTTGTTCACTTGTAACCCCTAGTGGCCTTCTAGATGTTTTTTTAGAAGAGTCCCAATTTGCTTTTTCCACGAGCAAATTAGTTCCACTTTTGCTACAACTTCACTGTGAAGTATTAAGTACACTAGTCATATTTGACCAGATAGTCCTCCATACTCCAAAACTACATACAGTCCCCCAAACAGTCCCCCATTTCCTTCATCCCCGTCCTCATTCATCATTCCCTCTCCAACCGAATTTGAAGTCCCCAACCATTTAGGGTTTTACCAGTTTTCTCCACACTAGCTTTTTCATACTCTCTGTGAAAACCTCAACCTCATCGATTTCCAAAAATGCTCGGTGCCACTGCATCGAAGCTTCACAGAGTCACCGGCCTTCTCTTCCGATCTCATCACCTCTCTCGCTCAATTTCAATTTCCAGAACCAGCTTCCATGGACTCCCCTCCGTTCCTCATCTCCATCCTCACAGCCACGTCAGCAGAAGAGTCCTCCCTCTCCGCATCACCGCCTTCGTCTCCGGCACAGGGACGCCGGCGCCGGACGGCAAGGCGTGGCTGTCCTCCTCCACAGCGGCGCCGGAAAACGACAAGACTAATCCGAGACCTTTCGTCCCGAAGAAGACTCCGGCAGAGCAAGTCGGCGACGTCCAGATCTTCCGGACGCTCGCCAGCTACTTGTGGATGAAGGACAACTACGAGTTCCGGCTTAGGGTTTTAACGGCGTTAGGGTTTCTGGTCGGCGCGAAGGTGCTTAATGTTCAGGTGCCGTTTCTGTTCAAGCTCGCCGTCGATTGGTTGACCACCGCGTCCGGGAATGCCGGTACTCTAGCGGCGTTCACGGCGGCTAATCCGACTCAGCTGGCGATTTTTGCCACTCCGGCCTCGGTTTTGATCGGGTATGGGATTGCACGCTCCGGGGCGTCGGCTTTCAACGGTACTACTAGGCATTGAAGTAATCGCTTTGCTCATATACCATTTTTGTTGTTTTCGTTTCGAAATGTTCATGCTTTTCGAATAACAAATATATGTTTCATGACTAAGAATGTATCTGAATTGGTGCTTTGCAGAGTTGAGGACTGCTGTGTTTTCTAAGGTAGCGCTGCGAACGATCCGATCAGTATCAAGGAAGGTATTGCACTCCAGAAGTTTTCATCTTGCAACTTCTTTTTTTCTGCCTAAGAAGTTAGGTACTTTGTATTCTAATTGCATATTTCTGAGATGCTACGTTAAAACTGTGCAGGTCTTTTCACATTTGCATGACCTTGATCTCCGATATCATCTTAGGTTGGTACTAATTACTACAGCATTATAGCTAATGTGTACATCTATACCTTCCCATATTTTTTTAAGGATATATACATTAGTTCCCATGAACTTTACTTGCTTTAGGAGTATTTATTTCCTGTTTAAAAGAGTTTCAAGGCAGCAAAAAGCCTGAGAAGAAATGAAATTTGGTGACCAGGGATTTCTGATGTCTGAAATGAATTCCCGAAATTAAGGAACAGAATTTCTTAGGATGCTATTGAGATTTATACACAAAAGAAAAGATTAAAACTATTCTCTGAAGCTGCATATGGTCTAGTATGCTCTGGGCCTTCTGACTCGTCAACATCTTTCAGCGCTTCAAGTTATGATGATTTTTGTTATTCATGTTAATATTTTCTCTGGTTTTTATAATGACAATGTTATTCAGTGGATTGGCTTGAGCTATAAGTTGCAAACTCACAATTCATGTATCACATGGGTAATGTTTCAGTCGAGAAACCGGTGGACTAAATAGAATAATTGATCGTGGTAGTCGTGCCATAAACTTTATTCTCTCATCCATGGTATTCAATGTTGTTCCCACCATCTTAGAGGTAAGAATCTTCAAATGTACAATCTTGCTGCACTTTCTTGGTCGTGAACAAATCCAACAGACTCGAAATGTACTTTTGCAGATATCTATGGTTTCGGGTATACTGGCTTACAAATTTGGGGCACCTTTTGCATGGATAACATCACTATCTGTTGCTGCATATATTGCCTTTACATTGACTGTCACACAGGTATCACGTCTCTTGTTCATTTTTGCCAATGACTTCTATGTAACAAGAAGCTTGTTTTGTATCATTTCTTGGTCACTTTCTTGTTGGCCAAGAAAACATGGTCTCTTTGATGGAG
This sequence comes from Geum urbanum, assembly GCA_946800695.1. Lineage (NCBI taxonomy): Eukaryota > Viridiplantae > Streptophyta > Magnoliopsida > Rosales > Rosaceae > Geum > Geum urbanum. The sequence goes on from OX327016.1 coordinate 37,921,216, forward strand.
AAAAGGAGGCAGTTGGACGGGGAAATGGTTCCTCACCAGCCTTTTACCTGTCAAGATGCCGCTAATAGTTTGGTAGACTAGTTTAGCTTAATAATTTCCTGTCTTTACAGTGGAGGACAAAGTTCCGGAAGGCCATGAATAAGGCTGATAATGATGCTAGTACAAGGGCAATCGATTCTCTCATTAATTATGAGGTAAGTTGATACTTCATATGGCTTTTATTTCTTCAAACATTTCATCTGTAATATTATCATTTGATACTGCTTTGTTTTGTCAGACTGTTAAATATTTCAACAATGAAGGTTTTGAAGCTGATAATTATGACAAGTACTTAAAGAGTAAGTTCTGGTATTATAGATATTTCTGCTTTTATATATGGTTATTATCCCGAATTTGTCTTGGAACTGAAAACATGAGTCACTTTTTTACAACACACACACTGGTAAAAGTTGCTATTTGTGTGCAATGTATTTGTGCAGTCAACGTGAATGCCACTATGCAGCATATTGCCTACTCTATTATGTTCATACAATATTTCCAATTATATGAAGTTGCAGATAAACGTTGTGCTGTTCTTCCTTCAAAATCAGAAGGGTTTCCTTGACAAAGTTAATGGTGATTACTATATTGTTTCTATAGTTAAACATGTCTTGTATAATGAACCCGATCAATAGGTGAATGTGACCGATGCTTAGGCTATCCAATATATACATAAAGATACCCATTTACATGTCATACTGAGTCTTTTCTTGTACTTCTGAAGAAAGTCCTCATCGAGTTAAGTAAACCTTGATGGTCCCTTCTTTTTTATGCTTAATGAGTTTAAACTGTTAAACCTTATCTGACATTCTACCAAGCCATCTGAACAACAATACTTTATTAGAATGTCTTTCTAACTAGTCTTTTGACTTTACTGTTCCTCTGTAAAATATATATGGGTAGTATGACACTCTGACTAGAGCAATTCTATTTAACTCTTCATAAACTAAAATAGTAGATGCGCCATTTCTTATTGTGCTTTTGGTGACTATTTTTCAGGATACGAAGATGCTGCCTTAAAAACCCAACGTAGTCTTGCTTTTCTGAACTTTGGCCAAAGTGTCATATTCAGCACAGCTTTGTCAACAGCCATGGTGCTGTGTTCGAATGGCATTATCAATGGCAGTATGACAGTTGGTGATTTGGTAAGTTGTCTAGACATCTCAAATTTTTTTTTCCTCTCTAGATATTTGCAAAGCAATACAGTGGATGGTCACACAACTAATGGATGTGAATATAGGTCATGGTGAATGGACTTCTATTCCAGTTATCACTTCCACTAAATTTCCTTGGTAGTGTGTATCGTGAGACCATACAGAGCCTTGTTGACATGAAATCCATGTTCCAGTTACTGGAGGTAACCACAGCACCTTCTTCACAAGTGTCATGCAGTTTTGTTTATCTATGGTTTATTTCTTGCTACTAACCTCCTTTGCTCAGCTTAAGAAATAAACTGTGCTCTTACTAGAGATACGGGATTAATATCCGTGGTAGTTCTTTATCGGCATATTCAGAATGATAAATGTTTTGTCATTTAATAAATACAAAACCTTTGCTAGTGAAAAGACAAGTAGTAAATACATTCTTCACTCAAATCATAATATCAACTCGTGGTTTGTATATATCACATTATCAATATTGGCACCTTTCCACTCGATCTTATTGTAACTCGTGGTAACTGTAGGAAAGGGCAGAAATTAGTGACAAAGATGTGGCAAAGCCTCTGCAGTTAAGTGGGGGGAGCATTCAGTTTGACAACGTGCACTTCAGGTAATGTTGCTTGTCTTTGTGTCATTTGTGTGGAACATTTTGTGCCTTGAATAAGCATTTAGCCCAGTGTTTGGATTCTATTGACTATGATCGACAGTGAGGGAAGAATAATTATAAGTTCAACATCTGGAGGTCATCAATGGAGATAAGATTGAACAGAGAAATCTCTGGAGGCAGCAAAAAGTCATCATTGTTCCACCCCTTGATAATTTTTTTTAAGAAAATTTTATTTTCCATGGAAAGGACTTGAGTTGATAGGACATGAGTTCTTTTGTGTTCTCTGCATCTCAATGAATTAAAGCTTTCTATATCATAAATATAGTTGACATAGTGCTGTAAAAGAATTCTTGGTCCATAAGTGTGATCCTGTAGCTTCTTTCTTACAAACATGGTTTGTTGCTAATTCCTGAATTTGTCATCCATTTTATACAGTTACTTGTCAGAAAGAAAGATTCTTGATGGAATATCATTTCGTGTGCCTGCTGGAAAGAGTGTAGCTATTGTTGGAACTAGTGGCAGTGGTAAGGCTTGACCTTGTCATGTTTCCTCTTTTATCCTGCAGTCTTATTATGGTATAAGTTCTGTTTGTCATGAAAATCATTAATTGTTTGATATTGAAAATATATGCAAATTTTCAGTATAAGCAAGTCATGTTATGCTTCTACAACTGTTATGTCTGTTGTCTAAAAAAATTTCTCTGAATGTTAGCAAGTATGCTCTTTCTTAGTATTGCATTGTAGCAAACGTACTGAATTGGTATCTACTCGCAGGAAAGTCAACCATTCTCAGATTGCTGTTTAGGTTTTTTGACACCCATTCTGGAAGTGTAAGTGAATTAGTTTAGTTTGCTGCAATTTGCTTTTTGTTTCATCAGTTCAATATGAGCCGATTTCATGTAATATGTTCTTTTTAAAAGTCATGGATGGTAATCACTAGATAGTTTTGAGTCCTTTTGCTCTTGTGCAAATTTAATCACATTTTCATATGCTAAAAATGATGATGATTCATATAGACTTGTGATAGATCCATTAGTGAGTTTAAAACATGTTTACGCTGAATTAAAGATTAGTCTGTTCTGTGTCAAGTAATACATAACTTGGTATAGCTGTGCTTGAAAGAGGGATAAACCTCTCGCAATTGATTGAATGGATTTCCATAGAAGGAACCAAGGAATGAGATAATTATATTAGGTGACACACGAGGGAAGCTTCGCTTGATAATGAACAGAAAAGGTGACGCGAGTAGTAGTTGTCAAGTGAGTTTTACTTGCTGACTTGTAAAAGAGAATATGAATAATGGTGAAATAATGATATTCAAATTAGTAGGAATAAAATGAAGGATAGACAAGACACACACACATAAAACTGATCAAAGAAGTAATATGAAATAATATGCAATAACATAAATATTGTTTCAATCCATTTGGCATTAATGATGGAGCTAGGAGCTAAACTATATGTCAAGTGTGGGTTGTATAAATCGGATTAACCTTGAAAAGTCGGGAATAAGGATTCTCAGCTGGTGGAGTAAAGAGGACAAATAATTTAGAAGTCCTATTAATTTATTCTTTAACTTCTAGTTTCTTTTGTCTTTTCTTTCTATTATATTGGATATAATCATAAAAGCTTGTTATCTATTGTGAAATTCATTTTGCTCCTATTTCCCCAGTTTAGCTTTTTGTCGATTTCAGTATTTCAGCTGAGACAAAAAAGATTTTCTTTGACAGATAAGGATAGATGGTCAAGATATTCGAGATGTGACACTTGAGAGTTTGCGTAATTGCATTGGTGTTGTGCCGCAAGATACAGTAAGTCCAAATAAGAAACCTTATTCTCATTCATTGTTTGGTTGTAAGTTGTTACTACTTCACTTCGTTGGTGGCTTTGTGTATCTTGTTTTTCTTCAACTTCATTTCTCATGAACAGGTACTTTTCAATGATACAATATACCACAACATTCACTATGGCCGTCTTTCAGCAACAAAAGAAGAGGTACAATATGAATAATTTATATTCTACAGTATTTGAATTTATCTAGATATTTTCCCAGCCTAATCTATTCCATTTAGGTGTATGATGCTGCTCGACGTGCTGCTATACATGATACTATCATGAACTTTCCTGACAGGTATTCTACTGAAGTAGGGGAGCGGGGCCTCAAGGTAAGAGGCTTCTACTTTCACTAAATAATATGTTTTCATCAGTAATATGCTATGTATTCCTGTTTGGGGATCAGCTTGGGTTAGAGTCCTATGGTTCTTGAACTTGTTTTTTGAGTAAACCATATAGTATGGTCTTATCAAAACATGTGGCATTACTCATCTATCTCCTGCAAAGTCGATGCTTTGTGCTGTCCCATGATTTAATGACCATATTAGTCATAAATAACTGGAGTAGATATGAGCAGTCACTGTTAATTTCTTCTTGGTTCACCATTGAAATCTGAATGATAGAGATTATTCTGCACAGTTAAGTGGTGGGGAGAAGCAGCGTGTGGCACTGGCGCGGGCATTCTTAAAAGCACCTCCAATTCTGTAAGCATTTTATTCATCTGTCATGTCTTTCTATATTCATGTTGTTTACATTTTTTTGTATATATTTGATGTTGAAGCTGAATTTCTCTACTCATTCATGAGTGATTAAAAAGACACCCTATTCTCTCATGGTTATCATCTCTTTAAAGGAGAAAGTAGATATCACAAGCATTGGATGATTTTATTTCACTTAAAATGCACAGGTTATGTGATGAAGCTACAAGTGCACTAGACAGCACCACAGAAGCGGAAATATTAAGTGCATTGAAGTCCTTGGCAACCAACCGAACATCGGTTTTCATTGCTCATAGGCTGACTACTGCAATGCAGTGCGATGAGGTTAGCATTCTTCTCCCTCGCAGTCCTAGCTGCCTCCTACTTCTTGAATGGGCTTGCTACAATATTTACTCTTTTACTTTTTCTTTTATCAACATTACTTTCTACATTCATACTTAACACTGTATGGGTGAAATTGATAAATTTTGTGATATGTACCTCCGGGAAGATCATGAAAGAATAAAAGACAAGAAAATCGTGAAAGAATAAAAGACTGAAAAATCATGAAAGAATAAAATATTCAAAAACGTATGTAGATGGAGAGTGGGGTCTGAGGGGAGAGAGGAGAGAAAAAATTCCATGAACTTTGCAACTTTTTGAGTCCTATATTGACCGAACCTTTTCCAATCCTTAGGTGTGCTTCCTGTACACCCTTCTATGTGTTTTACTCTGTCCGCTTTTCAGCTGCAATTTCTTACTCGTCCTTCTCTTTCCAAATCAAATCTCAGATTATAGTTCTGGAGAATGGGCAAGTGGTTGAGCAGGGACCCCATGAAATTCTCTTATCTAAGGCAGGAAGATATGCACAGCTCTGGGGACAGCAAAATAACACAATTGATGCATTTGATGCTACCATCAAAACGGGGGCATAAGGATGAAAAAATTCCTCCACCTTTCATTCTCTTCCAAAATAAGAAGAGGCGTACAAAGTTGCTGTCTGTTTGTATTCTGGTACATGTTTAGCCGCCTTTGACATTCTGGTTATAGATATATTGAATGCACTTTGGAGCCTGTTCTCTAGTGCACAGGAAGAAACTGATGCTTGTGAGGTGCTTTTTGCCAGAAAAAAATCATTGACTATTCTCAGTTCTCTCTATAAAGTTTTCAAATTCCATTACACATGCTCCAGTGATGAGGTTGGTAGGCATAAATAGTGCACATAGGTTCAGAGATTGTTGAAGAGACGCTAGTTGGACAATGTTGGGAGGAATCTTTGGATTCGAGTGATAACAAAATCCCATTTTGTAGTAGAATACACATGCCATCAGCCTCTGCGAAACATGTACTATGGCTGCTGCAGCCTACAATCAGTGGAAGCAGTCCTGTAAAGTAGCACATTGAGTCTTTGATAGCCAATGTTTTCCTTAACTGTATTCTGCTGCTCAGATAAATTTCATTCTTCACTCCCATGCTACATTTTTATGAGGATTGAATGTTTCTCCTCTCATTTTCAGAATCCATCAAGCAGGAACATACTTGACATTGTATCACTTGTCTTTTTGTTTGAAATAAAAATTTCTTTTTTGCTGTTAGTCTGAAAGCTGTGTATAATACAGTAGCATTTGGTGAATGATTCACACTCTGGTGGTTGTGTCAACCTCATCTTGCTTACAACTTATTTTGGTCGTATCGATAACGACAATGACAAGTGCATTATAATCGTGCTAATTTTGCGTTGAAATGAACATATTAGGAAGTTACGAACACTTTTTCTCTGGAGAAATTACTTTGTCGTACAGTTGTCACATTGATTGTTGCATGTAACGGCTTGACGACGAGTGGCTGACATGAATCACTTTGTAGAAAAGCACACAACTTTACTCTAGAGTGTTACCTTGAAGGCCATTATATACTCCATGGAGATGCTTGAATTGGAGATGTGAAATTTGCAGATTTCAAAATGCTCTAAGTTGGTGATCTTTCATTTTTCCTTCTTGACTTAAGAAGTGTTGATTTGGTAATTTATCTTGGTTTCCCTTTAGCTTCTATATGAAGTGCTTCATTACTGCTTACCAGAAAGCTCTCTTCTATGGTATTTTTTCCTGTCTTTATTCCAATTGATCTCTTTCATTCTGTATGAATCTGTTTCCAAAAACTACATTTTAGCAAATGGTTAAATCTGTTTGCTCTTCTTTTAACCTTAATGTGTACTTCAGTGTCAAATGCTCAATATCAGCACTGGATTTACAAGAGAGCATTTAGTTTTGGGTAAAGAAATAGAAGGTAGGTTTAATTTTTTGTCAAAAAGGGAAAAGAATCTCAGTGCACCAAAAGAAAAAACTTAAGGCGATAAGGTTTTAATCACAGGGAAATGAGGTTGTGCTCATTATTGTACTATGAAGAATTAGGAATATGGTCAGCTTTGGTACATTCTTCTTTTGGTAGTAAAAGTGGTAAAATTAATAATATGCACTGCTGGTGATCTGTAATTTCATCTGTTACAACTAAATCTTGTGCATACAGTTCCAATATGCTAAAGATTTTTTCTTGCTCACGACCTACTTTCATTCATCTCATTCAGAACTGTAGACAGGAACAAGAGTATAGTTCTGCTGGTTTTTGAACTTTACTTCAGTTTCAGGTCAGGTGGTTACTTCTCTTTCTTTCTTTTTTCTCTTTACTTCTGCTATAAATATTGCTTATTACAATAAAATAGAATATCTTTTTTACCAAGTCAAAATATGTACTATACAGGGCTGTAAATGTCGGGCGCCGAGACAGGTAGAAGGAAGAGTGCCCGAATTTCGGCATTAGAGAAGAAAAAGAAGAACAAGGCATGCTCCAAATCAAGTGACAACATTATCACTGAAAATCGGACCTATGTCCAAAGAGCAAGGGCCCGCAAGCGAAAAAGACTTGAAGATGTTGGCCATACATTACTACAGGTCCTTCTCTCCCTCCCTAATTCAGCCACTATTAGCTTAGACATTAGTTTCTCATCATTGGTCTTCTGCTTATCAATTTCTAACGCAGGATGGTGAAGACCCAAGGGACGAGGATTATTCAATCTTCGACGGTGAGCTTATTATCTCTACAGCTCACTATTGATTTGTTTGTAAGTTGTGACACACTACTTATTCTGAATGTGGCAACTAAGTTATTGTTTACATTAATTAGATGAAGCAGCATATCTGTCAAATATACAAGAAGAACCGGAAACTCATATACTTGAGTTTATCCTTGATACACTGCAAAGGTATACATAATGCTTCAATTACTGAAAACTCGAGTTTGGATTTTTTTAACATTGAACATGGTTTCACTTTGTTTAATATAGGAGGGACACTCACAATATCTTTACAGAACCTGTTGATCCTCAAGAGGTTGGTAATAGTAGGTTTCTATAATCTCATTTCCAGATGCTTTTTTGTTATTAATATAATACAATGATTTATTTCTTGCTTCCGAAGGTTTGGACCTATTACGAAATTATTAAAGAGCCTATGGATTTCAGCACCATGAGGGCAAAACTTCAGGAAGGATATTATACCAGCTTGGAACAATTTGAGGTTTACTCCCGAACAGTCATTTTTGCTTACATTCCTCAAAGGAGGTGTGACTATCTAAATGATTTTTCATTCCTTTGAATTAACAGTATGATGTGAATCTAATATCCACCAATGCGATGCACTTGAATTCATCGACCACTGTATTCTACAAAGAGGTCAGCAACTTCATACTTTTGTTGAATCACACTTTATTTGTTTACACAAACTATCATTATAATCTTGATGTTATCTGTCTATGCTAATTTATTGAAGCACTGCAGGCCCTAGCTATACAAGAGCTAGCACAGCAGCTTTTTCAATCTCTTAGAGCTGATCCAGAAAAATTTCAGTTACAAGTCTTACAGTCAAGAAAAGGCTCTAGTAGGAAGCATCGAAATGATGGCAGAGATTTACACACAAGGCACTCATACACCAGAAGAAAAAGTCAAGCAGGCACATCTAATGCAAACTCTTTTGGTAAGATGGACATTAAGTTGAGCTAAAAACCCTTTCTTCTGAAATCTTTTGATACTTTTTGGACTGTAAATAAAATGTATAAATTATACAACGGATTTGGTTGTCAGTACCATCATCATGCCTTTTGATGAATGCTGATTACTTCTGCAACTGATGTTATGGACTGAAAGTAGCTTATGTACTCTTGATTAATATGTATTTTCATCTTCAAACATTCGTATGATAAACCTAACTTTGTTTCTTCCTTTGTTATTCACAGTAATGGGAAATGGTGAAGACTCGAACTTATTCGAGACGGAGAAGCGTCAAACTTATACACTTTCCAATGAGGACCAATCTCTGTTAACAATCGTCTGTGATGCTGCAAAGATTCTTCTTCATGTAAGTTATTTACAGCACTCGCTTAATAACATGGTTTATCAAATTTTGCAAACCTTATTAAATTCTAACGTGCACATGATTTAGTCTCTTCCTGTAATTGAGTTCATATGTCCATTTGACATGCACTTTGTTCACTCTTTGTTGTTTCTTTGGACTTCTCCATTACCACTAGAAACATTACTTACATTGGTAATATTTGTTACCTATCCCCATTCCATCTCTTTTGTAGGTTGATAATGGTGAATTAGGATATGAAAAAAGTCTGACGCAGTTTGTTAAAAATTTGGGGCCAACAGCACAAACAGTAGGCGAAAGAAAGTTACCTCAGGTTGAAGCTCTAAGTAGCCATCCCTACACCACTCCCTCAGTTGAGACACAAAATTGCATGGGTCCTGCAGTCCTAGCTTTGCCAGCACCAGAGGTACCCCAGCACCTTCCCGGTGATAACAATGTTCAAATGCATTGTAGATATAACTTACCGAACAGCTATTCAAATGCTTCAAATTCTCGTGGTGATGCTTTTGCACAAGGATATGCAAGAACCAGCAGTGTTGGTGTACTTATCAATGACAGTGCTTCCAATAGAAACATGAACCCTCCTAGCACATCCCAATTAAGCATGGTTCCAAATTACTGTGACAAGGGGAAAATGGTTGTTGATCTAAATCAAAACACTGAACTCCAAGAGCGAATCCTGGATCACAACCAAAACAGTGAGGTTCGGCTGGAGTCACATATCCGTGTTGTTAGAGATTTCAGTAGTCCTGATACTTCAAGCAGTGGGATTAAGTTCAGAGCTGTGGACATGTTGGGCAAGCCTAACCCCCTAAAAAACCAGCAGCAGCTTCAGCAAGCTCAGTTCCCTAGTAGTACTGGGATTTTCAACGCTGGCATATTGGCTTGGGCTGCAAATATGTTGGCGAATACTAGTTGCCATAAAAACCAGCAGCCTCAGCCAGTTCAGTTCTCTAGTACTGGATCATCGAACCATGCAAGTTTACAAGAGATCATGGCTGGAAGAACTACCTATTTGAAGCCATCATCATCATCATCATCAACATCATCATCATCGTTGCGTTCCTCATCTGCTAAGTTGTCCAGTTTGAGTGAGGCATCAACCTCCTGGCATGACTCTCGCTCAAAATTGAACTTCAACAGTGCAGCTAAATCTGCGCAGACAGGTCAGCAGGTTCAATGGGGCCAACCTAGTATAGATCAAGATATTCAACAAAGCTGTAGCTTTCTACAAATGCTTGGTGAGGATAGTTATCCACCAGAGAAGAGTACATTTATGTGCAAAGAACTTGTTGACGAGGGAAATTATTTTTTGGGGAACACCACTTCCATGAGAAAAAATCAGCAGCAAATTGAGGGCAATTTCCAACACGGGAGCAGTACATTTATGAGGAACAAACAACCGCTTCATGAGGGTAATGTTCAACAGGACAACAATGCATTTTTCAGGAGAGAACATCAGCCTGATGGGGCTAACATTCTGTTGGGGGATGGTACATTGCGGAGGAATGAACAACAGCTTAATGAGGCTAATTTTCATTTGGGGAATAGCACATTTATGAGGACAGACCCACTTTATAATGGTGATTTTCCCTCGGGGGATAGTGCTTTCTTAAGGACAGAACAACAGATTGATGCAGGGAAATTTCCATTGGTGAGTAGAACACTTGCGAGCAAAGAACAACTGTTTGATGAGGGCAGCTTCAAACTGGGGAACAGCACCTTCATGAGCAAAGGACAACAACCCGATGAAAGTTCTTCTCAGTTGGGGAGGACTACATTTATGAGGACAGAGCAACAGCTTAATGAGGTTAATCCTCAAATGTGGAACACTAAATTCATGAGCAAAGAACAACAGCTTGAGGAGAGCAACCAGTTGGGGAACAGTACATTTGTGAGCAAAGAACAGCAGCTTGATGGGGGAAATCACCGATATCTGGGAACACTACAGCAATCTGTGGATCAGGGAGTAATGCCTGAGTGGTACAATGCAATTAGTACTACCGATGAAGCAGCTAGTGCTAGTACTCAATGGTACCAAAAGGAGCCTATTAGTCGTCAATCTTTCATGTCCTTGCTGATGGTGGATGATCAGCAGCCTAACTTGGCTCTTCAGCTGAGAGCCTTCAGTGACTAAAATTCTCTTCATTTACCTTCTAATTATTTAGTAGTTAAGCTCGGGTTGTGAACTGAGCATAGAGCTGGGTAGACTTTCTTAAGAATTGGAGTCTTCAATTCTGTTAAGAACTAGCTAGTCTTTTTCTTTACCAAAAATAAAAGTTATGGAACAGTAATTCATGGAATAAGTTGTCGCACATGGGGCAGGCCTGTGCTTCTATATACATTTTATTGTCTATTAAGTTTAGAACCATGCTTGTCCCTATGACAGTGGAGGTTGCGGTGGCCGTTTTGCCTATCAGGCGACGTCGTTCTTTCTCCGACAAGTGCCGCTTGTGGTGTTGCTTGGTATCCTTGCAGCGGCAGAAGCCCCCTAACGACGGCTTAGAAACTATTGGGCTGGTTTGTGGCTCAAGCCAGGGCTCCTCACCCTTTGGGCTAGCCCATGTTTACTCTTCTTGGGGCTTCGACCCATCAGCTGGTGGATCAGGTGCTGTTACAGCGCAGAGCCGAGCTCGATCAGAGAGAAGCTAGCCCAAGCGCCTAGAGAAGAATATACACACAGATTTTCTCCTCTAGAATACAAAATTAATGCTTTAACGGAGCTCTTGAAGAAAAATAGAAATGATTTTAGCTTTACAAAAGGTATTGTAGATGCTCTACAACTTTAAGCGAATGGCCCTGTTAGTCTATGCTTTGAATCTTGAGTCGCGTCGGCATACGCGAGGCGCGTTGGCATACGCGTGGCACGTTGGCATACGTGTGGTACGCGAGCAAGGAAGAGTCTCTGGCGAGAGAGTCTTTGGCGAGCGTTGACTTTGGCGAAAGTCTTTGGCGAGGAAGTCTTTGGCGAGGAGAGTTAGAAGTCCTTGGCGAGTAGGACTGATACTCAGGATTTCGCTAGGACTAGGATTCCTCAGGCATTAAGGAATTGGGTTTCCTTAATAATTCTGGTTTAGGTTTCCTCAGACGTGTGTGTCTGGGATTCCTCTGGTATTCAGGACTCTGTTGGCTATATATATACATGGGTATTAGCCATAAGGGGTGTGTGTGATATCTGGTTCTATCCTATAGATTAGGCTTAATCTAGCGTGGTAGAGAGATTAGGTATTCTGTAATCCTAGGTTAGGCTTAACCTAGTGTGATATACTTTGTAATCTGGTTCTCCAAGATAAAGTAATATGTTCTCCTTCTGCCGTGGACGTAGCTAACTCACGTTAGTGAACCACGTTAAATCTGTGTTTGTTCCTACATTTATTTGCTTCCGCTATAACAAACTGGTATCAGAGCATCGGCTCAGGATGTCGGGGGTGAATGTGAAGATCGACAAATTCACAGGGAGGAACAGTTTCAGCTTATGGAAGATCAAGATGCGTGCCTTGTTAAAGCAACAAGGGTTGTGGGCGCCGCTGATGAAGAAGGCAGTGGGTCCCGAGTCCGCTGAGATGGCCAGTCTGGAGGAGAAGGCACACTCGACTATCATGTTGTGTCTTGCAGATGATATCATCACCGAGGTTGCAGAAGAGGAATCTGCATCTGGTTTGTGGTTGAAGCTTGAGAGTCTATATATGACGAAGTCTTTAACCAACAAGTCGCTTCTGAAGCAACGTCTGTTTGGTCTGCGTATGCAAGAGGGTGCACCACTGAGAGATCACTTGGATCAGCTGAACACAATTCTGTTAGAATTGCGTAATATCGATGTTAAGATCGAGGATGAGGATGCTGCCCTAATTCTGTTGGTATCTTTACCGTTATCATATGAGAATTTTGTGCAATCCTTTATTATTGGAAGGGATACGGTGACTCTTGAGGAGGTAAGATCGTCTCTTCATACCAGAGAGTTGCGCCATAAGGCAACTGGTACAGGTTCAGACAATCAGGCTGCTGGGTTAGTAGTCAGTGGAAGTAAATGACATGGAAACAAGGATAAGAAGAAATTCAAGAAGCCAAGTTTCAAGGGTCCTAAATCCAACGATGTCTGTAACTACTGTAAAGAAAGGGGACATTGGAGAAGGGAATGTCCAAAGTGGAAGCAGCATGAGAAACCAACAGGAACTGCTGTTGTAGCAGAAGATGACATCAATTAAGAAGAGGATACGGCTCTAGTTGCTGATGAACATACACATCACGATGATATATGGGTTCTAGATTCCGGGGCATCTTATCATATATGTCCGTACAGGGAGTGGTTCGCAACCTACGAGCAGGTAAAAGGGGGCAATGTGACAATGGCCAACAGTGTTGCTTGCGAGGTGGTTGGAATGGGCTCAGTTAAGTTACAGACACATGATGGTAAATTCTGTACATTGAACGAAGTTAGGCATGTTCCTCGCATGACTAAGAATCTGATATCTCTGAGTCATTTGGACAAGAAGGGGTTTAGTTTCAAAGGAGAAGGCAGGATCTTGCGTGTCTACAAGGATTCAGATGTGGTTCTGAAAGGTGTCAAGCGGGGAACTTTGTATATCTTACAAGGTTTTACGCTCTCTGGTTCTGTTACTGTTGCATCGTCAGAAGTTCACAAGAAGGATATGACCAAGCTATGGCACATGAGACTCGGTTATATGAGTGAACGAGGGATGCAAATTCTGGAATTCTGCTGGTCTGAGTTTAATGAGTTTTGCAGGAATGTAGGGATTGCTAGGCATCATACAGTCAGTGACACACCGGGGCAGAATGGTGTGGCAGAACGTACGAATCAGACATTTCTGGAGAGAGCTAGGTGCATGCTCTCTAATGCTAGTGTTGTATCAGAGAATGGTAGTGTTGAGAAATAGGTGGAGCAGCAAGATAAGGTTGAACCACAACAAGGTGATCAACACTCACATTCAGAATCAGAGCCACTAGTAGATAACCAGCATGGTTTGTCTCTTAATCGGGTTAGGAGAGCAAACTTCGGGAAACCGCCCACGAGGTATGGTTTTGAGGACATGGTGGCTTATGCACTTCAGGTTGCTGAAGAGGTGGATCCTCGCGAGCCATCCACCTACAAGGAAGCAGTTACATGTACTGAGTCTGCCCAATGGCTTGCTGCAATGGGAGACAAGATGGAATCACTTCACAAGAATCAGACTTGGGATTTGCCAAGCGACCTCAGAAGAGAAAGGTTATCACTTGCAAATGGATTTTCAAGAAGAAGGAAGGAATGTCGCATGCTGAGGGTTTCAAGTATAAAGCTCGCTTAGTTGCAAGAGGGTTTCATCAGGAAGAAGGTGTAGACTACAATGAGATTTTCTCGCCTGTGGTCAGACATACATCTATCAGGGTGCTACTAGCCTTAGTTGCACATCAGGATCTGGAACTTGAGCAACTAGATGTGAAAACAGCTTTTCTGCATGGAGAGTTGGAGGAGGAGATATACATGACTCAGCCAGAGGGTTTCCAAGTTCCTGGAAAGGAAGATTTTGTTTGTAAGTTGAAGAAATATTTATATGGACTAAAACAGTCACCGAGGCAGTGGTACAAGAGGTTTGACAGCTATATGATGGAGATTGGATACAACAGGAGTCCGTATGTTTGTTGTGTTTACTACAACAAGGTTTCAAATAAGGTTCTCATTTATCTGGTCCTGTATGTAGACGATATGTTGATAGCTGCAAAGGACAAGTCAGAGATTCAGAAGTTGAAGGGTCTTCTCAGTGCTGAGTTTGAGACGAAGGATTTAGGTGCAGCAAGGAAAATTCTGGGAATGGAGATCTACAGGGATAGGAGTCAGAAGAGGCTGTTCTTATCATAGAAGGATTATATTCAGAAGATATTGTCGAGGTTTGGCATGTCTACAGCGAAATCCGTAGATACTCCAAGTGCAGCGAACATTCATTTGTCCACTGCATTTGCACCGAAATCAGCTCAGGAGAAGGAGTACATGTCTCAAGTTCCCTATGGTAGTGCAGTAGGAAGCTTGATGTATGCTATGGTCTGCACTAGACCGGATCTTGCACATGCTGTCAGTGTTGTCAGTAGGTTTATGGGTGAGCCTGGAAAGGAGCATTGGCAAGCTGTGAAGAGGATCTTTCGTTACCTCAGAGATACGTCTGACGTTGGTCTCATTTATGGAGGTGATACAGGGTGTTTAGTAACTGGTTACTCAGATTCAGATTATGCTAGGGATGTTGACACAAGAAGATCTATGACTGGTTATGTTTTCACTCTTGGTGGGTCAGTTGTTAGTTGGAAAGCTACTCTGCAGTCTTCAGTGACTTTGTCTACAACTGAAGCAGAGTACATGACATTGACAGAGGCAACCAAGGAGGGAATCTGGTTGAAAGGACTGGTTAGTGACTTGGGTTTACATCACGATCAGGCTATAGTGTATTGCGATAGTCTGAGTGCAATCTGTTTGGCCAAGGATCAAGTTCATCATGAGAGGACTAAGCACATCGATGTCAGGTATCATTTTCTGAGGAATGAGAAGCGGATCAGGGTGAACAAGGTGGGTACTGCTGATAATCTAGCAGACATGTTCACAAAGCCGGTTTCGCATAGCAAGTTCCAACATTGCTTGGACTTTCTGAATGTCAGAAGTTGTTAGTTGCCCGTTGGGGGCAACACCTGGGTTGCTTCTCTGGGAGAAGGCAACGTCTGGGTCCTTTTCTGGGAGAAGGGAACATCTGGGTTCGTTTCTTGGAGGAACGACATTTGGGGCAGAAGAGAAGTCTGGTACTTCGGGTACATCTGATTACTTGAGGAGAGAATTCAAGTCAAGGTGGAGATTTGTTAGTCTATGCCTTGAATCTTGAGTCGCGCCGGCGTACGCGAGGCGCGTTGGCATACGCGTGGCACGTTGGCATACGTGTGGTACGCGAGCAAGGAAGAGTCTCTGGCGAGAGAGTCTTTGGCGAGCGTTGACTTTGGCGAAAGTCTCTGGCGAGGAAGTCTTTGGCGAGGAGAGTTAGAAGTCCTTGGCGAGCAGGATTGATACTCAGGATTTCGCTAGGACTAGGATTCCTCAGGCATTAAGGAATTGGGTTTCCTTAATCATTCTGGTTTAGGTTTCCTCAGACGTGTGTGTCTGGGATTCCTCTGGTATTCAGGACTCTGTTGGCTATATATATACATGGGTATTAGCCATAAGGGGTGTGTGTGATATCTGGTTCTATCCTATAGATTAGGCTTAATCTAGCATGGTAGAGAGATTAGGTATTCTGTAATCCTAGGTTAGGCTTAACCTAGTGTGATATACTTTGTAATCTAGTTCTCCAAGATAAAGTAATATGTTCTCTTTCTGCCGTGGACGTAGCTAACTTGCATTAGTGAACCACGTTAAATCTGTGTTTATTCTTACATTTATTTGCTTCCGCTGTAACAGGCCCTCTTGTACTCTTAAAATTTTACGTAATTTTTAAATTTCTAAGAGCCTAAATTATAACATGAAAAGGGTGTATTTATACTTGTATATCACTCTTAATTAACCGCAAAAGAAACGGAATCTAAATGAGGTAGACAAAAAGCACTTGGTGGTAGTGAAAGCCGGTTAATCCTGAAGATGCATATGGCAAGCTCCTTACTTCGATGATGACTAGCTAGTACTTAGCCCACAATTAGCCGTCCAATGACAATGAACAAGTACCCATTCATGATTAAACAACACTTGCATACTAACAGTGCGGCAAATGCTTAGGGAATCCTGGAGATTACTTTCAGATTACGTAGAGAATTTTATGATTAACTAATTAAGCGGATTTTAGATCTGAAATTGACTGGTGGATCACTTCCATCTTCACTTCAACACTCGACATAGTTGATCGTTAAATCTTGCATTTCAAAGTTGAACACCATATCTGACAATGACATGCATGGGATAGATGGTGAAATGAAGAACCACAGCTACGTACTATTTAAGCATCTATGATCGAATGATGGAACTGGCTACACGTACGCTTGTACAAATTAAATCAGGCTAGACCCGTCGAGAAGGCTAAAGACCAACCGGCCGGCTCGAGCAGTTTCCAGTGAGAGCTACGCTGCCAGCCTGACTAAGGGCCCCCGGGTTTCGTCCTTACTAGCTAGCTAGGGTTTCGTTTGCTCATGTTAAGTTGTTAACGCGCGCATTTCAAGTGCCGGCCGGGCAGAACATGTTATTTGACAAAAAAGTGTCATTCAACCCTTCTAGTAAAAACTCATCAATTTCTGTCTTCTCTCAATAATGATCCAAAGAGGCAAATTTTTGTATTTCTATAATCTCAAATTATTATACATATTTACTCTTTATTGCTTATTCTTTAATCCTCCATTTACGAATTATGTGATTTTACTAAAATTATTTGATCCTAAAAAAAATTAAATTTGTTTGAAATTTTCAGAAGTTCAAATATAAAATATCGTTAACAGTAAAAAACCTCATTTTTACTTCGCCTAGAAGCCTAAATCTCAGAGCCGGCCTTGACATGAAACATTAGGTGGTTTTATCTTTGGTCAGCAGCCAAGCAGGTGTTATATATTTGTCGTCTGGGAAACGTATACATGCATAGGCCTTATAGTATATATGACAAAAAAAGATTACAAACATGGCAACATGAACTGTGCTTGCTAGCTTTAGGAACCACACAAAACCAGCCCTACTTATGGAAAGATACGATGAACTTAAATACTTTACTCCTAATCAAATTGGAATTTCAATAATGAAAGTATAAATTATATACCATAAGTAAGAGATGCCCATTACTCGAAAAATACATTTAAATAGCCACTTCAGTTGTACTTCCATTATCGAAAAATACATTTAAATAGCCGCTATAGTTGTACTTCCATTATCGACACCCAATGAGCTGCTTATTTAAATTCACTTCAGAATTCAGATCATGTACATATATATCACATCATTTGAAGACTCAAAATCATTCATTTGACAGGGATTACAACCCATTTCAAATTAATAAAGCTGTAAAATTGAAGAAACTTGCAAGTTTTTCAAGTTCATTGCTAATTAATGACATTTGTTGAAGAATGGCATGCTACTGCTTCCTTTTTCATCCGCGGCAGGTTTATGTGATTTTTCTATAATCAAAACCAGTGGCGTAGCAAGACTTTTAGATAGGGAGGGCCAAAATCAGATGAAAAAAAATTGAAAAGGAGAATCTAAAATTGCAAAGAAAAAACAAAAAATAGAACAAAGTACCCTGATTATGCAATAATATACAAAGTTAGGACTCAAACCTTGGAGCTTTCGGTAATAAAGCTTACGTGCTGACCACTACACCGTCTTAACATGTATACATATGGGAGAAAAATTAAATATATGTACCAAATTTTGGGGGGAAGGAGGACAAGACCTGAGCTCGCCTCTAAATAACTCCGTCATTGATCAAAACTGTTTATTTTCAAGATCGAGTATTCTTTAAAACGATTTTGTGATTGAAAATTTAAATAAGTTGTGTTAGAGCAGCTACAGCGGTTGGGACGGCGAGGACGTCCGGAGGGGGGGGGGGGCACCATTTGAGGACGTCCGGGGGCTGGGCGAGGTGCAGCGGGAGGGAAGAGGGAGGCCGACCGGACGTTGACCGGGAGGTCGTCCTCCCCGGCTTCCTCTGTTGAGGACGAGTGCGAGGTCATCCGCCTGGCGGGCCCCACGCACGTGGGTGACGCTAGGCTGACGTACGTTTTTTTTTACCTGAAAAAAAAGTGAAAAATTTATTAAAAAAAAAGTAAAAAAAAAATTGACGGACCAATCGCCTGCCGACACGTGGCGCGTCCAGGGCTGCTGCCAGATCAACGGCTAAGTTGATCTGGGCCGTCCATTTTGAACGGATATAAGCCAGATCAACGGCCTATATTCAAATGCAACGGCCAGATCGGCCTAAAATGAAAAAATTGTAAAAAAATCCCAAAAAATTGCAAATGAGCTCCTACATTTTTTCTATAAATACTACATTCATTTCATTCATTTCTCACACCATTTTGTGCACAACAAATTCATTCTCTCCCTCTCTCCATCTCTCCTCTAAATATATTTTTTTTTGTCGGAAATAATGGCTACAAATTGGCTTCTTTAGGAAGATGTACAATTGAGCATCTCTTATTGTCGTTTTAGCGTTGATTCCATAACTGGAAATCGACAAAAGGTGGAAAAATTGTGGGAAAAGGTTTATGGCGATTTTAAGGCGAATTGGGAGCTAGGTTATGGTGAATCGATGCCGGAAGCTAGGACCCAAAACGCATTATCCTCTCGTTTCGCAAAGTTGAAGCCGAATTTGAAACTTTGGGGAAGTGCTATTTCTTTCGCACGAAGGAATGCATCTTCCGGCTCCAACATACACGATGAGGTAATGTTTTTGATCTCCAATATTTATTTCATTTTTTACCATATTGTTTCAACTTATGTTCATGAAATACATGTTATTTATTTCATGATATTTATGAATTACAAGTTATTTATTCCATGTTATTATTATTATTTTTTAGATGAGATGTGCTCAATCATTTTATGTGGCAAAAAAAAAAGAGTTTAAAGACTTTGCTTGTTGGGAAGTAGTGAAGAATCATCCTTACTTCATCCATGTCGAGGCTAGTACACCTCCGGCTTCTTTATCATCTACTCCGTCTTAGTCATCATCACATCCCGCAAGTTCAATGCCTCCCACCGTCAACTTGGAGGAGGATGATGCATTTGCCACACCAATGAGCAATCAGCTCATTCTTCTCCGGAGCGTCCTATGGAAGTGAAAGCGGCCAAGGAAGCGAAAAAAAAAGGGAAAAAGGGTATGACGCAATCAAATGAAAGAGCCAAGACTTTGAATAGGATTGCGGCAAATCAAAAAGATAGTGATGCAATTGAGGTTTCCCTTATGCGAGAGCAAATCGCCCTTTAAAAGAAAGACATCTAATTGAGGGATTTGGCAGAGGAAACTCAGATTATGTCAATGGATACCGAGAGCATGACTCCTAAATCCAATAGGTATTTCATAAAGAGAAAAGCAGAAATCCTTTCTCAATTGGATGGGGTTGAAGAAGAAGGTAGCGAAGAAGACTATTCCAATTGTTATCGCCCCCTTTTTCCAAGCACTTAAATTATTGTTTATGTAATTTAAATTATGTACTTTAAATAGTTTAATTTATGCACTTTAAATTATGTACTGGGTAGTTTAATTTATGCACTTTAAATTATGTACTAGGTAGTTTAATTTATGCACTTTAAATAAACAATGTAGTTTCCTTTTTACAGAAATAAAATTACACTTTCTTTATTTTCACCAAGTTCCCACACATAACAAAATATTGAAACACACATAATAGAAATACGTAATTCAAACTCACAACAATGCAATTAAAACAACATATTTTATAGTTGTTCCCCGGTCTCAAGAAACCAGTTGTGGTTAACTAAGTCCTTTTGAAGCTCTCCATGGATGTAAGCAGATTGGAGATCTACAAGACGGTCATTAAACCGTTGTTCATTTTGTCCATCTCTTCCAACCGACTCGAAAGAAATTCGGTTCCCCCTTTTATCCACTGGCCCATCATAAGCTGTAAATGTGGTAGCTGGATTTTGGAGATCTTCTTCGTCGTTCTCCTCAAACTCATCCTCCACGAATTCCTCATCAACGATCATGTTGTGCATTATGACGCACGCCAACATGATGCTTTTTAACGTCGAAAGGCGGTGACACCGAGCTGCATGACGAATTATCCCCCAACGAGCTTGTAAGATGCCAAAACATCTCTCCACATCCTTGCGGTACGACTCTTGCTTCCTCGCAAAAAACTTTTGTGGAAGATCTTGAGGATTCGAAATCGTTTTGACAAACGAGGAGTACCTCGGATATATCCCGTCGGCAAGGTAATAAGTGTTACGGTATGTCATACCGTTCACTTTATAAGTCACAGCCGAACTTTTTTCAGCAAGCACTGCATCGAAGGCATCTGATTGGTAGAGCACGTTGATATCATTTTGAGCTCCTGGTACCCCGAAGAAACTGTGCCAGATCCACGTGTCATATGAGGCCATTGCCTCTAAGATGATAATTGGACGACCCTTCCTCCCTGAGTACGCCCCGGACCAAGCGGTTGGGCAGTTCTTCCACTCCCAATGCATACAATCAATGCTTCCGATCATACTAGGAAATCCTCGATGTCTAGCCCTTGTTAGAAGTCGAGTGATGTCTGTCTGATCAGGAGCACGGAGGTAACGGGTACCATAAAGCTCTACCACTTGGGTGCACCACTTCTTCATGCACTCCAGAGTTGTTGACTCCCCCATCCTTGTGATTTCGGCACACTAATCAGCAGCTGAGCCGTAGGCCAACATCCGGAGAGCACCGGTCATCTTTTTTTGGGGAAGTAGTTCGACCATTCCAGTGGCGTCGGCTCTTTGATGCCAAAATGGGTCGTAGTTGCAGAGGTCCGTCATTATACGGTTGAATGTATTTCGGCTCATTCGGAACCGTCGACGAAAGTCATGGTCGGTGAAGACTGAGGGTTCGATGAAGTAATCTTCCATAAGATTTTGGCCCCTGGACTCCCTCATCCTTGGTTGATTTGCACGGCGGCGTGGTGGTAGTTCATCATCAAAAGTTGCATCAACGGCCACCGCGTCGATCACGAATTGATTGACAATTTCTGCATTTCGCCGGCGTTGTTGTCGCCTCCTATTGAAAAAGGTACCGAAACCCATGCATCTTGATGAAACCAAAATGTGAAAAAGTATTTATGGTGGCTTAGATACGAGTAGAACTACAAGTGATGCGTAGTTGGTGTGAGTCTACCTCTCCCATAGCTCTTTCTTTTATAGCCATCTTGAAAAATCAGATTTTTTAAGATAACGACACGTGTCGACTGTCGATTGGTTGAAAATATTACCGGATATCTCCATCAATAATTTTGCCAACACCGACACGTAGACATTACACGTGTTTCATTCTCATTGGTTTGTAATCTTACCGAAAATCTTACCGAATATCTTCAATCAATAATTTTGCCGACACCGCCACGTAGACATGACACGTGTCTCAAAATTACTGGTTGAAAATCTTATCAGAAATCCGCTACCAGTGATATGATCCAGAATGACACGTGTCAACATCTTATTGGGTGAAAATATTATTCAAATTTAAATATAAAATATTAATTAATAGTAATAAGAAGTCCTATTTTGGACACCGCTGCACAAAAAACTGAAATAAGACTTCCTATTTTCAGGATTTCCTCAAATGAGTGAATCCTCACCCACATGGGTGCACATGATCTTATAAGAAAGAGATCGAGAAGATTCAGGTGAAATGGAGGCAACGCAATTTCATTTTCCTAAAATGAGAAACGGCACACAAGATGAACTAGATTCCAGAAATTTGTAACCCTACTGTTAAAGTCAATATGTGAATATGTGACTTAGATTTTTATATATATTTACACAAATAGGGCTGACGACACCCAATGCAGGACCAATGAAAGAAGCATGGGTGAAGCTGATAGCTACAAGTTCCAACCTCTGCTTCTGAGTTCTCTGAGAAACTGCCCGTTTTAGTTTTAGCTTTAGCTAGCCCCACAAACACAGTCGTGCCAAAACGCACGGGTTCAATGTCTATTATCTAAAACAAATTTTCCTCAAATTACTACACAAGTGCATTGTAATTAATTATAATAATTTATATCCACTGCCAAACATTGGCAAAAGAATAAAGACAAGAAGCCAACCAAAGCTTCCATGTTTAACATGTAAAACATCAATGGAGTTCATCTCTTCTAAACTAAAACTGCTTCATCTCTTGCAAACGTTTACAACTTAATTCACATCCTCACTCAGACATCTCAAACTAATCATCTCGTTTTTGCCCTAACCAGTAAAACCCTATGTCAACTTTCATGCTCGTCTGATCGTCCAGAAGAGTTAATTTGAACAAAGTTAATTTAGAAGGGTTTTCGTGAGCCTAATTAATTGATCTAGCTAGCAGCTCACATTCTGGCAATCTTGCTATCCAGATTCCAGAAACTTCTTGTTATCTCCCGTGTATAGCGTAATGGTGATATTGTATGAATGATTTATTTATATTGAAAGGCTTGAAACTGAATACCCTTTGGTCTAATAGTTAGACGTGCTCCTCCAGTACCAGATCTCCTTCCACAGCTAACCACAACTCGCATTTTCTTCTGCAGACTAGCTTAAACGTACTTGATTATCATGAAAACAGAGATATGAAAATATGTGTAACAAAATTCATTAGAAGAAAGTAAAAGGGAGCTCCCTTCAGTCCAAGCACAGATAAGAAAAGAATGAAGTTTATCTCCCAAATCATTCACACATTCGCAGTAGAAAATTATTTTGTTTTTCTACTGTGTTTGAATGAATGAGTTGGCAGCTAATTCATACCCTTTGCCCTTCCATGAGTGGACTGAAGGAAGCTCTCTTACACTATCTTTAAGTAGCCAGAAAGAACTAATTAAGAAGTAAAACATAATAAAAGCAAATTATACCAATAATATATATATGCTTGGTACATTTAACTAGCATATTATCAAAGCAAATAGAGAAGCCCAAATGCATGTACTAGTGCTAAATTACTAGATTAATAGGGAAGAAATTGACAAGGACAAAAAACAACTCATACTTTCTCCTTTTTCACTAATACGAGTAAACTGAACATAACAATGCCTCAATTTCATTCCTGACCGTTATATCACTAATTATGATGCAATTTTTGCATATACGTACCTAATTAACTAAAATCATGAAGGTGGCCTCATGTACTACTCAATCTGATGTCTAATTAAAAATGAGGAAGAACAAGTCAAATCACAGTGTGATTTATATATCGATTACACAATTTCTGTGGCGGGTGGAAAGTATAGATCAACTTAGATTCAGATTTCTTGTATAAAAAGTCGCTCATACATAGATTACTGAAAATATCGTTCTCTGTATAAATTATACCAACAAAATCCTTAGTTTGGGTGTATAGTAGAAGATCTTATACTTCCGTAATATGACTAGAGTGTAGAAATCTTACAGATCACCAGAAACCGTTGCCATTTCCAGCTTATCCTGGACTGACGTACTTCTGCATCGATTATATATATCTCTCTCTTTCTAGTGACAAAGCTAGATCGATCAAAATCCACGTTCTCCGAGTAAAGAGCAACTCTTGCATGAACCCTAACCCTACAGAAACAATTAGAGAAGTTAATAGATCGAGATCGAGAAGTACAACTTTGCTACGAATGAACTAAACACAGATATATATCATACGAACATGGCCGGTATAAGACTTTTTGAGGCTTTCAGCTAGCTATAGTTAATTAAGAACCTCCGGACAAGAAACCTAGCTCCTTGGAACTTCCAGAAATTAAGGAATTATATCCCTATTAGCTAATTCAACAATCAAGCCAGCACTGACAAACCCAGATTTATTAATTAAGAGAAAATCAAAACAGAGAGAGAAAATAAATTAGAAAGGAAAAAAAACGAGGTATAAAGTGAAAGATTGCTGCAAATGAAGTGAAGATGGGTTTTGTATTAAAGAAGCTAGCTCAGAGTGTCATTGTCTTCCATGCGAATCAGGGAAAAGGCAAAGGGATCCAAGATCTATATATATCTCTGATCTATATATATAGCAGATCACTACTGATACGAAGCAAACAAGTTAAACATCAGAGGAGAAAGAATAAAGTCAATAAACAATAAAAACCGGCATGGTATGTTCGAATTCAATACTCTATGTATCCTCGCAGGTGAGTTTATAGGAGCTTCGAGAGTTATGAGAACCCCAAGTCCCTCACCCACCCAGAATAAAGTGTTCACAGTGATTTAACTTGGATAATAACACCAAGAAGCTCAGATAGGAAACACAGAGAGACTCAGAGAAAGAGATATAGGTAGAGAGAGAGAGAGAGAGAGAGAGAGAGAAAGGGAGAGAGAGAGACATATATGGCCTGCTGGCCTGGCCTGGGTTAAGTTTATATGATCGATGATCGATCCAGCTCATGCATCATGAGGTGGTGGGGTTTCTTTGACCATCTGAGGGCCTCTCCCATCTGAGCTCAGCTAGCTGTACACTCACTCACTCACTCACTCTCTCTGTTTCAGACTATTGTGCCAGTAATCTACAGTGTACTACTGTGGTGATGCACTAATCTCTAGGTCTTGTATATATCTCATTGGCACTGTTTTTCTCTTTCTATAGTATTTTTTGTTCTTGGAATTAAGGTATTCATAAGTTTGTAATACATCCGATATATAATATTTAGTGGTTCAGATCATTCTTTTAGATTATAGTCACAGATTTTAACGTTTAAAGTTAAAACATCAAAAATATTTTTATTTGTCAAAGAAACACAGAAATTAAAAAATCAGTTAAAATAAACTGAATCATTACATAGGCTCGTTTGAATGATTCCTAATAAGGAGTCATTAAAATTCAGGTGCCTGCAATCTCTTAAGGCAACCAATAATGAGGCATTTAAGTTTTCTCTGGAAAGTGGTCGAATAGCTACTTGAACTATACCCAGATGAAAATATATGTAGTTATCTTTATATCTCCTGATTTCTTCAAGTTGAAATAACCGAATAGTTTCATGTTTCTTTTCGATAGGAATAGTTTATTCAATTGTTTTGATGGTCATAGTCATATTCAAATTGAACATATTCATAGAATAAATCATTGAAGGTTTAACCTTTGGGAGACTCCAACTATGAAGCTGATTCTCAATATTAGAGAATTCAATATCTTCTTCATTCTTAACATGATTAATCATATTTTGAGGAATATAACTCCTCCAGTCGGAAGAACTTAATCTAGATAATTTAGACAACATTTCAAAATAAATAAAATACATGAATTGAGCAGATTCAATGAATGAAAATGAAAGAGACTTTGCCTTATACGGTTGTCAATGATTACGAAAACTTACTATGTACCGCTTCTTTCGCGTAATGGGTGCTCTTCTATGCGACTTAAGGTGCCGTCCGATAAAGTTTCGGCTTTGATACCAACACATGCACATAGGACCAGCTCAATCTCAAACTTTATTTATTAAAAAAGTGTTTACAATAAGATTACAATACAAGCTCTAGTTACAGTGGATAGAGAGAGGGAGAGGGAGAGAAGGTGAAGCTAAACTTTCTGAAAACTAAAACTTGTGGAACTCTGAAAGAGAACTCCACTTAAAAAGACTCGAAAAGGTGTTAGGTTGTACAAAAATTTCTTTTTTGTAATTGTTTTCATAAATGGAAGAAGCCCTCACTTAAAGCACTTAAATTGTATGGTGTTGCTTGGAATATTGATTTTTTTATGTGTGTTTTAGGAAATAATATTTCTGGTATCCCAGTGTGTGGCTTGTCTTAATTAGCATAGAAGTAGATATTCTCTCAATCTTTGATTTATAGAGATATTGATTATGACAGATTATAATGTCTATGTAAGATCATCTATCAATGAATAAAATATAGTTTCAAATCTATCTCTTACGTATCTATATTTTCTCCTTCAACATGTTATCAACAACTCTTGAGGTGATAGTCATCACCACCAAAAGAAAAATACCCCTAACCCCTAAACACCTAAACCTCTACCGCCGGAGCACTGTTGTCCGTCGCCGGATTTTGTTTTTTGCTTCAAACTTCTTTTCAGCAAAATTTTCATACCGAGCATAACACCCTCAAGGTAAACCGATTAACTCTCTTTGATTTAGAATTAGGTTGCAAAACTTAATTACCGCAAT
Source organism: Geum urbanum (assembly GCA_946800695.1). Taxonomy (NCBI): domain Eukaryota; kingdom Viridiplantae; phylum Streptophyta; class Magnoliopsida; order Rosales; family Rosaceae; genus Geum; species Geum urbanum. Next base: position 37,947,742 of record OX327016.1, read on the forward strand.
ACCCTAGATCTAGGTTTAGAATTAGGTTAAGTACCATGCACTACCACATTTTTGATTATTACCGGCGATTAGGTAAAAGAAAGGCCGACGAGATGGTCCATCGTCGGCAATAATAAGCATTGCCAACGAGATGGACCATCGCCGACAATAATTTCACATAATCGCCGGCAATGGTGGGAAATTATTGCCGGCGACGGAGCATATCGTCGACAATAATTTCCCCTCATTGCCGGTGATATTTTGGCCGGAATATTGTCGGTAATAATGGGGAAATTATTGCCGGCGACGGAGAATATCGCGGGCAATAATTTCATTGTATTGCTGGCGATATTGGTCGGAATATCGTCGTCAATAACTCCATTGCCGACGATTTAATGAATCATGGGAAATAACTCTTATATCAGATCTACTCCGCAGCAGCTCATTCATTTTACAAAAATCCGGTGAGAAAGAAGGAAAACACTCTGAAATCCTTGGGTATTGTCAAAAGGCTTCCAAAACCCGCTCGGGAAGCTATATAGCTAGGTACGTATATATATATATGTGGATCGATGTATATGTGTGTTGATTTAGATATATGCATGTGTTGATTTAGATTTGAGATAGCGATTAATGGTTTGATATGCAAATAGAGTGGATATATTGTTGATTCGAGATGATTTCGATGAAAATATGTTTGTGTATATATATATGTATATAAATTTATTTTGTGATTAATTGTTAATATGTGTGTGTATATATATATACATGTTAATTTGTAATTGTGAATTGTTGGTATATATATATATATATTTTTTTTTTTATATGCATGGGTTAACTTTTGTTAATTAATCGGATGCATGTAATTAATGATGATTTTTTAATTAATTAGTAGTGAATGTATATATATATTTATAGTACGTACTGTTAGAATTTTCAGGATGGACAAGAGTTGGATGAGCCTTGAAAGATGGGATGTGAGATATCACCATGGAATTAAGAGTTTTGTGGATTTTGTGAAGGCTAATTGTGGAGACACTACACTTCATTATTGCCCGTGTAAAGAATGTAAGTGTCGCAGCGATCGATTTTGTTTTCCCATTGATAAAGTCCAGAAGCACCTGAGTAAATACGAGTTTTGGGATAAGTACACTTGTTGGATTTATCACAGTGAAACATCGTTAGCGGGTCCGCATGATCATGGATAATTTGCTGAGAGGGCCAGTCCATCCTATGATCATGGACATTTTGCTGAGAGGGCCAGTCCATCCTATAATCCAACATCGATGTTGATCAATGATATGTTTCCTCATGAGAGCGGTGTATTTGCTAATCAAGCACCAAATTTCCCTCCCGTCGTACAGGGTTTCCCTGATATTGAGCCAGTCGAGCCATTACCTGGAGCTCATGTCAACACAAGCGGTATAGACAAGTACAACAACCTGATTGCATTGCAATAGACTCCGTTGTATGACGAGTTCTTGGAAATGTCATGGGAGTGATGCAGCTCAAAATGGAGAACAAATGTCTGTCAAAGCTGTTGATTCTTGGCTGAAGTGGACTGCTTCGCTACTGCCACCCGGTCATCGTCTTCCTACCACTCATCATAAGGTGCGACATATCCTGAAAGATCTTGGGCTTTCCTACATCAAAATCCATGCATGCAGATATGATTGTATTCTCTTCTGGGGGAAAGATCTTGAAGACCTTGAAGCATGCCCAGTATGTTTTACAGAAAGATATAAGTTGACTCCTGCAGGCAACAAGAAAGCTGTGAAGATACTTCGATATTTCCCGCTAATTGATAGGCTGGAGCGGTTGTTCATGTGTGCTTTCACGACCGAAGCTATGAGATGGTGGGCTGAGAGGAATTTGCCTGACGATGACACCCTTATACACCCTGCCGACGGAGAAGCTTGGAAGCACATGGTCAGAGAGTTTGATCATTTTGTAGCAGAGGTCCGAAATGTTTGGCTAGGGCTCTCATCTGACGGATTCAACCCTTTTGGTAACACGAGTCTTCAATACAGTATATGACTAGTTATTTTGGTACCGTACAACCTTCCACCATGGATGTGCATGAAGAAGGAATACAATATGCTCACTCTGTTAATTCCGGGCCCGGGTTATCCAAGAAAGTGTCTCGATGTGTATTTGAGGCCTTTGATTGAGGAGCTTAAGTACCTGAGTGAGTGTGGCCACCCCACTTACGATAGGTTCAAAAATGAGATGTTCTAGATGCATGCCATGCTTGTTGGCACCATCAGTGATTTTCCTGCCCGCGGTATGTTGTCGGGCAACGTTACCAGGGGTTACAGGGCTTGTTCAGAGTGCATGACTGTTGATTGTTGCAGTCCTCATTGCAGTAAAATTGTTCAGATGCGTCACCGTTGTTGGCTTCCAAATGATCACCCATTTAGGCAGGATCAAGACGCTTTTGATGGGACTGTGGAAACGGGTGTGGCACCCAGGCGATGTACAGGGGATGGAATTTTAGAAGTGCTGAATGAATATGATTTTGGCCAGCTGAGCAATCATCCTGAGATAGTGTCATCAATTCCAGACAAGCCCGAGAGGTATAAGTTTTGGACACATAAGAGCATATTCTGGGAACTCCCCTACTGGCCCAGGTTGCCTATCAGACACTACCTAGATGTCATGCACATAGAGAAGAATGTGTGTGAAAGTGTGGTGGGCACAGTTCTGAATTTAGAGGGGAAAACAAAAGACATCCCTAAGGCACGCATTGATCTGAAAGCTATGGGACTGCGAAAACATTTGTGGTTAAGAGATGGTAAGAAAAAAATGCTCCAAGCTCCTTACACCGTCAAGCCGAAGCAGAAGCATGAAATTTTTGGGTGGATGAGTAATGTCAGGTATTCTTATGGCTATGCAGGAAATTAATATAATTTTTGCTTATGGTTATATGCAAGAAATATAATTGTTGCTTATGGCTATATATGCAGGTATCCTTATGGCTATGCAGGAAATATAAGCAAGTGTGTTAACTTCCTGGACAATAAGATGTACGGATTAAAGAGTCATGACTGCCATGTACTGCTTCAACGTCTTTTTCCTATTTTCATTCGAGGGTACCTGCCCAAAGAGGTAATGGAGCCGTTGGTGGCCTTGTCAAGATTCTTTCAGAAGTTATGCACCAGAGAAGTTAAAAAATCATATCTCAGGGAGATGCAAGATGACATCATTTTTATCATATGCAAGCTTGAGAGGATATTTCCCCCAAATTTTTTCGACATCATGCCTCACCTGATGATCCATCTTCCCGAACAATTGTTGCTTACCGGTCCGGTACACTACACTTGGATGTATCCCATGGAAAGGTACAAATGATTCATACATTTGTGTTTGCCTATGTTTTTATATGTAAATTCTTATTTTTTAAGTATCATAACATGCACTTGTTAACTTGTAGACAATTGGGAGCCTACAAGGACTATGTGAAAAATAAATCTACACCTGAAGGGTGTATCGCTGAAGCATATCCTGCACACGAGTGTGTAATGTACACCAACTTGTATTTGGGAGCGCTGGAGGACCCCCAACAACATATGCCGATAGATGAACCCAAGTTCAACATTTCTATCATCTCCAATGACGTCGTAGTACATGAAAGCTTGCCAAAGTCGTACAAGTTGGATGGAAATGAGGTAGCCATTGTCTACTGGTCGATACTGATTAACTGTCCAGAAGTTCAATATTGGAAAAACTATCATCTTCACTGCCCTGCTATTGCCGAAAATGTTGATTACTACAACAGGATGTTTGCAAACTACTTTAGTCAATGGGTAAGGGTATATGTGTATATATATTTTTTATATCCTTATATAGCATGTGTGTACGTGGTTTTATTTTGCTATATATGTTCATAATTTATTGTGTACGTGGTTTCTTATCTTTTTCAGATGAACCATGTAGCCAATTATGGTTACCCAGAGTGGTCAAACGAATTGAGGCTCTTGGCGATGAAACCGATAGCTTCAAAAGTTTACCCGATGTGTCAGGTCAATGACGTGAAATTTATATGTGAAAATAGAGACGACCGACTGAAAACACAAAATTATGGGGTGATGGTCCATAGTGGGCAGGATGGCGTTGACTATTACGTTGTCTTTCATTCAGTTGTTGAACTAATTTATGGGAACCGCATGAAAATGCACTTGTTCAAGTGTAGATGGTTTGATACTAGCCCGGAGAACACAAGGACTGATCAGTATGGAATATTTTCGGTGAATACTGCTACAAGCTGGTATAAAGAAAACCCTTTCATTCTTGCCACATCAGTAAAACAAGTGTTTTATCTTGACGATCTTCTGAATAAAGTCCCGTGGAAGGTGGTTAACCATGTTGCTCATAGAAACATATACAGTGCTGCCACACTTGGTGAGACCGCAGATGCTGAAGAAGTTACTGCATACCAAGAGCCGAATGCTTTTGACATTCCGGAATCCTCTACGATTCACCTTAATAATGTGAGATCTGGGAGTGTGGTTCGAATTACTGGAGCAGAACTTCTCAATGTTAATCCAAATGAAGTAGACGATGATTCAGATGAGGAGGAGCGGCACATATTGCCAGAGGTTACCTATGAAACTGAGTCAGACTCAAGTGATGAAGATGATTATGATTATCATCCTTAGTACGTTAATGATGTATATATTTTAGTATATATAAACGTGCATGTATGTTTGTTATATAAACGTGCATGTACGTATTTATAGTCGTACGTAAATTATAAAAATTTGGCCAACGTCATATCGATCGGTGTTTATACTATGGAGCATATATCTAGAATATATATGGTGTTATTTTCCGGAAAATGAATATAATGGTGTTATTTTCCGGAAAATGGGAATCACTATCACTGACGAGTTGCTCGTCGGTGATAGTATTACCAACGAGTTATTAAACAACTCGTCGGTGATACTCCCTATTAATCCCAGCCAGTACTCAGGCAGTGGCCATTTCTTCCCAAGCTCCCCCAAAAAATCCTAAAATCCTCTCCGAAGAGCTCGCCGCCCACCCTGCCTGAATCCCTCCTAAAATCTCTCCTCCCATATCCCCTCTCCAACAAAAAAAACCCCAAAAACTCCAAATCTCACCTCCTCCTCCACCTCCTCCCCTACCTTTCCTCCCCTCCTCCTCTCCTCCTCCCCTCCTCCTCCCCTAGCTCTCTCCTCCGGAATCCGAGCTCATGACTGGTCCCCTCCCCTCCCCCCCCCCCTCTCTCTCTCTCTCTCTCTCTCTCTCTCTCTCTCTCTCTCTTAATTCGGTTTTTCATAATTATGTATATATGCATTTAAATATTAAGATTTGAGTGATGTTGATATTTTTGATAATTATGTATATATATATGCATTTTAATTTATTTGTATGCATTTTAATTAAGTTGGTTAATTAAGATTTGGGTGATGTTGATATTTTTGATAATTGTGTATATATGCATTTTAATTATATATGTATGAATTTTAATTAAGTTGGTTAATTAAGATTTGGGTGATGTTGATATTTTTGATAATTATATTGGTATGTGTATGTATACATGTAGAATATATTTAGGTAAAATTATGTTTGTGTTGGGCAATAAGATTTGGATTAATTGATATTTTTGATAATTATATTGGTAATGATATTTTTGATAATATATTTGGTTAATTGATATTTTTGATAATGATATTGGTAATGATATGTAGGATATTTCGTGTATATATTTTGTGTATATATTTTTGACATATAGAATATATTTTTGGCTGTTCTGTTTAATTGTTGGATGTGTAGGAGGTTTTGCGGCAAATTAGTTTGGGGGCATCAAACGGAGAGGGACTAGATCCAGTGGAGGGAGCAGTAGTCAAGTATCCTCAGCCGTAATCAGCAACACGCGAAGCGGCCCTATTATGAATGCTCGCACACAAATTTTGCTACGTGCGCGAGAAGAGGAGGAAGCTGCACGATCCGGATCCGTGCAACCCTCAGTCCAGCCTCGACCCTCAGGCAGCAGACACTCAGGCGAGCGACACTCAACGGGCGCATCAGAAACTCCCTCCATCTGAATGCGCCCTATTGGCCCGGTGCCTACTTCCCTTTCACGGGAATCATCTGAGGCAGATGGTGCAGGCGCCTCATCGTCCAGGCCTCGTCTATCTCCGCCGTCCGGTCTCTTCGTGCCCGACGAGATTCCTGTGATCCCTGAATTCGATGATAGGGGGAGGGCTATTTATATTGAAGGACGGCCGGAGTTCCTGACCGTGGATGAAGCGTACAGGTTCTTCCCGTTCGACCCCGTGTATCTTTGGAGTGCGAGGTGCATGAACCAGCAAACGGACGATGCAGGTAAATTTTATTTAAAAAAATTGATTACTTAAGACTATAAATAGTGTCAATTAATAATTTCAATTTTTTGACATTGTATTATTAGGCAATATCGTTAATGGCAATGGAAAACGAAAGACTAGAGGCCCCTGCACCGGGAAGAATCTTGAGCAGGCCACCGGGGGAAGAAAAACGATCATTAAGGCCAATGAGCTTGGTGAGGTGATCGAGACGGAAAACACCACGCGAAAGTTTGCCAGCATGGCCAGGGCCGTCGTGCGGGACAAGGTCCCAATGCTGTGGCCAGATTGGGGATGTGTGTCTCGCTACGTGAAGTTGCAAGTGCATAATGCACTGAGTGTGAGTTAAATCGTATTTTCATTACGAAAATTTTACATTTATTAATTAAGTCCGAAAAAATATATAATTTTACCATTTATATATTCATCTTGCAGCTGTGGTTTGACGTGGATGAATGCCTTATTCACACGTGGGCAGAGCGTCAACTACATATCAGGTGATGTGATTCGAGTTATTTGAGTATATATCGAGTTAGATTTTCACTTTATCAAGTATTTTAATATCTCTAACATTTGTTTCTGGTGTTAATATAGGTATAAAGAGTGGAAGAACGAGCTTTCAAAACATTGGACACAGTACAAGGATCTAGGCCGAGGTTCTACCCCTAACGAATTCCGGTTTAGGAAGTACGAGTGGCTGTGGCTGGTAGCCCACTTCGAGCACCCCAAAGTGAAGGTATGCATCCTGAATATATTTTACAACCCTAATGTATCGTATCACATTGAAATAGTTAGTTACTAATTTTTTGACATATGCTTATCAAACAAGGCGATTTCCAAGATGAACAGGGAGAACAGATTGAAAAACACCAAGTCCCATCATGCAGGTTCACTCAATTATTTGGGTTGATCGGGTAGGGCGCAGAAACAACAAGAAGTCAACCCGTTGGTGTTTGTTCATCAGAAGTTCTATCCGCAGTGCCTTGAAGAAGCGGTAAGTCTTTGGCCTCATTATTTTGTTGTTCACATATGAGTAGCTATATGCATATGTTAATAAAAATATTTTTCTCTATTAATTTATTTTGTTTAATAATACGTTATTCATATTCACTTTTCAATTAGGTGAGAGTGGAGGATGCGATCATAGAGGTCACCATGAATATAGCTCAAAACGACCATCCTGACTGCTCGGAGGAAGAAGTGACCCAGTATGCCTCTCAGATCGATACCCTTCATCGCCCTATAACGGCTCAGATCATGGCAAAAGCGTGCGGGACTGGAAAAAATATCCATTACTGCAGGGGAATGGGCTCGGCGGGCGAAGGAGTATTGAAAAACACTTCGGAATACTCTAACGGGTCAATAACTTCTTCTAGGAACTCTAACCTAGCAGCGGAGCTTCAGAGGATGCAAAGGGAGTTGGAGGAGCAAAGGAGGGTGGTGGAGGAGATGCGGCAATTGGCCGAGCAGCAGGCAGTCAGAGATGCCGAGCACCGGACGATGGTCAAGCAACACTGAATTATGGTCGAGCAGCAGACACAAATGTTCACATGGATGCAGACGATGGACGCGCGTCAGACTACCGGACAACCGATCCCCACACATCCACCGATACCTGTGTTCCACAGTGTTCCACAACCACAGCTGTCTCCGTCGCAGCAAGACCAGGGTAGCCGCCGCAGTTCAAATGATTTCGTCAACATGGATTTCGTCGACCCTTAATGTAGTTGTATTTTATTTTCGTACTGTTTCTGTTTGTACTGTTGGACAATTATGGTTGTACTGTTGAATGTGTATTTGTACGGTTTCTGATTTTCAATGCAGGTTCTGGAATTGGGCCCAAGCCCGGTCAGCTTTTTTTTTAAAATGTCGCCGGGTATTGCCGACGAGTTGGACCAATCTCGTCGGCAATAACTCCCAAATTCCGGCCACGGCGGAGCGTCATCACCGACGACTCACTCGTCGGTGATGATTGTTGCCATTGTCGGTGACTTTAGTCGCCGGTGATGATGGAGCATTGCCGACGACTTAGTCGTCGGTGATACTTCAAGGTATCACCGACGACTTCCACAATTTGTCGTCGGTGATAGTATCACCGACGACTTACTTCCGGCGACAGTATTATGTTGCCGGTAATGACTATCACCAGCGATTAATAAAGAAAGGTAAAGTCGTCGGCAATAACCAAAAATGTGGTACTGATGACTTATTATATGCCTCTAGTCGCTATGGATTAATGTAGGTATGAGTGAAGGGGATCTAATCACCTCTTCCTCAAGGTTTAAGATTAGTGACGGTCCTGGGGGAGTCACGGTTATTAGTGAATATCACGGTTAATTATGATTTCACATTGGAAAAATAGAAGTCGATCTTTGTGACTATTTGACAGTTACAGTTTTCTGAGGAGTGGTATGAAGCCACCGGTTTTGCATTGATCTTTGAGACCATACATCATAGTTCATATTTTTTATTCCCTAAACTTGATTTTAGTAATCGTAGTTTTTCAATCAGTAAACTAATTACATCTTTTGTCTTTTGTAGATGATTGAGCCGACAAGGCCAAGATTTGATATCCTTGACATTTAAGGAGAAGAGTATTATAGATGGTTATCAGATGTTAAAAATACTTTTCTTGGTAAACATATCGATTATACCATCCAACCACTACTACCTGGTACCGAAGCCAACGAGGACACCCTAGCTCGAAAAGCTCAAGCTCTCATATTTCTTAGGAGACATATTCATCATGTTCTGAGGAAACAATACTTATTAAAGGATAACCCCGCAGATTTGTGGGTGGCTTTTCAAAAATGGTTCAACAATGTGCATGACGCACAACTTCCATATCTAGTAGAAAAATGGGATAGAATCCGAATATTGGATTATCTTAAGATAAACTATTTTTATCAAGATATGCTGAACCTACAGTCAAAGCTTGTCGTTTGTGGTGTTGTAAAGACCGACCAAGCTATGGTCGAGAAGTCTTTGAGCACATTCCCTACTTCTATGGACACCCTTGCATATCAGTATCGCACTAATTATGAGCAAAGAAGACTTAGATCATTCAGTGATCTTATGAGTGTGTTGGCCAAGAAAGAGAGACATCATGAGATCCTTCTCCATAACAATGCTAGGCCATCTAGTACAAAGAAAGTCCATGAAACTTACAAGATTGGAGGGAAGGCATGAAAGGATAAGAGAAAACAACGTTCTAAACCTTAACAAACTTGTGGTGGTAGAGGAGGACGTGGTAGATATCGTGGTAGAGGAGGACATAGTCGAAATTTGACTTGGACTCACCATGACAACAACCACAACAAGAATCAATCTAATTCTTCTTCTAGTAATGGTGGGAATTCTTCATATTTTGTTTCTACTTCTTGCTTGACACCTTGCTATAGGTGTGAAACAACTAAGCATATGCACAAGCAATGTAGACCTCCGAAGGATATTCAAAATGCCTACAAGATGTATCAATAATACCAAGCAAAGCAGAAAAAGACACATTATGCTGACTATGAGATGGAAAATGGTAGTAAAGTCAATCTAATTGTACCTGATATGCCCAAAGCAAGCCTAGAGACTACGGATTTTGATTAGTCTATGTATTAGGCTTATGATTATTCTATATGATCAAGTTTAGTTTTGTATTTGTCTATTTGACTATAGTTGTAGTCATGGCTATTGAATAAGATAATCTTTTGATGTAAGTTCTTCCTCTCAGTATTTGAAAGTGTTAAGAATGGTTAATTAGGTTCATACATATAGCTTGAATGGTATGGCATTATGACACCAAAAGACCATAAAAATGTGTGACGACCCGGAACAGAATCAGTAGTGTAATCGGCTTAATTCACGAGCTTGCGCGTAATCGCAGTTTTTCGTAAATTGATTGAATTGCCGGTTTTGATCACGCCTTAATTATTGTCCGATAATTTGAGTTGAGTCTCTTCTCGAGAGTTGTTGTACGCGTGATTTCGAGTTCGTTGGCGGTTCCGGATTATTATTTCGACGACCGAGGAATATAATATGAATATTTGAAATTTCGGAATATCGTCGAGTTTATCCGTTCGTATTCGAGTCTATCCGAATCGTGTTTGTGAACCGTTGTGGACCGTTGATCGACCCGAACCGAAATTGGAATGATTATCGATTCGATTTGCGAGTTTCGCGATTAGTCGCGATTTTGACGTAATCGGTTAATATGACGGCTTCGTTAGCGACTAAATTATCGGGCAAGAATTTGATTTGGAATTCTTCACGGAAGTTGTAGAGAATTTAATATCGAGCTCGTGGGAACTTCCGGAAGATTTTTCCGAGTTATGAGGAATAAGTTGTGAATATTTTTGGGCGTCGGATATTGTCGTATTTATCTGTTTAGGATTCGATACACGTATGGTATAAATACGGGAGAATATTTGCCGATTTTGGAAACTTTCCATTTTGGGAAATCTGGCATGTTGACCAGTTTGACCCATTCCAGGCCGATTTTTGTTTGCCTTCGTTGAGCTTGATTCCGGCCTCATTTGGCCGTGGTGTCTTCATGAAAGTTGTTGGCCTTGAAATCCTCTTTCTTTTGATAGGTCATTCGTTCAATTTGGTTTCCGGATGAAGAAGTTATGGCTTGTCAAAGTTTGGGAATTTTGGGTGGATTCCGGCGAGATTTTGAGGGCTTCGGGTGGCGGCGTTTCGGCCGAGTTGATGGTGGCTCTTTGAGAGGTTTTGTTAGCCATGAGGAGAGGAAGCTATTAGAAGTGGTCTTGAGGGTTGCCGTGGCCGGAGGAAGGAGATCAGTGTACTTGAAATTTCGGTAAGGGTTTGTGACTTTGAGATGAGTTTTGGACATTTTCCGGTCAAAATTGGCCTTACCTTTGAACTGGAAAGTTGTTGGAAATGTTGAAATCTTCAAATCCATGTGTAGGTTGCATTTTTCTAGGCCGGTAAGATTTTCCGGCGGTCGGCAGCAGCGGCGAAGGTGACGACTTTTCCGGCGACGTGTTTTTCGACGAGTTATATGTCGTTTCGCTCGGAATCGTGCACCGATCGTAGTGGTGAGGTTTATTTTTCGAATTGAGCATTGGAAATTATAGTGAGATTTTGTGGTGTGGTTATCGGATTTTGACGATTTCGTCGATATTGAATTATATGTTTCCGGGAACGGTTGTTTCTCGTGATGTGATTCGAGGTTTCGAGTTATGTTTTGAGCAGTGGATTTTATAATTATCCAGGGGATCGTGATCATTCGTTTTGCAAGGGATTTTCCGCTGGATCACGGGATTAACGCGTATCGCGTTACGCTCATCTGTGAGTGGACAATTTCTTTTCATTGATTAGTCGCGAGTCTTTATTACACGTTTTACGAGCATAAGCATGCATATGAGATTATGATTTATATGAGCATGTGTTATACGATTATACATTTGCGAATACGCATCGATGATTATGCTTATACAATTATGTATTACGTATATGCATTTACATTATGCTTTATACACTTGCATAAAACTATTTATGATTTGGTTTACATAGAGTACAGTCACAGTATATATTGTTGTATCGATACACTTGCATCCCGGCTGATCCCCGAGGATGTTTACCGAGGGAGGCTGTGACCCCTGACCAGAGGCCTTTACCAGGGAGGGGGGCAGACCTCTGACCTGAGGCCTTTCTGGCTTAAATCACGTGTGGGTCTGGGATCCCGTGATTCGGACTGTACTAGCGCGGATGTGTCCATGAGTGACCCCGCGGGATTTTATGATGCATGCTCTGTACGCGTGAGGAGTTAGAGTCTCCCTCGTGTACTATGTCATATTCATTCATTTAGACTCGCATAAGTTTTTATATCATATATTATTCGGCGAAAGACATTTATTTTCGTCCACTCACTCTAACGGTTTATATGTCTTTCCCTGGGTTCTTCATTTTCTTTGCCCAGTTTGCCGTTTGAATTCGGGTGTCGCACGTCGCAGTCGGGGGCTTAATATTTGAGCGATGTTTCTTTTATGGTAGGTTCTTAGTTTGGCCTACTATTTGTATATATATACTAGAAGTCGCTCTGAGCATTCTGATGTTACACTTTTATATGATTTTTCTCCGGATTTCTGTAAAGTATAGTTTTATTTATTACTTTACATTACTGTTATGATATTGAGAAATCCGGATGGGATTGGTGCCCACGGTTTGATTTTTGTGGCATAGGATGAAGTGTATTTTCCGGGTGCAGGTTAATGGCAATTCTGCATTAGTAGCGTTACTCTGCCGAAATTTTTATGGTTTTTGTTGGTTCTTGTTTTCAGAAGGGGTTTGATTCCGGTTTAGGAAACTAAATCGGGGTTGGGTCCTTTCAAAATGAGACAAAAAAAGAAGATGGTTTGATTCTAAAATTTTTTGATCCATCGAGATTTCTTCTCGACCCGTCAAATGTCACACCCTGGAACGGTTTTGGCATATTTTCGACCCTTCAAATTTTTTTCCTAGTTTCCATTCTATCTGTAGAATGCATTCCTCCGGTATACTAAATAGCAGCTTCGACCTGTTGAGAGATTTTATCGACTCGTCAAATGCAAGCTACTGTCTCCAAATGTCATCATTTCGACCCACCAAAAATATTCCTTCCGCCCATCGAACAAGATATCTAAAATTTGATATGGTTTATGTTTTTCTTCGACCCGTCGAAGGTTTTTCTCAACCCATCGAAGGTTAGCCACTGTGACAAATTTCTTAATTTTCTACCCATCAATAAATATCTCCAACCCATCAAAAATGTTTATCGGACAATCAAAATTTATTTTAGGTTTCTTTGACCCGTCGAGTGAATTTCTCAACCTGTCGAAGATGACACCCAAAATTGGTGGTTTAGATGTGTTACACATCGGTTCCCTTATGCCATATCAACACTTTATAAGGGTCACAATCCTTTGAGAAATATTTAAGTCTTTCCTCACTACTAGAAAAATGATTTTAGACATCGCACCATTAACATCGGTTGAAAAAAAATTTGATGTAAAAAAATTTCGAGACATCACCTATTTTTTTACCTATGTAGTTTATTTAGTTTACATCGTTTGTTGTATTGATGTCCAGTGTCTAATTTTTAATTTTTGAAAAGCGCAGAAAAAAAACTGAGTATAAAAATTTGGAAAGGAAGGAAAACTTTATTCATTTCCCCCAACACTGCCTAACCTAGCCCGACTCTCTTCGGTTTCTCTCTTTATTTTCTCGCCTAACCTAGACCGTGCCTCTTGCTGAAACCTCTTCTTCCTCTCTATGCACTGCTTCTATAGAGAAGGTTGCTCCGCCATGAAATCGACGTCACCTTACTCCCATGCCACCGCCCATGTCAATCTTGGCCCACACCGTCTCTCTAAACCAAGACGATCTCAAAAATCTCGTCGTTGACTAGCCATCGAGTATGTTCAATCCGACATGGTCCTCGGCACTGGGTCCACCGCTCCCTTAGTCGTCTCCAAACTCGGCAAGCTCATCTCCTCCGGCCAGCTCACAACATCGAGGCCCTAACCTCAAAATAACCCGAAGACCAAGCCAGATCCATCGACATCCCCTTATCAATCCTCGATGACCATTTGAGACTCGATCTCTCTGTCAATGGTGCCGACGAGGTTGACCTCAACCTCGACCTCGTTAAGGGCAGCGGTTGTGCCCTCCTTTGTGAAAAAATGGTGAGGTGGATTCGGAAAAGTTCGTGGATGTGATGACCAAGTAGAGAGATTGGGTAAATGTGTCTCTCTTTATCTCGCAGGTTGTAATTTGGAATTGTTGTTGTTATTGTGATATATTTTTTTATTGTGATTTTGTTGTTGTTGTTGTTGTACTGAAATTGTTGTTGTTGTTGTACTGAAATTTTGATTTAAATTTTTAATTTTGGGTAAAGTTGATCTGTTTTGATTCATCAGGAAGGAGATTTGGGAATGATATCACTTGGGATTCTGTATTTCTCGTTCACCTTTTTCTCTTTGGTGGCCGGTGGTTAGGAAACTAGGTATTGGCTGTTCATAGCTGTAAATTTGAAGCCGTCTTGGTAGTTACGAATTTGATCTTTGATTAAATTTACATACTTTGTATAGTTTTAAGGTGTTTAAGTTGTTTTAAGGTGTTTAAGATCTTTCATTGTTTGTTCTTGCTCTCTTTTGTTTTATCTTGTCAACAGATTACATGAAGATGATAATTAGACACCAAACTAGCAGTATTTGCAACTTTCTTGGATGCATCATTCACATGAGTTATGTTCTTTGAATGTAGATTTGCAGCTGTTAACCCTTTTCTGTCAAATATGAGCGGACAATTTTCTTACACAATTTAGGTCGGCAACCTGCCCTCAGATATAAGAGAATGGGAGGTTGAAGATCTATTCTACAAGGTAAGCTGTCAACGAATTATTATGTACTGTATTAAAGTTTAGCAATGAATCATAATGCCTTGTATTAACATATCCATGATGATTTTGAAGTGCTGATTAAGTAATCTGGTTATAATACGTGTGCAAGTACCACATTAATTCCATGGTCTTAATAAAAAGTCTATTTTGGCTCAGATTATAGTATGTGTTAGGAACATGTAATGATGCAGAACAATACATAAAAGTTGCTTTAGTACTTGAGACTGAATAGAAATGAGTTCTCACTACAAGAAATTTGCACTTAGACCACGGAAACGTAAAAATTCCATGGTCCAAGTACAACCTGGACGACGGAGAATTCTCCGTTGACCAAGTGTAACTTAGATGACGGAGACAATAATCTTTGTCGTCCAAGTTCCACATGGACCGCGGAGAATTCTCCGTTGTCCAGGCGAGCACTTAGACGACGGAGATTATTGTCTCCGTCGTCCAAGTCCACACTTGGACCGCGGAGAATTCTCCATTGACCAAGTGTGCACCTGGACGATGGAGAAAATAATCTCCGTTTTCCAAGTGCTCGCCTGGACAACGGAGAATTCTCCGCGGTCCAAGTGTGGACTTGGACGATGGAGATTATTTTCTCCGTCGTCCAGGTGCACACTTGGTCAACGGACTGACACGCCGTGGTCCGAGTGACCACTTAGACGACGTACTGACACCTTCGTCGTCTAAGTGAAGCATTATATAAGGTCGATGCCGAACTCTCTTCCTCTCCGCTCACTCGTCGATCGATCTCTCAACTGATCATAATCTCTTCCTGTCTTGATCAGCGCCTCACGCGTGCATGCAATTCAAACGACGACGTCCTAGCTAGCTAGCTACCTAGGTAGCTAGATAGCACTATATATATCGATGTTCGACTCCGACCATCGATTAATTCGCCATATATCGGAGAAGGCCAGGTACGTACGTAGTTAATTTTCTAACACCTTTAAAGTAGGTTTATATATATATATAATTAATTACATGTACGTTTGATTGATTGCATTGTTAATAATTAATTAGTACATCTAATATATAATTAATATATTAAGTTAGGAAATTGATGATATATATATTAATTAGTTAATTATAGACCTGTAGTATGTATATATGTATGGATGTTTTAAAATTTGGTTAATATTTAGTTAAAACGTACATACATGCATGCATGTATGTTAGCTAGACATATTAAAGTAATTGATGTAGAGTACGTATAATTAATAGTTAATTGACTAATATGTAATAATTAATTAATTATAAAATTTTGTAGATATGGACAAGAGTGGGATGAAGTTGCGGAATAGATGTGATGTCCGGTATATGGATGAAATTTGTGAATTTTGCGATAGAACATGGTCAGGGAAAGAAGCGTTTCAGGTGTCCGTGCCAGAAATGTCTTAATTGTCAGTATGTGGAGGTTAATGTTATGGTGCAACACCTGTATGAAAATAGTATGATGTGGAGTTACACTACATGGAGCGAGCATGGTGAAGCAGTAGACATCAGCTCATCAGACTTCAGCTCAGAATACAGTTACTAGGGTGCCTCATCCAGCGACAGTGGTGCCGGCCCCACTGCTTGCAACCCAACTGCATATTTGGTCCATGATGCGTTTCCGATATTTAGTCATGGTGGCCACCAACACCAAGAGGAAGGTTACAGTACCACTCATGAGCATGATGACACATTCCCCGCTGCTAGCTTGGCCACTGACACTAGTGAGATGGATAAGTACAACCGGATGCTACTTGAAGCGCAGATCCCGGTGTTCCCTGGATGTCGAGAGAATGTGTTGCAATATGTGATGGAGCAAATAAAGATAAAAGTGAAGCACAAAATGTCAGTCAGTGCTTTTGATGAAATTCAGGAGCAAATATGTAAGTTGCTTCCTGATGATCACAATCTTCCTAAATCTCATTATAAGGTCAGAAATATCTTGAGCAGCATCGGCCTAAAGTACAGGATAATTGACGCATGTCCGAATGATTGTGTTTTTTTACAAAGAGTATAAAGATTTGGACTATTGTCCCGTATGTGGCCATTGCAGATATGAGTTGAATAGGAAGAGTTCGAAAAAGAGAATTCTTGTGAAAGTTGTTCGATATTTTCCCTTGATTCCCAGATTGCAGCGCCTGTACATGTCTCTACACACAGCAGAGGCGATGCGATGGTACGCAGAAAAGCGAATAGATGATGATGTCC
The DNA here is from genome assembly GCA_946800695.1 of Geum urbanum. NCBI lineage: Eukaryota > Viridiplantae > Streptophyta > Magnoliopsida > Rosales > Rosaceae > Geum > Geum urbanum. The sequence goes on from OX327016.1 coordinate 37,964,668, forward strand.
TGCGACATGTAGCGGATGGGGAAGGTTTCAAACTTTTCGATAGAGAATTTAGAGACTTTGCTGCAGAGGTTAGAAATGTTAAACTCGGACTATCTACAGATGGATTCAATCCTTGGGGTAGTAATAGCTCCGCCGTTAGCACTTGGCCAGTTATTCTAATGTCGTACAACTTGTCTCCGTGGATGTGCATGAACAAGGAATTTAATTTCCTTACTGTACTAATTCCAAATCCTAAATCTCCAGGGAAGTGCTTAGATGTCTACCTCAGACCTTTGATCGACGAGCTGAAACTGTTGTGGCAAAATGGAGTCCCAACTTATGACAAATTCATTGACACGATGTTCACGATGAGGGCTGCCGTAATGTGGACGATCATCGATTTTCCAGCGTATGGGATGTTGGCAGCCTGTAGGACAAAAGGATATAATGGATGTCCTATATGTTTGGACGACGTGAACTCTAGTTGGCACGCTGGGAAGGTGTGTTACTTGGGTCACCGTAGATAGCTTCCTCACGACCACCCGTGGTGACAGGGTGAAGCTCATTTCGACAGGACGGTAGAGAACGATCATCAACCCCGTAGTTGGTCGGGCGAAGAGATTTTAGAGAGGTTGAGGTATTTCGACTTTTGTGTGTTGACCAATGATGCGGATGTAAAGAAATGCAATCCAATTCCTCCATATGATCTCCGATATTGGCATCACAAGAGTATATTCTTTGAACTCCTTTACTGGTCGAAGTTGAAGCTGAGGAACAACTTGGACGCGATGCACATAGAAAAGAATGTGTGCGACAGCGTGGTGGGAACAATTCTCGATATTAAGTTTAAGAATAAAGATACTCCCAAAGCGCGCAAAGATCTGGAATCAATGAATCTACGTCGTCCCTTGTGGTTGAGGAGGGATCGAAAATGAGTGTACAATAAGATGCCAGCTGCACCTTATACAGTGAAGCTGACACTTAGACGTTCTGTATTTCACTGGTTTAAGGGCGTTCGTTATCTAGCTACGTATGCAGCTACTATAATTGGAGCAGTGGACGAGGTGCAACACAAGTTTGTTGGTCTGAAGACACATGACTATCACGTTATGCTGCAACGTCTGATTCCAGTGGTAATTCGACCATATTTGCCTCGTGAAGTCGTACAACCAATAGTGGCATTGTGCAGATGGTGGCAGAGGTTATGCGCTAGAGAATCAAAGAAGTCAGATATGATGGAACTGCAACAACAAATTATGCACATCATTTGCAAACTAGAGAGGATTTTTTCCCCTGCTTTCTTTGACATCATGATTCACCTAATGATTCACCTGCCCGAACAGGTGCTCATTTCTGGTCCGGTCCAGTACACTTGGATATATCCTCAAGAAAGGTATGTACAATTTCTTAATTATACTGGTTTTTCGATTCATAATTTGTTCCATTAGGGATTACTAGCTATATGTACTTATTCTTATTGTACAATGTATTAATTGTACGTTTGATTTTGTAGATAGCTTGGACAGTATAAATGATTCGTCAAAAACAGGTCAGCCCCAGATGGCTCCATAGCTGAGACATACCTAATGCATGAGTGTGTTACTTACTGCAACAGGTACCTGAAAGATCCACCACCTCCCATTGCGTCCGATCCCAGTGCCCGCATCAATCTTTCTGTCATCACAAATGTCGTACGACCGTTTAGAGGAGTATTAAAGGAATCGTTAACACGAGAAGAACTTATTGATGCACATTTGGTAGTATTGCGAGACTGTGACAAAATTGAGCCGTACATGATGTCATACAGGGAGAGGCTTCAGGCGTTAAATCCGGACAAGAGTTCGGCGTGGATTGAGAAAATGGTTAAGAAGAACTTCCCTGATTATTTCTTCCAATGGGTACGTACGTACGTACGTATGTCTCGATATTTAATAATTTATATACATATCGATCATGTTTGTAGAAAGTAAACCCTTAAATTTTCCCATTTTCGCAGATGATTGATCTACAAAAATCCGAAAACCATGGGGGATGGTGGTCCTGGCCAAAGCACTTGCTAGCAGGGAAGCTGATTAAACACTATATTTATCCCGGATGTTTTGTGAACAGTGTAAAGTTCCATTCATTGGTCTGGGATGAAGGAAGAAGAACATAAAACAGGGGGGTAGCGGTTGGGAAAGACAATGATCTATATTACGGGGCTATTGTATATGTCGTTCAGCTATGTTACGGGAATGATGTCAACATTTTCCTATTCAAGTGCAGATGGTTCAAGTGTACAAAGGAAGACCTGAGACTTTTATCAGTCGATACAAACTCAAGCTGGTATGAGGATGAGCCTTTCGCTCTCGCCACCTTAGTTAGGCATGTGTTCTATCTCGACGATCCGAAAGCTGGTGAAGGGTGGAAAATAGTGAACCATATCGCTCATCGAGGAATATGGAATACGGAGGCAATTGAAGGGACACCGGCGACTGAAGATGCTGTTGAATATTTTTGTCATCCGCTCCGATCTAATGGACCTGGTTCAAGATGGTGAACGATTACCCATGCCTGATGGTTTTACAAATCTAACTGAAGATGAGATTATTGATGCAATTAATGAGGTAGATGAAGAAGACGTGCAGGATGAGGACGAGGACGAGGACTAAGGTTATTTGTCGGACGATGTTGAGTATGATGAGGAGGACGAACAATCGGATAACGAGGATGAGGATGATGAAAATTATGACGAAGAGTACAATATAACGACGAGGGATATTAATTGGTAATTAATTATTGTAATATACGATGCATCATCCATCAATAATTAATATAAATATTATAAGGAGGAGTACGTACGTACGTATGTACAACTATTAATTTTGTACTTAATTAATTACACGCGTGCATGCTCGGATCGGATCGACCGATGTACGTAAATTATAATTAATTAATTGATCCGGATCGGATCGGATCGGATCGATGATTTTTTCGATTGAATTGAATCAGAAGAATTGAAGGGACACACTGTCGTCCAAGTGAAGCACAACCCTAAACCCTAAACAGTTAGGCCCTAACCTCTAAATTCAGGGTTTTTAACTTGGACGACGGAGATGATGGTTTCCGTCGTCCAAGTACGCACATGGACGACGGAAACTCCATTCTCCGTCGTCCAAGTACTCAATTGGACGACGGAGACGCTCATTTGCGTCGTCCAAGTTCAGATTTCGTAATTTTATCTAAGACAACGACCATCTAGACCATATCCCAATGCATATTCTTTTCATCAAGACTATAGACTAAACAATTCTTGGTGTGTGAGCTTCGACGGTTCCAAAATAGGAGTTACGAAATGTCTTGTATCCACGTTTTCGGTTTGTCAAAATGTCGGTTTTGCGGTTGACTGTGCCGATGAAACCTTTCACGAACTTATTATTTTCTGAAAATTATTTTAATTATATATTATCTTACGGAGATAATTTTAACAATTTTTTTTACATAAATTTAACTTGGACCACGGAGATTGACCATCTCCGTCGTCCAGTGACCACTTAGACGATGGAGATGGCCTTTTTCCGTCGACCAGGTGACCACCTGGACGACGGAGATTGTCTTCTATCTCCGTCGTCCAAGTTCAAATATTATGGCGGTTGATTGTACCGCGTTAATTTTGGGCACCGTTTCAAATTTTGACTTAGACGACGGAGAATCTATTCTCCGTCGTCTAAGTCAACATCTGAAACGGTGCCTAAAATTAACGCGGTTGAAACCGTCCCGCCGATTAATTGGATGCTATTTCAAAAATTTGAAACGGTTGACTTAGACGACAGAAACACCATTTTCCGTCGTCTAAGTGAAAGCCTATATATAGCCCTTGCTCATTCTCTCTTTTCCTCATCCCATCTCATTTCTCCTCCTCTCCTCTCCTCTCCTCTCCTCTCCTCTCACTCTCTCTCAACAGCTCCAGCCTCCCGCCTCCGGCGACAAAAATTCCGGCGTTTCCCTCTCTCCGACGACTCTCCACTCCGGCGACTTTTCGGCGACTTTCTCGGCGGCTCATCTTTTAGGTAATAATTATATTTTTAACATCATTATTATTAAACTAATTAATTAATTTGTAATTTGGTTAATTAATTAGTAATATATTAGTAATAGTAATTATTAGTAAATGAATAATTATTAGTAATAATATATTAGTAATCATTATTATTGGTAATGATAATTAATTATTTACAATAATTATTATTAGTAAATGAATATTTATTAGTAAAAATTAATTATTAGTAATAATTATTATTGGTAATAATAATTATTTATATTGGTAAATGAATAATTATTATTGTAATTAAATATTGTTTTAATTAATATTATATATAATTGGTGATTATTATTGCATAAATATGGTAAATTGGTGAATTATATATTAAAAATAATTAATTGATAATTATGGGAATTTTGTAGTAAATTGGTAGTTTTTGATTTAAATTTAGTACATAATTAAGTTTGGTTTATTAAGTCGCACTCTTTGGAATAGATGGCGCCTCATTTCCTAGCTTATCACCTTAACCCCTCATGATGTGTAGATTTCATCACCGCACACCATAACCTAAGTGAAGTTATGGACACGAGATTGAGTGCGGAGTTTGAAAAGGACTTGAGGGAGTGTAAAATTTCGAAAGATTGGCTGAATGTCGGAGATGGTGTCTAGAAATGGGTTATGACTGGTGATAGGTTTTGGATCTAAGAAAGACGACACCAATAGAGTATATACCATTGATTTGGTTAGCCTCGGGGTGTTTTGTCGAAATTAGTCCTGCCTCTTGCGTTATCTCTAACCCTAAATGGCCATGTTTTTCGATTGAACCAAAGCTGATTAATTGAAAGTTTACACTTTATCGCGCGGGTCGCACGTTCATTGAATGACCCAAACACCAAGCTAATATACTCTATTTAAATCTTAGGCGCACTCAATATTAAGGTGTAATTATCGTAAAATTTTTTATATAATTATATGGTAATCAGGTATTTTAACAACTCCAAGGTTTAAATGGCTCCGTCGGGAAAGAAAAAGGCCCAACAGGAGACCGAAGATGCTATGCTCCGACGCTTGGCGGAGCAAGTCGGTTGGGATTTACAGGAGGGCAACGACGCGCTCTCTCCGAACTCTTCAGCTGGTCCGTCGACAGCGCCCACTGGGGAAATTTCCGCTGCCCCAGATATCCCGACCGGTGATGATGACGACGCCCATTCCTGTCAGACGCCCGGTTCGGCAGAAAGTACTCAGGCATCGTCAACCTCGTACTCCTCTGGATCTATCCTTTATAGTGCCCGACGCAAGCTCAGGAGGGCCCCGACTGACCCGGAACCCAAAAGGACTCTCGGTCTCGTCAAAGACAGAAAATCCGAGAAAACTTTCAAGGCGACCGGGAAAAAGATCGAGTTGCCGTACGACGAATTCACTGGTGGCCCTCCCATAGCTCAGCTAACTAGTCTCTCAGCGCATAACATAGGGTCAATCCTTCGTAGCCGGATTCGTATGACTGCCCCTACTTGGAAGGAGTTGCCGGATGAAGAGAAGGTGAAACTGTTTAAAGAACTTTCGGTACGTAATACATACAATTTTTAATTTATTTTCTAATAACCAATAAAAATTGTAATTTCATAATATATACGATTATAATTTTCTATTTATTTCTAATAAGAACAATATGAGGTGGATCCCACACCGGCGATGCTTAGGCATATCAAACCAAACCGCCAACTCCATCTACCGTGATTGGAAGTACAAGCTCATGTGTACTTCGACAATATCGGCCCCGTGCCTACCCCCGTAGAGCTGCGTGGGGATAGGCAAGATGAGTGGCAGTGGTTGTGTAACCACTTCCAAGATGAAGAATATAAGGTGTTTACTTTTTTATTTAAATTAAGAGAATTGAATTATTTTTATTTTAGTTACTCATTATTTTTTTAATGATTTATGTTGTCCAACAGAAATTCTCCGAAATCAACAAGACTAATCGGGGGAAGAAGGACAAACATCATACCTCCGGCACCAAGCAAGTGATTCAAATAGCCAAGGAGCACAGGGATAAGGGCTCCAAACACCCTTATCTTGATGCTATAGCATAAGCGCGTACGTGACGCCTGGGCTCGAGAATGAAGCGAGTCAATACGATATAAGTGATATATATATGTGTTTTTAATTAGCGTAGTTATTATTTAATTATAATTATTTTATTATTATTATTTTTTAGGCAAGGTTGGCAGAACGGGCGCAGGAGGAATTGGTCAACACTCAGCTTGCACACCCGGATTTGCCGCCCGAAGATCTGCCTCCTCTATTGATGGAGAGCCAAATTGCAATCGCTGATGAGGTATACGGTCGTAGAGCTGGAAGGGAGGTTAGGGGGATGAGACCTAAGGTGATTCGAGATTTTTCGACCTCCGACTCATCATTTACGGGAGGTTCGGCGAGGAAAAGTACTCAAGCTGCTGCCGTCCAAGCAGCCTTTGAAAAGGCTTGACTCGCACGGGAGGAAAATTAATCTATGCGTCAAAGGCTTGATCAGCAAGAAGCGCAGATAGCCCAACTCGTCGCCCTCATGGAAAATCAGGCTCGACGACAGTGTCAACCTCCTCCGAACCCATACCCCGACGACGACGACCCGGCTGGAGGCGGGGGACTCGGCGGCGCATCTGCTCCTCCAGTATTTTAGTAGTTTATTTGTGTAGTTTATTATATCATTTTTTTTCGATTCCGAACGATATTTAATTTCATGTATGTACAAATTAATTTTTATTATATAAGTAATTAATTAACAATTTATTTAATTAATTTTAACATATTTAATTATTTAAATGAGATTGGAGTATTTAAATTAAATTACTAATATTTTACTACAAATTAAAATTTAATTTTAAAAAATTAAATAATCACTTAGACCACGGAGAATTGATTTCCATGGTCCAAGTGAGAACTTAGACTGCGGAGTTTTTGAGCTTTCTCCGCAGTCTAAATTTTCACTTGGACCACATAAATCAATTTTCCGTGGTCTAATTGAGAACTTAGACCGCGGAGAAAGATCAAATACTCCGGGTTCCAAGTAAGAATTTAGACCGCGGAATTCACCGTCTTCGTCGTCCAAGTGCTTGGACGACAGCACTTGGAGTACGAAACTTGGAGCACGGAGATTCCATCGTCTAAGTACTTAGACGACGGAAAAACGCATCTAGACGACGGAAACGCTCCGTGGTCTAGGTGCGTTTTTCTTGTAGTGTCTCTTGATTTTGTTTGTCCATTATCTAAAATATATTTTATTGTGCAGTATGGCCATATATTGGATATTAGATATATCTATTACTGCTCTTTTTTTCTTTCTGAAAGGATATCTGTCACTATTTTTATTGTTTTATTTTGTGTTGTTTATGAATCACATGGAGCATTACCGCGGGATATTCAAAAATTTGTTTCCACTTGCAACACCTCTCACTATGAGTATCCACTGGAATCCCTTATGCCTATTGGATTTGTATTATATTCAGATGTTTTGTTGCGGATCTAGTAGTAGATATATATGTATACAGTACTGTCTCAAAACAAAAATTATGAACTAGATTATCCGTGCTTCTATAGCTTGTTGCTTGGTTGTGATTAATTGAGATAACAGAACTTTGATGTATAGCTGTTTATATGTAATCATAATTTCTCAGTGTGAAAGGACTGCTGGTTTGAAGATATGGAAGATGAAGGATGCTACTGTAAGACCTCTCAGCAATATGTAGTTTTAAATTTATTTATTTTATATAGAATCTTAGTATTATTGAAGTATACATGGAAAATGGAGTTACGTGTGCGGTTAAACTTTCATTATCAAAATTGAAAATGGGGTATTGTTTCATTATTACTCTATTTCCTTAATCTAATTAGGCACTGGTGTTTCAACAGGATTGTGAGAACTTATTTTCAAGTAAGGGTTGGGACTTGGGGTGGTGGTGTTACTGGCATAAGAGAATACATAGTTGAAGGGAAATCATTGAGCTGCAATAGCAAGGTCAAGTACATAGTGAATCAAGATGGATATTTGTCAGAGAATCAAGATAGGTATATTTCAACTTCTAAGGTTTATGTTACGTCCTAGCTTAGCTAGTCTTAGACTCTTAGTTTAGCTACTTAATGATATGTAATGTCGATTTCACATTTTTGATTGTATTAATACATTTTTTGCCTTATATTAGATTGAAATAAAAGCCGAATTCATGGCATGATTGTGGCTTTGATATGTATGTCATGGATATCATATTGCAATAAAAGAACTTGTGTGTAAGATAGATATGAGAATCGTTGTAAGATAAGAATTGGATATCAAACAATAACAACAAAACTGATGTCTCATAAGATGTTTAACATCAAGTAGAAAACCAAAAATTTGATGTCACATAAGATATTTAACATCGCTACATTATAATAAAGCAATGTCTTCTTCAACTTTAGACATCTGTTGTCAACTGATGGCTTAATGTTTCGATCTTTTACATCACCCACTAAGACATCGGTTCAGATTTTTTTTTTACATCGGTTGTGGACTGATGTCTAAGAGCATTTTTCTAGTAGTGCTTTAAAGTGTTCGCCATGTCTTGAGATTAAAGACTAGTTACTTCATATTATTTTGTAAATGTTTGAAGGTGAGATTGAATGTCTAGCAGATAGTGGTACTCATATTATACTGTGGAATAAACAATTGTTTATGGATCTTATGCCATACACTTCATTAGTGACAACCGTGATTGGTTTTGTGCCATTTATACAAGGGCGTGGTTCAGCACAATTTTTGCTACCACATGGAAAACAAATTTATATCACTAATGCATTGTACGTGCTAAAGATTAATCGAACATTGCTAAGTTTTAAGAATATTAGAGCAAACAGTTTACACTTGAAAACTCACTGTGAGGATGGTAAAGAATTTGTTTCTACCAGAATCCATAGTGGGTTCCGCTAGAAGAGCGAGAAATATTGGGGTAGGATCGCTCCTGAGCGCTCGGGCTAGTGGCCTCTCGCACTCTGCTTAACTACAAGACAAAAGATTGGCGTCAAGAAGTTGAGACGGTATTAGTCTGCCTTCAACGCTTTGATGCTTAAGCCAGACGGTGTGATGACAGTAAGCGTTTAGTGAATAGTGAAAAATAGATTTGTTACATTTGTCTTGTCATAAATTCATTCCTTATATAAGTAGTTGAGGGTGGTCCTTGATGTGGGACTAATGTGAGCATTCCATTTTGGTGTAAAGGAGGGCAAATTGGTCCTTTGGTGGGTCATGTCCCACATCGGCTGATTGACGCGCGCAGCATGCTGTGGTCCCAAGCGTGTGTGGTGCACTTCCCGAGTGATATTTCTCCTTTGTACCTTTATAGCTTTCTTTGACAATTAATTTTGGGTACTAAGTATGGTATGTTTTTATGGGTTAATGCATGGCGTACTAACATAATTCTTATACATAACTTCAGAAGAGTGCGGTAGAAAGCATACCTTGGAGAAGTTAGGGGCAATTCGTAGTAGATTATATCTTACTACGGTTCGGATCATTGAATCCAATGTAGTCACTCTCACCATTGTGTGTGACTCGGCCTCATATCAGCTTTGACACACATATTAGAACATCCTGGTCGGGATATAATGATCAAAATCTTGAAAAATTCTCATGATCATCTATTTTTAAGAGTAAAGAAGCATGTGAAAATACCTATCGGTTCTAATGGGATAGATGAGATTAACATTGTTACTCTGGTCTCGGCCTTTAAGCCGACTACAACATCTAGTGTTGGTCTACAAGAATCCTTTGTGGAAATTTCTGATGCTTATTACTCATTTTGAAAAGTTGTTCATTAGCGAAGTTACAGGCTAGGTCTTCCTTTGCGATTGGTAATACTGAAAATATTTCATTCTTACAAAGAATCTATGGAGATATTTTTGAACATATCAAACCAGAATGCATACCATTTAAAATATTTTATGATTTTGGAAGATGCATCAACGTGATGGTCACACTTTGCTTTGATATCCACAATGAATGTTACATTTGCAAAACTCTAGCACAGATTATTAAGCTTCAGGCTCACCACTCGGACAATCTAATCAGGTTTATTAGATTGGATAATGCAGAAGAATTTACATCAAAGACTTTTGATAACTACTGTATGTCAATTGGGAATGAAGTTGAACATCTCATCCCTCAGGTTTATTCACCATTCGATTTAGCAGAGGCATAAATTAGGCGGTTACAGCTTGTGGCCAGAGTAATGGTTATGCATACTAATTTGCCAGTATCTGCTTGAAAATATGCAGTATTACATGCAGCAATGCTTCTTCGCTTGAGACATGTAGCATGCCAACCATTCAGTGTGTACCAGTTGGTAACTGGATACAAGCTTAATATTTCACATCTATGCATCTTTGGTTGTGCAGTGTATGTGCTAATTATGCCTCCACAACACAGTAAAATGGGTTCTCAATGTTGATTAAACATATATGTTGGTTATGAATCTCCAACTATTATCTCTTACTTAGAACCTTCGATATGAGATCTCTTTACTACAAGATTTGTAGATTGACACTTTGAAGAAACATAATTCCCGACGTTAGGGGGAGATAGAAATGCCTCCAGTCCGGTTGAACATTAGGAATTGACGTGAAATACTCCTCCCACTATGTTACAAGAAGATCCACGTACATCTCAAAGTGAGATTGAAGTGCGACGTATTCTTGATATTCAGAAGGTAGAAGACTCGATGCCTGACTACTTTACCGATATTGCCAAAGTCACGAAATTAGACATTCATGTTGCAAATATTCCTGCAAGGTTGGAAGTCCATAAAGGGCGTTATAATGCAACTCCAGGGCAGAGTAATGTGCCTCTTGTCCATGTGGATGGAGTAGCATCGGCATTGGCTCCCACTAGGAAGAGAGGGAGATAAAGAAAATCCATAAATGAGCTGCCGACGAAAAAGGCAGGTTATCTAGACACAAATTGATCATTTCATCATCAACGTTGTGAATCCCACATGTGAGATTGTTTCTTACTACAGTTATATCCTAGAATTATAAATGACATCTCTAGGGGACAGTTCAGATCCATATGTGATGTCAGAAAATGGTGAAATTTCACTAACTAACAATGATGCGTGCATTGTTAAGGATAGATCATCCAAGATAGTTGATGATGCTTTTGCTTATTTCATCACTCAGGAGATCATTGGCGACGATTAAGTGGAACTTCCCTCGATTTTTAAATGCTAACGGAGAGCAGATTTGCCGAAATGGAAAGAGAAAATGTAGGTTGAACTAGACACCTTGAAGAAAATGCATGTTTTTAGTCCAGTGGTGCTATGCCCACCGAATGTGAAGCTGGTAGGACATAAATGGGTATTTTTTTGAAAGCGTAATGAGAAGAATGAAGTCATGCGGTATAAATTTAGACTTGTGGCACAATGATTCTCTCAATGTTCTGGCATTGATTATAAGGAGACATACTCTCCGGTCATGGACATCATTACTTTTCGCTACCTTGTCAGTTTGGTAGTGTCCGAAAAATTAAACATCCAGCTATTGGATGTGGTGACGGCATATCTCTATGGAAACCTTGATTCAGAGATATACATGAAAGTGTCGGAAGGCGTGGTCATACCCAACTCAAGTAACTCTACACCATGGAGCTTTTATGTGATTAGCTTGAAGCATTCACCATATAGATTGAAACAATCTGGTAGAATTTGGTACACACGTCTAAGTGACTACTTGATTGGGAAGAGATATAAGAACGATGATTTATGTCGTTGTGTGTTCATTAAGAGAACAAGTTCAGGATTTGACATAGTAGCGATCTATGTTGATGATATGAATATTATTGGGTCTCGTAATGAAATCAATGAGATGGTTGGCTACTTAAAATCCGAGTTTGAGATGAAAGATCTTGGTAGGACTCGATTTTGTCTTGGTTTAGAGCTAGAGCATCGAGTTGGTGGAATTCTTATTTACCAGTCTGCTTATGTCCAAAAGATGCTCAGACAATTTAACATGAACAAAACACACATTCTTAGCACATCAATGATTGTTCGCATTCTGGACCCCAATAAGAATCTGTACCGTTCAAAATATAATGATGAGGAACTTTTGGGAGCTGAGGTACCATACCTTAGTGTTATTGGAGCATTCACTAGACCAGATATTGCATTCTCAATGAACTTGTTAGCTCAGTTTAGATATGCGCCAACGTAACGTGATTGGACTGGTGTAAAGCACAACTTTAGGTACTTGAAGGTGGGTTCAATAGACTTTGGCTTGTTCTTTCCCTACAAAGAATATAGATAGAAACTTGAAATTCCTGAAAAATGGATGGTTGAATCGCAGCATTTAGATTCTGGGATTTTCGACTTGTCGAGTGGATCTCTCGTCCTGTCGAATGGTACACCCTGGATCGATCAAAGCATGTCACTCGGCTCGTCGGGTGAATTCTTTGACCTGTCGAAAGAAGCTTCGGCTGCAAGCATTATACTTCCATTCAATGTGGTCCCCTACTCAGAGACATCTTGTGATATCTTGGTTGGTTTTGCTAATGCTGGATATCTCTCTGACTCATATAAAGGACGTTCCCAAATAGGTTATGTATTCACCATGAGGAACACAGCGATTTATTGGAGATCAAAAAAGAAGACCCTTGTTGCTACTTCCTCGAATCATTATGAGATCATTGATTTACATGAAGCGGTTAAAGAGTGTGTCTAGCTTAGGTCAATCATACACCACATTCGAGGATCTAGTGGATTACTTTCCACTACGATAGCACCAACTTGTATCTTTGAGGATAATGTGGCTTGCATTGAACAAATGAAGTTGGGATACATCAAGGGTGATCACACGAAACACATTCAGCAACAACAACTATTGAACATTCATATGAATCAGGTTTGTTTGGCAGATAATGTTGCATATTTGTTTACCAAGTCATTGCCCAAATCTATATTTGCAAAGCATGTGAGACGCATTGAAATGCGAAAATTGTCTGAACTCTAAGATTGAGTTACTGATTAAGGGAAGTTTATTTCGTAGGCATTAGGGGGAGTCTACATCACATGTGGTCGCTTATGTAGTTGATGCGTTGTACTTTTTTTTTTCCTTAGACCAAACATTTGTTTTTACCCAAGAGGTTTTTCTATTTGTTTGGCAAAGTTTTCAATAAAGTAACATGTTATGCATCATCCATTAGGATAACGACACAAAGGAGAGTGTTTTAGGAAATTATATTCCTGTTATCCCGGTGTGTGTCTTGTCCTATTTAACATAAAAATATATATTCTCTTAATCTTTGATTTATATGGATATTGATTATGACATATTGTATCTATATATCAATGATTAAAGTTTAATTTTAGATATATTTCTTGCGTATCGATCGATATTTTCTCCTTCAACAATGTGTATATTTTTTTTATCTTTCTTTTGAGATTGTCGATAATTTAGTTATAATATGTGATCAATACACTACCGGAAGAATTACTATGACCGACGACTTGGTGTCGTCGGTCTGTTGCCGTTTATCGTCGGTCATACCTATATCCGACGACACATCGTCGGATATAGTATCGTCGGTAATAAACCGTCGGTAATACTATATCCGACGATGATTTAGGGTTATCGTTGGAAAATAGAAACACTAAATCCGACGATATCTTATCGTCAGTCATAGTTTAAACTATATCCGACGATGTCATCGTCGGATATAGTTTTCTCCATGGTCAAAATGGTTGACTGTGGAGAAAACTATAACCGACGATGTTGACACATATCGTCGGTTATAGTTAAAAATATTTAATTTTTTTTTGCAGGTTTTGGGTTTTATCCAAAAACCTGCATTAACAAAAAATCACGCTATCTATATATTGTTCAAATTGAAAATCAACAACCATTGAAACTATAGTACGTAGTAAATAAATAAATAATAAAAACCGAAATCGTTCAAATCTGTATACATATGCGTAGTAAATAATGAAAATAAAAATTAAACCGACAATTGTTCAAATGTAGGGGGGTCCTGGTCCTAAGTCTATATGGTCAAACGGATTGGAGAAAGTTGGTTGGTCCTGGTCCTGGTCTAGCTGAGGCTGAGGCTGCGGCTGAGGCTGAGGCTGAGGCTGTGGCTGTGGCGCACCGAAAATGGGCGGGGGAGCTATCTGGATTCCAGATGCTTGCAACCGTGCATAACAATGCTACATCCATGTCCCCATTTGCTGCTGCTGTTCGGCCAACCGATTCTGCTCTGCAGCTTGCGCTTGCTCCATCTCCTCCATCCGACGCCGTTGAGCTTCCATCTCAATTGATTGCCTATGAAGCTGGTCGTGTAGCTCATTAGTCCTCGAAGATGATGATGATCCCGATCCGCGAGAGAATTCAGGGGTATGCTTCAGCAGCCCTTGACCCCATTTTCCGGAACCCCTGCAGTAGAATGTGTTCTTCCCTGGAGGGATCGCAGTTGACATAATCCTGGCCCTGACGATCGGATCAGATCGATCAATCTGATCAATCGGGAGTTCCGCATCGGGGGTGTTGGGATAGAGCTCTCTCGCCACTTGAGTCAACACCTCCGGAATCGCCTCCTGAATTCTCGCCTAATTGACAAAGAACAATAAAATATTAATTAAAAAAATCACCATCTAAATAAATAAGAAATAAGTTTATTTTGTTATAAGGACACTTACAGCATATTCGGGGGACTGCGGATACGCGTGCTGCATCGTATAGACAAGGGGATCCTCTTCTGGGTGGTTGGCCGCCTCCTCGATCCAACCCGAGTATGATCTGGTACCGGCATGATGATTTTTGGTGTTTTTGGCCCGGTTCCTTGTGTTGACTTCAGAAAGAGCATGCGCGATTAATTAAACATAAAAAAAACACTCATTAGCCAAATAATTTAAGGGAAGTACGATAAAACAAAAATTAAATCGATTGAAGGTTGCGTACCTTCAATTTCGGGTTATTGAAGTGAACCACAAGCCATCGCCACTCGTACTCCCTATAACGAAACTCGCTAGGGGTACCCTCACGATCGTCCCCGTACTTTTTCCAATGCTTCTTCAGCTCGGCCTTCCACTTCTTATACCTATATATACCCATAAAATCAAGCGTTAGTAACTAACAACATTGTATGAACATAATCAAAAGAAACGAAAAAATTGAAACAAATGGCCGTCTGCAAACCTGCTCCCATGCACTTCATCCGCCCACGTGGGTCTAATGTCTGCATCCACACGGAACCACCTCTGCAATGCATGTATATATATATATATCAATAATATTAAAAACTTATTTAGATAATTTACATAATGAATATACAATTTAACTCACCAACAACGCATTATGCAGCTAATTTTTGACGGATTGCGGCACTGAATTCGAATCTGGCCACAACATTGGGACTTTATCCCGTATGAGGCTGCCCGCCATCCCCGCGTACTTTCGAGTGACCTTTCCCTCGATCACCTGCCCTCTATTCCCGGTCGGAATCATAAGTTGGCCACCACCGCTAGCCTGAATGGCATCGTCCAGTAACTTGCCGACGACGGGGCCTCTGGTTCTCTTCTGTTTGGCACCGGGCACGATCTCACCTATCACATATATATGTAGACGATTTTTTAAAAATCAACACCTAATTGAATTTAAATATTAGGGAGTAAAAAGATATCACTAATTAATATTTACCTGATTCGTCGGTGCGTTGTACCGGAATCCTCGCACTCCAGAGAGGTGCCGGGAAGGGTATATACGCATATGCCTGCTCCGGGGTAATGAACCCTAGCTGTCCCGGAATAGGCATCCCGTCGGAATCGACGTGAGGTATCGTCGAGATTTCCAACGGTAAGAATAATATAGGCGGCGGGCATAGTCGCATCCTCGCCGAGGACTGAGTGGATCCACCAGCCTCCTCGGAAGAATGAGGAGCTGTCTGGTGGATGACGGGGGAACGGTCCTCGCGATGAATGTCCGGCATTCGGACCGAGGATTGAGTCAACTAGCACATGCATATTCCAATATATATCAATAATCCAATATATATTCCAATATATAAATATTCCACAAAAATCAACAATAATTCCATAAAATCCAATACATATATAATCCAATAATTTAACTATATATATATCAATAATTCCAATAATCCAAATTCAACAATAATTCCAAATCCAATTAACAAAAAACTTAATCAAATTTAACCAAAAATTCCAAATCCAAATTCCAATATATATATATATAAATAATCCGACGCCAAATCCAAATTTAACCTAAAATTCCAATATATTCCAATATATATCAATACATGCATAAAATTCCAAAAAAATCGAAATTTAACCTAAAATAACATACATATTATTTATTGGAATTCAATCTAAATTTAACCTAAAATAGCATACATTTAACCGAAATTTAACCTAAATTTAACCTAAAATTCAAAATTATTCTAATATATATCAATACATGCATAAAATTAACAAATTCCACAACTATATCAATACATGCATCCACATTATCGATCAACACATTCCACAACGTAAAATCTAACCTAAATTACAAAAATTCGAAAATTTGAATTTAGGGATTTCAAACCTGATTTTTCACTAATTGACGAGGGATTTGGCTTGAGGATCGATGGAATACCACTTGAGCTTCGATTGCTTGCTTGTAGCACGAAGGAAACGGAGAAAATCGATCAGAGGCGTTGGAGCAGTTTGGGGCAGTTTCGTTTCTGCCCAAAACGTACCCAGATCGGGATATAAAACAGAACTATAACCGACGAGATAAGTAAACTCGTCGGATATAGTTGAACCGAAACTATATCCGACGAGATTTCATATGCATATCGTCGGATATAGTTTCGGTTCAACTATATCCGACGAGATTTTCATATGCATGTCGTCGGATATAGTTCTTCTATTTATTTTTCATTTATGCCGGTGTACGTTATTAAATATGTAGTGTATTAATATATATATTTATTAATAGGTAATACGAAATTATTAATAGTTAATACCAAATTATTAAATTATTATTTAATAATACGATATAATTATTAATCGATCGGTACGGTTGTGTATTTTTTTTCAATTGATCTCTCGAGCTCTCTCATTTATGATGGGGCCGGATATAGCAATTTCATCGATCGACACAATGGGCAGTCGAGAATCTGAATAAAATTCATTTTACATTGCACGTTCTAATTAGTCAAAATAACATACATATATATACACTAATTAAGGCGCATAATCAGAATCATCGCTTGAGTCTGACTCTGTTTCCGAGTTAATTTCAGGTAACATGTGTATGTCTTCGTCACTTGGGTCTTCATTGTCTTCATTTTGATTAACATCAAGAAGATTCGGTTGATGTGTTCGTACCACACTGCCCTGTCTCACATTATTAAGGCGAATTGTTGAGGTTTCAGGAATACCAGTTGCGTTCGGCTCTTGGTATGCACTGACTTCTTCATTATCCGAGGTCACACCAAGGGTTGAGGCACTGTATATGTTTCATGGAAGAACATGGTTAACCACTTTCCACGCGCCTTTATGCACAAGATCATCAAGATAGAACAATTTTTTCACCGCCGTTGCCAACACAAACGGATCATCTTCATACCAGCTTGTGGCAGTATTCACCGAAAAAATCCCGTATTGATCGGTCCTTATGTTCTGAGGGTCGGTATCAAACCATCTACACTTAAACAAGTGCACGGTCATGCCTTCCCCATATATTAATTCGACAACTGAATGGAGAACACCGTAATAGTCAACTCCATTCTGCCCACCATGCACCATTACCCCAGAATTCTGTGTTTTTCGTCTGACATCTCTATGTTCACAAATAAATAGCACACCATTTACCTTACACATAGGATAAACTCTGGAAGTTACCGGTTTCTGCGCCAAGAGCCTCAATTCGTGTGACCACTGAGGGATACCATCATCTTGTACATGATTCATCTGAAAATAATCATTTATTAACTTAACTATAAATAGGATGCGAGACATGCACTTAACATCGATCATATACAGGTCAATTTAAGTATCAACTTACCCAGTTGCCAAAATAGTTTGCGAACGTCTTGTTGTGGTACTCAACATCACCGGAAATAGCAGGGCAGTAAAGGTGCAAATTTTTCCAATATTGAACTTCTGGACAGTTAATCAATACCGACCAATGGGCAATGACTAGCTCATAAGGTTCCAACTTGTACGAGTTGGGCAACTTTCCAGAAACTTTAACATCATCGGAGATGATCGAAAGGTTGAACTGCCCTCCATCTACTCACATATGTTGTGGAGGGTCCTCCAACGCTCCCAAATACAACTTGGTGTACGTTACGCACTCATGCGCAATATATGCTTCAGCGATACACCCTTCGGGGGTAGATTTGTTCATCACATAGTCTTTGTAGTCCCCTAATTGTCTGTAAAATGGTAATTACAGATCGAGCATGTTAATTATGCTTATTGCAACAATAAGTTAATAAATAATATTAAAGATCGACATATATATAGCCAGATTCAGAAATGCATTACGTACATTTCCATAGGATACATCCATGTGTAGTGAACTGGACCAGTAAGCAACAATTGTTCAGGAAGATGGAGCATCAGGTGAGGCATGATGTCGAAAAAGTTTGGAGGAAATATCCTTTCGAATTTGCACATGATAAAAATGATGTCCTGTTGCATTTCCAACAAGTCCGATTTCTTCACTTCTCTCGTGCATAACTTCTGAAAGAATCTTGACAAAGCCACTAACGGCTCCACCACCTCTTTGGGCATGTACCCTCGAATGAAAACATGGAAGAGGCGTTGGAGCAGTATATGACAGTCATGACTCTTTAGTCCGTACATCTTGTTGTCTTTGAAGTTAACACATCGACTTATATTTCCGGCATAGCCTGAAGGATACCTGACATTACCCATCCAGCCAAAAATTTCACTCTTCTGGGCAAGCTTCACGGTATAAGGAGCTTGTGGCATTTTTTTCTTCCCATCTCTCAACCACAAATGTTTTCGCAGTCCCATCCTTTTAAGATCAATGCGTGCCTTCGGGCCGTCTTTAGTTTTTCCCTCCCAATTCAACACTGTGCCGACCACACTCTCGCACACATTTTTCTCTATGTGCATGACATCTAAGTAGTGTCTGATCAGCAACTTGGACCAATAAGGAAGTTCCCAAAAAATACTTTTGTGTGTCCAGAATTTATACCTGTCGGGTTTGTCAGGTATTGACGCCACTATCTCAGGATGATTGCTTAGCTGCCAAAAATCGTATTCATTTAGCACTTCTAAGATTTCATCCCCCGTCCATCTCCTCGGCTGCTCACCTGTTTCCACAGTCCCATCAAATGCCTCCATATCCTCCCGAAATGGGTGATCATGTGGAAGCCAACAACGATGTCGCATCTGTACAATCTTCCTGCAATGAGGTCTGCAACACTCAACCGTCATGCACTCTAGACAAGCCCTGTATCCCCTGGTAACGTTGCCCGACAACATCCCGCGTGCAGGAAAATCGCTAATGGTTCCAACAAGCATGGCATGCATCTGGAACATCTCATTTTTGAACTTGTCATAAGTGGGATGACCATGCTCACTCAAGTACTTAAGCTCCTCAATCAAGGGTCTCAGATACACATCGAGACACTTTCCTGGATAACCCGGCCCTGGAATGATCATAGTGAGCATATTGTATTCTTTCTTCATGCACATCCATGGAGGAAGGTTGTACGATACCAAAATAACTGGCCATATACTGTATTGAAGACTCATGTTGCCAAAATGGTTGAATCCGTCAGATGAAAGCCCCAGCCAAACATTTCGAACCTCTGATGCAAAATAAGAAAACTCCTTCACCATGTGCTTCCAAGCATCTCCGTCAGCAGGGTGTATAAGCGTATCACCGTCGGGCAAATTCCTCTCGGCCCACCATCTCATAGCTTCAGCCGTGTGTGCAGACATGAACAACCGTTCTAGCCTATCTATCAGCGGAAAATACCGAAGTATCTTCACAGCTTTCTTGTTTCCGGCAGGAGTCAACTTATACCTATCTGTACCACATACCGGGCATTCATCAAGGGATTCAAGATCATTCCCATAAGCATCTTCACCCCAGAAGAGAACACAATCATATCTACAAGCATGGATTTTGATGTAGGAAAGGCCAAGATGTTTAAGGATCTGTCGCACCTTACGATGAGTGGTAGGAAGACGATGACCGGGGGGCAACAACGAACCAGACCACTTCAGCCAATCATCAACAGCCTTCACACTCATTTTGTTCTCCACTTTGAGCTTCATTACTCCCATAACACTTTCGAGAACAGTCTTATTACACCCGTTGTACAACGGGGTCTGTTGGAAGGCAATGAGGTTGTTGTACTTGTCCATATCAGCAGTGTTGACAGTTGTAGGTACTTGCTGGACTGGCTCAATATGAGGGAAGTCTCCAACGGCGGGAGGGATATCGATATCTGGTGCTTGAGCAAATATATCGCTCTCATGAGGAAACATATCGTTGATCAACCTTGTTGTTGGATCATTGGATGTACTGCCACTCTAAAAAAATTGTCCGTGATCATGTTGACCAACTGTTGAGCTCTCACCGTGATAAATCCAACATGTGTACTTATCCCAAAACCCGTTTTTCTTCAAGTGCTCCAATACTTTATCGATGTGAAAACGATATCGCTCGCTGCGACACTGACATTTCGTACACAGACAATAATGAATTGTCATCCCTCCACAATTAACCTTCACATATTCTACAAAACTTCTAATTCCACGGTGATATCTTACATCCCATCTTGGAAGACATATCCAACTCTTGTCCATCCTGAAAATTATAACTGCATGTATATATACCCATGATCTTATTAATTCAAATTTCATAGCTAGATATAAATATTTATTATTTTAATTCCCATAATTTTAATATATATATATACACACACGTACACCCTAACTATATATATATATACAATCGATCACAAAAATCTAAATATATATATATATATATATAACGTTAACCATGCACGTACGTACACGTACGTACTAGCTAGCTAGTGTACATTTAATCCTATATATATAATAATCACAATATATATAATGTAATATATTAATTAAATAAATTAATCACCCTAGCTAGCTAGCTAGCTAGTTATTTCTATATATATATATATATATATTCATAATAATCAAATTAAAATTAACAACAATTAATATATATTTACGATCAATCACGCGTACGTACTCAAAATCAACCATCGATCAATTAGTCAAACTCAAGAATCAATTAATTAATTAACTCGATCGATCGATCAATATATATATATATATATATTCAAAATCAATTAATATCGATCGATCTATATATTCAACAAATTAAGCATTAATACATGCATGCACAACACATATATATATTAATTAAGCACGACGTACCTATATATATATATAATGCGCATGAATCATCACGAACTCATTCTCGACATCACCCAAAGATCGATTTCAGAGCATTCTCAGAAAAAATGGAAAGTTTTTTGAATGACAGATCGAGCTGCTGCTCAGATCTGAAATAAGAAACTATAACCGACGATATCAAAAAATCGTTGGTAATAGTAAAAAAAATCGTCAGACATAGTCGAAAACTATGACCGACGAGTTTCCGGCGACTATAACCGACGATAAGAAAATCTCGACGGTCTAAAAACTATAACCAACGAGAAAATCCTGTTGTCGGTTATAGTTTACTATAACCGACGAGATCCCTTCTCGTCGGTCGTTCTTTGAGGACCTCGTCGGATATAGTACTTCTTCTGGTAGTGATAGTTTATAACGATGTACTAAAAATCGAAACAATACAAACGAAACTTTGGGTTACACACTTACAATTCCTACATAACTATTTACCACCGACTCTACAATACAAAAATAAATAAAATAAACCTTTTCTCCTTCGACAATGTGTATATTCTTTTTCTTTTTCTTTTGAGAAATGTCCATAATTTAGTTATAATGTGTGATCAATAATTTACAACGATCTACTGAAAATCGAAACGATACAGATGAAACTTTGGGTTACACTTCCTACTTAACTATTTACCACCGACTCTACAATACAAAAATAAATAAAATAACTAGGCCTCTTGACTCGATCTAACAAAACAAACGCCCTAGGGTTAAAAGAAACTCTAGAATCCATAGCTTGTATACCGCCACCCATCTCGTTGCTTCTTCTAGGCATACCATAGCCACCCACCTTGAACGTCGTCATGCACCTCCAACATGTAGCACACCGTCGCCGGCAAGATTGATTCTACGTGAACCATATTAGGCCAACTCCACGCAGCCGGCAAAAGTTCCAAGTTATTGAGACATTGCATAATTGATTCAATTGCAGTCAATGACATTGCATAATTGATTCAATGGCAGTCAATGACATCAAATGTGTCATTATGCAACTGAAGAAATTAAACACATAAACGTAATTGATTAATCCACCAAACTCTATTCTGTATATCGTTCTTTGTCAAAACTCAAATCCAACTACGATTGTGTCAAAACTCAAAACCTTCTCAATGCAATTAACCGTTCATTTATCTCAATTCTTCCTCGCACCTTTGGTGAAATTTGTAGGTAAAAACATTCCTTTCCACCCCGTTATTACTCGTTATATGGGTTAGGCAACCAAATTACTACAACTAATTAACGACATAATATCATACTAGCTTGCTTAATTAACTTACGTCGTTATATATAGCTCATGCATTAACTTAAAGAAAGGAAAGTAATGTCAAATGCTCCTACCCAGCTAGCTCTATCAAAACCAAATAAAGCTCTTACCAACATCTAACACTGTCTCAACCGAGCTATATGTGAGGTAAACCGTTCATACATACACTTACTTTCAACGACGAAATAAAGAATTAAGAACGTATAGATACATGGCTGTCTCATCATGCATGTCCTGATCTACTCACAGAAAAAGACTGAGAGATTCCAAAGGTACCAAGCAATCTGAGCATTTTCATGTGTGCCTCTGTGATTCTGTCTTGCATGTGTTCAAGTATACACCAACACCATGTTTCAAAGTTCGAACCATCATTCATTGAATTAGTGTTCTCAATCTCTTTTCTTATAATTTTGCAACCACATATAATGGAGATTGCCACCGCAGTAGTTAAGGCTACCCCATTGATGCTTGCTTTGTCTGCTCCAGGGACAAGGGTACGTGTCCATGCCATCCCACTATTTATTTCTGAATTTCATCGACACTAATCAACAAATAAACCATATACATTGAAACTTGTTATGATTCCTCCCGGCCCTGTATTTTCATGCACTACTGGAGGAGAGCATCGGGGCGACGTAGTTACATTTCTACGTCGCTCCGATTTTCAATGAGGCAACGAACATTGCCTTTGATAAAAAGTACGTCGCTTCAACAAACTGAGGCGACGTATATTCATCGTTGTCGCTTCAATAAAATAAGGCGACTACTTTTTCATTCTAAGCGACCAAACTCATCTTCGTCGCTTCGAATAAAATCGAGGCGACGTAGATTGCTCAATCTACGTCGCCTCGTTTTTTTTAAATCTGGATCTACTCTTCTTCTTAAAGTCAAACCGTTCATAAAGTTAGAATTTTAGAAAAACAGTTCATCTGCGTTCTGCAGCTGTTCTTGTGCGATTTTGGGAGAAATTTGAGGAAATTGAGAAAGAAGGTTGTTCTTGCCATTGATTTGATTCTTGAGTAAGGTTAGTTTGATTTCTATCTCTTTAACCCTCTTTATGACCATAATATGTTAAATTAGAAGTGAAATTGAAGTTTTGGTGAAATGTTTGAAGTTGAATTGAATTTGGTGTTATGTTGTAGTTTTAGTGTTTGAATCATTGAATTGTGGTAAATCATGTTATGGGTTCATGAATAATGTTTGAAATTTGGTTAAGTTTAGTGAAATTTATTGATGATTAGAAGTGAAATTGAAGTTTTGGTGAAATGTTTGAAGTTGAATTGAATTTGGTGTTATGTTGTAGTTTTAGTGTTTTAATCATTGAATTGTGATAAATCATGTTATGGGTTCATGATTAATGTTTGAAATTTGGTTAAATTTAGTGAAATTAATTGATGATTAGTGTAGATTAGGTGTATTCGAGCCTTAATTAGTAGTGTTATTAGTGTTAATCATGAAATCGAGCGTATGGCTATATATAATTGTGGTGTTTATCAACTTAGAACTCCCGTTTGAGAATCAACAACTCATCTAGTTGAGCGAGTTGAGTTGTTGATTCTCGAATTGTCCCATTTTTGGACACTTTAGGTGAACATGACTTTGTTGATCCTTTTGCTATTCATGTGATTTCAGTTTCAGTTTTGGGATATGGTTTCGACAGTGTCTCCTTTCAATGTTCCCTGAGTGCAAATTAGGTTGTTTAGATATGTGTGCACTCGGGGAACTGTAGGGAGATGCTGCCGAAATTTCCCTAAACTGGAGCTGAAACGCATGGGTGCAAAACGCTTGACAAATGTCGTGTTCCCCTGAAGGGGATAGGACCCAACCCGAAGGCATAAGGCGAAAAAGTGTGGGGTTTTGGTTGAATCGCAACTGTGGCGTGGTAACTTTGTTCATATTGATTGTTTATGCAGACAGGAAACATGGACGGACACCCAGACAAAACTTGGATGACATATCATCGTGCTGATCCAAGGTACATCACATGCATATTCGAGTTCATGAATTTTGCCCGGCGACATAGTAACAGAGCCGATTATTACTTCTGCCCGTGCAAACGTTGTAAGAACGGTCCCTTCAAGGTTACTATGGATGTCATGTATCATCACTTATCACACAGTGGTTTGAGTCCGGATTATACAGTCTGGCACCTTCACGGGGAAGTTTCTGGTGAACCGGCAATGCTTAGTCAACGAAGACAGTGGCTTCAAGACAGAGTCGGTCCTTCTAGTGGTGTCGGTCCTTCAGTCAACCCGCAGTTGGAGATTCTACATGATGCATATCCCTATTATCCTGGATACCATGCAGATGCACCCCAACAATTAGTGGAAGATAATTCGGGCATGAACTTCAATGACATGGTAGACGATGATTATGAAAAGTACGATAGATTATTGAAGGAGTCACAGACCCCATTATATGAAGGCAGTGAGGAAACTGTTTTGAGTGCCATATTAGATGCAATGGAAATGAAAAATGAAAATGGATGGTCGGACACAAGTGTTGACTCTTTATGTATTTACATTAATAAACTTCTTCCTAAAGGGCACACATTCCCCTGTTCATACTCGAGAATAAAAAAATCTTGAGTGATCTTTCACTGGGTTACGAAAGAATTGATGCGTGTGAGTTTAACTGTGTGTTGTTCATGGGGGCGCTTGTAAACGAGAGGATTTGTCCAGTGTGTTATTCTGAAAGATATAAGCCATATACGAATGATATTCCCAAAAAAATAATTCGTAACTTCCCTCTAACACCAAGGTTGAAGTGCTTGTTTATGTCCCCACACACTGCCAAGCATATGCGATGGCTGGGGGAGCGGATATGCGTGGCTGGTAGCCTCAGCCACCCAGCTGATGGAGAAGCATTTCAACATTTTGACAGAACTTTTCCAGGTTTTGCACGGGACTGCAGGAATGTGCGCCTTGGAGTAGCAACAGACGGTTTCAATCCATTCGGAACAATGAGAACTTTGCATAGTACATGGCCCGTTGTTGTGATGTCGTACAATCTACCACCATCAATGTGCATGAAGAAGGAATATAACATGTTATCAGTGTTGATTCCAGGCCCTAAATCTCCCGGAAAGTGCCTTAGTGTACTCATTGAGCCGATGATCGAGGAGCTAATACATTTATGGGTCGTTGGAGTCCATACTTTTGATCGAGTAGACAATGAGGTATTCTTGATGAAGGCAGCGGTAATGTGGACTATTAGCGACTTTCCAGGTTTAGGGATGTTTGCGGGGTCAACTGTGAAAGGGTACAAGGCATGTCCAATCTGTCTAGATGAGCTAACTTCAGAGCATATATGTGGGAGGATAGTTTATGAAGGTCATCGAAAATGGCTCCACCAAGATCACCCTTGGAGATTGAGCAAGGCCTTTAACGGGAAGGAGGAGTTTGGCGGAAGACCCTATCAGAAGAGTGGAGATGAAATTTTGGAGGACGTTAGGTCACACGTTTACCCTATTCTTAGCCAACATGAAGACTTGAAGGTGCCGTACAATCCGAATAACAGACAGTGTTGGACTCACTAAAGCATATTTTGGAAGCTGCCGTATTGGTCATCATTGAAGATCAGACATTGCTTAGATGTCATGCACATTGAAAAAATGTGTGTGACAACATCCTTGGAACCATTTTTTCGATTGATAAGAAGTCTAAGGATGGTCCAAAAGCTCGCGCTGCTTTGAAGAAGAGGAATGTGCGAAAAAACCAATGGCAAAGAGCGGGTGACCAGGGTACGGCGAAAGTTCCTCATGCACCCTTTTTAGTTAAAAAGGATGATCTAGAAGATGTGTTCCAGTGGTTCAGGGATGTTAAATATCCTCTTGGTTATGCAGGTAGTTTGAGAAGTAAGGTGAAAGTAAGTTCCCCGTCACAGTTTTATGGATTGAAGACGCATGATTGCCATGTCTTGCTTCAACGTCTTCTTCCTGTGGTTATCAGAGAGTTCCTGCCAGAAAACGTTGTGAAGCCATTGATAGCACTGTCAAATTGGTTTCGTCAACTATGCAGTAGGGAGCTTAAGAAGGAGGTTGTGCGTGACATGGAAACTGAGATAGTGATGATTCTCTGCAATTTGGAGCTCATATTTCCTCCACATTTTTTTACATCTATGGTTCATCTCATGGTTCATCTGCCCGAACAAGTATTCCTTACAGGTCCAGTACACTATACATGGATGTATCCAATTGAAAGGTAAAATGTTTTGTTATTGCTAGCTAATATTATGTTCGTTATGTAATATGTCGGCAATTAGGGTTTATTGTACTAATCTTGAGTGGTGTTTTTGCAGGCAATTAGGAAAATATAAAAAGTCAATGAGGAATACACGTTACCCGGAAGGTAGTATTGCTGAACAGTACCTCGTACATGAGTCCGTGACGTATTGTAAGTCTTATCTCAGACGGATGGACAACGAAGATATCGACACTTCCATAGCTGAGTGGAATATCAGCTGTGTTTCACTCTTAGTAAGACCAGATATTATCGAGACTCGTCGCCAGTTCAGGTTGACTGAGGCAGAGACTGCTGAGGCTCACTGGCAAGTCTTGGTGGAAACAGACGAAGTCAAACCTTACCTAGAAGAACATCTCAGAAGGTTCGAGGCTAAAAATGGTGAAGATTTCGACGAGCTTCGTCGGAGGAGGAGTTTTCTTCGATGGTTCTTAACATGGGTACATATGCCTATTAATTCTTGTAAGGTTCTTTGAGGGTTTATAACACTTATCTTTAACTTCTCTTAACACTTATCTCTCAGGTGTCCCTTAAAGAAAAAAACTCGGACCCGAGCTTGGTTGCAGGAATAAAGTCATTAGCTCAAGGACCTCAGCAATGTCGGGTTTATAAGTCGTGTTATGTGAACGGTGTCAAGTTCACCTCGTTTGATAGAGATCAAAGAACCGTGACTCAAAACAGCGGTGTCATGATAGACATGGGTTCATCCAAGTTCTACGGCCATGTTAACTACGTGGTCGAAGTATTATATGCAGGCCGTATGCCAGTGGTGTTGTTTAAGTGCACATGGCACAACTCCGAGGACCCTGAAGATCTTGACACTGTTATAAAAGATCATGGATTGATATCAGTGAATACAAACAACAGTTACTATGAGGATTCACCCTTCATAATTGCAACAAAAGCAAAACATGTATTCTACATAGACGATCCAAAGGCTGGTGGTACTTGGAAGGTAGTATAAGAAATGTCGCACCGCAATGTCTACAGCGCCGAAGTATTTGCCATAGATGAAAACATATCACGTACAGGAGATCATATATTGGAGCATTACCAAGAGGACACTCCAACGGTGATACAATTTTACCCATATTTTCAACTACTTTTGGACGAAGAAGGAGACGAGGACGAGGACGACGAGGAGGACGAGGACGAGGACGAAGACGAGGAGGACGAGGACGAGGACGAGGACGAGGACGAGGATGAGGAGGAGGATGAGGACGAGGACGAAGACGAGGACTAAACTAATATTATTATGAATTTGAAACCTAAATTTGTATTTTCTTTAAAGCATAATTTATGTATTCGAGAAAATATTACTAAATTTATAATTCTAAACTTCATTTATTCAAAAAAACAAAATTAAAAATTTAAATACAAGGAAGCGACGTAGATTAAGCAATCTACGTCGCCTCATTTATTCAAAAAAAAACAAAATTAAAAATTAAATACAAGGAAGCGACGTAGATTGATCAATCTACGTCGCCTCATTTATTCAAAAACAAAACAAATAAAAATTAAATCCAAGCGACGTATATTGCAATATACGTCGCGTCATATTAATCCAAGCGACGTATATTGCAATATACGTCGCGTCATATTAATCTAAGCGACGTATATTGCAATATACGTCGCGTCATATTAATCGAAGCGACGAAGATGCCAATCTACGTCGCCTCGTTGGCTTTATAATCCCAGAATCACAGTTTCTTTCTTCTTCTTTTCATTTCGTCCAAACTTCTTCTTCTTCCTCGCGCCGCGCCCCCAAATCGATAACCCAGAAATCCCTAACCCCTAATCGACCTATCCTCATCTAAACTCCTCCATCTCAACCCTCCATCTCAACCCAAATCCCTAATTAATCCCTAATCCCGAAACCATCTTCTTCCTCCCCCTCCCTAATCTCTGCAATCACAGGTTCGTCTCTCTCTCTCTCTCTCTCTCTCTCTCTCTCACTCTCTCTCACTGTCTCTCCATTCTCATTCTATTTTAGTAACTTCATTTCGAAACCATCTTCTTGATTGTGCTTTCATTGTTCACACACTCTCTCTCTCTCTCTCTCTCTCTCTCTCTCTCTCTCTCTCTCTCACTGTCTCTCCATTCTCATTCTATTTTAGTAACTTCATTTCGAAACCATCTTCTTGATTGTGCTTTCATTGTTCACAGGTTCGGTGATTGTTCAAATTGGTCGGTGCCTTACTAGCTCTCATTTCCAGGTATATGCATACAGTCTCTTCTTCACATTCCTGCATTTACGAGGTGTATATGTTTAGGTGTGGTTATAATTGGAGTTGTGAACTTGTGATCATGTTGTTGTTTGCTTGAGTAATACCGTGAGCATTATACTGTGAAAATTGAACTAATTTTTGTGTGTACTTTACTGCCTATATGTGAGCATTATTTTGAATTGAATACCGTGAGCATTTTTGAGTAATACCGTGAGCATGATTCTGAATTGAACTGTTTAGCCAGCGGTGTTATTGATGATTATTTAAGGAGTCTATGGTTGTAATTGTGTGTACTTTACTGCCTATATGAGTCAAGTATATTTGGTACCTTCTGATAAGAAAAACTGCTTATAGAAGTTACAAATATGCTACTGTTATTGTTATGAAATTAGTTCATCAGAACTTTGATTGAGTTGTCCTGTACATAAAGCGGTAATTTATGTAGTCTCTAAGCAATCTGTAAGTCTCTCTCATTCCGGATGTGCCATGTGTGAATGAATCAATATATGGTTAATTGAATGAGGTTGAATGGGTTTGGGTAATTCAGAATGCTTGATATGAGTTTGAATGCTTGATATGAGTTTGAATGCTCGTCTATATTCAGAATGCTCGTCTAATTCAGAATGCTTGATATCCAAATTATGCTTTCATGATGTTGCTGACTTATTTGGTGTAGTACTTATTTAGTCTAGTTCAGTACATTTTGTTGCTCTGGGGATATTGGCTTTACCAAACAGAGATTACTTTACGAGAGTAGAGAAATTCAGTTTGAATTTAGATGTTTTCTGTTGTATTAAGTCAACCCTCCATCTCCAACTATACACTATACAAACTAGTTAGTTTACATCATCTAATTAATACATAACAGTTTAGTTTTAACAGAAT
Source organism: Geum urbanum (assembly GCA_946800695.1). Classification (NCBI taxonomy): domain Eukaryota; kingdom Viridiplantae; phylum Streptophyta; class Magnoliopsida; order Rosales; family Rosaceae; genus Geum; species Geum urbanum. The sequence continues at coordinate 37,994,787 of OX327016.1, forward strand.
GGCTCCCGGAGATACTGGATACCAGAGGAAGAAAGCGGCGATCCAGCGTCGTGAAGCGGCCGCGGCGGCAGCTGCGGAGGCTACGGAGGCGGCGTGGCGAGCATTCAGCAGAGATGGGGCTTCCGGGTCGGGTTGCCCCACGGGACAATCTGCGACCCCGACGATTCCAGAAGTAGGGGTTTTAACGCCCGCCCCAAACCTTGAGGATGCGATTCCTCAAGTGGATGACAGCGACGCCACTACGGCGTCACAGGACCCTCCTGCCCTCAGCATCCGGTGCAAGAAGACCAAACTCCCCGACATGGTGGACATGGCAACCGGAGATCCGACGATGCAACAGCGCGGAGTCGTTGTCGGGACGAAGACGGAGTACCTCGTCCGGATGAACAACAATAGGCGACTACAAGTCGCTTACTCTACGAGGCATCGAGGGCCTGCGACGAGGGAAATGAGGAGTCTGATGTGCAGAGACATCGGTAGCATCATCCGCGGAAAAGTTCTAATGCTTGCACCTAGCTTTTTGGGACTTAGCGATTTGCATCGCGATATCGTCAGTAGAAGTCTTGAGGTATACTTACTGGCTTTAGCTTACTTACCTACTTGTAGTAAATGTAAATATAACTTTTACATAACGGAATTTAAATGTGTTGTGCTAGACGAACTACGACATCCCGGCGACTGATGTGGAGATGTGGAACTTCATTGATGCGACGGCGCAAACAATCTACAAGGATTGGAAGTACGATTGCCATCAACATTATCTCCACGTCAGCCAGGAGACTCCGGCCGAGTTTCTCGGGAGGGAAGACCAATGGGGGTGGTTAAAAGCCCACTTCGAAGACCCTGCTTACTTGGTGAGCTTCATAAACTATCCGCACAGTTTTGGTAGCCAACATTCGAAAAATATGCATGTTTATCTATTCTTATTTTAAAATGATTTTTGTGTGTGTGTGGCAGCGATTGTGCGAACGGAACCGAGGAAACCGAAACAAGAACAAGGAGCAGCTCAACCACCATTCGGGATCCCTCGCCCTCTCGTACCGAAGCGAGGTGTTGGAGAAGGAGGGTCATAGAGCGCCCGCCGTCCAGACGTGGATTAACGTATACCAGCCGGACAAGAATGCGGCTGAGAAAGTGGTAAACTCAAATAGGTTCACGTTACGTTATTTCAATTATTTTTGTTTACTATATTGTAATATTATTTATTTGATCTATTTTAATTGAGAAGGCGGCAGTGAAGCGTCGACTCGATGAAGTCTTGTCGCAACAAGATAGTGTTGCGGGCCCAGTTGACGGCGATGAGGTTTCCCAACCCCAGCCTCTTCCTCTTGATACACAAATAAATATCATAGAGGAAGATGTGAGTTCAAGGCCCGGGACCTCTATAAGAGGTAATAAATCTCCTAAACCACCGTCGTTCATCTCGATTTACGTTTTGCTTTACCATAGAGTATACTAATATTTGTTCTTGTTCGACGTTACAGGGGTGGGGCGCGCTCTCACACGCGACCCCAAACCGAGAGGAGGGGCCCGAGTACAGGAAACCCAAACCCGAATGCAAAGGGAGATCGCTGAAGCCAGAGAGGAGGCGCGCAGATCGAGCGAGGTGGCGCAGAAGGCCATAGCGGATTACAGTGCGCTCGCCCAAAGGATGCAAGAAATGGAGGCCATGATGCGATCATTCCAGGTTGCGAGTCAACAACCTCAAGCTCCTCCACCACCTCCTGGCTCGTAAACTGTATCTAGGCTTTGTATAAACTTGATTTGTGTAAACTTGATTTGTATAAACTTTTAACGTTTTGATTTGTGCCAATTTTTTCTATATAACTTGATTTGTTCTTGAATGCGTTTTTGTGGTTAAATGGGTTTTTGTGTTTGTAAATTGCGATAGGTCGTGACTTGGTACAATAATATTTAATTTTTTTTTTTTGAATAAAGGAGGCGACGTAGATTTCTCAATCTACGTCGCCTCATTGTCTAAATAAAGAAAAAAAATAAAAATTAAATACATTGAGGCGACGTAGATTGAGCAATCTACGTCGCCTCCTTTATTCAAAAATAAAAAAAATAAAAATTAAATACAATTAAGCGACGTAGATTGAGCAATCTACGTCGCCTCATTTATTCAAAAAGAAAAAAAAATAAACATTAAATACATTGAAGCGACGTAGATTGAGCAATCTACGTCGTTTTGTTTATTTAAAAAAAATTAAATATTAAATACATTGAAGCGACGTAGCTTGCTCAATCTACGTCGCTTTGTTTATTTAAAAAAAAATTAAATATTAAATACACTGAGGCGACGTAGATTGCTCAATCTACGTCGCCTCATTGAGCCAAAAAGAAAAAAAAATTTAAAAATAAATAAAATGAAGCGACGTAGATTGAGCAATCTACGTCGCTTTAGGGGGCGATAAGATGAAGCGACGTAAAAGTTTTTACGTCGCGTGAAATCAAATGAAGCGACGAAGATTGGTTTTTTGTCGCCCCAATGTTGGAGTGATCAATCTGAAGCGACAAGACGAGGCGACGTAGTTTTGGTCACAAGAAATCGAGGCGACGTAAAATCGAGACGAGGCGACCACCAATCTTCGTCGCCTAGAATCTCTCCTCCAGTAGTGATGAAGTACCATAGAAATCAATGATTCAAACTCCTAACTTTCCTACTCGGAATAATATCACATGGTTATTGCACCAAAGATAATGTGCTTCAGTGTTGATATTTATCATGTTATAATTAAATAGCCACCTACATCAAAGTTCAGAGATGAAAATCGTTAACCTCAGTCGACTTTTGGTGGTGAGAAAGTGATTTTGTTTATCTGATGCATGCATATTTTGTGGATGTAATATTGATGTATGAGAGACTTAGGAGTTTTTTATCCGGAGTTTGGTTCTTTTGTGCATGGTGTGCAAGATGTGTAGTTGATGGTGAGGAGGTGGTTCCGGGAAGGAATAGTGGTGATTTGAGGGCTGAGGCAGGTTCTGATGGATAACGTGGTCAGGGTGAAGCTGTAGTTGCGGCTTCTGACCAACGTTGGAATCAGGTCTGATTCAAGGTGTGCCGCTTGGGCCTTCGGGTTTTGATAGCGGTGGAGATGTAGGACAAAGTTTTGGGGATCATTTAGTGGTGGAAATTCTTCATCATCTATGATGGGGTTGCTTCAAGCAGTGTACGACTTTGGGAAAGCGCAATCAGTAAGTGGTCGGCGGGTGGAGGTGACCTTAAAGCCTCCACAGCTGGTCATGGATGTGGAACAAGCTAGTGAGGCTTGTTGATGAAGGAGGTCCTTGAGGGTGGTCTAGCCACAGGGACTTCGATTAAGGGTAACCCTCTCTTTGAGGGGAATCCCACTAACTCAGATGTTCTTTTACAGGTGGAACCTTCTGGTTACATTCCAGTGTTAGGACCTTCAGGTCCAAAAGTGCGAGATGTGGCCGCATTGGGCATGCCAGTTTCTCATATTACGGCAATGGTAGGTGCTACTATTATGTCAGTAAGTGTTCCAATCATGCATGCTGTGGTTCT